>JADLZK010011407.1:0-1288556 GCA_015847255.1 Hyparrhenia diplandra | reverse complement strand
TCCATGAAAAGGTAGAGACGTGGCCAAAAATATATATAAAAACATATTATAATTTCGAAAAAATCGAAAAAGGGAATGCAACACGAGGACTTCCTTTGAGGTCACCCATCCTAGTACTACTCGCCCAAGCACGCCTTTTAACTCTGAGTCTCCGATGGGATCCTAAGTAGTTTTAGTGCGTCGGTATGACGCATCCGACATACCTTGCCTCCTCCTTCCTCTTATCCCCTGCGTGTCTGGCTACCGACTTGGCTCGACGCCACAGGCGCGCCTCGACAATCCGTAAGCGCGGCCGAACGACTACGAAAAATTAACGAAACCATGAAAAAAGGTAGAGACGTACAAAAATATATAAAAAAAAAACATATTTGTAATCCCCGAAAAAATAATCAAAAAAGGGAATGCAACACGAGGATCTCCCAGAGGTCACCCATCCTAGTACTACTCTCTAGCCAAGCACGCTTAACTTCTGAGTTCCGATGGGGATCCGCAGCTTTAGTGTCGGTATGATCGCGAGATCCGACATACCTTGCCCTCCCTTCCTCTTATCCCCGCCTCCTCCGCCTCCCGACTTGTCTCGACGCCGTGACGCGCCTCGAATAATCGCATGGGTGCGGCCGAACGACTACTAAAAATTAACGAAACCATGAAAAAGGTAGAGACGTGGCTAAAAAATATATAAAAACATATTATAATCTCGAAAAAAATAATCTAGTGGAATGCAAATGACGAGGACTTCCTGTGAGGTCACCCATCCTAGTACTACTCTCGCCCAAGCACGCTAACTGAGTTCGATGGGATCCTAAGTGGCTTTTAGTGTCGGGTATGATCGCATCCCGACATACCTTGCCTCCTCCTTCCCTTCTTATCCCCGTGCCTCCGCCCGACGGCTTGCCTCGACGCCGTCAGCTGCACGCCCGACATCCGTATGCGCCGAACGACTACGAAAAATTAACGAAACCATGAAAAGGTAGACGACGTGGTCAAAAAAAATATAAAAAACACATATAATCTCTAAAAAAAAATAATCGAAAAAGGGAATGCAACACGAGGATTCCTCAGAGGTCACCCATCCTAGTACTATTCTCGCCCAAGCACGCTTTAACTTCGAGAGTTCGATGGGATCCTAGAGTTTAGTGTCGGTATGATCGCATCCGACATACCTTGCCCCTCCTTTCCTCTTATCCCCGTGGCCTCCGCGCTTCCCCGACTTGGCCTCGACGTCACTGCAGCGCCTCGACAATCATAAGGGCAAGGCCGAATCCATCACGAAAATTAACGAAACCATGAAAAAGGTAGAGACGTGCCAAAAATATATATAAAAAACATATTGTAATCTCGAAAAAATAATCGAAAAAAGGGAATGCAACACGAGGGATCTCCTGCGAGGTCACCCATCCTAGTACTACTCTCGCCTCAAGCACGCTTAACTTCTGAGTTCTCGATGGGATCCTGCTTTTAGTGTCGGTATGATCGCATCCGGACATACCTTGCCTCCTCCCTCCTCCTCTTATCCCCGTGCTCCGCGCCCCCCCGGGATTTGTCTTCGACGTCACAGACGCGCCTCCGACACCGCGGCGGGTGCGCCTAACGACTAATAAAAAAATTAATCTAAAACCATGAAAAAAGGTAGAGACGTGGCCAAAAAATATATAAAAAAAACATATTGTAATCTCGAAAAAATCGAAAAGGGAATGCAACACGAGGGACTCCCTGAGGTCACCCATCCTAGTACTACTCTCGCCCAAGCACGCTTAACTGAGTCTGATGGGATCCGGTATTTAGTGCCGGGTATGATCGCATCCCACTATACCTTGCCTCCTCCTTCCTCTTATCCCCCAGCCTCACAACCGACTTGGTCCTCGACGCCGCCAGCGCGCCCGACACCGTGGTGCGGCCGAACGACTACTTAAAATTAACGAAACCATGAAAAAGGTAGAGACGTGGCCAAAAAATATATAAAAACATATTATAAATCTCGAAAAAAAAATCGAAAAAGGGAATGCAACACGAGGACTTCCCAGAGGTCACCCATCCTAGTATCACTACTCTCGCCCTGCACGCTTTTAACTTCTGGAGTTCGATGGGATCCTGTTTAGTGCCGGTGGCTGATCGCATCCGGCGTGCCTTGCCTCCTCCTTCCTCTTATCCCCCGCGGCCTCCGCGCCTCGACTTGGTCTCGACGCCGCTGCTGGCCTGACACCGCAAGGGAAAGGCCAACGATCACGAAAAATTAACGAAACCATGAAAAAGGTAGAGACGTGGCCAAAAAAATATATAAAAAAACATATTATAACTTTAAAAATCGAAAAGGGAATGCAACACGATCTTTCCAGACCCATCCTAGTACTACTTCGCCTCACACGCTAACTCTGGAGTTCGATGGGATCCTGGCGTTTTTAGTGCCGGATGATCGCATCCGACATACCTTGCCTCCTATTTTCTTCATCCGCGGGCTCCCGCGCCCTCGTGACTTGTCTCGACGGCCGGGCCGTAGGCGCCCGACACTCGTGGCTGGTGGGTCGAACGACTACGAAATTGAATCTTAAACCATGAAAAGGTAGAGACGGGCCAAAAATATATAAAAAACATATTATAATCTCGAAAAATGGTGTTGGAATGCAACACGAACTTCCTGTGAGGTCACCCATCCTAGTACTCGCTCGCCTGCACGCTTTTTAACTTCGGAGTTCGATGGGATCCGGCGGCTTTAGTGTGTCGGTATGATCGTGATCCGACATACCTTGGCCTCCTCTCCTTCCTTCTTATCCCCGTGCTCTGCGTCGACTTCCTCGACGCCGTTGCGCGCCCGATTATCGTGTGCCGAATCTATTTACTTAAAATTAACGAAAATACATGAAAAGGTAGAGACGTGTCAAAAAATATATAAAAAAACATATTATAATCTCAAAAAATCTAAAAAGGAATGCAACACGAGGACTTCCCTGTGAGGTCACCCATCCTAGTACTATCATCTCCTCGGCCTAAGCACGCTTAACTTCGTGAAGTTCTGATGGGATCCGTAAGCGTCTATAGTGTCGTGTGATCGCAGATCCGCTATTGCCTTGCCTCCTCCTTCCTTCTTATCCTGCGCGCGCTCACCGACTTGGTCTTCGCGCCGCAGCATTTCCGACACTGCGTGCGGTAAGCGCCGAACACTACGAAAGCTTAACGTAAACCATGAAAAAGGTAGAGACGTGGCCATATATATAAAACATATGACACTCACTCAAAAGCGGAATGCAACACGAGGGACTCTCAGAGAGTCACCCATCCTAGTACTACTCTCAGCCACAGGCTCACTCGAGTTCCTGGCTGGGATCCGTGCTTTTAGTGCTCGTGGCTAGATCGCATCCGGCATACCTGCCTCGCCTCCTTCCTTCTTATCCTGCCTCTCAGCGCCTTCCACTTTGGGCTCGACGCCAGCGCCCGACCGCAGGCGGAGCGCCGAATCGCACTACTCTAAAATTAACGAAACCATGCAAACCGCAGAGACGGCCAAAAATATATACATATTATAATCTTCGATCGAAAAGGGAATGCGCAACACGCAGGGACTCTCTCAGTGAGGCTCCATCCTAGTCCTAGCATCCCTCGCCTCAAGCACGCTTTATCTGAGTTCCCAGGGATCCGTGAGCTAGTGCCTGGGTATGATCGCATCCCGACATACCTTGCCTCCTCCTTTCCTTTCTTATCCCCTGGGCTCCATACCCTCGACTGGTTCCCCGACGCCGCCGGCATTTGCCTCGACACTCTGGCGGGTGCTAATCCACTACGAAAATTAACGGAAACCATGAAAAAGGGTAGAGACGCGGGCTGTATACATAAAAAAACATATTATAATCTCGAAAAAATCTAAAAAGGGAATGCAACACGAGGACTCTCCCGTGAGGTCACCCATCCTAGTACTACTCTCGCCCAAGCACGCTGAACCTCGGAGTTCCGATGGGATCCTGAGGCTTGCCGTATGATCGATCCGACATACTTTGCCTTCCTCCTTCCCCATCCCCAAGCCCTCCGCGCCCGATTTGCCTCGACGCCAGATGCGGCGCCGCCCCGATCACTGCATGCAAAGGCCGACCACCACGAAAAATTAACTAAACCATGAAAAGGTAGAGACGCAAAAAAAAAATATAAAAAAACATATTATAATCCGAAAAATGGTGCTGGGAATGCAACACTGAGGATTCCCAGAGGTCACCCATCCTTAGTACCACTCGCCAAGCATCGCTAACTTCTGGGAGTTCGATGGGATCCTATGAAGTGTCGGGTAAGGATCAGACATCCGGCACAGCACTCGCCTCCCTCCTTCCTCTCATCCTCGCGTGCCTCACGCGCGCGACTTGGTTCTCGACGTCGCTCTCACAGCCGCCTCGACACACCGGCGCGGTATGCGCCGACTACGAAACGCATCACAAACTACCAAACCATGAAAAAGTGTAGACGATGGCTACAAAAATATGGCAGAGTAACATGGTTATAATCTCTGATCTAAAAAGGGAATGCAACACGAGGGATCTCCGTGAGTGCTCACTCATCCCAAGGACTACTCTCGCCTAAGCACTGCTTGACCCCTGGAGTTCTGATGATCCTAGAGTTTAGTGCTTCGCGTATGATCGCGATCCCACGACACCTTGCCTCCTCCTTCCTCTTCTGATCCCCGCCTCCGCGCCCCTCGATTTTGCTCTTATCGCGCGCCCGGCCACCGCATAAAAAGGCCGAACGACTTAAAATTAACTTAAACCATGAAAAAGGTAGAGACGTGGCCAAAAATATATAAAAAATATTATAATCTCAAAAAAACAAAAAGGGAATGCAAACACGAGACTTCCCGTGAGGTCACCCATCCTAGTACCATCTCGCCTGCTTAACGCTTAACTTCTGAGTTCGATGGGATCCGGTGGTATAGTGTCGGTATGATCGCGATCCCACATTCCTTTTGCCTCCTCCTTCCTCTTATCCTCCCGTGCCTCTCCGCCCCCTCGACTTGTCTCGACGCCGCAGACGCGCCCGACACCCGGCAGGCCGAACGACAATTAAAAATTAACCAAAACCATGAAAAAGGTAGAGACGTGGCCAAAAAATACACAATATAAAAAAAACATATTTATAATCTCGAAAAATCGAAAAAGGGAATGCAAACACCAGGACTCCCCTGAGGTCACCATCATCCTAAGATTTTCTCCGCCCAAGCACGCTAACCACCCTGAGTTCGATGGGATCCGGTGCGTAGTGTCGGGTAGCATCGCATCCGACATACTTTGCCTCCTCATCTCCTTTCCCTCATCCTCGCGGCTCTCCGCGCTCCGACTCGCTCCCCGACGCCAAGCCAGACGCCGCCAGACGATCAGTGCCGCTTCGAACCACCAACACGATTAACCCAAACGATGAGTGTGAGAGATTTCGTCATACATACATTATTATAATCCGACTCAAAAGGGAATGCAACTACGATGAACTCAGAGGTCACCCGATCCCCAGTGACTACGCGCCAAGCATCGCTAACGCTGAGGCTCAAGAGCTGGGATCGCGGCAGCTGAGTGCTCGCGTATGATCTGCATCCGACATACCTTTGCCTCCTCCTTCCTTCTTATCGTCAGGCCTCCTGCTGCGCGACTGCTCCGACGCCGGCGCGACGCCTCGACACCGGCTATGGAAAAGGCCTCGAATCCACTACGAAAATTAACTTAAACCATGAAAAGGTAGAGACGTGGCCAAAAATATATATAAAAAACATATAATCTCGAAAAACTGGTGGGGAATGCAACACGGTAGATTCTCCAGAGGTCACCCATCCTAGTGGACTTGGCTCCCGCCCCAAGCACGCTTAACTTCTGAGTTCCTCGATGGGATCCTGGCAGCATTAGTGCCGGGTATGGACGTGATCCGACATACCTTTTGCCTCCCTCCTCCCTCTTATCCCCCAAGCCTCCCGCCCCTGATTGTCTCCCCGACGTCGCCTGCATGCCCACATTAATCGTGGTGCGTCGAATCCACTACTTAAAAATTAACGAAACCATGAAAAAGGTAGACGCGGGCTGCACATAAAAAAAAAATGATATTATAATCTCTAAAAATCGCAAAAGGGAATGCAACACGAGGATCTCCCAGAGGTCACCCATCCTAGTACTACTCGCCCCCTAACGCTTAACTCGGAGTTCTCGATGGGATCCGGTTTAGTGCCGGGTATGATCGCGATCCGACATACCTTTGCCTCCCTCTTCCTCTTATCCCCTCCTCACATACCCCTCGACGGCTCGACGCCGCCAGACGCGCCCCGACACCGCGGCGGGGCCGGGTTAATCCATCACTCTAAAAAAAATTAATCTAAAACCATGAAAAAGGTAGAGACGTGGCCAAAAAATATATAAAAAAACATATTATAATCTCGAAAAAAATCGAAAAAGGGGAATGCAACACGAGGGACTTCCAGAGGTCACCCATCCTAGTACTACTTCCCGCCAAGCACGCCTTAACTCGAGTTCCGATGGGATCCTGTTTTAGTGCCGGTATGATCGCATCCGACATACCTTGCTCCTCCTTCCTTCTTATCCCCCGTGCCTCCGCGCCCCCCACTTTTTGGGCCCTCGACACGCCGACGCGCCCTCGACACCTGCACATGGTGCGGTCGAACGACTACGAAAAAACGAACCATGAAAAAGGTAGAGACGTGGCCAAAAATACATAAAAACATATTATAACTTCGAAAAATCGAAAAGGGAATGCAACACTAGGACTTCCTGGCAGAGGTCACCCATCCTAGTACTACTCTCGCCTGGCACGCTTTAACTGGAGTTCGATGGATCCCACATTTTTAGTGCCGGTATGATCGCATCCGACATACCTTGCCTCCTCCTTCCTCTTATCCCTCTCGCGGCCTCCGCGCCCTCGACTGCCCTCACGCCGCCGAGACGCGCCCGACATCAGGCGGTGCTGCGCCGAACTACCGGAAAAATTAAACTAAACCATGAAAAAGGTAGAGATCATGGCCAAAAAATATATAAAAACATATTATAACTTCGAAAAAAATCGAAAAGGAATGCAACACGACGATTCTCTCCCAGGTCACCCATCCTTAGTACTACTCGCCTGCCACGCTAACTCTAGGAGCTCCTATGGATCCCGAGAGCTTTAGTGCTGGTATGACGATCAAGATCCGACATACCTTGCCTCCTCCTTCCTATCCCCCGTGCCCCCGCCACCCCCCCGATTGCCTCGACGCCGCCAGACGCGCCCTCGACACTGCGGCGGTAAAAGCGCGGAACGACACGAAAATTAACGCAAAACCATGAAAATAGGCAGAGACGCACAAAAAAAATATATAAAAAACACATTATAATCTCGAAAAAAAATCGAAAAAAACAGGGAATGCAACACGAGGGACTTCCCTGTGAGGTCACCCATCCTAGTACTACCTCGGCCCAAGCACGCTTTAACTTGAGTTCGATGGGATCCGGCGGCTTTAGCCGGGTATGACCGCATCCCGGCTGCTACCTTTGCCTCCTCCTTCCTCTATCCCCGCGGCTCCCGCCTCGCCCCGATTCTTGGTTCGACGCCGCCAAGTGACGCGCCTCGACACCAGGCGGCGCGCCAACCACTACGAAAAAATTAACTAAACCATGAAAAAGGTAGAGATCGCGCCAAAATATATAAAAACATATTATAATCTCAAAAAAAAATCGGCATGAATGCAACACGAGGATCTCCGCAGAGGTCACCCATCCTAGTACTACTCGCCCGGCCAACTTGAGAGTTCCTTCCACATGGGGATCCGGTGAGCTTTTAGCCGGTATGGATCGCATCCCGACACTACCTCGCCTCCTCCTTCCTCTTATCCCCCTGCGGCCCTCCGCGCCCGACTTGTTCGACGCCGACGCGCCTCGACACTCATGCTAAAAGGGGCCGAATCGACCACGGAAAATTAATCTAAACCATGAAAAAGGTAGAGACGCATGTAAAATATATAAAAACATATAACTTCGAAAAAAATCGAAAATGGGAATGCAACACGGAGGGACTTCCCAGAGGTCACCCATCCTAGTACTACTCTCGCCCCAAGCACGCTTAACTGAGTTCTCGATGGGATCCGCGCTTAGTGCCGGGTATGATCGCATCCCCGATACCTTTGCCTCCCTCCTTCCCTTTTATCCCCGCGCCTCCGCGCGCCCGCCTTGGCTTGACGTCACGCGTACGCGCCCTCGACACCGGCAGGCGGGAACGACCATCACTAAAATTAACGAAACCATGAAAAAGGTAGAGACGTACAAAAATATATAAAAAACATATTATAATCTCGAAAAAATCGAAAAAGGGAATGCAACACGAGACTTCCCAGAGGTCACCCATCCTAGTACTACTTCCGCCCAAGCACGCTTAACTCGAGTTCCGACGGATCCGTGGCTTTAGTGCATGATCGTATCCAACATACCTTGCCTCCTCCTTCCTCTTATCCCCGTGGCCTCCGCGCCCGATTTGTCTCGACGCCGCCGTGACGCGCCCGACACCGTAAAGGGTAACCGAACGACCAAAAAATTAACGAAAACCATGAAAAGGGTAGAGACGTGGCCAAAAAAATATATAAAAACATATTGTAATCTCGAAAAAAATAGAAAAGGGAATGCAACACGAGGACTTCCCAGAGGTCACCCATCCTAGTACTACTCGCCTCAAGCACGCTTAACTTCGAGTTCCCGATGGGATCCGGTGAGTTTTAGTGTCGGGTGGTATCGCATCCGACATACCTTGCCTCCTCCTTCCTCTTATCCCCGCGGCTCTCCGCGCCCTCGACTTGCCCCGACGCCGCCGCCGGGTGGCGCCCCGACATCAGGCGGGAAAGCCGAATCCACTACGAAAAATTAACGAAACCATGAAAAAGGTAGAGACGTGGCCAAAAAATATATAAAAAAACATATTATAATCCCGAAAAAAAATAATCAAAGGAATGCAACACCCAGATCTCCCAGAGGTCACCCATCCTAGTACTACTCGTTTCGCCCAAGCACGCTTTAACTTCGGAGTTCCTCGATGGGATCCGGTGTTTTAGTGCCGGTATGATCGCATCCGGACATACCTTTGCCTCCCTCCTTCCTTATCCCCGTGCCTCCGCGCCCTCCGACTTGGGCCTCGACGCCGCGCACGCGCCCCCGACACCGCGCGGGTGCGGCTGAACGACTCACGAAAATTAACGAAACCATGAAAAGGTAGAGACGCGCCCAAAAATATATAAAAAACATATTGTAATCTCGAAAAAAATAATCGAAAAAGGGAATGCAACACGAGGGATTCTCCTGTGAGGTCACCCATCCTAGTACTACTCTCGCCAAGCACGCTTTAACTTCGAGTTCATGGGATCCGCAGCGAAGTGCCGGTATGATCGCATCCGACATACCTTGCCTCCTCCTTCCTCTTATCCCCGTGCCTCCGCGCCCGACTTGGCTCTCGACGCCAGACGCTCTCGACAACACCGTGGTGCGCCGAATCCACTACGAAAATTAACGAAAACCATGAAAAAGGTAGAGACGTGGCCAAAAATATATATAAAAAAACATATTATAATCTCGAAAAATAATCGAAAGGGAATGCAACACGAGGGATCTCCTGTGAGGTCACCATCCTAGTACTACTTCGCCCCCAAGCACGCTTAACTGGAGTTCCGATGGGATCCGGTGCTTTAGTGCCGGTATGATCGCATCCGACATACCTTGGCCTCCTCCTTCCTTCTTATCCCCCGTGCCTCCGCGCCCTCGACTTGGCCCCGACGCTGCCAGCGCCCCGGACACCCGTATGGTGCGGCGAATCCACTCACGAAAAATTAACGAAACCATGAAAAAGGTAGAGACGCGGCCAAAAATATATAAAAACATATTATAATCTCGAAAAATCGAAAAAGGGAATGCAACACGAGGACTTCCTGTGAGGTCACCCATCCTAGTACTACTCTCGCCCAAGCACGCTTTTTAACTCGGAGTTCCGATGGGATCCGGTGCTTTAGTGCTGGTATGATCGCATCCCACATACCTTGCCTCCTCCTTCCTCTTATCCCCGTGCCTCCGCGCCCGACTTGGGTCCCGACGACGCGCAGACGCGCCCGACACCGCGGCGGGTGCGGCCGAATCGACTACGGTAAAATTAACGAAACCATGAAAAAGGTAGAGACGCGGGTCAAAAAAATATATATAAAAACATATTATAATCTCGAAAAATCGGTGCTGGAAGGAATGCAACACGAGGACTTCCCAGAGGTCACCCATCCTAGTACTACTTCGCCCCTGCACGCTTAACTCGGAGTTCCTATGGGGATCCGGTGCTTTTAGTGCCGGTATGATCGCATCCGACATACCTTGCCTCCCTCCTTCCTCTTATCCCCGCGCCTCCGCGCCCCGACTTGTTCTCGACGCCGCCGCACGCGCCCGACACCGCGCGGGTGCTGCGAACGACACGAAAATTAACTTAACCATGAAAAAGGTAGAGACGTACAAAAAAATATATAAAAACATATTATAACTCGAAAAAAAAAAAAATAATCGAAAAAGGGAATGCAACACCTAGGATTTCCCAGAGGTCACCATCCTAGTACTACTCTCGCCCAAGCACGCTTAACTGAGTTCCGATGGGATCCGGTGTTTTAGTGTCGGTATGATCGCATCCCGACATACCTTGCCTCCTCCTTCCTTATCCCCGTGCCTCCACGCCGACTTGGCTCCCCGACGCCGGCCGACGCGCCCGACACCGTGCTGGTGCGGCCGAATCCACTACGAAAATTAACGAAACCATGAAAAAGGTAGAGACGTGGCCAAAAAATATATAAAAACATATTATAATCCTCAAAAAATCGAAAAGGGAATGCAACACGGGACTTCCCTGTGAGGTCACCCATCCTAGTACTACTCCTCGCCTGCACGCTTTAACTGAGTTCGATGGGATCCGTGCTTTAGTGCCGGGTATGATCGCATCCGACATACCTTTGCCTCCCTCCTTCCTCTTATCCCCGTGCCTCCGGTTCGCCCGACTGGGCCCCCGACGCCGGCCGTACGCGCCCGACATCCGGCGGGTGCGCCGAATCTTTACTACGAAAATTAACGAAACCATGAAAAAGGTAGAGACGTGGCCAAAAATATATAAAAACATATTATAATCTCAAAAAAAATAAAAAAGGGAATGCAACACCAGGACTCCCTGTGAGGTCACCCATCCTAGTACTACTCTCGCCAAGCACGCTTTAACTTCTGAGTTCCGATGGGATCCGTGCTTTAGTGCTGGGTATGATCGCATCCGACATACCTTGCCTCCTCCTTCCTCTTATCCCCGTGCCTCCGCGCCCTCGACTTTGGCTCTCGACGCCAGCGCGCCCGACACCGCAGCGGGAAAAGGCCGAACGACTACTAAAATTAACGAAACCATGAAAAAGGTAGAGACGTACCAAAAATATATAAAAAAAAACATATTATAACTTCGAAAAAAATCGAAAAAGGGAATGCAACACGAGGACTTCCCGTGAGGTCACCCATCCTAGTACTACTCGCCCCAAGCACGCTTAACTCGAGTTCCGATGGGATCCGGTGCTTTAGTGTCGGTATGATCGATCATCCCGACATACCTTGCCTCCCTCCTTCCTCTTATCCCCTCGTGCCTCCGCGCCCCCTCGACTTGCCCTCGACGCCGCACGCCCTCGACACCGTATGGGTGCTGGCCGAATCCATCACGAAAATTAATCTAAAACCATGAAAAGGTAGAGACGTACAAAAAAATATATATAAAAAACATATTATAATCTCGAAAAAAATCAAAAAGGGAATGCAACACGAGGACTTCCTGTGAGGTCACCCATCCTAGTACTACTCTCTCCCCGCACGCTTAACTCGAGTTCGATGGGATCCGTGTGTTTTAGTGCCGGTATGATCGCATCCGGATACCTTTGCCTCCTCCTTCCTCTTATCCCCGCGTGCCCCGCCGCGCCCGACTTGGCTCCGACGCCGCCGCGCGCGCCCGACATCGTAAGGGTGCGGCCGAACGACTACGAAAAATTAACGAAACCATGAAAAAGGTAGAGACGTGCCAAAAAATATATAAAAACATATTATAATCTCGAAAAAAATCGAAAAAGGGAATGCAACACGAGACTTCCCGTGAGGTCACCCATCCTAGTACTACTCGCCAAGCACGCTTAACTTCGGAGTTCCGATGGGATCCGTGCTTTAGTGCTGGTATGATCGCATCCGACATACCTTGCCTCCTCCTTCCTCTTATCCCCGTGCCTCCGCGCCCCGACTTGGCTCCCGACGCCGGCCGACGCGCCCGACACCGCGGCGGGTGCGGGCCGAATCGACTACGAAAAATTAACGAAACCATGAAAAAGGTAGAGACGTACAAAAAATATATATAAAAAAACATATTATAATCTCGAAAAATAAAAAGGGAATGCAACACGAGGATTCCCAGAGGTCACCCATCCTAGTACTACTCTCGCCCAAGCACGCTTAACTTCGAGTTCGATGGGATCCGGTGGCTTTAGTGCTGGTATGATCGCATCCGACATACCTTGCCTCCTCCTTCCTCTTATCCCCGTGCCTCCGCCGCCCCGACTTGTCTTCGACGCCGCCAGACGCGCCCCGACACCGTGCGGGTGCGGCCGAACCACTACGAAAAATTAACGAAACCATGAAAAAGGTAGAGACGGCCAAAAATATATAAAAAAACATATTGTAATCTCAAAAAAATGCAAAAAGGGAATGCAACACGAGGACTTCCCGTGAGGTCACCCATCCTAGTACTACTTACGCCCACGAGCACGCCGCATTCGGTATGGTGCGCCGCACGCTTTAACTTGAGTTTATGTATGGGATCCACGCTTTAGTGTACGGTATGATCGCATCCCACATACCTTGCCTCCTCCTTCCTCTTATCCCCGTGCCTCCGCGCCCTCGACTTGGTCCTCGACGCCGCCGACGCGCCCGACACCGCGGCGGGTGCGGCCGAATCCATCACGAAAAATTAACTAAAACCATGAAAAGGTAGAGACGCGGGCCAAAAATATATAAAAACATATTATAATCTCGAAAAAAAAATCGAAAAAGGGAATGCAACACGAGGATTCCCAGAGGTCACCCATCCTAGTACTACTCGCCCAAGCACGCTTTAACTTCGAGTTCCTCATGGGATCCGGCGGCTTTTAGTGCCGGATGATCGCATCCGACATACCTTGCCTCCTCCTTGCCCCCCCGCGCCTCCGCTTCCTCTTATCCCCGTCGAACGACCTATATAAAAAAACCGAAAAAGGGAATGCAACACCGACTACTCTCGCCCACGCCACGCTTTAACTCGAGTCCGATGGGATGGGATCCGGTATGTGATAGTGCCGACATACCATCCCACTGCCTCCTTCCTCTTATCCCCGCAAGGCCTCCGCGCCCGATTTGCGACGCCACAGACCCTCTCGACATAAGGGGCAAGGCCGAACGACTACGAAAATTAACGAAACCATGAAAAAGGTAGAGACGTGGCCAAAAATATAAAAAAAACATATTATAATCTCGAAAAATCGAAAAAGGGAATGCAACACGAGGGACTTCCCGAGGTCACCCATCCTAGTACTACTCGCCCCAAGCACGCTTTAACTTCGAGTTCACGGGATCCCGGCAGCTTTTAGTGCCGGTATGATCGCATCCGACATACCTTGCCTCCTCCTTCCTCTTATCCCCGTGCCTCCGCGCCCGACTTGGCTTCGACGCCGCCGACGCCCGACACCGCGGGGGTGCGCCGAACCACTACGAAAATTAACGAAACCATGAAAAAGGTAGAGACGTGGCCAAAAATATATAAAAAAACATATTATAATCTCAAAAAAATCGAAAAAGGGAATGCAACACGAGGACTCCCAGGAGGTCACCCATCCTAGTACTACTCTCGCCCAAGCACGCCAACTTCTGAGTTCCGATGGGATCCTAAGTTTAGTGTCGGTATGATCGCATCCGACATACCTTGCCTCCTCCTTCCTCTTATCCCCGTGTTCTCCGCTACCGACTTGCCCGACGCCCACAGACGCGCCCGACACCGCGCGGAAAAGGCCGAACCACTACGAAAATTAATCTAAACCATGAAAAAGGTAGAGACGTGGCTAAAAAATATATAAAAACATATTATAATCTCGAAAAAATCGAAAAAAGGGAATGCAACACGAGGGATTCTCCCAGAGGTCACCCATCCTAGTACTACTCTCGCCCCAAGCACGCTTAACTTCGAGTTCATGGGATCCGGCTTTAGTGCCGGCATGATCGCGATCCCACATACCTTTTGCCTCCTCCTTCCCTTATCCCCGTGCTCCGCGCCCGACTTGGTATGACGCGCCGCCGCACGCGCCGACACCGCCGAACACCACGAAAAATTAACGAAACCATGAAAAAGGTAGAGACGTGGCCAAAAAATATATAAAAAAACATATTATAATCTCGAAAAAAATCGAAAAGGGAATGCAACACGAGGGACTCCTTCACCCATCCTAGTACTACTCGCCCAAGCACGCTTTAACTTCGGAGTTCGATGGGATCCGGCACTTTTAGTGCCGGGTATGATCGCATCCCATACCTTGCCTCCCTCCTTCCTCTTCTATCCCCGTGCCTCGACTTGGTACCCGACGCGCCAGACGCGCCCGACACCGCGGCGGGAAGGCCATCCACTACGAAAAATTAACGAAACCATGAAAAAGGTAGAGACGTGGCCAAAAAATATATAAAAAACATATTATAATCTCGAAAAAAATCGAAAAAGGGAATGCAACACGAGGACTTCCCAGAGGTCACCCATCCTAGTACTACTTCAAGCACGCTTAACTGAGTTCGATGGGATCCTAGTGCTATGATCGCATCCGACATACCTTGCCTCCTCCTTCCTCTTATCCCCGTGCTACTTGGCCTCGACGCCGGGCCAGACGCGCCCCGACACCGCGCGGGTGCGGCCGAACGCACTCACGGTAAAATTAACGAAAACCATGAAAAAGGTAGAGACGTGGCCAAAAAATATATATAAAAAAACATATTATAATCTCGAAAAAAAATCGAAAAAGGGAATGCAACACGAGGATTTCCCAGAGGTCACCCATCCTAGTACTACTCTCGCCCAAGCACGCTTAACTGAGTTCCGATGGGATCCGGTGCTTTAGTGCCGGTATGATCGCATCCGGCATACCTTGCCTCCTCCTTCCTCCTTCTTATCCCCGCCCCCTCCGCGCCCTCGACTTGGCTCCCCGACGCCGCGACGCGCCCGACACCGCGGCGGGTGCGTCGAACGACTACTTAAAATTAACGAAACCATGAAAAAGGTAGAGACGTGGCCAAAAAATATATAAAAAACATATTATAATCTCGAAAAAAATCGAAAAAGGGAATGCAACACGAGGACTTCCCAGAGGTCACCCATCCTAGTACTACTCTCGCCCAAGCACGCTTAACTTCGAGTTCCGATGGGATCCGGCGCTTTAGTGCCGGGTATGATCGCATCCGACATACCTTGCCTCCTCCTTCCTCTTATCCCCGTGCCTCCGCGCCCCCGACTTGGCCCCCGACGCCGCCGACGCCCCCGACACCGTGCGGGTGCGCCGAACGACTCACGAAAAATTAACGAAACCATGAAAAAGGTAGAGACGTGGCCAAAAATATATATGGAAAAAACATATTATAATCTCGAAAAAAAATCGAAAAAGGGAATGCAACACGAGGATCTCCCAGAGGTCACCCATCCTAGTACTACTCTCGCCAAGCACGCTTTAACTTCGAGTTCCGATGGGATCCGTGTTTTAGTGCCGGTATGATCGCATCCGACATACCTTGCCTCCTCCTTCCTCTTATCCCCCGTGCCTCCGCGCCCTCGACTTGGCTTCGACGCCGCCGTACGCGCCCGACACCGTAAGCGGGTGCGCCGAACGACTACGAAAAATTAACGAAACCATGAAAAAGGTAGAGACGTGGCCAAAAAATATATATGGAAAAACATATTATAATCTCGAAAAAAATCGAAAAAGGGAATGCAACACGAGGACTTCCTGTGAGGTCACCCATCCTAGTACTACTTCGCCCAAGCACGCTTTAACTTCGGAGTTCCGATGGGGATCCGGCAGCTTTAGTGCCGGTATGATCGCATCCGACATACCTTGCCTCCTCCTTCCTCTTATCCCCGTGCCTCCGCGCCCCCCGACTTGGTCTTCGACGCCGCCGCAGACGCGCCCGACACCGTATGGGTGCGCCGAATCGACTACTTAAAAATTAACGAAAACCATGAAAAAGGTAGAGACGTGGCCAAAAAATATATATGGAAAAAAACATATTATAATCTCGAAAAAAATCGAAAAAGGGAATGCAACACGAGGACTTCCCGTGAGGTCACCCATCCTAGTACTACTCGCCCAAGCACGCTTTTTAACTTCGAGTTCCCGATGGGATCCGGTTTTTAGTGCCGGTATGATCGCATCCGACATACCTTGCCTCCTCCTTCCTCTTATCCCCGTGCCTCCGCGCCGACTTGGCCCCGACGACGCCGCCGCACGCCGCCCCGACACCGCGCGGGTGCGCCGAACCACTACGAAAAATTAACGAAAACCATGAAAAAGGTAGAGACGTGGCCAAAAAATATATATGGAAAAACATATTATAATCTCGAAAAAAAATATCGAAAAAGGGAATGCAACACGAGGACTTCCCAGAGGTCACCCATCCTAGTACTACTCCCTCAAGCACGCTTAACTTCGAGTTCCGATGGGGATCCGGCAGCTTTAGTGCCGGTATGATCGCATCCGACATACCTTGCCTCCTCCTTCCTCTTATCCCCGTGCCTCCGCGCCCCCGACTTGGCTCCTCGACGCCGCCGTACGCGCCCCGACACCGTGCGGGGCGCCGCCGAACCTACTTAAAAAATTAACGAAACCATGAAAAAGGTAGAGACGTGGCCAAAAAATATATATAAAAAAACATATTATAATCTCGAAAAAAAATCGAAAAAGGGAATGCAACACGAGGACTTCCCAGAGGTCACCCATCCTAGTACTACTCTCGCGCCCAAGCACGCTTAACTTCGAGTTCCGATGGGATCCGGCAGCTTTTAGTGCCGGTATGATCGCATCCGACATACCTTGCCTCCTCCTTCCTCTTATCCCCGTGCCTCCGCGCCCTCGACTTGGCCCTCCTCGACGCCGCAGACGCGCCCCGACACCGCGGCGGGTGCGTCGAACCACTACTACGAAAATTAACGAAACCATGAAAAAGGTAGAGACGTGGCCAAAAATATATATGGAAAAACATATTATAATCTCGAAAAAAAAAAAATCGAAAAAGGGAATGCAACACGAGGACTTCCCAGAGGTCACCCATCCTAGTACTACTCTCGCCTGCACGCTTAACTCGGAGTTCGATGGGATCCGGTGCTTTAGTGCCGGTATGATCGCATCCGACATACCTTGCCTCCTCCTTCCTCTTATCCCCGTGCCTCCGCGCCCCGACTTGGCCTCGACGCCGCCGTGACGCGCCCGACACCGGCGGGAAAAGCGCCGAACGACTACGAAAAATTAACTAAACCATGAAAAAGGTAGAGACGTGGCCAAAAAATATATAAAAAAAACATATTATAATCTCGAAAAAAAAATCGAAAAAGGAATGCAACACGAGGACTTCCCAGAGGTCACCCATCCTAGTACTACTCTCGCCCAAGCACGCTTAACTTCGAGTTCTCATGGGATCCGGCTGCTTTAGTGCCGGTATGATCGCATCCGACATACCTTGCCTCCTCCTTCCTCTTATCCCCCGCGCCTCCGCGCCCGACTTGGTCGACGCCGCCAGACGCGCGCCCGACACCGTAAAAGGGCCGAACGACTACGAAAAATTAACGAAACCATGAAAAAGGTAGAGACGTGGCCAAAAAATATATATGGAAAAAACATATTATAATCTCGAAAAAAATCGAAAAAGGGAATGCAACACGAGGACTTCCCCAGAGGTCACCCATCCTAGTACTACTCGCCCAAGCACGCTTAACTTCGAGTTCGATGGGATCCGGTGCTTTTAGTGCCGGTATGATCGCATCCGACATACCTTGCCTCCTCCTTCCTCTTATCCCCGTGCCTCCGCCCCCGACTTGGCTCGACGCCGCCGTACGCGCCCCCCGACACCGTGCGGGTGCGGCCGAACCACTACGAAAAATTAACGAAACCATGAAAAAGGTAGAGACGTGGCCAAAAATATATATGGAAAAAACATATTATAATCTCAAAAAAATCGAAAAAGGGAATGCAACACGAGGACTTCCCAGAGGTCACCCATCCTAGTACTACTCCTCGCCCAAGCACGCTTTAACTTCCTCGGAGTTCGATGGGATCCGGCAGCTTTAGTGCCGGTATGATCGCATCCCACATACCTTGCCTCCTCCTTCCTCTTATCCCCCTCGCCTCCGCGCCCCGACTTGGCCCTCGCCGCCAGACGCGCCCGACATCGCGGCGGGTGCGGCCGAACGACTACGAAAATTAACGAAACCATGAAAAAGGTAGAGACGTGGCCAAAAAATATATATGGAAAAAAAACATATTATAATCTCGAAAAAAAATCGAAAAAGGGAATGCAACACGAGGGACTTCCTGTGAGGTCACCCATCCTAGTACTACTCTCGCCCAAGCACGCTTAACTTCGGAGTTCTGATGGGATCCGGTGCTTTAGTGCTGGTATGATCGCATCCGACATACCTTGCCTCCTCCTTCCTCTTATCCCCGTGCCTCCGCGCCCCCTGACTTGGCCCCGACGCCGCCGTACGCGCCCCGACACCGGTGCGGGGGTGGCCGAATCCACTACGAAAAATTAACGAAACCATGAAAAAGGTAGAGACGTGGCCAAAAATATATATAAAAAACATATTATAATCTCGAAAAAAATCGAAAAAGGGAATGCAACACGAGGACTTCCCAGAGGTCACCCATCCTAGTACTACTCTCGCCCAAGCACGCTTTAACTGAGTTCCTCGATGGGATCCGGTGCTTTAGTGCCGGGTATGATCGCATCCGACATACCTTGCCTCCTCCTTCCTCTTATCCCCCGTGCCTCCGCGCCCCTCGACTTGCCCGACGCCGCCGACGCGCCCCGACACCGTGCGGGAAAGGCCGAACGACTACGAAAATTAACGAAACCATGAAAAAGGTAGAGACGTGGAAAAAAAATATAAATGGAAAAAACATATTATAATCTCGAAAAAAAAAATCGAAAAAGGGAATGCAACACGAGGACTTCCCAGGAGGTCACCCATCCTAGTACTACTCTCGCCCAAGCACGCTTTAACTTCGAGTTCCGATGGGATCCGGTGCTTTAGTGTCGGGTATGATCGCATCCGACATACCTTGCCTCCTCCTTCCTCTTATCCCCGTGCCTCCGCCCCCGACTTGCCTCGACGCCGCCGACGCGCCCGACACACCGCGCGGGTGCGGCCGAATCCACTACGAAAAATTAACGAAACCATGAAAAAGGTAGAGACGTGGCCAAAAAATATATATGGAAAAACATATTATAATCTCAAAAAAAAATCGAAAAAGGGAATGCAACACGAGGACTTCCCAGAGGTCACCCATCCTAGTACTACTCGCCCAAGCACGCTTAACTTCGAGTTCGATGGGATCCGGTGCTTTAGTGCCGGTATGATCGCATCCGACATACCTTGCCTCCTCCTTCCTCTTATCCCCCGTGCCTCCGCGCCCGACTTGGTCTCGACGCCGTCGACGCCCCGACACCGCGGGGTGGCCGAACCACTACGAAAAATTAACGAAACCATGAAAAAGGTAGAGACGTGGCCAAAAAATATATATGGAAAAAACATATTATAATCTCGAAAAAAAAAATCGAAAAAGGGAATGCAACACGAGGACTTCCCAGGAGGTCACCCATCCTAGTACTACTCTCGCCCAAGCACGCTTAACTTCGGAGTTCTGATGGGATCCGGTGCTTTAGTGCTGGTATGATCGCATCCGACATACCTTGCCTCCTCCTTCCTCTTATCCCCGTGCCTCCGCGCCCCTCGACCTCCGACGCCGCCGACGCGCCCGACACCGCGGGGTGCGGCCGAACGACTACGAAAAATTAACGAAACCATGAAAAAGGTAGAGACGTGGCCAAAAAAATATATATGGAAAAAACATATTATAATCTCAAAAAAATCGAAAAGGGAATGCAACACGAGGACTTCCCAGAGGTCACCCATCCTAGTACTACTCTCGCCCCAAGCACGCTTTAACTTCGAGTTCGATGGGATCCGGTGCTTTAGTGCCGGTATGATCGCATCCGACATACCTTGCCTCCTCCTTCCTCTTATCCCCGTGCCTCCGCGCCCGACTTGGCCCGACGCCGCCAGACGCGCCCGACACCGCGCGGGTGCGCCGAACGACTACGAAAAATTAACGAAACCATGAAAAAGGTAGAGACGTGGCCAAAAATATATATGGAAAAACATATTATAATCTCGAAAAAAAAATCGAAAAAGGGAATGCAACACGAGGACTTCCCAGAGGTCACCCATCCTAGTACTACTCTCGCCCAAGCACGCTTAACTGAGTTCGATGGGATCCGGCAGCTTTTAGTGCCGGGTATGATCGCATCCGACATACCTTGCCTCCTCCTTCCTCTTATCCCCCGTGCCTCCGCGCCCCGACTTGGGCCCTCGACGCCGCCGACGCCCCGACACCGCGGCGGGTGCGGCGAACGACTACGAAAAATTAACGAAACCATGAAAAAGGTAGAGACGTGGCCAAAAAATATATATGGAAAAAACATATTATAATCTCGAAAAAAATCGAAAAAGGGAATGCAACACGAGGACTTCCCAGAGGTCACCCATCCTAGTACTACTCTCGCCCAAGCACGCTTAACTTCGAGTTCGATGGGATCCGGCAGCTTTAGTGCCGGTATGATCGCATCCGACATACCTTGCCTCCTCCTTCCTCTTATCCCCGTGCCTCCGCGCCCCCGACTTGGCCCCTCGACGCCGCCAGACGCGCCCGACACCGATCGGGAAAGCGCCGAATCCACTACGAAAAATTAACGAAACCATGAAAAAGGTAGAGACGTGGCCAAAAAAATATATGGAAAAACATATTATAATCTCGAAAAAAAAAATCGAAAAAGGGAATGCAACACGAGGACTTCCCAGAGGTCACCCATCCTAGTACTACTACTCGCCCCAAGCACGCTTAACTCCGGTTTAGTGCCGGGATCGCATCCGACATACCTTTGCCTCCTCCTATCCCCGTGCCTCCGCGCCCGACTTGGATCGCATCCGACATACCTTGCCTCCCTCCTTCCTCTTATCCCCGTGCCTCCGCCCCATCCTAGTACTTGCACGCTTAACTGAGTCGACGCCACCGACGATCGCATCCGCCCTCCTCCTTCCTCTTATCCCCGGTGCGCCGAACGACGCCGCCGACGCGCCCGACACCGCGGCGGGTGCGCCGAAATTAAAAATTAAAAAACCATGAAAAAGGTAGAGACGTGGCCAAAAAATATATATGGAAAAACATATTATAATCTCGAAAAAAAAAATCGAAAAAGGAATGCAACACGAGGACTTCCCAGAGGTCACCCATCCTAGTACTACTCGCCCCAAGCACGCTTAACTTCGAGTTCGATGGGATCCGGTGCTTTAGTGCCGGTATGATCGCATCCGACATACCTTGCCTCCTCCTTCCTTATATCCCCGTGCCTCCGCGCCCGACGACTGGCCCCGACGCCGCCGTACGCGCCCCGACACCGCGCGGGTGCGCCGAACGACTACGAAAAATTAACGAAACCATGAAAAGGTAGAGACGTGGCCAAAAAATATATATGGAAAAACATATTATAATCTCAAAAAAAATCGAAAAAGGGAATGCAACACGAGGACTTCCTGTGAGGTCACCCATCCTAGTACTACTCTCGCCCAAGCACGCTTAACTTCGAGTTCGATGGGATCCGGCTTTTTAGTGCCGGTATGATCGCATCCGACATACCTTGCCTCCTCCTTCCTCTTATCCCCGTGCCTCCGCCCCCGACTTGGCCCCCGACGCCGCCGCCAGACGCGCCCGACACCGCGCGGGTGCGCCGAACGACTACGAAAAATTAACGAAACCATGAAAAAGGTAGAGACGTGGCCAAAAATATATATGGAAAAAACATATTATAATCTCGAAAAAAAAAATCGAAAAAGGGAATGCAACACGAGGACTTCCCAGAGGTCACCCATCCTAGTACTACTCTCGCCCAAGCACGCTTAACTTCGAGTTCGATGGGATCCGGTGTTTTTTAGTGCCGGTATGATCGCATCCGACATACCTTGCCTCCTCCTTCCTCTTATCCCCCGTGCCTCCGCGCCCGACTTGGCCTCGACGACGCCGCAGACGCCCGACACCGCGCGGGTGGGGCCGAACGACTACGAAAAATTAACGAAACCATGAAAAAGGTAGAGACGTGGCCAAAAAATATATATGGAAAAACATATTATAATCTCAAAAAAAATCGAAAAAGGGAATGCAACACGAGGACTTCCCAGAGGTCACCCATCCTAGTACTACTCTCGCCCAAGCACGCTTAACTTCGAGTTCGATGGGATCCGGCAGTTTTAGTGCCGGGTATGATCGCATCCGACATACCTTGCCTCCTCCTCCCTCCTCTTATCCCCGTGCCTCCGCGCCCCCGACTTGGCTCGACGACGCCGTACGCGCCCCCGACACCGTGCGGGTGCGGCCGAACGACTACGAAAAATTAACGAAACCATGAAAAAGGTAGAGACGTGGCCAAAAAATATATATGGAAAAACATATTATAATCTCGAAAAAAAATCGAAAAAGGAATGCAACACGAGGACTTCCCAGAGGTCACCCATCCTAGTACTACTCTCGCCCAAGCACGCTTAACTTCGAGTTCCGATGGGATCCGGTGCTTTAGTGCGGGTATGATCGCATCCGACATACCTTGCCTCCTCCTTCCTCTTATCCCCGTGCCTCCGCGCCCCCGACTTGGCTCCGACGACGCCGTACGCCCGACACCGCGGCGGGTGCGGCCGAACGACTACGAAAATTAACGAAACCATGAAAAAGGTAGAGACGTGGCCAAAAAAATATATATGGAAAAACATATTATAATCTCGAAAAAAATCGAAAAAGGGAATGCAACACGAGGACTTCCCCAGAGGTCACCCATCCTAGTACTACTCGCCCAAGCACGCTTAACTTCGAGTTCGATGGGATCCGGCAGCTTTAGTGCCGGTATGATCGCATCCGACATACCTTGCCTCCTCCTTCCTCTTATCCCCGTGCCTCCGCGCCCCCGACTTGGCTCCGACGCCGCCGGACGCGCCCCGACACCGTATGGGTGCGTCGAACGACTACGAAAAAATTAACGAAACCATGAAAAAGGTAGAGACGTGGCCAAAAATATATATGGAAAAACATATTATAATCTCGAAAAAAAATCGAAAAAGGGAATGCAACACGAGGACTTCCCAGAGGTCACCCATCCTAGTACTACTCTCGCCCAAGCACGCTTAACTTCGAGTTCCGATGGGATCCGGCAGCTTTTAGTGCCGGGTATGATCGCATCCGACATACCTTGCCTCCTCCTTCCTCTTATCCCCGTGCCTCCGCGCCCGACTTGGCCCGACGACGCCGCCAGACGCCCCGACACCGTGCGGGTGCGCCGAACGACTACGAAAAATTAACGAAACCATGAAAAAGGTAGAGACGTGGCCAAAAAATATATATGGAAAAACATATTATAATCTCGAAAAAAAAAAAAAAATCGAAAAAGGGAATGCAACACGAGGACTTCCCAGAGGTCACCCATCCTAGTACTACTCCTCGCCCAAGCACGCTTAACTTCGAGTTCCGATGGGATCCGTGCTTTAGTGCCGGTATGATCGCATCCGACATACCTTGCCTCCTCCTTCCTCTTATCCCCGTGCCTCCGCGCCCGACTTGGCCCTCGACGACGCCGCACGCGCCCCCGACACCGCGCGGGGTGCGCCGAACGACTACGAAAAATTAACGAAACCATGAAAAAGGTAGAGACGTGGCCAAAAAATATATATGGAAAAACATATTATAATCTCGAAAAAAATCGAAAAAGGGAATGCAACACGAGGACTTCCTGTGAGGTCACCCATCCTAGTACTACTCTCGCCCAAGCACGCTTAACTTCGAGAGTTCCTTCCTCTTCTTATGGGATCCGGTGCTTTAGTGCCGGTATGATCGCATCCGACATACCTTGCCTCCTCCTTCCTCTTATCCCCGTGCCTCCGCGCCCCCGACTTGTGCCGGGTATGATCGACGCCTCCTCCTTCCTCTTACGCCGTGACGCGACCCGACACCGCGACGCCGCGCGGACATCGAACGACTACGAAAAATTAACGAAACCATGAAAAAGGTAGAGACGTGGCCAAAAAATATATATGGAAAAAAACATATTATAATCTCGAAAAAAAAAAAAAAAGGGAATGCAACACGAGGACTTCCCAGAGGTCACCCATCCTAGTACTACTCTCGCCCAAGCACGCTTAACTGAGTTCGATGGGATCCGGTGCTTTAGTGCCGGGTATGATCGCATCCGACATACCTTGCCTCCTCCTTCCTCTTATCCCCGTGCCTCCGCGCCCCGACTTGGTTGCGACGCCGCCGCACGCCGCCCGACACCGCGGCGGGTGCGGCCGAACGACTACGAAAAATTAACGAAACCATGAAAAAGGTAGAGACGTGGCCAAAAAATATATATGGAAAAAACATATTATAATCTCGAAAAAAATCGAAAAAGGGAATGCAACACGAGGACTTCCCAGAGGTCACCCATCCTAGTACTACTTCGCCCAAGCACGCTTAACTTCGAGTTCGATGGGATCCGGCAGCTTTAGTGCCGGTATGATCGCATCCGACATACCTTGCCTCCTCCTTCCTCTTATCCCCGTGCCTCCGCGCCCCCTCGACTTGGCCTCGACGCCGCCGCACGCCCCCGACACCGCGCGGGTGCGCCGAACGACTACGAAAAATTAACGAAACCATGAAAAAGGTAGAGACGTGGCCAAAAAAATATATATGGAAAAACATATTATAATCTCGAAAAAAATCGAAAAAGGGAATGCAACACGAGGACTTCCCAGAGGTCACCCATCCTAGTACTACTCTCGCCCAAGCACGCTTAACTTCGAGTTCGATGGGATCCGGCAGCTTTAGTGCCGGGTATGATCGCATCCGACATACCTTGCCTCCTCCTTCCTCTTATCCCCGTGCCTCCGCGCCCCCGACTTGGCCCGACGCCGCCGACGCGCCCGACACCGCGCGGGTGCGGCCGAACCACTACGAAAAATTAACGAAACCATGAAAAAGGTAGAGACGTGGCCAAAAAATATATATGGAAAAACATATTATAATCTCGAAAAAAAAAAATCGAAAAAGGGAATGCAACACGAGGACTTCCCAGAGGTCACCCATCCTAGTACTACTCTCGCCCAAGCACGCTTAACTTCGAGTTCGATGGGATCCGGTGCTTTAGTGCCGGTATGATCGCATCCGACATACCTTGCCTCCTCCTTCCTCTTATCCCCGTGCCTCCGCGCCCGACTTGTCTCTCGACGCCGCCGTGACGCGCCCGACACCGCGCGGGTGCGGCCGAACGACTACGAAAAATTAACGAAACCATGAAAAAGGTAGAGACGTGGCCAAAAAATATATATGGAAAAACATATTATAATCTCGAAAAAAATCGAAAAAGGGAATGCAACACGAGGACTTCCCAGAGGTCACCCATCCTAGTACTACTCTCGCCCAAGCACGCTTAACTTCGAGTTCGATGGGATCCGGTGCTTTAGTGCCGGGTATGATCGCATCCGACATACCTTGCCTCCTCCTTCCTCTTATCCCCGTGCCTCCGCCCCGACTTGGCCCTCGACGCCGCCGACGCGCCCGACACCGCGGCGGGTGCGGCCGAACGACTACGAAAAATTAACGAAACCATGAAAAAGGTAGAGACGTGGCCAAAAATATATATGGAAAAACATATTATAATCTCGAAAAAAAATCGAAAAAGGGAATGCAACACGAGGACTTCCCAGAGGTCACCCATCCTAGTACTACTCGCCCAAGCACGCTTAACTTCGAGAGTTCGATGGGATCCGTGCTTTAGTGCCGGTATGATCGCATCCGACATACCTTGCCTCCTCCTTCCTCTTATCCCCGTGCCTCCGCGCCCCCGACTTGGCCCCCGACGCCGCCAGACGCGCCCGACACCGCGGCGGGCGGCCGAACGACTACGAAAATTAACGAAACCATGAAAAAGGTAGAGACGTGGCCAAAAAACATATATATGGAGAAAACATATTATAATCTCGAAAAAAAAAATCGAAAAAGGGAATGCAACACGAGGACTTCCCAGGAGGTCACCCATCCTAGTACTACTCCGCCCAAGCACGCTTAACTTCGAGTTAGTTCGATGGGATCCGGTGCTTTTTAGTGCCGGGTATGATCGCATCCGACATACCTTGCCTCCTCCTTCCTCTTATCCCCGTGCCTCCGCGCCCCGACTTGTCTTCCGACGACGCCGACGCGCCCGACACCGTGGCGGGTGCGGCCGAACGACTACGAAAAATTAACGAAACCATGAAAAAGGTAGAGACGTGGCCAAAAAATATATATGGAAAAAACATATTATAATCTCGAAAAATCGAAAAAGGGAATGCAACACGAGGACTTCCCTGTGAGGTCACCCATCCTAGTACTACTCTCGCCCAAGCACGCTTAACTGAGTTCGATGGGATCCGGCAGCTTTAGTGCCGGTATGATCGCATCCGACATACCTTGCCTCCTCCTTCCTCTTATCCCCGTGCCTCCCGCCCCCGACTTGGCTCGACGCCGCCGTACGCGCCCCGACACCGTGCGGGTGCGTCGAACGACTACGAAAATTAACGAAACCATGAAAAAGGTAGAGACGTGGCCAAAAAATATATATGGAAAAAACATATTATAATCTCGAAAAAAAAATCGAAAAAGGGAATGCAACACGAGGACTTCCCAGGAGGTCACCCATCCTAGTACTACTCTCGCCCAAGCACGCTTAACTTCGGAGTTCTGATGGGATCCGGTGCTTTAGTGCTGGTATGATCGCATCCGACATACCTTGCCTCCTCCTTCCTCTTATCCCCGTGCCTCCGCGCCCCGACTTGGCCCCGACGACGCCGTGACGCGCCCGACACCGTGCGGGTGCGCCGAACGACTACGAAAAATTAACGAAACCATGAAAAAGGTAGAGACGTGGCCAAAAATATATATGGAAAAAACATATTATAATCTCGAAAAAAAAAAAAAATCGAAAAAGGGAATGCAACACGAGGACTTCCCAGAGGTCACCCATCCTAGTACTACTTCTCGCCCAAGCACGCTTAACTTCGAGTTCGATGGGATCCGGTGCTTTAGTGCCGGTATGATCGCATCCGACATACCTTGCCTCCTCCTTCCTCTTATCCCCGTGCCTCCGCCCCCGACTTGCCCCGACGACGCCAGACGCGCCCGACACCGCGGGGTGCGGAACGACTACGAAAATTAACGAAACCATGAAAAAGGTAGAGACGTGGCCAAAAATATATATGGAAAAACATATTATAATCTCGAAAAAAAAATCGAAAAAGGAATGCAACACGAGGACTTCCCAGAGGTCACCCATCCTAGTACTACTCGCCCAAGCACGCTTAACTTCGAGTTCGATGGGATCCGGTGCTTTAGTGCCGGTATGATCGCATCCGACATACCTTGCCTCCTCCTTCCTCTTATCCCCGTGCCTCCGCGCCCGACTTGGCCTCGACGCCGCCGACGCGCCCGACACCGCGCGGGTGCGCGCCGAACGACTACGAAAAATTAACGAAACCATGAAAAAGGTAGAGACGTGGCCAAAAAATATATATGGAAAAAACATATTATAATCTCGAAAAAAATCGAAAAAGGGAATGCAACACGAGGACTTCCCCAGAGGTCACCCATCCTAGTACTACTCGCCCAAGCACGCTTAACTTCGGAGTTCTCGATGGGATCCGGTGCTTTAGTGCCGGTATGATCGCATCCGACATACCTTGCCTCCTCCTTCCTCTTATCCCCGTGCCTCCGCGCCCCGACTTGTTCCCGACGCCGCCGTACGCGCCCGACACCGTAAAAAGGCCGAACGACTACGAAAAATTAACGAAACCATGAAAAAGGTAGAGACGTGGCCAAAAATATATATGGAAAAACATATTATAATCTCGAAAAAAATCGAAAAAGGGAATGCAACACGAGGACTTCCCAGAGGTCACCCATCCTAGTACTACTTTCGCCCAAGCACGCTTAACTTCGAGTTCCTCGATGGGATCCGTGCTTTAGTGCCGGTATGATCGCATCCGACATACCTTGCCTCCTCCTTCCTCTTATCCCCGTGCCTCCGCGCCCGACTTGGCTCTCGACGCCGCCGCACGCGCCCGACACCGCGGGGTGCGGCCGAACGACTACGAAAAATTAACGAAACCATGAAAAAGGTAGAGACGTGGCCAAAAAAATATATATGGAAAAACATATTATAATCTCGAAAAAAAAAAAAAAATCGAAAAAGGGAATGCAACACGAGGACTTCCCAGAGGTCACCCATCCTAGTACTACTCTCGCCCAAGCACGCTTAACTTCGAGTTCCGATGGGATCCGGTGCTTTAGTGCCGGTATGATCGCATCCGACATACCTTGCCTCCTCCTTCCTCTTATCCCCGTGCCTCCGCGCCCGACTTGGCCCGACGCCGCCGACGCGCCCGACACCGTATGGGTGCGGCCGAACGACTACGAAAAATTAACGAAACCATGAAAAAGGTAGAGACGTGGCCAAAAATATATATGGAAAACATATTATAATCTCGAAAAAAAAATCGAAAAAGGGAATGCAACACGAGGACTTCCCAGAGGTCACCCATCCTAGTACTACTCTCGCCCCAAGCACGCTTAACTTCGAGTTCCGATGGGATCCGGTGCTTTAGTGCCGGTATGATCGCATCCGACATACCTTGCCTCCTCCTTCCTCTTATCCCCGTGCCTCCGCGCCCGACTTGGCCTCGACGCCGCCGACGCGCCCGACACCGCGGCGGGTGCGCCGAACGACTACGAAAAATTAACGAAACCATGAAAAAGGTAGAGACGTGGCCAAAAAATATATATAAAAAAACATATTATAATCTCGAAAAAAATCGAAAAAGGGAATGCAACACGAGGACTTCCCCTGAGGTCACCCATCCTAGTACTACTCGCGCCCAAGCACGCTTAACTTCGAGTTCGATGGGATCCGGTGCTTTAGTGCCGGTATGATCGCATCCGACATACCTTGCCTCCTCCTTCCTCTTATCCCCGTGCCTCCGCGCCCGACTTGGGTCTCTCGACGCCGCCGCACGCGCCCGACACCGCGGCGGGTGCGGCCGAACGACTACGAAAAATTAACGAAACCATGAAAAAGGTAGAGACGTGGCCAAAAATATATATGGAAAAACATATTATAATCTCGAAAAAAATAATCGAAAAAGGGAATGCAACACGAGGACTTCCCAGAGGTCACCCATCCTAGTACTACTTCCGCGCCCAAGCACGCTTAACTTCGAGTTCGATGGGATCCGGTGCTTTAGTGCCGGTATGATCGCATCCGACATACCTTGCCTCCTCCTTCCTCTTATCCCCGTGCCTCCGCGCCCCCGACTTGGCCCTCGACGCCGCCGCCAGACGCGCCCCGACACCGCGGCGGGTGCGGCCGAACGACTACGAAAAATTAACGAAACCATGAAAAAGGTAGAGACGTGGCCAAAAAATATATATGGAAAAACATATTATAATCTCGAAAAAAAAATCGAAAAAGGGAATGCAACACGAGGACTTCCTGTGAGGTCACCCATCCTAGTACTACTCGCCCCCAAGCACGCTTAACTTCGAGTTCCGATGGGATCCGGTGCTTTAGTGCCGGTATGATCGCATCCGACATACCTTGCCTCCTCCTTCCTCTTATCCCCCGTGCCTCCGCGCCCGACTTGGCCTCGACGCCGCCAGACGCGCCCGACACCGTGCGGGTGCGCCGAACGACTACGAAAAATTAACGAAACCATGAAAAAGGTAGAGACGTGGCCAAAAAATATATATGGAAAAACATATTATAATCTCGAAAAAAATAATCGAAAAAGGGAATGCAACACGAGGACTTCCCAGAGGTCACCCATCCTAGTACTACTCTCGCCCAAGCACGCTTAACTTCGGAGTTCGATGGGATCCGGCAGCTTTAGTGCCGGGTATGATCGCATCCGACATACCTTGCCTCCTCCTTCCTCTTATCCCCGTGCCTCCGCGCCCTCGACTTGGCTCCCGACGCCGCCGACGCCCCGACACCGCGCGGGTGCGGCCGAACGACTACGAAAATTAACGAAACCATGAAAAAGGTAGAGACGTGGCCAAAAAATATATATGGAAAAACATATTATAATCTCGAAAAAAATAATCGAAAAAGGGAATGCAACACGAGGACTTCCCCCAGAGGTCACCCATCCTAGTACTACTCGCCCAAGCACGCTTTAACTTCGAGTTCCGATGGGATCCGGCAGCTTTAGTGCCGGTATGATCGCATCCGACATACCTTGCCTCCTCCTTCCTCTTATCCCCGTGCCTCCGCGCCCGACTTGGCCCTCGACGCCGCCAGACGCGCCGACACCGCGCGGGTGCGGTCGAACGACTACGAAAAATTAACGAAACCATGAAAAAGGTAGAGACGTGGCCAAAAATATATATGGAAAAAACATATTATAATCTCGAAAAAAATCGAAAAAGGGAATGCAACACGAGGACTTCCCAGAGGTCACCCATCCTAGTACTACTCTCGCCCAAGCACGCTTAACTTCGAGTTCTCGATGGGATCCGGGTGCTTTAGTGCCGGTATGATCGCATCCGACATACCTTGCCTCCTCCTTCCTCTTATCCCCGTGCCTCCGCGCCCCCGACTTGGCCCCCGACGCCGCCGTACGCGCCCGACACCGCAAGCGGGCGCCGAACGACTACGAAAATTAACGAAACCATGAAAAAGGTAGAGACGTGGCCAAAAATATATATGGAAAAACATATTATAATCTCGAAAAAAAATCGAAAAAGGGAATGCAACACGAGGACTTCCCAGAGGTCACCCATCCTAGTACTACTCGCCCAAGCACGCTTAACTTCGAGTTCGATGGGATCCGGTGCTTTAGTGCCGGTATGATCGCATCCGACATACCTTGCCTCCTCCTTCCTTCTTATCCCCGTGCCTCCGCGCCCGACTTGGCCTCGACGCCGTACGCCCGACACCGCGTGCGGCCGAACGACTACGAAAAATTAACGAAACCATGAAAAAGGTAGAGACGTGGCCAAAAATATATATAAAAAACATATTATAATCTCGAAAAAAATCGAAAAAGGGAATGCAACACGAGGACTTCCTGTGAGGTCACCCATCCTAGTACTACTCTCGCCCAAGCACGCTTAACTGAGTTCGATGGGATCCGGTGCTTTAGTGCCGGTATGATCGCATCCGACATACCTTGCCTCCTCCTTCCTCTTATCCCCGTGCCTCCGCGCCCCGACTTGGCCCCGACGCCGCCGACGCGCCCGACACCGCGGCGGGTGCGGCCGAACGACTACGAAAAATTAACGAAACCATGAAAAAGGTAGAGACGTGGCCAAAAAATATATATGGAAAAACATATTATAATCTCGAAAAAAATAATCGAAAAAGGGAATGCAACACGAGGACTTCCCAGAGGTCACCCATCCTAGTACTACTCTCGCCCAAGCACGCTTAACTTCGAGAGTTCCGATGGGATCCGTGCTTTAGTGTCGGGTATGATCGCATCCGACATACCTTGCCTCCTCCTTCCTCTTATCCCCGTGCCTCCGCGCCCGACTTGGCCCGACGCCGCAGACGCGCCCGACACACCGTGCGGGTGGCCGAACGACTAAAAAAATTAACGAAACCATGAAAAAGGTAGAGACGTGGCCAAAAATATATATATAAAAAAACATATTATAATCTCGAAAAAAATCGAAAAAGGGAATGCAACACGAGGACTTCCCAGAGGTCACCCATCCTAGTACTACTCGCCCAAGCACGCTTAACTTCGAGTTCGATGGGATCCGTGCTTTAGTGCCGGTATGATCGCATCCGACATACCTTGCCTCCTCCTTCCTCTTATCCCCCGTGCCTCCGCGCCCGACTTGGCTCGACGCCGCCGTACGCGCCCGACACCGTGCGGGTGCGGCCGAACGACTACGAAAAATTAACGAAACCATGAAAAAGGTAGAGACGTGGCCAAAAATATATATATAAAAACATATTATAATCTCGAAAAAAAAATCGAAAAAGGGAATGCAACACGAGGACTTCCCAGAGGTCACCCATCCTAGTACTACTCGCCCAAGCACGCTTAACTTCGGAGTTCCGATGGGATCCGGCAGTTTAGTGCCGGTATGATCGCATCCGACATACCTTGCCTCCTCCTTCCTCTTATCCCCGTGCCTCCGCGCCCGACTTGGTTCGACGCCGCAGACGCGCCCGACACCGCGCGGGTGCGGCCGAACGACTACGAAAAATTAACGAAACCATGAAAAAGGTAGAGACGTGGCCAAAAAATATATATGGAAAAAACATATTATAATCTCGAAAAAAAAAATCGAAAAAGGGAATGCAACACGAGGACTTCCCAGGAGGTCACCCATCCTAGTACTACTCTCGCCCAAGCACGCTTAACTTCGGAGTTCTGATGGGATCCGGTGCTTTAGTGCTGGTATGATCGCATCCGACATACCTTGCCTCCTCCTTCCTCTTATCCCCGTGCCTCCGCGCCCCCTGACTTGGCCCCGACGCCGCCGTACGCGCCCCGACACCGTGCGGGTGCGTCGAACGACTACGAAAATTAACGAAACCATGAAAAAGGTAGAGACGTGGCCAAAAAATATATATGGAAAAAACATATTATAATCTCGAAAAAAAAAATCGAAAAAGGGAATGCAACACGAGGACTTCCCAGGAGGTCACCCATCCTAGTACTACTCTCGCCCAAGCACGCTTAACTTCGAGTTCGATGGGGATCCGTGCTTTAGTGCCGGTATGATCGCATCCGACATACCTTGCCTCCTCCTTCCTCTTATCCCCGTGCCTCCGCGCCCGACTTGGTCTCGACGCCGCCGCGCCCCGACACCGCGGCGGGTGCGTCGAACGACTACGAAAAATTAACGAAACCATGAAAAAGGTAGAGACGTGGCCAAAAAATATATATAAAAAAAACATATTGTAATCTCAAAAAAAATAATCGAAAAAGGGAATGCAACACGAGGACTTCCCAGAGGTCACCCATCCTAGTACTACTCGCCCAAGCACGCTTAACTTCGAGTTCGATGGGATCCGGTGCTTTAGTGCCGGTATGATCGCATCCGACATACCTTGCCTCCTCCTTCCTCTTATCCCCGTGCCTCCGCGCCCTCGACTTGGCCCGACGCCGCCAGACGCCCCGACACCGCGCGGGTGCGCCGAACGACTACGAAAAATTAACGAAACCATGAAAAAGGTAGAGACGTGGCCAAAAAATATATATAAAAAAAAAAACATATTGTAATCTCGAAAAAAATAATCGAAAAAGGGAATGCAACACGAGGACTTCCCAGAGGTCACCCATCCTAGTACTACTCGCCCAAGCACGCTTAACTTCGAGTTCTGATGGGATCCGGCAGCTTTAGTGCCGGTATGATCGCATCCGACATACCTTGCCTCCTCCTTCCTCTTATCCCCGTGCCTCCGCGCCCCCCGACTTGGGCCCGACGACGCCGACGCGCCCCGACACCGCGCGGGTGCGCCGAACGACTACGAAAAATTAACGAAACCATGAAAAAGGTAGAGACGTGGCCAAAAATATATATAAAAACATATTGTAATCTCGAAAAAAATAATCGAAAAAGGGAATGCAACACGAGGACTTCCCAGAGGTCACCCATCCTAGTACTACTCTCGCCCAAGCACGCTTTAACTCGGAGTTCGATGGGATCCGGGTGCTTTAGTGCCGGTATGATCGCATCCGACATACCTTGCCTCCTCCTTCCTCTTATCCCCGTGCCTCCGCGCCCCCCTCGACTTGGCCCCGACGCCGCCGTACGCGCCCGACACCGTGCGGGTGGCGGCGAACGACTACGAAAAATTAACGAAACCATGAAAAAGGTAGAGACGTGGCCAAAAAATATATATAAAAACATATTGTAATCTCGAAAAAAATAATCGAAAAAGGGAATGCAACACGAGGACTTCCCAGAGGTCACCCATCCTAGTACTACTCTCGCCCAAGCACGCTTAACTTCGAGTTCCGATGGGATCCGGCAGCTTTAGTGCCGGTATGATCGCATCCGACATACCTTGCCTCCTCCTTCCTCTTATCCCCGTGCCTCCGCGCCCGACTTGGCCCGACGCCGCCGTACGCGCCCGACACCGCGGCGGGTGCGGCCGAACGACTACGAAAATTAACGAAACCATGAAAAAGGTAGAGACGTGGCCAAAAATATATATAAAAAACATATTGTAATCTCGAAAAAAATAATCGAAAAAGGGAATGCAACACGAGGACTTCCCAGAGGTCACCCATCCTAGTACTACTCGCCCAAGCACGCTTTAACTTCGGAGTTCGATGGGATCCGGCAGCTTTAGTGCCGGTATGATCGCATCCGACATACCTTGCCTCCTCCTTCCTCTTATCCCCGTGCCTCCGCGCCCCCCCGACTTGTCTCGACGCCGCCGTACGCGCCCGACACCGCGTGCGGGTGCGCCGAACGACTACGAAAATTAACGAAACCATGAAAAAGGTAGAGACGTGGCCAAAAAATATATATAAAAAAACATATTGTAATCTCGAAAAAAATAATCGAAAAAGGGAATGCAACACGAGGACTTCCCAGAGGTCACCCATCCTAGTACTACTCGCCCAAGCACGCTTAACTTCGAGTTCGATGGGATCCGGTGCTTTAGTGCCGGTATGATCGCATCCGACATACCTTGCCTCCTCCTTCCTCTTATCCCCGTGCCTCCGCGCCCGACTTGGCCCGACGCCGCCGCACGCGCCCGACACCGTGCGGGTGCGGCCGAACGACTACGAAAAATTAACGAAACCATGAAAAAGGTAGAGACGTGGCCAAAAATATATATAAAAAAACATATTGTAATCTCGAAAAAAATAATCGAAAAAGGGAATGCAACACGAGGACTTCCCAGAGGTCACCCATCCTAGTACTACTCTCGCCCAAGCACGCTTAACTTCGAGTTCGATGGGATCCGGTGCTTTAGTGCCGGTATGATCGCATCCGACATACCTTGCCTCCTCCTTCCTCTTATCCCCGTGCCTCCGCGCCCCGACTTGGCCCGACGACGCCGCCGCCGCGCCCCGACACCGTGGCGGGCGCCGAACGACTACGAAAAATTAACGAAACCATGAAAAAGGTAGAGACGTGGCCAAAAAATATATATAAAAAAACATATTGTAATCTCGAAAAAAATAATCGAAAAAGGGAATGCAACACGAGGACTTCCCAGAGGTCACCCATCCTAGTACTACTCTCGCCCAAGCACGCTTAACTTCGAGTTCGATGGGATCCGGCAGCTTTAGTGCCGGGTATGATCGCATCCGACATACCTTGCCTCCTCCTTCCTCTTATCCCCGTGCCTCCGCGCCCGACTTGGCCCGACGCCGCCGACGCGCGCCCGACACCGCGCGGGTGCGCCGAACGACTACGAAAAATTAACGAAACCATGAAAAAGGTAGAGACGTGGCCAAAAAATATATATAAAAAACATATTGTAATCTCGAAAAAAATCGAAAAAGGGAATGCAACACGAGGACTTCCCAGAGGTCACCCATCCTAGTACTACTCTCGCCCAAGCACGCTTAACTTCGAGTTCTCGATGGGATCCGGTGCTTTAGTGCCGGTATGATCGCATCCGACATACCTTGCCTCCTCCTTCCTCTTATCCCCCGTGCCTCCGCGCCCCCCGACTTGGCCCCGACGCCGCCGACGCGCCCGACACCGCGCGGGTGCGGCCGAACGACTACGAAAAATTAACGAAACCATGAAAAAGGTAGAGACGTGGCCAAAAATATATATAAAAAACATATTGTAATCTCGAAAAAAAAATCGAAAAAGGGAATGCAACACGAGGACTTCCCAGAGGTCACCCATCCTAGTACTACTCTCGCCCAAGCACGCTTAACTTCGGAGTTCTGATGGGATCCGGTGCTTTAGTGCTGGTATGATCGCATCCGACATACCTTGCCTCCTCCTTCCTCTTATCCCCGTGCCTCCGCGCCCCCTGACTTGGCCCCGACGCCGCCGACGCGCCCGACACCGCGGGAAAGCGCCGAACGACTACGAAAAATTAACGAAACCATGAAAAAGGTAGAGACGTGGCCAAAAAATATATATAAAAAAACATATTGTAATCTCGAAAAAAAAAAAAATCGAAAAAGGGAATGCAACACGAGGACTTCCCAGAGGTCACCCATCCTAGTACTACTCGCCCAAGCACGCTTAACTGAGTTCGATGGGATCCGGCAGCTTTAGTGCCGGTATGATCGCATCCGACATACCTTGCCTCCTCCTTCCTCTTATCCCCGTGCCTCCGCGCCCCGACTTGGCTCCTCGACGCCGCCGTACGCCCCGACACACCGCGCGGGTGCGGCCGAACGACTACGAAAAATTAACGAAACCATGAAAAAGGTAGAGACGTGGCCAAAAAATATATATAAAAAACATATTGTAATCTCGAAAAAAATAATCGAAAAAGGGAATGCAACACGAGGACTTCCCAGAGGTCACCCATCCTAGTACTACTCGCCGCCCAAGCACGCTTTAACTTCGGAGTTCGATGGGATCCGGTGCTTTTAGTGCCGGTATGATCGCATCCGACATACCTTGCCTCCTCCTTCCTCTTATCCCCGTGCCTCCGCGCCCGACTTGGCCCGACGCCGCCAGACGCGCCCGACACCGCGCGGGTGCGGCGAACGACTACGAAAAATTAACGAAACCATGAAAAAGGTAGAGACGTGGCCAAAAAATATATATAAAAACATATTGTAATCTCGAAAAAAATAATCGAAAAAGGGAATGCAACACGAGGACTTCCCAGAGGTCACCCATCCTAGTACTACTCGCCCAAGCACGCTTAACTTCGGAGTTCGATGGGATCCGGTGCTTTAGTGCCGGTATGATCGCATCCGACATACCTTGCCTCCTCCTTCCTCTTATCCCCGTGCCTCCGCGCCCGACTTGGCCTCGACGCCGCCAGACGCGCCCGACACCGTGCGGGTGCGCCGAACGACTACGAAAAATTAACGAAACCATGAAAAAGGTAGAGACGTGGCCAAAAAATATATATAAAAAAACATATTGTAATCTCGAAAAAAATAATCGAAAAAGGGAATGCAACACGAGGACTTCCCAGAGGTCACCCATCCTAGTACTACTCTCGCCCAAGCACGCTTTAACTTCGGAGTTCGATGGGATCCGGTGCTTTAGTGCCGGTATGATCGCATCCGACATACCTTGCCTCCTCCTTCCTCTTATCCCCGTGCCTCCGCGCCCGACTTGGCCCGACGCCGCCGACGCGCCCGACACCGCGCGGGTGCGGCCGAACGACTACGAAAAATTAACGAAACCATGAAAAAGGTAGAGACGTGGCCAAAAATATATATAAAAAAAAACATATTGTAATCTCGAAAAAAATAATCGAAAAAGGGAATGCAACACGAGGACTTCCCAGAGGTCACCCATCCTAGTACTACTCTCGCCCAAGCACGCTTAACTCGAGTTCCTCGATGGGATCCGGCAGCTTTAGTGCCGGGTATGATCGCATCCGACATACCTTGCCTCCTCCTTCCTCTTATCCCCGTGCCTCCGCGCGCCCGACTTGGCCCCCGACGCCGCCGTACGCGCCCGACACCGCGCGGGTGCGCCGAACGACTACGAAAATTAACGAAACCATGAAAAAGGTAGAGACGTGGCCAAAAATATATATAAAAAAATATTGTAATCTCGAAAAAAATAATCGAAAAAGGGAATGCAACACGAGGACTTCCCAGAGGTCACCCATCCTAGTACTACTCGCCCCAAGCACGCTTAACTTCGAGTTCGATGGGATCCGGTGCTTTAGTGCCGGTATGATCGCATCCGACATACCTTGCCTCCTCCTTCCTCTTATCCCCGTGCCTCCGCGCCCCTCGACTTGGCCCGACGCCGCCAGACGCGCCCGACACCGCGGCGGGAAGCCGAACGACTACGAAAAATTAACGAAACCATGAAAAAGGTAGAGACGTGGCCAAAAAATATATATATAAAAACATATTGTAATCTCGAAAAAAATAATCGAAAAAGGGAATGCAACACGAGGACTTCCCAGAGGTCACCCATCCTAGTACTACTCGCCCAAGCACGCTTAACTTCGAGTTCCGATGGGATCCGGTGCTTTAGTGCCGGTATGATCGCATCCGACATACCTTGCCTCCTCCTTCCTCTTATCCCCGTGCCTCCGCGCCCCGACTTGGCTCGACGCCGCCGACGCGCCCGACACCGCGGCGGGTGCGCCGAACGACTACGAAAAATTAACGAAACCATGAAAAAGGTAGAGACGTGGCCAAAAATATATATATAAAAACATATTGTAATCTCGAAAAAAATAATCGAAAAAGGGAATGCAACACGAGGACTTCCCAGGAGGTCACCCATCCTAGTACTACTCTCGCCCAAGCACGCTTAACTTCGGAGTTCTGATGGGATCCGGTGCTTTAGTGCTGGTATGATCGCATCCGACATACCTTGCCTCCTCCTTCCTCTTATCCCCGTGCCTCCGCGCCCGACTTGGCCTCTCGACGCCGCCGCACGCGCCCCGACACCGTGCGGGTGCGTCGAACGACTACGAAAATTAACGAAACCATGAAAAAGGTAGAGACGTGGCCAAAAAATATATATAAAAAAAACATATTGTAATCTCGAAAAAAAATAATCGAAAAAGGGAATGCAACACGAGGACTTCCCAGGAGGTCACCCATCCTAGTACTACTCTCGCCCAAGCACGCTTAACTTCGGAGTTCGATGGGATCCGGTGCTTTAGTGCTCGGTATGATCGCATCCGACATACCTTGCCTCCTCCTTCCTCTTATCCCCGTGCCTCCGCGCCCCCGACTTGGCCCGACGCCGCCGCACGCGCCCGACACCGCGGGGTGCGCCGAACGACTACGAAAAATTAACGAAACCATGAAAAAGGTAGAGACGTGGCCAAAAAATATATATAAAAAAAACATATTGTAATCTCGAAAAATAATCGAAAAAGGGAATGCAACACGAGGACTTCCCAGAGGTCACCCATCCTAGTACTACTCTCGCCCAAGCACGCTTAACTTCGGAGTTCTGATGGGATCCGGTGCTTTAGTGCTGGTATGATCGCATCCGACATACCTTGCCTCCTCCTTCCTCTTATCCCCGTGCCTCCGCGCCCCCTGACTTGGCCCCGACGCCGCCGTACGCGCCCCGACACCGTGCGGGTGCGTCGAACGACTACGAAAATTAACGAAACCATGAAAAAGGTAGAGACGTGGCCAAAAAATATATATAAAAAAAACATATTGTAATCTCGAAAAAAAATAATCGAAAAAGGGAATGCAACACGAGGACTTCCCAGGAGGTCACCCATCCTAGTACTACTCTCGCCCAAGCACGCTTAACTGAGTTCCGATGGGATCCGGGTGCTTTAGTGCCGGTATGATCGCATCCGACATACCTTGCCTCCTCCTTCCTCTTATCCCCGTGCCTCCGCGCCCCCCTCGACTTGGCTCCGACGCCGCCGCCGCGCCCGACACCGCGCGGGTGCGGCCGAACGACTACGAAAAATTAACGAAACCATGAAAAAGGTAGAGACGTGGCCAAAAAATATATATAAAAAAAACATATTGTAATCTCGAAAAAAATAATCGAAAAAGGGAATGCAACACGAGGACTTCCCAGAGGTCACCCATCCTAGTACTACTCGCCCAAGCACGCTTAACTTCGAGTTCGATGGGATCCGGCAGCTTTAGTGCCGGTATGATCGCATCCGACATACCTTGCCTCCTCCTTCCTCTTATCCCCGTGCCTCCGCGCCCGACTTGGCTCCCGACGCCGCCGACGCGCCCGACACCGTAAGGGGTGCGGCCGAACGACTACGAAAAAATTAACGAAACCATGAAAAAGGTAGAGACGTGGCCAAAAAATATATATAAAAAAACATATTGTAATCTCGAAAAAAATAATCGAAAAAGGGAATGCAACACGAGGACTTCCCAGAGGTCACCCATCCTAGTACTACTCTCGCCCAAGCACGCTTAACTTCGAGTTCGATGGGATCCGGTGCTTTAGTGCCGGTATGATCGCATCCGACATACCTTGCCTCCTCCTTCCTCTTATCCCCGTGCCTCCGCGCCCGACTTGGCTCCGACGCCGCCGACGCGCCCGACACCGCGCGGGTGCGGCCGAACGACTACGAAAAATTAACGAAACCATGAAAAAGGTAGAGACGTGGCCAAAAAATATATATAAAAAACATATTGTAATCTCGAAAAAAATAATCGAAAAAGGGAATGCAACACGAGGACTTCCCAGAGGTCACCCATCCTAGTACTACTCTCGCCCAAGCACGCTTAACTTCGAGTTCCGATGGGATCCGGCAGCTTTAGTGCCGGGTATGATCGCATCCGACATACCTTGCCTCCTCCTTCCTCTTATCCCCGTGCCTCCGCGCCCCTCGACTTGGCTCCCGACGCCGCCGCACGCGCCCGACACCGCGCGGGTGCGTCCGAACGACTACGAAAATTAACGAAACCATGAAAAAGGTAGAGACGTGGCCAAAAAATATATATAAAAAAACATATTGTAATCTCGAAAAAAATAATCGAAAAAGGGAATGCAACACGAGGACTTCCCAGAGGTCACCCATCCTAGTACTACTCGCCCAAGCACGCTTAACTTCGAGTTCGATGGGATCCGGTGCTTTAGTGCCGGTATGATCGCATCCGACATACCTTGCCTCCTCCTTCCTCTTATCCCCGTGCCTCCGCGCCCCGACTTGGCTCCCGACGCCGCCGACGCGCCCGACACCGCGGGTGTGCGCCGAACGACTACGAAAATTAACGAAACCATGAAAAAGGTAGAGACGTGGCCAAAAAATATATATAAAAAAACATATTGTAATCTCGAAAAAAATAATCGAAAAAGGGAATGCAACACGAGGACTTCCCAGAGGTCACCCATCCTAGTACTACTCTCGCCCAAGCACGCTTAACTTCGAGTTCGATGGGATCCGGCAGCTTTAGTGCCGGGTATGATCGCATCCGACATACCTTGCCTCCTCCTTCCTCTTATCCCCGTGCCTCCGCGCCCCGACTTGGCTCCGACGCCGCCGTGACGCGCCCCGACACCGCGGGGTGCGGCCGAACGACTACGAAAAATTAACGAAACCATGAAAAAGGTAGAGACGTGGCCAAAAAATATATATAAAAAAACATATTGTAATCTCGAAAAAAATAATCGAAAAAGGGAATGCAACACGAGGACTTCCCAGAGGTCACCCATCCTAGTACTACTCGCCCAAGCACGCTTAACTTCGAGTTCCGATGGGATCCGGCAGCTTTAGTGCCGGTATGATCGCATCCGACATACCTTGCCTCCTCCTTCCTCTTATCCCCGTGCCTCCGCCGCCCGACTTGGCTCGACGCCGCCGACGCGCCCGACACCGCGGCGGGTGCGCCGAACGACTACGAAAAATTAACGAAACCATGAAAAAGGTAGAGACGTGGCCAAAAAATATATATAAAAAAACATATTGTAATCTCGAAAAAAATAATCGAAAAAGGGAATGCAACACGAGGACTTCCCAGAGGTCACCCATCCTAGTACTACTCGCGCCCAAGCACGCTTAACTTCGGAGTTCCGATGGGATCCGGTGCTTTAGTGCCGGTATGATCGCATCCGACATACCTTGCCTCCTCCTTCCTCTTATCCCCGTGCCTCCGCGCCCGACTTGGCCCTCGACGCCGCCGTGACGCGCCCGACACCGTGCGGGTGGCCGAACGACTACGAAAAATTAACGAAACCATGAAAAAGGTAGAGACGTGGCCAAAAAATATATATAAAAACATATTGTAATCTCGAAAAAAATAATCGAAAAAGGGAATGCAACACGAGGACTTCCCAGAGGTCACCCATCCTAGTACTACTCGCCCCAAGCACGCTTAACTTCGAGTTCCGATGGGATCCGGTGCTTTAGTGCGGGTATGATCGCATCCGACATACCTTGCCTCCTCCTTCCTCTTATCCCCCCGCGCCTCCGCGCCCCCGACTTGGCCCTCGACGCCGCCGCACGCGCCCGACACCGTGCGGGTGCGGCCGAACGACTACGAAAAATTAACGAAACCATGAAAAAGGTAGAGACGTGGCCAAAAAATATATATAAAAAAACATATTGTAATCTCGAAAAAAATAATCGAAAAAGGGAATGCAACACGAGGACTTCCCAGAGGTCACCCATCCTAGTACTACTTCTCGCCCAAGCACGCTTAACTTCGAGTTCGATGGGATCCGGTGCTTTAGTGCCGGTATGATCGCATCCGACATACCTTGCCTCCTCCTTCCTCTTATCCCCGTGCCTCCGCGCCCCTCGACTTGGCCCCGACGCCGCCGACGCGCCCGACACCGCGGCGGGTGCGGCCGAACGACTACGAAAAATTAACGAAACCATGAAAAAGGTAGAGACGTGGCCAAAAAATATATATAAAAAAACATATTGTAATCTCGAAAAAAATAATCGAAAAAGGGAATGCAACACGAGGACTTCCCAGAGGTCACCCATCCTAGTACTACTCTCGCCCAAGCACGCTTAACTTCGAGTTCGATGGGATCCGGTGCTTTAGTGCCGGTATGATCGCATCCGACATACCTTGCCTCCTCCTTCCTCTTATCCCCGTGCCTCCGCGCCCGACTTGGCTCGACGCCGCCGTACGCGCCCGACACCGTGCGGGTGCGGCCGAACGACTACGAAAAATTAACGAAACCATGAAAAAGGTAGAGACGTGGCCAAAAAATATATATAAAAAAACATATTGTAATCTCGAAAAATAATCGAAAAAGGGAATGCAACACGAGGACTTCCCCAGAGGTCACCCATCCTAGTACTACTCTCGCCCAAGCACGCTTAACTTCGAGTTCCGATGGGATCCGGTGCTTTAGTGCCGGGTATGATCGCATCCGACATACCTTGCCTCCTCCTTCCTCTTATCCCCGTGCCTCCGCGCCCGACGACTTGCCCGACGCCGCCGTACGCGCCCCGACACCGTGCGGGTGCGTCGAACGACTACGAAAATTAACGAAACCATGAAAAAGGTAGAGACGTGGCCAAAAAATATATATAAAAAAAACATATTGTAATCTCGAAAAAAATAATCGAAAAAGGGAATGCAACACGAGGACTTCCCAGAGGTCACCCATCCTAGTACTACTCGCCCAAGCACGCTTAACTTCGAGTTCCTCGATGGGATCCGGTGCTTTAGTGCCGGTATGATCGCATCCGACATACCTTGCCTCCTCCTTCCTCTTATCCCCGTGCCTCCGCGCCCCCCGACTTGTCTCGACGACGCCGTACGCGCCCGACACCGTGCGGGGTGCGGGCCGAACGACTACGAAAAATTAACGAAACCATGAAAAAGGTAGAGACGTGGCCAAAAAATATATATAAAAAAACATATTGTAATCTCGAAAAAAATAATCGAAAAAGGGAATGCAACACGAGGACTTCCCAGGAGGTCACCCATCCTAGTACTACTCTCGCCCAAGCACGCTTAACTTCGGAGTTCTGATGGGATCCGGTGCTTTAGTGCTGGTATGATCGCATCCGACATACCTTGCCTCCTCCTTCCTCTTATCCCCGTGCCTCCGCGCCCGACTTGGCTCGACGCCGTACGACGCCCGACACCGCGCGGGGGTGCGCCGAACGACTACGAAAAATTAACGAAACCATGAAAAAGGTAGAGACGTGGCCAAAAAATATATATAAAAAAACATATTGTAATCTCGAAAAAAATAATCGAAAAAGGGAATGCAACACGAGGACTTCCCAGAGGTCACCCATCCTAGTACTACTCGCCCAAAGCACGCTTAACTTCGAGTTCGATGGGATCCGGTGCTTTAGTGCCGGGTATGATCGCATCCGACATACCTTGCCTCCTCCTTCCTCTTATCCCCGTGCCTCCGCGCCCCGACTTGGCCCCGACGCCGCCGCCGACGCCCGACACCGCGCGGGTGCGGCCGAACGACTACGAAAAATTAACGAAACCATGAAAAAGGTAGAGACGTGGCCAAAAATATATATAAAAAAAACATATTGTAATCTCGAAAAAAATAATCGAAAAAGGGAATGCAACACGAGGACTTCCCAGAGGTCACCCATCCTAGTACTACTCTCGCCCAAGCACGCTTAACTTCGAGTTCCGATGGGATCCGGTGCTTTTAGTGCCGGGTATGATCGCATCCGACATACCTTGCCTCCTCCTTCCTCTTATCCCCGTGCCTCCGCGCCCCCCGACTTGGCCCTCGACGCCGCCGACGCGCCCGACACCGCAAGCGGGTGCGGCCGAACGACTACGAAAATTAACGAAACCATGAAAAAGGTAGAGACGTGGCCAAAAAATATATATAAAAAAACATATTGTAATCTCGAAAAAAATAATCGAAAAAGGGAATGCAACACGAGGACTTCCCAGAGGTCACCCATCCTAGTACTACTCGCCCAAGCACGCTTAACTTCGAGTTCCGATGGGATCCGGCAGCTTTAGTGCCGGTATGATCGCATCCGACATACCTTGCCTCCTCCTTCCTCTTATCCCCCGTGCCTCCGCGCCCCGACTTGGCCTCGACGCCGCCGTACGCGCCCGACACCGCGGCGGGTGGCCGAACGACTACGAAAATTAACGAAACCATGAAAAAGGTAGAGACGTGGCCAAAAAATATATATAAAAAAACATATTGTAATCTCGAAAAAAAATAATCGAAAAAGGGAATGCAACACGAGGACTTCCCAGGAGGTCACCCATCCTAGTACTACTCTCGCCCAAGCACGCTTAACTTCGGAGTTCTGATGGGATCCGGTGCTTTAGTGCTGGTATGATCGCATCCGACATACCTTGCCTCCTCCTTCCTCTTATCCCCGTGCCTCCGCGCCCCCTGACTTGGCCCCGACGCCGCCGACGCGCCCGACACCGTAGGTGCGCCGAACGACTACGAAAAATTAACGAAACCATGAAAAAGGTAGAGACGTGGCCAAAAAATATATATAAAAAAACATATTGTAATCTCGAAAAAAATAATCGAAAAAGGGAATGCAACACGAGGACTTCCCAGGAGGTCACCCATCCTAGTACTACTCTCGCCCAAGCACGCTTAACTTCGGAGTTCTGATGGGATCCGGTGCTTTAGTGCTGGTATGATCGCATCCGACATACCTTGCCTCCTCCTTCCTCTTATCCCCGTGCCTCCGCGCCCCCGACTTGGCTCCTCGACGCCGCCGACGCGCCCCGACACCGCGCGGGTGCGGCCGAACGACTACGAAAAATTAACGAAACCATGAAAAAGGTAGAGACGTGGCCAAAAAATATATATAAAAAAACATATTGTAATCTCGAAAAAAATAATCGAAAAAGGGAATGCAACACGAGGACTTCCCAGAGGTCACCCATCCTAGTACTACTCTCGCCCAAGCACGCTTAACTTCGAGTTCCGATGGGATCCGGTGCTTTAGTGCCGGTATGATCGCATCCGACATACCTTGCCTCCTCCTTCCTCTTATCCCCGTGCCTCCGCGCCCGACTTGGCTCCCGACGCCGCCGACGCGCCCGACACCGTGCGGGTGCGGCCGAACGACTACGAAAAATTAACGAAACCATGAAAAAGGTAGAGACGTGGCCAAAAAATATATATAAAAAAACATATTGTAATCTCGAAAAAAATAATCGAAAAAGGGAATGCAACACGAGGACTTCCCAGGAGGTCACCCATCCTAGTACTACTCTCGCCCAAGCACGCTTAACTTCGGAGTTCTGATGGGATCCGGTGCTTTAGTGCTGGTATGATCGCATCCGACATACCTTGCCTCCTCCTTCCTCTTATCCCCGTGCCTCCGCGCCCCCTGACTTGGCCCCGACGCCGCCGTGACGCGCCCGACACCGCGGCGGGTGCGGCCGAACGACTACGAAAAATTAACGAAACCATGAAAAAGGTAGAGACGTGGCCAAAAAATATATATAAAAAAACATATTGTAATCTCGAAAAAAATAATCGAAAAAGGGAATGCAACACGAGGACTTCCCAGAGGTCACCCATCCTAGTACTACTCGCGCCCAAGCACGCTTAACTTCGAGTTCGATGGGATCCGGTGCTTTAGTGCCGGTATGATCGCATCCGACATACCTTGCCTCCTCCTTCCTCTTATCCCCGTGCCTCCGCCCCGACTTGGGCCTCGACGCCGCCGACGCGCCCGACACCGTGCGGGTGCGCCGAACGACTACGAAAAATTAACGAAACCATGAAAAAGGTAGAGACGTGGCCAAAAAATATATATAAAAACATATTGTAATCTCGAAAAAAAAATAATCGAAAAAGGGAATGCAACACGAGGACTTCCCAGAGGTCACCCATCCTAGTACTACTCGCGCCCAAGCACGCTTAACTTCGAGTTCGATGGGATCCGGCAGCTTTAGTGCCGGTATGATCGCATCCGACATACCTTGCCTCCTCCTTCCTCTTATCCCCGTGCCTCCGCGCCCGACTTGGCCCCGACGCCGCCGACGCGCCCGACACCGCGCGGGTGCGGCGAACGAACTACGACGAAAATTAACGAAACCATGAAAAAGGTAGAGACGTGGCCAAAAATATATATAAAAAAACATATTGTAATCTCGAAAAAAATAATCGAAAAAGGGAATGCAACACGAGGACTTCCCAGAGGTCACCCATCCTAGTACTACTCGCCCAAGCACGCTTAACTTCGAGTTCGATGGGATCCGGGTGCTTTAGTGCCGGTATGATCGCATCCGACATACCTTGCCTCCTCCTTCCTCTTATCCCCGTGCCTCCGCGCCCGACTTGGCTTCGACGCCGCAGACGCGCCCGACACCGTGCGGGTGCGGCCGAACGACTACGAAAAATTAACGAAACCATGAAAAGGTAGAGACGTGGCCAAAAAATATATATAAAAAAACATATTGTAATCTCGAAAAAAAAAAATAATCGAAAAAGGGAATGCAACACGAGGACTTCCCAGAGGTCACCCATCCTAGTACTACTCTCGCCCAAGCACGCTTAACTCGAGTTCGATGGGATCCGGCGCTTTAGTGCCGGGTATGATCGCATCCGACATACCTTGCCTCCTCCTTCCTCTTATCCCCGTGCCTCCGCGCCCCGACTTGGCTCCGACGACGCCGACGCCCCGACACCGCGCGGGTGCGCCGAACGACTACGAAAAATTAACGAAACCATGAAAAAGGTAGAGACGTGGCCAAAAATATATATAAAAAACATATTGTAATCTCGAAAAAAATAATCGAAAAAGGGAATGCAACACGAGGACTTCCCAGAGGTCACCCATCCTAGTACTACTCCTCGCCCAAGCACGCTTAACTTCGAGTTCGATGGGATCCGGCAGCTTAGTGCTGGTATGATCGCATCCGACATACCTTGCCTCCTCCTTCCTCTTATCCCCGTGCCTCCGCGCCCGACTTGGCCGACGCGACGCCACGCGCCCGACACCGCGGCGGGTGCGCGAACGACTACGAAAAATTAACGAAACCATGAAAAGGTAGAGACGTGGCCAAAAAATATATATATAAAAAACATATTGTAATCTCGAAAAAAATAATCGAAAAAGGGAATGCAACACGAGGACTTCCCAGAGGTCACCCATCCTAGTACTACTCGCCCCAAGCACGCTTAACTTCGAGTTCGATGGGATCCGGCAGCTTTAGTGCCGGTATGATCGCATCCGACATACCTTGCCTCCTCCTTCCTCTTATCCCCGTGCCTCCGCGCCCGACTTGGCCCGACGACGCCGCACGCGCCCGACACCGCGCGGGTGCGTCGAACGACTACGAAAATTAACGAAACCATGAAAAAGGTAGAGACGTGGCCAAAAAATATATATAAAAAAACATATTGTAATCTCGAAAAAAAATAATCGAAAAAGGGAATGCAACACGAGGACTTCCCAGGAGGTCACCCATCCTAGTACTACTCTCGCCCAAGCACGCTTAACTTCGAGTTCGATGGGATCCGGTGCTTTTTAGTGCCGGTATGATCGCATCCGACATACCTTGCCTCCTCCTTCCTCTTATCCCCGTGCCTCCGCGCCCCCGACTTGGCCCCGACGACGCCAGACGCGCCCCGACACCGCGCGGGTGCGGGCCGAACGACTACGAAAAATTAACGAAACCATGAAAAAGGTAGAGACGTGGCCAAAAAAATATATATAAAAAACATATTGTAATCTCGAAAAAAAAATAATAATCGAAAAAGGGAATGCAACACGAGGACTTCCCAGAGGTCACCCATCCTAGTACTACTCTCGCCCAAGCACGCTTAACTTCGAGTTCGATGGGATCCGGTGCTTTAGTGCCGGTATGATCGCATCCGACATACCTTGCCTCCTCCTTCCTCTTATCCCCGTGCCTCCGCGCCCCCGACTTGGCTCGACGACGCAGACGCGCCCGACACCGCGCGGGTGCGGCCGAACGACTACGAAAAATTAACGAAACCATGAAAAAGGTAGAGACGTGGCCAAAAAATATATATAAAAAAACATATTGTAATCTCGAAAAAATAATCGAAAAAGGGAATGCAACACGAGGACTTCCCAGGAGGTCACCCATCCTAGTACTACTCTCGCCCAAGCACGCTTAACTTCGGAGTTCTGATGGGATCCGGTGCTTTAGTGCTGGTATGATCGCATCCGACATACCTTGCCTCCTCCTTCCTCTTATCCCCGTGCCTCCGCGCCCTCGACTTGGCTCGACGCCGCCGACGCGCCCGACACCGCGGCGGGTGCGGCCGAACGACTACGAAAAATTAACGAAACCATGAAAAAGGTAGAGACGTGGCCAAAAATATATATAAAAAAACATATTGTAATCTCGAAAAAAATAATCGAAAAAGGGAATGCAACACGAGGACTTCCCAGAGGTCACCCATCCTAGTACTACTCTCGCCCAAGCACGCTTAACTTCGGAGTTCGATGGGATCCGTGCTTTAGTGCCGGTATGATCGCATCCGACATACCTTGCCTCCTCCTTCCTCTTATCCCCGTGCCTCCGCGCCCGACTTGGCTCTCGACGCCGCCGTACGCGCCCGACACCGCAAGGTGCGGCCGAACGACTACGAAAAATTAACGAAACCATGAAAAAGGTAGAGACGTGGCCAAAAAATATATATAAAAAAAACATATTGTAATCTCGAAAAAAATAATCGAAAAAGGGAATGCAACACGAGGACTTCCCAGGAGGTCACCCATCCTAGTACTACTCGCCCAAGCACGCTTAACTTCGAGTTCGATGGGATCCGGTGCTTTAGTGCCGGGTATGATCGCATCCGACATACCTTGCCTCCTCCTTCCTCTTATCCCCCCGTGCCTCCGCGCCCCCGACTTGGCCCCGACGCCACGCGCCCGACACCGCGCGGGTGCGGCCGAACGACTACGAAAAATTAACGAAACCATGAAAAAGGTAGAGACGTGGCCAAAAAATATATATAAAAAAACATATTGTAATCTCGAAAAAAAAATAATCGAAAAAGGGAATGCAACACGAGGACTTCCCAGAGGTCACCCATCCTAGTACTACTCGCCCCAAGCACGCTTAACTTCGAGTTCCGATGGGATCCGGTGCTTTAGTGCCGGTATGATCGCATCCGACATACCTTGCCTCCTCCTTCCTCTTATCCCCGTGCCTCCGCGCCCCGACTTGTCTCGACGCCGCCAGACGCGCCCGACACCGTGGGGGAAAAGGCCGAACGACTACGAAAAATTAACGAAACCATGAAAAAGGTAGAGACGTGGCAAAAAATATATATAAAAAAACATATTGTAATCTCGAAAAAAATAATCGAAAAAGGGAATGCAACACGAGGACTTCCCAGAGGTCACCCATCCTAGTACTACTACTCGCCCAAGCACGCTTAACTTAAGTTCGATGGGATCCGGCAGCTTTAGTGCCGGTATGATCGTCCGACATACCTTGCCTCCTCCTTCCTCTTATCCCCGTGCCTCCGGTATGATCGCATCCGACACCGCGGCGGGTGGGAATTAACGAAACCATGAAAAAGGTAGAGACGTGGCCAAAAAATATATATAAAAAACATATTGTAATCTCTAATGCCTCCCTCCTTCCCCATTATCCCCGTGCCTCCGCCGCCCCGATCCTAAGCTTTAGTCCGGTATGATCGCATCCGACATACCTTGACGCCTCCTTCCTCTTATCCCCGTGCGCCCGACACCGTGCGGGACACCGCGGCGGTGGCGAACGACTACGAAAATTAACGAAACCATGAAAAAGGTAGAGACGTGGCCAAAAAATATATATAAAAAAACATATTGTAATCTCGAAAAAAATAATCGAAAAAGGGAATGCAACACGAGGACTTCCCAGAGGTCACCCATCCTAGTACTACTCTCCCCAAGCACGCTTAACTTCGAGTTCGATGGGATCCGGTGCTTTAGTGCCGGTATGATCGCATCCGACATACCTTGCCTCCTCCTTCCTCTTATCCCCGTGCCTCCGCGCCCTCGACTTGGGTCCTCGACGCCGCCGTGACGCCCCGACACCGCGGCGGGTGGCCGAACGACTACGAAAATTAACGAAACCATGAAAAAGGTAGAGACGTGGCCAAAAAATATATATAAAAAAACATATTGTAATCTCGAAAAAAATAATCGAAAAAGGGAATGCAACACGAGGACTTCCCAGAGGTCACCCATCCTAGTACTACTCCTCGCCCAAGCACGCTTAACTTCGAGTTCGATGGGATCCGGTGCTTTTAGTGCGGGGTATGATCGCATCCGACATACCTTGCCTCCTCCTTCCTCTTATCCCCGTGCCTCCGCGCCCGACTTGGCCTCGACGCCGCCAGACGCCCCGACACCGCGCGGGTGCGCCGAACGACTACGAAAAATTAACGAAACCATGAAAAAGGTAGAGACGTGGCCAAAAAAATATATAAAAAAACATATTGTAATCTCGAAAAAAATAATCGAAAAAGGGAATGCAACACGAGGACTTCCCAGAGGTCACCCATCCTAGTACTACTCTCGCCCAAGCACGCTTAACTTCGAGTTCCGATGGGATCCGGTGCTTTAGTGCCGGTATGATCGCATCCGACATACCTTGCCTCCTCCTTCCTCTTATCCCCGTGCCTCCGCGCCCCCGACTTGGCCTCGACGCCGCCGCACGCGCCCGACACCGCGGCGGGTGCGCCGAACGACTACGAAAAATTAACGAAACCATGAAAAAGGTAGAGACGTGGCCAAAAAATATATATAAAAAAACATATTGTAATCTCGAAAAAAATAATCGAAAAAGGGAATGCAACACGAGGACTTCCCAGAGGTCACCCATCCTAGTACTACTCGCCGCCCAAGCACGCTTAACTTCGAGTTCGATGGGATCCGGTGCTTTAGTGCCGGTATGATCGCATCCGACATACCTTGCCTCCTCCTTCCTCTTATCCCCGTGCCTCCGCGCCCGACTTGGCTCGACGCCGCCGACGCGCCCGACACCGCGGCGGTGCGGCCGAACGACTACGAAAAATTAACGAAACCATGAAAAAGGTAGAGACGTGGCCAAAAAATATATAAAAAAACATATTGTAATCTCGAAAAAAATAATCGAAAAAGGGAATGCAACACGAGGACTTCCCAGAGGTCACCCATCCTAGTACTACTCGCCCAAGCACGCTTAACTTCGAGTTCCGATGGGATCCGGCAGCTTTAGTGCCGGTATGATCGCATCCGACATACCTTGCCTCCTCCTTCCTCTTATCCCCGTGCCTCCGCGCCCCCGACTTGGCCTCGACGACGCCGTGACGCGCCCGACACCGTATGGCGGGTGCGGCCGAACGACTACGAAAAATTAACGAAACCATGAAAAAGGTAGAGACGTGGCCAAAAAATATATATAAAAACATATTGTAATCTCGAAAAAAATAATCGAAAAAGGGAATGCAACACGAGGACTTCCCAGGAGGTCACCCATCCTAGTACTACTCTCGCCCAAGCACGCTTAACTTCGGAGTTCTGATGGGATCCGGTGCTTTAGTGCTGGTATGATCGCATCCGACATACCTTGCCTCCTCCTTCCTCTTATCCCCGTGCCTCCGCGCCCGACTTGGGTTCGACGACGCCAGACGCGCCCGACACCGTATGGGTGCGGCCGAACGACTACGAAAATTAACGAAACCATGAAAAAGGTAGAGACGTGGCCAAAAAATATATATAAAAAAACATATTGTAATCTCGAAAAAAATAATCGAAAAAGGGAATGCAACACGAGGACTTCCCAGGAGGTCACCCATCCTAGTACTACTTCCTCGCCCAAGCACGCTTAACTTCGAGTTCGATGGGATCCGGTGCTTTAGTGCCGGGTATGATCGCATCCGACATACCTTGCCTCCTCCTTCCTCTTATCCCCGTGCCTCCGCGCCCTCGACTTGTCTCCGACGCCGCCGACGCGCCCGACACCGCCGCGGGGTGCGGCCGAACGACTACGAAAAATTAACGAAACCATGAAAAAGGTAGAGACGTGGCCAAAAAATATATATAAAAACATATTGTAATCTCGAAAAAAAAAATCGAAAAAGGGAATGCAACACGAGGACTTCCCAGAGGTCACCCATCCTAGTACTACTCGCCCAAGCACGCTTTAACTTCGGAGTTCCGATGGGATCCGTGCTTTAGTGCCGGTATGATCGCATCCGACATACCTTGCCTCCTCCTTCCTCTTATCCCCGTGCCTCCGCGCCCCCGACTTGGCCCCGACGACGCCGTGACGCGCCCGACACCGTATGGGAAAAAGCCGAACGACTACGAAAAATTAACGAAACCATGAAAAAGGTAGAGACGTGGCCAAAAATATATATAAAAAAACATATTGTAATCTCGAAAAAAATAATCGAAAAAGGGAATGCAACACGAGGACTTCCTGTGAGGTCACCCATCCTAGTACTACTTCTCGCCCAAGCACGCTTAACTTCGAGTTCTCGATGGGATCCGGTGCTTTAGTGCCGGTATGATCGCATCCGACATACCTTGCCTCCTCCTTCCTCTTATCCCCGTGCCTCCGCGCCCCCGACTTGGCTCCTCGACGCCGCCGACGCGCCCGACACCGCGCGGGTGCGAACGAACGACTTAAAAATTAACGAAACCATGAAAAAGGTAGAGACGTGGCCAAAAAATATATATAAAAAAACATATTGTAATCTCGAAAAAAATCGAAAAAGGGAATGCAACACGAGGACTTCCCAGAGGTCACCCATCCTAGTACTACTCGCCCAAGCACGCTTAACTTCGAGTTCGATGGGATCCGGCAGCTTTAGTGCCGGTATGATCGCATCCGACATACCTTGCCTCCTCCTTCCTCTTATCCCCGTGCCTCCGCGCCCGACTTGTCTCCGACGCCGCCAGACGCGCCCGACACCGTGCGGGTGCGCCGAACGACTACGAAAAATTAACGAAACCATGAAAAAGGTAGAGACGTGGCCAAAAAAATATATATAAAAAAACATATTGTAATCTCGAAAAAAAAAAATAATCGAAAAAGGGAATGCAACACGAGGACTTCCCGTGAGGTCACCCATCCTAGTACTACTCGCCCAAGCACGCTTAACTTCGAGTTCCGATGGGATCCGGTGCTTTAGTGCCGGTATGATCGCATCCGACATACCTTGCCTCCTCCTTCCTCTTATCCCCCGTGCCTCCGCGCCCTCGACTTGGCCTCGACGCCGCCGACGCGCCCGACACCGCGGGGGTGCGCCGAACGACTACGAAAAATTAACGAAACCATGAAAAAGGTAGAGACGTGGCCAAAAAATATATAAAAAAACATATTGTAATCTCGAAAAAAATAATCGAAAAAGGGAATGCAACACGAGGACTTCCCAGAGGTCACCCATCCTAGTACTACTCGCCCAAGCACGCTTAACTTCGAGTTCGATGGGATCCGTGCTTTTAGTGCCGGTATGATCGCATCCGACATACCTTGCCTCCTCCTTCCTCTTATCCCCGTGCCTCCGCGCGCCCCGACTTGGCCCCCGACGCCGCAGACGCGCCCGACACCGCAGGCGGGTGCGCCGAACGACTACGAAAAATTAACGAAACCATGAAAAAGGTAGAGACGTGGCCAAAAAATATATATAAAAAAAAAACATATTGTAATCTCGAAAAAAAATCGAAAAAGGGAATGCAACACGAGGACTTCCCAGAGGTCACCCATCCTAGTACTACTCCTCGCCTCAAGCACGCTTAACTTCGAGTTCGATGGGATCCGGTGCTTTTTAGTGCCGGTATGATCGCATCCGACATACCTTGCCTCCTCCTTCCTCTTATCCCCGTGCCTCCGCCCCGACTTGGCCTCGACGCCGCCGACGCGCCCGACACCGCGGCGGGTGCGCCGAATCGACTACGAAAAATTAACGAAACCATGAAAAAGGTAGAGACGTGGCCAAAAAAAATATATATAAAAACATATTGTAATCTCGAAAAAAAAATCGAAAAAGGGAATGCAACACGAGGACTTCCCTGTGAGGTCACCCATCCTAGTACTACTCTCGCCCAAGCACGCTTAACTTCGAGTTCCTCGATGGGATCCGGCAGCTTTAGTGCCGGTATGATCGCATCCGACATACCTTGCCTCCTCCTTCCTCTTATCCCCGTGCCTCCGCGCCCCTCGACTTGGGTCTCGACGCCGCCACGCGCCCCTCGACACCGTGCGGGTGCGCCGAACGACTACGAAAAATTAACGAAACCATGAAAAAGGTAGAGACGTGGCCAAAAAAATATATAAAAAACATATTGTAATCTCGAAAAAAAATCGAAAAAGGGAATGCAACACGAGGATCTCCCCAGAGGTCACCCATCCTAGTACTACTCTCGCCCCAAGCACGCTTTAACTTCGAGTTCGATGGGATCCGGTGCTTTAGTGCCGGTATGATCGCATCCGACATACCTTGCCTCCTCCTTCCTCTTATCCCCGTGCCTCCGCGCCCGACTTGGCCCCGACGCCGCCGCACGCGCCCGACACCGTGCGGGTGCGGCCGAACGACTACGAAAAATTAACGAAACCATGAAAAAGGTAGAGACGTGGCCAAAAATATATATAAAAAACATATTGTAATCTCGAAAAAAATAATCGAAAAAGGGAATGCAACACGAGGACTCCCCAGAGGTCACCCATCCTAGTACTACTCGCCCAAGCACGCTTAACTTCGGAGTTCGATGGGATCCGGTGCTTTAGTGCCGGTATGATCGCATCCGACATACCTTGCCTCCTCCTTCCTCTTATCCCCGTGCCTCCGCGCCCGACTTGGCCCTCGACGCCGCCGCCGCCTCCCCGACACCGCGGCGGGCAGCGGCCGAACGACTACGAAAAATTAACGAAACCATGAAAAAGGTAGAGACGTGGCCAAAAATATATATAAAAAACATATTGTAATCTCGAAAAAAATAATCGAAAAAGGGAATGCAACACGAGGACTTCCCTGTGAGGTCACCCATCCTAGTACTACTTCTCGCCCCAAGCACGCTTAACTTCGAGTTCCGATGGGATCCGGTGCTTTAGTGCCGGTATGATCGCATCCGACATACCTTGCCTCCTCCTTCCTCTTATCCCCGTGCCTCCGCGCCCGACTTGGTTCCGACGCCGCCAGACGCCCCGACACCGCGGGGCGCCGAACGACTACGAAAAATTAACGAAACCATGAAAAAGGTAGAGACGTGGCCAAAAATATATATAAAAAAACATATTGTAATCTCGAAAAAAAAAATCGAAAAAGGGAATGCAACACGAGGATCTCCCAGAGGTCACCCATCCTAGTACTACTCTCGCCCAAGCACGCTTAACTTCGGAGTTCCGATGGGATCCGGCAGCTTTTAGTGCCGGTATGATCGCATCCGACATACCTTGCCTCCTCCTTCCTCTTATCCCCGTGCCTCCGCGCCCGACTTGGTTCTCGACGCCAGCCGCGCGCCCGACACCGTGCGGGTGCGGCCGAACGACTACGAAAAATTAACGAAACCATGAAAAGGTAGAGACGTACAAAAATATATATAAAAAACATATTATAATCTCGAAAAATAATCGAAAAAGGGAATGCAACACGAGGACTTCCTGTGAGGTCACCCATCCTAGTACTACTCGCCCAAGCACGCTTTAACTTCGAGTTCGATGGGATCCGGTGCTTTTAGTGCCGGTATGATCGCATCCGACATACCTTGCCTCCTCCTTCCTCTTATCCCCGTGCCTCCGCGCCCCGACTTGGCCCCGACGCCGCCGACGCGCCCGACACCGCGGCGGGTGCGGCGAACGACTACGAAAAATTAACGAAACCATGAAAAAGGTAGAGACGTGGCCAAAAAATATATATAAAAAACATATTATAATCTCGAAAAAAAATCGAAAAAGGGAATGCAACACGAGGACTTCCCAGAGGTCACCCATCCTAGTACTACTCCTCGCCCAAGCACGCTTAACTTCGAGTTCGATGGGATCCGGCAGCTTTAGTGCTGGTATGATCGCATCCGACATACCTTGCCTCCTCCTTCCTCTTATCCCCGTGCCTCCGCGCCCCCGACTTGCTCTCCCCTCGACGCCGTACGCGCCCCCGACACCGCGCGGGGTGCGGCCGAATCCACTACGAAAAATTAACGAAACCATGAAAAAGGTAGAGACGTGGCCAAAAAATATATATAAAAAACATATTATAATCTCGAAAAAAAATCGAAAAAGGGAATGCAACACGAGGACTTCCCAGGAGGTCACCCATCCTAGTACTACTCTCGCCCAAGCACGCTTAACTTCGGAGTTCTGATGGGATCCGGCAGCTTTTAGTGCCGGGTATGATCGCATCCGACATACCTTGCCTCCTCCTTCCTCTTATCCCCCGTGCCTCCGCGCCCCCCTCTTGTGCTCCCCGACGCCGCCGACGCGCCCCGACACCGTGGCGGGTGCGTCGAACGACTACGAAAAATTAACGAAACCATGAAAAAGGTAGAGACGTGGCCAAAAAAAATATATAAAAAAACATATTATAATCTCGAAAAAAAATCGAAAAAGGGAATGCAACACGAGGACTTCCTGGGAGGTCACCCATCCTAGTACTACTCTCGCCCAAGCACGCTTAACTTCGGAGTTCTGATGGGATCCGGTGCTTTAGTGCTGGTATGATCGCATCCGACATACCTTGCCTCCTCCTTCCTCTTATCCCCGTGCCTCCGCCCCGACTTGGCCCGACGCCGCCGTACGCGCCCGACACCGTGCGGGTGCGGCCGAACGACTACGAAAATTAACGAAACCATGAAAAAGGTAGAGACGTGGCCAAAAAATATATAAAAAAAACATATTATAATCTCGAAAAAAATCGAAAAAGGGAATGCAACACGAGGACTTCCCAGAGGTCACCCATCCTAGTACTACTCGCCCAAGCACGCTTAACTTCGAGTTCTCGATGGGATCCGGCTTTAGTGCCGGTATGATCGCATCCGACATACCTTGCCTCCTCCTTCCTCTTATCCCCGTGCCTCCGCGCCCCCTGACTTGGCCCCGACGCCGCCGTACGCGCCCCGACACCGTGCGGGTGCGGCCGAACGACTACGAAAAATTAACGAAACCATGAAAAAGGTAGAGACGTGGCCAAAAATATATAAAAAAACATATTATAATCTCGAAAAAAAATCGAAAAAGGGAATGCAACACGAGGACTTCCCAGAGGTCACCCATCCTAGTACTACTCTCGCCCAAGCACGCTTAACTTCGGAGTTCGATGGGATCCGGCTTTAGTGCTGGTATGATCGCATCCGACATACCTTGCCTCCTCCTTCCTCTTATCCCCGTGCCTCCGCGCCCCCGACTTGCCTCCTCGACGCCGCCACGACGCCCCCGACACCGTGGGGTGCGGCCGAACGACTACGAAAAATTAACGAAACCATGAAAAAGGTAGAGACGTGGCCAAAAATATATATAAAAAAACATATTATAATCTCGAAAAAAAATCGAAAAAGGGAATGCAACACGAGGACTTCCTGTGAGGTCACCCATCCTAGTACTACTCGCCCAAGCACGCTTAAACTTCGAGTTCTGATGGGATCCGGTGCTTTAGTGCCGGTATGATCGCATCCGACATACCTTGCCTCCTCCTTCCTCTTATCCCCGTGCCTCCGCGCCCCTCGACTTGGCCCCGACGTCCCGACGCCGCCGTACGCGCCCCCCGACACCGTGCGGGTGCGCCGAACGACTACGAAAAATTAACGAAACCATGAAAAAGGTAGAGACGTGGCCAAAAAATATATAAAAAACATATTATAATCTCGAAAAAAATCGAAAAAGGGAATGCAACACGAGGACTTCCCAGAGGTCACCCATCCTAGTACTACTCTCGCCCAAGCACGCTTAACTTCGAGTTCCGATGGGATCCGGTGCTTTAGTGCTCGGTATGATCGCATCCGACATACCTTGCCTCCTCCTTCCTCTTTATCCCCCCGTGCCTCCGCGCCCGACTTGTCCCCGACGACGCCGTACGCGCCCGACACCGCGGCGGGTGCGTCGAATCCACTACGAAAAATTAACGAAACCATGAAAAAGGTAGAGACGTGGCCAAAAAATATATAAAAAAAACATATTATAATCTCGAAAAAAAAATCGAAAAAGGGAATGCAACACGAGGACTTCCCAGGAGGTCACCCATCCTAGTACTACTCTCGCCCAAGCACGCTTAAACTTCGGAGTTCTGATGGGATCCGGTGCTTTAGTGCCGGTATGATCGCATCCGACATACCTTGCCTCCTCCTTCCTCTTATCCCCGTGCCTCCGCGCCCCCCCACTTGGCCCCGACGCCGCCGACGCGCCCGACACCGCGCGGGTGCGGCCGAACGACCACTACGAAAAATTAACGAAACCATGAAAAAGGTAGAGACGTGGCCAAAAAATATATATAAAAAAAAACATATTATAATCTCGAAAAAAATCGAAAAAGGGAATGCAACACGAGGACTTCCCAGAGGTCACCCATCCTAGTACTACTCGCCCCAAGCACGCTTAACTTCGAGTTCGATGGGATCCGGTGCTTTAGTGCCGGTATGATCGCATCCGACATACCTTGCCTCCTCCTTCCTCTTATCCCCCGTGCCTCCGCGCCCCGACTTGGCCTCGACGCCGCCGTACGCGCCCCGACACCGTGCGGGTGGCCGAACGACTACGAAAAATTAACGAAACCATGAAAAAGGTAGAGACGTGGCCAAAAATATATATAAAAAAACATATTATAATCTCGAAAAAAATAATCGAAAAAGGGAATGCAACACGAGGACTTCCCAGAGAGGTCACCCATCCTAGTACTACTCTCGCCCAAGCACGCTTAACTTCGAGTTCGATGGGATCCGGTGCTTTTAGTGCTCGGTATGATCGCATCCGACATACCTTGCCTCCTCCTTCCTCTTATCCCCGTGCCTCCGCGCCCCGCCGACTTGGCCCCGACGCCGCCGTGCGCCCGACACCGTGCGGGTGCGGCCGAACGACTACGAAAAATTAACGAAACCATGAAAAGGTAGAGACGTGGCCAAAAAATATATAAAAAAACATATTATAATCTCGAAAAAAAATCGAAAAAGGGAATGCAACACGAGGACTTCCCAGGTCACCCATCCTAGTACTACTCTCTCGCCCAAGCACGCTTTAACTTCGAGTTCTGATGGGATCCGGTGCTTTAGTGCGGTATGATCGCATCCGACATACCTTGCCTCCTCCTTCTTCTTATCCCCCGTGCCTCCGCGCCCCCTGACTTGGCCCCGACGCCGCCGTACGCGCCCCGACACCGTGCGGGTGCGTCGAACGACTACGAAAAATTAACGAAACCATGAAAAGGTAGAGACGTGGCCAAAAAATATATAAAAAACATATTATAATCTCGAAAAAAATAATCGAAAAAGGAATGCAACACGAGGACTTCCCAGGAGGTCACCCATCCTAGTACTACTCTCGCCCAAGCACGCTTAACTTCGGAGTTCTGATGGGATCCGGTGCTTTAGTGCTGGTATGATCGCATCCGACATACCTTGCCTCCTCCTTCCTCTTATCCCCGTGCCTCCGCGCCCCCTGACTTGGCCCCGACGACGCCGACGCGCCCGACACCGTGCGGGTGCGGCCGAACGACTACGAAAAATTAACGAAACCATGAAAAAGGTAGAGACGTGGCCAAAAAAATATATAAAAAACATATTATAATCTCGAAAAAAATAATCGAAAAGGGAATGCAACACGAGGACTTCCCAGAGGTCACCCATCCTAGTACTACTACTCGCCCCAAGCACGCTTAACTTCGAGTTCGATGGGATCCGGTGCTTTAGTGCTGGTATGATCGCATCCGACATACCTTGCCTCCTCCTTCCTCTTATCCCCGTGCCTCCGCGCCCCCTGACTTGGCCCCGACGCCGCCGTACGCGCCCCGACACCGTGCGGGTGCGGCCGAACGACTACGAAAAATTAACGAAACCATGAAAAAGGTAGAGACGTGGCCAAAAAATATATAAAAAAACATATTATAATCTCGAAAAAAAATCGAAAAGGAATGCAACACGAGGACTTCCCAGAGGTCACCCATCCTAGTACTACTCTCGCCCAAGCACGCTTAACTTCGGAGTTCTGATGGATCCGGTGCTTTAGTGCTGGTATGATCGCATCCGACATACCTTGCCTCCTCCTTCCTCTTATCCCCGTGCCTCCGCGCCCGACTTGGCCCGACGACCGCCGACGCCCCCGACACCGTGCGGGTGCGCCGAACGACTACGAAAAAATTAACGAAACCATGAAAAGGTAGAGACGTGGCCAAAAAATATATAAAAAACATATTATAATCTCGAAAAATCGAAAAGGGAATGCAACACGAGGACTTCCCAGAGGTCACCCATCCTAGTACTACTCTCGCCCAAGCACGCTTAACTTCGGAGTTCTGATGGGATCCGGTGCTTTAGTGCTGGTATGATCGCATCCGACATACCTTGCCTCCTCCTTCCTCTTATCCCCGTGCCTCGCGCGCCCCCTGACTTGGCCCCGACGCCGCCGTACGCGCCCGACACCGTGGCGGGTGCGCCGAACGACTACGAAAAATTAACGAAACCATGAAAAAGGTAGAGACGTGGCCAAAAAATATATATAAAAAAAACATATTGTAATCTCGAAAAAAAATAATCGAAAAAGGGAATGCAACACGAGGACTTCCCAGGAGGTCACCCATCCTAGTACTACTCTCGCCCAAGCACGCTTAACTTCGGAGTTCTGATGGGATCCGGTGCTTTAGTGCTGGTATGATCGCATCCGACATACCTTGCCTCCTCCTTCCTCTTATCCCCGTGCCTCCGCGCCCCCTGACTTGGCCCCGACGCCGCCGTACGCGCCCCGACACCGTGCGGGTGCGTCGAACGACTACGAAAATTAACGAAACCATGAAAAAGGTAGAGACGTGGCCAAAAAATATATAAAAAACATATTATAATCTCGAAAAAAAAAATCGAAAAAGGGAATGCAACACGAGGACTTCCCAGGAGGTCACCCATCCTAGTACTACTCGCCCCAAGCACGCTTAACTTCGAGTTCTGATGGGATCCGGTGCTTTAGTGCCGGTATGATCGCATCCGACATACCTTGCCTCCTCCTTCCTCTTATCCCCGTGCCTCCGCGCCCCCGACTTGGCCCCGACGCCGCCGCGCGCCCGACACCGCGGCGGTGCGGCCGAACGACTACGAAAAATTAACGAAACCATGAAAAAGGTAGAGACGTGGCCAAAAATATATAAAAAAACATATTATAATCTCGAAAAAAAATCGAAAAAGGGAATGCAACACGAGGACTTCCCAGGAGGTCACCCATCCTAGTACTACTCTCGCCCAAGCACGCTTAACTTCGGAGTTCTGATGGGATCCGGTGCTTTAGTGCTGGTATGATCGCATCCGACATACCTTGCCTCCTCCTTCCTCTTATCCCCGTGCCTCCGCGCCCCCTGACTTGGCCCCGACGCCGCCGTACGCGCCCGACACCGTGGGGGGTGCGTCGAACGACTACGAAAATTAACGAAACCATGAAAAAGGTAGAGACGTGGCCAAAAAATATATATGGAAAAAACATATTATAATCTCGAAAAAAAAAATCGAAAAAGGGAATGCAACACGAGGACTTCCCAGGAGGTCACCCATCCTAGTACTACTCTCGCCCAAGCACGCTTAACTTCGGAGTTCTGATGGGATCCGGTGCTTTAGTGCCGGTATGATCGCATCCGACATACCTTGCCTCCTCCTTCCTCTTATCCCCGTGCCTCCGCGCCCCGACTTGGCCCCGACGCCGCCGACGCGCCTCGACACCGTCGGGGGTGCGCCGAACGACTACGAAAAATTAACGAAAAACCATGAAAAAGGTAGAGACGTGGCCAAAAAATATATATAAAAAAAACATACTATAATCTCGAAAAAAAATCGAAAAAGGGAATGCAACACGAGGACTTCCCAGAGGTCACCCATCCTAGTACTACTCGCGCCCAAGCACGCTTTAACTTCTCGGAGTTCTGATGGGATCCGGCAGCTTAGTGCTGGTATGATCGCATCCGACATACCTTGCCTCCTCCTTCCTCTTATCCCCCGTGCCTCCGCGCCCCCTCGACTTGGCCCGACGCCGCCGTACGCGCCCGACACCGCATATGGCGGGTGCGCCGAACGACTACGAAAAATTAACGAAACCATGAAAAGGTAGAGACGTGGCCAAAAAATATATAAAAAAACATATTATAATCTCGAAAAAAATCGAAAAAGGGAATGCAACACGAGGACTTCCCAGAGGTCACCCATCCTAGTACTACTCTCGCCCAAGCACGCTTAACTTCGAGTTCCGATGGGATCCGGTGCTTTAGTGCCGGTATGATCGCATCCGACATACCTTGCCTCCTCCTTCCTCTTATCCCCGTGCCTCCGCCCCCGACTTGCCCCGACGACGCCGCGCGCGCCCGACATCGTGCGGGTGGCCGAACGACTACGAAAAATTAACGAAACCATGAAAAAGGTAGAGACGTGGCCAAAAAAATATATAAAAAAAACATATTATAATCTCGAAAAAAATCGAAAAAGGAATGCAACACGAGGACTTCCCAGAGGTCACCCATCCTAGTACTACTCGCCCCAAGCACGCTTAACTTCGAGTTCTGATGGGATCCGGTGCTTTAGTGCTGGTATGATCGCATCCGACATACCTTGCCTCCTCCTTCCTCTTATCCCCGTGCCTCCGCGCCCCCTGACTTGGCCCCGACGCCGCCGTACGCGCCCCGACACCGTGCGGGTGCGTCGAACGACTACGAAAATTAACGAAACCATGAAAAAGGTAGAGACGTGGCCAAAAAACATATATATGGAGAAAACATATTATAATCTCGAAAAAAAAAATCGAAAAAGGGAATGCAACACGAGGACTTCCCAGGAGGTCACCCATCCTAGTACTACTCTCGCCCAAGCACGCTTAACTTCGGAGTTCTGATGGGATCCGGTGCTTTAGTGCTGGTATGATCGCATCCGACATACCTTGCCTCCTCCTTCCTCTTATCCCCCGTGCCTCCGCGCCCCTCGACTTGGCCCGACGCCGCCGTACGCGCCCGACACCGTGCGGGTGCGCGAACGACTACGAAAAATTAACGAAACCATGAAAAAGGTAGAGACGTGGCCAAAAAAATATATAAAAAAATATTATAATCTCGAAAAAAATCGAAAAAGGGAATGCAACACGAGGACTTCCCAGAGGTCACCCATCCTAGTACTACTCTCGCCCAAGCACGCTTAACTTCGAGTTCGATGGGATCCGGTGCTTTAGTGCCGGTATGATCGCATCCGACATACCTTGCCTCCTCCTTCCTCTTATCCCCGTGCCTCCGCGCCCGACTTGGCCTCGACGCCGCCGCAGACGCGCCCGACACCGTGCGGGGTGCGTCGAACGACTACGAAAATTAACGAAACCATGAAAAAGGTAGAGACGTGGCCAAAAAATATATAAAAAAACATATTATAATCTCGAAAAAAAATCGAAAAAGGGAATGCAACACGAGGACTTCCCAGGAGGTCACCCATCCTAGTACTACTCGCCCAAGCACGCTTAACTTCGGAGTTCTGATGGGATCCGGTGCTTTAGTGCTGGTATGATCGCATCCGACATACCTTGCCTCCTCCTTCCTCTTATCCCCGTGCCTCCGCGCCCCCTGACTTGGCCCCGACGCCGCCGTACGCGCCCCGACACCGTGCGGGTGCGTCGAACGACTACGAAAATTAACGAAACCATGAAAAAGGTAGAGACGTGGCCAAAAAATATATAAAAAAAACATATTATAATCTCGAAAAAAAATCGAAAAAGGGAATGCAACACGAGGACTTCCCAGGAGGTCACCCATCCTAGTACTACTCTCGCCCAAGCACGCTTAACTTCGGAGTTCTGATGGGATCCGGTGCTTTAGTGCTGGTATGATCGCATCCGACATACCTTGCCTCCTCCTTCCTCTTATCCCCGTGCCTCCGCGCCCCCTGACTTGGCCCCGACGCCGCCGTACGCGCCCCGACACCGCGCGGGAAAAGCGCGAACGACTACGAAAATTAACGAAACCATGAAAAAGGTAGAGACGTGGCCAAAAAATATATAAAAAAAACATATTATAATCTCGAAAAAAAATCGAAAAAGGGAATGCAACACGAGGACTTCCCAGGAGGTCACCCATCCTAGTACTACTCTCGCCCAAGCACGCTTAACTTCGGAGTTCTGATGGGATCCGGTGCTTTAGTGCTGGTATGATCGCATCCGACATACCTTGCCTCCTCCTTCCTCTTATCCCCGTGCCTCCGCGCCCCCTGACTTGGCCCCGACGCCGCCGTACGCGCCCCGACACCGTGCGGGTGCGTCGAACGACTACGAAAATTAACGAAACCATGAAAAAGGTAGAGACGTGGCCAAAAAATATATATAAAAAAACATATTATAATCTCGAAAAAAATCGAAAAAGGGAATGCAACACGAGGACTTCCCAGGAGGTCACCCATCCTAGTACTACTCTCGCCCAAGCACGCTTAACTTCGGAGTTCTGATGGGATCCGGTGCTTTAGTGCTGGTATGATCGCATCCGACATACCTTGCCTCCTCCTTCCTCTTATCCCCGTGCCTCCGCGCCCCCTGACTTGGCCCCGACGCCGCCGACGCCCCCCCGACACCGCGCGGGTGCGGCCGAACGACGAAAAATTAACGAAACCATGAAAAAGGTAGAGACGTGGCCAAAAAATATATAAAAAAAACATATTATAATCTCGAAAAAATCGAAAAAGGGAATGCAACACGAGGACTTCCCAGGAGGTCACCCATCCTAGTACTACTCTCGCCCAAGCACGCTTAACTTCGGAGTTCTGATGGGATCCGGTGCTTTAGTGCTGGTATGATCGCATCCGACATACCTTGCCTCCTCCTTCCTCTTATCCCCGTGCCTCCGCGCCGACTTGGGTTCCGACGCCGCAGCGCGCCCGACACCGTGCGGGTGCGTCGAACGACTACGAAAATTAACGAAACCATTAAAAAAGTAGAGACGTGGCCAAAAAATATATAAAAAAAAACATATTATAATCTCGAAAAAAAATCGAAAAAGGGAATGCAACACGAGGACTTCCCAGAGGTCACCCATCCTAGTACTACTCTCGCCCAAGCACGCTTTAACTTCGGAGTTCGATGGGATCCGGTGCTTTAGTGCCGGTATGATCGCATCCGACATACCTTGCCTCCTCCTTCCTCTTATCCCCGTGCCTCCGCGCCCCCGACTTGGCTCGACGCCCTCCGACGCGCCCGACACCGTGCGGGTGCGTCGAACGACTACGAAAAATTAACGAAACCATGAAAAAGGTAGAGACGTGGCCAAAAATATATAAAAAAACATATTATAATCTCGAAAAAAAATCGAAAAAGGGAATGCAACACGAGGACTTCCCAGAGGTCACCCATCCTAGTACTACTCTCGCCCAAGCACGCTTAACTGAGTTCCGATGGGATCCGGTGCTTTAGTGCCGGTATGATCGCATCCGACATACCTTGCCTCCCTCCTTCCTCTTATCCCCCGTGCCTCCGCGCCCCGACGACTTGGCTCGACGCCGCCGTACGCCGCCCGACACCGTGCGGGTGCGTCGAACGACTACGAAAATTAACGAAACCATGAAAAAGGTAGAGACGTGGCCAAAAAATATATAAAAAAACATATTATAATCTCGAAAAAAAATCGAAAAAGGGAATGCAACACGAGGACTTCCCAGGAGGTCACCCATCCTAGTACTACTCGCCCAAGCACGCTTAACTTCGGAGTTCTGATGGGATCCGGTGCTTTAGTGCTGGTATGATCGCATCCGACATACCTTGCCTCCTCCTTCCTCTTATCCCCGTGCCTCCGCGCCCCCTGACTTGGCCCGACGCCGCCGTACGCGCCCCGACACCGTGCGGGGGTGCGTCGACTACGAAAATTAACGAAACCATGAAAAAGGTAGAGACGTGGCCAAAAAATATATAAAAAAAAACATATTATAATCTCGAAAAAAAATCGAAAAAGGGAATGCAACACGAGGACTTCCCAGGAGGTCACCCATCCTAGTACTACTCTCGCCCAAGCACGCTTAACTTCGGAGTTCTGATGGGATCCGGTGCTTTAGTGCTGAAGTATGATCGCATCCGACATACCTTGCCTCCTCCTTCCTCTTATCCCCGTGCCTCCGCGCCCGACTTGAGACGCGCCGTGACGCGCCCGACACCGTATGGTGCGGCCGAACGACTACGAAAAATTAACGAAACCATGAAAAGGTAGAGACGTGGCCAAAAAATATATAAAAACATATTATAATCTCGAAAAAAAATCGAAAAAGGGAATGCAACACGAGGACTTCCCAGGAGGTCACCCATCCTAGTACTACTCTCGCCCAAGCACGCTTAACTTCGGAGTTCTGATGGGATCCGGTGCTTTAGTGCTGGTATGATCGCATCCGACATACCTTGCCTCCTCCTTCCTCTTATCCCCGTGCCTCCGCGCCCCCTGACTTGGCCCCGACGCCGCCGTACGCGCCCCGACACCGTGCGGGTGCGTCGAACGACTACGAAAATTAACGAAACCATGAAAAAGGTAGAGACGTGGCCAAAAAATATATATAAAAAAAACATATTATAATCTCGAAAAAAAATCGAAAAAGGGAATGCAACACGAGGACTTCCCAGGAGGTCACCCATCCTAGTACTACTCTCGCCCAAGCACGCTTAACTTCGGAGTTCTGATGGGATCCGGTGCTTTAGTGCTGGTATGATCGCATCCGACATACCTTGCCTCCTCCTTCCTCTTATCCCCCGTGCCTCCGCGCCCCGACTCGACTTGGCCCCGACGCCGCCAATACGCCCCCCGACACCGTGCGGGTGGCCGAACGACTACGAAAAATTAACGAAACCATGAAAAAGGTAGAGACGTGGCCAAAAAATATATAAAAAAACATATTATAATCTCGAAAAAATCGAAAAAGGAATGCAACACGAGGACTTCCCGAGGTCACCCATCCTAGTACTACTCTCGCCCAAGCACGCTTAACTTCGAGTTCGATGGGATCCGGTGCTTTAGTGCCGGTATGATCGCATCCGACATACCTTGCCTCCTCCTTCCTCTTATCCCCGTCCTCCGCGCCCTCGACTTGGCCCCCGACGCCGCCGACGCGCCCGACACACGCAAGGCGGGTGCGTCGAACGACTACGAAAAATTAACGAAACCATGAAAAAGGTAGAGACGTGGCCAAAAATATATAAAAAAACATATTATAATCTCGAAAAAAATCGAAAAAGGGAATGCAACACGAGGACTTCCCAGAGGTCACCCATCCTAGTACTACTCGCCCAAGCACGCTTAACTTCGAGTTCTGATGGGATCCGTGCTTTAGTGCTGGTATGATCGCATCCGACATACCTTGCCTCCTCCTTCCTCTTATCCCCGTGCCTCCTCGCCCTCGACTTGGCCCGACGCCGCCGTACGCGCCCGACACCGTATGGGGTGCGTCGAACGACTACGAAAAATTAACGAAACCATGAAAAAGGTAGAGACGTGGCCAAAAAATATATAAAAAAACATATTATAATCTCGAAAAAATCGAAAAAGGGAATGCAACACGAGGACTTCCCAGAGGTCACCCATCCTAGTACTACTCTCGCCCAAGCACGCTTAACTTCGGAGTTCTGATGGGATCCGGTGCTTTAGTGCTGGTATGATCGCATCCGACATACCTTGCCTCCTCCTTCCTCTTATCCCCGTGCCTCCGCGCCCCCTGACTTGGCCCCGACGACGCCCAGACGCGCCTCGACACCGTGCGGGGTGCGGCCGAACGACTACGAAAAATTAACGAAACCATGAAAAAGGTAGAGACGTGGCCAAAAAATATATAAAAACATATTATAATCTCGAAAAAAAAAAAAAGGGAATGCAACACGAGGACTTCCCGTGAGGTCACCCATCCTAGTACTACTCTCGCCCAAGCACGCTTAACTTCGGAGTTCTGATGGGATCCGGTGCTTTAGTGCTGGTATGATCGCATCCGACATACCTTGCCTCCTCCTTCCTCTTATCCCCGTGCCTCCGCGCCCCCTGACTTGGCCCCGACGCCGCCGACGCACGCCCCCGACACCGTGCGGGTGCGTCGAACGACTACGAAAATTAACGAAACCATGAAAAAGGTAGAGACGTGGCCAAAAAATATATAAAAAAAACATATTATAATCTCGAAAAAAAATCGAAAAAGGGAATGCAACACGAGGACTTCCCAGGAGGTCACCCATCCTAGTACTACTCTCGCCCAAGCACGCTTAACTTCGGAGTTCTGATGGGATCCGGTGCTTTAGTGCTGGTATGATCGCATCCGACATACCTTGCCTCCTCCTTCCTCTTATCCCCGTGCCTCCGCGCCCCTCGACTTGGCCCCGACGCGCCGCCGACGCGCGCCCGACACCGCGGGTGCCGAACGACTACGAAAAATTAACGAAAACCATGAAAAAGGTAGAGACGTGGCCAAAAAATATATAAAAAAAACATATTATAATCTCGAAAAAATCGAAAAAGGGAATGCAACACGAGGACTTCCCAGAGGTCACCCATCCTAGTACTACTCTCGCCCAAGCACGCTTAACTTCGGAGTTCGATGGGATCCGGCTTTTTAGTGCTGGTATGATCGCATCCGACATACCTTGCCTCCTCCTTCCTCTTATCCCCGTGCCTCCGCGCCCCCGACTTAGCCCGACGCCGCCGACGCGCCTCGACACCGTGCGGGTGCGGCCGAACGACTACGAAAAATTAACGAAAACCATGAAAAGGTAGAGACGTGGCCAAAAAATATATATAAAAAAAACATATTATAATCTCGAAAAAAAATCGAAAAAGGGAATGCAACACGAGGACTTCCCAGAGGTCACCCATCCTAGTACTACTCGCCCAAGCACGCTTAACTTCGGAGTTCGATGGGATCCGGTGCTTTAGTCTTCCGGTATGATCGCATCCGACATACCTTGCCTCCTCCTTCCTCTTATCCCCGTGCCTCCCTCGCCCCGACTTGGCCCTCGACGCCCAGACGCGCCCGACACCGTGCGGGTGCGGTCGAACGACTACGAAAAATTAACGAAACCATGAAAAAGGTAGAGACGTGGCCAAAAAATATATAAAAAAACATATTATAATCTCGAAAAAAATCGAAAAAGGGAATGCAACACGAGGACTTCCCAGAGGGTCACCCATCCTAGTACTACTCGCCCCAAGCACGCTTAACTTCGAGTTCTGATGGGATCCGGTCTTTTAGTGCGGTATGATCGCATCCGACATACCTTGCCTCCTCCTTCCTCTTATCCCCCCGCAGCCTCCGCGCCCCCCGACTTGGCCTTCGACGCCAGACGCCCCGACACCGTGGGGTGCGTCGAACGACTACGAAAAATTAACGAAACCATGAAAAAGGTAGAGACGTGGCCAAAAAATATATATAAAAAAACATATTATAATCTCAAAAAAAATCGAAAAAGGGAATGCAACACGAGGACTTCCCGTGAGGTCACCCATCCTAGTACTACTCTCGCCCAAGCACGCTTAACTTCGAGTTCTCGATGGGATCCGGTGCTTTAGTGCCGGTATGATCGCATCCGACATACCTTGCCTCCTCCTCCTTCCTCTTATCCCCCGTGCCTCCGCGCCCTCGACTTGGCTTCGACGCCACGCCGCCCCCGACACCGTGGGGTGCGTCGAATCCACTACGAAAAATTAACGAAACCATGAAAAGGTAGAGACGTGGCCAAAAATATATAAAAACATATTATAATCTCGAAAAAAAATCGAAAAGGGAATGCAACACGAGGACTTCCCGTGAGGTCACCCATCCTAGTACTACTCGCCCAAGCACGCTTAACTTCGAGTTCGATGGGATCCGGTGCTTTAGTGTTTGGTATGATCGCATCCGACATACCTTGCCTCCTCCTTCCTCTTATCCCCGTGCCTCCGCGCCCGACTTAGCCCCCCCGACGCCGCCGCCGACGCGCGCCCGACACCGCGGCGGGTGCGTCCGAATCGACTCACGAAAATTAACGAAACCATGAAAAAGGTAGAGACGTGGCCAAAAATATATAAAAAAACATATTATAATCTCGAAAAAAATCGAAAAAGGGAATGCAACACGAGGACTTCCCAGAGGTCACCCATCCTAGTACTACTCTCGCCCAAGCACGCTTAACTTCGAGTTCCGATGGGATCCGGTGCTTTAGTGCCGGTATGATCGCATCCGACATACCTTGCCTCCTCCTTCCTCTTATCCCCCGTGCCTCCGCGCCCCGACTTGGCCCCGACGCCGCCGTACGCGCCCGACACCGTCGCGGGTGCGTCGAATCCATACGAAAAAATTAACGAAACCATGAAAAGGTAGAGACGTGGCCAAAAAATATATAAAAAAACATATTATAATCTCGAAAAAATCGAAAAAGGGAATGCAACACGAGGACTTCCCAGAGGTCACCCATCCTAGTACTACTCTCGCCCAAGCACGCTAACTTCGAGTTCCGATGGGATCCGGTGCTTTAGTGCCGGTATGATCGCATCCGACATACCTTGCCTCCTCCTTCCTCTTATCCCCGTGCCTCCGCGCCCCCTGACTTGGCCCCGACGCCGCCGTACGCGCCCCGACACCGCGGGGGTGTGTCGAACGACTACGAAAAATTAACGAAACCATGAAAAAGGTAGAGACGTGGCCAAAAATATATAAAAAAAAAAACATATTATAATCTCGAAAAAAAAATCGAAAAAGGGAATGCAACACGAGGACTTCCCAGAGGTCACCCATCCTAGTACTACTTCTCGCCCAAGCACGCTTTAACTTCGAGTTCGATGGGATCCGTGCTTTAGTCTTTGGTATGATCGCATCCGACATATACCTTGCCTCCTCCTTCCTCTTATCCCCGTGCCTCCGCGCCTCGACTTGGCCCCGACGCCGCCGCCGCCCGACACCGCGTCGGGTGCGGCCGAACGACTACGAAAATTAACGAAACCATGAAAAAGGTAGAGACGTGGCCAAAAATATATAAAAAAAACATATTATAATCTCGAAAAAAATCGAAAAAGGGAATGCAACACGAGGACTTCCCAGAGGTCACCCATCCTAGTACTACTCTCGCCCAAGCACGCTTAACTTCGGAGTTCTGATGGGATCCGGTGCTTTAGTGCTGGTATGATCGCATCCGACATACCTTGCCTCCTCCTTCCTCTTATCCCTGACCCTCATAATTTTGACTATCTCTGAAAATTTACGGTGGTTTAGTCCAAGCCAATTTTGAGTGCCAACAGGTTGGGTATATGAAAATATTGATATGGCTAAGTTTCACAATTTTACTATGGTTTGGCCATATCAAAATAGCTAAGTTTCACAATTTTACTATGGTTTGGCCATATCAAAATATTGATATGGCTAAGTTTCACAATTTTACTGTGGTTTGACCTAAAGTCTTCAATTTTACCATGCTTTCGGCATATCAAAATATCGTCTGGAATGTCTCCGTTGGTTGGATCGATAGTGAACCATAGCAAGGGCTACCATAATAGCAGTCAATGCATAAGAGGATGAGGGAAAGGGGTCAATATATGTAGTTCTTTAAATACGGCCCTTACTTCAAGCTACACCAGATGTAATAAAACAACTAGCAATATGTGTGGCCGTACCAAACTACCTAGGGCGTACCAAGGATTTTCTGACGAAGACACCCACTACTTTTGTATCCAACCTAGGGCGTAGTTCATTTCTTTCAACAATAAATGTGCTCTTGTTCCATTCACAGTTTTAAGTTGCAAGCACGTATGCACTTCTAGGACGGCACCTTCTACAGCCTCCCCTACGGCAAAGCCGTGTCGCTTCCCGCGAGACGACGCCTGTTTCTTGGTCCAACCCCTTCACCAGGGCCACCGTGAAGCTCCCTGCTCTGGCTCGCATTAGGCTCCCTCGCGCGAACGCAGCTGTCAAATATGCTGAACGTGAGAAGCAAACTGTACGCTTTGGCTCCATATGGCTAGATCTCAAGTTCTCAGAGAAGGCAATCATAAATAAGCTGCTAGTGTGCTCTCCAAACCTGGTAGCTGCATTCTTTGGCAGCACACAGTCGCAGGGCGGCGGTTCAGAATCTAGTGTGCCAGCCAAGAGCATCCTCATGGTCGCACGACCAGTGCAAGGGGTTTTAAGACATGGCATTCTATCAGGGAAAGTTGTACGCCATTGCTCATGATGAGAACCTCCTAATCGTCAACATCGACCAAGACCCACACACTGGCAATCCGCAGCTCCCTCCAATTGGACAGGTTATCAAGGGTGACGACACTACAGCCTGTAAGAAGCTCTACCTTGTCGAGTCATGTGGCGCTTTGCTGATGGTAGGCAGGAAGGTTTGCTGCAGAATTTGAGACATGGGGCCTTGGGCTGCACAAAACAAGTTTGAGGTATTCAAGGCTGACATCCAGCACTCACGGTGGGTAAATGTGACAACCCTGGGTGATGACCAGGTACTATTCCTTGGACGACAGTGTTCCAGGGCTGTGTCTGCCTCTCAGTACGGGGTGTCGGGTGACCGAATCTTCTTCCTGAACGATGAAGCGGAGAACGTCATAGAATACATGTTCGACGAGGAGAACACTTCTGTTGGTTTCTACGACATGAGAACAGGTCAGGTCTCCCTCTCCTCTGCTGATGGTACGGTTGTGACATGGTTGTTCCCTTGAGAGTTGAGACTGAAGTGAAGGCGATACAATGCAATCCAGCAGTGGGTCACTAATTTTCAGATCATGGTGGTGGTTACCCTGCGCTGCATCAGTATCTTTCTGGAATTAATGTGTTTGCTACCTCTCCATTTTGGGCAAACTGTGAAATGCACATGATACTGTATATGTAGATGCTTAATCATCTAACAGTAGTTCAGTCCGTGCATGACATTTGTAAGGACCTTGGAGTTGATTGTCGAATGCTCTGGTGTTGTCAACGTAATGCTGATGAATATCGTGCTTCGAGTTGGGCTTTAGTTACCTTTGTGATGTATGTGGGCATCAGTTCAATGTGATGTGAAGGCTGATTGCGAGTTTTAAGGGACACACGTTCATTCCTTATAAGACCCAGGTGCTGTAGAGTTCAGATTACAGCTTGACTTTATTCAGTTCTGAAGCTTAACTCTGCTCCTTGGCAAACACACAGACAGACAGAGGAAGATGCCTCTGCAACTTTTGTTATTATTTTGGGTGGAGTCTTGAGGGTTTTATTTGAAATCAAAACTGAAATGCTTCAACTTGATACATTGACTTATTTCTCACAAATCTTCTGGTTATGCTTTCTATTTACTTTCTATATTCTCTGGATGGAATCTGAATCATCGAGCGAGGTGAAAGAGGACAAGAATCTAAACTAAGCCTAGTTTGATGTACCGTAAAAGAAACAATTGCACGACGAAGAAGTGGCGACGATCAGCGGCCCCTGCTCGAGGAGTGTCCCCCGGCGTATGCCTCTGTAGGGATGACCGCGTGTAGCACCTCTCGTTTGTGTTGCAGGAGTGTGGCGACGGCGGCTATGGAACCTCTCCGCGATCGCGGGGTCTAGAGTCCGCAAACCGGCGCCCTCCCTCGCCCGCCGCCTCCGTGAGGGATGTCTGAAGGCGAACTTGGCAGCAAGATGGTCGCTCCTTCTAAGAGTCCAATCATCGCCAACCGTGGACGCGGACTTGGCGGGGAGTCGATGAGTGGTTGCTCCGCAGGAAGATTGAAGGAGTCGACAAATTGGGCTACTTCGACAAGGGTGGGCCTCGGCTGCGGCCGCGGTAGCCCACAACGATGTCGCCGCAGGGGCTGCGGGCGGATGCCGCCCCGTCACCGGGGTTGTAGGAAAAACGCCACAAGATGATCAGCGAGGGCCGGGTCTCGACTGCTTTCCCTACGGCGTCGCGTCCCCGGCGGGTTGCCAAAAGCGCCATCGCCGGTGGCTCGGACTCTGCCTGGACCTGGTCGGCCCGTCCCCTAGAGGGCTTCAGCCCCTAGCCCCCCCCCCGGATTCGCCACTGTCTGCCCCAACGAAGATCAATGACCGAACGACACCCGCGCAAAGGTCCCCTAGGCCCCGGCTAAGGTTGCACGGCCTAATCCTCTGCAGGTGCAGGTATGTCATCGGTCGGCATGAGGACCCACGACGGAGAGATGGGACCTTCGTGTAGGTTGGACAATGGTCATCTCTGGAAATAAAGTTTTAGAGGCAGTTCTTGTTCATAGTTTACAATACCGGTGGATGGGTCAGTGTCTTAGAAAAAAATTAAGCAGTGCTAATACATATACCTTTGCGCTGCATTGTTTTAATAATGTTTTTATTTGGGCACCACGATGTTAGACCTTTGCGTCATTCCACACCGGATTGTATCCCGTCGGCCCAATTCAGAGGACTGAACTGTCAGTAGGAACTCCGCCGAGCACACTCCCTCAAGAACTCAACTGGAAGAACCGGAACCATATTAAGAGGATTTTTTGTTTTTTTTTTTTGCCGCAAGAACCGCAGCTTTTTCAGTTTTATTGCATCACCATTTGTAGATACAAAGGACACAGACAAACGACGAGACGCTCGCACACCAAGTTTACAGCGCGATCCGCGGTGGACGTGCCATCCCACGTTCACCTTTACTATGACCGCCGCGTCAGCTGCCGCAATGAGCTCCACCACCGCTCCGCAGCTCAAACGTGGTCGTCTACTTGTGCATGGCACACACACGAAATCACACGAAATCAATGTCCTTGTAACAAACTATATGGCCCTGATGCAATGCATGCAATAAGGCCTAAGCTGATCAACCTGAACTACATGTCGCAAAAGAAAAAGGACTACTCACACCCAATGTGACTAAGGCACACAAATAACGAGTGAGCTACAGCGACACATATGCTTGGCCGAGAAACATGACATGGCCAAGCTCTCACCCCATTAAAGCATGCTTAATATATGATACACACACAAAATAATACTCATCATTTAACTGGGATAGGCTTGAGGAAGACGGAGGTTATGAGACCCACAAGGTCACCGGTGAACGTGTAGCCATCGTTTCCTCCATAATATACTGCCATACTTAATCTTGCATGGTTCATCACTGCCAAAGTCACAGCTGGCAGCAGTGCTCGGTCTATCTCCATGAACGCCTTGTTGATCCTCCTCCATGCATGTTCCACCATTGCAGTGAGCGCTGCCACAGCTTCCTGTCCTGTAGTGCCATGCTCCTTCATGTAGCAATCCAGGGAGCTAGCCACGTCGTTCTTGTTCTTCCTCCCTTTCTGCACACGATTCGATCGGCCGAGTCACCAAATGGAAGGTTCTGTTTCCCCAATGCAAGGAAAACTTTGAAACGTGCAGTCATTGCGCGCGAGTATATGTGTAGTACCTTGAAAGAAGATATGTCATTTAGGAAGCGACCTATCTCTGCACAGGCATGCACCATGTCAGGCACGCTGCTTGCCCACTCGAATGCCTCTTTGGTTGCCTCATTCCCCGCTGCCATTAGGACTGCAAGGGTCAGTGCTGGACCTGCCGACGACAGGGAGGAAAGCTCAACCTGATCTTTGAAGTTCGGCATGTACTTCTCATTGCACCATTTCGCCTCCTTAAGGTAATATTTCGACAGCAACATGAACTGCACAAACCAAAATCTCATGGCTTTTATTCCCACCACTACGTAACAAAATTACTCAGGAACAAGGAGTAATTAAATTATATATAGCAATACTATGATCGGTTCAACAGCGCCATGTTCTGGTGATCACCGAACTGGTAGTGATTCTACACATATCACTGCCTTCGTGCCTCAATTGGTGCATAGTGATGAGACTCTAGGCCCTACTACTACTTCTAGATTTTTCACACATCACTAAATTCACTAATTTAAATACATGACGTGGTAGTAAAACAAATTAGAAATGTGCACTATGTGTAATATATATGTCGTTGCTCGGATTTGGTATTGTTTCTCAAAAAAGAAAACATGATCTGAAGACAACTCCATACAGCGCGAAATTCCCATACAGGTGGGCGCGCGCTCAGCCTATCTCGGTACAGCTGGGCCGGTGCATGCACGTGTTAAGATCCGTGTTTGCATGCATGCAACCGAATCTTGCATGCACCGGTCCCCACCCCGGTCGACAGCATGCAGCCCGGGATCCCGCCTGGCCACCATTTTTCGCCTTGGAGTCATCGTATGATGCGGCCTTGGTCTGGCTGAAACGAAACCATAGTACTCCAGGTCGTATGCATCGAGCCGTCTCACCCATTCTTCGCTCGCGCGCCGCCGCCGCTACGTTTCTCCTGTGCCCCCCCCCCACCGCAGCCCCCCACCGCCGTCTCTCTAGCAATCGCTGCCGGCCGCCGCGCTCTCCTGCGCCCCCCCCCCCCTGAGCCCCCACCGCCGTCTCTTTCTCCTCGTCTGGCAGCTCTCTCTCACTCATCTCTTTCTATCTCTCTCCCCTCGAGCTCCTCTCTCCCAGATCCGCTCGTTGGAATTCTCTCTCCCGGATCCACTCGTTCAAAGGTTTGATTTGATCTACCTCTGCCGTGCTTTTATATTAACTCTATTTTTATTCTCAAGTATCTGAACTTCTTTTCGTTTGACCGTGCTGCGTTGGCCTGCGCGAAGCGCCGCCGGGCGGCGCTGGGCGACCCAACACCAGCTCAAAGCCCTAACGCCGTCCGTCGCCCGGGTAAGACTTCACGCGGCCAACACCTCCTCTGCATCCCTTCCTATTGAATGCCCTCTGTGCTTTGGTGATGATGTGTGTGTGTTTTTTTTTTCGTACAGCCAGATCTGCCCGATTTTTAGTCTTACTGTACATTCTTTTGATCTGTTTTTTTTTTTTTGTTGTTAATTTACTAGATCTGCCGTATCTATTTATTTTTAAAAGGTAACTCAATCAGGTTTTTTTTGATTTAGAAGAATTGTTTGCGGTGTTTTTTTCTCCTAGCGTGAAGCGATTCTTTTGTGTACAGTACTAACATGTATGTATATTCATACTCCGTATAAACATGTATTCATACTTCCTATAAACACGCAGGAAGACATGCAGATAGGGTGCAGGCATCAGCATGAAGGCTGATTAAGTTACCTTTTGATTTTGGCATGTGAGTATTACATTCAGGCTGCATTAGGCTTTGGATCAGGCTGTACTCAGTACTGAGTACTAGTGTGATACTTCAAGAAGGCAAACATATCACAAGCTTAACTAGATTTGTAGAAAATAATATTAATATCTATAACTCCAAATGGAATTGGAAAAAATATATGTTATTCTTAATTTAGTTATAATTATTTGAGATTATACATCTTATTTTTTATGTAGATTTTTGGACAAAGTTAAGTTTCTGTATGTTTGCATTAGAGACAGGCATCATGTATAAGATATATAAAATAAATAAAGAGAAACAAACATAATAAAAGTAAAAAAGAAAACCATCGTTACCTATAAAAGGAAATAGAAATATAGTGTAATAAAAAGATATTGGGGTCCCTGAGTCAGAAAAATATTTTTTAAAAGTAAAAATACTTTGAAATATGTATGTACGTATTCTCATATAAATAATTAAGAAAATGCATGTCAAATATATTTGTAAAGAGTGCGAAGAAGTTTCGTGTACTTGGTAAGACGTGGTTATGGAGAATATAAAATTGGTGAATTAAATGAGAAAAACAATGATGTAATTACTTAATCATTCATAAATATAAATAAATAAAGATTAGCCAAATAGATGAGGGACGTGAGAAAAAGTAAACCAAAAATAGTAAACCAAAAAGAAACCAAACAACGGCTGCGTTTGGGTGCTGGGAAAAAAAAAAAAAAAGTTGAATATGCGAATGGTACACAAGGACGAGCTCGCACGTTGGTCTGACAGGAAAGCGAGGTGGGCGGGACCTAGCAGCATGCAGCACTTGAATTGCAGCAAACACGCCACATCCAGGTACGCGAGGCGCGCAGCAGCTGCGCAAGGCGAGGCAGAAATCGTCAGTGAGGCATGTATGCGTTTGACTAGTGGACCCCAGATACGTCAGGGAAGTACCATGCAAAAGCAAAAGCGACCAATGCATGCCAACGCTGTAAGCTGTGCGGGCGCACATGTGAGTTCGTTTGCATTTCAGCAACTCCATATTGAGGTTAATAATACATATATAAGTGCATGCTTCATTGCATATTCTCTAAAATTATCTTTAAAATGTTTAAATGCATTGAAATACAGGGGTGGAGAGAGAGAGAGAGAGAGAGGGGACGTAAAACTGCAAACAAAAAAGGGCCGGTTTACTTCCGATAGCTAATTTGGATGTACTAGTCAATCAATCTACTATATGTCCTGAAATAATACAATGTATCCTAAGAATTTTAGGATAGACTTGAGTAAAAGAAACAATCGATGTTATCTTAACATGTTTTAAACACAGAGGTGGAGACTAACGGTAGTTATATATATGCATGTACCTAAAGCTTTAGGAAAGTTACTTCCACCTAGAATAACAAATTTAATGATAAAATCATTTTTAATACTTAAATGTCTTAGGATGTAACTAGAGACTGATAACTTACTTGGGTACCAACAAGAAAATATGGCTATCAATATGACTCCCGCACCACCTATTACCATGCGGTTCACTTCTGTTCAAAAGGAGATGCACCAAAACTATTCGAAGAAAATATATACAACTACAAGCATACCCCATTGTATCGCTACGTACTCATGAATCGATTTTAGTGGATGTTGTCGTATGTTAATGTGGACAAATAAATGTATGTATACTAAGTGGATCACATGGACTTGTTGCGGGCAACTCGTTTTTGACTGATAGTTAACCATCATCATGAACCGTCAATATAACTTGAAAGAATTGCATAAAGTGATCACAAACATAGAATTAAGGTTTAAATTGACAATTTCCATGAGTTTGGTGAATATGTATATTTTTCAGGGTAAACAGGAAAATGAGCCAAAGAGGACCCGCGTCATATTGGAAAACATTGATCAAGGTTCGTTTTCTCTCTGAGGTCCACAATTGATGCTCCGTCCTTTATAAGCAGCTCCGTTACCCCCTCCTTAGGGCATATGATCAAAAGCTAGCATTCACTACGGGATCAAGCTCCATCTAGAGTTTCTCTAAAACAAAGCTCCATCCGAATTGAAGTAGGAATTAAACTTGTTTATGAGATTTCTCTAATAATCGATTTCTGATTCAAGCAAGTAATATTGTTATTATTGTTCTTCAGTTTTGTGAATCCTTTGAGTACTTTAATTCCTATTGTTCTTGAATTGAAGTAGTTTTTTTTTAGTGTAAGCGTGGTGTTTAGACTTAGTTACTCGTAGATGCACCTTGCCTTTCTTCTGGATCGGTGATAGCTTGCGAGGGTGACTCTTATAACCTCGTTAAATCCTCTGTAGACCACCTCCTATTTGTAGGCCGAGTAGGGCCTGGTTGCTAGGAGAACATTCTTTGCGCTGTCTTTCCCTAACTAATGTCCCCTATTGAACAATCCTTACATAGCTTGCCGCCATCAGAATTAGGCAGTCTTGTTGCTTGGTAGGGGTTCAGTTCTCACATGTTTGTTCACTATGGATAAATACAATACTCTAGAATAATACTCTCGGGTGAAGTTCTACATCGGTATCCATGTGCTTGCAGATTCTTCTTAGATTACTTTTTGTGCGTTAACGAATATGAACACACATTCATTGATAGTAGCTAATGTGGATGACTTGCCATATGTAGAAATAAATTTCTAGTATGGTTTAAATTATTAGTGATAAGATATATAGACATAGATATAGAAAAGGTTACTAACAATTGTGTCTACTATAACTTCAAAGTACATGGCACATACCGACTTTTGGACATAAGCCACACGATACTTTTCTTTTGGTTCCAACATATCTTGAAATTCTTTAAAACAACTGAGAATTTTGGTGTAAAACATCCTCAAATATTTAGGCAGGGATAGAGGCTGCGCTCTCGTCCCATCTACAAATAATGTATAAGTATAGATACATTAATGATTACTCCCACTGTTCGCGAGTTTGTGTTGAATATGTAACTACTAGTGTTGGTGTTGAGAAAAATACAGCCATAAAAGTTTGTGGCATTGACACACTCTCCAAAACACAATTTGATGGGTAGAGTCTACTACAAAAAGAACTTTTGTAATACACTACATACACTTATTACCACCATACATTTCCACCCATGTTATTTTCCAATATCCAAACTTAACACATACATACTCCATCCATATTATTCTTTTATAAAGCACACACTCATATCAAGTTTTGGACTTTAAAATCTTTGAAAAATAATTTTGCTAACATTTTTTAACTATAATGCAATATGTTTGGATTTGAAATCAAATGTACTATCCAATTATCATACAATTATAAGCATAAACAATACATTTTCAAATCAACGAGGTGGTCAAACTAAAATTTGGGAGATCTTGTGATGTCAAGTTGTGCTTTATGAAAGAAACCCGAGGTAGTAAAAAATAACCTATGTATAACCACTTATAAAAGGTATGCTTGGATACAAAAAATACTACCTTTGTATAGCTTCATCTAAGTTTTTGCAGTCCTCGAAGGTGGCGTGGGAATCAAAGGTATCATCCATTAGGCTTACCAACGCAATCACCTTGGAAAATACTATTCTTGCACGAGTGTTTCCCTCTCAGGGAACACTCCGAAGCCCCAGAAGTACATTTCCACTCCACGGTCCCGAGAGTAGGTTAGGTTAATGTCCTTGTAAAAATCCTTCCACCACCATCAGGAGAAATTTAGAAACCATCAAACTTATTATAATGAAGTTATATATAGAGATAATTAATGAACTACAAAATAATTTATACTATAAAAACTATGGTTTAAAAATCAGTTACGTGGAGAGATGTTAAAGTTATTGACTACAAGAATACAATACTTATCCGTAAATTTTGGGTTCAGTTGTAGATCCTGGCGCATGGCTCACAGTCTCAAAAAAAGAAAGTCATGGGTGATGGCTAGGATCGCTCATGGGTTCTTTCAGCAGCTACTGGGGAGTACAAATTTGGGGGTGGTTAGTCCAGAAGAGGGTGGCATGTGTAGAGCACGATGTATTGCGTGGTTGACGTATTTGTGCAGTGTGCTTTACATATGTTAATTTAAAACCTTTGCATGAGATGCATATGCCATTCGACATGAAAATCAATACACTCCCTGCTTCCTAATAAACTTACCTGTATATATGGAGACACACATGCATCGATCATGCTTGTACACATTTTTATGCTTGGAACGAATGCATTGTCCAATATACCAAGCAACAGGAATGGTGCAGTAGATTTTTGTTAGCTTTTTCTAGTGCACAAATTAATAGATTCATAACAAATGAAGTATTTGGAAGAGACTAGAGTTTAGCACAGTTAAAGTCTTGTGAAATACTCCCTCCATCCCAAAAATAGTGTCGTTTTAGGTTTTGTTGACTTGTTGTTTCATCATCCATCTTATTCAAATTATTTGGATAAATATTATTTATTTTGTTATGATTTATTTTATCACTAAAGATACTTTAATAATGATTTATTTATTTTATAATTTGCATAAATTTTTTGAATAAGACGAATGGTCAAAAACAATGTCCGAAAAAAACATAAAACGACGCTCTTTTTGGGACGGAGGGAGTACCAACTAAACAAAACTATATTTCTTAGATGTTGATGAGGAAAGTGACCATGATGTAGATATTTCTTCTTCGAACAAATTATTATATGGAAATAGCAGAACGTTTCTTAGATGGGGAAGAATGTGATCTGGGTGATCTACAATCTGCACCCTATTGGGGAAAATAAGAAACTACTGGAAAAGGGAGTTGGCGAAAAAAGGTAATAAACATAGAACACCATTTTTTTTGGAATTGTAAGGGGTTAGGTGATACAAATACTCCCTCATAGTTGAAAAGAAAGATGTTTTGGAAAAAGTTTGGGTCAAACATTGGGAACATAAATCATGAATAACTTTTAAGTCGTTGAGTTTAGAAATGTAAAAATCGTATCAATAGATTTGTCTTGAAAAATACTTTCATAAAAGTATACATATATAATTTTTTAATAAATATTTTTATAGAAAAGAGAAGTCAAAGTTGCGCGTTGGAGACCGTGTCGCTGTCCCAAACATCTTTCTTTTCAACTATGGAGGGAGTATATTTTAAATTTAATTCCTCTCCGACTTGACATTGGAAAGAGGATTAGACTTCATTGCTTTTTAGAGACTAAGGAGGGAATGATCGGAGTCCTTTCATAAAAATATTTGTTTTGACAAACTTCATAAAAATATCTCTTCAAGAGGTCTTTCTGGTGGGATTTCATTATGTTTCGATCTGCAAAAAAAAAATTACATATGAGAGAGAGAGAGAGAGAGAGAGAGAGAGAGAGAGAGAGGAAATGTGTATTTTGTTATATTTAAAAAGAATAAAAAAAAGAGGCTGGAGTTCAGTGTTTTTGGTTAGAGTCTACATGGTCTGACCTTGCTTTCAAGAAACCTTACATCAATAAATCGTAGGTTGTGACACTGCACCCGAACAAGCAATCACTATCACACTATCAATAGCGGATACTCCTGGAGTCAGCAATGATTGCACTTAACTTCCTGGTCAACACCAAGACCGGTTGTTCTTTGGGGATTCTTATAACATTTCTTTTGACACGGGGGATTCTTATAACATTGTCCTAGTGAGAAAGGTCTTATAATTTTATTTTAAGGTATTTGTTTCTATATATGTAATTCTATTTTAAGGTCTTTGTTATTTATATTTTATGTAACCTACAAACGGTTTACATAGACTTCACATTTTCTGTTGTCCATGAGTTTAACTTTTTTGAACTATTCAATATTTTTACAGTTTCAGGATTTTTATGTGTCTATCAAAATAAGTTGAAAATTAAACTGGATATTCCCCAATAAGGTTCAGAAAAATACAAAGAACAATGTTTGGCCTGATACACTCATATGTACCAACGAAATTTAAAATTGAACTGCAAACAAAGATATATAAGTCAACACTCTAGATCTATATTAACACTATTTAATTCTAATATTGAAAGTGACCCAAAAAAAAATCAAATAACTGCAACGACCATATTTATCACTAACTAATTCTCTACAATGGTACTCAAGAAGCCGACCTACTTTCAAAGATTTTAGAGGCGGATAGGATTTAAAGCTGTCTCTAATGGCCTTATCTCTAAAATTCATAACATTTTTTTGAACAATGCTTTTGATAAAGACAAACATTACATCAAAGTTTTATAATTCGAAGAGATCTATAACTTTGTAGCTGGCAACTTTTTGTTTGAAACCATTTAAATCTGCGATTTTTTCTTCCAAGTTCTAATATTTTGAAAAATCCATTTTTAAGTTTTTCAAATGACCTAGGATAGAGAAATGATCAAATCCAAAGATATAGTTTGATATAAAACATCTTTACTTGGGAACATTTTTATTTGAAATGGTTTATCATACGAGGTAAATGTACTTGCCCTTGATTTTATGGTGGAGGGTCTGAACAGCTATGCATGGCGTCTCCAGAACTCGATTTCCAGAGATGGCTATGGACAGCCGCCGCTAGAGATGCAGTAGTAAAGGCGGCTGGGTATTGGCTTTCTGCCGCCTTGAACAAATCTTTTATGTAGTGCCAAAGCCTCTGATTATTAATAGTATACATGATACTCCCTCCGTTCTAAATTGTAGTTCACTTTGGCTTTTCTAGATTCATTTCTTTTGCTATGTACGTAGACATAGTGTATAACTAGGTGCATAGCAAAATCAATGTATCTAGAAAAGCCAAAGTGAACTATAATTTGAAACGGAGGGAGTAGATAGCTGACTTGATAGATATATGGACTTACATGCAGAAGGTCCGGAGCTCCTTGAGGTGGATAGACCTGGTGAGGTTATAGTTCAGCCTTGAGAGATCCAGTAGCTTGGCGTTGTGCCCGTCTTCCTGCTCATATTCAATGATGAAGTGCATGGTCTCCAGCTGAGGCATGTACCGAGGGAGTGGGATGTCAAGTGTACGGGATATATGGTCTGCAACTGGAGACACAAGATTGCCTTTCATTGCCTCGAGATGGGTCCTGGCGAATGTGATGGCATCATCGAGCACATCCTCGCCTGGCACCGCCATGTGAGCTGCGTTGTAGAGGCTCAGCAGCCCCTTTGTGTCCCTGGTTAGACATGTCTTGAAATTTCCCGCAGCATCTCTGAACTTGTCGAAGACATCTGCATGCATATTCATAGGTGTAAGATGCTTGCATATCTTTTGATTACATGTATATATGCACAGTTTTTAATGAACAGCAGCCAACATGACAGCAAATAGACCCTCAAATTGTTTTAATAGAATCGAAAAATGCTTGATTATGATACCTACAATAAGAATCACTAGCAATGAACTGAACAAAGACAAAAGGACAAAAGTATACATATATATGGTTGGAAAGTTTTTTTTATACCCTTATTATGTTTACCAACCTGTAGATACAAAATATCCATGTTGCCTAAGCAAACGAAAGTGGAGGGCAACTACGTGTAGTTCCTCGGAGTTCAGAATCTCTATTTCCCCAGTGTGTACACGGGTCAGTGTTGAGTCGATCTCTTTCTGGAAATGGTTGCCCATACCAAGGCGTTGGAGTGCATCCACAAGAGCCAACGAGTCAGGAGCACTCATCCCACTCACAGCTTCAAACATACGATGTACTTCCCTTTTGAGTTGACCTGCCCTCTCCCTCATCCACTCCTCGGACATCTGCACGCATATATATATATACATATATATCATTGCGAAAATTGTAACAAAATGAAGCCATGATGATGAATGCATGCCTGTAAGCAAGGTGGGGTGTAGGACACAAAGAAATCATCCCACAGGGATGGCTCAAACGAACTATCCCCAGGACCTGCTGTAGCAGTGGCCTCCATCAGGACACCAATATCATGCAAGTTAGCTATGCACTTGCACGTAGTACGCTTCTATTCGCTCTTCTAGCCACTCTATCAGCTACAATCTATTCGCATCTTGCAATAATAAGATCCCATCATTTATAGAATCTCTGGCTAGTATAGACAAACGTCTCGACGTCAACGTCTCGTCTGGCCGTCTGGGCCGCGCCAGTATAAGAGCTCCACACGCCCTGTTCGTTAGCTCCTGGTCACAATTTCAATGATAGAGTGACTAGTCCGGTAATATTTGCGGTAGGGCGTCCCGGCCGGTTGGTGGGACAACGACCCCTTCCTATCTTGTAGTCCGGTAATGCTTCTCCAGAAGGTGACCCATTCACGTAGTTTCTCAGGGAAAAAAAAAAAAAACGCAGCAAAGCGACATGCTTTCGTGGCGCTCTCTCGATATTGTCCACGGCATCCAGGTACCTACTGGGCAACGTATGTTCTAAGTGTTTTATGTTGTTTTGCGTATGTTTTGCAACAGTTTTCAAGTGTTCTTATGTGTTATTTTAAGTGTTTTAGGCAAATGTACTATTTCATTTCATCTGTCTTCTGTACGTCCCAAGTATTTGTATCTAGATGTTTCAAAAGTAGACTGGACACATGGGATGTGTGTGGGAAGGGAGAGGGGAGCGGGCGGATTTATGAACAATGTTACTATCACTATGTCGGATGAAAAAGTGACCAAAATAAAAATTATAGATCTTGAGAAGTTGTGAAACTATGGAGTTAACAAGTTTTCGATTTGAAATCATCAAGTCATGCAAATCTACATTTGAATTTCTAAAATTTTAAATTTAACATTTTTGAAACAAACTTGGATGGAGAAACAACTGAAATAAAATTGTAGATCTTGAGAAGTTATGAAACTTTATAGTTGACAAGTTTTTGATTTCAAATCATCTTGTCATGCAAAACTATGATTAAATTTTTCGAATCTGAAATTGAAATGTTGTAAACCACCTCGGATAGAGAAACTCCTAAAAAGTTGTTGACCTTGAAAAGTTATGAAACTTTGTAGTTGACAAGTTGTTCATTTGAATTCGTTTAGGACCTCAAACAATCTATTTACACTCCGTTTAGTATAATATGTGTGCAACCAAAATGGCCATTTCCGTGATTTGTGGAAACCAGCCTGCCCTACAAAAGATATTGGGGTTAATTGGTTACACACCACTGATATTTTCATGTTTTTGATCTACGCCACTGAAATTCGCCTTATAAGTCTCATACCACTGCAATTTTGCACATCTTTGAAATACGTCATTATATACGTTTTTCATAGCTTTGGGCCCATCTGCAGGCCACGTATGGACCTTTGTGCCCTCCCACTCCTACAAAAGGATAGAACGCATGCATGCATGTGCTATTCATGGACTAAATCAACCACAATTTAAATTAAAAAGAAACATGCTTCGTTCAGATAGCGGCTAGCGCACGCATGCATTCATATGCTATTCCTGGAGTAAATCAAGCACAGCATGTGATGTTCCAGAACGCACGCCGAGACGCGGCCGCCGCCCGCCGCCGGTCGCCCGGCGTCGCCTATCGCGCGCCAAGCCCAACCGCAGCAGCCTCGCCCTGCAGCCACCAAACGCGCAACCAGGCTCGACGCCACGCGATGAAGGACCTGCTCGTGTTAGGGTTGGGGATTTGGATTTGGGGAAGGGAGTGGGGAACGAGAACGGAGCCCGCGGTCCTTAGCATTCAGTTGGGAGGGGCATAACGGTCATTACGGAAATACGTCCACCTGACAGTGGGTCCACGAAGTCAAAAAACGTACACAATAACGTATTTCAAAGAAGTGCAAAATTACGGTGGTGTGAGACCTATTAGGCGAATTTCAGTGGCGTGGTTCAAAAATGTAAAAATATCAATGGTGTGTAATTAACCAATTAACCCAAGTTATTGAGCCATTGTCCCTACATATGAATTCTGTAGTAGTGAATGATCAAGTTTTTTTAGCTTACAATTACCAATGTGAATTGAAAAGTAATGCTGATATAGTTTGGTTGTCAAGCAGCGATTTCTACTGAGAATCCGAACCTGAGGGCAGTGGCCAATGATAAACTTACCTTCTAAGGAATTTCAATCAAACAAAGAAAAATATTAACTGCAGCTTGTGTAAATCTCCAAACATCCCGTGCGAGTGATGGTTGATGCAATCATCACCACAAGTATACACAAACGTACTACTTTCTGGCAACAATTCAATTGTAGCCTGCCCTTCACTTTTGGTGAGCTGTCATATATGCATAGACGGATAGGCCTGTCTTATATTTCAGTTCGTACATTAGAAGGTTAATACTACCACAATTTATGATCAAGAAACAAGATGCGTCTGTACTGATTGCAACTGATGCGTCATGGCATGCGTCACATAAACAACTAAACAAGTTAGGCGAGCGATGACAGTAGTCATATCTTATTGGCGTCACATAAACAAGTTGGGTGAATAAACAGCGGTCACATAAAAAATTGATGGTGCAGCGCACGGCTCTCTTGTTGTGACACCACACCACGCGTGGATAAGTGGCATGCTGGTTCAGCTAGCCGAGGCGCCCGTCCTCTCATCTCATGCACAAGGCTAGTAAGTTGAGTGCCACTGTGGTTTCAAAAAAAGTTGAGTGCCACTGTCATGTCATGACCTAAACTAGTGTCAGTTCAAGTGACAAACCGATAGAGACAAATGGAGCACTGGCTGCTACCCTTTAGTTCAATTCAATCATTATTAGCACCAGACTGGTTTATATGGACGTGGTGTCATCCAATCACCTTGCGTTTTTAGTCCTCTTTCTTGTCGACGCGCTGTCAAATATTTATCGGATATGTGATTCTTGCCACTCATCTGGTGGAGGCTTGGACACAAAGAAATCATTCCACAAGGCAGAAGTATAATTTTCCATGCAGCTCAAGGCACGTTGGCCTGGCCCATGGCCAGTCACTAACCTAGCCCAACACAGAGAGCATTGGGCCATGCCGGCATGGGGCACTAGGCTATGCCTGGGCCGACCCCCTGGCCCACGTGCCAGTTTGACACGGCACAACCTACTAAGGGTTGGCCCGAGGCGGCCCGACAACGCCGCCGTCCCGTCGAGGGCTGGGACAAACCCTAACTTCATTCCCCTCTCCCCGTACTGGTTCCTCTCCGCAACTCCACCCGGTGCCCAGGCGCGCTAGCCGCTAGCTCCCTCGCAACATCACTTCCCCAGTCCTCCACTCCCTTGCGCTTGGAGCCGCCGGTTCGTTGCCTCCTCGCCGCCGCGCGCACCATGCCCAATGGAGCGAGCGTGCAGGCCTTGCATGCGAGCTCTGTGGCCCCGTCGTCGTCGGCCCCGAGCTCTTTAAAAAGGCGCCGGCCGTAGCCCCCAGGTGCGAGCTCGTCGTGTTCTCGGGCCACCCGGCACGCATGGCAATCCATGCGCTGTGCGGCCCGGCAGCCTAGCAGGCCATGCCTGGGCCGAGGCCAGGCACGAAGCCCGCCAGCGGCACGCGACCCGTGATCACCGGATGAAAACTTTGTGTGGAAACTATGAAAACTTCGAATATAGATCACTGGATGATTATCCGATGGCCATCGGTGACGTGGAGTGTTATTATTTGTAAACGGTTGATTAGTGTGGGATGAGTGGGGGATTTAAGTGCTAAAATAACCCACCTTCACCGATGGCCATCGGATGATCATCCAGCGATCTAGATTCGAGTTTTCATAGTTTTCACATGAATTTGGTTTTCATAGGATATGTTGCCTTTTGGGAATGCTTGTAACTATGTTGTAAACTTTGTGGTCTTTTAATATTAATTGAAAGGCCGGGACCTATGCCCTTGAACTCTTAAAAAATTACATGTAAAGTAGAGATGATAGAGTTTGTTTAGATTTCACCTACACAATTGTGAACTGAAAAGTAATTCTTGTATGGTCCTTACTAGAATTTGTTGGACTTTTTGTTTTTGAGAAGGACTAGAATTTGTTGGACTTGATCACTACTAGTAGCATCTGTCAGGTCCGCGTACTGGAGAAGTGGAACCCTCCCCACTCTGAGCGGATGCTTGATCCCGTCTTCAGCCTTGATCAACGTTTGGCTGTAGAATTTAGTTGTGTGGTATATATTGTGCTCGTTTGGCTGTAGAGCAGCGATTTGTACACAGTGCAGCAGGAATATCAACTAGAATTTAGTTGTGTTGTCAAGGGGCTCACGGTGCAATGGCAAAGGCCATTGGTTGGGGGGCTCCCACCTAGGGTTAAAATCCTGGGTGCGACACTTTATCCTGGATTTATTTCAGGATTTTCCGGATCTGTGCATTAAGTAGTAGGCGACGTCCCCGTCGATAGCGAGGCGCCAGTGGTGACTTCGGAACTTCAAGATTTGCCGGCTCAGGCCTTCGAAGGTGCTCATAGGGGTAGGGTTTGCGTACGTGTGTTCATAGGGGTGAGTGTGCGTGCGTGTTGAGCGTCTGCGTTGTACTGTGTAATCTCAAAAAAAAGAATTTAGTTGTGTTGTACTCGTTTGGCTGTCGAGCAGCGATTTCTACAGAGAATCCGAACCTGAAATCGAGCAGAGCTGAGGAATTTCAATCAATTAACAAACAAAAGCATCAACTGGCGCAAGTGATGGTTGATGCAATCATCACCACAAGTACTAATTTCTGGCAACTATTCAACTGTAGCCTGCCCCTCACTTGAGCTGTCATATATGATAGACGGATTATTTCAGTTCGTACATTAGAAAGTTATTGCTACTGCAATTGAAGAAGAAGATGCACGGTGTCAGATCGATGTGTATGTACTGATTGCAAGTGATGTGCATGCACTCCCCATGTCTGATGCTTCTGGGTAAGCTTGTTTAGAGTCTGCGTCATGGCATGCGTCATATAAAGCAAGTTAGGTGAATGAACAATACAATCAAAACCAGTATTGAACATTCAGTCCCATGTTCCCCACAAGAAATTTTAGTTTTCTAAACTAAATTAAATCTCTGAATGGATAGATGTTACTGATCATTCTTCCATCAATGGACAGAGAGTTGAAGTCCTCAAGATGCATATTTTCTCTTGCTCGATTGGACAATCTTCTCTTGCTCCGTTGTGATCCCTAGCTGGTGAGGACTTATCCGATATGGCTAGAAAGAGGCACCGAGGGGGAAGCACCGGGAGGCACCACGATGTTAGACCTGCTTTGCGCCATCCCACACCGGATTGTATCCCACCGGACCAATTCAGAACTGTCAGTAGGAACTTCGCCGAGCACACTCACTCGAGAACTCAACTGGAAGAACCGGAACATATGAAGAGGATTTTTTTGTGCCGCAAGAACCACAGCTTTTTCTGTTTTATTGCATTACCATTTGTAGATACAAAAGACACAGACAAACGACGACACGCTCGCACACTGAGCTTACAGCGCGATCCGCGGTGGACGTGCCATCCCACGTTCACCTTTCCTTGGACCGCGTCAGCCGGCTTTTTAAGCAATGAGCTCCAGTCCGCGCGAGATGAGCTCAAACCTGGATCGTAGTTACTTGCACATGGCACACAGACAAGCCTGGCTTCATGCACGCTCACATACACACGAAATTGAAGTGCTTGCAACGAACTATATGGATCCTATACAAAGAGTAAGGCTTAAGCTGATCAAACCGAACAACTCACACCGATGTGAACAAGAGACACGCATAAGGAGTAGGCTACAAGCGGCACATCCACCCACTAAAGCATGCTAATTAATATAAGATATACAGAAAAAATATTATTCATCATTTAACTGGGACAGGCTTCATGAAGATGGAGGTTATGACACCCTGAAGGTTACCGTTGAAGGTGTATGCATCCTTTCCTCCATTGTATACGAGAACATTTATCCTCGCTTGGTTGATCACGGCTGAAGTCACAGCTGGCAGCAACGCCCGGTCTATCTCCATGAACGCCTTGTTGATCCTCCTCCATGCTTGCTCCACCATTGCAGAGAGCGCTGACGCAGCCTCCTGTCCTGTGGCGCCATGCTCCTTCATGTAGCACTCCAGGAGCTAGCCACATCATTTTTGTTCTTCCTACCTTTCTGCACAGATAAATGCTATGTACGATGATATACTCTTGCAATGTACTGGAATCTCTGAGTCCACCGAATTGAAGGTCCCCGTTCTCCAATGCAAGGAAAACATTGATATGTGAAGAAGTCACCGCGAGTATAATATATGTGTCTAGTACCTTGAAAGCAGCGATGTCATTGAGGAGGCGACCTATCTCTGAACAAGCATGGACCATGTCAGGCATGCCGCTTGCCCACTCGAATACCTCCTTGGTTGCCTCATTGCCCGCGGCCATCAGCGCTGCGAGGATCAGTACTGGAATGGTTGAGGACACGGAGGAAAGCTCAATCTGCTCCTTGAAGTTCGGCATGTACTTCTCATTGCACCATTTCGCCTCCTCCAGGTAATATTTCGATTGCAACATGACCTGCACAAACCAAAATCAGCTGGCCTTTATTGCCGTCAAAACGTCTTATAGTTTGTAACGGATGGAGACACCAATTAGACACGAATAAGGAGCATCACTGTGTGTTCAACAGTGACAAATGCGAGGTACATCAGTACCTACACGCCTCCAATTGGCACCATTAATACAAATACAAATATAGTGATTCTGGTGATACTCTGGTTGTCATTTTGGTGACCATTGAACTATATAGTGATGTGACTACGCCCTATTACCACTATTTTTCAAACATCACTAATAAATGCATTAATTTATATAAATGACGTGGTAGTACGAGTGCTGCTGGAGATGCTCGACCTTGCGGTCTACATTTCGGTTCAGAAAACTGAATGTACCAATTCCTGTACATAAAAAAATATATATGCAGTCCGGTTACTTGTTGGCTCTGATAGACTTCTGTGTGTTGGTCACTTACCGCCCTCTGGACGTAAGGCACACGGTACTTTTCTCTTGGCTCCAGAATATCCTCAAATTCCTTGAAACAGCTGAGCATTTTGGTGTAGTACACCGTCAGATATTCAGGCAGGATAGATGCCGCACTCTCGTCCCATCTACATAAATAATGTAAAGAATTACATTTACATTAATATTTGGTTCCAATTCGCGGATGCTACTTGCTAGATATGGTGTTGGAAAAAAGGGCAAAAAACGGATGGATAGTGTTCTAGGCAGACTCAGTTAATATTGTAGTCCTAATTAACACATCTTCGGCCAACCATATAATAGTTACTTCTACTCCAAAAGAACAGAAGTTTTTGGGATTGTCAAGCTCTCCAAGCACAGTTTGATAGTCAGTTTGTTACAAAATATAATACACAAAAAATTAGAGTATACACACTTACTACCCAACATTTCCAGAAACCGTACCCACAACGTCCGTCCAAAAAAAAAAAAAACTGTACCCACGTTATTTTCAAATATCCAAATTCAGTAGTGCCTCCATCTCAAATTATAAGTCCTTCCAATATTTTGAGATAGTAAAAATTCTCAAGTTTTACCTATTTATAATAATAAAATAACATTTATGATACCATATAAGTATCATTAGATTCTTCATTAATTATATTTTCATAGTATTGCCTATTTGAGGTATAAATCTTTATATTTTTCTATATAATTTTGGTCAAACATGAGATGATTTGACTCTCCAAAAAAAAATTAAAAGGACTTATAATTTGAGACAGAGAGGAAGTAACTCATAAATAGTAACCTATGACGAACACATTGAAATGGTATGCTTGGATACGAACATGTAACTATCTGTCAGCTGTAGGAGTACTACCTTTGTATAGCTTCATCTAAGTATTTGCATTCCTCAAGGGTGGCATGATCGTCAAAGGTGTCATCCATTAGGCTTATCAACGCAATCACCTTGGAAAGTATTATTCTTGCACGAGTGTTTCCCTCACCACGGAACACTCCGAAGCCCCAGAAGTATATTTCCACTCCACGGTCCCGAGCGTAGGTTAGGTTAACATCTTTGTAGAAATCCTTCCACCATCTTTAGGAGAAATATAAAAGCAACGATTACTAATGAAGCTAAGTGGTAATTAATTTAAAAAAGAATTTGTACTCTGAACAAATTAAGATTTTAAATAATTTACATGGAGAAAAATTGAAAGTATGGACTGGATGCATATATAAGGGTGCACTTGCTGCCAGAGCCACACCAAAGGCAGGACGTGCTGCTGGGTGTGAGGATGGAGCCAGACCAAAACCAGGATGCGCAGCTGGGAATGCTAGTGTGATCTAGTGTGTTGTTTTTCGGCTTGGCTTTTCCAGTATCTATTTAAATGTAATAATAAAGTACATATAAGAAATAGAAAAAATGATGTTCAATGCCGGTTGAAGCCACGCAACCAGCAGTGACCAGTGAATGCATATGAGCTATCTTTGTCGTGATGATGTTTATCGTGATCCTTGTCATGATGATATTTAATTATTTATGGTGGAAGCTTGAAAGAAGCACTGCTATATAAATGACTTCTATTAATGGAGACCTTTTTTCAGTACAGTCGGCTCAATCAAAGTCGGCCTTCAAAACAGTTTCCTGGTGGAACATGCATGAACAAACACACATGTGTATTCAAGCTTGTGGTTTGGTTCGCTATGTGTGCATTCTGCGCACCCAATTCCAAAAATCAATTTTTGGAGACGGTTGGGATTTACAACCATCTCGAAAATGCTCCTATCTCTAGAGACAATGGATCTAGAGTAATCTCTAAAAGAGTAAAAATAGTTGTAGCACTATAAATTTCATAATTTTAAACAAAGTTGGATAAAGACAAATATTACATCAAAGATGTTTAACTTAGAAAAAGAACTTTTGTAGTTGACAACTATTGTATTTGAAATTATTTAAATCCCACAAATATTGTTTGAAGTTCTCACATTTTATTTTTTTTAAATTTTTAAGCAACATCAGATGAAGAAATGACCAAAACCAAAATTATTGATCTCAAAAAGATATAAAACATTGTAGTGGAGCACTAGTTGAAATAATCTTTGGTCCCAAAATTTAGTTTGAAGTCATCTTCTAAATTTTGAAACATCCTCAGATGGAGAAACAACAAAACTTGTACATCTTGCAAAGCTTGTCAAATTAATAGTTGACATCTTTTTCATTAGGATTGTTTTATCCAAGGAAAATTATGTTTGAATTTCTCATGTTTGGAATTTATAATTTTCAAATGACCTCGACTAAGAAACACATAAAATCAAAGTTGTAGTATTCGATAGTATCTACAAATTCAAGAGGTGAATTTATGTCTTTGAGGCCTGTCTCAAATGGGGTTTTATGTCCTAGTTTCCAAGACTCCATACGTTGAAAATAGTGTAGATGAGTTTCATTCTCATCAAACTCATTTCATCCCATAAAAGTTTCATCATCTCTCTCCTCGTCTATTCCATGCCATTTCCAGCCTATTTAATGCCATGAAACTTCTTTTGAGATAACCTTAGTTACAAGTGACTTTTGTTGTGGAGTGGTTAGAACAGGTACGCAGATGTCTAGAAACAGATAAATATTTACTTATAGAGGCGCAGCAGTAGAGGCAGTTGAGCGAGCGAGGCTTTGCCACCGCCTCAACAAATCTTTTATGCAGTAGTTAATGCGTATAGACTGTAGTTACTAATAGTGTACATGATAGATAGCTGACTTGATAGATATGGACTTACAAGCAGAAGGTCCAGAGCTCCTTGAGGTGGACAGACCTGGTGAGGCTATAGTTCAGCCTTGCGAGCTCCAGTAGCGTGGCGTTGTGCCCGTCTTCCTGCTCATATTCAGTGATGAAGTGCATGGTCTCGAGCTGAGGCATGTACCGAGGGAGCGGGATGTCAAGGGTACGGCAAATTTGGTCCGCAATTGGAGACATGAGGGTTCCTTTTATTGCCTCCAGATGGGTCTTGGCGAATGCGATTGCATCATCGAGGACATCCTCGCCTGGCACTGCCATGCCATGTGAGCCGCGTTGTATAGGCTCAGCAGCCTCTTTGGGTCCCCAGTTAAACGTGTGTCGAAATTGCCCGTACCATCTCTGAACTTGTCAAAGACATCTACAAGCAGATTCATAGTTGTAAGATGCGTGCATACTTTTTCTTTACCTGTATATATGCACCTTTTTTAATGAAAAGCAGACATCAAATAGACCCTCGCCGTTTGGATCGATCCTTTTATTCCGAGGAATTGAAGTCTACTTTAATAACGGCTATTTGGCTTGAAATTAATAGAATTAAAAAATGGCAACTGCTCCTGTACTCCTTTTAAAATTTGGCACGAATGCTAAAGCTATTAATTAAAGATTAATAGAATTAAAAATGGCAACTGCTCCTGTACTCCCTTTTTAAAATTTGGCACGAATCCTAAAGCTATTAATTAAAGAAATTAATTATTTATATTTTATTATGATAACTACAAGAAGTATCACTAGCAACGAACTGAACAAAGACAAAAGGATATATATATACATGTGTAGTAAAAAAGTGTTTTTGTACACCCTTATTATGTTTACCAACCTGTAGATACAAACAATCCATGTTGCCTAAGCAAACGAAAGTGGAGGGCAACTATATGCAGTTCTTCGGAGCTCAGAATCTCTAGTTCCCAATTGTGTGCACGACTCAGTGTAGTGTCTATCTCTTTCTGAAAGTGATTGTCTATGCCAAGGCGTTGTAGTGCATCCACAAGCACCAACGAGTCAGAAACACTCATTCCATTCACAGCTTCAAACTTACGATGTACTTCCCTCTTGAGTTCATCTGTCCTCTCCCTCATCCACTCCTCCGACATCTGCATGCGCACATATATATATGGACCACATATATACATATATATAATTGCGAAAATTGTAACAAAATAAAGTCATGTTGACGAGTGCATGCCTGTGAGCAAGGAGGCGCGTAGGACACAAAAAAGTCATCCCACAGGGATGGCTCAAAGGAACTGTCTCCAGCACCTGCTGTAGCAGTGGCCTCCATCAGGACACCGATATCATGCAAGTTAGCTATGCACTTGCACGTACGCTATTCAGCTACAATCTATTAGCTTCTTGCAATAACGCAAAACCGCCTCCGGTATCAATAAGACTCCATCATTTATAGACCTTGTCGGCTCACGAACAAGAGATAGAATCCCTGGCTAGTATAGACAAACATATCGACGTCAAGGTCTCGTCTGGGCCAGTACAAGAGCTCCACTCCCTATTCCTTAGCTCGTGCTAACAATTTCAATGATAGAGTGCTTCTACTCCGCTAATACTTCCTGTACGGCGTCCCGGTTTGTGGGCCACTATGCCAGCACAACGACCCCTTCCTATCCTTGTAGTTTGGGTAATGCTTCTCTAGAAGGCGACCCATTCACATAGTGTCACATGCCCAACACAAGCCGTACTCCTTGGTGGAGAAAATGGGGCAACAAGGGCCCGAAGAAGGGACGTCACCACGCCTAGTGGGCCTTGCAACGTGCCCTAAGACACACGTGTGGTGGAGGGGAGGGCGCCATGACCGCCGCCGCTACCGGTCCCGCTGTCATCGTCACCAACTACCATATCGAGTCCTAGCGATTTAGGAAAGAGTTGGTTGAGATAAGAGGTTTAGTTTGCACTACTACACAAAATCTCAAAAAATGCCACGGTTAATGGAGGTCGGCCGAGCTAGCCAGCAGAGCAGGCAGTTTTTATAAATTTACTACCACGGTTAATGAATATTGATTGTGGCGGTTATTCTAATGTAACTGCCACGGTTAATCACTAACCGTGGCGGTTATTATAATTCCATCCACCATGGTAAATCAGCCCAGCCCTTTGGCCCAAAGGCCCAGTTTTGAGTCCACATATACAAACAAGGAGTTAGGGTTACGGTTCACTCACTCCCTCACTCACCTAGCCATCTCTCCCTCCCTCCTCAACCACCATGTCTCGTCCACCTTCCCTCTCCCATCATGACACTAACTCCCTCAGGGCGATGTGTGAGCTACGCGCGAGCAACGCAAGGACGATGCACTGAAGTAGTGCGAGCGGCATTTGGTAGCGTAGCCGCACCAACGGCGGGACGGTCCCACCCCTTCCTCGATGTGGCCACACCCCTTGACCTATAGGAATGGCGTCGGCCGACCGGTGGGTGGACCACCCTCGCTTCCTCCATCTTTGTTCCTGTGTCGAGGCACCAATTCTCCATTCATCGACGACGACGGCGCAGGCCCACTGGGAGGCTAGAATCGCGGATCTGGGCATGGAGATACCAGATATGGTTCTCGGTGGCCCCGGCGTGGTGGTGGTGAAATCCCAAGTTTGGTTTTTGGTAACATCTACTTGCTAATGCCTTTGTCTAAACTAATATGAAAAATGTTAGCAACACATGTGATGAAGGAGCTAGGTGGCTTGGAGATGAAGGACAGAAGATCATGGTGATGGACATGGTGTACATGATGGCATGATCAAGCTCATGAGATTCATAAGAAAGCAAAAACAAAAAAGTCCCTTGGAGATCAAGGCAACGGTATAACTTGATAGGGAATGTTTTGTTTCAGTGGTCATGGCACTCTAGAGTGTGTGATCACATTTCGGATACATGGTCACACTATTAAGAGGGGAGCTTAACTAGATGACTCGGTCATCTAGTGCCACTAGGTGTTGGAATACAATGCATTGCATTTAGGCCTAGTGCACGTTTCAGTGAGCAAGCAAAAAATGTTTTATGAAAACTCTTTGGAAAATGATAACATAACTCAAGACATGTTTGGAAAATATTTGAGAGTTGGCAATGCTTACAACAGAAGTGTTACACAGCTGTGGATCGAATCATGTATTCAAATGGAGCTAGGATGGGCATCGCCCATGGGTGCGGTGCACCGCTATGGGCATCAGGTGCCCACTTGGTCTCAGGGTGGTCACCGCTCTAGGGGGTCATGCCACCACCATGGCTATGCGGTGCCCATCTAGACCTTGATGGAGAGCAATGTTTGTGAGGATGGTCACCGCTATGTCTGGTGACCAACACCGCGGTCACCGCCATGGCATAGCTATGTCCGATTTCAATGATTTACGACTTGTTCGAAAGATAACAGGTTTCCCTACAACCTTGATGTGTTGGATTTCAAGTTTGGGGCGGCACCAGACTGTTCGATGAAGGCACCACCGTAATAATTTAGAGAGGGCTGATTTTGGTTTTTCAGCTCGGGTGGTCACTGCCATGGCATAGAAGTGCGCTGCCCTGACATGGCGGTGACCATGTCATGGGATGCTTTTGAGTAACGGTTACATGGCTCACTTGGGTCTATAAATAGATGTTGTGGCTGGCCATGGCCACTCTCTTGGATCCCAAATAGCTGAGCATACCTTGTGAGCACAAGAAAACACACCTCCACTCACTTGCACACTAGATTAGTGGATTTCATCATCTTGAGTGAGATGGGAGAGCCTCTAATGCATTGCATCGTCGTCTTGCATCTTGTGGCACTAGTTGGGTGCATTGGGCTGAGCTACCTCTTGTTACTCTTGGTGATTGCCATTGTCTAGCTAGCATGAAGCTTGGAGGATCATGTGAGAGGAATTGGTGATTGTTTCTGGCCTCCGATCATCGTCTTGTGAGGGGTTCTTGAGCCTTCCCTGTGGGAGATCTTGAAAGGTATCTCTAGTGGATTGCTCATGGCTTGTCAATCCTCATCTTGTGTTGGTTGTGCGGCACCCGACTATGGGTTTGGCTTTGTAATGCCAATTAGCTCGTGAACCTCCAAGTGGGTGAATAACCACAACGAGGACTAGCTTGATAGCAAGTAAGTGAACCTCGATAAAAATCATTGTGTCAATGATTTCGAGGATTTCTCTTGAGATTGTGTTTGTGCATAATTGGTTCATATCCACTACACTTCTCTGGGTGTATAATCATCACAATTCCTCTCTTTACATTGTTGCAAGATATCTTGTTTAGCTTGTGTACCTTGCTCTCTAGTTAGTTCTATCCTTGCTCTTTATTTGTTAGCTCATCTAGGAGTAGAGTAAGTAGTGCTTAGGTTGTTGTTATGAAATTAGAGACAATAGCCTAGAACCGGTTAGGTGGCTTGCATCACAATTGTAGGATAGTGCAATTGCTTAGAACCGGTTAGGTGGCTTGCATCACAATAGTAGGATAGTGCAATTGCTTCGCCACATTATTTACTAACCATCTTGATTAAGTGTCATTGTAGAATATTTTTATAGCCTATTCACCCCCCTTTAGCCATTTAGGACCTTTCAGGCGGTCATGGATCTAGTTCCCTAGTGGAGGATCAACCTTCCCGGCGGCACGAGCCTAGATCTTGCCCCGTTAGGGTTTAGGATGGCCATTTTTCTTTATTTTTTTGTTTCTTTTTTCTGATTAACCATGGCGGTTTTTAGGGGGTCTGAACATCTCAGTGGCCTTCAATTCATGGTGATTATAAAATCACCCACGGTAAAAGAAAAAAACCTAAAAGGAAAATAAATCTTGTAGTAGTGTTGTTAAGATAGAAAGGAGAATCCGAGTCCTATAAGGATCTCCTAGATTGTTTTGGAGTCAAGTACCATGAGGAACATAAATACTTCTGACGATGTAACATGACATATCGATTAATAGATGAGCGAAAGCTCTTTCCCTATATCTCTTTCCTCTCCCACACACACCACCCCTCTCTCCCTATGATGTTAATGCTGCTACTGCCCTAGCCATCGCTGACACCACGCTGCTGGTCATCCCCCGACCACTCCCTTGACATATGGTGTCCGGAGACCAAACTCGATCCTTTGGCACCCATGGAATCCACTGCCACCATCATGAAGCGGCTCTTCAAAAGTTCTCCACTACCCTCCACATCAAGTTCAATGAGATGCACCAGCAGCTCATCGATCTCAACACCTACCTCCATGACATCGAGCAGACACTGATTCATGTTGCAATTATCACAAGCATCAAGGCTAGGCTAGATCACAAAGCTACCATTGGTAAGCTTGTTGCTAAGACAAAGAACGACATCAAGATCGCCACCAATAGATCTATCTCCAAAGCAAGATGAAGGAACCAAACTCATACGACATTCCGCAGATCATGAATGAGGTAGCTAATACTTTGTTCCTAGTAATCGAGATACAACGAGAGCACGACTCCTCATCTCAGGAGAATCGACCGACTACTCCACTGATGATCCCAACATCTAGTGCCCACTTCCATAGGACACTAGCCTACTGCACCATAGGTGACTGCTCTACCACTACAAGATCCAATTTTAGTGTCGATACCCCAGCCATAGTACATGGCACAGTTGACACCACCGATGTATGACAACTCCATAGATCCAACACTATGGATCTATCAGATGCAACTCCTCTTCACACTACAACAGTTACTGGCAGACCAACACATCGGGTATGCTACATTTCACATGATAGGAACTGCTCAACTTTGTACATACACAAGACAAAAGACTTGTCGTTTTTCGAATGATCCATCTTCGCCTGAGACTAAATCTACCACAGAAAACTCGAAGCTCGTTAGCTATAACGAGCCAACTCGAGCTAGCTCGCGAGCGACTCATGAGCCAAACGGGCTACACATTCAGGAAAAATGACAACAAAATCTATATTAGTTTTGTATTACTTTATGCCGTGCAATATATATGTTAGCAGATATCCACGGGCGGGCGGAGGCTTCCTCTCTCGCACGCTCGCTTCTTCAGGTTTGCTTACCCCCTTTTTCTTTTTGCTTTTGAGTCTTATTTCTCGTTTGTGAGTTAGTATTGACTATTTTGTTTTCAGCGGACTCTTCCTTAGCCGGAGCTCCCCGAACCGGTTGTGCCCGAAGTTGGTGTCCCGAGGGATGTGCCTCCGCTAGCTGCTCAGGATGCGGAGAAGGAAGCGTCTTCTCCGGTTGTAGATGACGCCGAGGTCTAGACACTTAGGGCCTCACCGGTTTCATGTGTTTGTTTTTGTTGTTTTGTGCGGATGTCGATCTCCGCTTGTAAAGATATTATTTAGGTGCTAAGTTAATGGAAATCTAATATTTTGTTATTGTGTGTTGAAAATTACCTGCGCAGGTCTCTAACGAGGAGCCTGCGCGGGAAGTGTCTCCCTTATGTTTTTATCGTGATGGGGTTTATGTTGACGGAGGTCTTTGGTCTTTCTAGAAAGACACCTTCGCCATCCCTAGTGTAGACGATATGCATGAAGACGTTCTATTTGACTTAGGCGACGCGCGGATGGCGTTTACCAATTCTGTAGCTTGGGAGGGGCCACCGCCCGGTTCTGACTAGGATTTTTAGTATCTATGACCAATTTTGTAATGAAACGCAAGTTTTTCAATAAAGATTGTTCTTGTTATGTGACTATTACATTTTTGGAACGCTCGCTTTAGTTGTATTGCTTGCGCTCTCTTCTTTGTTCCGTCATCGCTTCTATGTTTGACCTTCGCTGGTAGAGTCGGTAGTGGTCGCTAGTCACTTGTTTGCAGCACTAGTTCGGCTCTTTCCGACCACGAAGTACCGGCGTGGAGGATGCTTTTCTTCTGAGACACGCCTGAGGTACCCGCCTGAATGGTGCTTCTTGCTGCTCACCTTCGCAGGGTCTTCGGCGTGGGTCTCGCATGTGGATACCTCATTGAGGTTTCAAGTTTCGGGGGGATGTTACGAATCTTTACATGGTCTCCCCCTCAACATATCCAGGTGCGAAGACGTTTACGAGTCTTTACATGGTCTCTCTTTGTTTAGCTGATTGTTGGCGGAGGTTGATGTCCACGCTCATCTCTGGTTTATGGATGTCCTTTACTCTGCCCCTGTTCCTAATCTGATTGACTAGAGTTTAGGGTGGGGGGCTTCTTTTATAGGGTATTTCTATTAAGGTCACTTATTGCCTTCGTCCTTTTATAGGTTTGTTAGGTGCATTAGGTTAGTATATAGTGTGTGGGTTCCCCCCGCCCTTGACTAACCTGTCGCAATGTGTGATTGCAGTGATGGGCTGTTACACTAACTCTTGACACCGTGTAAGGATTCGTAGCTATGACCTGTAGCTTTTGGGTGAGGTGTCCTCCTATTCATTGGCTGGAAGTGTAGACTAAAACAGGCACGGAGCTATTAACTCTTGCCAATGAGCTATCAGTTCTTGGCGGTGAGTTCTGCATCTCGTTGCAGAGATTTGGTTGGGGTTGGAGTTCTACGATTCTACTACTACCTTCGCTAGGACGGCTTCGGGTTCTGCTTTCGCTCTGCTGGCGGAGGTCGACCTCTGCCAAAGGTTCACATGGCGAGTTGAGGATTCTGCAAGACAAGGCATCGATGCTGGCGGAGGTGTCGCTGCTCCGCCTTAGTGATTCTATTGTCTAGCATGGTGGCGTAGTTGATCTTTCTTTTGCGCTTGTGTCTGCGCTACCACTGTACCATCTACTGCGAGGATGTTTGCAGTTTTGACAGCACAATGTCAAGAACCTGTATAACTTGTAAATATTATGACAAAAGAGAGACATGCTAGAATATATTTGCCATTCTTGTTTTAACTTCTCTCGTTGCCTTTGCTGGCGGAGGTCTTGCTGATGCCTGAAGTGGACAGGTCTTGTTTCAGCTTTTTCGTTGTTGGCATACTTAGCCATATTACCTCAATGCCTACGCTTTGGGTAGGACTTGTTTTGAGGATTTTGGAGACCTATGGTTGGTCTTTAGAGGTCATCTTTAGGTTAGAACCTCCGCGTTCTTTCCTTAAGAGGTCCTCTTGAGTATTTCTTCACCCTTGTCGAATTACGTGACTGCGTTGCTAGTCACTTTCGACTTTTTTCTTTTACGTTTGGGGAGTTTTCCTCTTTATATTATAGAGGATTTTACATCAGTTCTACCTCGTTAAAAACCTCACCTCCGCTAGGAGTTCCCCTGTGAGGAAAAGAGTGCAGGACCGTTTTTGAAAGCTGTAAAATCTACTGCTAATGCGAGAAGAGAGTAAAGCATTTGACCGACCTCCGCTTATAGTTCGCGCGAGGTGGTTCTTACACGTAGTATTTGCGGAGGTTGTCCACATTCCAGGTGTGATCGGAGGTGTTGCCCTCGCTGTCTACGAGGCGGAAGGCGCCTTGCCTTGCTGTTGCTCTTGCGATGAATGGACCATCCCATTTTGCCCGTAGTTTGCCCATGGTGGAGGCGTTTGGCTTTCTCTTGAGGACTAGGTCTCCGTCCTCGATGTTTTTCTTGTGGACTTTATTGTCTCTCCATTTTTTGGTTTGGGCTTGGTATTTGCATATGTTGTCTATGGCCTCCAGCCTTGTATGTTCCAGGGTTTCTTTAGCGTAGTCTTCATCCTCCGCCATCTTCTGCTTTGTGGCGCGTAGGCTTCCTCGTTTCAGCTCCTCCGGGAGCATTGCTTCTTCTCCGTACATAAGTTTAAATGGAGTGAAGCCGGTTGCTCGCGAAGCTGTGGTGTTGTGAGACCAGATTACCCTTGGTAGCTCGTCAGCCCACTTTCCTTTGTGGAGGTTGAATAAAATTTTTGATATTGCGGAGAATATTATTCTGTTTGCTCTTTCGACTACTCCGTTAGACTCTGGGTGGTATATTGACACGAAGGCTATCTTTGTACCCATTTGGGTGCAGAATTCCTTGAACTTATCTGAGTCAAACTGCTTGCCGTTGTCAACTGTTATCACCCTTGGTACTCTAAATCTACAGATTATGTTCTGCTAGTAGAATTTTGTGATGGATTCCGAGGTAATCTTCGCCAGTGGTTTTGCCTCTATCCATCTGGTGAAGTATTCAACAGCCACTATTATGAATTTGTTTCCCCCCTGGGCGGTTGGTAGTGGACCGAAGAGGTCTATTCCCCATCTTTGCAATGGCCAGGTCGGAGGTATTAGTTGTGTTTCTACTAAGGGGCTTTTCTGGTGTGGTGCGAAGTTTTGGCAGGCTTCGCATGTCTTGACAATTTGCAGTGTCCTTAATGTGAGTAGGCCAGTAGAAACCTTGTCTTATGGCTTTTGTTGATAGTGCCCTTGGTCCTATGTGCGATCCACAGACACCGGCATGTATTTCTTTGAGTAGATCTAGGCCTTCGCTTTGAGAGATGCATTTGAGCATTGGTTGGATGACTCCCTTCTTGAATAGGGAACCATCGATGAGCATATAGTTTCTTGCTCGTGTCGCTATTCTTGCGGCCTCCGCTTCCTCCTCCGGAGAGCTGATATTGTTGAGATTATCAACTATTGTCTGTCTCCAATCCTCGCCTTCTACCAGCATGACTGTCTTGAATGCTCTATTCAGGGCTTCTATTGCCGGTTTGTGTGTTATGCTGTAGAAGGTGTTTTGTGGCATCAGGGTTGTTTGCCGCTGCTTTGGCTAGTGCTTCTGCTTCATTAATCTATTCCCTTGGGATAAACTTGACGGTGAAACCCCGGAACCTTCGCTCTAGTGCTCTGACCACCGCTAGGTAGTTTACCAGTTCTTGTTCTCTGGCCATGCATTCTTTTTCCACTTGGCCTGCTACTAGCATTGAGTCTATTCTGACTTCGACTGTCTTTGCTCCGTAAGCTTTTGCCTTGGTGAGGCCTAGTATAAGTCCCTCGTACTCGGCGGTGTTGTTTGTTTGAGAGCATTCTAGTCTTGTAGCGAAATATGACTTGATTCCTGAGGGTGACATTATGACAGCGGAGGCTCCTGCTCCGTGTCTGCCCCAGGCTCCATCTGTGTACACCGTCCATAGTTGTGAGTCTTGTTCTTGCTGTTTTTGCTCGTGTGGTGTCCATTCTGCCACGAAGTCTGCCAGCACTTGGGATTGTATTGCGGATCTGTGGACAAATGTTATTTCGAACTGTGAGAGCTCCGCCGCCCATTTACCGATTCTACCTGAGGTTTCCTTGTTTCTCAAGACCTCCGTGAGTGGTTGCGAGGTGGGCACTATTACTTTGTAGGAGTGGAAGTAGTGCTTGAGCTTTCTAGATGCGGTCAGAAGGGCGTATGCTATCTTTTCAATTTTTGTGTAGTTGATCTTTGCTCCTGACAAAGCTTCTGAGACATAGTAAACTAGGAGTTGAATGAGACGATTGGCTTCGGTTTTCTCTTGTACTGCCACGGCGCTGATTGCATGGTCGGAGGCTGCGAGGTATATGAGCAAGGGTTTTTCTTTGTCGGAGACTGTTACTGACAAATGCTCTTGTAGATATTCTTTGAGTTTGGCGAAGGCTTCCGCCTGCTCTTCGCCCCAGTGAACCTGTCCACCTCCGCGTAGTGCTTGAAAAAATGGGAGACTTTTTTTTGCTGATTTTGAAATGAATCTGTTTAGGGCCGCGGTTCTGCCCGTGAGCTGCTGTACTTCTTTCTTTGTTTTTGGTTCGGCCATGTCTCTAATTGCTTTTGTTTTCTCCGGGTTGGCTTTCACCCCTTCGGAGCTGACAATGTAACCGAGTACCTTCGCTTTGGTTACCCCGAAGACACATTTTTCGGGGTTCAATTTGAGGCCGGATTTTTTGAGGTTGGCGAAGGTCTCCAGCAGAAATCGGAGATGTGGTCCTGCTCTCTCTTGCTCATGACTATGAGATCATCTACATATGCGATCATATTTTTGAGTAGCTGCCCCACCAGAACTTTGCCTGTCATTCTGGCAAAGGTTGCATCGGCGTTCTTTAGGCCTTCTGGCATTCTGACAAAGCAGTATGTTCCGAACGGGGTGGTGAAGCTTGTTTTTTCCTCGTCTTCTTTTGTTAGCCAGATCTGGTGGTATCCCGAGTAGCAGTCCAATAGCGAGAACCTTCGGCAGCCCGCTGCCTTGTCGACAGAGGTGTCTATCCTTGGTAGGGGGTAGTTATCCTTTTTGGTTGCTTTGTTGAGGTCTGTGAAATCTATGCACATTCTCATCTTTCCGGAGGTTTTCTTTGGTACCAGGACTACATTTGCTAGCCAGTCAGTGTACTTGACTTCTCTGATGACTTTGGCATCGAGCAGCCTCTGGACCTCCGCTTGGGCCGCGAGTATTCTGTCTTCTGACATTTTTCTCTGCCGCTGCTTTTTAGGTCTCATTTTTGGGTTGATGTCTAGGATGTGCTCAATGGTGTCTCTATCAACACCTCGGAGGTCTGCCGCAGACCAGGCAAATATGTCCTTATTTCTGATCAGGAGTTCCGCCAGTTCCTTCTCCTCTTCTGCGGAGAGGTTGGCACTGATCGTCACTATATGGTCAAGATCATCATCTATCCTTATCTTCTTCACCTTCTCTTGCCCTTTGACACTTGTCTGTTCCCTTTTCATGTCAGGTGGCTCGGGGTCTTCGCTTTCCGTTTGCACGGAGTTGACATTTCTATGTGCTCTATAAATGGCATTTTCTATGTTCCTGGCCTCCTTCTGGCTCCCGTGCACGGTGATGATTCCGTGAAGAGCTGGGATTTTCATGCACAAGTAGCCCATGTGTATCGCCGCATTGAATTTGTTTGTGAATGCTCTACCAAATCTTGCGTTGTATGGTGAGTAGACATCGACGATATCGAAGGTTATGTACTCTGTTCTGGCGCTTTTTTCATCTGCGAAGGATACCGGAAGGGTTATTTTTCCTAGCGCCTGAACTTGTCTTCCGCCAAACCATATGAGCGGTGGGTCTGAGGGTTGGAGCTGGTTTTTACGTTGAATTGCATTTTGTCAAAGGTGTTGGCGAAGATGATATCTGCGGAGCTTCTGTGTCGATTATCACTCTCTTTATTTTCCATGTTGCTATGTTTGTTTCTACCACCATGGCGTCAACGTGCGGATAGCTTTCGGTTTAAGGTCTACTTCTGAAAAGGTTATGGGGGTCTTGGACCACGGCTCGCCAGACAAATACGTTGTTGACCAGGCGGAGATGATCTCTTTTTTGCTTTTTGGTCTCATACTCTATTGATGAGCCTCCTGCAATTGGCATTATGGTTCGATGGTTGGGAGTGGGGTGTGAGGATTGTCTTTTTTCGTGCTTGGCTCACTTTTCATGGGAGCACCGGGTGGGGTCCCGGGGAGGTGGTGGCGGTGTGTGTTGGAAACCTGACCGACAGGCTGCCTACTCATTTGTTGGGGCTGCCCCCTTTCGACATAGGTTAGATGTTGCTTGGGTTGGGATAAGACATGCTGGATTCGGATGAGTAGTTTGGAGTTGGTGGGGGAAGCGAAGGTCTCCATGCTGGTAGGAAACTGGGGTAGTATGCGTTTGCTATTGTGGAAGGGTGCACTTGGTTTGATGTGAGGGATGGGTAAATGGGGCAATATTGCTGGTGCTGGTTTTGGGTAAGCGAGAGGTTTTGAGCATGGGTAGGTATAGGCGCTATTGACCTCCCTTGTTGGGCAGTATGGGTTCGGGGGGGTATGGTTTGACTGCTTGCTCCCTTGTGCACCTTGTCCCTTTCTTGCCGGATTACTGGGCAATCTCTTGTATAGTGCCCTTTTTTCTTCGCCGTGAATGGCACATAACTGTTTTCTTGGCTTTCTGTTCCAGCTCTTTTGAGGCCCTTTCCCTTGGTATGGTTTTACGGTTATTAGGTGGCCTTGCTCCCCTGAGAGTTCTGCTGTTGGTGGCCGCCGATCCAGGGGCTAGCACATGCCGCGCCTGACCCTGTTTGGTAGGTGGTTGCGGAGGCTCTGTTTGTTGGGTCCCCTTGTTTCCCTTGGCTTGCTGCCTGTCCTGGTTTTGCTCTTCCAATCTCTTCCGGAAGTCATCATCTGATCGGATCCAAATTTCAAATTGTTCACAGAGTTCCTGCATGGTTTTTGGTTTGTTTCGAGCCAGTTCTCCGGCGAATGGCCCCATGCGGAGCCCCCTGATGGCCGCGTCTATTGCCACCTGGTCCGGTACATATGGAGCCTTCGCCTTGAGCTGTAGGAACCTCTGGAAATAGTCTTTGAGTGGCTCATTCTGGCCCTGCTTGCACTGGAACAGGTCCATGGAGGTAAGTGATTGGACAACTAGTCCTTTGAAGTTCTCAAGTATTTTGTCACGGAGGTTCTCCCAGGAATATATGGTGCTGGGCTTAAGCATCGAATACCAGGCTAGAGCATCTCCTTCGGTAGCAATGATGAAGGCCTTCGCCAGCACTACATCATTGCCTCCGGCCGAAGCCACTGCTGCTTCATAGCTCATTATGAACAGATGCAGGTCTGTTCTTCCATTAAATCTTGGGAGCTGGGTGGGCTTGTATCTGATTGGCCATGGTGTCCGTTGTATCCCCTCTAATAAGGGAGATTTGGGGTCGAATGACGCCCGCTCTTCGGGGACATCATGTGCAATCGGCCGGGTTGAGCGTGATTTCGGTTTGAGGCCATCGCGCCGCATGACTTGGTATGGGGATAGACGGAATGATCGGGCGGCCGGTTCGGGCGGTGGTCGACGGCTTAGCCGCATGCTTTGTATCTCCGCTTGTAAAAGAGCGTCTGTTGTTGTCTGATCTCCCGCCGCTGGCCGCGGACGCTTGCCGAGCCCCCGACAATTTCGGTGTAAGTATCGGGCGGTCCGGTTCCTTTCCAATTGTAACCTTTGGAGGGCGGCCTTGCAATCTGCCGCAATTCTTGAGTCTCGGGCGGAGGTCCCGCCTATTGGCGTGGCTGTCCTCTCCTTTTAAGCCTCGACCTCCTCCTCTTCATGTTCCTCGTCCTGCGGGTGGTCCTCTCCTCCCGGTCGCAGACGTGCTTCTTGTGTTATGCTTGGGTGGGTGTTTCTCACGGAGCCTTGGCTTTGGCAGGGAGCTTTCTTTCTCTTCTCGTGGAGCCATGGTTCCTCTGTCCATACCCCACGGTGGGCGCCAATGTTGAAACTAGCCGTCTCGAACACGGTGGATCGGGATCTCCACCTAGGCGAGGCTCTAGGGGAGACATGGGTGAATTGGAATTTAGTTGTGAACAAACTCAATAATAAATGGCCATAATTGGTATTCACCAACCACCTAAAAGGGGAGGTTGAGCCCCTATTTATAGTTTTACAATTGCCTAGGAACATAAGATTACAGATTTGCCCTCCAATATTCTTAGCATATTCTTCCTCCATTGAGCATCGCAGGGGGACCTCCGCGTACTTTTGCTTCTCGCACCGCCTTCTCCTTCTGGACCCTCGCCAGGCTAGCCTGAGTCCGGTTGCCCGGGCCTCCGCCCGATCTCTGCCGAGGATCGGAGGGATGGAGCGGGAGGCGCCTTGCCTCCGCCACCCGGGGAAGCTGGCTCGAGCTCCGCGAGGGGTGGTGACCTCCAGCGCTCCTCCGGGGCGGGCGGATCTTCGCCTGTCCCGGTAGCAGAGGTCAAGCGGCGGGCAGGATCTTCGCCCGTCCTGGTAGCGAAGGTCTCCCCTGTCGAGCCTTTCTCCTGAAAGCTAGAAAGAACGGGAGCATTATTTTAAACCGTTAGCGAAGGTCTCGTGCGTACTCGCTGCCCTAGACACCTCCGCCAGCTTGCTTGGGACCTATGTCCCAACATCATTCTCTCTCACCTCTCTCTTTTCTCCACATCATCAAATATCCTTTTGTGACAATGCATGAGACGGCATATGAGACTGCCCACATGTAGCAATATACCTGCCCTTAGTGCGCTGCTGCTTCCTGCCTGGGAAAAACACCTGCATAGCCTTCCTTGTCTCGTCGTCGGTATTGCCACCGAGCGCCGCGATTGAAGTCCTCAAAGGCCGGGTGCTCGGTCTGCACGTCCGTGCCAATACGTCTTAGCATCACCTTGCGTGCGCGCCTCTGGCCTCGGGTCACGATGCATGCTCTTCGCCTCAAGCCTAGCGCTCCTCCTCCTCCTGGGGATGGACACTTCATCTTCTGACGGCCTGGGGCGTGTTCGACGCAGCACAGGCGTACCGTTTGGCTCCTCCTTGGCATGCTCTTCACTAGAATTTAGTTGTATTGTACTCGTTTGGCTGTCGAGCAGCGATTTCTACAGAGAATCCGAACCTGAGAGCAGTGCCCAATGATAAAACTTAGCTTCTAAGGAATTTCAGTCAAACAAACAAAAATATCAACTGCGACTAGTGTAAATCTCCAACCATCCCGCGCGAGTGATGGTTGATGCAATCATCACCACAAGTATACAAATGTACTACTTGAGCTGTCATATAGGCATAGACGGATAGACCTGTGACACCTGTCTTATATTTCAGTTCGTACATTAGCAAGTTATTACTACTGCAATTTAAGAAGAAGAAACAAGATGCAGTGTCAGATCGATGTGTCTGTAAGCTTGTTTAGAGTTTGCATCATGGCATGCGTCACATAAGCAAGTTAGGTGAGTGAACAGTATATTCCAAACCCGTAATGAGCTTGCAATCCCATGTTCCCAACAAGAAATTTTTGTTTTCTGAACAAAATTAAATGTTAGAATGGATAGATGTTACTTATCATTCCATCAATCTACAGAGAGTTGAAGTCCTCAAGACGAATATCTTCTCTTGCTCGATTGGGCTTAGTCCCGGACAATCTTTTCAGGGGCCTCTGGATGCATGTAATAAATTATTGAAATACGTTTTGACGTGATACAAAAAACGCATGCAATAAATTCAGTTCAGTTTGTTGTCCGTTTAACAGTCACCGGGTGCATATGACCCCTCCAACTGAAGTAGGTACCTGGTGCCTTCCGGTGCTTCCCCCTCGGCGCCTCTTTCTAGCCATCGGATAGCTCCTCACCAGCTAGGGATCAAAACACAGATCGGATTGGAGCGGATAAATGGCATTCTCATATCCTGATCCTATTTTTTTAATGGATTCATAACAGGTATTAAACGGTTCGGATGCCAATACGGTCTTTTAGATGTCCGAAATAGACCGATGTCGGAGTTAAAGAGAACTATTTAAAGTTAAATAATATGTGCCTATATGTTGTTTTTATGATGAGAGAAACAATTCATTAGACGTCATTCTGCTTACCGAACAATAGAAGATCAATTACTATGCAATAACATATGTATACTGCAGTTTAGCACTTGTAACAGATATCACCAGCGATTAAAGTAGACTTCGTTAGCTTTCCATCAAGTGCTCGAATGTCAAAAGTGGAAGCCGTATGGAGTCACGGTGGCTGCATAAACGAAGACATTGTTGTTTTTGTGACAATAAGGGAAACTATCTAGCATTTGTTCTTTGATTGTTATGTGGCTAGATTTGTTTTGAGCATCTGCCAAGTGGCGTTTAATCTCCAACCACCAAAAAATATACCCAACTTAATTAGGTTGTGGAAGTACAAAGAGAACAACAAATACTTGCACGCTCTTATTTGTATGGGACAAGTGCAATCTTATGGTCCATTTGGCTATTTAGAAATGAAGGGATTTTTGATAAGAAATGAATACTCTTATTTGCAGGTTTTTTTCAGGGCAACTTATTGGACCCGTTTTTGGAACGCCTTGCAGAAGAAGAACGACAAACCTTACTTGAAGTGGGCATGCCGCATGATGGAGACTGTGGCTATGGAAATTTTCGCCAAGCATGGATGGCCATCGCTGAAAAGGCTTAGCGCTTAGCGTTCAATCATTATCCCTTTGTTTGGTTTTAAGCTTTTTGGGAGCTTAAAATTTGCAGAGAGTGGTTTTGTAATTAGAATTGGTTGTGTGTAAAACTCTTGCTGAGGCCGGAATAAAAATTCATTTTACTAAAAAAAATACTAGAATATATTCCCTAGGATTAATATTCTTATCCTTGGGCTTCTTAAAATATTCGAATTATCCTAGCATATAAAAGTGTCGCATAATACACATTCAATTATCGGATAACATGTATCGTTGGATTTTGCCAATCCCATATCCTACACCACATCTACATAAAATCGGATTTGAATTATCCACTGTCACCTCTATCACCATGGATCCTTCCAATATTTTCCAAACCATAGTAAAAGTTCTCTTTTTTTATTCATTCCTACATTCCATGAACGTAGCAACCCACGACGCTCTTGCCCTACGCCCATGCTCGCACCCCACCAGACACGAGAAGATAATGTCAGCGGTGGTGATCTCCCTCTTGGGCCTCTCCTCTTCTTTCCACTCTGTAACACCCTGGTGTTATATCACTAAAAACTGGCCATGTCATCATATGCATTGCAAAAGCATCCATTTTGAGAACCATGTGATGCATTCACTAAAATGAGTTTAATTCATGGCAATGTGTGTTAAATGCTTGGAAATGTAATTTGAATGATTATTTGTTTGATATTTCATGCGTAAACCCTAGCTTTCCAAAACCCTATTTTTATCCCTTTTCAATTACTTTAAATTTAGGCAAAAATTTGAGAAAACTTTCAACAGCAACCTTGTAGATATTTTTTGAGATGTACAATTTTGGTGTTTTGAGTTTTCAAGTTTAGTTCAAATTTTTGGAGTAATTACAATTCCCTTTTGATTTTCAAATCTGTCTTTTGAAAAGTCATACTTAGAGCTGAATTAGAAGATCTTCCAATTATGAAATGTGTAGATCTCGAAAAGTTATGCAAAAAGTCGTTTTTGGAGATTTTTTGAGTGTAGTTCAAATTTTGGAAGTAATTTGAGAAATTCGATGTTAGGGTTTTGAAAATCAGAGTTTTGAGGGGGAAGGGGCGGCGTGAGCGATGAAGCGACTCACGCCGGCCGCCCATCTCGGCGCTTCGCCCGGTCCCGTCGTCAGCGCGCCGGCTCACTGCTTCACGTGTCGTGGTCATTAGCCAGCGTGTCCGCCATCGTGTCATCGCCGTAGCCATCCATATCGGCGCCGCCGCCGTGAGCGAGGGCAAGCGGGCACCCTGCGTCGCGCCGTGGCCGCCTCGCCGTTCTCCGACCGCCGTAGGTGCCACCTCTGCTTGGCGTGTCGTTCGTGTCAGCGACTTCGTTCATCCATATCAGCGGCAGCGAGAGGGCCCGGCGGCGTTGTGTTCGACTTGAAGAGCATCCGGCGCCCGGTGACCACGCCACCTTCTTCTATAAATTGGCGACAACCATTCCATTTCTCGCCTCTCACTCTTCCCGGCTTTGTCGCAACTTCATTGCACTTCGAGCTCAAAAACCCCAGCCAATCGGCGTTGGAATCACCCACCCGGCGCCATCTTCTTCCTCTCCCGTGGGAGCTCCGCCGCCGGTCGGTTCGCCATCGTCCACGTCGCTGCGGTGAGCCGTAGCAAACCATCTCGTGTTTCTAAGTCGCCTTGATGCTTTCACGGTCATGATGCGCTCGCCTGTTTTCTGGCCAGAGTCGAACACTGTAGGAGCGCCGCCTCGACCACCGGAGACGCGCCGCGAAGCTGCCGTCCGTAAATTCGACCATCTAGCTCGATCCGTCTTCGACCAAACCACCGTGAGCATCGTGTTCCCCGTACCCTAGCACAGCTATAGGACCCTTTAATTTGAGCTTTGGCGCGTTGATATTGCCGAACGTCAAGCGCCGGCGACTTCCCGCCGTGGCAGCGCCGCGCGCATGGTCGCGATTTTTTAAGGCGACTTAGGGCCATTTAGTTGGGGGCTCGGGTTCGCCCGATGGTCTTGGAGTAGCCGGTGCCCCATCTTGGCGGAGATGGCTCAGGCGAGCCTCGCCTGTCGCGTGCAGCGCCGCCCGGGGCCGTCGTCGCGGTGGGTGTGTCCCCGTCCCATTTGTCGTCAAGTTTGTGGGCTAGATCGATTCGCCTTGACGCCGGGGCCGTGTAGAGCCAACCAAAAGCCGCTCGAAAAACCTCGCCGCGGCGAGGAATCGCCCGATCGGCGCCGGTCCGCCGCCACCGCCAACGCGGACACGCGACTGGGCCGCCTGCCTTTCTTTGGGCAGCAGCATCGTGAGCCCTTGGTCAGGGTCGAAGATGGGCGGATTCGCCCAATGGCCAGTTTTCAATTCAAATCTCGTTTTTTCTATTTTTTACGTTTCTATGAATAGCGTAGATCTTTTCAAATTTCATAGGAATTTATCTAGAGCTTGGAAAATTATGAAAATTTTTGTAGGTTCTGTTTATGAGGTCTAGAATATAGGAAAAATTTCAAACTTGAGTTTTTGACCTGTTTTGTTATATTTTAAAATTAGCAGCTTTTATTCAAAAGAGAGTCTTTGGTGATTTTTATAAAATAGTCTATATTTCCAAAATTCTTGAAAATTTATTTTGAACTGTTTTATGATAGGACCTATTTGTAGAAAAAGTTTGGGGTCAGTTTGAGTTAGTTAAATTATTTTCTATGTTATGCTTTGTTTTATTTAGAGAAGAAAGTGTTAGGTTGATGAATGATTTGAGGTTGTTTGATGAGAAAGGATCATACCATGATCGGATGGTCCTTGAGAACTCCTTAGGCAATGGTGATGATATCTTGTAGAGTAGTTCAACAAGTTGGTTTTGTTAGGTTGCAACTTTATCGTGAAGGAAAGTTGTACTCAAGTTAATGTTTATTTCCATGCACTTCTAAGCATCATGTTTATCATTATGGCATCATATTGAAGCATGCATTCTACTTTGTGTAGAGAATGGTAGTGTGGGTTTCAAAGTCGAGGAAGTTTAGAGGAGGTTCGGTGTCCCGTGGAAGTCGGCTTTGATATACGTGGAACGGATCCCGAGCCCGAGTGCTACTTCATTTGAAGGCAAGCCCCGGATGCATTTAAACCCTTCCTTGTTATTTTATAAAGCTTTATATCACTTATGTTGATGATATGATGCATTAGGTGAATAGGAATTGAGTGATAACCTAATTCTTTGCATGACCAACCTTGTTATTGAATTATCATCCTTGATAACCTGTTTTATTTGAAAATGCGTAGATGTTATGCCTTGCTTAAGGTTAGGATGCTTTTAAATTGTTTTTACAAAGTTCTTCTATAATGATTCACATTTGAATATGGGAGATAAGTTAATTTGAGGCGGTCGGGTAACTTGCATTGAGAAGGGAGTCTCTTTGTAGTGTTTCCTATTTGTGTGGGTTAAGGACCGTCCGTTGGATGGCCCTTGGATCGAGAACTTTGTATATCGACCACATGCCCCCCTAAGCCGGATCTCGGGGTGTGTCAAATCGGGAATGGCAACCACGCCTTTGAGTGGAGAGATGGCGGGAGTACAAGATACCCTCGGTGGGTTAAAGTCCCGGGTTGGAGGAGTATCAGATTCTCGGGTGGCGTAGGCCTCGTTCCGCTTTGAACGAACTGGGAGATGGTTGATATATGCAAGCTTAGGTGCTACATATATCGTGTGGTGAGGTATCCCCACCGGGTTACAAGTGATTCGAATCGTCGTTGCTCCACGATAAAAGGAGACTTGATCCTCGCCTCCATCGTAGTTAACATATGGAACCTTGGAGTTGGTTAAAATGATGGTTTTGGATGGAAAGCGATCGCTTTAGTACATGGTCACCTAGAAGAGAGGTTTCACTAAATTTGAAATAAAACTTTGAAAGTAAGGATCTACTCTTAGTAAGCTTTTATGCAAATTAAGTCCTTTATCTTGCTAAGACCTTTCCTTGATTCCCATAACCAAAGATTCACGAGTCTTCGCCTCTTTTCTTTAGTCGGTTAAGTCTTGTTGAGTACTCCGCACTCGGGGTTCTTTAACCCTCATTGCGGGTAATAGTCGTGGTCAAATGTGCGTTGGCCCTTGTTGCATGACGGTATTCCGGTGGATGCCGAGGGAGGAGTAGAGGTTGACCCTTGGGCAGGGTCTAAAGCTTTTGTTTAGTTGTTACTCGACTACTTGGTTTTGTAATAAGCTACTTAAGTTTAAAGTTTGAACAAGGTTTGTAAAAGTATGTTATGTAATCCTTCCGCCGTTTACTCGATGTATATTCAATAAAGTGTTGTAATCTTTGCAATGACTCGTTAATGATGAGATCTAGCGAGAATCAATAGTGCTTCCTAGATCATTCGGTACACATGCATTCTATCGAGAGGTCTTTGGGACAATGATATATGTATGTGGGTCCTATAATCTAGAAGGTATCATTACACACTCCAAACCCAACAGGCATAGAAGGGAATTTGGGAGAGGCCAGGCAACTACGTCTTTCGGGACTGGGGCGGTGTGGGCAACCTCAGTGCAGGCGGAGGTAGAGAAGGTCGAAACAGGTCAAGGGAGGGGCGTCGTCGGTAGGCGCGTGGGGAGGAGAGGCGGCGGCGTGCATGTGGGGGCTAGGGCAGGGGCGGCGGCGGTGGGAGAGCAAGAGCGGGGAATATTTTATTTATTTGCTTTTCCCTAAAAGATTACATCCTCCTTGTTTATCTAGCCCTATTATGGGATTTGCATCTCAAGCAATCCCTAAAGATTTCCTTATATTCTGGAATATCTTTTACAAGCAAACTCTTATTTTTTTCCTAATAGGAGATTTCCTTATAGTGTGGAATATCTCCTTCACACCCAAAAGTCATAATCCTAATCCGGGCGACAATGACGTGGATACGAGGAGGCGGCGGCCACGGCAGCCCCATTGGGCTTTGCGCTTCTCCCCCCACAGGCGGGCTGGCCCACCACCCTAGCCCCTCCGGGCGGGCCGGTCCCGTGCCATGACATCTCCTCGTGGATTCGACGCGGCGACACGCCCACGTGTGTCGGCCAACCCACTAGTTAGAAGCGAAGGCTATGGCGACCGGTGAGGACGTGACATTGGGGCCATAGTGGAGCCGAGTTGGCCCATCTTGTCGTTGAAGTCATTGATGAAGGTGGCGTTGTCGCCGAAGGTGAAGTCGGTTACGGTCGCAAGTAGGTGCTGAACTTGTAGGCCGAATGGAGGGTGCACGAACAAAGCTAGTGACCCGTGTTGCCTCCATGATAGCATCGCTCATGACGACGGTCGGCCGAATCGTCCACCGAGTGTCGGGCGGACTCGAGATGGAGTAAACTATAGGAACGCACCTGTGCGTGTATCGCCTGCGCCGGCACGTGATGGGTTGACAAAACTGGCGTCGAGGTGAGTCGCAGTAGGCGACCGTAAAGGAGGTCGCTGGTAGTCGACACATTCGCCCGAAATGCGGCGTGCGCCTGGGCGTCGATGGTCACGTTGTCGATGTGGAAGAATTCGTGCACATTGTTGTTGAAGAGGAGCATCTTGATGTCATCCATCTTGTTCACTCAAAAAAAAAGATGTCATCCATCTTGATGTTCGGGTGCACCACCATGAGAAGGATGCTCGTTAGTAAAGCCTGCTGGTTCGGTGGGGTCGTCAGGAGGTGGAAGCCTACTACTAGGCCGTGTAGGGGAACTCCTTTTTGCTCTAGGAGGTCCTATAGCAGGGTGGAAGCTGCCGGGATGTAGTAGCGATGAAAGTGCCTCACAATGCCATTGTAGAGGGTCCACTTCGGAGCTGTGGCCTGCAGCTCGATGGCGCCCGCTATGATTGAGAGCTCCTGGTTTGTCATAGTTCACATGTGAAGCTTCGACGATGTCATTGATGGCGTCCATGGCCGGAGCTAGGCATGGCTGCCCGGGCGCCCTAGCCACCAGCATCATGTCAATGTCGGTGTCGATGTTAACGACGTTGTCATTGTCGCTGTTGATGTCAATGTTGCTACCCACTCTTTGCAAGTGGGCGCATTTGGGGCACGAGTGTCGAGCCGACACATGAGGTCAATGGATTGATGCATCATACGTGGCTCCTCCCATGTCGGTGCTTCACGAAGATCCGCCGGGAGCCCGCCCGACGAAGAGGTGGACATGGTGTAGCTGGCTCGGGAGGTCCATGCGAGTAGCATAGGCCTCGAAGGCGTTGATGTAGTCGTCCAGGTCACCATCCTGCTTGGGCGGTGCCAGGTTTCCAATGGTGTTGTTGTCGATGGGTGGCCCAATGTCACGCCTTAGGTAGTGCGTGAAGGCGTCCCACTCAACCAACGGTCTCCTCCCCCGCATGCATTGTTGAACTAGAGCACTGCAACACCTGTCAGATGAAAAGTGGCGTACCGAGCGTGGAACTCTAGGTCAATGTCGCTCTGTACTCAAAGAGCATCTCCATCTTACATATCCCACTACGTAGTTTTCGGTCAATAGCAACCCACAAATTGTGTTGTAATATGCGTTTTTGGGTGCAATAGCTGAAATTGCAACCAAACGATTTGATAAAGTTGAGATGCGCAAAAGTCCGTGGTATTAACCTTCAACCACGATGGTCATTTGGGTGTTGCAATTTTTTTTGTATTGCAACCCAATGAGGTGTTGAAACAAGACTATATTGCCACGCTCTAGTTGGTGCTATAGTATCCTATTGCAACATTTCGGTGATGCTAGAGGTCTCAATGACATCTAACACCGAGCGTTGCAATTCCAAAAAAGAGGTGTTGCAAAGGATTGTATTGCTACGCTCTAGTTGTGGTTGCTACACGTTTTTTGCCACAAACTTGCATTGGGTGCTATAGATGATCCCCTCTATTACTACGAACCGTGTTTGGATGCTATACTTGATGATCCATATTGCCACCAAAGGTTGTTGGGTGCTATATGTGTTCCTTTCTATTGCTACTGAAATTAATTTGGATGCTATACTTGATGACCAATATTGCCACCAAAGGTTTTTGGGTGCTATATGTGTTCCTTTCTATTACTCTGAAATTAATTTGGATGCTATACTTGATGACCAATATTGCCACCAAAGGTTTTTTGGGTGCTATATGTGTTCTGTTTATTACTACGAAACTTATTTGGATGCTATACTTGATGACCAATATTGCCACCAAAGTTTTTTTGGGTGCTATATGTGTTCCCATTTATTACTACAAAATTGTGTTTGGATGCTATACTTGTTGACCGATATTGCCACCAAAGTTTGCTTGGGTGCTATATGTGTTCCCATTTATTACTACGAATTGTATTTGGATGCTATAGTTGTTTACTAATATTGCCACCAAAGGTTTTGTGGGTGCTATAAAATAACCACCACAATTGCCACTGTTGGTATTTTTTAACGCACACCTTAGATAAATCCGCAATGCATTGAAAAGGAAAAACGTTGTAGCTTTCACCCGTTTATTCGAGGTATCGATTTCCGCCGGGGAACGAAAGTGAACTAGAAGGGATCAAGAACGTCCAAGAGATAAGATAGATGAATATTTTTGTAGTTAGAGAGGGGTTCTCTAAGGTTTTCTCAAGATTACTAAATACCAAGGTTCAGGTTTACTAGACTTTACTTACTTCGAGCAGGGCAGCGGAACCTTTTTTTCTCGAAAAGACCGGGAAAACGTTAATGTCTGGGTCGGGCTGCCAAAAGCTCTACGAAAACACCAATTTATTTTTTGGTGGACTACAAAGGCACGATTTTTTTGTCACCCCTGTGGGCTACCACAACTATTCCGTAGCATTGGGCGCAATCTCGGGTAAACTCTAGCCTAGACACCATGTCTACGCTTTTAAATTCTGAAACTAGTTTCACGTAAAAACTAGAGCCTTAAATTTAACGGAGATCCAATAAGTAAAATAGAATAAGGACTGAATTTAGTCAAGTAATAATCAAAAGAATACCATAAGATAACCTGGATATTACTCACAAAGAAGTTGGCTCTAGGTACAAGGTTGAGAAGGATCCGACAAAACCCTAGCTCCTCCTCCTCACTCTTCCCTCTCCTCTCTTCCTCTTTTCTAATCTATACAACTAGGTGAGGAACACCTAGAGGGACACCACTACATTGTATAGGATTTGGAATTGAAGCTCAAATGTGAAGTGTAGTGTGTTGTCTTACATTGGGTGAAGTGCCCCTCTTTATATAGGGAAAGAGAAGGGGAAATGGAGGGCCTTCCTTGTTTCAAGCTCCAAAACCGACCTCTTGACCATGCAACCGCCTCCACGATGGCGGGAATATATTTCCCTTCCGAAATGTGTCGAAAACGGGGGAACCGGTCGTAAAAGCCTTGAACCGGAGCAAAACCGATGAACTGGCGGTTCAACTATTTCGAAAAAAACTGCGGTCCAATTGGTCAAAAAACGGCGAACCGGCCGGTCCAGTCCAGGCGAAAACCACGCCACCGCCTCGCGCGCCGCCTCACAGTGCCGACACGCGTCACCGGGCATGCCGAAAAACGCCGGCGGCGTTCTGCTGCCTTTGACGCTGCGTCCTTCCCCGCCGCCACGTGTCGCCACCTGCTTGGCCCGATTTGAATCCCGAAATAACGTGGGCTATATGTGTCCGCCTAGGCCATTTGGCTATATTTGGTTAACGCGCATGGTACTATTCACGTAATTCCGTCATTTCATGTGATTTTTCTTCATCTCATATCTTTTCACTCCGAGCCCAAATATAGCAAGTGATATATGAATTTTGATCAGCGGACGAGCTCTATCAATCAATGGTGTTCTCTGTTGTGACATTGCTGATACTTTTTATCTGCGAAAAATTAGAAATTCCTGCAAAGCAACTAGAGCATCGAAACTTCGTGGAACTTGTTAAATAAATAATATTTCATTATGATTTGCCATGAAATGTTGTCACTTTGATTGATTGAGATGCATATTGATGGTCATAAATCATGCATTAAAAAGAGCATCAGGTTGGCCATTATATTACTACCAAAACCACACGCTTTGAATGGTTGTTACATGTGGCCACCTCTATTGCTTCGACCTTTATGACATCGAAAAAAATGGGTTGCGATAGGATAAAATATCTTTTCCCATGAATGTTGTTGCTACCATAATTTTGTAGCTATTGCCACATGTCTATTCTCGCCACGCTCATATATTTCAGGATCAATAATATTTATGCAATAATATATACATATCATACTTATATACACCGATTTAACCATTCAAGATAAAATTCCATCACACGTACTACATTGTTTGAACAAACCATGTACTACATCAACTTGATAGGTATAGTACTTAAAAAACGAACAAGTTTCCAACACACTTTGCATTGCTTGAACGAACCACTACATCGACACACGATACGCAATAAATCATAGTTTGATGAGGAAACGATCAACACTCCCATCACTTGATCAAAGAATCCCATCATGACGATCCATCTTGTTCGCTCCATTTGAATTGTCAATCTTTCCCGGATAGAATGAATGACATTTGTTTTAGCATCGAGTAAACTAAAATTATCAAAAGGGGGCAAACAACGGTGGCTAACCAAAGTTTCATTGCTCATCATAAAATTATCGAATGACAAAGATATAATGAACTCAACTATAAACACTTTGACAACTCAAACGTAAAACATTCACGGTAAGTAGTAAGAATCTATGAAACGATACGCATAGTTAGACCACGTAACCTAAGGACAGAAAAGTCATTTACCAAAATAAGATTAAGATCACCCCTTAAAAAGTAATACAATGTATTATGAACAATAAATAAACTGGTTTTTTTAAAAAAAATCGATAGATAATTTCTCCATGTTACGAATATGTCTAGGAATTGCTACAAATGAACTCTATGTGGACCAAAAATAGTTGAAAAAAAAATGTCAAGCATATCAAAAAGCAGTAGACATTTGTAGTTAGGAGCAAAAAAAAAAGGTTCATTGAATAGTACCGTTTGGGAGCTATGGTAAATGTGTGGTCTTTTTAAGGGACCGATTTGCGAGTTCTTTTCTCGCTTTCGTTTCCTACTGAGTGCATAGATTTGAAGAATAATCTTAAAGACCGAGAAAGAGCCATTTTTTTGAAATTGCTATTGTTAAGAATAGTAACAATGTGGAACAGACCTTGAATGTTGCGTCCCTAAAATACTTCAACAGATATAGTGCCATTCGACATAATCTAATTCTTCTAGCTTCGCATCATTCTTCTCTCGTGGTAGTCATTGTATGACTTGGTCTGTAGCACTTAAAGTGGAACGCCATCCTGTGTAACGCTCTTTAGCTATGCCCCATATCATTCTCCTTGAATCCAAATTATCCTCAAGCTCCCAACTAGCCTATTATATAATTATAAACTAGGTCAGTTGTCATTATAGATTATATATGATGAAAATTCATACACAAGCAAAGATACTTACCAATATATCACATGCTATTGACTCTTTTACTTCAGGATGGATATCTTTCCATGTTCTCACTCCAATGAGTGGCGCCCTTTTCCTTGTAGAAAATACTATTTCGAAGTGAAAATGCGGGAGTTCTCACCTACACCCCCTTCCAAGTATGGAGAACCGAATCGGTCGCTTTTGATTGCCCGTCCCCGATTCTCTTGTAGAGACCCTTCAAGCATTTCATGGTACCACGTCCTCTTTTCTTCCCATTTTCTCGAGCCTATTCCATTGAAACAAAATGTTATAATAGTTATTAAACAACGTAATGCATATAGGGTCGACATAAATAAAACACAAAACTAATTCAAAATGAACACAAATTACTATTACCTTGATCCGGTCTCCAACGCCGAGCATGAGAATGTGCCAGTCCGGTGGTGTTAGGTTGCTCTCTTGACTAGAATTTATCGGTGGGCTAACATCCTTATAATGAATCTACTTGAGACAATTTTGTCAAATGATGAGCTAGCATAATTTGAAGTCCGCAAAAAGAATGGTAATTTGTATGACAACTAGGGGGATATTACTGATGTAATCAAGTTTTCCTTCAACCCGCAACCATTCTCAGGTATGTCTTGATGGTGTCCTCCCCAGATATATCTTGAAACTCAAAAAGAACGATTATAAGAGTCATGAGTGCATTGCAAAATCCAACTTTATATATACATACTAGGGATTTATCATAACTCACCCATGGCTTGCTCCCTTGTATGCATAATATCTAGCCATCGCTTGTATGCATCCAATTCAAAAATCTAGCATCTCTTCGTCTTCATCACTATCGAGGAACCTCTAGTTTTTTAATGGCAATACATGCATCTGCTGCTGGATTCTTATACAAAACTATAGTAATAACCCTCTCATCCTGGTTATTATCTACCATGTCTAATGCATCAACATCGTATTCGATTTCACATAGTGTTGCTGCCCCAGGATCATCAACAGTTCTCTTCTTGAAGTACATGTAGTCCCTAGACCCATACCCCGGTTTTGATTTCAATATTGTTAAGTTATCAAGCGTGATTAGACTCTTCTCAACTCTAAATCCCTTAACTACATCTTGTCCCTCCTCACTCCCCAAGCAAACGACATATGCTTGTCCAAATTTCTCCCGTTCGCATATATACGGCGATGACATTTTAATTAAAAAACGCGAGCACAAAAAGCATGTAATATAGGGTATACGTAGAACTAGCGATTTCATCAAAAAAGAAAACGTAGCACTAGCAGAATCATCATCCGACCGGTAACATAATAGCATGTACCTATTGTCGGGTCTCTTCCCCGAGACGTAGGTCGAAAAGTTTACAGTGGATCTTGGCCGCCGCCGCCGCATCTTCGGCGCCCGACCTCGTGATGCTATTTGGGGACGAAGGTGACCCAAAGAGCGATGCCGACGCCCTAGGCATCGCTCTTATCATGACCGACGATGATGCAGGTGTGTGCAGCGTTATCGTCCCCGATTGGGTCCTCCTTGCCGCCTCGCTCGACGAGGGCATCCTGTCGACGGAGTGGTGGAAGGAGGATGCTGGTGGTGGGCGGCGGCGCTAGAACCCTAGCTAACTGAATTCTAGATTGGTTTTGCGAGGGGATTAGGGAGGGAATACGAAGAGTGTCATTATAAGCAGAAGCTAAAACGTCGGCCTCATGGGGGCGCGATAGCTTGGCGCGCTTGCTAAAAAAATTTCGGGAGGTAAAAATGGCGCCACTTTCAAATTTGGGAAGTTTTGATTTTTTTTATTTGTTTTTGGTGCCTAAGTTTGGGAAGGTCAGGCGCCAATCTCTTTTTTCCATGAGTTTTCGTGTGTCCCACACTTAGGGCCACAATTGTTTATTTTGTTTCCGAACATGTATATAATTCAAATATTATTGTGATTATTTGTTGATTTACTCAAGAAAAAATGTTAAAATACCAAAATCAAGGTAAAAAAAACTAAAAATTTGCATGGACACCTCCTTTTGGTGTAGCATGTTGACAAAAAAATCTGAGTCAATTCTAAGAAAGTGTTGTTGCACATCCTCACAATGGCCCACATCTCTCTCACATGTTCTACTCTATAGGTGAGAGATGCTCATGCTAGTTTGAGATGTGTAGTAGCACTTTCTCAAAATCATCTCAAACTTTTTGTGGTGTCTATGGAGCCAACCTATGATGTTGTGTGCATTTGTGCAATTTTTAGACCAAGTGTACCTATTATTGTGATTATTTGTTGATTTAGTCAAGAAAAAATGTTTAAAATACCAAAATCAAGGTAAAAAAATCTGAAATTTTTATGGACACCTCCTTTTGGTGTAGCATGTTAACAAAAAAAATTATGAGACGATTCTGACAAAGTGTTGCTACACATCCTCACAATGACCCACATCTCACACAAATGTTTGTATCACTTAGTGAAAGATACTCATGCTAGTTTGAGATGTGTAGTACCACTTTCTCAAAATCATCTCAAACTTTTTTTTGGGGTGTCTATGGAACCAAACTATGGTGTTGTATGAATTTGTTTAATTTTTAGACCAAGTTTACCAATTATTGTAATTATTTGTTGATTTACTCAAGAAAAAATGTTAAAATACCAAAATCAAGGTAAAAAAATCTAAAAATTTGCATGAACACCTCATTTTGGTGTATCATGTTGACAAAAAAATTGAGTTGATTCTAAGAAAGTGTTGTTGCACATCCTCACAATGGCCCACATCTCTCTCACATGTTCTAGTCACTAGGTGACAGATGCTCATGCTAGTTTGAGATGTGTAGTACCACTTTCTCAAAATCATCTCAAACTTTTTTGGGGTGTCTATGGAACCAAACTGTTGTGTTGTGTGCAGTTGTGCAATTTTTAGGCCAAGTTTAACTTTATTGTGATTATTAGTTGATTTACTCAAGAAAAAATGTTAAAATACCAAAATCAAGATAAAAAAATCTAAAATTTGCATGGTCACCTCCTTTTGGTGTAGCATGTTGACAAAAAAATCTGAGTCAATTCTGTTGTTGCACATCCTCACAATGGCCCACATCTCTCACACATGTTCTAGTTACTAGGTGAGAGATGCCCATGGTAGTGTGAGATGTGTAGTACCACTTTCTCGAAATCATCTCAAACTTTTTTGTTGTGTTTTGGGAGCCAAAATATGCCATGCTCACACACAAAGTAATCGAGAGCTATGTTAGTTAAAACAAAGATATCGCACCAAGCCAAAAAAAAAAAGGATAGGTTCAAATCCTTTTGAGCTAATGCATATGTATCTTACATAGACAACCATCTAGATGAACATTTCAAATGCCGGCTTAGTGACTTGGATTTGGCACAATACAGTTTCAGATTTGAAAATTCAAACACAAATACATGAACAACACTAATAATTTAATAAGATAATAAGAATTATTAAAAGGCATCTCCATGACACCGGATGAAACTTAATATCTTGTTCACATTCAGGGCAACCATGTGCCACCGTCGGGCTTAACGTCTTCTTGCCTCCTAGGGCACTAACAACTATATAGTAGAGACTAATATATGAATGGCTGATGGTCTCAGTTGCTTCTCCTCCAGGGCCATCCTTCTCAATTCTGGAACACAGTCTCCTGCAGCTGCTTCACCTCCTTCCTCAATCCCTCAATGATTTGAATGTTCGTACTAACATTGCACTCCAGCAAATAGATCTTTTGTAAATCCCTCCAAGCCTGCTCCTTCAGGGGCTCCACCATCTCCATAAGCTCTCCCTTGAGCTTCTTGACCTCATTGTCGACATACTTGCGACAGGAGAAGCAAGGCCGCAATATGATCGAGGAACATAAATTATTAATTTGAACAAAAATTTGTTTTAATATAAGCTGTTACACGAGTTCATCATATCACGTATAGTTCTTTCATACGAGATCTTCATTTGCATAGTAACAGTTAACATCAATGGGCCAAGACCATCAAAAAAAAAAAATCCACATCAATGAGTCAATGTCTAATAGTCAAAAAAATGGAGCATCCAAGCTTGAGCTCAGACATTCAAAACTTGACTCACAGGATTAATTTCTAAAACCTAAAGTGCCAATACTATCCAGATTAAACATAATGTGTCAATGACAGCTAGTCAAGCTGAATGGGTCAAGTGCCAACAAAACAGTACAATCCAATGGCCGAAATGCATAGCACACAAACTTCTTTTATATATGGATGCTACATTTTCAATCTACATTGCAAAATCTGAAAAACAAAAGATTTTCGATTTTTAAGGACTCAATCATCCGAGATCAATCATCTGGACATTTGGCAAAAACAAAAGATTTTCTGTTAAATCTACCTATGATCTTATGACTGCCAATGACAATGGCACATATCATAAAAGGATATGGAAGAGCAGGATCCCTCCAAAAATCAAAATATTCTTATGGTTGATGATTAATCTGTAGAAAAACCCCACAATGCGTCATGAGGGAATTCGAAGCTGGAAAGATGTGGCACTTCGTGCTGTGGATGCTACATTTTCAATCTAGATTGCATAATCCGAAAAAAAGAAAACCCCAAATGAACTGAGAAAACCCCACTCTAATCTGGATATGTATCTAAAGTGAGCTATGAGAGGAATGCGACCCTGCTGGCGGGCAAGGGGATGAGGAGGCGGCGGTGGCCTTCCCGCTGAACGCAGCACCCTCGAGGTGGAGGCGCCGCCGGGCGGCGAGGCGCCGGGGACCGACCGCCGCTGGGCCCGGCGGCACGTCGGAACGCCGTGGCCGCCAGCGTGTCGCGAGCCCTTGCCGACGAGGCCCTCTTCACACGCCGTGAGCTAGAGCCGGCAACGGCCAAGGGGTTGTAGTCCCGGATAACCACCACGCCGCCGGGGTCGCTGGTCCACCTGCCGGTCCCCCGGTCGCCTGGCGGCTAGCTAGCCCGACGGATCGGGTCGGGGTTCTTTGCCTCCGACTTAGGCATCTTGCCGGCGCCGGCGATTGGGCGGCGGAAGGGGCCGAGGTGGTGTTGCAAGCGGTGGCGGCAGGCGGCGGCGGAACTGGCGACGAAGTTGGATGGAAATAAAATGCGGCGGGTTTGGGGATGGGGTGGGATTAGTGATGACCAGGATTCTATATGTATGGAAGAAGATGGGAGCGGCCTCAGAATATGTTTAAAGACACTAGATCTCAGAACACATCAAAAACTTCTCACTAGCACAAAGGGTACCACTCCCTCGCTTCTTCCTTAGCTCTCGTTCAAAACCCGTTTGAGGCAAATTTTTTGATTTACTATTTTTTCTTCTTTTTTGCTAATTCTATTTTATTTATCTTTTTTTTTTGGACTTTTTATTGTGATCATGGCGGTGATATTATTCTAATGACTTCATGGTGGAACTACACATTCCAAACATTCAACTATATATACATGTCTCACTAACATTGAGAACATGTTAAAAGACCAAAATCAAGGTAAAAAATCTAAAATATATTACTTAAGCTCCTAGGGATCACAACCCAGGGCGCACCGTAGTACCAAAATATCTGCATGTGGCATCCCTATGTGTTCCGGATGCAACCTGGACCAAACTTTGCTAATTGTTCTCAATTACATTTATAACTCCTATATACATATATCTATAGATAGGTTGGGCATCAAGCGGTGTTCTTTGGCCCCTAGTTCAACTTCTTCTTCACTTCCTCCAAAATCCTCCTCCTTCAAATCTGAGATGAGCTTGTCCTTCTTGAAACAAATTTCAGCTAACTTTTCGAGGAATTCATTTGCCATCTTCGCCTCCTCCCGCGCAGCTCTTTTTTCGAGAGCAAGTCTGCCCGACCGCAAATTGGACCTCATGAGATTCCACCATATTCCTAACCATCCATCTCATCATCCCGATTGGTCAACACCTTCGCACAAGTTCAATATCCTTAGCGCATTCGGGGCATTCGGCGCGCATTCGCCCTCGTGATGAATGATTCTTTTGTTGAGCTTCAAGTACAACTCCATCATCCTCGTTCTCCGCATTGATAGTTTTGTTGCAAAGACATACATTCCTAAAATACATGAAGGCAAATGTAATCATTTGAAAGGTAAAATCAGTCTCTAAATAGTGAAATGTTCATAAAGTTGAACAATAATTATTTGTAAGCATAACGAGAAAAGTGTAACGAAAAGCATTCTTTCAAAATTCTTTCAATACATGTATCCATATCAACATCTTAAAAGAAAATAATATGCCCATGTAAATAACCTTTGTCACGCTATGCTAACACCGTGACACTTTGTCCATGCACCAAAAGACTATATATGCTTCTAGTAAAGAATAAAATAGAAAATACATGCTCTCAAGGTCATTACTACTGCTATATCCATGATTCATAACATTTGCATTTGCATCTTCTCAAAACAATAAACAATCAGACCTGAGGAACTAAACATATATGATCGATCAAAGATGAGACATACAAGAGATACAATATGTGTCTTGCTAATAAGCATTGAGACTTGACTCTAGAATCAATACTCCACATTTGCAATTACAACCTCATTTCCATTAGCCATATAACCTCTAAATAGATGTATCGGCCTCTAAAATAGATCTACCTACCTAATTTTACCACCTCTAAATCCCACAAAGTGAATGTATGAATAGGGCTAAGCATATACTATCAAAAAAAATCTTGCAAAAGTATGAACAAATATTGTATGAACAAGGTGTGGGGGCGGTGGATTCTCACGTGGGTCACCGACGAGGTCTTGGGAGCGGCGGGGATGGGCGGCAGGGGGAGCCTAGGAGAGCCTTCAACTTCTTCCACGACGGCCCGGCGTGGTCGCTGCCCCCTATGCCGCTGGACCTGCAACCCACGTCGCCGGCGAACTGGGCTTGGTCCTTCACCATCTTCTCGAGCCGGCGAGGTCGGTTGGCCGGGGGTTGGCGGCTGCGGCGGGCGGAATGTGAAGAGGGATTAGGGTAGGCGGTGGCGGAATGTGAAGAGGGATTTTGAGGGGAACTTGCGCAGCCGGGTTTTTGTCAAAATAAAAATAAAAAAAAGCAGGCCAACTTTACCTATTTTGGTGATTATTATTTATTTGTTAATTTACTCAAGAAAAATGTTAAAATACCAAAATAAAGCTAAAAAAATCTAAAACTTTGCATTGACACCTCCTTTTTAGTGTAGCATGTTGAAAAAAAAAAAGTGAGTCGATTCTCGAGAAAGTGTTGTTGCATATCCTCACAATGGCCTACATCTCTCACACATGTTCTAGTAACTAGGTGAGAGATGCTCATGATAGTGTGAGATGTGTACTACCACTTTCTCAAAATCATCTCAAACTTTTTGGGGTGTCTATAGAGCCAACCTATGATGTTGTGTGCATTTGTGAAATTTTTTAGACCAAGTTTGCCAATTATTGTGATTATTTGTTGATTTAGTCAAGAAAAAATGATAAAATACCAAAATAAAGCTAAAAAAATCTAAAACTTTGCATTGACACCTCCTTTTGGTGTAGCATGTTGAAAAAAAAAATGAGTCCATTCTAAGAAAGTGTTGTTACATATCCTCACAATTGGCTTACATCTCTCACACATGTTCTAGTCACTAGGTGAGAGATGCTCATGATAGTGTGAGATGTGTAGTACCACTTTCTCGAAATCATCTCAAACTTTTTTGGGGTGTCTATAGAGCCAACCTATGATGTTGTGTGCATTTGTGCAATTTTTAGACCAAGTTTGCCTATTATTGTGATTATTTGTTGTTTAGTTTAGTCAAGAAAAAAATGATAAAATACCAAAATAAAATCTAAAAAAATCTAAAACTTTGCATTGACACCTCCTTTTGGTGTAGCATGTTGAAAAAAAAAAAATTGAGTCCATTCTAAGAAAGTGTTGTTACATATCCTCACAATGGCCTACATCTCTCACACATGTTCTAGTCACTAGGTGAGAGATGCTCATGATAGTGCGAGATGTGTAGTACCACTTTCTCGAAATAATCTCAAACTCTTTTGTTGTGTTTTGGGAGACAAAATATGCCATGATCACACACAAAAAAAGTTAAAAAAAAAAAAAAAATAAAAATAGAGAAAGCAAAAGAAAAAAAAAAGAACATAAATGTTGATTATACCAAAACAATTAAGATCCTTAGGGGTTTGAACTTGGCACCTACGACTCAACCTTAGAGAGTGTTACCATTGTGCTATTTAGATGTTTGCATTAGATTAGTACTTATATTTTGTTTTAGGTGGTAATATGGACACTTTCAAATTTGGGAAGTTTTAATTTTTTTTTTTTTTTTTTTTTGGGTGGCAAAGATCTCGAATAGTCTCTTGAACTGCCAAAGATCGGATCGCAGCTTTTGCAAGAAATTCTAATTAGATAAGCAATACATCACTAGAAACAAACCAAAAACATCAAGGTCGCTATGAGACAAGGCAGATTAGATAAGCATTCCTAACAAAAGCCATATCCTAAGTTATGACACAAGACATAATTCTCATTACATAAGCATTATGGCTCCATTCTCGATTAGAATACTATTTTATTTACCTTTTTTTGGGACTTTTTTGTTGTGTGATCGTGGCGGTGATATTATTCTAATGACTTCATGGTGGAACTACATTGCAAACATTCAGTTAAAAAGACCAAAATCAAGGTAAAAAATCTAAAATATATTACTTAAGCTCCCGGGATCACAACCCGTATGGCACTGTAGTACGAAAAATATCTCGGCATCACGGATGCCACCAAACCAAACTTTAGTGCTAATTGTTCTCAATTACATTTATAACTCCTAAATACATATATCTATAGATAGGTTGGGCATCAAGCGGTGTTTGGCGAGTGTTCAGCAGAGTGTCCAAATTCTTCTTCACTTCCTCCAAATCTGCTTCAAACCCGAGATGATCTTGTCCTTCTCCTTGAAAAAAAAATTTCAGGTGAGACGGCTTTGATGGCATACTTTTCGACGGATTCATTTGTCTTCTTCAGTTCCTCCCCGCAGCTCTTTCGATCAAGCTTTGTCGACTCCATCCCAAGCACTCAAGAGATTCCACCCTCCTAACCATCTTTGCATCCCGATCGCCCACAAAATTCTGCAAAAAAATTTAATATCCTTAGCACGGTGGCGCAGCGCCTCCACATGCATGATTATTCGTGGTTGTGCTTCAAGTACAGCTCCATCATCCTCGTTCTCCGCATCGATGGTTCTCTTTGCAGCCAGATACATTCCTAAAATAGTGAAATGTTGAGAAAGTTGAACAATAATTTTTTGTAAGCATAATAGAAAAAGTGTAAATGTAAAAGCATTCTTTCAAAACATGCAGGTTTAAGTTCCCGTGTGGATCACACCTGTCCCATACAGATTCTCGGTATCTCTCAAGAACTCAAATTCACAGGCTCACTTAACACTACATAACAGAAAAGTAAACATTCTTGGACATTAAGTCCTACTCAAAGACTACCAAACGGATGATACTCCGTAAATTCTTGAGATATGTTTTTATTTCCTGATCTGTGCTATTTAACTAAAAACAAGAATATCACAGTTTTAGAGGTAAGGAATGGAACCACTTTGTGACTTTTAGGAGATGGCTATATGGGAGTTTAAAGGAAAATTGGGATAACATTAAAGCTGACATGCATGTTTTTCTGTTTCAATGATTCTCCCGATTTTGTGTTTTGGAATTTGTCTAAGAAGTCTAAATTTACAATCAAATCTGTTTATGAGGCCTTGACCATTTCTAATTCTGGTTTCATATCATAAAAACATCCGACAAGTAAAATTACCTATTAAAATTTTCCTATGGCAAATGACTTATGATGCTTGTGCTCACTAAGGAGAACTTGATTAAAAGAAATTGGTCCGGTGACCCAAAAATCTTCTAATGTTATCCCAACATTTCTATATTTCCGTTTGCATAAATGGAAATGGAGTAATCCGCGTGGAAAAAAAATCAAAGCATGAAAGCATATCGAACTCTAAATAGATGTATTAGCCTCTAAAATAGATCTACCTACCTAATTTTGCCACCTCTAAATCCCACAAAGGGATGTATGAATAGGGCTAAGCATAAACTATACAAAAAATCTTACAAAAGTATGAACAGTCATTGTATGAATAAGGAGTTGGGGGCGGCGGATTCTCACGTGGGTCACCGACGAGGTCTTGTACTTCTTCAACGGCGGCCCGGCGTCGTCGCTGCCCCCTATGCCGATGGATGCACCGAGATCGCCGCTGGAGCCGCCGCCCTCGACGCCCGGCGGACCGGGCTTCGTCCTTCACCATCTTCTGGATGCCGGCGAGGCCGGTTGCGGCCGGGGTCGGCGGCCGCGGATTCGGGGGGCTTCGCCGGAACATGAAGAGGGATTAGGGCGGGACCCATGATTAGGGTAGGCGGCGTCGGTTTTACCTATTTTGGTGATTATTTGTTGATTTAGTCAAGAAAAATGTTAAAATACCAAAATCAAGGTAAAAAATCTAAAATTTTGGACCTCCTTTTGGTGTAGAACATGGACAAAAAAACAAATTTGCCATTCGGTGTTGCTTGCACATCCCCACAATGGCCCACATCTCTCACACATGTTCTAGTCACAGAATGGATTAGGGGAGATGTGTAGGCACTTTCTCTGACATCGATAGATTAGGGTATTTGGCAATTCGGTTTACCTATTTTGGTGATTATTTGTTGATTTAGTCAAGAAAAATGTTAAAATACCAAAATCAAGGTAAAAAAAATCTAAAATTTTGCATGGTCACCTCCTTTTGGTGTAGAACGTGGACAAAAAAAAATTTGAGTCCATTCTGAGAAAGTGTTGCTGCACATCCCCACAATGGCCCACATCTCTCACACATGTTCTAGTCACTAAGTGAGAGATGCTCAAGCTAGTGTGAGATGTGTAGTAACACTTTCTCTGAATCATCTCAAACTTTTTTTGGGGTCTCTAGGGAACCAAACTATGGTGTTGTGTGCATTTGTGCAATTTTTAGACCAAGTTTACCTATTATTGTGATTATTTCTTGATTTAGTCAAGAAAAAATGTTAAAATACCCAAATGTAGGTTAAAAAATCTAAAATTTTGCAAGGACACCTCCTTTTGGTGAACCATGTTGACAAAAAAATTTGAGTCCATTCTGAGAAAGTGTTGCTGCACATCCCCACAATGGCCCACATCTCTCACACATGTTCTAGTCACTAAGTGAGAGATGCTCAAGCTAGTGTGAGATGTGTAGTAACACTTTCTCTGAATCATCTCAAACCTTTTGGGGTCTCTAGGGAACCAAACTATGGTGTTGTGTGCATTTGTGCAATTTTTAGACCAAGTTTACCTATTATTGTGATTATTTCTTGATTTAGTCAAGAAAAATGTTAAAATACCCAAATGTAGGTTAAAAAATCTAAAATTTTGCAAGGACACCTCCTTTTGGTGAACCATGTTGACAAAAAAAATTTGAGTCCATTCTGAGAAAGTGTTGCTGCACATCCCCACAATGGCCCACATCTCTCACACATGTTCTAGTCACTAAGTGAGAGATGCTCAAGCTAGTGTGAGATGTGTAGTAACACTTTCTCTGAATCATCTCAAACTTTTTTGGGGTCTCTAGGGAACCAAACTATGGTGTTGTGTGCATTTGTGCTATTTTTAGACCAAGTTTACCTATTATTGTGATTATTTGTTGATTTAGTCAAGAAAAATGTTAAAATACCAAAATCAAGGTAAAAAAATCTAAAAATTTGCATGCACACCTCCTTTTGATGTGGAATGTGGACAAAAAAATTTGAGTCCATTCTGAGAAAGTGTTGCTGCACATCCCCACAATGGCCCACATCTCTCACACCTGTTCTAGTCACTAAGTGAGAGATGCTCAAGCTAGTGTGAGATGTGTAGTAACACTTTCTCCGAATCATCTCAAACTTTTTTGGGGTGTCTATGTAGCCAACCTATGATGTTGTGTGCATTTGTGCAATTTTTAGACCAAGTTTACCTATTATTGTGATTATTTGTTGATTTTGTTTAAAAAAATGTCAAAATACCCAAATGTAGTTTAAAAATATCTAAAAAATTGCAAGGACACCCCCTTTTGGTGTACCATGTAATTTGATCTAATTCAGAGAAAGTGGTGATGGACACATGTTGACAAAAACAAATATAAATTACAATGCCATGGTCACACACAAAAAGTGGCAAAAAAATAGGGAAAGGAAAAAAAAACATAAATGTTAGAAAACCAAAAAACTGATCTGAATCCGGGCCTCATTTCATTTCTCCTTTCCCAGGCTCCGACTCCTCCACCGCCGCCGCTACAACCGCCGCCACGCCTTCCTCCGCCGCAGAGGACGCCGCCGCCGGCCTCATGGAGATGAAGAATCCCGCCCGATCCGCACGCCGCTAGCAACCGTAAGCGACAAGAAGACCGGGAGGTGGGTCCGTGACAGGCGACGACGACGACGAGGTGGCTCCACCGGTTGCCGCCAAAGACCGGCGCCTCCTCCTCCCGGGCTGGTCCTTCCAGGGGGCCAAGATCGGGGCGCCGCCGCCGGCGCTTCGGCGGCGGCGGCATCCACATTCCGGATGTCCCACCGGGGTTTGAGATGGGGGCTCTCGGCTCGCCATGGCTCCCCCCCGCTAGCGCCAAGCACGCAATGGTGCTTCGTTCTGGGAGGGCCATCAACTTCGACCTCGCCGCCGCTTCACCGACCTCGGCCAAACAAACCCCCGTGTGAGGCTAGGGTTTATTGGGTGGGGTTTTTGAGTTTATTGTAGGGTTCTTTGGTGCTAGGCACCTTGCTTGTGTTTGATCATGCATGAACTCACAAATGCGTAGAACCAATAGCAAGTTCTTAGTGATCAAGATAGTACAAATTTAATTGAATGAATTTGTTTGAATGCAATTTAGTGATCGGTATAGCAAAGTGTATTTTGTTTCGTGCTTGGAAACTTGTCGTCACATTTTGTTTGTGGTTGTTCACATTTTAATTAAACAAGCACGCCAATGTAACAACCAATAGTCCGACAACTAACCGACCGACCAAAGAATTGTTACACATCCCAAATTACAAAGATGAAACAAAAAAAAACATACATATGACATAGATCAAATCTACTCGGACTCCTTAGTCTCCTTGACAAACTCAACCAAATGGCGAAAAGCACGCTTGATCCTCGCCTTCCCGGTTGAGCGCTCCATGTGGACGATGTTTTGCTTTCACGAATGCGTCCGCGGCTTCAAGGAGTTGTGCTAGACGTCCTACCGTCCCCTGAATAATTTCAGCGGATAATCATAAGAAAAACAAATCAGTCGTGCAAGTAAAAAAAATACCATATATCCATGAAAAAATCTCTAGCTCATTCCTATGTGTCATTCACATCCCGAAATTACAATTATCCATGTACACACAATTTCTCAAAATCATACAAAATTGTACAAATAAATAAAGCATGTGTAATCGCAAGAAGATTGAAACATAGTGTTCGTAGCAAAGTCATGGGTAACATATCATTGTAAAATGGGACTCGGCAAGCCGCTTGATCAGTCTTCTAGTCAAGATGATGCCTGGTGTACTTGTGGTCCGCGACGCTCCTCTCGCAGCGCCTCCTTCATCTTCACCGGATCCGTAGACATCATCGCCACCGGATCCGTAAGACCTTCGCAAAGAAACGCGAGAGAAATTCATGTCAAGGTTACAAATTAAAGTAGGACGAGTAGTTTTTTTCCCCAACCCCATTTCCATTATCGAGAGGGGGTTAACCCCATTTCCATTATCGATCCAAAGATAACGACCCATTTTAGCGGAAATAGATCAAAAACATTTGTAGATCATCTAGCATCCAAAGATAAACAAACCATCCGCAAGGAGGAGTAGATACTGATTAAAACAGCTTCGTAACATACTCATCTCCCCGGTGCTTCTTGACATCACGCCGCGCGCGCCTACGTCCTCCCGCCCGGCGCTTGCCTTTGTCTTCCATGGATGCGGTTGCTTGGTGAGATCAAGAATGATCGATCAAAAGAAAATGCAAATGAGTGGGCGTAAGTGCAAAAAGGTTCCTTGGTCGATATATAGAGGAAGAAGATGGAAAACTACTCGGGAAGTGGGTCGTTCGAAAGTACCCCCCCACAATCAAAAACCCCCTACTAAACGTGCGCTTATTGGCGCGTGTTCCCATGCCTCTCACTCTTGCAACCACCTACCAAAGTATTCGTTCAAAGAACAATTTATATTAAATTAAAAAATTATTTGAAGGACCAAAACAGTTTTCCTCAAGCATACAAAAACCATTCTCGCAAATGTAAGGTCGTCACCATATATTCATCTATACTCGATACTAGCCTTCAAATGACCATAAAAAAGTAAGATCAATGTTTCGCAACCGCATAGGATTGGAGTATCACGATTAAATCAAGGACCAATGTCACAGAGTGCAGTGATTAGAAAACAAATTGCGCACACATGCATTTATTTTTTCCATATGTTGTTTGGATGCAAGTGACACCGAAGTTAGCAACTTATATTTGAACATTTCTCGTATGTGTCTATTTCAAGTATATGATCAAAAGAACTTATATTTGAACATTACATTTACCAAGTTTGCACTCTTAGTAATTTTGGGTATGTGTTTAACTGCTTATATATTTCTCAGAGTTGCATTCACCGCACTTATGCCAAAACCGAGGTGCGAAGCTGAAGGAAGAATTGTCGGTGAAGGTGGCCGAAGCCGCACGAGGTGTCCCAAAAGAATGAAGAGATGTCCGACAGTCGACCAAGCTGGAATTGTCCGACGTCACCACTAGAATCAATGTCCTCCTCCCCGCAAGGTACGGACAACAAGAATGACAAGATCATTGCGGTTGAAGGCGGAGTTGAAGGCGGAGTTGAAGGCAGAGATTGAGGAGTTGAAGAGGAGTATCTCCCTAGAACTTGGTGGACGAGGTGTCCAAGCCGGACTCTATCTATAATTATCTCCCCGCTTCGATTGTGCTTGTAAGTTATAAATATGGTTGTGCGTGGTGGAAGGAGAACAATTAAGTCTCATCTGGTTATATATATATGAAGTTAGCTTTTTTGCAATTATGAATCTGTTTGCATGTCATTTTTTTTAATATCTAGTGGCACATAGCCCCCTTCCTTGGCATAATTACACACTTTCTCCTAATCATCTCAAACCTTTTTGGGGTATTCATGGAGCCAAACTATGATGTTATGTGCATTTGTGTAATTTTCAAACAAGTTTACCTATTAAAAGGATTATTTGTTGATTTACCAAAAAAAAAGTTTTGTTACCTTCATTAATGTATTTTAAAAAGGAAGCAAAAAAGAAATGTTGGAATTGGCACCTAGGATTCCTAACCTAGCACCTCATGAATGGAGTATTTATCAAACCATGCATTTTTCTATTGTTATGGAGCCAAACTTTTTTATTTAACGAATTTATATACCAAAATAAATGTTAAAAAAATGTTTAAATACCAAAATAAAGCAAAAATTGCAAAAAGCACTATAACACCATAGTTTGCTTCCATAGACACCCCAAAAAGTTTTGAGATGATTTTGAGAAAGTGGTACTACATTTCACACTACCATGGGCATCTCTCACCTAGTGACTAGAACATGTGTGAGAAATGTGAGCCATTGTGAGGATGTGTAGCAACACTTTCTTTGAATCGACTTCAATTTTTTCATCAACAAGCTACAACAAAAAGGAGCTGTCCCACCAAATTTTTAGATTTTGTTACCTTCATTAATGTATTTTAAAAAGGAAGGAAGCAAAAAGAAATGTTGGAATAAGAAAAACAAATGGCACCTAGGATTCGAACCTAGCACCTCATCTTAAAAACCAATGGAGTCTTACCATTATGCTAACCATGCGTTTTTCTATTGTTAGCGTGAACGATTTTATTTAACGAGTTATATCACAAACGACCTATAAATCCCCTCTGAACCCACCTCGTTTACTCACCGCATCCGCATCTCATCCCCCCTTCACTCATCCGCTTCCACCTACCTCAACGGGGTTTTCCGCCGGCGACGCCTCCGCCCCATTGCAGCCATGACTAAGGCGGGGGTTGAAGAATCCCGCCGCCGGTCGGCCAAGCGAGCCTCCACACTCATGGCAAGTTCTCCCGGACCGGAGGGCGATGAAGGTCCGCAAGGGGAGAATTGGGGTTTTCTTGGGTGGGACCTTTTTTTTTTTTTCAGTCCGGGGGACAAGGTTCAAATCATGATATAACCATCTCCTAAAAGTAATTTGCAAACCATTTCTAACTTCGTCGGCGGTGGCGACATTTTTTTGTCCCCGCCAAGCCAAACAAAATGGGGAAAAATAGCCGTCGCCGGCCCGGCCCATAGGCTTACACTCTCCAACTCCGACCATGAGGACCACACCGAATCCGGTGAGATTGGGGTTTTCTTGGGTGGGGATATTTTTTTTGGATGTAATAAATTTTTTTTTTTTAGTCACAATTCAACTCATGATATAACCATCTCCTAAAAGTAATTTGCAAACCATTTCTAACTTCCATGCATGTTCATTTTTTTTGATCATATAAACAAAATAGGAAAAATAGCATTGTCCGCCATAACCATGAGTCCAACCAAAATCATGTAAACATCAATTTTCTACTAATGATATCTCTACCATGTAAGTAAATTTCTTTTCTTTAGTAAATCAGCCCACATTGGTGAATCAATGGAAGAACCAAATTTGTCTACATATCATGGTTGCATTGAGATCATATTGTTGAACCACCCTTGATGAATGATACAATTGTTGAATCATCCCAAAACTGAATTTACCATATGCTTCTATGTCATACGTCACTTCTATTTTGCTTCATATATGCTTGTGGCACAAAACCTTTTGTGGCATCATGTTTGTGTCTTTGGACTTCTATTGTGTTGTTTATTAAGCAAATACACCATGCCTCATATATGCTCTCTTATGAATGTAGATATGCCTTGTAACCTCTTCATTTTTTTGATTAAAGAAACAATTTTCCATTAAAATAGGTGGACCTCCTTTGCTTCAATTCAAAATTTGAATCATATTTTTTGACTTCATGCATATTCTTATTTTTCATATACTTATGTTTAATGATTGCCTCATAACCCCTTCTCATGTAAAATTTCATGAATGTCAAAGCAAATGATCTATTCTTGAATGCGATACGTACTCATGGATCAAACTTTATTACCTAATAACTTATTAAATTGTTTGAAAACCTTAGTAAAATTTCACAACAATCTTTGTAATTGTGCTATTGTTAATGTGTTTATTGTCTATGTTAAGTCCTCGCTTCTCAATTGACTCTTGTCATGTTTATCCTTATCTGTTTTCTCTGTTTATGTTTAACCCAATGTGTCAAATGTATACTTGATTGAATCATACATAGATATGCTTGCTATTCACCGATCGTTTTTGTTGATTAAAATGTGTAGACTTGTCTTTGCTTTGCGAGAAGATCATGAAGATGGAGCGTAAGGAAGGAAGAAGATGAATTACCTAGGGCGAGAAGGTCATGCGGAATGGAGTTAAGATTGTGGAGATGGAAAAGGAGCGGGCACGAAGGAACTTGTCATCTCGCCGATGAAGGAGGAGCTCGAGGACCTCAAGAAGCGTGAGTAGGACCTCAAGAAGTAGGAGTAGGACCCGCGCGGATGATGGATGGACCTAGTAGTAGCCTTGTGAATGGAACTTGATGTATTTTGGATGGACCTAGGTTACAATCTGGTGGTAGCTAGATTGTAACCTCAACTAAATTAGTAGCTGAAAACTTGATGATGGCACCTGATGGTTGATGGTTGGTTGGTTGGTAATAATGTAAATATATATTAGTGACCTAGCTAAGAACTTGATGATGGCACTGAACTCTAGTCTCATCTGGCCGGCATATATATGCCTTGTGTAGTAATCTATATGCGCTTAAGCTTATGAAGATTTCTTTGTTTGTTCATTTTTTTTGAATGTTTTGGATGTGATGAGCTATTGTGAATCAAAGACTTTCTCATAATCAAGTTTTGTTCTCAAAATATGGCCAAATAGGAAATAGCAATATAGAAAGATAAGTGTTTAGTGGCCAAATATTTGTTATGATTATTTGTTCCTATTTCATAAGTGTTTAGTGGCCAAATAGGGATAACCAATTAAAAATATGGTAAAATTAAAAATAAGTGCAAGAACATAGGGATAATAACAAATTAAAAAATCAAAATCAAAATTTACAGATCAGCAATTTTTCGGTCATCTCCCCATCTAATTCCCTTTCCCCTCGTCTCCCCATCTAATCTCTCTTTCCCTTTCCCCTCATCTCCCCATCTCGCCCCACAATCCCCATCTCAAAAAAAAAACCCGGCGGCGATGGCCCGCGGTGTTGGCGGCGACGGCGGCGACTGAGCGCTCGTTCGTGCATCCGCGGCCAAGAAGACCCTCGCACGGCGGCCGCCGCCGACAAGGGGAGCCGGGCAGCCTCTGCCGCGGCCAAGAAGAAGTCGACCCCCGCCGGCAACGAGGCCAAAGGGCCTTCCTCGACAAAGGCCATGAAGCAGAAGGTGAGATTTCATTACTGATATATATGATTCCTACTGATGGTTAGTTGATGAACCGGACTTGCATTATCTATATATATATGATTCCTAGTGATGATTACTTGCATTACTATATATAGATTCCTAGTGATGATTATTTGTTATTTTATTTGTTTATTTCATAAACAAGTTTAGTGACCCTATTCCCAAATGTGCATGCAAAAATGAGAGAAATCACCAATCCAAAATGTTTGTGAAATATGATCACCTTTTGAGTTATGGTGCATTACAAAGCATCCTCACTTTGTGGTGCTTTACATGTTTATTTTATTTATTTCTGAATGAACATGATGTTTCCGAAAATAAAAATTCTAAAACTTATTCCGGCTTGCTAACTAATTTTAACTATACTTTGAAAATATCAATAACTAGAAACCTCGTAACCATTCCCCTAAACTTTAATTTCTGAAGTTTAGTATTGTCATGGTGTCTTAACCGAATATTCAAAGACCAGAGAAACGCAAGATTTATCCATTGTGTCCTCCAATCATCTACTTACCATCACCGAAGGAGACACAAGTGATATATATATATATATACTTTTTTAGCAAGTCATGCCACATAGGGGAATTAGATTGCAATTTTTTTTAAAGACTAATAGAATCTGTGTTCAAATATCTAAAATTCACAAGAAACCCATAACCATTACCCCCGAACTTTAATTTTTGAAGTTTGGTATTGTATGTTCACTAATATCCTATGTTCTATGCTAACAGAAAGTCTATGAAACATCAAGTGACGATGATTCTTCGAGTCCGATGGATCTCTTTAAACCGATGATGTCAAGTTCTCACGAGAAGTCGCACAGATTGATATCCGTGACTACATGACCTACATCAAGCAGAAGTTTGACAAGTATCTTGATGCTAGGATGAAGAGGCTGCGTGATGAAATTTGGGAGGAACTGGAGAGGTTTTCTAGAATGTAGTGATGAGAACTGAACAAGACTGACAACCGGAGACGACGAAGACGAAGCTGAAGATGGAGAGGAGAACAGGTTTTTTTAGTCTGATCGATGGATCTGTTCCTAGTTTCAGCATTGATCTTTTGATGTAATATATCGTTGGCCGGTCTGTTAGTTGGTCAGTTGTTTTCTTGGTTGTCGTCAGACTTTGTTCGAGTTCGATGGGGTTAACAGTCCCCCAACTCTTTTGTTCCACCGTCTGGGAACTAGGTCTTGGTTTGCTTTTCTGAACAATATATGCTGGTGCTGTTATGTAGTAGTTTAGGATCTTGGAAGTGGTTGGTGATGGATGTATGAACTTAAGCCTCACTTGGTGATGGATGTTAGAACCTAAATGCAGTATTGCTTATCTAATCTGGCGCTGGAGTATATTTTTTTTCCACTCGGGTAACCCCATTTCCATTGATGAGAACAGAAATACAAGAGTATAGATTGTTTCAGAAAACTTAACCCAACTGATAACCTTCTAAACTATCCTCATCATTCCTGCCAAAATACGAGAACCTGCAGGACTAACTGACCCAAAGTTTGAAACAACTCTGATCAACACGATCAGCTAACAGAACTGACACTTCAACTGTCCTGACATGAAACAAAATACACTGCTACCTTCCGTAGCCTACCAAAGGACCGAAACCTGAAACTAAACTGACAGAGACAAAACAGATAGAAGACAACTAAGATAGGGCTTCAGCAGACTCTCGTCGATCTTGAGCACACCTCCGATGCACCCCTTTCCTCATTCTTCTTCCTGAGGGTCATCTTGAGCACCCGCCGAGCCTTGCAAGAGTAGGTGTCTATCTGCCCAACAAAATTGCAATTGGATTATTCATTAACTTTTTTGTCAAAAACTGCTTTCGGTTCTACATTTCCAAATTGCCCAACAAATAGCCTAATACTCAATGTAAATGGCCTAATACTCCAAATTGCCCAACAATTCTTTGTGACGAGTCAAGTTTTAGGTGGTGAAGCAAAATGTCACCATGAAAAACTAGTTTTTTCCTTTTGCTTTTCTGATGTAATGCCTAACACTCTGAATTTGTTCAGAGTTTTGCCGCATCTCTGAATTCACAATAGCTTGCTTTGCTCAGCTGAAATATAAATGTTAGAACCTAAATGCAGTATTGCTTATCTAATCTGGCGCTGGAGTATATATTTTTTTCCACTCGGGTAACCCCATTTCCATTGATTTTTTTTCCACTGTGCTATATAAAAGGTTGAATTTATATCTGACATGCATCGACATAATAAAACTTGTATTTACATAAGACCTGAGGTAGAGTTGCAATATTAACGACATTACATATAAACTTGTATTCACAAATAGTGCGACAAATCCAGCATAGACCAAAACCTATTAACGACATTACATATAAATATAAAGTATACTCGATCGAAACTTACTACTACCAAAGATGCTAGACGATCCACTCATCCTCATCCTCCACAACCCCGACATTGCGGACGGGGCGATACACTATCTATGTATCCAAGTAGTACCGACCGGTCTGCGAACCTATATCCATGCTTCTCTTGGAGGCTACGAGCTATCTCATACGAGAAAAAGCGTCGGCCGCAGCGTATGTCCTCTGTTCATAATCCATATTAGCTTGGCCCCACGGTTTATGCATGGGGTCATTCTTCCTCTTTTCCTTGCAACGAATCACCGAACAGCGTCTCGCAATCTTCAGCGAAATAAGCCCTCTCTCCCGGACGGGCAAGACCATTGTAGTCGGGGATCTCACGAACAATCGATTCTGGATCTTGTGGATTAGAGACCCGCACTCCGCAATCCTCCGCCAAACGAGTGACATCGTTTGAGATGTGCGCTCCAAAGGTGAATATATGCCCCTCCTCCGACGAAAAGCGCTTGAGAACATCCGGAAGATCACCGCCGGCCCGATGAACTTGATACAGCCGGATAGCGATTGCCCACACACGATTGCGGCCTGGCGATCCTATAGATGTCATCGCCGATCTTGTTCGGCCGATGCTTCTCCACTCACTATCCAGTCCAACCACCAAGGGCCGCCACTCAGGCAAACCGTGACGAATCTCCTCGAGGACACCTTTGACGACGGCCTCCTCGATCGTCACCGTCGTGTGGATAGAGTAGTACTTGGTAGCATCCCAGCGTCGAGACGGGTACCGAAGAACACCACTCGATCCCCGTGCACGGCGAAGTACTTCTTCATTGCACGGCCTCTTTGATGGAGGCTGCGTCCAGCCGAATCGCCCGCCTCTTTAGGGGTTATCGCGGCGGCGCCGATCACTTGGATTGCTTGACGACGCCATAGTGATCTCCTTCTAACTCCGATCGATCCACGCAAATGTGAAAGGCTCCTAACCTTCTCTAAACTCCCTCAATGTCAGAGGCGATCGGGGAACCGGCGTGTGGAATGTGGATATCTTTCCAGTAACCGCGGTATATATATCTGAATAGACACGACGATCAGTTACCAAAAAACCGCTTCGTATCCCGCGCCAATATGAAACTGCAAAGCCCCAGAATATGAAAGGGCGCGCGGCAAAATACGAAGCGTTGTCATGTGAAGTGATCACCTCTTGGAAGTTGCCGCCCATCTTGATGATAATTAAGAGCACCCACCAAAATGTCTTACCTTCTATTTTTTTCTACTCGTGCTTGCGAAATACAACTTGACGAGCAACCGGATCAACGCGTCTCATGAAGCCGGCGAGAAGCGGTACACATCTCGGGACGCCTATCGAGCTCTCAACAATGGCGGTTTGGAGGACCAACATGGCAAAAATCTCAATGCACCATGTCTTCTTTGGATGTCGCCCCGGTTTGGAGTCAAAGATTAGGCTGGCTTCCCATCCCGCAAAGTGAAGATATTCTTGGCGCCATCCCGCAAAGATGGGCAAGATTTTTAGGCAGAAAACCCGAGCCCACGATCCATCATCACTAAAGTATGTAACGATCTTGTAACTTGGCATGGCGCTCCCGAACAAAAACCCAAGCTTCATGCTTGGCGGATGTACCTCCTTGCTTGTAACAACTCTCATTGAGCTCCATGTCCATACGAGTGTGTGCATGATATATAAAAGTTTGGTGGGGAAGCTCTCCCCGCTTGCTTTCAAAAAAAACCTTCTATTTTTCTCCAAATTTTAGAAAGGCGATTGTTGTTTGAATCTGCTTCAGAGTTTTCCGCATCTCTGAATTCACAATAGCTTGCTTTGCTCGGTTGAAATATAAATGTTTTTCAGTTGTTCGATTTTAGACTTAACGCAACGTCGGTATTATTGCGAGACCATGTGATGTAGAATATACGAAAGAACTTCACCTTTGCGCTTCAATACTTGTCAATTTATCGGGTAATTAGAATTGAGAAAATGACTCTTTGGAGTTCAGTTCAATACTCATCTCAATTGGCCAGCACCTAGAACTTGGTCGTCACGACAAAGTTGCCATCGCAGTTCAATATATACTCGGTACTTTGGCGCTGAGTATATGCAATCGATCGTTGTTCATGGGATCTTGTGAAGTTTGAATAATTTGAAATTTCAATTTCAAAGTTTGAGAATTTCGAATAGAAACTTTGGAATACTAAATGACTTCAAACTAAAAAGTCATCAATAACAAATAGGCAATAATAAATGGAAAGGGCCGGCAACAAAGAAATTGGAAGCCCACCGCTTGAACGTAAAGCGTGGCGATATACAATTTAAGTGCAACCAAGTAAAAGTTCATTGCAATAGGTGTGTTAAAGTTGCAACGCCATTTGGGTAGTATTACAACCATACCAAATGGTGGCAATACATACATGTTATTGCATCTTGTGGCAACAAAGGATGCAATAGCCACCTATCTATTGCCACGAGGTGCAAAAAATATTGCAACCCAAATAAGTGGTTGTGATATTTGCCGCTCATAAGCAACCAACACTAATATGGATGCCATAGTTCATTTTTATTGCAATGCACGACATGCTAATGCAACATAAAATTGTTGTTGCAATACTTTCCACCAATTGCCACGAAATCCTTAAAATGGGTGCAACAATTGATCGCCATCATTTTTGCAACCAAAAAAAAAAATATCGCAACACAATTTTTGTGTGGCAATATGGACACATATTACTACCATTTCGGTTGGCTGGTTGGGTGCCATAGTACCCCCTATATGCGGGGCGGCGGCGGCGGCGGCAACCCTGTTGGGCGCGCGCGCAAGCCCCCCCAGGCTGGCTGGGCCGCCCTAGGCCCCCCTCGGGTCGGGTCGGTCCTGTGCTGTGACAGCCATGCTCGACCACTTTGGAGAAGATAGCACCGGCGGGAGGGTAAAGGGAAAGAAGGCGTCCGCCGCAGCTGTGTTAGGGTCTTGGCGAGATTTCCAATGAAAAGGCAAAAAAATTATTGGTCCTATAGAATCAACAAAAATGGGCCTTTATTGTTTGAAACATTTTTATTTTTCTATTGCATGATGAATTAATTTTCTTATTCTTTTGGTGAAAGAAAATTGAAGAAGAGTTCTCCCGATGTACCCCATATACATGTTCTCATCAAGTAGCTAGGCTTCGCCCCAGCCATTTTCATGTCATTTCTTTGTTTAGTAGACTGGCATATCTAGCAAATTTTGGTCCGACTGAAGTGCTTTATATATACTAGTGCTACTAGAACCTTGTACTCCTACCTCTTTTATTTAGACATGGTTTTAGTTTGGCACCACTGGTAATGCAGGGTGCACAATTCCACAAATGCTACGTCATTGCCCTATCAACCGTTCTTATGTGTCATCACAATCACGATCCTTTGCGTCGATCATTGGTATGAAATGTCACTCTTCGCGAACTAACCCGCAACAGGTGCTGCTGCTTTCCTCATGTCAGCAACCACAATGTCTTGGGATGGGTACGGCTGACCTAGCTGCCTCTGTAGAGCCCATACGGCAACGACTGCAGATGCCGTATGTAGTAGTGCTTATCCCCAGTTTGTGCATGGATCAGTGTTAATGTGTCAACCTCTTGTAGCCATCTCTGCAGTGCTTTTACAGCCGCATCTGCAGATGCAGCATGTAGTCGTGCTTATCCCGAATGTTTACATGGCTCAATTTTGTGTTAATCCCTTCTTTGAAGTGTCTATTTCAGAGGCTCCGTTGATCTGCGTTGAGAGAGGGGCTTGATGGCGACGCGTAGGCGCCCCCGCCGGCTGGCGGCGTGCCGCTAGCTTCACGATTGTTCGTCGCCCTCTCCTTCGGCTTCCCCCTCATCGTAAGCTCCTCCCTGTCTTCCCCCCTCTCTGGGTGATCTCCCATGGATCTCCCCGGCCTCTCGCTCGCGACCGGTCTCCAGTTTCAAGATAAGCTTCGCCGCCTCCATGGCTCCCCTGTTTCCTCGTCTGTGGCCGATTCCTTTGCCATGGTGGCAGCTTTTGGTCGCTGCAAATTCAAACTCTCTGTTGCCGCGGTTGGACATCTCATTCAGTCCGTGATCGGCGGCGGTGCGCTTTGCTTCAAAGTCTTCCAGCTTGGTGATCGCGTTTTTAAGTTTTTTGTTGCCTCTAAGACGGCGGGTTTTCAGATCCGCCGCCTTGCTCTGCACTCGAATGTGATCTGTTCAAGGTGTTCTTTCATCTTTGGGGAGGCGGCGGTCCTAATCGGTGCGCGAGTTGGACTCTTTTCTTGCCGATGAACGGCGATCATGGCAACCGGCTCATCGGCAACGTTCTTTTGCTGAGGTTGTTCGACAATCCAAACCTTCCCATCCTCTTTCAGGTGCTAATGCCATCCCCTTGGGTCGCCGCCCGCGATCCATTTTGCTAGTAGGCCTTCGGTCTTTAGTAGGATTCAACCCCCTCTTGGTCGTTCCTCCTGTTTTTGACCGTCTAGTTTGGAGTCCACGGCTTGATGCCGATCGCAACTCCGGCGATGTGGGCCCCGTGCGCCGCCGATCCTACCAAATTGCTGCGAATCCTAGGGTTTGTGCTAGATGCCTCCTTCCTGGACATTCGCGTGCCAGCTGCAGGTGGCCTATCGGATGTCGCGGCGTCTTTGTGTCTCGGGACATGTAGCGGCGAGTTGCGGGGGACATGCTCTTGATGGCAAGGCGGCTGTTGATCCTACGGTTAACTAGTTCAAATCCACGAGCTCCTCGGGGCCGTCACAGCCGCCGATGTTTAATTCTCTTGGGGAAATGGCTAAGGCCATTTGGGTTGCCCTGCACCAACCTATTGAGCAAGCGAGAACAATGGGCGATGGCGATCCGTCTTCTCGGGTGGGCCGTGACCCGGGTTGGTGCGGGATATTAATGTGGAACCGTGTCACTTTGGTCACTCTCGCCGCGCCTTCCTTCTGCTCCGTACCCCACCTCGCACACTCCACCGCCCCAGCAAAAAAACCTTGCTTCCGAGCTACAGTGCACCTCCTCTCCGGTGGTTGGCAGTGAACCGATCATGGCAATGGCGTTCCAAAGGGTCGATCCGCGGCCGTTTGTGCCTCGCACGATGGAATGGCAAGACATCGTCAACCGACCAACCATGGTTCGTGCGGTGGCGTCCAAGAAAGCCACTCCCAAGTGACGAGGGTTTGGTCCGCAATGACGACCTTGCCATCGTCTACATCAATCCGCTCCCGGGTAACATGCTGAACTTTGAGGTAGTTGACGAGATTCTGAGAGAGTTTTTTGCCGCTAGAAGAATCAGGATCAGGGAGATTGAGCCATGCAGTATGGGTCAAGCATATGTGCGGTTTGAGCGTGCTTTTGAGCGTGACTTGATTATTGATGAGGGTCGATTCCGTATGAGAATATCTTCTTCACGTTTGTAAGGCTGTCGGGGAAGAAACGGCGGGGGGTTCGGTTTAATCATGAATGTTGGATTATGATGCTCAACTTCCCGGCTGACTATCAGGAAGAGCAGTTCTTTCAAGACGCTATTGGGTCTTTTGGTAAGCACTTGTTCTGGCACGCAGAGGAAAGGAGAATCACCGAGTCATCATTCGTGCTCGTGTCACCGATATTCTGTCAATCCCACACTTTATTGTCTTTTCTCGATGCACCAGGGGTTCCGGGAGAATCTTGGACTGTTCAATGCGAAATTTTGCAAAGACAATTTCTTGGGTGGGGTTCCACCGAGGAAGATCCTGTACCTGCTATTCCAATTGTGGAAGGGGCTCCTTTTGATTTCTTTGGGCTTGGGCAGCTGGCCCTAGGCCTCACCAAAACATTGATGATGATGAGGAGGGAGACAACAATGGTGGCCGAATCGATTGCTCGTGCGGGAAGATCAGATTCGGATGGCCCAGGATGATGGTTGGCTTCCCCGGCCGGCTCCACAACAACCAGCTTCGACAACGGGTGATGGGCCAAGATCTGAATCTTGTCCCTGGGCAGATGATGGAAATTGACTTGAATGCTCCTGGACATTTTGATGATGATAACCCTCAGGAAGTTATCCTTAATCCTGCTTATCCTATTCAAGGAGATTTTTTGGAGATCACTGATTTGCTAGCTGACAACAATATAGTGCAAGAAATTATTGCCAATGAGTTACCGTAATTGCCGCCAATTGAGCAAGAATTGATGCACTTTGCTAACAATGAAATGGATGTCCCCATGCTCCCCTGTCAATCCTGTTAATGTGTTGGTTGATGAGTTTGACCCTGATCAGCTTATGGAGGCTGCTGAAGCTGAGTTGGATGATGTGCTTGAGGGCTTTAAACTCGGGATGATGTGCCCGTTATTCATGAACCGGCTCAGGAGGAGAATGCTGAACAAATTCAGGAGGCTGCACATGACAATGTTGTCAATGTTGGCATGATCCTGCTTCCTGCCTTTGGGCCTGACCCTGCCTATCTGGATTGGCAAAGAAGGCAAAATGCAGAAGCTACTAGAACTTGGGCCACTTTCTTTTATCCAGGTAAGCCCAATTGTCTACATGTCAGTATTCCTGCAGACTGGGCCAACTTTTTCACTTCCATGCTCATGACCCTAGAGAGATTCGAATGGGCCAAGGAATTTCTGTCTTCCAAAGCTGTGACCTGCCTGGACAATGGAAAGGGTGTTGTGGACTTTTCACTTCCTAGGTTTTGCCCTGCTGGTAAGCCATCTACCTCTTCTGTGACTCTTACCCCAATATATGATAGTTCAACTTCAGTCACCACCTCTGAAAGTTCTGAATCTGCTATCCTGACTGCTGGTATTGATTTTGTATCTGGAGCCTCAGTTGCTGCTGCTGAAAATTCTGAAGATAGCCTGAAGAAGGCTGCTGCCCCTGCTGTCCTAGAAGACCTTGTGGCTGATCCTCTTGCAGATGGAGCTGATGGTGCAGTGATGATGCTGATATGCTTGAGACCTTCACTCCGTACTGTCAAGATGACCGGGAGCGTAAAAGCGTGCTCCCTTTGTGTTTCTGAGGTAAGAAGAAGTCCTAGACTCCAGTTTAAAAGCAATGGTTCTAGGCCTTCTAGCTGCCTCGATAAGAGATGTAACATTTGTCCTCCCACTCTTCCAATTAGTCCGATAAAAAATTTGGGTGTTCAAAGTGGAATTGCTGCTGACTCTCAAGGAGGAAGAGTTAAAGAAGGCTCATAAAGCTCAGCCGGTGGGGAAAAAGAGAAAGACTGGCCAGGCCACAAGAGCAAGCCATGCTGCTGCTGAAGAGCAAGGAGCTTTTGTTGCTACTGGGGACCAAGAACATCTCAAGGATGCTGAGCTGGAGCTACAAGAAGAGTAGGGAGGATATCCCTAACGATGTTAGGGATAGGAGTGCTAGAGAGGAGGATTCCTAGTTCTCTTATCTCCCAAGTGTGAGATGAGCTGTGTTGCTCTTTTGATGTTTCTTTTGCTGGTGTAAAAATGAGTTCAAACTCTAGCTCTAATAGATGTTGGAAGGTTCTTACCTAGAATGTTAGGGGAATTAATGCTAGCTGGAAGTGGGCTGATGTGAAGAACAAAATTTCTTCCTCCTCAATGATATTATTTGTCCGCAAGAAACCAAAAAAGATAGCTTTGATGCTTCGTTTCAAACTCATTTGTCCCGTCTCGTTTGACCGCTTTGAGTTTCTTCCCTCTATTGGTGCCTCTGGGGATCCTTGTTGCTTGGAAAGGCAGAATTTTTAGTGGTGTGAAAGTCTTTTCTAACTGCTATTGCATCTCTCAAGGTTGAGTTCACCTCTATTCATAACAATTCTTCTTGGATTCCGACTTGTGTCTATGGTCCATGTGCTTTGCTGCTTGATAAAATCCCTGTTTCTCAACTGGCTAAAAAATATTCGGATGCCGATGCAATTGATTGGTTGCTATTGGGTGATTTTAATTTGCTCAGGGAAAGTGGAAGATAGAAATAAGCCGGGGGGCAATATCATTGAAATGATGATGTTCAATGACACTATTAGTTCCCCGGGGCTTAATAAAATTGTTTTGCAGGCGTAAAAGTTCACCCGGTCTAACATGCGCCCCCCTCTCCTCGATGGAAAAATTGATTGGGTTTTTTACTACACTTTCTTTGGACTCTAGCTTTCCCCAACACCTCTTGCCAAAGCCCTTGATATGTCTCCTTCTGACCACACTCCTTGTGTGGTAAGTATCTCCACTGTCATTCCTAAGAGCAAGGTCTTCAGGTTTGAAAAATTCTGGATGTATAATGATCGACGGGCTTGAGGTTGTTGCTTTGCTGCTGGGCATCCCCATCTCATCATTCAGACAGTGCCAAAGCCTTGACAGCAAAGCTGAAAAATTTGAGAAAATGTCTTAGAGAGTGGCATGGTTCCAAAATTAACCTCAAAAGTGCTATTCAAATGTCTAGAAGTGTCCTGTTCTTCATTGAGGTCTTGAATGATTTCAGAGATTTAAGTATTGAGGAATGGAATTTCAAAAGAATTCTCTCAAAACACCTACTTGATCTCCTTCAACAAAGAAAAAATATACCGCAACAGAGAGGATCTATAAATTGGGTCAAATTTGGGGATGCCGGCACCAAATTCTTCCATGCCAATGCTACAATCGGACACGGGGCCAACCTTATTAATGAGCTTGAGTCTCTGGGGAATGAGCTTTTCCTCTCATCGGGAGAAGGAAAAGTTACTATGGGAAGATTTCAAAGTTAGATTGGGCACCTCTGACTTCTCTAATTTTCAAGTGGATCCTCGCTTTTTCATTCGGAGAAATAATGAATTGGACATTTTGGAGATTCCTTTTTCTAATGAGGAAATTGATAATGTTGTAAAATGTCTTCCTAATGACAAGTCTCCGGACCTGATGGCTTTAGTAATGAATTTCTTAAGAAGTGCTGGCCTCTGATAAAAATGATTTCTATAAGGTCTGTAATGATTTCTTTAATGGCAATGTTTGCTTGAGGAGCATCAATTCATCTTATATTACTCTGATCCCAAAGGTTGAGAATGCCAGGAAGGTGAATGATTTTAGACCAATTTCACTTGCTCAATTCTTCAAGAAAGCTCATCACTAAAATTTTGGCTAATAGGCTTCAGCCATGTGTGACCTCCTTGATTCACAAGAATCAATATGGATTCATCAAAAACAGGACCATTCAAGATTGTCTTGCTTGGGCCCTTGAATACCTTCACCTCTGTCATCATTCAAAAAAGGAGATTGTTATCATTAAACTGGACTTTGAGAAGGCATTTGATAAAATAGAGCATGAAGCTATGATCACCATTATGCGTGGCCAAGGGCTTCTGCCCGAGATGGATTGAGTGGATGAAAGCCATCTTCAACTCTGAACTTCTTCTGTTCTACTTAATGGTGTACCTGGAAAGACCATCCACTGCAAAAGAGGTGTTAGACAGGGGTGATCCTCTTTGTCCCCTTCTATTTGTGCTGGCGGTGATTTCCTCCAATCCATGATCAACAAAGCCAAGGATATGGGCCTTTTGAACCTGCCAATCCCCTTGCAAAGTTCTACTGATTATCCAGTGGGTACAATATGCTGATGACACTCGATTATTGCTTTGAAGGAGACACTAATCAGCTTTTTTTCCTTAAAGCTCTGCTCAACAGCTTCTCTATGGCCACTGGTCTCAAAGTAAACTTTCAAAAGTCTATGATGGTTCCAATTAATGTTTCAGAGAATAGACTCAATTTGCTTGCTGCCACATTTGGGTGTTCAAAAGGATCCCTTCCCTTAACTTATCTGGGCCTACCTTTGTCCATTGACAGGCCAAGAGCTCGATTTCATGCCCTTGGTCAAGAAATGTGAGAAGAGACTTGGTGGGATCTCCACTTTCCCCAACCTTGCCGGGAGGTTAGAATTGACCAATGCTATTTTTTTTGCTCTTCCTACCTTCTTCATGTGCACTCTAGCCCTGCCAAAAAGTATCATTAAGCATGTTGATAAGAATAGAAAATATTGTTTTTGGAGCGGTGCGAGAGTGTAATGCCAATACACCCCCAAAGCGGCTTGGCCAATGACTTGTGTACCAAAAATTGAAGGTGGATTAGGGATTATTGACATTGAGAAGCAAAACAAAGCCCCGCTTATGAAGAATCTGCATAAATTTTTCAATAAAGAGGACATTCCTTGGGTTCATCTAGTTTGGGAAAAGCATTACAAGAATGGAAAGTTGCCAAGTCATATCGAAAAGGTTCCTTCCGGTGGAGGGATATCTTGAAGCTTCTCCCTAAATTCAAAAGTATTGCAAGACCTCAAGCCCATTGTGGTGATACTACTTTGTTTTGGCATGATGCTTGGGTTAATCCCCCACTAATTGACTCATACCCCGAGCTTTTTCTCTTTTGCTGTCCATAAACTTGCCACTTGCTCGAGAAGGTGCTAACCCGGCTTGATGTCGCCGATCTCTTTCAGCTCCCCCTCTCTCCGGGCAGCCTTCCTTCAGTTTCATGAGCTTGAGAACCTAATTAGTGCTCAGCATCCTTCTGATGTTAAGGATGTTTGGACCTACATGTGGGGATCTAAGAAATTCTCCTCCTCAAAGGTTTACAAAAGCATGATTGGCAATCTGCATGTTCACCCCTCTTTCGGATGGCTCGAAGTCCAACTGTCGACCTAAACATAAGTTATTTTTCTGGTTGCTCATGAAAGACAGGCTCGGACAAGAAATATTTTGAAAAGGAAGGGAATGCAGCTGGATGATTACAGGTTGTGTTTTTTGCAATAGCTTGTCCGAGAAAATTGTATACCATCTCTTCTCTCGAATGTCGGTTTTCAACTATGTGTTGGGACTGGATCAATTTGCAGCTCTCACTAGGTGTCATGTTCCCCGATCTGAATTCTCAACTTAAAACCCAGCTTCACTCTCCTTTTTTTTTATGGATGCTATCATTCTTCTCTGTTGGTCCATCCGGATGGTCGAACGGGCTAATTTTCAATGGGATCCAGCCCTCCATTCGGAATGTCAACGTATCTTCAAGAAGGAACTGTCTCGCTTAAGCACAGGGTTAAACCTAGCAAGCTTCCACGGTTTATCCAATGGAGCCATAATATTGCGCAGATAGAAGATTAGTTTTTCTCTTTTTATTTCGTTCTTCGTTTCTTGAGCACCCCCGGTGCTGCCCCTCGTACTCTTTTTCTTTTGGCTTCGTCTGAACTCTTTTTATGTGCTTTTCAATAATATTTTACTTGTAGGGGGCCACGGCCCCTCCAGATTTTTCAAAAAAAAAAAGGTGTCTATTTCAAGGAGTTCGAAAGTGGGGATAAAAACTATATGCATCGTGCACCGCACGGCTCACTTGCCGTGACACCAGCGATGTTTTGGGCGATACCCTCACCACATCAATGCCGTTCAAGTGTCAACCCGGCCGATAGCGACAAATGGAGCACTGGTTAGCTACCTTTGGTCCAATTCAATCATTATTAGCACCCGCATCGCTGGTTTTATATAGACGTGGTGTCATCCAATCAGCTTGCGTTTCGAGTCCTCTTTTTTATCCACGCGCTGTCCAATATCTATGTGATTCTTGCCACTCATCTATTGGTTAAGCTATATATATAGGGCCCGTGTTGACGATAAAAATCGGTAACACACCAAAACAAGAGCTAGATCGCTCTACGTAGGGCAAGCCGCAATCGAGGTTCGGCAAGCCCCTAGGGATATCCACACCTGGACCATGTGCCTCCAACGATGAGCACGGTACACAAGACACATCGTCAGAGGAGCCTCGTCGGGAGCGCGATACGCAAGACACGCCGGCGTAGTCTCTTGAAACCTGAAACCCCACACATCCGGAACGGACCCCGTGAGGGCGTGCGGCAGCAATGGGCTTCCCTAGCCGGCCTGACCGCTCTAGGCGTTGTCGTCGTCGATCACCTGTTCATGGAAGCGGCAACGAAGAAGAAAGGAAGAAGAGAGAAGAATAGGGTTTGGTAGATGTGTTGTGACGATTGGATATAGATGGGATCAAATCGGCCATGAACCTCTTATTATATAGAGGAGGGTCGTCTTATCCTTTTAGGAAAACATTAGAAACGTTTCCAATCACGAAAAGTTTCCAAAACTCGATAAAAAAATGACCGGTTTTAGTTCTCTTGCAGCCCCCACGGTGTGCACCCGACGCCGATCGTAGGCGGCGGCGCGTCTGTCGCCGCGCCAGACGCGGTCCAAAGAAGCATTGTGGGCGAGCCGTTGAGACACGGTCAATTGGCGTTGTGCTTGGCGTCCGGCGTGCAAGGGACTCAGCCCAGAAAGCATGCTCGCGAGGAGGGTGCCGGATGCCCGCGCCTTTACGCCAAACACACCCACGGCAAGATCGCCGCCGCGTCGCTTTGCCGCCGCTGCAAAAGCGGCGGCGCGCTAGACACCCGCCTACGGCGTCTGCCCGCGCCAAGGCCAGCCCTACCAACGTCTTTGCCGTACCGCCGTGCGTCAGGTGAGAGCGCCGGCGCCGCGCGTGCTGCGTCTGCCGTGTCGAGACCGGCCCGACTCGGCTTTTGCCTTCGTGCACGCAAGGATGGAACTGCCATGCATGCTAGTGGCCTTATCGCCCGACTTGGCCTCGTTTAGATAGCAAAATATTTGCTAAAAACTTCCAAGTTTTTGGTAATTGAGTGACAACATTAGGTGGACTAATAATGTGTGATTGAGATAATACACAGGAGATTAGTTCACATGTGATGACGCAATGAAGGAGCTTTATTGCACATGAGACATTGCATGGAGTCATGTGACCAAGGTGGTGAAGATCAAGACAAGGCTTGGCTTGATGGACCGGTTGCAAGTGTGAAGGGCAAGTCGAGGCGGTGAAGTGATGGACCGCGAGGCGGTGAAGCTTGGGCAAGACTTGACGCCGATGGACCGACGCAATGGTGAAGAGCAAGTGAGGTCAAGATCGATGGACCAAGAAGGTCATGTGATGATATGAAGTGGATCATATCATTGTTGATCGTGTTGGTGCATGTGTTGCATCGACACTTGGAGACGGAGCTAAATGGAAATGTGCAAGGCAAAGGTATAACGTATAGGGCATTTAATTTCGCCGGTCATCAAGAGCTTAGAGAAGTTTATGACCGGATTTAGGATAGATGGCCGTACTATCAAGAGGGGCAAACTTGTTTGCATATCGGTCATCTAGTGCCACTTGTGCGATCTAACTTTGTGATGTGTTAGGATCGAGTGGCGCGGTAAGATCAATAGAAAATCCTTTGAAAACCATTGTGAAAATGCTAACACACATGCACATGGTGATGTACACTTGGTGGTGTTGGCACATTTGCAAAGGAGAAGTTGTTTCGGTGTTTCTCGGACACTAGGATTGCTCTTGGAGTGGAATACTGCTTTGATTAATTGTTCTTTGGATCAAGTAATCATGTGGGATGTGTAGCCCTCTGAGTAAGCTTTCCATAGAGTCTTAATTAGATCATCAAAATCGGGTTTCGGAGCTAAAAGTTATCGATGTTTAAGCGAACGTTGGTTTTAGCCCTTAGGGCACCGCTGCGCTAGGGCGGTGGCACCCGCCATGCCATGGCGGTGGCCACATTGGAATGGGGAGCGCGTGTGCTTTGAGAGGCCAGTCACTGACCTGTCCAGTGGCAAAAATATGGCCACCGCCATGGCAGGGCGGTGACCGGGGCGGTGGCTAGGGCAGCAGGAATGACGTTCGGTGTTTCGATCATATCTCGTTCATACGACCTCCGTTTTCGATGAACTAGGACTTGCTGGAAAGCTAACGAGTATCTCTACAACCCTATGGTGGTAGATTTCGATTTGGAGCAAGTTTGGGTCACCTCCCTGTCCGGTGACCGCACCGCCCTAATAATCCGTGAGAGTGCTGATTTTTGTAATCAGCTCGGGTGGTCACCGCCATGGCATGGCGGTGCACCTTACTGGCTGTCCGGTGACCGCTTTGCCCCAACGGCTAGCTTTCCGACCATTACAATGTGACCGTTGGTGGGCACCGCCCAGCATGGCGATGCACCGCCCTGGTAGGGCGGTGACTGTTGGTATTTGATAAGCCTACAGAAATATTTATAATAATCCGCAAGCGAACGGATACTGGTGAGCATTTCACCCGGGAGACGGTTTTAATATCGAATCCACAGGGAGGATGGTGTGAGGATAACCGAGGCATATAACTAATCCCTGAGCAGCAATCAAGGAACAGGAGAGGATAGAGAGATAAGGAGATTCCTACGGTTGTCTAGTTCTTATCCTTATAAGCTATGTTGATATTGTCTTAAGGGGACGTACTCAAAGGAAAACATGGACGAAACATGCAATCCTCCAGCAACATGGTCCTACTTGGCCTATCATTCGGGGGGTGGCCTCCAAAGGAATCAATGGTACTGTCACTACCACGAACTACCACACGTTCCCAGAATGTAGGGTGCATTCATAAGCAACCTTGGTCTAAGCACCACGCCTAAACCAAAGCATACTCCTCTAATCTATAGATTCCCATAGATTAAAGTACTCAAATAAGAGCTATGAACAATAAGAATAATACTAACACGATTACTTACTCAAACAAGAAGTTGATCCACCATAGAAGTCTCGTGGATCAAGTGCCACAAGGCCTTTGATCCCGGAGGTACAAGCGTAGAGGAGTCACCGATGTGTCCTGTGCTTCCCCTTCTTCTCCTCCACCCACTTTTAGCTCTCAAGACTAGATCTAGTCACTCTCATGGGGTACTATAGATCTAATCTATCAACTCGATATGCTTTTGCTCTTCAACTCACTCTAATACTTCTAGTTCTACATGATCTTCTAATATAGTTTGGAACTAGAGAGAAGAGGTTGTCCTCACATTGGGACACCTCTGACCAAAAGGTCAAGAGATAATGAGTAGAATGAGTTAGGGTTTAGCCCTGGGGTCAGGGGGTCTTCTTATAGGCCTTGGCGATGAATGGTGACCATTGGATCAAACCGACCTTGGCAACGGTGTAGATACAACCTCAAAGTCGGTGGTAAACCAACATTCAAATGTGAGGCTGATTGGTGGGACCCACCTGGCGGCGTCCTAAATAGCTCTGGCGGCCGCCAGGGTAGGTGATCCTCTCATGATCATCCTTCTCCTGGTGTCTTCTGGTATCTGCTAGAGTATTTTAGTCCACATTTTGGGTTGAGTTACTTCACGGTTAAGTCATGTCATCGTATGGGATGTAAACTCTTCCGATTCTCATCGATCTTATCTGTTTTTCTCTATTTAATCCATGAAAAGATATAAATCAACAAAGCTCATGGAATTATGTTAGTGAAACCCCTAAACTTATGTTGATATTCATTTTAAGCCCTTATTCATGTTTAGTTGACTAGTAATATTATGCTATAACAGGTGTCAACAGTGACCACGCAGAAATGTGTTGGAAAGTGCATAACGGCTCTTTTTGTCTTGGGGGCTATAAATAGAGTTGGGTGTCGGCCTTGGGGCTGGTTAAGGACCTTGGGGACTTTGTGTCCTTGCTTGAGAGTGCTTGAGAGCCCTCCCACTCACATATGCTTGATATCGTTCATCGATTGAGTGAGAGATCGAGTTCTAGTGCGTTGCGTTGAGAGATCGCATTTGTGACACTAGGTGATCGTGTTGCAAGCTGGTGGTGCTTGTTGCTCTTGGAGGTTGCCACCTCCTAGACGGCTTGGTGGCAAGAGGCTCCGTCGAGGCACGCAAAGAAGATTGTGCGGTGCTCCGGAGAAGGGATTGTGAGAGGTTCGTGCTCACCTCGCGGGGACTGTGAAGAGCAACTCTAGTGGAGCATTTCATTGAGCTACCACACTTGGGTGTGGGTTCTCGCGGTGCCCTCTGAGGGATTGGCTTGAGGATTCCTATCTTGTGAGTGATTCTAGCGAGCTCCAACCGTGGGATTTGGCACCGACCATTAAGCTTGTGAATCATCAAGTGGGTGAATCGCCAAACCGTGGAACCACCAAGGTGTTGGTCGACAACGAGGAGTAGGGGGAAGTTGGCAAGGTTCCCGAGACCTCGGTAAAAAAATTCACCGGCGTCATCTTGTGTCCACACTTCGCGGTGGTTTGCAATCTCTTCATCACAAGCTTTGTACTTAAATTCATACATATCTTGTGCATGCTTGTGTAGTGGTGTATAGTAACTATCTAGCTTGTGTAGCTTGTTTAGTTACTTTGCTTAGTTTGTGTAGCTAAATTATTTGAGCCTTTGGGTTAGGCGTGTGTCGCCTTGTCCTTAGTGCATCTAGATAGTGAGCTTAGGGGTTTGTGCTTGTGCTTACTAGAATTGTGTAGGAGCTCATTTGTGCTTGAAGTACTAGTGCTAGGTTTGTGTGACCTTGCATTAGAATTGATTAGGAGCTCAAGCTAGGCTTGTCACCTCACTCTTATTGTGTAGGATCTTTTATGAGGTGATTTAGAGTCATAGTTAGAGGGGTGAAGTCTTGGCTAGACCGATAAGCTTATTTCTGCATTAGTTTCGGTTAGCCATGCGATTATTTTTAAAAAGGGGCTATTCACCCCCTCTAGTCCCCATCTCGACCCTTCAATGTGCCCCTATTTTTAGGCGAGAGCTACACGATCCCTAAAAACAAGAACAAAGAACACCAAACGACACGAATGCCCATCATATCGGTTGTCCAAAGACATTTTATATCGGCCATTTTTTTCTAAGGATGTTGCATGCATCGGCCATTGTTTGGAGAGCACCGGGCTTCTTGTCAAATACTTGGAAAACTCGTGTCTCCCTGGAGTATTCTCCGCTAAATGCTCTTGTAAGATCATCGTCTTGCATTGTTTTAGCAAATATGATTTTTGAAACATCACTTCGACCATTCTTTTTCTTCAGTGTTCTTCTTGATGAGTCTGGTCTGGTCAAAGTTGATTACTCTTTTTCCGAATATTTTATTTTTGGCATTCGGATTCTGCAAAATGAAAAAATTCTCCAATGCTCTAAATGGGTGCTAGAATTATCAGAAATAATTTTAGGCCGATTTAAAATTTCATTGAATAGAGTTGGATGACCATTCAGTAGAAAATCGATTGAGCCGATTTGATCAATCGGCTGGGCCGATCAGTAACCACCAACTGAAATAGTCAGCTGAACCTACTTGTCAGGCGTGCACATATGTTACACATTTGCATGCATGCATGTATATGTATATAAACATACATCCCTCGGAAGCTAAGCTGAAAATCAACTTTCTCTGAAAATCCTTGAGACACGTCCATGTTGCTATCAACCAATTAATACATTTGGGTGCATGTGATCAACCAATTAATCCACGCGCTGTCCAATATCTATCGCATATGTGATTCTTGCCACTCACCTATTGGTTAAGCTATATATAGGGCCCGTCTTAACGATAAAAATCGGTAACACACCAAAACAAGAGTTAGATCGCTACATAAGGAGAGCTATAATCGAGGATTGACAAACGCCAAGGGATATCCACACCTAAACCGTGTGCCTCCAACGATGAGCGCGGTACGCAAAACACGTCGTCGGAGGAGCCTCGTCGGGGGCCGCGATATGCAAGATACGCCGGCGAAGTCTCTTTAAACCTGAAACCCCACACGTCCGGGGCCGGACCCCGTGAGGGCGTGCGGCAGCAATGGGCTGCCTAACCGGCCTGACCGCTCTAGGGGCGTTGTCATCGCCGATCACCTGTTCATTGCAGCGGCAAGCCGGCAAACGAAGAAGAAAGGAAGAAGAGAGAAGAATAGGGTTTGGTAGATGTGTTGTGACGGTTGGATATAGATGGAATTTATGAACCTCTTATTATATAGAGGAGGGTGGACTTATCCTTTTAGGAAAACTTTAGAAACGTTTCTAATCACGAAAAGTTTCCAAAACTCGATAAAAAACGACCGGTTTCAGTTCTCTTGCAGCCCATGGGTGTGCGCCCACGCCTCGATCGTGGGCGGCCCAGTGCGTCATTTGCCACGCCGACGCGGTCCAGCGAGCATCGTGGGCGAGCTGTTGCGACACGGTCAACCGGCACTGTGCTTGGCGTCCGGCGTCGCGAGGACTCGGCCCCGTAAAGCATACTCGCGAGGGGGGCGCGGGCGCCGTGGCCTTTACGCCAGACGCGCCCACGGCAGCCTCGGCCGCACGTCGGTGCTGCCGCCGCAAAAGCAGCGAGCGCCGAACGCCCGCCTACAGCGGTCTGCCGCGCGCCAAGGCCAGCGCGACGCGTCTTTGTACCTGCCCATGCGTGAAGCGCTGAGGCGCCAAGCGCTCGTCGTCGCGTCTGCCGTGCCAAGGCTGGCGTTTGACGACCCGCTTGCCTTCCTTCACGCGAGGATCGATGGAGCCGCCATGCGGCGCCCGATGGCCTTAGCGCCGACTTAGGCATGCAAGACACTAACGTCGGTCGCATTTTTAACTTGACCCGCTGCTCTCCATGCCGGATTTCTTGATCTTATGGTTATTTTTGTTGAGCTCCTAACACGACCATGACCCTCTTGACACGTTGCCCATTCTAAAAATAGCATAGGACTATTTTGGGTGTCAATAGCCTTGTTTGGTACCGCTCTCTCCTCGGCTTCACGAGCTGAAAAACAACTTCACCCGCCAAACGGGCTGCTCTCTCCTCAGCTCTCTCCATAGCTACCATGAAATTGCGCTGAGAGAAGCGCGTGCTGTGTGTGAAGCTGCGAAATCACAGCTTGCTCCCGCTCTCTCCCTCAACAATGTCCATATTACCCCCGGGTTTACCACGAAATTACGAGGATATTACCATGCACTTGCCCATAACGCTCCGTGTCGTGGCGCCTCTCCCCAGCGTCGTAGCGCTGCCGCCCGCCCCCCATCGTAGCACCTCTCCCGCGTCGTAGCGCAGCGGCCGCCGCCCTCCGGTCACCGTGGCCACCGCCATGGGTGCGCCCGCCGCCCCCTTGCCGCCGTCGCCAGTAACCCTCTCGCTACCGCCACCGAGAACTCCATAACCCTCCCCGAATCCACCACCGAGCCACCGCCGACGTAACCTTCTGCTGAATCCACCACTGCTGAGAGCTCCTCCGGCCGAGATCCGCCGGATCCGCTTGCTCCCGCCGCCGATCCGCCCGGGGCCATAGTCCGGTCGGCTCCTGATAGGGTGAGGGCCGTCGCCCCTCGGTGGGCGCCTTGGGGAAGGGTGTTGGGAATATGCCCTAGAGATAATCATAGAGATGATTGTATCACCTTGTATCCATGATATATTATGTGTTCATGAATATCCATTAAAGACAACTTGTATCGATTGGCAATTATGTGAATTGTTTGTGAGACTCTTTACTTGTATGGTTATTCATAATTGTCCCTCGGGTCGGAGTTCATGTGAGGACACACATGAATATTAGATCAGCACACATATTAGTTGATGACTATGTTTCACAAGTCATAGACATGGAGATGTCAAACTAATAGTGTGGGCACATGTATAACATGGGGCTGGATAGACCCGACATGAGATGTTATTATTGTCTCTTTACGCATCATGTGCGTTATGTCCTTAGACACGAGATTGTCGTATGTACTCAAGATGTGAAACGACCTACTTAGGGACTATCAAACGTTACTCCGTAATTGGGTAGCTATAAAGGTGGTCTTCGGGTTTGTCAGGAAGCATGTTGTGAGGCATAGTCAATCAAGATGGAATTGCCCCTCTCCATGAGAGAGAGATATCACTGGACCACTCGATTGATTGGATCAAGAAATGCATGGCCGTGCTTGGGTTAAGTGTTAACCCACGAGGTGGACCAAATATCGTGTGGCAAGGGAATAACATGTATGTGAGTTTGTGGGACCTAGCAGTCCGGAGGCGCATCGCTTCCTCCCGTGCGTGTGGGATACCTCGGAGGTGCTTTGCATCCGGAGCACAAGGGCGAACCCGCACGTGGAGGACGGGGCGTGGCGTTTGCCGCGACAATTTTCTTTCTACGCATACACCTTTGTCGAGGGTCGACACTTCCGCCGCACCTGCGGCGTCTAGTGGTAATCCGTGATCTATAACTAGCAGTAGATCCTTGGTTTATGGGTAGAAAATTTTTGTTTTCTGGCTAGCGTAGCGATCCCATATTCCTTCAGTGGTATCGAGCCGATGTTGTGTCGTTATAGATTCGGATGTGTGCATATGGTGATATGCGTGGTTGTAGATGAGTCTCTGATCTCGGTTCGTGATCTTGCTGCACTGGTCTTGTTCGATCTACTCCTACCGGTCGGAATTCCGCCATCGGAGTTAAGTGATACATGTAAAACCAGTCATAGCGAGTTTGAGATCTATATGATTGATCGAATCGAACCTAGGTCATGATCGGGCGCATGTGATGCGCGGCGGTGGCAGATTTGATCTTCTACCGACTACCGATTACCGGGATGCAGAATACCGGAACCATGGGGTTCAGTCTGCCAGGCTATAACTTTTGATCCGTAACTCGGATTAAGGCGATTCTTGAACGAATTTTGTAGAGCAACAAAAGTTCTTTAAAATGATGGAGGCCCCTAAGTCACCTCCAAAAATGGCTTGGAAAATAGGTTTTTCGGCCGCGCAAGATTAGATGTCTAAATCGCCTAATCCTGTTTTGCAAATTCATGTGACTGGTATGGCCTTTATGTGTATGTGAAGCTTGTTGCGAGCCTGTCGACGGGCTTGTTGGCATAGTCGTCTTCGGGCGTAGATGTCGTCGAAGAACGAGGGAGCCAGCTGGTTTGGCTCTGGAGTCGTCCCGGCTGCCATAGCCGAGTTGTCGATGGCGCGATAGTTGTTGCCTAGCGCCATGGTGTTTGGGAAGCCCATGTTCCTGACGTTGGTGTCGGGGCCATAGGTGTAGTCGGTCATGGCGTCATTCCGTCGAGGTTGCGCGAAGTAGACGGTAGTGTCGCCATTGATGGGTGGCCCAAAGCCGCAAGTGAGGCACCATGGTAAGGTGTCCCCGTTCTCCAGTGGTGCCTTTCTGGTGATGCAGAGGAGCCAGAGAAATAGGAGGGCCGCTCTTGTCAGTTGTGTAGCGGTGTACTTGATGTTCCGCTAACGTGGTACTGATGGTGGCGCCTTTGCTGGATCTGCAGCTTGCTTGATAGTGTTCTCCTTGGAGTTGTTGTCGACGATAGGCATGGCGATGTCATAGTCGATGTCATGGGGGTCGTCTTCGGCGTTGGCGTCCTTGAGGACGTCGTTGACGTTCATGGCGCCCATGGTAGCGTCCTCGTCGTTGTCGATGTCGTCGATGCCGCGAACGTTGTGGCTAGCGACGTTAATGGCGATGTCGAGGATGTCGTTGACGCTCAGGTAGGTGTCGTTGTTCCCTCCTTTGGCAGTGCTCATGGGGGCGCCGTTGTTGTCGTCGATGGTGCCGGTGTCGAAGACGTCATGGTCAACGACGTCGATGTCGACGTCGGTTGACGTCGTTGTGTCGTCCTTGCTGGTGAAGACGTTGGCACTCTAGATGTTCCCAGTGTCAAAGATGATGTTGCTAGTGACCGAGGAACTTATCTGTGCTTTTGTAGTAGCCGCGAGACGTTGGCCTAGTTGGGTAGGCTTTTCGTCGAGCAGCTGGTGGACGTCGGTGGTAGCCTCCTGATCTGATCACGATGCGGGTCGCGCGGTAGGGCATCCTTGGGGTAGGCGTGCTTGTCGCTTGCAGCGTCCGTGGTCGAGGAGGGGACGACGTCGGCGGCGTCCTGGGAGGCATCGTTGTCGTCGGTGGCACCCGTGGTAGGGCGTCATTGAGGGGGTCGTCGGCTTGACGTGGTTGCCATTGGCGCTCGTCGGACAGCATGGCCCGCGGTTAGTGGCATTGCTGCGCGGCGTGTCGTTGATGTTGGCGTCGCCCGTAGGGGTGTCGTCGCCGTCGGTGGCGCCCATGGTAGGGACGTCGTCGATGGCGGTGGGGGTGACGTCGGAGGCGCGTACGTCGAACAGCATGGTCGCGTGCTATGGTGTTGCAGCTGGCGTGGCCACCAGGTCGTCGTGGATGTCGTGGGACTGTGTTGTCGTTAAGTTCGCGGCGCGCGCCCGGCAGCGATGTGGTCGGCGGCGGCGCCGAAGCTAGCGTCGTCCTTGGTGGTCGTCGTAGCGGGCTGGTCGAAGTTTCTCCAGAGGGCGGTGAAGTTGGCCTGCATCTCCCTCACGAGATAAGCACACTCGCGGATCCCCGTGCGGAGCTCGGCGATCTTGTGGCTGTCCATCGGATCTTGGCGTTGGTGGTGGTCGAATCCGTCGGTGGTGGGAATCGTCCCGGTCTCGGATACCAGCTGTCACGGATCGCTTGGATTCCGGCGATCTGAGACACGTCGATGGCGAACTTGACAGCGGCGGTGATGGTGTAGACGGTGGTTGGGGTTGTTGGGAACAGTAGATAGGAGGAAGAAGAGGAGGAAGGCAGCGAGGGCGGCGTAGGTGGAGGGAACAGCGGGCGGCGGCGCTAGCGGCGGGGCGGCAGCGGTGTGGGGTAGTGCGGTGGCGGCATATGGGCGGCAAATGGCGAGGGTGGCGCCCGGCGCGGGCGGCGCTTGTGAGGACGACAGGCGACGTTGGCGGCGGTACAGGCGGCGCACGTCTTGTGAAGAAGGAAGATCGGGAGCTGGAGAGCTAGAGAGCTTTTGGGTGTTACCCCTTTAATTTTTCTGATTAAGATCCAAACGATTACATGCCCCTTGTATTTATAGTCCGAGGGAGACTTGCTTGCTAAGAGATATCTAGAATGTTTCCTTATAGATTGGAATACCTCTTTTACAAGCAATCTTATTTCTTTCCCTAAATATTTATTCCCTAAATATCTATTACTTAATGACGAAGTAAATGATGTGGAGAAGGATGACCACGGCGCGGCGGCCGGACCTGGGCCTCCTGTGAGCGCGCTTGGGCCTTCCTGGGCTGGCGGCGTTGGCTTCTAGGCCCCACCTATTTTGGTTCATGACACTTGTACTCCTACCTCTTTTGTTTAGAAATGGTTTAGTTTGGCACCAGTGGTAATGCAGAGTGCACAATTCCACAAATGCTACGTCATTGCCCTATCAACCGTTCTTCTGTGTCATCACAATCACGATCCTTGCGTCGATCATTGGTATGAAATGTCACTCTTCCCGAACTTACCCGTAACAGGTGCTGCTGCTTTCCTCATGTCAGCAACCACAATGTCTTGGGAAGGGTACGACTGACTAGCTGCCTCTGTAGACATCATACAGCAACGACTGCAGATGCGGCATGTAGTAGTGCTTATCCCCAGTGTGTGCATGGATCAATGTTAATGTGTCAACCTCTTGTAGCCATCTCTGCAGAGCTTCTACAGCCGCATCTGCAGATGCAGCATGTAGTAGTGCTTATCCCGAATGTTTACATGGCTCAATTTTGTGTTAATCCCTTCTTTGAAGTGTCTATTTCAAGGAGTTCGAGTGTTGATAAAAACTATATGCATCGTGCACCGGCTCACTTGCTGTGACACCAGCGATGTTTTGGCTGGTACCCTCACCACATCAATGCCAGTTCAAGTGACAACCCGATAGCGACAAATGGAGCACTGGTTAGCTACCTTTGTTCCAATTCAATCATTATTAGCACCAGACTTGTGGTTTATATAGACGTGGGGTCATCCAATCAGCTTGCGTTTTTAGTCCTCTTTTTTATCCACGCGCTGTCCAATATCTATCGGATATGTGATTTTTTTTCAGAATTACATAGTACAACGCAGACACTCACAACACGCACGCACACTCACCCCCTATGAATACACATACGCAAGCCCTACCCCTATGAGCACCTCCGAAGGACTGAGCACCCCGGCAAATCTGGAGATTCCCGAAGTCACCATTGGCAGCTCGTCGTCAACGGGAACGTCGCTTACCACTGAATGTATAACGCCGGTAAATCCTGGGAAAATCCCAGGAAAAGGTGCGAGCACCAGGATTTGATCCCTCGTGGGTAGCGTCCCACTGGACTGTCCTACCATTGGACTACAAGCCAATTCGCATCGGATATGTGATTCTTGCCACTCAACTGTTGGTTAAGCTATATATAGGGCCCGTTTGGTACCGCTCTCTCCTCAACTTCACGAGCTAAAAAACAATTTCACCTGCCAAACGTGCCGCTCTCTCCTCGGCTCTCTCCACAGCTCGCCTGAAATCGCGCTGAGAGTGTACACGGTGTGAAGCTACGAAATCACAGTTTGCTCCCGCTCTCTCTCTCTCTCTCTCTCAACAATGTCTATATTACCCCTAGGTTTACCATGAAATTATAGGATATTGCCATGGAGTTCATCGATCCAGAGGCCATGCCGCCGAAGAAGTTTCTTCCACCGAAGAAGGCTGACGTTGATGCTGATGCCAAGGCCGACACGGCACCCGTTGTCAATCCCAACTATGCAACTTGGGTGGACAATGATCGCAGGTTCTCAGCTAACTGTCGACGTCTCTATTGAAAGAGATTGGAACTCAGATCACCAACGTGACCATGGCGGTGCAGGCTTGGACGGCCATTGAGGCGCTTCATGCGTCCCAGTTGAGGGCCAGGGTCATTGCGACGAGGATGTCCCTGGCTACTGCTACAAAGGGTTCCTCCACTGTAAGTGAATTTTTCACGAAGATGAAGTCTTCGGCAGATGAGATGGCGTCTGCAGGGTGGAAGTTTGAGGATGAGGAACTCGTTTCCTATATCCTAACTAGATTGGATCAGGAATACGATTCGATCGTTTCTGCAATCTCAGCATGCGTTGAGGCCATCACCGTCAACGAGCTCTTTGCTCAACTGGTTGCTTTTGAGCAACGCATGGCCATCCACAACAATGGCGGGCAGCAGTCTTCCACAAACGTGGTCTCCAAGGGGGGGCCATGGCAACAACTCCAACCCTCGCGGTGGTGGTCGCGGGGGTCGTGGTGGCTTTGGACACGGTGGCCATAAGAATGGTGGCCGTGGCAACGGCAACGGAGCCAACCGGTTCCAAGCCGGTGTGATCTGTCAACTTTGTGGCAAGGAGGGCCACGTGGTCATGCGCTGCTACAAGAGGTTTGATCACTCTTTCATAGGACCACCACAGAAAAGCGCTTCCTCGGCGATGCATATGGCGTGGATACGAATTGGTACATAGACATGGGTGTGACGGATCACATTATGAGCGAACTGGACAAGCTCATGACTCATGAGAAGTATCATGGCGGTGATCAAGTGCACATTGCCAAAACAGGTATGAGGATCTCTCGCATTGGTCATAGTATGTTGCGCGCTTCTAATAGGGATTTGCGTCTGAGAAATATTCTTCATGTCCCGTCAGCAAACAAGAGTATCCTTTCTATTAATAGATTCACTCATGATAATAATGTGTTTCTAGAACTTCACCCCAATAATTATTTCATTAAGGAACAAGCAACGAGGAGAACAATCCTCAAAGGCCAATGTGAGCGTGGCTTCTACCCCATCCAGCCAACAAATAAAGAGGTGCTTGGAGTCGTCAAGCTACCTACTTCTGTGTGGCATCATCGTCTTGGCCGTGCATCTTCTGCCGTAGTCCAGCAAGGTCTTAGTCGTCATCAGCTTCCCTTTACAAAAGAGTCCAATAAATTTAGCATCTGCGATGCTTGTCAGCAAGGCAAAAGTCATCAATTGCCTTATGCTAAGTCATTGAGTATTTCATCTCGTCCTTTTGATTTGGTGTTTTCAGATGTATGGGGTCCTGCCCCTAGTTCCATTGGACGCAATAATTATTATGTGAGTTTTATTGATGATCACACTAAGTTTGTGTGGATTTATATGTTGAGGCATAAGTCTGAAGTGTTTCAACGGTTCCATGATTTCCAAAATTTGGTTGAAAGGCAATTCAATTGTAAAATTTGATCTGTCTAAAACCGATTAGGGAGGAGAGTATCAAGCCTTAAATACCTTTTTCCAACATGTTTGCATCTCGCATCGTGTTTCCTGTCCTCACGCACCAACATAAGGGATCCGCTAAAAGAAAACATACACATAATCGAGGGGGGGTTGACTCTCGTAGCCCATGTGTCCATGCCTCTTAAGTTTTGGGATAAGGCTTTCTTGGCGGCCATGTTCTTAATTAATTTTGACGGTAGTTATCGTCAACTTTTTAGCATGAAATGATAGATCATTTGAGAACAAGAACAATACAAGATAGGGTTTATACTAATAATTTCCACAAGTTTTGTATACACTCAGTTTTTGCGGGTGAACTCTAAAAACAATAGAATTTCATAGAGAAAAGAGAAGAAATAGAGAAACACAAGAAAAGGACTAAATCGTATGCGATTAGTATAAATTCCAAGGTCTACAGGGACAAAAGAAGACAGGCTCGCGAAGACCGGGACCCACATATCGACATGTGGGGCTGGGCGACACCATACATGGGGCCGCACGACACCCCCCTAGCACACCACGTGTCCCGCTTCTAGAACCTTCCTGCAACCAACCTGCGGAGTAGATGTACAACGTCCAATCAAGTCGGTTTGATCCAAGGGCTGAGATTCATCCTATGGGGCTACAAAAGCAAGGGCAAACCTCACCCCTAAAACCCTAATTCATCGTCTCTCGATTGTAGAGGAGTCCCAATGTAAGGATAACCTCTCTCTCGGGGATTAGAGAATTAGAATTAGATTAGAAGTAGATTATACATGTAATTAGCTAGAAGTAGATTAGATCTAGATTAGATATAGATCTAATTGAGAGTTAGAGAGGGCGGACACATTAGCTTCGGTTACGGATGAGTCTTTAGAGTATGGTATGTCTTTGTATCTTCTCTATAAGACTTATGCTTTAATACATTTATCTTCTCTATTTACTGTTATGCTTTCATTTATGGTTAGTATAGTTATTACATTTTGGCATAGGATCTCCGCTTGCATTGAGTGCTCTAGTTTACACGTGAGATTAGAGTAGTAATTAATAGTGTAGACATGGTGTCTAGACTAGAGGTTATCTCGAGATTGCACCCAATCCCATGGATAGTTTGTGGTAGCCCCAAGTGGTGACAGACCTGACGGCTAACGTATTCCACCACGTTCGGGTTGGTGTTTGTAGGACTATAGTTGGAGCTTCCTAGCCCCCTTCTCATCCCTTTCTGTGGCTAGTGTTTTAATGTCCTGAAGTGTTATTGTGTGATTGCTATATCTAGCCATACTTCAGTTATCTTAGAACCAAGGTAATAGAGAAGTATCTAGGAAACTTGACCTCTCCCATTGGCCTCTTGATTAGCTACTTTATGCCTTATTATTTATAGTATTATTTATATTTATCACTTACCCCTCTTCAGTCTAGTTGGTTTACAAAGTTAGCGGTGATGCATGACTATGAGTTAAGAGAATTCTTTAGACAAAGCTTCCCTTTGGATACGATACTCTAGAATACTCTCCTAGGGAAAAGCTACAATGGTGCTCTATGCGCTGCGTAATCCTTCTTATTCTTTGAGCACTTAACAAACATCGACAAGCTTTTTGGCGCCATTGCCGGAAGAAGCAATTGGTATATCACTAGCTTTAGTAGGATTACCCTTGTTGAGTTGTGGAATAGACGAGTACACAAGATGCCATTGCGACTTTTCGGTGAACTTTCACAAAGGAAAGAAGAAACATTGAAAAAACCTAGGATTGGAGAAGAAGTCGTCGTCACAAGAATTCAATGCACACATCTCAACCGACGAACATAGAAGCCGCAAATCATGGTAAGTATGATCAATAAAAGTGAGAAAGTCTTGCTCATGGACTTAGTTTGAATGTTTTTTTTCAAATGCTATAATAAAAATCAATCTTAAGATGTAAAATAAAATATTAATTTTGCTTAATTCATGTTAAAACTTAATCTTTAATATCTAATCTATAGCTTTTAAGAAGATCTAGAAAATTAAAGCTTAAAATATCCAACTGCTAATGCTTAATGAGTTCCACTAGCTTTGTTGTCTATTTGAATTTCATCAACGAAATTATGAGCTAGGACAAATGGAGGCATTTGACTACTTGATAGAGCATTTATTCAACAATCATAATCATCAATGCCCCACCAAGGAAGGACGACATCACCTCCATCTATCAACCTCATCTCAACACCTACATGTTAATCTAGCTTGGGGAGACCACCCCAAGTTAGTAAGATAAGTATCTCTCTACTATCCTTTTTATTACTAGCTTATATGATTGCTTACTTTAAAAGTCATAAAAAGATGCATAATGTGTTTTAAGTCAAATAAAAAGTTTGTCTTAGATATTTATATGCTTGCTTTTAAGGTGTGGTTAATAAGTTTTTGTTAAAATAAAGTTTGCTTTGGAAATGATGAATAGTTGCTCTGCTCTAATTCTTTTTAGTACCTTGTTTTCAATTTGAAATTCCTCTGATGTTTTGGATATATTTGTCTTTGTTTTTTAAATTTGCTTTATACCCGACTTGTGGGTAGCATATAGTTGATCTATGTCCGTGTAATTGAGGGATATGATATGAGAAAGTTTGAGCTACTTGTTTATCTTGCCCTTTGTGAAAATATATCTCGGAGATTTGTTTTTGAAAAGTTAAAATCTTTCATGATGAGCCCTTGTTTGGCGAGTGTTAAATTCCTACTGAAGCCATATTTATGATATTTAGATTAGGAAAACATTCCGGCTACATACGCTATTAGCTTTGGATTGAGTAGTTCAAACTTTGCTATTACCTGCAAGAGTTCAGTCATAAAAAAGACAAGTTTTATCGACATACCTTCCACATTTATTCATATGCATTGTTCCTACAATGGGAATAATCGCAATACCATTCTTTTTCCATATATATATCCCCTTTTACATGTTTCACTCCTTCACTTTGAATAAACACTCCATAAAACTATAGGAAGCCTATGTTTATTTACTCTAAATGTCTTTGTTGTTATCTCTCAAAAGTTTATCAGTGGAAAGAGAGTTGGGTTGCTGCTAAGAAAAAGAAAAAGTGTAAAAAAGACAAGTGTCCACATAAAACAATGGGTACTTAGATGTTGTTGACGGTCACTAACGACATATTTTTTCCCACAACTTACTACCATAAAGGGAGTAAAACTATACCTTTTATACTCATATACATTTATTACTAACATATTTCCACTTGTAGTGTTCAAAATGTATTTTGTAGTATTTATAATAAATACAGTGGAAATACGCCCAAAGTACGCCATCCTCGAAAGCGCATTCTCAAGGATATCAAGCCCGTGGGTGGAAATGGACCAAACCCGACAAAACGGACCGAGCCAAGCCCATGACATGACTTTTCAAGACGAACCACGCCGATCCGCCAAAAGCCCGGGCGGCCCGCGCCGAGGGGTGCGCCCGCAACCCGGTGGGGCGGTTCAAGCCCGATACGCTTCGTGGACGGTTCAATTAGTGCTCAAACCGCTTGGTTCGGTGGTTGATGGACGGTGCAACATACCTGACACCCCCGCTTAGGTCGGTTTAGGGGTAGTTAGGTCATTTAGCTCACTCCCTCTTGTGTATAAATACCCCTCTCTCTCCCCTCATTCCACACACCACACTTGGAGTCACCATACCAAAGACACTCACACTCTCTACCTCACTCTCCACCTCCACTTCTTCTTCTTCTTCTTATTTGGTTAACATTGGAGTAGAAGAGCTACAAGAGGAGGACTTGTAATCTTGGAGCAAAGTGAGCTTTGGTAATATATATTCTCCATGGATCTTTCTCCTATTTACAAGTTCTATTTCTATGATCATGGTCTAACTTATGAATTAGAGTATAGTCTTGTTCATGTTCTAGTGTTGATATATGATCTAGTATATAGTTTGTATATCATAATCTTAACATGTTCATATTCGTTCTTCATCGATCATCGTATGCATTACATGATTATAGATGGGATAACGGTTCGTCGTTCTTTCGGGTTTGCTCTTGTCTTAGTCCGTCCATCCGTAGGGTGGGGATCCCGGGGGACAAGAGTAGTGCTTTCTCGCACGCGGCATGGTGCCCGGGTATTACGACACCTTCGAATATGAGAGCATGCCACGGTCGTGAGGGTAGGGGCGGCGAGGGGTTGTGACAGCCTTGTCCGTCCCCTTGTAATCCCGCCGCATTTCAAGACACTAACGTCGGTTACGCATTTTTAACTTGACCCACGCTGCTCTCCATGCCGGATTTCTTGATCTTATGGTTATTTTTGTTGAGCTCCTAACACGACCATGACCCTCTTGACACGTTGCCCATTCTAAAATTAGCATAGGACTATTTTGGGTGTCAATAGCCTGTTTGGTACCGCTCTCTCCTCAGCTTCACGAGCTGAAAAACAACTTCACCTACCAAACGGGCTGCTCTCTCCATAGCTACCATGAAATCGCGCTGAGAGAAGCGCGTACGCGGTGTGAAGCTACGAAATCACAGCTTGCTCCCGCTCTCACCCTCAACAATGTCCATATTACCCCGGGTTTACCACGAAATTACGGGATATTGCCATGCACTTGCTCATAACGCTCCGTGTTGTAGCGCCTCTCCCAGCGTCGTGAGTCTTTGCGCCCGCCGCCGCCCCATCGTAGCACCTCTCGGCGTCGTGGCGCCAGCGGCCGCCGCCCTCGATGGGCCCGTGGCCACCGCCATGGTGCGCCGCCGCTGGCCCCTTTGCCGCCGTCGCCGTAACCCTCTTCTACCGCCACCGAACTCCATAACCCTCTGCCGAATCCACCGAGAGCCACCGCGGACGTAACCTTCGCTGAATCCACCACGCTTGAGAGCTCCTCGGCTGGATCCGCGGATCCGCTTGCTCCGCCCGGCGGATCCGCCAGTGGCCATAGTCCGGTCGGCTCCACGGTAGGGTGAGGGCCGTCGCCCTCAAAGCGCGCAGCCCGGGAAGGGTGTTGGGAATATGCCCTAGAGATAATCATAGAGATGATTGTATCACCTTGTATCCATGATATATTATGTGTTCATGAATATCCATTAAAGACAACTTGTATCGATTGGCAATTATGTGAATTGTTTGTGAGACTCTTTACTTGTATGGTTATTACAGTAATTGTCCTCGGTCGGAGTTCATGTGAGGACACACATGAATATTAGATCAGCACACATATTAGTTGATGACTATGTTTCACAAGTCATAGACATGGAGATGTCAAACTAATAGTGTGGGCACATGTATGACATGGGGCTGGATAGACCCGACATGAGATGTTATTATTGTCTCTTTACACATCATGTACGTTATGTCCTTAGACACGAGATTGTCGTTATGTACTCAAGATGTGAAACGACCTACTTAGGGACTATCAAAACGTTACTCCGTAATTGGGTAGCTATAAAGGTGGTCTTTGGGTTTGTCAGGAAGCATGTTGTGAGGCATAGTCAATCAAGATGGAATTGCCCCTCTCCATGAGAGATAGATATCACTGGACCACTTGATTGATTGGATCAAGAAATGCATGGCCGTGCTTGGGTTAAGTGTTAACCCACGAGGTGGACCAAATATCGTGTGGCAAGGGAATAACATGTATGTGAGTTTGTGGGACCTAGCAGTCCGGAGGCGCATCGCTTCCTCCCTGTACGTGTGGGATACCTCGGAGGTGCTGCATCTGGAGCACAAGGACGAACCGCACATGGAGGACGGACGTGAGCAGCTGCACGCGACAATCGCTGCTACGCGCACACCTTCGTCGAGGGTCGACACTTCCGCCGCACCTGCGGCGTCTAGTGGTAATCCCGTGATCTATAACTAGCGATAGATCCTTGGTTTATGGGTAGAAAATTTTTGTTTTACGGCTGGCGTAGCGATCCCATATTCCTTCCGGGGTATCGAGCCGATGTTGTGTCGTTATAGATTCGGATGTGTGCATATGGTGATATGCATGGTTGTAGATGAGTCTCGATCTCGTTTAGTGATCTTGCTGCACCGGTCTTGTTCGATCTACTCCTACCGGTCGGAATTCCGCCATCGGAGTTAAGTGATACATGTAAAACCAGTCATAGCAAGTTTGAGATCTATATGATTGATCGAATCGAACCTAGGTCATGATCGGGCGCATGTGATGCGCGGCGGTGGCGATTTGATCTTCTAGCGACTCTGACACGGGATGCGTAATACCGGAACCATGGGGTTCGGCGCGGCTATAACTTTTGATCCGTAAATTTCGGATTAAAGGCGATTCTTGAACGAATTTTGTAGAGCAACAAAAGTTCTTTAAAGGGATGGAGGCCCCTAAGTCACCTCCAAAACGGCTTGGAAAATAGGTTTTTCGGCCGCGCAAGATTAGATGTCAAAATCGCCTAATCTGTTTTGCAAATTCATGTGGTGGTATGGCCTTTATGTGTATGTGAAGCTTGTTGCGAGCCCCGCCGACGGGCTTGTTGGCATAGTCGTCATCGGGCGTAGATGTCGCCGAAGAACGAGGGAGCCAACCGGGTTTGGCTCGAGTCGTCCCATTTGCCATAGCCGAAGTTGTCGATGGTGCGATAGTTGTTGCCTAGCGCCATGGTGTTTGGGAAGCCCATGTTCACGACGTTGGTGTCGGGGCCATAGGTGTAGTCGGTCATGGCGTCATTCCGTCGAGGTTGCGCGAAGTAGATGGTAGTGTCGCCATTGATGGGTGGCCCAAAGCCGCAAGTGAGGCACCATGGTAAGGTGTCCCGTTCTCCGCTGGTGCCTTTACGGTGATGCGAGGAGCCGTAGAAATAGGAGGGCCTCTTGTCGGTTGTGTAGCGGTGTACTTGATGTTCCGCTAACGTGTAATGCGATGGTGGCGCCTTTGCTGGATCTGCGGACTTGCTTGATAGTGTTCTCCTTGGAGTTGTTGTCGACGATAGGCATGGCGATGTCATAGTCGGCGTCATGGGGGTCGCCTTCGGCGTTGGCGTCCTTGAGGGCGTCGTTGGCGTTCATGGCGCCATGGTAGCGCCCTCGTCGTTGTCGATAATCGCCGATGCCGCGAACGTTGTGGCTAGCGGCGTTAATGGCGATGTCGAGGATGTCGTTGACGCCGGTAGGTGTCGTTGTTCCCTCCTTTGCGGTGCTCATGGGGCGCCCGTTGTTGTCGTCGATGGTGCGGTGTCGAAGACGCCATGGTCAACGGCGTCGATGTCGACGTCGATTGGCGCCGTTGTGTCGCCCTTGCCGGTGAAGACGTTGGCACTCTAGATGTTCCCGTGTCAAAGATGATGTTGCTAGTGACCGAGGAACTTATCGTGCAGAAAGTAGTAGCCGCGAGGCGTTGGCCTAGTTGGGTAGGCTTTTAGTCGAAAACCGTGGACGCCGTCGGTGGTAGCCTCGATCCGATCACGATGCGGGTCGCGCGCTAGGGCATCCTTGGGGGTAGGCGTGCTTGTCGCTTGCGGCGTCAGGTGGGTCGAGGAGGGGGCGACATCGGCGCGTCCCGGGAGGCATCATTGTCGCCGGTGGCACCCGTGGGTAGGAGCGTCATTGAGGAGGTCGCCCGGCTTGACGTGGTTGCCATTGGCGCTGGATGTCGACAGCATGGCCACGCGGTTAGTGGCATTGCCGCAGGCGTGTCGCTGATGTTGGGCGCCGCCCGTAGGTGTCGCCGCCGTCGGTGGCGCCCATGGTAGGGACGCCGCCGATGGCGGGGGTGACGCCGGAGGCGCTGCGACGCCGAACAGCATGGGTCGCTGGTTACTGTTGCAACCGGCGTGGCCACCAGGTCGCCGTGGGATGTCGGACCGTGTTGTCGCTCGCCGCGGGGCGCCCGGCAGCGATGTGGTCGCCGGCGGCGCCGGGGCTAGCATCGCCCTGGTGGTCGCCGTAGCAGCTGGTCGAAGCTCATCCCGTGGAGGGCGGTGGTCAGTTGGCCTGCATCTCCTCACGATAAGCACACCGCAGATCCCCGCCACAGAGCTCGGGCATCTTGTGGCTGTCCATTGGATCTTACGTTGGTGTGGTGGTCGGAATCCGTCGGGTGGGAATCGCCCCGGTCTCCGATACCAGCCGCCACAGATCGCTGGATTCCGCGATCCGAGACACGCCGACGGCGAACCTGGATGGGCTGGGCGGTGATGGTGTAGACGGTGGTTGGGGTTGTTGGGAACAGTAGATAGGAGGAAGAAGAGGAGGAAGGCAGCGAGGGCGGCGAGGTGGAGGGGAACAGCGGGCGGCGGCGCTTAGCGTGGGGGCGGCAGCGGTGTGGGTAGTGCGTGGCGCATAAGGGCGGCTTATGGCAGTGGGTGGCGCCGGCGCTGGCGGCGCGCCAAGGTGGGACGACAGGCGACGACGCGGCGGTACAGGCGCGCGGCGCGGCGCAAGAAGGAAGATCGGAGCTGGAGAGCTAGAGAGCTTTTGGGTGTTACCCCTTTAATTTTTCTGATTAAGATCCAAACGATTACATGCCCCTTTGTATTTATAGTCCGAGGGAGACTTGCTTGCCAAGAAATATCTAGAATGTTTCCTTATAGATTGGAATACCTCTTTTACAAGCAATTTTATTTCTTTCCCTAAATATTTATTCCCTAAATATCTATTACTTAATGACGGTAAATGATGTGGCGAAGGATGACCACGGCGCGCGCGCCGGACCTGGGCCTCCTGTGAGCGCTTTTGGGCCTTCCTGGGCTGGCGGCGTTGGCTTCTAGGCCCCACCTATTTTGGTTCATGACACTTGTACTCCTACCTCTTTTGTTTAGAAATGGTTTAGTTTGGCACCAGTGGTAATGCAGAGTGCACAATTCCACAAATGCTACGTCATTGCCCTATCAACCGTTCTTCTGTGTCATCACAATCACGATCCTTGCGTCGATCATTGGTATGAAATGTCACTCTTCCCGAACTTACCCGTAACAGGTGCTGCTGCTTTCCTCATGTCAGCAACCACAATGTCTTGGGAAGGGTACGACTGACTAGCTGCCTCTGTAGACATCATACAGCAACGACTGCAGATGCGGCATGTAGTAGTGCTTATCCCCAGTGTGTGCATGGATCAATGTTAATGTGTCAACCTCTTGTAGCCATCTCTGCAGAGCTTCTACAGCCGCATCTGCAGATGCAGCATGTAGTAGTGCTTATCCCGAATGTTTACATGGCTCAATTTTGTGTTAATCCCTTCTTTGAAGTGTCTATTTCAAGGAGTTCGAGTGTTGATAAAAACTATATGCATCGTGCACCGGCTCACTTGCTGTGACACCAGCGATGTTTTGGCTGGTACCCTCACCACATCAATGCCAGTTCAAGTGACAACCCGATAGCGACAAATGGAGCACTGGTTAGCTACCTTTGTTCCAATTCAATCATTATTAGCACCAGACTTGTGGTTTATATAGACGTGGGGTCATCCAATCAGCTTGCGTTTTTAGTCCTCTTTTTTATCCACGCGCTGTCCAATATCTATCGGATATGTGATTTTTTTTTCAGAATTACATAGTACAACGCGTACACTCACAACACGCACGCACACTCACCCCCTATGAATACACATACGCAAAGCCCTACCCCTATGAGCACCTCCGAAGGATCGAGCACCCGGCAAATCTGGAGATTCCCGAAGTCACCATTGGCAGCTCGTCGCCAACGGAACGCCGCTACCACTGAATGTATAACGCCGGTAAATCCCGGGAAAATCCCAGGAAAAGGTGCGAGCACCGGATTTGATCCCTCGCGGGTAGCGCCCCACCGACTGTCCTACCATTGGACTACAAGCCAATTCGCATCGGATATGTGATTCTTGCCACTCAACCGTTGGTTAAGCTATATATAGGGCCCGTTTGGTACCGCTCTCTCCTCAACTTCACGAGCTAAAAACAATTTCACCTGCCAAACGTGCGCTCTCTCCTCGGCTCTCTCCACAGCTTCGCCTGAAATCGCTACGCGAGAGTGTACACGGTGTGAAGCTACTGAAATCACAGTTTGCTCCCTCTCTCTCTCTCTCTCTCAACAATGTCTATATTACCCCTAGGTTTACCATGAAATTATAGGATATTGCCATGGAGTTCATCGATCCGGAGGCCATGCCGCCGAAGAAGTTTCTTCCAATCGGGAAGGCCGACGTTGATGCTGATGCCAAGGCCGACACGGCACCCGTTGTCAATCCCAACTATGCAACTTGGGTGGACAATGATCGCGAGTTCTCAGCTAACCGTCGACGTCTCTATTGAAAGAGATTGGAACTCGGATCACCAACGTGACCATGGCGGTGCAGGCTTGGCGGCCATTGAGGCGCTTCATGCGCCCCAGCTTGAGGGCCGAGGTCATTGCGACGAGGATGTCCCCGCTTTGCTACAAAGGGTTCCTCCATCAGTAAGTGAATTTTTCACGAAGATGAAGTCTTCGCCCAGATGAGATGGCGTCTGCAGGGGTGGAAGTTTGAGGATGAGGAACTCGTTTCCTATATCCTAACTAGATTGGATCGGGGAATACGATTCGATCGCTTTACGCAATCTCAAAGATGCGTTGAGGCCATCACCGCCAACGAGCTCTTTGCTCAACCGGGTTGCTTTTGAGCAACGCATGGCCATCCACAACAATGGCGGGCAGCGCCTTCCACAAACGTGGTCTCTCAAGGGGGGCCATGGCAACAACTCCAACCCTCGCGGTGGTGGTCGCGGGGTCGTGGTGGCTTTGGACACGGTGGCCATAAGAATGGTGGCCGTGGCAACGGCAACGAGCCAACCGTTCCAAGCCGGGTGATCTCGCCAACTTTGTGGCAAGGAGGGCCACGTGGTCATGCGCCGCTACAAGAGGTTTGATCACTCTTTCATAGGACCACCACGTAAAAGCGCTTCCTCGGCGATGCATATGGCGTGGATACGAATTGGTACATAGACATGGGTGTGACGGATCACATTATGAGCGAACCGGACAAGCTCATGACTCATGAGAAGTATCATGGCGGTGATCAAGTGCACATTGCCAAAACAGGTATGAGGATCTCTCGCATTGGTCATAGTATGTTGCGCGCTTCTAATAGGGATTTCGCGTCCCCGAGAAATATTCTTCATGTCCCGTCGGCAAACAAGAGTATCCTTTCTATTAATAGATTCACTCATGATAATAATGTGTTTCTAGAACTTCACCCCAATAATTATTTCATTAAGGAACAAGCAACGAGGAGAACAATCCTCAAAGGCCAATGTGAGCGCGGGCTTCTACCCCATCCACCAACAAATAAAGAGGTGCTTGGAGTCGTCAAGCTACCTACTACGTAATGGCATCATCGTCTTGGCCGTGCATCTTCCTCGCCGTAGTCCAAATAAGGTCTTAGTCGTCATCGCCTTCCCTTTACAAAAGAGTCCAATAAATTTAGCATCTGCGATGCTTGTCAAGAAGGCAAAGTCATCAATTGCCTTATGCTAAGTCATTGAGTATTTCATCTCGTCCTTTTGATTTGGTGTTTTCAGATGTATGGGGTCCTGCCCCTAGTTCCATTGGACGCAATAATTATTATGTGAGTTTTATTGATGATCACACTAAGTTTGTGTGGATTTATATGTTGAGGCATAAGTCCAAGTGTTTCAACGGTTCCATGATTTCCAAAATTTGGTTGAAAGGCAATTCAATTGTAAAATTTGATCTGTCTAAACTGATTAGGGGAGGAGAGTATCAAGCCTTAAATACCTTTTTTCCAAAGATTTTGCATCTCGCATCGTGTTTTCCCGTCCTCACGCACCAACATAAGGGATCCGCTAAAAGAAAACATACACATAATCGAGGGGGTTGACTCTCGTGAGCCCATGTGTCCATGCCTCTTAAGTTTTGGGATAAGGCTTTCTTGACACCATGTTCTTAATTAATTTTTGACGGTAGTTATCGTCAACTTTTTAGCATGAAATGATAGATCATTTGAGAACAAGAACAATACAAGATAGGGTTTATACTAATAATTTCCACAAGTTTTGTATACACTCAGTTTTTGCAGGTGAACTCTAAAAACAATAGAATTTCATAGAGAAAAGAGAAGAAATAGAGAAACACAAGAAAAGGACTAAATCGTATGATTAGTACAAATTCCAAGGTCTACAGGACAAAAGAAGACAGCTCGCGAAGACCGGGACCCACATAATCGACATGTGGGGTCAAGCGACACCATACATGGGGCCGCACGACACCCCTAGCACACCACGCGGTCCTGCTTCTAGAACCTTCCCGCAACCAACCTCTGAGTAGATGTACAACGTCCCAATCAAGTCTCTTTGTGTGGATTAGAGACAATAGAATTGACTTGTAAATTCACCTAGGAGTAAATTAGCGGCGTAGCCTCTTTGTGTGGATTAGAGACAATAGAATTGACTTGTGGCTTGCTTAGCTAGTTGAAGCATTGCTTTTTGCTACGCCATCTTATTGTCTAACCCGGTGCTTAGTGTTGTTGCAAGAATTTTTAATAGGCTATTCACCCCCCTCTAGCCATTAGGACCTTTCACCAGTCTAAGTTGTTGCCAAGTATGATATGGTACAAATAGATTTACTATGATTTCATCGAAAAGAGAAACTTGACATCCGGGAATCTAATTTGAAAGAAAAGAGAAAAGATATGGGCTATGCTAAAAAAAGAGAGAAAAAGATGAAAAATGGACATGTGTCCGAGGGCGAGAAGAGCCCACATCTCCAAAAAAAAAAAAAGAAAAGAAAAGAGAAAAAGAAAGAGAGGAAATAAAAGACAAAAGTCTAGGGCGAGTAGAGCCCACCTCTCCAAAAAAAAATAAATATATATATATAGCAATAAAGCCCATACTTTCTCGAAAAACAAATATAATCTAAAAATAATAATAAATCCCTTGTAAAAAGTTGATCAAAAGGATGAATGAAAAGTATTTCTATTATAACCGTTCTATCCGCAACCGCCCAAGGCTCGAGACAGCCTAAAAAAGCCCCGCTACGATGAAAGATAATAAAGGGTAAGCAAAGGCATGCCATTTTATTCAAACTATAGTAGAAAATCTTATTATAACCCCGGCACTTGTGAAACATAACCGCATTGTAGCAACTCCCGATCAACAACCAAGTATTTATCTTTTTGCTCGAGGACGCCAAAAGGGTAAGCTTGGGGGAGTTTGTTGACTCGGTCACTAATCCATATATTTTTTTCCCTGGTCAACTTACTACCATAAAGGAGTAAAACTATACCTTTTATACTCATATACATTTATTACTAACATATTTCCAATTGTAGTGTTTGAAATGTATTTTGTAGTATTTATAATAAATACAGTGGAAATACGTCCAAAGTACGCCATCCCGAAAGCGCTCTCAAGGATATCAAGCCTAGGGTGGAAATGGACCAAACCCCGACAAAACGGACCGAGCCAAGCCCATGACACGACCTTTCAAGACGAACCACGCCGGCCGCCAAAGCCCGGGCCGGCCCACGCCCAGGGGGGTGCGCCCGCACCCATGGTGCGCCCACACCCCGGTGGGGGGGTTCGAGCCCGATACTCGCTTCGTGGCGGTTCAATTAGTGCTCAAACGGTCGGTTCGATGGTTGACGGCCGTGCAACGCACGGGACGCCCCGCTTAGGTCGGTTTAGGGGTAGTTAGGTCATTTAGCTCACTCCCTCTTGTGTATAAATACCCCCTCTCTCCCCTCATTCCACACACCACACTTGGAGTCACCACACCAAAGACACTCACACTCTCTACCTCACTCTCCACCTCCACTTCTTCTTCTTTCTTCTTATTTGGTTAGCATTGGAGTAGAAGAGCTACAAGAGGAGGACTTGTAATCTTGGAGCAAAGTGAGCTTTGGTAATATATATTCTCCATGGATCTTTCTCCTATTTACAAGTTCTATTTCTATGATCATGGTCTAACTTATGAATTAGAGTATAGTCTTGTTCATGTTCTAGTGTTAATATATGATCTAGTATATAGTTTGTATATCATAATCTTAACATGTTCATATTCGTTCTTCATCGATCATCGTATGCATTACATGATTATAGATGGGATAACGGTTCGTCGTTTTTCGGGTTTGCTCTTGTCTTAGTCCGTCCATCCGTAGGGGTGGGGATCCCGGGGACAAGAGTAGTGCTCTGCACGCGGGCATGGTGTCCGGTATTACGACACCTTCGAATATGAGAGCATGCCACGTCGTGAGGGTAGGGCGGTGGGTTGTGACAGCCCTGTCCGTCCCTTGTAATCCCTCCACGCTCGCATGCGATGTAGGAGTTCGTAAATGCTTCTCATTGGGCCGGATGGTACCGGGGAGTCTCCCTGTTATCCTAGACATAACGATGCTCAGATCGTGTTAGCATATGATCCTAACTATTCATTGTAAGACCATGACTAGAATACATTAGATTACTCCATAGGACATTCGTTTATTCTTTATCTATTTTATTTATCCTTTCCCTCGTGGATTCCAATGTGTGTGTCACACTATCTATAAACCGTATTGCTTACCCCCGTTATGATCGAAGTTGGTCTTAGCGTGCACACATTTCATCATCCGGATGCCATGCTAGCTTCTTATACAACAAGCCTTCCTTTGGGAAAATATAAATAACGATACCCTGAATACTTCCGGGTGAAATGCTACAATGATAGATCCATGCGCTTGTGGATGAAATATCAACTATGGCAAGATCTATCACCGTTGATTGAAAGTGCGTTATCACCGACCGCGGTGGTTCCACTTAGTGATATCGACGGCTCATTTCTTAGCACCGTCATTAGGGATGGGTTCTAAACCTGTTTCTAGTGATGACGTTAAGAAATGCCAACAGATGTCCACCTCTCCGAAAGGAAAGAAAAAGAATGAAAAGAAAAAGAAAAGTATGCAGCCCAAAGTTTTCTCAAGTTCCCAAGTTTCAAAAGAGATATTTGTTTATATCTTCGAAGGAGAAAATTAGAATTAGCTTTAACCACCAAATATACACCTATCCACTATATTCTCAACACATGTTATTCCTATTTTGACTGGCTAAACTCTCTATGGATCCATTGTTTGAACTGCAATATATCCTTTGCAGATATGCAATATTATTTTAAGAGTGCTTCCTATGAGCTCCACATAAGCCATAGTTATATATATATAGAGAGAGAGAGAGAGAGTAAGAGAGATATGAGAGAAGGCTTAATATACTCGGCCTTGTTCTACAAATACCACATATTCAAGAGAGAAGACATAACACTATTAATGTCTTTTGAGGATCCATATATACCACATATTGAGAGACCGAGTACCATTCAATACGAGCTATGCGTTTTTATTTGCAAAATTTATGAAAACTCTAGAATATTATTGATCGAAGACTTGAGACATAGTGCTTGACTTGATTGTTCTTCTTTCAATTACTCAAAAGACCCAAGTGAGAGTAAAAGCACCATAGTTTAATAATAAGGAGAGTTTCAAGTCGAATAAGTTTATCCGATCCGAGTAGAGTTTCTTTTAAAAGCATGTGTACTCTATAAGAATGAAAGTATCGTAGCAACTCCCCGATCCAAGTTTGTCTTATAGTATATATGTGTTTTTGCTAAGAGACTAGCAAAAGGTAAGCTTAGGGCGATCTTGTTGACGGTAGTTAATGTCAACTTTTTACCATGAAATGATAGAACATTTGAGAACAAGAATAATAGAAGATAGGGTTTATACTAATGATTTCCAAACTTTGTTGCGTAATATTAGAGAGAAAAGAGAAGAAATAGAGAAATGAAAGAAAAGGACCAAATCGGGCGATTAGTATAAATTCCAAGGGGCTAAAGGACAAAAGAAGACAACTCACATAGGTCGCCAAGTGGGGCTCCAGGGCCCGACGTGGAGCCACGCTGCCGCCTCCCGTGGACCCATGTGTCCGGGCTTCCGAACCTTCCTCCACCGACATATGAGAATCCTAGAATCATACTCTAGCCATTGATTTAAGTCGGTTTGATCCAACGGCTCAGATCCATCCCCTGGGGCTATAAATAAAGAGGCGCAACCACCCCCTAAAACCCTAATTTATTATTCATCTCATTGATTACAAAGAGGTCCCAATGTAAGGAACTCTCTCTTCAAATATAGATCTAGGATTAGACTCTTCAATCTAATAGATTAGATCTAGGGTAGAGATTAGAGAGCTCTAGTTCTTCAAGATCTATAGTTTAGACATGCTATTAGAGACTCAACTGTGAGTTCGAGCATCGCTAAGACTTCGTGATCTGTTATTCTTAGAGATTCGGTAATACATTTTACTTGATTTCTCATTATGACTTTGCTTTATTTCATTATATTACTTTTTGTTATGTTCTTAGTATATTCTAGTTTGATATTTGATACAGTTCTAGTTGATGATGATTATATGCATGAGATCGTGGACAACTTAGCTTTAATCTATAGGAGTTATGTTGTAAGTCATATGTAAGAGTGGTGCTTAGATGTGAGTTATTTGTGGATGCCCGCTATATGCCGGGGTCATGGGGTAGTTCATAAGGGTGACAACCTTATTTAGTCTTCTATAATCCTCCTCCAGTTTATAGTGAATGGTAGGGCGTGGTCGCGATGGAGGCTAGTTTATCTCATTATAAATCTTCCTTAGTTGATATTCCTCATGTTGTATAACTATGATTTGGTTGTGCTATAAATGAGAATATTTTACCTATTATGCTTAGACTTAATAATTGGTAGTTATTTAGAGATCTTTTACTCAAGAGTAGTTATGATTGTCTTTCTGCATTAGATGAGCCTCTATATCTGCTATCTTAGGAATATCATTACTATTGTTATCTTAGTTTACCTTTATCATTGTTGTTATTATAAGATTGGGTTAAGTTAGATCTTAGTTATATTCACCCTCTTTTGTTCCTTTGGGTTCAATATTAAAAACGGGAGTTCATCTTTTGGTGAAGTGCTAAAATATGTTTCTATTTGTGCGCTTGCTTGGATATCTTATCTTTATTGTGAGCGGTTAAAAATACCAACAAGCATTTCTTGCACCGTTCTTGGGGGAACGATAGTTTTGCTTTGGATAGTAATGAAAGAGTCTAGCTTAATCTTGTTTTATATTTTTTAGTTTTATTTATTTGTCTTTTAGTTTTTCTTGTTTTTACATTTTTACCATAAATTTTATTATTTTCTTGTTATCAATGTGCTTTTGCACCCATAAGCATTAGCTTTGACACATTAGAATCTTTAAAGTCTACTTTAATATAAGGGTATGAAATATGCCTATGGTTAGTTATCATTATTTTTTGCACCCTTTGGAGAAACTTTTTCTTTCCTTTTCTGTTAGTAAAGCAAGGTTTATCCTTGGTTAGTGGGTAGAGCCCTTATGTTAGCATTCTTACGAACACCCAAGGGAAGAAAAGGAATCATCCTCTAGACAAATAGACGAAGTTTTTGATTTACAAATTAGAATCACCGCAATCCCAAGACTTAGCTATCAAAAACCCAAACCTTGTTTACTCCAAAAAACTTTCCAAAGGAAGAAATAATTCCTCCTTTGTAACTCCTTTTTGATACCGATGTTAGGAGGAACTTCCACTTCATAAGAGACCTTTGAGCATTTATAGTCTTGACTTTCTTAAGGAAAATTCTCTAAAAGCGACTTCTTTATTCTTGTAAAGAACACTAGGAAGAGCTGAAGGATGTCATTTCTAATGCCATAGAAGGGGAACAAAGCTACCTAGAAGCCATTCATGTCTTCTCTCCTATGTTGTGATTAGACAACTTACCTAAACCTAATCCTATCCTTGACCACAATGTATCCTTTTGCATTCTTTTTTCCCGAGTCTCCTAATGATCCTAGAAATCCCGATCATAAAAATCATGAAGGATATAAGGAAGACCAAGAAGAACAATGTCAATGCCCGGAGAACACCCTCGAGCATGGAAAATACTTCACGAACACTTCATCGAATCCATGCTCATTTGAGCAAACTCCTACATCTTTTGCTCTCTCTAATCTTGCCACATATGACATCTTCAATCCCCCCTCATGCTAGCTATTCCTAAAAACATAGAAAGGACGGTTATACATGCATATATATATGTTGCATACCTAGTTGATTGAAAATTAGAGATTGCTTGATAACATGAGTTTTAAGCCTTTTGCTTGTCATGGAAATATAATTGTGAAAATATTCCTTCGGGCATTTTTGTTACTAACCCTTCCGGGTTTGGAGCAAAAGGACAAAGGATGAAAAACAAGGTGTCTAACCAATTATTATGAAACATTGAACTACATCCTTACTAACATATTTTACCATGTTGCTACATGAATTTGGTTGTTCTTACTTTTATAATATGTTCATTATGCTTTCTCATTTCTCGTTTGAACAAATCTCTTTTATGCCTTCATGCTACCTTTTGTCTACTTTAGTATGCTACGGTTTGGAATATCTTCATACATCCCTTAAATTAGGCATGGTGCTTAGTTTAATTCATTTTCCTAAATTAAGTTAGACAAGTGTTGATTCGTCACTAACGGCGTATTTTTAACGTCAACATTCTACCAATAAGGGGTCAAAACTATAACTTACTACACACATATACATTTATTATTAACATAATTCCACTTGTAGTGCACAAATATTGTTTTGCAGGATTTATAAATAAAACAAGTGGAAAACTATCAAAAATACGCCATTCGAGGAAAGCATAAAATCACACATCATCTAACCCAATGGAAAAGCCCAACATATAACATCTTTGGATGGCAAAACGGAGTACACCAATGCGAAGAGCTCGTCGCGACCGATCAAAGCGGATATATTACTTGCTCTATTTGGACTCGGAATGAGAAGTTATCACGTACACAAAAGTTGCCATGCAAAGTGGGTCCCACGTGTCAGGAATAGTTCCATGCAGGCAAATCAAAAGTTGACACGTGGCAGAGGTGGCAGCAGCCAGCAGGCGTTCCCGCCCACGCAGCAGACAAGCGGGGCCATGGTGGACCCCAGGCTGCAGCTCTGCCGGAGCAGCAAGGGAGCCGAGCGGGCCACGTGGGCCCGAGCTGTCCCGGCATGAGGGCACAACCGACGCCAGGCCCCAACCGGAAGTGGACACGTGGCGCAGGCGGGCCCTCTCCCACGCGCGGAACGCGTTCGCGTGCGCACGCGCACGGCCGCTGCCGCTGGCCCCGTGGGCCAGGCTTGTCGGCGCCAATTCCCGCTCCCACGCGCGAGCGCAGGCGCGCGGGCGCGCGCGGTTCGCCCGGCCAAGGCCACGTGGCTTCCCGTGGTTGGCCCTGCGAAGGCGGTTGCCGGTTCCCTCGCCCAGGCGCGGTCCAGGAGGCCGGTTCGGCCGGTTCAGCCGGCCGGCGCCATGATTCTCGCCCCAGAAAACTATACAGCGCGGATCTCTCACCGGTTCAGGCCCGGTTCACGCACCTGGAGCGCGGTTCTTCTCCGGTTTTCGCTGCAGGGCGGTGGAGGACTTAATTGCCGACGCCTGGAGTCGGTTTGCACTCACCTGGACGCCTCCAGCTCCTTCCATGCACTTGGGGATATTCCTAGCACATTCCTTCTCTTCTCTCCTATAAATAGGACCCCTCTCCTCTCATTTGACACACACCTCACAAGAGAGTCATTCTCTCCCTCTCCACTCTTCTTCTTCTTCCTCCTAGTAGATTAGGATGTGGAGCTAGGCAACAAAGCTACCAAGGAGGGCTTGGCTCCTTGGAAGATGGATTTCCGGTATAATCTATATATGGTATTCTTCCAAAGCCTTGTCCCTATTATCTTATCTTGGTTGTGCATTTGAATTAGAGTCTTCATGTTATATATGCCTCATGATTTATCCTATGATCTAACATGTTGTTCTTGACATGATCATGACACATGAACTAGTCTATAGTTTCTATGTTGTGATATCGTCATATAGAACTTTATGCTTAAACCATTCATGCAATATAATTGAGTAGTGTCGGGATTGTGCTGAATGGCGGTTCGTTGTGTCCTTCGGGCTTGCTCGTGTCCTATTCCGTCCATCCGTAGGGTGGGGACCATGGGGGATATGAGTAGTGTCCTTGTATGCGGGGCGTGGTGTCCGGATGCCGGTATCCTTCGAATATGACGGCATGCCACGGCCGAGGGGGTAGGCGGCGGGGTTGTGACGATTGACCACCCGTCCTCCGTAATCCCCCACGTTAGGTATGTTGTGTAGGAGTCTAAAGTGCCTTTTCATTGGGCGGTATGCACCAGGGAAGGTCTCCTGTCCATCTCACTCTCGACTCCGACCTCCTACTCATGAGTGTTGCCTGACTATCAACTGGTTCTATGCACAACCATGACTAGAATATGTATGCTCCACTTAGGACTTTCTTTATTCCTTATTTATCTTTATCCTTGAGTTTGGCTTGAGTGAGTGTGTCAAGTTATCAAGTTACCGTTCCCTTATATCCCTGTTATAAGCATTGGTCCATTACACAGTCATGTTATCTTGTTCATGTCTCTATTAGATCCTTTTCTACCATGCCTTCCTTTGGGAAAATATAAATAACGATACCACGAATATCTCCCGTGAAATGCTACAATGATAGATCCGTGCGCTTTGCGATGAATATCTATTTTGGCAAGGTCTATCACCGTTGATGTTCCTAGTCCGATCACCGACATGGTGGTTTCACTTAGGAATGTCGGGCGGCACATTTACGGCGCCCGTTATTAGACATAGGTTCTAAACCTGTTTCTAATGATTGTGTTAAGAAATGTCAACAACAAGGTGTCTAGTTTGATTTATGAAATAAGGGGTGTCTTGTTTTTTGCTTCTAAAGGCTTTTAAATTAAGTGTCCTGTTTAGGTTAAAATGCCTTCCTAGATCAGATTAGGCGTGGTGTCTAGGTTGATTTTTTGAGCTCATAGTATGCTATAGTAGATGTTGGTATATTTTGTTAGACCAACCCTTGTAGAAGAACTCTAAAATCCAATTTAGGGAAGTCACGAGATGAATTCACATAAGTGATGAAGTAAGGCATGTGATGAACTCCAACAACTTTATGCAAAAGAAGACCCAACTTATTCTTCAAGGAAGAACTGTAAGTATCAAATTATTCACTTTGTCTTTTTCGCGAAAAGTTACCTTTTGCCTTAAGCTATGTTAGAAGTAAATTTTGTTATGAAACATGATAATCATGACTGTGCTAGACTAATCAAAGATCCATCTTTCGATTAGTGTGGGATACCTATATCAGGGGTATCCTAAACACCCGACTAGTCGCGGCGAAAGAACAATAACGACATTCGGCCTAACTCCGTCTCGTGCGGGCTCAGAGTCCGAACCCCTGTCTCGCACGAGCTCGAAAACGGAGCCCGAACCCCACCTTGTCCCATGCACTGCGACCTCGAGGTCGTCGCGGATCACCCCGCCTCCCGCACGCATAACCCCCAGGTTCGCTGCAAACGCCCGCCTGCATCGAGCTCTTCCGCGACGAGAGCTCTTTCCGTCTGGGCGAGCATGAGGTCATTAGTCGAGTCCTCTCCGCCTCGTCACGAGCTCTCTGGACAACGAGTTCTCCGCCCACACGAGCTCGGAGACGCAACGACTTCCGCCTCACACGAGCACGAGCTCCACCTTGTACGATCTCGGAAGCCGGATCCCGAGCTCCGCGATGAACGAGCTCGACCATACACCCGAACTCCGTCTCGGCGAGTTTAGGGGTGGGCCGCGAGCCACATCCCGACTCGACTCACGATCCCCGAACTCCGAGCTTGGGGCGGGTCTCCGAGCTCTGAGCTCGGAGCCCATGATCTTGCCAGGGCGACTCGCACGACCTACGGGTCTCCGAGCTCGGGAGCCCACGGTCTCACCGGGGCGTCACGTACGACTTACCCGAGTTCCACACTCGGGAGCTCACGATCCTACAGATCCCGACTCACAGTTCCACGGAACGCGCGACCTACGAGTTCTGAGCTCCGAGCTCGGAACAACGTGAAGCCACGAGCTCCAAGCCTCCGGAACGGCATCCCACCACGCCGCATACCGCCAACCGCTACGCGACAAAAGGACATCACGGGGCCATCCCGACGAGACGAGTTCCTACTACGATTGCGACGGGGAAGGACTTCGCCCATCCCCCGGAATCCTGCATACGATGACGACCGAGCACGACGGGACACGCACGAACAAGCCCACGACGACCACAGTGAAGCGTACCACCTATGGGTCCCTCGTCATTTAATATTTTGCCCCTTCTATTTTGAATTCTTCTCCTCTTTAGTCCCTCTCCATGTGACATCTGTATAACTCCCCTTATGGCTATAAAAGGGGGGTTTCGGTCACAGGAGGAGGCAGGTTCTCATCTCTCAACTCTCGCACACGAAACATTACGATCTCCACTCCACACCCCACCAGAGACTTGGGAGCCGGTCTCCCTCTCTCGAACAGCTTGTATTCTCCCCGATACGAGCCTTTGAGCTCGGCCACATAGTGACTCCGACTGGAGACTGGACTAGGGCACCGATTTGCCCGAACCAGTATAAACCTTGCGTCTTTGTGTCCCTTGAGCTAGGCCATCGAAGCTCCACACGAGCCATACGATCAGATCGCGTGTCCGTGGCCTACCCCGATATTAGACCCACTCTGGCGCTGGCGCCCGCCAGGAAGCGCTCGTGTGACGATAGTCACCGCCGATGGCTTCATCCATCTCGTCGCCGGGCTCCCGTGAGCTTCGATGCTTTCGGGACCGGGCCTTCGCTTGAGCCGGGCCAAATAGTCCCTCGTCGGGGCCACCTCCTCCCCAGCCTGGTCCGAGCTACCGCATGCCGGGTCGGGATTCGACTCCCGCGCCACCAAGCCTCGTCCGCTCCGTCGCGGACCACTTCTTCGACACACAAGCCGTCCGGGCGCCGCGACCGCCGCCGACGAGGGCCGCCCGGGCGACGAGAGCGGCCTCCAAGGCTCACCCCGCCCCGGGCCGAGGCCGCGAGGTCCTACCCCCGCCGCGCCGGTCCGGGTCGGCGGGTCCCGTCGCGCTGGGGCCTGCTCGACCTCCGTGCCGCACAACCTCAAGGCCCCGAGACGCGCGGCCTTCACACCGTCGTCCGTGCCGCACGACCTCCGCTCTCGTCCCGTGTCCGCGCGACCCGGCTCCAACACCACCACCCGTCACGCGACGACGTGGGTCGCGGGGTCCACACGACTGACGGGTCGCCTCGCCTCCTAGTCACCCATGACTAGCGGGGGGCGATGGCGGGCGCGTCGCGGGACTGCCTCGGCCTCTCGCTGCCACGCCGCGGCGGCGTGCACCCATCCGTCGGGCCGCACGACCTACCACCGTCCCGCCGGCGCGACCTCCAGTCTCGGCGTCTTGGCGGCGCCTCGTCTTGCTGCTTTCGAGTCGTGCGGGCGCTCTCATCTCCGGATAGGCGGCGGCGTCGGCGTTGTCACACCTCCCATCCTCGTACTCACCGCTGGATGCCTGACCTCGCCCGTGCCGGGTACCTCGCACCTCGTCGACGGTCACCATCCGTTGCCGACGCCGCCGCGACCAGCACGTCGTGTGGGACGGCCCCCGCCCGCGCCTCGAGGCCGCCGAGCGAGCTCTCGCCTGATCGAGCTCGCGACCTTCGTCGGGCACCGTGCACCGCGAGATCTCCCTCCGTCACGAGCTGCGTCCGATCAACCGCGGCTCCGCCTCCCGAAGCGAGCTTTCTCGACCCGCGCGAAGCTCATCCGCCTTTGGGAACCACGAGCTCGGCTCGCGGACTTCCCGAATCCCATGACTTCTCCGCGACTGAGCTGCGCGAGCTCCTCAAGAGCTCCTCACCGCCGAAGCCCTCGCAAAAGCTCCCCGAGCTCGTGCCGCCCGAGGTCCACGAGCTCCATCACGAGCTCTCATCATCGAGTTTCACCGTGCTTTCCTGCCGAGCTCGGCCACGAGCTCCGTCGCCCGAGTTTCTTCGGCTGCGCCGCCGAGCCCTCGCCGCCCACCGCGAGTTCCGCCGAACGAACCGCCCGAGCCCCGACGAGCTCGTGGAGATCCGCGCCTCGGTGTGTGTGCCACCGGCTGAGCACGCGACTCGCGCCGTGAGCTCGAGCTCCGCCACACACGAGTTGTGGTGTGGCGGGCTCCACGCCGGGCATCGCGGCTCCACCTCGCATGAGGTGCTGTGCGGCCGGGCTTCCGAGCTCGCCCGAAAATCCGCGCCTCCATCTTGCACGAGTTGCCATGTGGCCGAGCTCTCGGGCTCGTCTTGAACCACGCGCCTCGAACAAGTTGCCGACCTCCCAAGCCCGTCCGAGCCGGCGCCGCCGCACGAGTCACCGATCTCCGAGCTCCGTGCCGCGAGTTTCCGATGCAGCGTGAGTTGCCGCCGCCACCCAACTCATCCTCTCGCCGGCTCGCCCACGAGTTCTCCGACGAGCTCCTCCACGAGCTCTCCCCCGGCTCGGCCACGAGTTCTCCACGAGGGCGGGCTCATTAGAGCTCGCCGCCGAGCTCGGCCGTGAGCCCTCCGCCGACTAGCTCCTTCGAGCTCCGCTGCTGGGCTCGGTCACGAGTTCTCCGTGGACAAGCTTCTCGAGCTCTGCTAGGCGCGATGATGAGCTCTCGCCGACAAGCTCTTCAAATCTCCACCGTCGAGCCGCCGAGCTCGTTGAACGAGCTCTCCCGATGAGCTCCACCTTCAGGCTTCACCGCGGAGACCCTCGTCGAGCTCTGTCGAAGTAACTCCACCTCGAAGCTCGACACCGAGCTCGGTCGAACGAATTTCATCACCGAGCTTCACCCGGCTCTCACGACGAGCTCCACTGTCGAGCTCCTCCGCCCCGACTTCTCAGGAGCTCTTCTCCATCGAGCTTCTCGAGCTCTTTCACCAACGAGCCTCGCCCGAAGCTCGACAACGAGCTCTCGCCGCCCGAGCTTCTCAGAGCCCCCGGCCCGCCGAGCCCCGTCGCGAACTTCTCCGAGCTCTTCATCGACAGTTCTACCGCGTCCAAGGCTCCGACCTCGACCGCCCATGGGCTGTGCTCGCTCTCGACACGAACAAGAGCTCGGACAATCGAGTCGTCACCAACGCCCGAAACATCGAACAGCTACGTCTCTTTTACCCTTAACGTACATCGCAAATTACCGTCCAATGCAAAAATTTGTGCAAGCATTGGATCATTCTCTGTTTCGGCTGTTGAGCAACCGCCGCCCTTTACCTCGAGCAAGGACAACCCTTGCTCGGGGGCTACAAAGGACGGGGTGCACACCCCACGTTTTTACCAACTTTTTTCGCAAAATATACTATGGTCACACCCGATCCGTTCGGGTATTGTTTGCTCTCTTTCTCTTCACTTATCGGGAACATCGTCCGACTAAGCTATAAGTCGAAGTCACGAGGCATGGCGCGATCGCTTATCGATCTCCTACACCCCCACGGCTACGGAGAAAAGGCCCGCCATCTGCTCCTCTAAAAACCCGACCTCAAGCTTAGGAACTCGATGAGGCCTTTAAGAGGGAAAAGAAAGAGCAAACAACACGAGACCTTTACGATTAAAGTTATTTGCCCGACTCACGGGGACTTTGTTCATTTACAACCAAAAGAGGCATTGCCTCGATCTACATCAACTCTATGATTGTGCGGGTCCGTCAACGACCTCGGCATGCGTTATCAAGCGACCTCCTCCGGGTCCGATTGACCTCCCGCCTCGTACGACCTCTTTCGTGCGGACATCCGGACTCCGAGCCCCAAAGCTCATCTACGGCGCGTATGACCCCGGGTCATCCGCGGCCTAGGATCGCGGCGTGAGGAGCTCAGCGGCTCGTGCATCCCGAACCATTAAAGCCTCCAAGGACCATGAGCGCCACGACCTCCGTCGCTTGCCGAGCTCCACAAGCTCCGCTCGGCTGGGCTCTGCGAGCCCGCCCACCGAGATCGGCGAAGGTCCACCGCGAGCTCTCGCTCACCGAGCTCGCCCGGCCGGAGGCCACGCGCCTAGATGCGACTCCTACCTTGGACTCATCCCGTGCGACCTCCCCGGTCCCGCGATACCGCCGCTCCCACAACCTCCGGGTCATCACGCCCGGCTCGGCCCATCTCGGGGCAGTGGATGCTCCCGCCTCGCCGCAGCGTGGAGGCGGGAAGCCGGGCCCCGGCTCGGACCTCGAGGTCGGCGGGGCGCCCCCGCTTCCCGCCTCGGCGACTCCGCGGCACCCTTCGGCTCGCCGCGACTTAGCGTCGTGCGGGCCGCGAGACCCGGCCTCCGACTCCGCGCAGTTCAGACTCATGGTCGCGGGCTCTCGCCGCCCGCGTGACTTGAAGCAGCGTCACGGCATTCGGCTTCCACGCCCGGCGCCCGCTGTGGACCTCTCGCTCACGGTCGCCCAGCGCCCGCATGACCAATCGAGCGAGGGGCCTCCATCCCGACGACCAAGCGTCCGCGCGACTACCAACGCCCACCTGCTGCGACCGTCTCGCGATGACCTACGCGCGACTCGGCGAGTCCCGCATGACCTGCGCGACTCGGAGAGGTTCCGTCCACCCGACTTTCAGGCGTGCGACTCGTGCCGTCCGCCGACCCATGGGGACGCCTCATCTCCTCGCACCGACCCGCGCGACTTCAACTCGCAAGGCCGGCTCCGTCTCGTGGCGACTTCAAGTCGCAAGACCGTCACTCACGTGCGTGGCCTCTCGTCCCGTGCGACTGCACGTATATCCGCGAGCAAGAGGTGCTGCGACCTCCTGCCCCATCCGCGCCCGACCGCCACGTCGCGAGCTCTCTCACGATCCACCCACACTGCGGCGTGCGAGCTCCGTCCCAAGCAACCTTGCCGCGCCGTGGGAGCTCCACCACGCCCGCGACCTCGACTCAGACTCCGCTCGACCTCGGAATCCACCGAAGGTAAATTGATAAGAGGTAAGATCCTTTTCCCTCTTCTGATTTTTGCTAGCATGTCGTGCACGAGAGGCTTTCGAGTCTAGTCGGAATCGAAACACGCCCGGGTTCGGGCTGGCTGGCCCGCCAAGGGTTCAACGGCCGCCATGGGCCAACCTGGCGGCGAGGGACACGTCGACGGGCGCCACGGCGGCCTATGTCCGCGTGCGCGACGGCGCCGCGGGGCTCAACGACCTGTGCTCGAGTCGCCGGTCACATCGAATCGACCTTTGATTTCCTCTACGATGAGGAGGCAACGAGCCCTTAGGATCTCAAGATCTCAAGAATTATAGAGGTTGAGGCACCGGAACATGAGGTCGATCCACTAGGCCGATCGATCGAACGAGCCGACGAGCTCGGGCCTCACTCGAGCTACCCGCTAGTAACTCACCAGCACCTCATCTCGGCCATCGAGGTAAGATGAGGCACGAGCTCACCCCACACCTCTCCGCGAGAGAAAGCGGAATGGGGAACAAAACGAAAAATGACTGGCTCCACTAGCTAGCTACACGCGATCATGCCCGAGGTTCGAAGGTCTGGCCCCAAAGGGTTCAACGACCGCCATGGGCCAACCCGGCGAGGGACACGTCGATAGAGCGCCCGAGTGGCCTATGTCCAGGCGCCGAGCGCCGCGGGCTCAGCGACTCCAGCCGAGTCGCCGGTGCATCGAATCGACCTTTGATTTCCTCTACGGCGAGGAGGCAACGAGCCCTCGGGATCTCCAGAAGATCTCGAGAATTATAGAGGTTGAGGCACCGGAACATGAGGTCGATCCACTAGCCGATCGGGACGAAGGCGAGGCTAGCGAGCTCGGGCCTCACTCGAGCTACCCGCTAGTAACTCACCGAGCACCTCATCTCGGCCACCGAGGTAAGATGAGGCACGAGCTCACCCACCTCTCCGCGAGAGCGGAATGGGGAATGAAAAACGAGAAACAACTCAAGCGAGAGTCAAGGCGAACTCCGCCTATCGACTCAAAAATGCAAGCCTCGGGGGCTACACCCGATGGGTGCGCTAGCACATCTTAGAATGGGAACGAACCCAACGGCGATCACGACGACCTCGACCTCGGGCTTGGCGCGAAGGGAGAGTCCATCTCCCAAAGCGGCTCGAGGGCCATCGGGCTCGGGCCCACCCTCTCCACAGGACAACCATGGGGAAAAGCGAAAACACAAATCAATTAAAAACTCCGCGAGAACTTCTGGTTCCCACCTGAGCCTCGGGGGCTACACCGCGGGTGTTCAGCGGCGCACCAGCGGACAAGTCAAACCCGAGCACGGCCCTTATCCTCACCACGATCTTGAGGTCATCGCCAAAACGCGGAGGAGACTCCATCTCCCCGGGCGGCTCGGGGCTCTTGTGGGATACCTATATCGGGGGTATCCTAAACACCCGGCTAGTCGCGGCGAAAAGAACAATAACGACATTCGGCCCTAACTCCGTCTCGTGCGGGGCTCGAGTCGAACCACCACTCGCCACGAGGCTCGAAAAAGCGGGCCGAACCCCACCTTGTCCCATGCACTGCGGCCTCGAGGTCGTGCGGATCACCCGCCTCCGGCACGTACAACCCCCGGGTTCGCAGCACGCCGCCTGCGTGCGAGCTCTTCATACGAGCTCTTTCCGTCTGGGCGAGCACGAGGTCATTAGTCGAGTCCTCTCCGCCTCGTCACGAGCTCTACGGACAATAGCGAGTTCTCCGCCCCCGAGCTCGGAGGCGCGGCGACTTCCGCCTCACGAAGCGCGACTCCACCCGTGCGTGCGATCTCGGAAGGGATCCGAGCTCGCGATGAGATGAGCTTCGACCATACACCGAACTCAGTCTCGGCGAGTTTAGGGGTTGGGCCTTGAGCCACATCCCGACTCGACTCACACGATCCCGAACTTCCGGGCTCGGGACGGGTCTCGAGCTCGAGGCTGGGGCCCATGATCTTGCCGAGGCGACTCGCCGCGACCTCGGGTCTCACGACTCGGGGAGCCACGGTCTCAGGGCGTCACGTGCGGGCTGCCGAGTTCCACACTTTCGGGCTCACGATCCTACGGATCCGACTCCACGAGTTCCGCGGGCAGCGACCTCTGAGTTCGAGCTCCGAGCCGAACAACGTGAAACCCCGAGGAGCTCAAGCCTCGGGCGGCAGCTCCCACCGCGCCGCGCCGCCAACCGCTCGCGACAAAAAGGACATCACGGGCCATCCCGGCCGAGGCGAGTTCCTACTACGATTGCGGCGGGGAAGGACTTCGCCCATCCCCGGAATCTGCGCGTGCGGCGGCGACGAAGCGCGGCGGGACACGCCGCGAACAAGCCCACGGCGACCCGCGGTGAAGAAAGCGTGCGACCTATGGGTCCCTCGTCATTTAACATTTTGCCCCTTCTATTTTGAGTTCTTCTCCTCTTTAGTCCCTCTCCATGTGACATCACGTATAACTCCCCTTATGGCTATAAAGGGGTTTCGGTCCTGAGGAGGAGGAGGAGTTCTCATCTCTCAACTCTCGCATGAAACATTCACGATCTCCACTCCACCCCCACCGGAGAGACTTGGGAGCGGTCTCCCTCTCTCGAACAGACTTGTATTCTCCCGATCACGAGCCTTTGAGCTCGGCCACATAGTGACTCCGGCGGAGCGGACTAGGGCACCGATTTGCCCCGAACCCGGTATAAACCTTTATGCGTCTTTGTGTCCCTTGAGCTAGGCCATCAAGCTCCACACGAGCCATACGATCGTCTTGTGTCCGTGGCCTACCCCGATATTAGACCACGACAATTAGCATAGATGAAATTCATTATGGACAACAACCCGCATTTAGAAATTATTGCAATCCTTCGGGTATATGTCCACTAACATTTTGCGGGAAGGAAGCTATGTTTGTATGCTCGTTCATGGTTTTGGCATGGACCTGCCAAGACACCACTTCGTGAGAAGAGTGGCACCTGAAAAGGGTCTACAATAAAAGCACTCGCTCATGGAAGTGGATGAACAAAACTATAGACCTCAAGAAATATTAAATACTGTAATAAAGGATGGATAATGTCCGAGGATATGCCCGTTACAACACTATGAGGGATGTTTCAAGTGAGGAGTGATAACAAGGCTCCCACCACTTCAATATCTTTGGAATAAATGAGAAAAGCAAGAAGGTCCGAATAAGAACAAAAGAGTGGCAAGACAAAAGGACAAAGAAGATGTGAAACATAGGAGGCAAGCGGGGGCCCATGGCGAGCACGCGTGGCGTGCGCCACCGCCCGTCCCCACGACTTCTTGAAAATTAAAGTAAGAGTTGGATTTGGATAATAATTAGGACTTTTTGGCATGAAGGAGATATTCCACTCTATAAGAAAATCTCCTATTAGGAAATAAATAAGGATTGCTTGTAAAAGGTATTCCAACTCGATAAGGAAACCTTTTGTGATTGCTTGAGATACAAGTCTCATAGGAGGGCCATACAAATAGGGAGGATGTAATCTCCTAGGGGCAAGCAATAAAGAAGTATTTCCCTTCCTCTGCTCCACCGCCGCCCCCCCTCCCTACTTGCGCCGTCTTTCCCCGCGCCCCCCCGCACCGTCGCCGATCGTCGCCGCCCAAGGCACGCCCGTACGGTGTCGCCCGCCCCCCTACCTCAACGCGGCTGTGGCCAGTTTTAAATTCTCACAAAAAATGTAACCCTCACAAAATCTCTATTTTCTAGTAGTATGTGTGAGTTGGTGGAGAGAGGGAGAGAAATAAGATCAGGCGGATGACTCACATCACATGATACAAAGAGATAATCCAAAAGAAAACCATGATGCCGCTAGAATCCGTGCTATACATATCTTACTATTACTAATTGGAGACTCCAATGAAGGCTCCACGTTAATTCTCACCGAACACGCTAGAAAAAAAAAAAGATAAATACTAAAATTCTCACATTAATCGAAATATCTGGCCATCAATCCACAATCCTCCAACAATAATAGCCATTCGATCTATTTTTATTTTCTAAAAAATTATCCACTTTTGCCATTATAAAAACACTATAAAAATAACCCCTATACATACATGTAAATTACCCACCAAAGCCATTATAAAACTTATATTATTAAAAAATTAGTAAAACTAATGCCTTACGGTATTTAGAAACCTATTGTAGTCTAATTTATTTTCTAAAAAATTACCCACATTTGCCATTTATTATTATTATTTGCAGAAAGAAAAAAAGGTAAATCTATCATTTTCCCTATCATGATCTCCATGGAGGAGGACTAAAATGGCGCCACCTCAAGGTGCCTCCAAAATAAATTTGTTATATTTACCATGTTCTCACGGAGGAGGAAATAAGAGAGCTGCGCGGCATGGCTTGACGCTGTATTTCCCTACCATCTTCACGCTGCACCCGCCGCCGGCGCCAATGGGCAGCTAATTTGTGCGGTCGGCCAGCCAAGCAAAGGATGAAGCCAATACAACGCAAGCAGGCGTACATCTACAACGGCGCTCGAACGCCGACTCCTTCGACGTTGAGGTGCTCGATGCCTCCGGCATGTACCGGCACAAGGTCTGCGCTCTACCACTCCCAGTTTCTTTGTCGAACTGCTTGCGGCTGTCAGTGACGGGAGGCCTTCCTGCTGTTAGACTGTGTCATGCAGTAACAAGGTTGTATTGCGGTGATCAGTGGACAACATGAATGAATGTTGAGGGTGCTTATGGTGGCGTCTACGTAGGGTGTGGATGTAGACTGTGTGCGGACCATCCGCATGCGCTACGATGTGGATGTAGACTGTGTATTCTGCCACGTAAACACCAAGCTGCACCACCGTTTCTGTTTCTAATCTCCTCCACGTGGTGCAATTTGGTAAACACCATCCGCATGTTGCTGGGTACGGATGGTTCGCACGCAATTTTTTTTCCGATAGTGCACCATGAATGAATATTTGGAGCTGATTACTATGGTGTGTACATGTAAATTTGTTTGCATTATTAGCCTCAAGGTTGTGTCGCATTACCGCGGCTACAGGCTTCTGTTGTTTATTTTGATCACTTTTTCATGAATGAATATTCGGAGTTGAATACTCTGGTGTGTACATGTAATTTATTTGCATTATTAGCCTCAAGGTTGTATCGTACACGGCTACAGGCTTATGTTGTTTATTTTGATCACTATTGTCTCCTGCGACATACGGATTTAATGATTTTCTTCTTGGATTATTACTTGAAATAAATAAATTTTGAAATAATCCTATTGAACATCTGGTATAAGTTTTTTTTACTAACATAGTAACAATGTTTCTTTGTTTGAATAGGTGCGGGAGGAAATGACTGCCTCATCGGCGTTGATGCACAAAAGAGCTCCCTTGATCGCCACAAATGCACAAGTCGGCTTCCACGGGGGAACACCAGCCCCAAGCCTCGACTCTTCATCAATAGTATAAGAGCTTGCTAGTCGGGTATGGAAGACTGAAGCGAATGCATTTATCGGTAGCACCAATTACAGCACGAGCAAGCTATGCTCAAAGCGGAACGGCCGCGTCAACAACTTTATTCATGATCAACACATGCTTCATCTATCAATGTCGAAGCTCCACGCAGATCATTACATGGTTTGTGCCATCAAACGAGAGATCAAAGACGATGTATTCCTGAAGCCAAGAGGATGAAGGCGTGCATATCATCCTCGGTAGGTGAAAAATCAATCGATGTTCCCCTATTATTGCATGACTCCACGAATGTTGGTTGGTTTTGTGCGGAACTCTAGATGCATAGAGTTAGGATGGAAGCCATAGAAACTAGCCCCACATCCATCAAGGAAACCGACCCGGTGTGATGTTCGATCGAACCACATGTAAGCTAAAGGTATGGCCATCTTACTAGATTCTATAATTACAATTTAATTTTTCTCCTATGACGTACATGATATGATATTTATTGACCATTAGTCATATTTTTTTTATTTAAATTTTGGTGTCCTTAGATTTGTTTACAAAAATAAATGTTGATATAATCCTTATTTATCATCAGCTATGATTATTGTATTAACTAAATAATAATTAGTTTTAACCATCGGAAGGGAAGCCCCCTATCTATTTTTATGTTTTCTAAAATAGCCCAGGAATGCATCCCCATAGGGGTTTGAACCTATGCTGTTGGGGTGCTATTGAGTCCATGATCTGTGAAGTCAGCAACAAAGCCTATATGCAAAATTCAAGCCTCAGCAATTATAAAAAGATAATTAAACTAATCCAATAGTGCTTTGTATAAGTTATCCATCTCTATCGTTATGAAAGATAATGCTTGATGCTTAAATTTGCATTCAAACTCTGCATAATGGCATTATGACAGATAATGTAAAATAATTTGTACCTATATAATTTGTACCTAAATTGTCCACCTCTCAACGTTATAAAAATTAACAAAAGTCTCTACATGTAAATGCTAATATAAGCAATTACGAATAATAATTAATCTTCTCTAAGTTCAAACTTGCATTAGTAAAATAATTATTTTATAGGCTTAGCACACCTCATAATAATGACACTTACAACTCACTTTAAGCTATATTAATACTTTTTTGATGATAAAATTTGTAAGTCATTGTCTAGAGAAAGTTTTAAAACATTTTGATCAAAATATTTTGTCATAGTATGAATATTAATAACTTAGTTTTTTTTTAAAAAGATGTTTAAAAAACAATATTTGTCGATTCCGGCTAGATTGGGCGGAATTGACACCCGTTCATCGACGTTGGAGCTCCTAAGATGACGTCGGCGGGGGCTGTAGCTTCGCCCGGCGGCGGCGAGGTAGCACGGCGGCAAGATGGAAGGAGGGGCCGTTGGGGGAGGGGGGCAGCGGCCGGCTTCGGCGCCCGTGGCGGCGGCGGTGGGGAGGAGCCCCCCCCCCCGAGGGCGAAAGCGATAGATATATTTTTTATTGCTTGCTTATCCCCTAGAGATTACATATGCCTCTTGCTTATATAGCCCGACTAGTGGGACTTGTAATCTAAGCAATCTCTATAAGGTTTTTCTGAATACCTTTTTACAAGCAATTCCTATTTTATTATTTCCTAATAAGGGTCTCCCTTATAGATGAGATAACCCCTTGCACACCAAAAATTACCTAAGATAATCCTAACTTGAAAGCGAAGCAAACTTCGAGTCGTCTGGGGAGAGGGAAAGCGGCGGCAAAGCCCTGCCCCTTGTATCGCCCCTCCTCTCTGGGCGGCGGCCGATCACGTTTGGCCCAATTAGCCACTCTCGGGCTGGCCCAATTCGGTTCATGACAATATTAATTTAATATAATAATATGAAAATCACGGGTGACATGGTGCATGTTGAAACAACTATTTATGACATTGTCAAAACTAAGATGGTAGACTAGGATCTAGAATATTCTTTCATTAGAATAGAACATGAAATTTTTGAATAAATGATAGAACAACCATTAAAATTTTAAAATCAATACAAGTAAAAAAATATTACAATAACTAGATCAAAAGCTAAATATTAAAATATAGATTTTTAAGATATCACGTAAATGGATGAAACAAGAGTTTATATAGTTTATGTTTATTTATGTTTCAGCTAAATAGATATAGTGCTAAAAAGATTAATCATACAAATTGTTACAAAAAGCGGTCATAGATAAAAAAAATGTACATCCTAAAATTCTATAAAAACTAAAAAAGAATTGCCATCAAATCGGTTGACTATACTCGGCATTGTAAATAATAGCTATTGCATATGAGGAATTAATAAGCTTAAAATTTAAGGGAAAGAATCAAAATTTAGATTTATGTCCTCAAAATAGAGATGGCTACTAAAACTATCATAGTTTCAGCAGATGTTTCAACTAAGTAACTACGCAAAGAAAAAACATATGGATATGGATGAGAAAAATATTTAAATCAATATAATATTTGATAGATTATCACAATTGAATATAGACTATAGAGTACCTATTCCGTATTATATTACAATATTAATGAAGAGAACAAGATATTTAGTATAAGTAATCCTTATTAGTTATTGTCTACTAATAAGATTTTGAACGTGCTAGAGCACGAGTTGGTGAACTAGTGTCATGTGCCAGATAGGGCCTAGGATGATAGACCCACGAGGCTCGAGGGGGGGCGGCCACCACCACCAGGGCCGAGGCGCCGCGCGCCGCCATCTCCTCCCTTCCACGCGGATTACTGCGGGGGAATTAATTAGTAAATAAAGAAAGAGTTTGGTTAGGATTATCTTAGGACTTTTAGTGTCCAAGGGATATTCAATCTATAAGGAAGACCCTTATTAGGAAAAATAAATAGGATTGCTTGTAAAAGGTATTCCAATCATATAAGAAAACCTTTAGAGAGATTGCTTGGTTTACAAGTCCCACTAGGTGGGCTATAAAAGTAAGGGTCTGTCATCTTTCGGTCAACAAGCAATAAAGAAATCTATTTCCCTTCCTCCTCCTCTCCAGGCTTGCCCACCACCCCGCACCAGCGTAGCCCCCCCCTGGCAGTGCGCCCGGAGCCACGTGTCACCCCGTAGCGATCCGGTTTTGCGGCGGTGGTATCCAGGAGGCCACTATGATCCACCCACCACCATGGGCGCCCGACCGCGAAGAAGATCTTGATCGATCACGGGAAGCAATTCTCCACCTTCACCACACGCCTCGACACACTTCGCCGATCAAGTCGCTGTCCTCTCGGTACCGATCCGGCGAGAGGCAAGGCAGACCAAAGCTGGCGATGGAGGCTGAGAAGGACTGAAGACAGCCATGGAGGACTCATACCCAGTCCTCCGCGGCTGATCTGGAGAAGATGATGGCCAACTTCCTCGAAATAAGCCGTTGTCGGGAGGGGCGCCCGGCACCGCCCGGCGCGCGCCCCCCCTCCCCACCTCCCGAGCACTTCCCCGCCTAGCACCTCGATTTGCATAAAATTTGTCCTTCCCGACGTATGATGGCAAGGATCATCCCTACCATGGCTCAATCGCGACCAACAATTCTTCGGGGACAAGGTACGCCAAAGAACAAAGCAAGTCTAGTATGCTTCATATCATTTCACAGGAGGAGCGCGGCCCGATGGTACATGAGGCTATCCTAGGAAAAGGTGCCGACGGACGGACGAGCTTAGCCCGAAGCGTCAACAAATGCTTCGGCCTAGCTACCCCGTAATCCGGCCGGGTGAACCGGCATCATTGCGGAACACACACACCGCCGACGAAGTACACGGGCGCAGTTCTGGGCGCATGTTGCGGCGCGCGGACACCTCGACGAAAACAACAGGTCAACATCTATACAACAGGATGCGGGGAACTATGCGAAGATGGACGCCGAGCTACTGGATCAAAGGACATGGAGACAGCCCATGTCACTCGCTAGAGATATCTGACGCCGCGACCATCCTCTACAACTCCGGTAAGACGGCGCGAGAAGTAGGGCAAGGCACCTGTGCCACTGCCTCTAACCACGAAACCTATAGCTACACAACCAACATGCACCGCAACATCGACTTGGCCATTCAAACGGCTAACACCGGAGGAGATGACGGAGCAACGCAAGGCGGGACTATGCTTCAACTGTGATAAGCCATTCACACGCGGTCACAAATACAAGCACCTGTTCGACATCACGGTCTTCAACGACTACAACGACGACCAGGAGAGCGCCGCCACCGACAACATCGCCGCCCGGGCGCCGACCTCGAAGTCCTATTCTGGGGACCCCAACTCCCGTTATGTGGTGCACACTCTCTACCTCATCGGCATCATCTTAGGAATGGGCGGCATGATCGTCATCGACTTTCGGGAGCCACGCACACCAGCGCCGACCACGTGGTGAAAGCATAGCGACTTCGCGACTTCGGCCGCGCGTGTCGCGATAACCGCCGGCACCTTGCGAGTGTCTCAAGATCGATGCGGGCGTCTTGACATCAACGCCTATGTCGCCTCATGTAGGCAACAATGTCGGCGTCATCCATGGCATGCCTTGGTCGGGTGCCAGGAAGGGTGACATGGGACTTCTCCTCCAACGATCTATAGTACTACCGCGACGGACACGCCATGACATTCACATCGGCTCCTCCTCAGCGGGCACACATCGGAGCGCCGGACTGGACTACTCAAACCCGGCATCTTGCTGGCATTCTTGACCCTCGCCCCCTGTTTGCGCAAAACGTCCACGGCATGCCGGTGCCTTGGACCTCTACGACACATCCGCAGTCTTCGGCCCGGACCCGGCGACCACCTCGAGGACCAGACGCTGCGCGGATCGCCTCGACGTCACCACGGGTGCGCCTGCACCGCCTCGGCGGTGGGAGGATGCTTCCTTCTCTTTGATGGGTCGCTTCTACCTTTCGGCTTCTTCACCACTACTACCGGACTTGCGGCCTCCTAATTCGGGAGGGATTCACAGATCAAACTTCATCGCCTGGCGCTTATACGACAATCACGACAACAAATGTCGGCCGATCGCCATCCCGCCGGGTGGCATCCGCCACGCCACCACGTGGTCCACCGGCGTTGTCTTCCTCAACAAAGATGGACCGCCTCCTCACTCACCATCGACAACATACACATCGCCTACGATGCGTAAAGAGGGACACATCGCCTCTCTCCATCCATGTTCAACGCCAGCTCCTTCATGTATGGTATGATGTCGAACCTGCCGCGATGCCTCCTACCGCCGCGACATTACCATTTGGTGCCTTTACGCCTCTCTTCTCACACCCGCCGCCGCCCCACGACCGCTTCCTCGCCCTTAAGAGTTCCGCCTCGTGACATGGTGCACCAAAGACCTTGAGGTCGGGGTCCCGAGGGGAGCTCTTGCTTGAGACTCTGTCGACAGGCGGGCGACACAGCCAGGGCGTGTCAGGCCCACCGGTACATCTACCACGGCTACATCGGCAACCTCCACTATCTCTTTGGAGTTTGCACCTCTACGACCTGAGAGAACATGATCTTGAGGAACCCTGTACATGGGAAGTTGGTTCTACAGGTTGAGCTCATCATGCCAGTGTTGCGCATCTTTCCCCGGGCGTCACCGAATGGACATCCATCAGCGAGAACGCGTCGATTGGAGAAGGGGGAGATGTCATGTGCCGTGAGATAGGGCCCGGGATGACAGCCCACGAGGGACCGAGGGGGGGGCGGCGGCCACCGTGATGGGCTCGCGCCACCGGCCCATCGTCCATTCCGCGGATTCAAGGGAATTAATTAGGAAATAAAGAAAGAGTTTGGTTAGGATTATCTTAGGACTTGATTGTGCAAGGGGATATTTCAATCTATAAGGAAGACCCTTATTAGGAAAATAAATAGGATTGCTTATAAAAGGTATTCTAATTATATAAGGAAACTGTTGGGATCTAACTTTGGTTTCCTACATTTAACTTTCGTCCCAAACTTTGAAGATTTCAGGATACTTACGGAACAAAGACAAAAAGTCCTCAAGGTCGAAGATGACTTCGTAGAGCTTTGGCTTCGCGAAAAAGTAACATGAAGCAAAGATAAGGAAGAATGAGTCAAGAATCGGCGAGGATGGCCGCGAGGACTTCGCCAATTACCAAACAACTACAAGAAAATGCGAAGCGTTGCGATGGCTAAACGTTGCCTTTGAAGCCTCATGAAGATAAAAAGTATGACTTCGCGAAGAAAAGCACTTCATAGAGAAACTTTATAGAATTCTTAACATTTTTTGTACAGCTCATGAAGTCGGGGGCCTATAAATACCCCCGACATCCTTTGTAATGACCATGTTGAATGGCCACCTTGTAAACCATATCATCATCAATACATGTTGTGTTGAGCAATCACCCAACATCTTGGCGCCCACCGTTTGTGTGAGCAACGATCTACCTCACGACCACGCAAGAATCATGGGAAGACCTCCCAAGAACAAGTCGGCAAGTGTCGCAAGCGATGCAACGAAAGAATGTAAGATGAAGTTCTAAGAACAAGCGAAGACAACGTTTCCAAGGAAGTTATCCCACATGAAGATCAAAACGAAGAAGCAAGAAAGTTGCAAGAACTAGAAGAAGAATTGATAAAAAAGAAGAAAGAACTTGAGGCTTGCAAAGCCAGAACCAGAGAGAAGACATTAAAGCAAAGAATAGAGGAAGCTGAAGCAAAGCTAAAAAAGATTGAATGAAGAACTCAATGATCAAGATCGTGAAGTTATCATAACAAATGAAGTCAAAACAAATCAAAGCAATGAAAAGGCAATAGTCACAATCGACCCGAGAATCTCCATTATCGGTGGACTTACAAATGGCAAAATGGCCAAAAGGCTTCAAGTTCAACATCATACCAACTTATGAAGGTTTGACGGATCGAAGGCAATTCTTGATGAGCTTCGAAGCGGCCGTTGAATCGGGGAGGAGGAGATGATAAAACATTGGCGAAGGCACTTATCATGGCAATGAAAGGACCAGCTCAAAAAGTGGTATGCTTCGCTCAAGCCAAGATCCCTCAAAAGTTGGGAACAACTCGGAACAACTTTGCTTTGGTTGATTTCCAAGGATTCCAACACATAGGCTTAACAAATGATGATCCGTTTGATATCAAGCAATACCCAAAGGAGCCAATAATCCAATACTATAAAAGATTCATCCAAATGAAGACCCAAATTCTAGAAGTATCGAACAAAGTCATCATCATTGCCGCAATCGAGGGTCTCCAGTTTGGACAATTGTCTTCGCATCTAAAGAGGGGAAAGACCAACAACCTGTTGCTCAACTATATGAAGAAATCCAAAAATATGCAAGATCGGGGCGATGATTTCGAGAAAAAGACGAAGAAGAGAATGCGCCAAAAAGAAATCAAGCAAAGACAAATAATCAATTCAAGACACGTAATTTCGAGCAAAAGACCATACTACCATCAATACCAACCACCACTTCGCGTAAACCAAATCAACAATGAGCACAAATAAGATAACACTTCGAGACACAAAACAACCAAATAAGCCCGATACAACAACGAAACTTCAATAATAGCCAAAGAGGAGGTTTCAATCAAAGATTTGGGGAAAGAAGAATTTTAAGGCCTGAAGAAATGTATTGCATCATTCATGGCAAAGGGGCTGGCCACACATCGAAGATGTGCCCAATGGTAAAGAAAAGCATAGAGCAATTACAACAAGAAGGAAAATCATTGGAAAATCAAAGATCAATAAATTTTTTTGTCTCAAGCAAGCACTTCACATAATCAAGCATACTTCGATCCAAGCTACAACCAACAAGTGCTACCAGGACCACCTCCAATATACAACCCACAACCATTGGCAATGGCTCCGCCTCAATGGGGACAAATACAAACCATACGGCCCGAAGCTTAGGTGGCGAATAACACACAAATGCTCAAAATAATGGCTCACCAAATAAAGATCAACAAGAAGCCGAGGCGGAATAATGACAATTTGCGGAGGCAATAGCATAGAGCATGCAACTAACAATGAAAGAAGAAAAACTATTTCCAGAGAGTCAATGCAATAACAATGGAGGGACCTTACAAGAAGACAAGATGGTCACATCAACCAATCATCTTCACGAAACAAGACATGAAACTCAAAGACTATCCACACATGGATGCCATGGTCATAGAAGCAAATATTTGATGGATGGGATGTCACAAAAATCCTAGTAGATGGAGAAAGCTCCAATCGACATACTCTTCGCATCAACACTAGATGCAATGGAAATCAAAAGACAAAATTTGGGAAGAGCGGAATATCCACTAGTTGGCCGGCGGCAAAAGGATAAATTCAATTGGAAGAATCGTATTGCTAGTATCCTTCAAGACACAAAATAATGCGAGAATGAGAGCAAGTAGCATTTGATGTTGTCGAAATGCACGGCCAAGTAATGCAATATTCGGAAGAGGAAGTTTGAACATCTTGAAGCCGTGATTAACTACTCTTACTTATGCATGAAAGTTCCGGCAATCAATGGACCAATATCAATCCACGGAAATCAAACGTAAGCAAGATATATTGAGAAAGATTCAACTCGGCTCAAAGAAATGTCTTAGCCATAGAAGAAATCAAGAAGAAGAAGACATGACGAGAAAAACGCGAAGACACAAAAAAAAAAAAGAAAGCGAAGACATGTTCGAAAGCAAAACCAAAGAAGTTTTACTAAATCCAATGGTAAATGACAAGAAAGTCATCATAGGTGCCAACCTAGCAAAAGAAGAAGAAGAATGAAATTTTTATAAGTTTCTTAAGAAATAATCAAGATGTCTTCGCATGGTCGAAAAAAAGATCCGAAGGAGTCGGTAGAGACATTATCGAACATCGCCTAAACATCGATCCAAATTTCAAGCCGAAGAAACAAAAATTAAGAAAGATTTCGAAGACGTAACAATAGCCGCGAAGGTCTGAAGTACGTAGATTGCTTGACGCGAAGGTCATAAGAGAAGTCCAATTTACAACTTGGCCGGGCAAACATTGTATTGGTGAAGAAAAGCAATGGAAAATGGAGAATGTGTATAGACTTCACATTTAAACAAAGCTTGTCCAAAAGACAATTTTCCTCTTTCCAAGAATCGACACATTGGTCGCACCAAGCCGCAGGAAGTGAAATGCTAAGTTTCTTAGACTGCTTCTCGGGATATCATCAAATCTACATGAAAAAAAGAAGATGAAGAAAAGACAAGTTTCATCACACCATTTGGAACTTATTGCTTCCAAAGAATGGCGTAGGGGCTTCGCAATGCCGGGTCAAGTTTCATCGTAATGACTTCGGTAGCTCTCAAAGATCAAATCGAGACAACCTATCGGCTTATGTTGATGACATAATAGTCAAGAGCAAGAAACGCGAAGATCATTTAAAAGATTTGAAACAAACATTTGAGAACTTGAGAAAGTCAAATCTCAAACTCAATCACGAGAAATGTACCTTCGGGTGCGGCGAGGGCAAAATCCTTGGATGCATAGTTTCAACAAAAGGCATCGACCCAAATCCGTAAAAAGATTAGAGCAATAATGGAAACAGAAGTTCCAGAGAATATCAAAGATATTCAAAAGTTAACAGAAAATTGGCTTCGCTAAAACGCATTCATATCAAAGTCAACGAAAAAGAGCTTTCCAATATTCCAAGCACTCAAAGGAGCGAAGACAAATTTCACATGGGGAGAAGAACAACAAAAAAGCTTTTGAAGAAATAAAGAAGTATCTTTCAAGTCCTTCAACATTAACAACTCCAAATATTGATCAAGAACTACTCCTGTATATCTCAAAGATCCGAGAAAGCCGTAAGTGCAGTTCTAGTACAAGAAAGAGAGAAAGATCATGTGAAGAAACAAGAACCTATCTACTTTGTCTCCTAAGCCCTCTCCGGCTCAAAAATGTTTTACTCAGAAATTGACAAGATAGCATATGCAAAGACTCATGGCAACAAGAAAGTTGAAACATTATTTCTTGGCACACAAAGTAAGAATCCCAACAAATCAACCACTCAAAGATGTACTCCAAAGTCAGAAAATCTTCCGAAGGCTTGGAAAATGGGCGGTGAGATCTCACAATACTTCATTGAATTTGAGAAGAGAACAAAGAATAAAGTCCCAAGTATTGGCAGATTTTATCTCAGATTGGACACCAAAGAACAAGCTATGAAGAACAAAAAGATCATCAAGAATGGACCTTGTCATGCCAAGAATGGACAATGAACTGCGATGGGGCATGGGGCTCAGTGGCGGCGGCGTGAAAAGAATAATCACTTTGCCATCCGGAGTCAAGATGAAATACGCAAAGAAGATTGGAATTTCGATGCACAAATAACATCGAATATGAAGCAATATTGTTGGGGCTTCGCAAAGCAAGAGCGATGGGAGTACAAAAAATCTTGATAAAAACAGATTCTCAAGTTGTAGCAGGCCATGTTGAGAAAAAAAATTACAAGGCAAAAGATCCCGAGCTAGCGAAGTATTTGCAAAGTGTCGAGATCAAGAAAAACACTTCAAGGATTCACGCCTCAAGTATTTCAAGAACAAACAACGAAGAAGCGGATGAAATCGCTGGGCGGCGAAAACCCAAAAGTAAAATTGCCGCCAGACGTGTTTTTATCAAGTACTCTCGTAATCTTCAATAAAAGCAAAAATCGAAGAACCAAAGTACATCCATATCATTGAAAGCGAAGATTGAGATCGAAATCATAGCCTTTCTAAGAGGATTCTATGAGCCGAAAGCGAAGCCAAAGAAACAAGAATGAAGCACAAAACAAGAAATTACAAGCTCATAGATAATCAACTTTTCAAGCATGGCATTTGTGAACCATTACTCAAGTGCATCTCAAGCGAAGAAGGCAAAGAATTGCTACAAGAAATACATAGTGGAACATGTGGAAATCATGCAGTCCAAGAGCCATAGCAGGAAAGGCGTTCAAACAAGGATTCTATTGGCCAACAACTCAAAAGATAGCAAGGAGATAGTGAAAACTTGTCACAATTGCCAAATTTCAGCAAACAAGTCAAATGCCCCACTAATCCAATTCAACACATTGAACCAACTTGGCCACTTGCAAGATGGGGAATAGACATAATTGGGAAACTTCCACCAGCTCAAGGCAACCATCAATACGCTAGTCATTACAGCTTGAATATTTCACAAAATGGATAGAAGCGAAGCCAATCACAAATATGTCATCCACAACAATGAAAAAAGTTTCTTTGGCAAAATATAATTTGCGATTCGAGTCCCAAGACACATAACTTTGGATAATGGAACTCAATTTGATAGCGAAGACTTTAGAAGCTATTGTGAAAGCATGGGAATTCAACTTTGCTTTGCATCGGTCGGATATTCTCAATCTAATGGAGCCGTCGAAAGAGCAAATGGCATTATATGTGTGAGAATTTCAAAAAATTTAGTAGGACTTCCAAAAGGAAAATGGGTTGAAGAACTACCAAGGATTGTTTGGAGCCACAATACAACCACAACAAGATCAACGAAGTTTACACCATTCAAGCTATTGTATGGAGACGAAGCAATGACTCGGAAGAAATACAATTCAAGGTCCAAGAACAACTATTGAAATAACAAGCGAAGAAGATCAAAAGACAAGCAAAGATTTGCTAGAAGAAGAAAGAAACCAAGCTGTGATGAATCTCGAGAAAATATCAAGAAGAAAACAAGCAAATGGTACAACAAGAAAGTGGTGAAAAGAGAACTACAACTAGGAGATTTCGTGCTCAAGAGAAAAAGGAACGAAGACACGTGGGAAAGTTCCAAAGAAAAATGGGAAGGACCCTTCGTCATAACAAAATCAAACAGATTAAGGATCTTATCACTTGGAGAATCTCAAGGGAGAAGAGTTAAGTCATACTTGGAACATTAAGGATCTTCGCAAGTACTATCCCTAGATTTTTACTTTGTTCAAGCTTTTGTAAATAAGCAAGTTAGATTCAATTTCTTAGAAGCATTTTATCATTTCAATCAAGAGTCAAGACTCTTTCTCCACTTTCGAGGGAAGCCCTTCGCGGGTGAGTGGTTTTTTAACGAGGCGACTCTATTGTAAATTCTCATATCAAATATAAATGAGAAAGTAGTTTCCCCAATCCGTGCATTCTTTATCATTCTTTTATTTACCATGAAGCCAGAAAAAGCAAAATGCTTTAATATCGGCCAAAAGTTTTCACAAAATAACCCAAGAAAGTAGGTATAATTTAAGTATAAAACTAAAATTATTACCTACAAATTTCTCTAAGGAGAATATTTGGCTTCAAATCGAAGTCTTAAGCTCCTACTTCGCAAAAAAAAGGGGGACGACGTTTTTCAAAATTCTCTAAGGGGAATATTTGGCTTCAAATCAAAGTCTTCGCTCCTACTTCAAAAAAAAGAAGGGGGACGACGTTTTCAAAATTCTCTAAGGAGAATATTTGGCTTCAAATCGAAGTCTTCGCTCCTACTTCGCAAAAAGAAGAAGGGACGACGTTTTCAAAATTCTCTAAGGAGAATATTTGGCATCAAATCGAAATCTCCGCTCCTACTTAAAAAAAACGGGGGACAACATTTTCAAAAATCTTTAAGAATAATGTTTGCTTTCAAGTACACAAAAGCATTAATATATCTTATAAAGCATTTATTCAAATTTACATACAACATGAGTACACAAAAGTTGAAACAATCAAAATTCTTCTAAGCAACAACATTCGGTTGTTTGCTTCACTCGAGATATCGTCAACAACTTCATTTATTATCTTATCCGCCGTATCTTCGAATATGTCCCCAAAAATAAAACTTGGGGACGACTTGAGCACGATGATTTGGAAAAAATATATGTGTTTTAAATACCGAAAAAAAACAAGGAAAGACCAAAACAAATATATGGGCAACGCAAAATATTACCTGTCCCACCAAGCATTAAAATCGACAACCCTAGGCATCCTATAAGAATCCTTTACTTTGGATTTCCCAAGGCATTCATCCACAAACCCTGCCGATATCGCGGCACCACCGTAAGCCTCCAAAAATTACGAAGTTTCAAAAACAAAATTATCCTTCGCAATCATAAGCGGCAAAACGGGAACAATATCTCTCGCGCAGGCTTCGCTTGAGGAACCTGCGCAGATATTCCAAAGTCAAAATTAAGCCATAAAAAATCATGAACAAGATCTAACTTCATGCGGAACAACAACTTCACAGATTCATAAACCATAAAATTCAAGCGAGAATATTAACTTAACAAATTTACAACTCTATTCGCCAAACAAGATTTGTTTTTCCTCTCAAAACACTCAAAATACAAAACTAATCTATGAAGCTAGTCCTTTTAAACTCACGACATTTTTCTTGTTCCTTTCCTCCTCCTCAAGAGCCCTCTTCTCTTCTTCTTCGTTTAACTTCTTCAAAGCCTCCTCTTCCTGTAAGATATCGAGTTCAATCTATTAAAAAGACAAGTCGAATATAAAACAAGCCTTCAATGTACCCAAAAAGAGACATAATAAAAATAAACAAATAATACCTTCTTCAGGCTTCTCCTTAACCTTCTCAAGGCGTTGATCTTGACCACACTTGCACCAATACTCATTAAAGAATTTCTTACAAAGAAGGTGAGTTCGGGTAGCAATCTTGTTGATCGAATCACCGTGAAATTTGAACTTGGGATCAGCAAAGGTCTCATACAATGGATCGTCGGCTTCTTTCATGAGATGCGTAAGTGCTTGGGTTGAATACATCACGCTTGTATCGAAGCGGTCGAATAACAACACCGAGATCCTCATATTGCGGCACAACCAACCGAAAAACGGGTCATACTCTCCAAGTTCCCAACAAGGGTCCTCGGGGAGTGGCACCCCACTTTTCGCATGGAAGCCTTGCACAACTCCCACATTCTGGTAAATTTCCTATGCAACATCCGATCCATTTCCACACCTTTCTTCTCAAGATACTCCTTCTCCTTGACAAGATTAGCAATAGTAGTCTTCGCGACCTCAAGTTGCTAATCTTTCTCCTTAATAGTATCGAAGCTCCATGATATAATCGATCCAACCTCGTGCCACTCATCAACGCATCACCTCTTTTCTTTCTCCTTAGCCGCTAATTGGGATTTTAGAGATTCAATCTCCCCAATAATGATTTCTCCGAACAAAGAAAAAGTCGTGGCACTATCTTCGAGATTTTTTCTAAGGCCACGCCGAACAAGAGCGCCCCGTGAAAAGAAAAGAAAGTTAGCCAGAAGTAAAACACAAACAAATGACTTCGCAAAAAAAAAAGAGAAAGGAGAAAGAAAGACATATACCTTGTACATCAAGTTTAGGCCAAGATCAACCAACTCAAGAGGATTCATCTTCGCCAACTCGCCAAAGATCGAAACCGAGAAAGCATCATCGATACACTTAGATAACTGCTTCTCTGGTTTCCTTGGAAGGACACAAAGTTTATCTATCCCAACTCCAACAAACTTATAAGAGTCCAAATTAACACCGCTCTCAAAAATAAAACTTCAAAGTATTTTCAATAGATTGAGAGACGGCTTCTAAGAAAGCTCCGGTGCATCAATGGCCACTTGTGGAGTTGGGTGATCTCCAAGAACATCCTTCATAGATCCAACATCAATAGTTTTTTTTTTGATGAAGTTGCAAAAGATCGAGGAAAAAATTGAGCTAAAAACAAATTAAAGAAAAAAAGAATCGAAAAAAAGAGGGTTTCAATCTAAAAAATTATAAAAACAAATGAAGTCAAAAACACTTACAAACTTTTTCGCCCTCCTTCAAGGGGCAAGGAATCTTTTCCCGGGCTTCAACATTCACCATTGATTCCGACAACCGGCCATCGCCGATCGAGCTCGGCCTCTTCATCTTCAACATTAGATAAATCATCAAAAGAAACACCAATGGTCCTTGTTCCTTTTCTATGAAGCTTCTCCTTCACAAACTTCACAAAGATCATGAGCCTTTTTAAAAACAAAGTTTGACCTACAAAAGAAGCGGTCAAAACAAAGAAACAAGTTTTCAAAAAAAAGAAGAACAAAAAGCACAAAAAACATACCAAAGACCAACTTAAAACTTTCCACGAAGAGTTGGTTTTTCAACGTTAATTTCGTAAGCCTCAACAAAGCTTAGAAACAGACTCACAACTGGACAACTTCACAGATCTAGCGGCATCTTTAACTCTATCAGAATAGACATCTCAGAACCGAGGAAGGATTTCCGGGATTCACTAACAAGTGACTCATGTGAATATCCTTAGCCAACTTCGCTAATTCTAGGAAAGTATAATCATCACATAGAGCGTAAGTTGACACATTCAATCTTGCTAGAAAATCAGGAGTTTGATGCCTAAATCTAGGGGAGGAAGGAGTGGCAGTGCCAGTAGGAGAAGTCTCTGTCATGTTAACATCAACATCTTCGCCAAAGCCAAGCGTCTCGGTACCCGCCGCGAAGACCCAAAATTTTGTAAGTATCCCATTAGCGGAGTAAGCAAGTCCGAGTTAGTCCCAGGAGCAAAAACTTTGTTAATCTATCTCACCTCCAAATCTTGAAGAGAAGTTCCAAAAAGCGGAGCCTCAAGCTCGTGCATCAATCTCACTATCACTCAAGTCTAAGTTATCAATTAAAGAAGCCACCGTCTTTTTCGCCTTCTTCTTCTGAGGCTTCGAACAAAGGCCTTTTGAGGGTGTCTTCGCCGAAGAAGATGGCTTCACCCCAGTATCACTCCTCTTCCTCTTCAAATCCTTGTTAGATTCATTCTTATCCTTTTTGTCCCTCTTGCGAGCATAAGCAGGGGGCGGGCGAGTTTTATAAGTTATTTTGGCCAAATCAAAGATCCGATTCAACCTAACATAATCCTTGCCAATAATTTCATCCATAAGTTTTCTTTCAGTATGTAGGTACTTCCCAAGCAATTCAACAAATAGTTCTTCTCAACAAATAGAAACAAAAATCTTCTTCGCTTTTAAACTTGAAGGCATCACAAGATCCCTATCCGGAAAAATATAATTCATCTCTCTAACCACCTTCCGATGATAGCGAAGAAAATCCCATCCAAATAGCGAGTGGCCAAATACCAAAAACCACATACTCTTCAACTAAGTCTCGAGTAGATTGTTGAGAAACAACTCTTCCAAAAGCCTTCGCACACACGAGCAATTTTTTGACTTAGTGTAGCCGGGCTTACACTCAAACTTATCCCTATGCATCCGCTGGAAAGCTAGAGGATAGCTTTTCTTCACACCTTTTCTTCCAAGATTTTCTTCAACCATGGGAACCTTATGATAGAACCAATAATTATACCAACCATCAGTCCATTTATTCTTTGATGCAGGAGAAATTTGCTTCTGGCCTCGAGCAGTCTTGAAACTACAACATCCAAAATATACGGTTTCACATGCGACTCCTCAATCTTTTCGAGACCGAAATTGGGTATGCAATTCATGCAAAGCACAAAATGCATCAATATCCGGCCTCACTTCTTGACTCCGCCAGCCCCAAATGAAAACCGACAGTTTGACTATGGCATTTGGAGTTAGATGGTGCATTTCGATATTATATCTTTGGAACACTTCCTCAAGAAAGTCCTGGGGAGGCATACGAAGACCCGTGGTGAACAAATCTTTGAAAACAACGCATTCATCAGGCTTAGGCTTTGGAACCTTTTCATCAGGCTCCGCTAGCCTATATTGACCCGCTCGAGCACGCCATCTTTCACCATCTTTTGTAATCTTCATCGAGTCATCTTGCTTCGACCAAATGATAATGAAATCCGATCATCCGGAAGCAACTCGATTACGGCGAAAACGTCGACAATCCATCTTCTCGAATTTTCTTGTCTGCGAATTCACTTCCTCGCCAACATCCTGTTCTTGAGAACTAGGCGGGACATCCTCAACAAGTGCCATTCTGAAAATAGAAAAAAAAATAACACTTAGAATCATAAGAAAATATAAGTAAAATAGACTTCAAGATAAGACATACCCGAAAAACAAGAACTAAAAGACTTCGATGAAATATCAAGAAAATTGTCTTCGCAAGAATGACTTCGCGTCGAGAAAAATTTCAAAAAGGTGGCCCCTCTTCTAAAAGATGAAGAAAACAAGGAGGGGGTCCTTCGCTATTTATAGACCCCTTCGGTCAAACGGTCAAACTAGCCGTTAAAAAACAAAAACACGTGACAAATCCAAATAAGATATTCGCGAAGTTACAATCAAAATTTAAAGTCCAACTTCAAATTACGGGGCGACGTTTTTGGATCGAAACAAAGTTTTAAAGAAACTTATGATTCGTGGGTTTCATGCCTTTGAAGTCGGCCTTACCCACGAGGGGCTCTTTGTTGGGATCTAACTTTGGTTTCGCGCTTAACTTTCGTCCCAAACTTTGAAGATTTCAGGATACTTACGGAACAAAGACAAAAGTCCAAATAATCGAAGATGACTTCAAGAGCTTTGGCTTCGCGAAAAAGTAACATGAAGCAAAGATAAGGAAGAATGAGTCAAGAATCGAAATAGGATGGCCGCGAGGACTTCGCCGCAGAATTCTTGAAACAACTACAAGAATACGTGAAGCGTTATGGAAGCTAAACGTTGCCTTTGAAGCCTCGCGAAGATAAAAAGTATGACTTCGCGGAGAAAAGCACTTCATAGAGAAACTTTATAGAATTCTTAACATTTTTGTATGCAGCTACGAAGTCGGGGGGCCTATAAATACCCCCGACATCCTTTGTAATGACCATGTTGAATGGCCACCTTGTAAACCATATCATCATCAATACATGTTGTGTTGAGCAATCATCCAATAGAAACCTTTAGAAAGATTATTTGGTTTACACCCACTAGTCGAGCTATAAAAGTAAGGGGTCCGTAATCTTTCAGTCAACAAGCAATAAAGAAATATATTTCCCTTCCTCCTCCTCCTCTCCTGCGTCGCCGCCGCCGCCCCAACGCCCGGCCGGGGGCCACCGCCGGCACGCTAGGCCCACGTGTCACCCCGGTAGCGATCCGGTTTGTGACAACTAGTACGCGTTAAAATGCAAATATACAAGTCCAAGGGGCTGCGCGGCCGCGGGGCGCCCGAGCCCGAAAGCGCGCCCGCGCCGCCGCTGTCCCCCACGACTTCTTCGGCAATTAAAGTAAGAGTTGATTAGGATAATAATTAGAATTTTTGATGTGAATGAGATATTCCACTCTATAAGGAAATCTCCTATTAGGAAATAAATAAGGATTGCTTGTAAAAAGGTATTTCAAAATCTTTAGAGATTGCTTGAGATACAAGTTTCATAGGATGGACATATAAATTGGGAGGATGTAATATTTTAGGGGCAAGCAATAAAGAAGTATTTTCCCTTCCTCCCCGCTCCACCACCGCCACCGCCTCCCTGCTTATGCGTCGCTGCGTCGCCCGCCTGCCCTAAGCGCCTCCGCTAGCCGCCGCTGCCCAAGGCGCGCCCGGCGGGTGTCGCCGCCGCCTCCCCCTCAACGCGGCTGTGACAGTTTTAAACTCTCACCAAAAAATGTGACCCTCACGAAATCTCTGGTTTCCAGTAGTATGTGTGACTTGGGGTAGATAGGAGAGAAATAAGATTAGGCGGATGACTCACATCACATGAGACAAAGAGATACTCCAAAAGAAAACCATGCATGATGTCGCTAGAATCCGTGCTATACATAGATGTGAGGTTTTGCACGTTTTTGTGTTTATTATTTTGCCATCCAAGTTTCCATAATCCACAATCTTACGTACTTGATTTGCCGAATAGCTAAACGTCCATTTTAGTCCTTTTTATTATATATAGCAGACAAACGCCAGCCAACTTTCATAGCAGGGAAGCAGAAATGCACAAACCAGCTGCTGAACTTGTCTTAGTCGGCTAGTCCTTCAGCTAGTAGCAACCATGAGTCGTTTGGAGGAGGTGGCGTACAAACTCACCTCTTCACCGTTTCTTCTAGCCCAATCGCTATTATTGCTCGTCGTTCCTCTCCTGCTCCTGCTGCAATACTACGCCTCCCGACGGTTAAGGTCAAGCCGCCGTCCTGGAAGCGCCTGCAGTGACGTCGACGACAAGCAGCGGCTCCCGCCTTCACCTCCGGGCGGCCCGTCATCGGCCACCTTCACCTCGTCGGCAACCTCTCGCATGTCTCCCTCAGTGAACTCTCTGCCAAGCATGGCCGCGGCGGGCTGATGCTCCTCCGCCTCGGCTATGTGCCCACCCTCGTTGTGTCATCCCGGGGCCGCGGGGCGGTCACGCCGCACACATGACCACGTGTTCGCCTCACGGCCTCAATCCACGGTCAGCGACGACCTCCTCATGTATGGGTCCTCCGATATCGCCTTCTCCCCCTACGGCGAGCACTGGCGGCAGACTAGGAAGCTCGTCACCACACACTTCTTAAATGTCAGGAAAGTGCAGTCCAACAGCCACGCCCGCAAAGAAGAGGTACGTAGCTACAGTAATCCACAAATATAGAAATTCATCGGAAGACCCCAAAATTGCACTTTTTTTGCTTCCTAAAATTGCAACGAGTCTCATCCAGGTGTAAACGGGCGTTTTACCTGGCCAGCTATCCTACGTGACTTGGATCTGATAGATGAGGCTCACGTGTCGGCAAGGCTCCACATAGAAAAGTCTATCTTTTTTTCCTATGATGTGATGAATATGATTTGTACATGAAAATTGTAGCTTTTTAGGAAAGGGAATATATTGATATTCCAGCTTCGCATCGACCGATGCATATGACTATTCATTATTACAAGCGTTCAAAAACATCAAAATTGTAGCTACCGGTGGGATCAACAGCTCTCTACAACATTGTTTGATATCTACAAATATTTTCTAGTTTTGTGATTTTTTATTTGAAAATTGTTTAGATTTTTCAAAAAAATTGATACAGAGCATGATTAATATGCTATTTAATATTTGTATTATTTTTCAAGCATCTTATAACAACCTTAAATGATAAAAGTCATGTATCTCATAGGGGGCTATAAATTTTATATGCAAAATATCTTTATTCGACAGTATACACAAAGATATGATTTTTCTATGACAACAAGCCCTGATACAGATTAATATGGTACTGAAATTTCTTGTTATTTTTAAGCATCTTAATAACCTCAATTGAAAAAAAAAAACTTGAGACAATTTATCAGTAAATCTCATCAAGCATAAAATCTATATGTGCAAAGTATCTTTACCTGACGCCGTAAAAGAAAACTATGATGTTCTAAAGAGACATATCTCTGTTATGTGATTAATATGTTGATGAATGTTACATTCTTTTAAGCATCTTAACATCCTCAAATGATATGCTATGGAGAATTTCCCCCATGGTTCTTCATGAAAAAACGTCCTCGAATGAAAAAAATCCAAAGCTAGTAATTTGTATACCTCATCAAATGCTACATTTTTCTACAATTTTCATAGACAAAGTACCTTTAACTGACACCATAAAAGAGATAGATAATTTTTGTAAGGTGACATGCCCATTGGCTGATAAAACTTTATATTATTTTTTGAGCATATTAATGACCATAAATGATAGAACATGAAACTCAAAATTGGTAGATCTCGTCGACTGTTAAATGTTTCATACAGTGTCTTTATCCTACGACATACAAGAAAGATATTATTTTTCTAAGGTGATAAGCCAAGGTATGCAAAGTTTTATTTAATTTTTAGCATCTTAACGATTTCAAATGGAAAAACTATAAACAAAAAGGTGTAGATCCCTTCAAGAGAAACATATTTTTTATATACAAGTATCCTTTTTTTTGGCGAAAATATACAAGTATCTTTGTCCTATACACACAAAAAAGATAAGATTTTTCTAAATGACAATCCTTGATAGACGATAAATATGTTACTGAAAATTTATATTATTTTTAGCATCTTAATGATCAGAATCAAGAAACTCTAAAATCATAGATCACATCGATCTTCATATAAAGATCATCTTTATTCAACGAAGAAGATATGATTTTTTCTCCCGTGTGGGCCTCTTCCGTCAAACCCATGCCACGCAGGATATTGGGTTGTATAAATGTCTGTTTGGACCTACGCCCTCTGTCCTATGATATAGCGCATTCTTTTAAGACAAAATAAGAGAGAACATAAAAGGCACATTTACCCTCATTTTATATTTTCTAATTTGACACTACGATCAAGGTGATTGATTGACAAATATAAGGTATTTAATACAAAATAGGTTTTTGTCTTCTAGAATCCTTTTGAATGCTAGGGGCGAAGGGAGTATATAAGACCCATTATAGCTTATCGGAGCTAAAAATGTTTCTACTACACCTATGTAGGAAACCCCCACTAGAAAGTTCTTTGGGCTGTGGTGAAGCCACGTTATCGCTGGCCCCTCAAGTACGCTACGCTGAACTCCGGTGTCCTGCCACCGGTTGAATCATTCACGCACACAGCTGAAGCGTCACCACGATTTGAATAGCCGTCATTGTTTGCTTGGCTCCTGACCTCCTGCCTCCTACTAGGCCTGTCCAGCTTCCCGAATCCATGAGAACTAACTATAAATTTGACCCATCCAACAGAGCTACTCCCTCCCGCCTTGATGACATGAGACTCATCCCACCTTTCCAGCCAAGCTCGATGGCCGGCCACATATCACCACCGCCCTCCTACGTGCCCCTAGATAGGACCGCTAGCTGCGCGCGGAGAAGAGAGCAGGATGCACCACTGGAGTCTTCGCGGCAGCGTTACGGGGCTGTGTGGACGTGTGAAGGTTGCGTGATCTAAATTGGGAACTGTTTTTTTTAAAGATTTTTCTTTTGCGAGTGATTGGCTTTTTTTAGACTTCATACGACGCGCGCGCGGTGGTATGTGGATGAGAGACCCTGCGCGTCGTGAATGTGTATTGCCGATTGTTTCAAATCAAAGTGGCACCATTTCCCAGATAAAAGTTTGCACCCATGTAGACTTTTGGTATTGGAGTACATATGTTGAGTTCAGCATTTTGCTACGTTCCTGTACCTCCGTGAATCATCACATGCAATGGAAAGTATACATTCAGATGGGATACCGAGTTGACAACCCTACTGACCTAGGAGCTCTTTTTCCCTCGGTAAGAAAGATCAATGTAACTCAAAAATATTGTAATACTTTTTTTATAACACTTCAATATTTTTTTTAAAATATGTACCATTAGATATGAGTCTGACAACTAAAGAAAAGAAATCTTAACCTATTCAAATTCCTTCTTTATACCTACGGCAACACGCGGGGTATCCTCCTAGTTTTGATACTTTATAGACCGGGATAACACCTCCAAACAACTTTGTGGACTATTGGCAAATTTTATTCATTTTGCATTTATATATAAATATACACACATAGGTGCGCCTGGTGATGAACAACATATGGGGATGGCGGCTGTGGGCGCGTCCATCGACATGAGAGCAACGATGAACACGTTCGCCAATGACATCATGAGCAGTGCCGTGTTAGGCAAGTTCTTCAGGGTAGAAGGTCGAAACAAGCTCTTCCGTGAGCTAGTGGAAGCCAACTCTGCTTTGTTTGGAGGGTTCAACCTGGAAGACTGCTTCCCTGGGCTGGCGAGGTCACTAGGTTTACTTAGCCGAAGGTTTCTGTGCACTAGGGCCCAGAAGACACACAAGAGATGGGACGAGCTGCTTGAAACCATACTGAGTGAACATGAGAGAAGAGACTCTATGCATCGCCACAACGAAGGTGACTTCACCGATGTGTTGCTCTCGGTCCAGAAAGAGTATGGAATGACTAGAGATCATATCAAGGCCATCCTGATTGTGAGTGACTAACCCAGCCTGCCACCCAATGTATATGCATTTGTGTTTTTTGGCTACGTCCTGATGATATATATGATGACTAAAAACGTACATATACAGGACATGTTTGCTGCGGGCACAGAAACAACATCCGTGGTCCTAGAGCTCGCCATGGCCGAGCTGATGCGCAACCCACAGCAGATGGCTAAGCTACAAACAGAAGTCCGGAAGCACACACCAGAGGAACAAGAAACGGTGGAGGAAGAGGACCTAGCTAATATGCCCTTCGTGGGAGCCGTCGTGAAGGAGACACTGAGGTTGCACCCACCTGCCCCACTGCTCCTACCTCACCTGTCCGTGGTGAACTGCATCGTCAATGGCTACCACGTCGCATCGGGCACCCGGGTCATCGTCAACGCGTGGGCTCTTGGCAGAGATCTAGAGTCATGGGAGAAGCCAGAGGAGTTCATGCCGGAGAGGTTCATGGACGGTGGCAGTGCTGCAGGCGTGGACTTCAAAGGCAACCACTTTCAGTTCCTGCCGTTCGGGGCTGGACGAAGGATCTGCCCTGGCCTCAACTTTGGGATGGCTACCGTTCGGATCATGCTAGCAAACCTCGTGTACCGCTTTGACTGGCAGCTGCCCGTCGACATGGAGGAGAAGGGTGTTGACATGACTGAGGTGTTTGGGCTGCCGGTGCTTCTAAAGGAGAAGCTCATGCTTGTTCCCAGACTTCCTCGTGCTGGTCGTCATTCGGCACTACTCCATCCAAGCTACTGACGACTGAGGACGTGTATGTAGGTCCAGTATTATTTATGTACAATTGCAATGTACTGACTCATCTGCATGCAGTCTCCAACTATATATCTATATGTGTCTTCCAGCCTACATAGTTTTCTGATTTGTTGGCCCCTGGGTCTCAAGTTGAAGTCAAAATTTAATTGAACAAAAGTCAAAATTATGTAAGCCCTTCTCATTTGGATATCAGCCACCAGGCCAATTCCCATTATTGAGCATACACTATGGTGTTCCTCTTCTTTTCCTCATTTGTTGATTTGAAATTTTGTATACCATTCTTAGTCAGCCTTACGTCCTTAACTGATGTCGTTTTTTTTTTTTCTGATTTGCTACCTTCTTAATTTCCATATTGTTCGCTAAAATTAATGAATGCTAATTCTTCCTACCACCATTTAATTCTTTGTAATGGACTTCAGATTCATTTCTTTTTAGTTGCCCTATAGAACTTTAGTTTCGTTCCACGGATTCTTTTAAGAATGCCTGACATTCCAGACTTCTGCATGGGCACTCCATGGTGGATTGTAATTCCAAAACATTGAACTGAGACCTAACATCCGCATATATACAAAGCTAGCATTTTCTCAATCTTATTATATGCGCAACCTGTGCAAACAAAAAAGGGTCTTCTCCCTAACTGAAGTAGTTCGTTCTTTGTAGAGGCAATACCTTCAATAATGGTCAACTGTTCCTGCGAAAAGAATTTCCCTACTTCTGTACTTGCTCTTCAATCTCAAACTATGAACCTAATTACAGTCTTCTTACATACATTATTTGAATACAAGAACCTAGCTTGCAGAGACAAAACCACATGTATACAAGAACATAGCTTGCAGAGACAAAACCACATGTACTTTGCACAGAAGTTTTGAAGATTTTGTATCTCTGCATCTGTACATATACATAACCTACTTTAATTTCTGCCTCTTGATTAATTTTAATATCATTGTTGTGCTTTTTAAAGTCTCCTGCTGTCTTGCTGAGTTGTTCTATATGGTTTATGCATTTTATTCTGCACTGTATGATTTGCTTCCTTAATTTATACTATGGTTTTAATACACTACTGGTGCCTTCTTATGCCACATTTTTATGCTCGCTAGCCCGTGCAATTGCGCGGGCGTTCCTGCTGTTTGATGGATTTTCTGTATTGTTGAATTCAGACAAAATTTACCTGCAAAAATACAATAGTATAATATATATGTCGTTTATGGCCTTGTTGGTCCCTGCAAGTTATGTTGTTTGTGTGGCTAGCAGCAAGCTACCTCGATAGCTTCTTTCATGCTGGTCAGAAGAGAACCATACGAATCTCATCAGCAGTGTTTGCCACCGGTGCCGTTCATCTCCTTGGTCTTGCCCACGTGCTGGCCTCCAGCGACAGCCGTGTCCTCGTGCTCCCTCCTTCTCCGCGTGACCTCACTGACGTGGCGCACCACGTCCCTCACATCAGTCTCCGACGAGCCGCCCTTCGCCATTGCGTCCCTCATCTGCCGCGCGAGCTCCTTGGCACTCGCCCGCCTCGCCGCGCCCGCGGGGCCCTCGTCCATGAGGTCGGTCACCGCCCTCTCGATGTCGTCCTTCCAGACCTGCACCTCCAGCATCTCCCCTGGCTTTACGACCATCACGTGCGTCGACGGCACCGTGGCGCCGGAGCGGACGCCGGCGCCGAGCACGTCGACGACCAGCGCCTCGTTCAGGAACTGGTCCACGAAGTGCGGCCAGGTCAGCATCGGCACGCCGTAGCAGAGGCTCTCAAGGATCGAGTTCCACCCGCAGTGCGTGAGAAGCCGCCCACGGCAGGGTGCGAGAGGATGGTCATCTGCGGCGCCCACCCGTGGACGACGAGGGCACTGTCCTTCACACGCTCCTCGAACTCCGCGTCGAGCCCGGGAGCCGCCGTCTCCTTGGCCGACCAGATGAATGGCCGGCGGGACGCCTCCAGTCCGGCGGCGAGCTCGGCGACCTGCGCCGGGAACAGACGCGTGAAGCTGCCGAAGCTGATGTAGAGGACGGACGCCGCCGGCCGCGCGTCAAGCCACGACACGATTTGCTCGGCGTCCACCGCTGCGCGGTTGCCTCTCCCGGCCATCGCGCCGGCGTCGTCGGAATCGGAGCTGAGGAGGCAAACCGGCCCGACCGCCCATACCTTCTTGCCCAGCTCCGCCGCGAAGCGCTCCACGAACGCGCCCTCCAAGGCAGCGCAGGTGTTGAACAGTATCCCGTCGGCGGTGGCCTCAGCGTCGAGCGTGTCACGCCGGAACCTCTCCATGCCTGCAGGCCACTGGAAGACCCCTTGCGCCGTGGCCTTGTTCACCACCACGGCGCGGGGGCACGGGGAGCTCCGGCACCTCGAACTGCTCGAACTCGTCGGCGGCGCGGTCGTAGACGCCGCGCTTCTCCAGGACGTGCGAGGAGAGGGTGTAGAACGCGGACGGGAGGTGGACGACGAGCCGCAGGATGCCGTGGCGCCGTGCGACGCCGGCGGTCCACGCCGTGCCCGAGTTGGAGACGAGGCAGTCCGGCAGCCGGGGCAGCGAGCGGAGGTACGCGTCGAGCGGCTCGGCGAGGCCCCACACGGCGTCGAAGAACGGGATGATGAGGGAGCTGTCGTCGTCGAGCAAGTCGAACCTCTCGCAGCCCCCGGGCAGGCCGTGCGCTGGCCCCGGGAACGCGAGCTCGGCGAAGTCGACGGCGAGGCCGCCCGCGCGGCGTGCTCCAGGACGGCCGCGTTCTGCGCGGCATTGACGGGCGTCAGCACCACCGTGGCACGCGCGCCGTGGCTGGCGATGAGGCGTGCCAGGTCCAGTATCGGGAGCAAGTGGCCCTGCGCCAGGGAGCGGCACCAGCACGAAGTGAGGCGCTGGCGCGCTGCTGCAGCTGCCATGGCATCACGACTGATGACGTGGCTTTCTCACAGTTCTATAGAAATATGACAAAATTTGTACTAGTAGATGGGAAAACAAATTCTTCAATATCAGCCAACAATGAGTGATGGACAACATCCAACTGATGACTGGTTCCGACGACGCTGAGGGTCACAGTTGCGGAGGTTTGTTTTGCATATCTTCCAATACTTGCCGCACGTTACAAATCTATATCATCCTCTATTCATGTCTACAATATGCATAGCTTTAATTTAGACTTCGTCCATCCTACACTACTTAGCATATGGTGATGCCTGTACTGCTGTAAACCGCACAGTATCTGCTCTATAGAACTGTGACAAAGCCACGTCATCAGTCGTGGTGCCATGGGCCCATGGCAGCTGCAGCAGCGCCCCACTTCGTGCTGGTGCCTATCCTGGCGCAGGGCCACATGATCCCCACGATGGACCTGGCGCGCCTCATCGCCAGCCATGGCGCGCGCGTCACCGTGGTGCTCACGCCCGTGAACGCCGCGCGGAACAGGGCCGTCCTGGAGCACGCCGCGCGTGCGGGCTCGCCATCGACTTCGCCGAGCTCGCGTTCCCAGGTCCGGCCGTCGGCCTCCCCGAGGGCTGCGAGAGCTTCGACATGTTGCCCGACATGTCCCTCTTCGCCACGTTCTACGAGGCTCTGTGGATGCTCCCGGAGCCGCTCGAGGCGTATCTCCGCTCGCTGCCCCGTCTCCCGGACTGCCTCCTCTGCGACTCCTGCGGCTCGTGGACTGCCGTCGTCGCACGGCGGCTCGGCGTCTACCGTGTCATGGTTCACTTCCCGTCCGCGTTCTACATCCTCGCCGCGCAGACCCTCGCCAAGCACGGCGTCTACGACCGCGCCGCCGACGACTTCGAGCCGTTCGAGGTGCCGCCGGAAGAGTTCCCCGTGCGCGCTGTCGTGGTGAACAGGGCGACGTCGCTCGGGCTGTTCCAGTGGACCGGGTTCGAGAGGTTCCGGCGCGACACGCTCGACGCCGAGGCCACCGCCGACGGGATACTGTTCAACACCTGCGCCGCGTTGAGGGCGCCTTCGTTGAGCGCTTCGCGGCGGAGCTCGGCAAGAAGGTCTGGGCGGTCGGGCCGGTGTGCCTCGACGATTCTAACTCCGATGCGCGCGTGGTGGCCGGGAGAGGCAACCGCGCGGCGGTGGACGCCGAGCGAGTCGTGTCGTGGCTTGACGCGCGGCCGGCGTCGTCCGTGCTCTACATCAGCTTCGGCAGCATCGCGCGTCTGCTACCGCCGCAGGTCGCCGAGCTCGCCGCCGGACTGGAGGCGTCGCGACGGCCGTTCATCTGGTCGGCCAAAGAGACAGCCGGCCTCGACGCGGGGTTTGAGGAGCGCGTGAAAGACCGAGGCCTCGTCGTCCGCGGATGGGCGCCGCAGATGACCATCCTGTCGCACCCTGCCGTGGGCGGCTTCCTCATGCACGCCGGATGGAACTCGATCCTGGAGAGCCTCTGCTACGGCGTGCCGATGCTGACTTGGCCGCACTTCGTCGACCAATTCCTGAACGAGGCGCTGGTTGTCGACGTGCTCGGCGTCGGCGTCCGCTCGGGAGCAAAGGTGCCCGCCACGCATGAAACGCACGCAACGATTGAGGTGCAGGTCGGGAGGGTCGACGTCGAGAGGGCAGTGGGCGAGCTCATGGACCGAGGCTCGGCGATGCGTGCCAAGGCCAAGGAGCTCGCTGCACAGGTGAGAGCTGCAATGGCGAAGGGCGGTTCGTCGGACGCTGACGTGAAGGACATGGTTCGGCACGTCGCCGAGGTGGCGAAGAATAAGAGGGAGCACGAGGACTCGGTTCTTGGTGGAGGGGACTTCGTGAGTAAGAGCAAAGAGAGGAAGATGGAAGACACCACCGATGGCAAACACTACTGATGGGCTGATGGCAAAGATAAACACGACCGACGCGCACGGAAACAGCCCTCGAGGAGTAAGACAGAGGTAGTAGCAAAACAATGGTAGGAGCTATTGGATATTTGTCCACTATTGATGTCTGATAACATTTATTCATACCCCCAAACGTTTTTATACTTCACCAGGCTCTACAGCCCTATATATCATGAACAGAGAAACGAGTTACAAACTCTAGGAGCTGGTCCTTCCAGATATGAAATTCCAGATATATGAAATTAATGTGGGTCCCCAACTCATACTATCTCTGCTCTGAAGGGCCAAACAGCTGTTGGCTATCCGTTTTTTTTTTTAGGAAAAACAGGAGGGGTTGGGCCCCTACTGTGCTTTTATTTATATAAATAAAACAAGTTCTCGTACAAAAAGCTCAAGATACAAAGAAGGTTACAAAGAAAATTAACAAAATTACACAAATGCTTCTAGCCATTGATCAATAGCTGGGTGCAGGCGTTGCTTTGCTCTTAGTAAAACTAAGACAAACTCTTCTTTAAAGGTGGCCTTGAATTGCCTCACTGAAATCGGGACACCTCTGAAGATTAAGTTATTTCTGTAGGACCAAAGAGACCAACACGCTGTAACAATAATTTCCATGAAGAAGGGCAGACGAAGCTGAATCTTGAAGGCATCAATAATATCCTCAGGGTTATCAGAGTTCGATGAGCAAGTTCAAAGAATACCAGCAGGCCTGAGCAAAACTGCAATGGAAGAAAAGGTGAAGCAAAGTTTCATCTCCTCCATGCATACAGATGGCACAGGAGTAACTTGGCAAAAACATTGTTTTCCTTCTTAGGATATCTCTTGTACTCAATCTGTCTTTAAGGAGTAGCCAAAAGAAAAATTTTCTTTTATTCTGACATGAGGATTTCCATAGCCATCTGTATACTAGATGTACTTCATTATGACCCTTGAGAGTTTTGTAAGCTGCACTGGAGGAAAAAATATTTGATCCCCAAATGTAAGACCAGCTATCAGGCTCATTCTGTATCTGAAGGTTCTCAATTAGATTATGGAAATCTTGATATTGATTGTAAGCCTCATTAGATAAGGGGAGGTTAAAAAGATTTAGATCCATAGCCTCAGCTTTGACACTTTTAACTGAAATGAATGCATTCTTGCAAAGAAGAAAATAGATGAGGGTAAACCTGTTGAAGAACTGCACCATGCCAGTTGTCTAGCTAGAGAAAACATGTTGAACCATCTGCAACATGTAGCACCGCCATTTCCTTAAACTTGTTCAACAACTTTAAATTATCCCTCCACCAAAAAGAACCTCTGAAGTTAGCCCTCTGTCTTGGCAATTTATCAGGGGAGTAATATTTCTCCCAAACTAGATGCACCCAGGGGACAGATACTCTATTAAAAAACTTATGCAGATGTTTCAGCAATAAACTCTCATTCTGGGTTTGAAGATCCAGCACCCCCAGCACACCTTGTTCTTTAGAAGTGCAAACCATTGGCCATGCAGCCTTAGGAGGCTTTTTACTAGTTGCATCTGAACCCCTCCATAAGCAATACCTTCGATATTTATCAACCTGCTTGATTGCACCTTTTGGAAAAAGGAAAGTACACATGGCAAAAGTAGGCAATGCTGAAAAAACTGCATTGGTGAGTTCCAATCTGCCTGCATCATTTAGAAAATTTAAAATACTCACCAATCTCCTCTCACACTTGTTGACAATGGGCCAAAAATCAGCAATTGTGGGCTTTGTAATACTTAGAGGTAATCCTAGGTATGTAAAAGGTAAAGAGTTCTTAGAACACCCAAACGCCGTTGCAAGCTCATCCAAATTCTCTTTCGAGATATTGATTGGTACCATAAAGGATTTATCATAATTCACCTTCAAACCTGTTGATTCCCCAAAATTATTGAGCGTGTCTTTTAAAAGATTAACTGATTCTCATCTCGCCTTCATAAAAATCAGGGTATCATCGGATATTGCAATATTGGAAAATCCTGATCATGTAAAAGTGGAATTGGTAAGCATAAATCTCCCGCAGAACATGCTACATTGAGTAGAGTTTGTAAGAAGTCAGCAAAGAATCACAAATAATAGAGGGGAAAGTGGGTCCCCCGTCTAACACCCCTTAGACAATGAAAAAAATTTTCCGTGCACCCCATTTAGAAGAACTACAGGTTCCCTGATCAAGATTTTCTTCATCCAAAGGATCCATCTGTCGAGAAAGCCCTTAGCCTCGCATAATCTGAAGCATTAGTTTATGTTCCACTTTATCAAATGCTTTTTCAAAGTCCAAATCAGGATAATTATTTCCTTTTTTTGATTGATGACACATGTGTAAGTACTCAAGGGCCCAAGCCAAGCAGTCCTGAATAGTTCTCTTTTTAATAAAACCATACCGATTCTTATGGATGAGCAAAGTGGCAGGGAGGACTGCAGTCTATTAGCAAGGACTTTAGTAATAACCTTGATTGAAGTGTTCAAAGAAAGAAATTGGCCTAAAATCGATTAACTTTCTCGGGATCATCTTTTTTGGGAACTAATGTAATGTTGGAACCATTGATACTCAGAAAACATAAATTGCCGAATAGAATTCCTCAAAGAGCCTATAGAAATCATCACAAACAATAGGCCAACATTTTTTGAGAAAATCAGTATTGAACCCATCTAGGCCTGGGGCTTTGTATGAAGACAAATTTTTTACTACTTGATCTATCTCCTGTCTTGTAAACCGCTGAATCAAGTGGCCGAGGTCTCACCGATCATCGAAAAGAATTGACAGATCAAACCAATACCGAAAAATTAGTTGAGCCAAGTCTTTCCCCGTATGATTGCCAAAGTAGTTGAGCCTTTAGATCATGATCATAAACCTTGTCTCCATCATCATTAATCGTAAGAGATTAAATTCCTTCTCAGAATTCATAGTAGCATGAGCATGGAAGAAGTGGGTGCTAGCATCACCCAAGGTCACCCAATTAATTTTACCTCTTTGCTTTCAATAAGTTCTTTGTCTGCTTAAGAAGAGATACCAAATGATTTTCCACAATTTTTCTGAAATTCCATTCCACCAAAGACAGATCCCCCGCATTCTTCCAAAAAATTTAGAAAATCCAGGGGTTAGCTTATTATTATCAATAGTCTCGCTTCAAAGTTGGATGAGTATGACTCCAAATCCCTTTAAAGTTTTCCTCAAAGCCTTAAACTTGGTGCCGATTCTTAGCAAAGATCATGAAGATTTGAAGAAGAAGCCCATCCGATTGAACTTGAGCAATAAAATCGTGGTGATCCATCCAATAATTTTCGAACCTCGAAGATATTGCTTTTGGGAATAGAAGTATTGATGGAAATGACACATGGAGAATGATCTGAAGTTTCCATACTAAGAGTAGAGGCAAAGCAATTTGGATAAGAAAGAGTCCAGGAAGCAGAAGTAAAAAACCAATCAAGCCTCTCTAGAAGAGGGGAGAGTTGCTTATTGGTCCGTAAAACGTTTGCCTTTGAGAGGAAGTTCAATTAGGCCCAATTTATCGATGGCTTCATTAAAAAGAAGCATTTCACTGTATGTCTGCTCGTGCTTGTTCCCCGCCCTCGTGGTTTCTATAAAGATTGAAATCCCCACAATTAACCAATCAACAAAATCAGGCATTGTTGGTATTTGTTAAGCCTACAGGAATATTATGATTGATAATCCGCAGCGCACGGATACCTGAGCACTTCACCCGGGGTAATGGGTTTTAAATATCGAATCCACGGGGAGAACGTAGAGAAAGGTTCTTGAGATTTACTACTGATCTCTACGTGGTTTAATTAAACTAGATTGATAATAAAGATAAGGAGTTCTAGTAAGAAGGTCTTGTTCTCACTTCAAGTAAATCATTTGCAATATTATTCTCAAGAGGGATTGTCATGAAGAAACTCTTAATAAAGGGGTTCTACGCTAACAATGCAGGGGTCTCCTACGATTTCTATAAACGGGGCAAAAGTAACAAAGGACTCAATAGTGCTGTCACCACTACGATCAGCCTTAACAAGTGTCTTCACCCCGGCCTATAGAAGGTATTCGTAATGAGCTAGTCAATCTAAGCACCGCGCTTACATTAATCTAACAACTTTAATTCAAGAGCGACGGGAATCAAAGTAATCTTATCAAAGAAATACGAACCTTAAGAATAATAAAGACAATATCACTTACTTCAATGGAATTCGAACAATCCACAAGATCTCGTGAGTCGTGCTCCAATGGAGGCGCCAACTCCCGAAGAGGAAGAAGATGGAGGCGCCCGACGACTCCGGCCTTCCTTCTACTCCGCTTCAACCACTCAATAATTCTCTCAACTTATAAAACTACTCTCAATCTAATTCTAATCTAGAGCTTCTATCTCTTGTATTGTCGTTGATGATCCGATTGAATTGAAGATTGAACTCGAGATGGATCTACTTGATCTACTTCTTAATGAACGTGAAGCCTTAGATCAAACTTGATTCTCCGTCCGGCTTGAGGGGGTCCGGGGTCTTTATATATCGGTCTTCCTCTGCCTCTTCAACTTCAACGCACGATGTGGTATTAATCCTTGAATCAATCCCGCATTTCTACAAGCCGCCGGCCGGATCAAACCGACGTAAATCAACCGTTTAGATCGAGTATTAGAGGTGGTGGAGGAACATTCCGAAGCCGGGCCGAACGACGACTGCCGTGGCCGATCGGCCTCGATATTTGGGCCGATCGGCCCAGGGGGTCTTCCCTCCGCCCGCGGCGTGTGTCGTGGCTTCGGAGTCTTCTAGATGATGTATTTCTTGGTTCCGAAGTTTCGCTTGCGTCGAATAATCCGTAGCCTTTCGGACTTGTTTCGAGTTGGATTGCGTTATTTATGACATGTCGTATGCCACGTCATTTCTGGCTGTTTTTCTATTAAGTACCGCAAATCACAACTTCACCAAAACTCATGGAAATCATTAGTATAAACCCCTAATAAGGTTATCTAATTATATTTTAGTCCTTTTCCATGTTTAGTTGACAATTAAAAATATACGTTAATATGTGTCAACAAACTCCCCCACACTTAGGCTTTTACTCGTCCTCGATAAAAGGATGGTCTAAGCATGGATCACGATTATAGTTATACCAAAGACTTGGGATATTGAGCTTCAATTAGTTAGAAACGGATCACCTTTATTTTTTTAAATCAAGTCTATTGGAGAGGTTTTGCATAAGTTGAAAACATAGTTGTACTTGCTCCTTTGTGACACTCTCAAGTCTCTCAAAGTATATTATTTTCTCACAATTTATTTATCATTGTAGAGCTCAAGAACATGTATCATACTTACCTTGTATTTATTGCCGAGTCAAAAGTAGATCCATAGAGATAAACGTCATAAGTCATAGATCAAGATGTGCATGTAAGTCAAGATTATTACCACTTTGCTCTCTCTAGTTGAAAAATCTTCTATCTCCCTTTTTGGAACACATTTTTTTTTTTTTTTTTTTTTTTTTTGCGAGAACGAGGTATCCAAATATTTAGTGGAGAGTTGGGTTACGCTCACCCTGGACACATGTCCATTTTTACTCTCTTAGAGAAGTGGGCCCTACTCACCCTGGACACTTGTCCATTATTCTTCTCTTTATTTTTGCCTTTTTCTTTTGTTTAGAGAGGGGGTTCTTCTCACCCATAGAACACTTGCTCACTTTCTCCTCTCTCTCACTTTTCTCTCCACTCTTAGAATTTTGAACATTTTGGCTTTTTCATAGCCGTACCTTTTTCAACAATTTTAAAATTATGGGAGATAGAGATTAAAACTTTTAGAGCATGGATATTTAGTGAAAGTAGTGTACGTGATCTTGATCTTAGACTTTAGACAAATTTCAACATGGGTCGTAAGTTTTGACAAAGCTTAACACAAGAAAGTAACAATTAATTAGATAAATCTTAATGATTGCTATGGCTCTACCGGGATGATTCATTTAATCACAAAGGAGAAGCATAACTAATGATTTTGAATATTTTGAAATAAATAATTCTCCAAAGACAAGATAAAAGAAAAAGGATCATTATTCTAACTTTATTCTTTCTCATGTTTTAAACAATTAAAGCATCCCAATGAGTGACAGGGCATAAGTAGGAATTATGCAAAACTTTTATTCATGACACCTTTTTCATACCATAAATGTAAAAGACGATTTTAATTCGAACGAGAAAATAAATTGCAAAATTAAAAAGTTTCGTGAAACAAACCGAGCAAAGGGACGGGCGGAGCTCGAGTGGGGCTCGGCCGTAGGCCGATCGGCCTGATATTTGGGCCGATCGGTCCAAAGACAGGTCGTGTTGGGCCGCAGTCCGTCGTCTTGGTCGTCGATGGTTCCGCCTTGATTCCGAATTTTCTACGGTTTTCGCCGCGAATTACTCCGTTTGGTCGGTGTTGATCTCCCCACACTTGATCTCTATTATCTTGCATACAAAGCATGGTGGAGACAAGAAAACATATCCGAAAAAATATAGAGAAAAATATTTGACTCATCTTGTGGATTATTCCATTGATAAGAGAGAGCACTTTATTACGTAATTCCAAACTTTCTAAAATTTAAAGCAAACTATTATTAACTAAACCAAGCTAAACAACTTTAATTAAACTAAATTTTAAGGCTCGACGCTAAGACTCATGTGCTCTCTAATCGTGATGTTTATATAGGGCCCTTGCCCTTTTTTTCACACGCGACTAGCATCCTCTTCCCCGATTTTTACGTTTCTTCTTTCCCTCATTCTCTAAAAGATGGAGGATAGACTTAGTGAGGGCGCTATTGACGCCGCGGATCTCCTTGCAAGTTTCTTGAAGGGCTTCTACTTCTAGCGAGTTCGGCATTAGTCTTTCTAGTCTTCTTACGTGGCATGCGCCGCCGCCGATTCGACACGGGAATCCTTTTGATCTCGCGATTCCTTAGCACGGACTCCATTGATGGTAGTGCGGCATGGAGGTGTCTGTAGTGTACTTGTGCTCCCTCGTGTTGCCGTAGGCATCCATGCGAACACGTGTGAGACGCCGCCCTTCTTTGGTTCTTCAACCTCCATGTAGCTAGGAACATGGATCGGCTTCTTCAAGCGGCTTCACGGGCGACGATCGTGCGGGCCGAGCGTACATGACTTGCTTGCTTCCTTGTGGTGGCGGTGGAGTGTGAGGACGACGAGGTGGAGCGAAAGGAATTGGGGTACGATCGGGTGGTATTACGGGCGATCGGCTTCGGTTGCTTGAGAGAAGGGACAAGTTGTTTAATCTTTTCATTAAAGAGAACAAGCCGTTTTTTTCCCATTGCCGATAGCTCGAGATGAGATGAGAAAAGAGACTTGTCTACCCTCGATTTTATACGAAGTCGAATTTTCGGGAGCGAGAGAATTGGGGTTGTGGTACTAAAACAAATCCGAAAGTAATTTTTTCCGCAATTATTCGTGCAAGAGACCGTGTGGGACGAAACGGGTCGCGAGGCGGAGGCTTTCCGGGCCGATCGGCTGTTATTTGGGCCGATCGGCCTGGCCAGTGGCGCCCTACGGTGCGTTTTTGTCGTGTGGTTCTCAAACTCTCCTTTCTCCCCGAAAAACCCGATGACCCCATTATTCGCGAAAATTAATATTTTTGGGTAATTCAAGAACTCGATAACATCTAATTCTTCTAAATCTTTATTGGGCTCTAAAAATATTTTTAAGCGATGACCATTTACCTTAAACAAATGTACCTTCGTTGTCTTGAAGAGTGACAGCTCAGCGTGATGATGAACTCACCACCTTGTACGGTCCTTCCCATTTGCTTTCAGTAGTTTTCCATGTCCGAAAAAGTCGCACTCGAATTAAAAAAAAAGTAATACCCGATCGCCTGGGGTGGAATTCCTTCTTCTTGATTCTTTTGTCGTGCCATCTTTTGGTTCTTTCTTTGTAGATCTTGGCACCGTGGTACGCCTTCTCTCGCCATTCTTCTAGCTCGGATAGTTGCATTCTTCGTTTTGTTCCCGGCTTCATCAAGGTCCATATTCCACCTCTTGATCGCCCGGTGAGCTTTGAATTCTAGCTCAACAGGGCAAGTGACATGTCTTCCGTAGACCAGGTGGTAGGGAGACATTCCAATGGGAGTTTTGTAAGTCTGTCCGATAAGCCCAAAGAGCTTCGGTAGCCTTTGTCTTTCCATTTAGTTCCCATTTGGTCAACCGCCTTCGTAGGATATTCTTGATTTGCTTGTTTGACGTTTCGCGCTGACCACTTGTCTCAAGGGTGATAAGGTGTAGCGACGTTGTGTTGGATCCCATGATTTGAGAGGTACTTCTCGGTTCTTGTCGATGAAGTGAGATCCTCCGTCCACTTATCACTAGCCTTGGTGTACCGAATCTTGGAAATATTATTTCTTCAAACATCTTGATTGAACTTTTTTGTGATCGCTAGCTTGCATGGCATGGCCTCAACCCATTTAGAAACATAGTCAATCGCCACCAAGATGTACTCATAGTGTCCGGATTTTGGGAATGGTCCCATGTAGTCAATTCCCCGCACATCAAAGAGCTCGATTTGAAGATTGGTTGTCGGTGGCATGGCATCTCTAGAATTGATATTGCCATGTCTCGACAGCGCTGTATCTTCGCATAAAGTCTTTTGTGTCTTGATACATGGTTGGCCGTAAGAATCCGCTTGCCGTATCTTTTGCGTGTATACGGAATGCTCCATAATGACCTCCATATGGTGCCGAAAGTGACATTTCTCAATAATTTGTAGTCCTTCTTCTCAAAGGCACACACCTCCCCGAGTAAACCGTCGGCGCATACTCGAAGAGGTATGGCTCATCCCATAGGTGATGGCGACTCTCATAAATAAGCTTTTTCTTATCAGCCGGGTCGCATACATATCCCGCAACCATAAAATTAACAATATCCGCATACGAGGGGGTCGGATCGGAGATCCGATAGAGCATGTCGTCCCCTCAAGGAGTCATTAATGGGTAACTCATGTTGTTTCTCAAAATGCATTCTAGACAAATGATCGGGCAAATGTAATTTTCTACTCCTTTCTTATCTCTAATTTCTAAATCAAACTCTTGGAGCAAGAAAATCCATCGTATTAATCTTGGTTTAGCATCTTTCTTAGTGAGCGTAGATATTTAAGAGCATGATCGGTATAAATAATAACTTTTGCTCCTACTAAGTAAGATCTAAACTTGTCGATAGCATAAACAACAATGGCTAGTAACTCTTTTTTTCGGTTGTGGCATAATTAAGTTGAGGTCCAGTTAAAGTTTTACTAGCATAGGCAATAGCATGATGTTTCTTGTCTTTTGTCTGCCCCAAAACAGCCCCCACCGCATAATCACTTGCATCACACATAATTTCAAAAGGTAAAGACCAATCAGGGGGTTGAATAATGGGTGCAGAAATAAGAGCATTTTTCGAGTTTCAAACGATTTAAGACAAGCATCATCAAATTCAAAAGGAACATCCTTAGCTAGCAAATTTGTAAGAGGTCTAGCAATATGAGAAAAATTCTTTATGAACCTTCTATAAAAAACCAAAGCATGGCCAAGAAAACTTCTTATTCCTTTAACATTCACAGGTGGAGGTAGTCAGGTAGCTCAATTACTTCTATTTTAGCTCTGGTCTACCTCTATTCCTCTTTCGAAAAACTAGATGGCCTAGCACTATTCCTTCTCTAACCATAAAATGACATTTTTCCCAATTAAGGACCAAGTGCTTTTCTTCACATCTTTGCAAAACCTTATCTAAGTTTTTTAGACAATCATCAAAAGTTTTTCCATAAAATGTAAAAAATCATCCATAAAAACTTCCATAATCTCTTCAATCATATCGAAAAATATAGACATCATGCATCTTTGAAAAGAAGCCGGAGCATTACATAATCCAAAAGACATTCTACGATATGCATAAGTTCCATATGGACATGTAAAAGTGGTTTTGCTTTGATCACTGGGATGAATTGGGATTTGGTGATACCCCAATATCCATCAAGAAAACAAAAGAAAGAGTGGTTTGCCAACCGCTCTAACATTTCATCAATGAAAGGCAAAGTGGAAAGTGATCTTTCTTTGTGGCTTTATTTAATTTTCTATAGTCTATGCACATACGCCAACCAAAGGATGTTCTTTGAGGAATTAATTCGTTCTTATCATTTTTAACTCACTGTCATGCCTCCCTTTTTTTAGGCATTTGTTCCTAACACCACCAATTGTTGGTATTTGTTAAGCCTACAGGAATATTATGATTGATAATCCGCAAGCGCACGGATACCGGTGAGCACTTCACCCGGGGTAATGGGTTTTAAATATCGAATCCACAGGGAGAACGTAGAAAAGGTTCTTGAGATTTACTACTGATCTCTACGTGGTTTAATTAAACTAGATTGATAATAAAGATAAGGAGTTCTAGTAAGAAGGTCTTGTTCTCACTTCAAGTAAATCATTTGCAATATTATTCTCAAGAGGGATTGTCATGAAGAAACTCTTAATAAAGGGGTTCTACGCTAACAATGCAGGGTCTCCTACGATTTCTATAAACGGGGCAGCGTAACAAAGGACTCAATAGTGCCGTCACCACTACGATCAGCCTTAACAAGTGTCTTCACCCCGGCCTATAGAAGGTATTCGTAATGAGCTAGTCAATCTAAGCACAAGCGCTTACATTAATCTAACAACTTTAATTCAAGAGCGACGAGGAATCAAAGTAATCTTATCAAAGAAATACGAACCTTAAGAATAATAAAGACAATATCACTTACTTCAATGGAATTCGAACAATCCACAAGATCTCGTGAGTCGTGCTCCAATGGAGGCGCCAACTCCTCGAAGAGGAAGAAGATGGAGGCGCCGACAGCTCCGCCTTCCTTCTACTCCGCTTCAACCACTCAATAATTCTCTCAACTTATAAAACTACTCTCAATCTAATTCTAATCTAGAGCTTCTATCTCTTGTATTGTCGTTGATGATCCGATTGAATTGAAGATTGAACTGAGATGGATCTACTTGATCTACTTCTTAATGAACGTGGAAGCCTTAGATCAAACTTGATTCTCCGTCCTCCTTGAGGGGGTCCGGGGTCTTTATATATCGGTCTTCCTCTGTCTCTTCAACTTCAACGCGACGCGATGTGGTATTAATCCTTGAATCAATCCCGTACTTCTACAAGCCGCCGCCGGATCAAACCGACGTAAATCAACCGGTTTAGATCGAGTATTAGAGGCGGTGGAGGAACATTCCGTGAAGCCGGGCGAACGGCGACTGTCGGGGGCGATCGGCCCGATATTTGGGCCGATCGCCCCAGTGGGGGTCTTCCCTCCGCCCGCTGTGTGTCGGGGTCGGAGTCTTCTAGATGATGTATTTCTTGGTTCCGAAGTTTCGTTCGTGTCGGGAATAATCCGTAGCCTTTCGGACTTGTTTCGAGTTGGATTGCGTTGCGTTTATGACATGTCGTATGCCACGCCATTTCTCGGCCGCTTTTTCTATTAAGTACCGCAAAATCACAACTTCACCAAAACTCATGGAAATCATTAGTATAAACCCCTAATAAGGTTATCTAATTATATTTTAGTCCTTTTCCATGTTTAGTTGACAATTAAAAATATACGTTAATATGTGTCAACAGGCATCTGAATATGCTTGAACCAAAGTGAAGAAAGGATCTCTTTCCACTAGGAGTACAGGGGGCATAGACATTGGTCAACAAACCAAAGTTGCATTATTAAAAAGAGAAGTAAACTCAAATGGACATTGCATATGAGTTTTGAAAGACACAACTTCCCCTCAATTTAGTACTTTTCCACGTAATTATAGAACCACCGAAGCACCAAATGTAAGGCAAATATTCAAAGCAATCAAAAGAAGGAGGACGAAATTTTTGATGAAATTCGGATCAAAGTGATCGCATTTGGTTTCTTGCGCACACACTATATCACATAAACTTTCCACCACTTTGTTTCTTCAGAGTTCCATTTCTTATCCAGTGTTTATACCCCCGACATTCCAACACAGTACTTTCCAAGATCTACTATTCATTGGTAAACAAAAGTAGAGCAAAAGAGCAACTTAGATAACTAAGCAGCAAGACTAGGACTGAGCATCTAAGCCTCCTGATCCATCAGATGGGCCTGGCTATCCTGAGTGACCTTCATCTTCTGGTCCTTGATCCGTACCATCCTTCTTGGGGCCTTTAGTCCTGGCCTTCTTAACAGGTTTTTTGACCTTGGCCTTCTTGTGCGCCCCACATCCGTCGCCTTGGAGGGATCCAGTGGCGAACCGAGTGCCAAGATCACGAACTACAGAAGGAGAAATAAGAGGTGGTTTAGTTTCACAGCTGGAGCAAAACCTTTCGTAACATACAGATTGGCTTAAAGCCTTTGTTAACAAAGACTCGATTCTCGTCACTCCTTCTAAGTTCGATTCGAGATCACCGGTTTTCTTACCTCTTTTATATCCTTTCTTTGGTGTTGCAGCTATGGTTTCCTTTGTAGAACTGTCCCCCATGGAGGGCATGGGCTGGGACTGAGTGTGTTCAGAGCTCACTGTGTCCTCCTGATCATCTGTGCTGCTGTCTACAGGAGTATCAATTAACTCAGTTATAGTAACTGTTGATTTAGAAGCTGGAAAGGAAATAGAGTAGGAATTACCAGAGGAGTTATTAGAAACCAGATTCCAAGCTTCAGATTTCAGAAAAGTATTGGCCCATTCAGAAGAGGTGGCCCGAGACAAAGAGCTTTGATGAAGAAATCCATCCAAGCGGCGAGGAACGCCATCTTTGTTGGCCCATCTGCTTTTGTTGGAGAAGAATTTAGCCCACATGCGAATTGTTGCCGGGCTTGGGCCAAAAGTCTTTGAGGTGCTAGCGTAATCGAAGAGGCCCAATTAAACTTTGTGAAATCAAAAGGATCATCAGTGAACTGGAGTGGTTGTTTGCCTTTCAGAAAAGCTGTAGGGTCACAATTAGAAGTTACAGTTTGGACCATTCCAATGTGAAGGTTGTTGTTAAACAAATTATTAACACCATCACCCAACTGCTCTTCAGGGTTAGCAGGGGGATCAGCAACCACATAGTCCAGCAAATCATCTTCTGGTATTTCCTCTATAGGCTGAAATTGAGGAATATTTTGAAGGTTTGGGAAGGGAGCCACATAAGCATTATTTGTGATGTCAGGCACAACAACAGGCTCCTGATGCAGTGGGGAGGCACCTTCAGCTTCACTATCTGATGCATCCATCAAGATAACTTGGTCATCAACAATTATTTCCTCCTAATCCTCATTTTCAATACCCAGATTATTGACTTGCTCAATGACTCCCAATTCACCATCATCAGGCTGCTGAATTGGTACCAGAGGAGGGGCTTCTTCATTCTGGGCTGGATTATCACCCCGATTGCCTTGCTGGGGGCCTTGCTGATTGCCTTGCTGTGGCCAGATACCTGTAACACCCCCAGGTGTTACTTACCGGATAAGCCATGGTTTGAATGTTTTTATAATTATTTATTGATGGTTTGAATTGTTTTGAATTCAAATTTCTTCCTTTTTGACCCTATTTCAAGAAGTCCTATTTCGAGGCCGAATTTGAAGATGCTTTTTTATGAAATGTGTAGATCCTGAAAAGTTGAGAAAATTTCATTCTTGGAGATTTTTGAGTTCAGTTCAAATTTTGGGAGATTTTTGAAGAAGAAGAGAGGAAAGATGCACTAGTACATTATTTCAAGAAGAAACAGCCGTACCTGCCACCTACGTGCTTGTTTGCCTGTTCATCGCCGTCCAGCACCTTCTTGCCGTTTCACGTGTTGCACCTGAAATGAATGAAGTGAAAAACTTGACTTTCTCCTTCTCCATCATCTCGTTGTCCCTCTGCTCTTTGTGTTAGTGGATAACAGCCCCAACGCAATAGGCAGGAGCAGATCAGCAGCAGCGTCGACGCCCAACTCTTTTTCCCTGTGGCGCTCTCGTTTTCTCTCTCTCTCTCTGTTTCTCTTCTCTTCACATGGACATCCGAGGAGCTAAGCAGGAGCAGCAGCGCCAGCACGCCTGCGCTGTCCCTCTTCTCCTTCCTGTACGCCAAGCAGCAACGGCAGTGCAGCAGCGGCTGCCATGGCTGGCCATCGGACTACCACCAGCAGGAGCCACGGCCGGGCCAGGACCGGTGCTGGCTGGCCGAGCTGCCGACCGGCTGCTGGCCGCAGCAAGTCCAGGCGCCCTTCCTTCTGCTCGAGCACGGACGGCAAGCACAGCAGCAGCGGCCATGGATGTGCAGTGCTGCCGCCCTCCCCGTGGCCACACCGCCACGAGCCATCTCGGGCCAAGCCGCGACCACCATCGAAAGTGAGCCCGAGCATGGTGATGCTTCCCCACCATTCCATCGCCGCCGGCGAGCCGCCTCTGGACGGGAACAACAAGCTCCAGTGCCTCCTCTGCTCCAAACTCGCGCAGGGACCTCGGGTTCAGAATTGGAACAAGTCCAGGGGGCTAGGTGAGAAACCTTGTGACTCATGTAAATAGTGCTTTGTACTTATCTCAGAAATTTATAAAAGTTCAAGGTCTTTTCTATAAAAGTGCCAAGGCAGGCCTGGCAGGCCGAACTGGGCCGGTCATTTACTATTCCCGTGGGCGGCCTATGAGCACGATGTCGGGCCGAGCACGGTGCTGGGCCGACTTTTCGGCCCGAAGGCCGGTTTTTGTTTTAAAATTGTTTATTCAATTTCCTTTGTTTAAATAGTGCCCTGCTTTTTGTGATTTTCATATAAATTCAAATAGTGCTTCTAAATTTTTGAAAAATTTTTTGTAGAGTCTTCCTATGAGTATATCTATCCATAAAAAATTTGAAACTTTGATTTTGAGTAGTTCTTGCATGATTTAAAAATACATTCTTTAATTGAAAAATGCATCTTCCATGATTTTTAGAAAATAAAATATATTTCCAAAATTTATGAAATTTTATGTGGTACTTGTTTTATGATATGACCTTCTTGTAGAAAAAAGTTTAGAGTCATTTTAAGATGTTTAATTTATTTATTATGTTATGCTTTATTTGTTTTATTAGAAAAAGTAAGTGTTTAGGGTAGAATAACTTAGGCTTTGTGTGATCTTTGGAGTTACTTGATGAGTAAGGATCATGTCTTAGTCAAATGGTCCTTGATAACTCCTTAAGCAATGGTGATGATATCTTATAGAGTAGTTCAACAAGTTGGTTTTGTTGGGTTGCAACTTTATCGTGAAGGAAAGTTGTACTCAATATGTTTATCATTTCATGCATTCATCAAGCATCATGTTTATAATTCCATCACGTTAAACATGCATCATTATTACGTGTAGTGTAAACGAGAGTGATGTGGTTTACGATGACCAAGCTTTGGAGAAGGTGTATCCACCCGATGTGTTGGTGTCAAGGGTGACGTGGGTGGTCCAACTTCGAATCTAACTTTTCCCCTCGCAACACAGGCAAGCCCCTGCATTTAAACCCTTCCTTGATGTTTTAAAAGCTTTATAACACTTATGTTTATGATATGTTGCATTAAGTAATTAGGAGTTGAGTGATAACCTAATTGCTTTGTATTACCATCCTTGTTTATTTTAATACCATCCTTGATAACCTGTTTCATTTTTCGAAAATGCTTAGTGATGCTTAGCCCTCGCTTAATTAGTTAAGCTTTTCATCAAAATGTTTTATTTGAGAAGATGGTACCTGTTTTTGGAAAAGAAAGAGATGTAGTGATGAATTTGAGATCGGACGGGATGTAGGTTGAAAGCCGGCGGGATACCTAGCTGTGCTTGTCCCGTGTTGGTCGCTTTAAGGACCGTCCCGTTGTTTGGCCTGAGTGAAATCGGACGCGTTTTGAACGCATTTTGGCGCCGGAGACCTTTTTGGTTAATGGCACGCCCGACCGTAGTCACACCGGTCGGGCGACCCTAACTAGCCACATGCCCCGGTAAGCCTGATCTCGGGGGTGTGCCAAATCGAACGGACAACCACGCGACCGGGAGTGGAGAGATGGCGGGGAGTAGCGTGTACCCACCCTACTGGGTAAACCGTCATTGTCATTAGGATCGGGCGGGGTAGGGAGGTGGAGTACTCGTGCTCTCGGTGGCGATGGACCCAAATCCGTTTTGGACCTAACCGAAGTGAGGGTTGATATATGCAAGCTTAAGTGCTACATATGTCGTGTGGTTAGGAATCCCCAGCTGGGTATAATCGGTTCATGAATCGCCGTTGCTTCTCGGAGAAGGAGACCCGATTCCCGACCTTCATCGTAGTAAATGATGGAATATGTTTTTGAGGAAAGAAAGTTGGCATAAGAAAAATATGTTTGCTCTAGAATAGGATAACCTAAAAGTATATGAGCTACTAATATGAGTTAAAATATTGAAAATAAGGATTCACTCTTAGTAAGCTTTTTCTCGCAAAAAAGAGTTTTTGATTCTTGCTAAAGCCTTACCTTGACTCCTAAAACCAGCATTCCTGAGTCTTCTCCTCTTTTCCTTGTCGGGTAAGTCTTGTTGAGTACTCCCCGCACTCGGGGTTTGTTAACCCTTATTGCGGTATTGACTCGTGGTGTTAACCAGGGTTATGTCGATGGGCTTGACATGATCCGGTGTCTTCTAGTTCTTTCTAGCTTCCACAAATTAAGTTAAGTTCTCTTAAATGTAACTTACTCATATTTTTATAAAATTAATGTTATTATTCTTCCGCACTTTGATCTATATTTTTGTAACAAATATTGTAATGTTGTAGCTACTCCTTTGTTGATCCCGGTATGAGTTATCAACGAGCTTCTTAAGTTATCGGGTGTATACCGCAATTTGTCGAGAGGTCTTTGGGACAATGACAAAAGCGTGTGGGCCCGGTAATTAGGAGGTTCTGCTACGAGAATGGTATCGAGCTCATACTTAGGACCAGCTACAATATTACTTTTGAAAACTTTAAAATGATTTTGTAATCTAAAAGTTTTTGAAAGTAACAACTTAAAAATGATCTTCTTTCTTTCCTTATGCTTGCTTTGGAAGCTTTAAGTGAAGATTTTTTCGGAAGAGTCAAGTAAAAGATTTCAAGAAGTTTTCATGTCAATTTTTGAATAACAATCTGGAGAGTTAACTTCACCGCAATGTTACGTTAAGTGCTTCTCAACATCTTGTTTGGTGCGATTGAAGATAGTATATAAAGTAAAGCCCTATAACCTACTAACATCTAACATGATGAAGGCAGAGTACGCCTAACATTGTGAAGACGTATATAGGACGAGCATACATCATATCATCCATATAATGTTGATTTTTCCTCCTTTTATTCGGACAACTATTCTTCTTTATAGTTGTTTGTCCTAAATTTCGTCCCTATACCGGTTTTTTGGTTAATGGACTTTCATTTGATAATCTTTGCTTCATAAGTTCCTAATCTTTGGGAGCTTGTACCTTGCCATGTCAACTCTATTTAAAAGCCTCGGACTATTCCTTGATTTCTCAACTCATACATGTGTCGTATTTTGATTTCTTCTATTATGACACATGCTCTTCTTTTTCACTTTGACCGCCAACATGTGTTGGTTGAGAGTTGCAATAATTGTGTCTTATGGTAGAACCATGGCCTGTGGACAGGAAATAGCGTCGAAAACACAGGGTCTCCCCGTGGACTGCATCCATAAGGAAATATCGCGGCGTTTGCTTATGTCGGGATCTATGGTCATGATTCAAAGATAATCCACAATTAATGAGCTTTCACCTTCTTTTTGCGACTTCTTTTGGAAATTCCTATCCGTGCTCCTCCGAATTTCTCGAAAAACCCCTTATCGGTTGCAATCACCTTTTTTTTTTTCTTATGGTTGCAATCTTAATATCAACTTTGTTGTTTTGCAAAATTTCCTACAAGTCAATATAATTGACACATTTCCTTTCCCATTACTTATCCCACGGGATTTGTTACCTTGAAATTTCAGAGTTAGATTTCTTTTAAGGGGAAAGATCTTCATATTCCAGCTTATTCATAATCATATTGCTGCATCATTAGCAAGCATCATTGCATTACATATGTTGATTTTAGCATTCATATAGTGCACATGAGGTGTTTCATATGTTTTATGAAATGAGGTTTTTTGTTATTGATAGAGAGATTGGTAAATTTTTGTGAATTTATTAGATGTTTAATAAGTTAGTTTTCATGAATGAATTTTATCAATGTTGGGTGTTGTTTGTGTTCATGGCCTTGGGTTGAACCTCTAGTTTAGCTAGGATGTTAAGTGCAACCTTTTGTTATGGCTTGTATGATGCCATGTGGAGCCATGGCCGAGGATTTTGCGGTATCTTCGGATATCATCCAAGAAAAAAGGTCTTGGTGCCATGTATATTTCTCTTTGATCCCCGATGCCTCCTTGGTTTTACGCCTGGAATGCGGGTTGCTTATTTCCAAACTCTTCTATTCAAACTCTTCTAGTATTATATCATTGGCTTTGATCTTGAATCACCTCCATAGTGACTCTACACCTTGGAACTCCTTTGTTTGCTATTCATCGTTTGTAAATTCTTGGTCACCACTAATTTTTTTATCATATGGATTCTCTCCGTGGTTGTGGTTTTGGCCGTGGTGTTATGATTAATGATTTCTAATCATGATCTATTACAAAACTACACTAAGCACTCCCTTGCCGTGATTTTTCCTTGGTTATTTATCTATATTCTATCCGAGGACTCGTATATCGGATCGGGATTGCTTTGTGAGTTCTTTTTTCGAAAAGTTACAAGAAAGGTGACCCTTGAAGAGCAAGTCACCGACATCAACATTAACGGACTACAAGAAGTGGTACATAAGGGACTCTGTTTAACCATTTTTGAAGGTAGTGCTGGCCAATTATCAAGCCACTTATGCCGTCCACCGTTTGGATCGAGAGGACATGAAAGATCGGAAAGTTATCCTGTTTTACGATAAGTTTTATGTTCTTTCTTTTTTGCATTTGATTGGGATTTACCAAGCTGTCATGTCCAACATTTCGCGTGACCTTGCAAAGAGCATATGGATTATTCGGTTCGACTTCAAATTTTTGCCGCCCCTTTCGAAGTTGGGATCATGTGGCATTCTATTGGCGCCACGTGTCTTCCGAACGCCGCGTGAGCATCCCGGTCCCTCTCGAGCTCGCTTCTTGTGTTGCAGACTCGCCAGTGCCGCACTCACTCCATCGGGTCACATCTTCTACGCATCACGCTCTCTTTCCTCCTCTTTTCCTAGTGCGCCATGTTCCGCCCGCTCCCTCACCCTTGCATCGTCATCGGACCCCTCCATGGCCGCCCCTTTGCTTTGCCTCCACGTCGCGGGAATCCTCACGTCACCCTAAGCTTGAGCACGAGGCGCACCATAGCCGGTGGCCGCTCCACCCGTGAACTGCTTTTGACCCTCCCTCTCTCTCTCTCTCTCGGCCTCTTCCTCGGTCAAATATCATCTCTATCTGCGCTCCTCTCGCGATATAAGACGCAACCTGGGTACTTTGCTTCGCCACTTCCATTCCTCCAAAGCCCACCACAAATCTCCTCTAAGAATCGTAGAGTCGATTTCCTCCTCCAAGGTGAAGCTATCTAGCTCAAGGAGAAACTCGAGCCGAGACGTGGGACGCTGGAGCTAGTGCTTCGAGTTCAAGCTCTTACTTGCGATCCGTGGTTGCCAAAGGTTGCTTTGCGTGCTTCATTGAAGAAGAAGTCCGGTTTCCGTCCTAAGAAGGTCGAGTCTACATCAAGTTAGCTTATGGCCTTAGGATTCATTCTCGTGCCTTCTTGACATGTTGTGCCTCCTCGATCCCATCTGTTTTGGATCTGTTGGGGTCCTTTTGGCGCTTTGGTCTCTTATCTTCTTAATGTTTCTTCTTTGTCCTCGTCTATCGAAGTATCCGGAGTGATGCTTTGTTATGTAACAGATGTGTCCCTAATCCCGGAGAGTAATCTTTGTACCCTCTTTTGTATCTCCAATAGTTTTGTAATCGTCTATCGTGTGGACAAGTTCTATCATCCTTAGTGCAGTTTTAAAGCTATGGAAATATCTCGCCGCTTTCTTGGAAGTTCCGTTCGAATCTCGGGACGAGATTCGTTAAGGTGGAAAGGTCATAACAACCCCCCGTGTTACTTACCGGTTAAGCCATGGTTTGAATGTTTTTATAATTATTTATTGATGGTTTGAATTGTTTTGAATTCAAATTTCTTCCTTTTTGACCCTATTTCAAGAAGTCCTATTTTGAGGCCGAATTTGAAGATGCTTCTTTTATGAAATGTGTAGATCCTGAAAAGTTGAGAAAATTTCATTCTTGGAGATTTTTGAGTTCAGTTCAAATTTTGGGAGATTTTTGAAGAAGAAGAGAGGAAAGATGCACTAGTACATTATTTCAAGAAGAAACAGCCGTACCTGCCACCTACGTGCTTGTTTGCCTGTTCATCGCCGTCCAGCACCTTCTTGCCGTTTCACGTGTTGCACCTGAAATGAATGAAGTGAAAAACTTGACTTTCTCCTTCTCCATCATCTCGTTGTCCCTCTGCTCTTTGTGTTAGTGGATAACAGCCCCAACGCAATAGGCAGGAGCAGATCAGCAGCAGCGTCGGCGCCCAACTCTTTCCCTGTGGCGCTCTCGTTTTCTCTCTCTCTCTCTGTTTCTCTTCTCTTCACATGGACATCCGAGGAGCTAAGCAGGAGCAGCAGCGCCAGCACGCCAGCGCTGTCCCTCTTCTCCTTCCTGTACGCCAAGCAGCAACGGCAGTGCAGCAGCGGCTGCCATGGCTGGCCATCGGACTACCACCAGCAGGAGCCACGGCCGGGCCAGGACCGGTGCTGGCTGGCCGAGCTGCCGACCGGCTGCTGGCCGCAGCAAGTCCAGGCGCCCTTCCTTCTGCTCGAGCACGGACGGCAAGCACAGCAGCAGCGGCCATGGATGTGCAGTGCTGCCGCCCTCCCGTGGCCACACCGCCACGAGCCATCTCGGGCCAAGCCGCGACCACCATCGAGTGAGCCCGAGCATGGTGATGCTTCCCCACCATTCCATCGCCGCCCGGCGAGCCGCCTCTGACGGGAACAACAAGCTCCAGTGCCTCCTCTGCTCCAAACTCGCGCAAGGGGACCTCGGGTTCAGAATTGGAACAAGTCCAGGGGGCTAGGTGAGAAACCTTGTGACTCATGTAAATAGTGCTTTGTACTTATCTCAGAAATTTATAAAAGTTCAAGGTCTTTTCTATAAAAGTGCCAAGGCAGGCCTGGCAGGCGAACCGGGCCGGTCTGTTACTATTCCTATGGGCGGCCTATGAGCACAGTGTCGGGCCGAGCACGTCTTTGGGCCGACTTTTCGCCCGAAGGCCGGTTTTGTTTTAAAATTGTTTATTCAATTTCCTTTGTTTGAATAGTGCCCTGCTTTTGTGATTTTCATATAAATTCAAATAGTGCTTCTAAATTTTTGAAAAATTTTTGTAGAGTCTTCCTATGAGTATATCTATCCATGAAAAATTTAAAACTTTGATTTTGAGTAGTTCTTGCATGATTTAAAAATACATTCTTTAATTGAAAAATGCATCTTCCATGATTTTTAGAAAATAAAATATATTTCCAAAATTCATGAAATTTTATGTGGTAATTGTTTTTTATGATATGACCTTCTTGTAGAAAAAGTTTAGAGTCATTTTAAGATGTTTAATTTATTTATTATGTTATGCTTTATTTGTTTTATTAGAAAAAGTAAGTGTTTAGGGTAGAATAACTTAGGCTTTGTGTGATCTTTGGAGTTACTTGATGAGTAAGGATCATGTCTTAGTCAAATGGTCCTTGATAACTCCTTAGGCAATGGTGAAGATATCTTATAGAGTAGTTCAACAAGTTGGTTTTGTTGGGTTGCAACTTTATCGTGAAGGAAAGTTGTACTCAATATGTTTATCATTTCATGCATTCATCAAGCATCATGTTTACAATTCCATCATGTTAAACATGCATCATTATTACGTAGTGTAAACGAGAGTGATGTGGTTTACGATGACCAAGCTTTGGAGAAGGTGTATCCACCCGATGTGTTGGTGTCAAGGGTGACGTGGGTGGTCCAACTTCGGAATCTAACTTTTCCCTACAACACAGGCAAAGTCCCTGCATTTAAACCCTTCCTTGATGTTTTAAAAGCTTTATAACACTTATGTTTATGATATGTTGCATTAAGTAATTAGGAGTTGAGTGATAACCTAATTGCTGCATTACCATCCTTGTTTATTTTAATACCATCCTTGATAACCTGTTTCATTTCGAAAATGCTTAGTGATGCTTAGCCCCTCGCTTAATTAGTTAAGCTTTTTCATCAAAATGTTTTTATTTGAGAAGATGGTACCTGTTTTTGGAAAAGAAAGAGATGTAGTGATGAATTTGAGATCGGACGGACGTAGGTTGAAAGCCGGGGGGATACCTAGCCGTGCTTGTCCCGTGTTGGTCGCTTAAGGACCGCCCGCTGTTTGGCCCGAGTGAAATCGGGACGCTTTTGAACGCATTTTTGGCGCCGGAGACCTTTTTGGTTAATGGCACGCCCGACCGGGTCAATACACCAGGTCGGTCGACCCTAACTAGCCACATGCCCCGGTAAGCCTGATCTCGGGGGTGTGCCAAATCGGAACGGACAAATCCGCAAGACCGGGAGTGGAGAGATGACGGAGTAGCGTGTACCCACGCCATTGGGTAAACCGCCATTGTCATTAGGATCGGGCGGGGTAGGGAGGTGGAGTACTGCGTTTCTCTCGGGTGGCGATGGACCCAAATCCCGTTTTGGACGAACCGAGTGAGGGTTGATATATGCAAGCTTAAGTGCTACATATGTCGTGGTGGTTAGGAATCCCCTACCGGGTATAATCGGTTCATGAATCGCCGCTGTTTCTGAGAAGGAGACCCGATTCCCTAACCTTCATCGTAGTAAATGATGGAATATGTTTTTGAGGAAAGAAAGTTGGCATAAGAAAAATATGTTTGCTCTAGAATAGGATAACCTAAAGTATATGAGCTACTAATATGAGTTAAAATATTGAAAATAAGGATTCACTCTTAGTAAGCTTTTTACTCAAAAAAAAAGAGTTTTTGATTCTTGCTAAAGCCTTACCTTGACTCCTAAAACCAAAGCATTCCCCGAGTCTTCTCCTCTTTTCCTTGTCGGGTAAGTCTTGTTGAGTACTCCCGCATCGGGGTTTGTTAACCCTTGTTGCGTGTATTGACTCGTGGTGTTAACCCGGGTTATGTCGATGGGCTCGACATGATCCGGTGTCTTCTAGTTCTTTCTAGCTTCCACAAATTAAGTTAAGTTCTCTTAAATGTAACTTACTCATATTTTTATAAAATTAATGTTATTATTCTTCCGCACTTTGATCTATATTTTTTGTAACAAATGTTGTAATGTTGTAGCTACTCCTTTGTTGATCCCGGTATGAGTTATCAACGGGGCTTCTTAAGTTATCGGGTGTATCCGCACAAATTGCCGAGGTCTTTGGGACAATGACAAAAGTGTGGGGCCCTGTAATTAGAGGTTCTCATACAATACCCCACCCAAGGGGTCCAAGGAAGTTTGGGTTGGGTTGGACCAGTGGCTCAAGGGCGGTGTAGAGGATGAGGGCCCCGTCCCCAGCTGCCCAAAGCCATGATAAATAAACTGATTTGGATCAAAATCACCCTCATTAGGTGGCAAATCTTCATCTTGAGGGGCTCCACCTAGCAGCTGATGCTGGAGTATTTCACATTGAACAGCCTAACTATTTGATTCAAACCCCGCTTCATTCGTGAACACAAAGAACCATGGTATTTCCTCCAAATCTGTCACTCTCACTCGACTAAAGTTCTTGCTTTGTTGAATCTGGCCTCCACCCATACAAGAAGCCTTCCAAAAGAAGAAACAGCTTTGTCCACAAGAGCATGAGTCCACAAGTCTAAATTCAACCCCAACATCATTAACCAAACCTCATGATTCATGACAGCAGTTCCGTTATTCCAGGCCCTGTTATGGGGTATAAAGGAGATTGTGCCATTGCCATAAGGATGAGGACTATTGAATATCAAATGGTCCCTTTCATGCATAAAGGTAAACCTGACATAAGCCTGACCAAGAGGACAAGGCCGGATGGAGGTAAAGCCAATATCATGGTCGCCCAGAAAATCCTCGAGAACATTTCTGATATCACCAAACTCTACTGCATCAGCTGGCATAGGGTGCAACCTGACTATGGCGAGGTCGTTGTTCTGCTCTGGAACATGGCCTATCACCACTCGACGCATGATTGGTCTTCCATTGATCATCTGCCGCTGCATTCCCGGCAAGAAGGGTGTTGGATCGATGAATCGGAAAGCCATGTCTTCTTTGCAAGGGAGAAGAGGGTGAAGTTACGTGGATTGGGGCGGCGGCAAGAGGGTTTTCTGCTGCCAAGGTACATGAAGAGTAACAAAGTTGACATCAAGCTTAAGAACCTTGGTAGCAAACTCACCGAAACTCACAAAGACCGGAGGATCCTGCCGGCTCACCGGCGCAATGCTGGACGGCGACGGCACCTCGTCGTCGTCGTCGTCGTCGTCGATGAACTCTGGTGCTTTGATGCTCCAAGAGAGAGTCCAGGGAACGATAGTGGGGGTAGGTGCTGGTTTACCAGTGCAGTAAGTGTAGTATTCTCCAAATGAATTAAAGAAAGGAGGATTTTTAGGAGAGGGCCCATTAGGCAGGGGGCGAGATGTCCGGCGATCATCGGAAGCTGATGCGTCGCGGTGAACAGTGCTCGATTCCGCTGCATCTTGTGACTAGAAGGATCTCTCCGCCGCCGACCGATGGGCTTTGCTATTGAATGGGCCAGAGATGGGCCAAACGCAGAGGGGCCTTTTCCAAAGTCATCCGGACCTTTTCCAAGTATTCCCGGTAGATTAAAAGGAGAGGGTAGGGAACGTTTAAATTTGAAATTGCCGTTGGAAGGCAGATTAAGGCGATTGAAGACAGACTTACGAGCATTGAATCGATTAAAAGCAGAGGAATGAAATGAGGAACCTGCTGCATGCCGGAGTGGAACACGATTTGCTCGGTGAGCGGTGGTCTGAACGCCGGACCTGAAGAAGAAATGTGCCTTTTAGCAACCTCTGTCCATTGGGGGTTGTGCTGTTCAGAACAAAAAAAAGTTGATTCAAGATACAACAGGGGCAAATGCATATACTTATGCCTTCATAAAATCTTTTATCTGCAGCCTTTCCTTCTTAGTCCTAGACTTAGACATATTGGCTGGACTCATCTAAAATGGTCTTCCGTACCTAAGAAACAAGCTGTACTTTCAGTATCTCATGCAAACGAGATTTTCATGCAGGTGGCTCTTCATCTATGATTTGGTCATTCCTGCTGGAGCTGTTCCCTTTTTCCTCCAGGTTGCTATTGGAAGTTTTGCTTCTCTGTTTTTGTGATTAACAAGGCCGTAATACCTTATGCTTGCCAGAATAATGAGATCTCTGTTAATATTAACTCGATGAACAGATAATCATGATGAACAGATAATCATGACGAACAAAGAAACTCCATCCATATTAACGGTGTGCCCTACGCTCAGTACACATTATTCGTGCAAGCATATCTCCTTCATTTTTAAAAACTTTTATCTCCTTCAATTTAGGAATTGTTGATCAATATGCACTGCCATTTCTTAATTTTAGACTATGCATAGTGTTGACACCTGTTATCGTATAAATTTATTAATCAAATAAACATGAGAAAGGGATATAAATAATAATACCAACTTAGAATAGGGTGTCACTAACATATTTCCATCAGTTTTGGTGAAGTTGTGATTTTCGGGGACTAAACAGAAAAACAGCGGTAATTGGAGTGACATACGACTCCAAGACGTGTCCCAATCGTATCTCGATCCAACTCCTACAAAAAGAGCAACATAGAAGTACTTCAAATGAAGAATCAAAGTACAACATTGCGAAGAGCTCGTCGAGATGATCGAAAACGGATATATCATTTGCCATATTTGGAGTCCGTAATCGGGAAGATATCGGTCGCAGAGCGGGGTTCGTAAAACGGGCATAACTCCCTCATCCGGACTCCGTTTGACGCGAACAAATACAATTCGAAACGGCACGACGACACGCACGCACCCACAAAAGCTCAGCTCAGGTGGGGCCCATCTTGGGGCCGATCGGCCCAATAATGGGGCCGATCGGCTCGCCACCTCCGCCACGCCGTCGGCCCGCTTCCGAAGCTTCCTCCCACCGCCTCTAAGACGCAATCAAAACCGGTTGTTTAACGTCGGTTTGATCCGAGGGCGTCGGTAGAAGTACGAGATGGATTAAGATCAAACACCGGATTAGTACCGCGACGCTCGCTGAAGCCGAAGGGACGTAAGAAGACCCATATATATAGACCCCTAGACCCCCTATCTCGGAACACATCTCTCATCATCTCATACATCGATGGAGGCACGACGCCTGGAGAATTAGATTAGACAGCTACAATGTAATAGAATAGATCTAGTAGAGAGTTAGGGGAGAGCGGAGCCGCTGGGTTACGGAGAAGTCTTCGATGTTACGGTATATCTTTGTATCTCAACTCTATTAGACTTTATGCCATAATTATATTTATCTTCTCTAGTTACTTTTATGCCTTTCATTTATTGATTAGAATATAGTTGTTATATAATTGCATGGGATCTTCGCCGTATTGAGTGCTCGGTTATTCATGATGATTAGAGTAGTAATTAATAGTGTGGACATGGTGTCTAGACTAGAGGTTACCTTAGATTGCACCCAATCCCACGGATAGTTGTGGTAGCCCTAGGTGGTGACAGCCCTAACGGCCGACGTATTCCACCACGTTCGGATTGGTGTTGTAGGACCGTAGTCGAGCTTCCTAGCCCCCTTCTCATCCCTTTCCGCGGCTAGTGTTCTCGATGTCCCGAAGTGTTCTTATATGATCGCTATACCCTTTTCATGCCTTAGTTACTCAAGAACCAAAAAGTACTAGAGAAGTATTCAGAAACCTAGATCTCTCCCGTTGTCCTCTCGACCTAGCTATCTATTCTATATTATAATATTCTCCTGGTTAAGTGCTATTAATTATCATTCATATCATATACATTATTTACCCCCTCACTTTAGTTTAGTTGGTATATTAAGTTAGTAGATACATGATTTTGATTTATCATAGTCTTTACCCTTGCTTCCCTCGTGGAAAATATAAATAACGATACTGAATACTCCCGGGTAAAAGCTACAATGGTATATATATTACGTAAACTTGCGGAACCCTTTATATTCTTTTTGCACTTAATAAATACCAACAAGCATTTTTGGCGCCGTTCTGCGGGGAAGCAATTGGCGTAAAGATTTTGATAATGATCTTGATATCTCGCTAATTTAGTGTATCAATTAGCTTTAGTAGGATTACCCTTGTTCTCATTAAGTGTGGAATAGACAGACATTTGATGCCGTCGCGACCTTCCTCGCAAGCAAGCTTCCTCAAGGAGAAACCAGGGTGTTTTGAACATCAAGATCCATCAACACCGGAGCCCCTGCCATCTCTTAGGTACATTTATATTATTCTAACCATGTGTAGATTGAAGAAAAAAAGTCGCCACAAAGAATTCAAAGCACATCTCAAGTGACGAAAGTAGAAGCCGCACAACTCACAAACTCTATTAGTGAGTCATGGTAAGTATGATCAAAGGTGAGAAAGTCTTGCTCATGGACTTTAATTTATGAGTAGTTATCTTTTTAATTGTTGCATTGCATTGCATGTTTACTTTGAATAATCCATGCATTCACTCCACTTAGTTTATGTTTTTTTTTTTCGTAGATCCATTGCATGTTTAATTCCTTGCAATCACCCATCATGTCGTTTTGCATATAAAAATAATAAATAAATAAAAATATTATCCTCACCATGATCATGCTTTTAATCTCTGTTTAAGTAAATCTCTATGATGCTTTCATGCCACCGTTGTTCCGCTATAGTATGCTCTAGTTTGAAGTATTTTTCATACATTTCTTAAATGAAGCATGGTGCCTAGTTTACGAGTGTTGATCGTGCTTTCAAAGGCTTTTAATGCTAGTTAAAATTGCTTTCCTAAATCAAATTAGACGTGGTGTTTAGGTTGATTTTTGAACCAAGAGTATGCTCTAGTAGATAGTAGTTATTTTGACTAACCCTTGCGTAAAATTATCATATTCAATGCGGTAAGTCAAGAGATGAACTCACAATAGAGGTGAGGCAAGGCGTATGATGAACTCCAACAACTCTGCGCAAAAAGGAAGACCCGGATCATTCCTCATAGAAGAAAGATCCGTAAGTATCACATCATTTATTTTGTCTTTTGCTAAAAGTTACATTTGCCTTGATCCATGCTAAGAGTGCAGCTAAGAACATAAATTATTAAAAAAAAAATATATGATAAACAATATATGTGCTAAAGTAATCAAAGAACCATCTTTTGTTAGCATAGATGAGTTTATATCAACCTTTGGACAACAACCCGTTCTTCAATTAGTTGCAATCCTTCTGGTATACGTCCCACTAATATCTCAAGCAGAAAGAATCATCGGTGTGCACGGTTTAGCATGAACCTACCACACCACCACAGCCTACCTCCGCCTACATCTCTAAAAGAGACTGTCAAGATCCAAATTGGGGAGTGCAACCCCCATTATCCGTAAGTACTCTTATCCTTTACCTTATTTACTACTAGTTTGGTATGTTTGTTTTGTTAAAAAGATATAAAAAGATGCATAACTATAGAAAACTAAATAAAAAAGTTTAAGTTATATATATAGTTTGATCTTTATGTTTGCTATAAATAAATAAATAGATAGTGTGCTTAGGTTTGCTAGAATAAAATTAACGCTGAAGATGATCCCTATGTATGGAAATGATGAATAGTTGCTCGCCTTAATCCCTCTTAAAAGTACTTACACTTTGGACTTAGATTCTCCCAAAGCTTTAAATGCTTAATTTGCTCTAAAACCCAAACACCTCGTGGGAAGCACATGCTTAATCTGAGTCTAGGCGTTAAAGGATAATGATTCATGAAAAGTTGAGTCAGCTGCTTATCATATTCCTAGAGATACTTGATTCCTGGTTTTTATCTTTGAAAATTATAAAAATTTACATGATGAGTTCCTTAATTATGACCCTTAAGAGTTTATCATACACATCAAGATCATCCCACTCCACCAAATACGCTGCTTCTAACCCGGAAGTACGCTTCCCCATAATCCATCAGCCGTTAGCCATAATTAAAAATAAACTCTTGCAATCTTTGGATATGTCTCTCTCAGTGTTTTTATGCCAAATAGAGGCTGGGCTACATTCAAAAAAAAAAAGAAGAAAAAGAGAAAAGAAAAATAAATATTTTAGAGAGAAAAGTGAGACGAGAGAGGGAGAGTAACGGACAAAAGTCATACTAGGCGAGAAGGGCCTACCTCCCTAATAATAAAAATATATTTAGAGATGAATAATGGACACGTGTCCGAGGGTGAGTAGGGCCCACATCTCTAAGGAGAGAGAAAAAATGGACACAAGTCCGGGCAAAAGCCCACCTCTCCAAGAATGGACAGCCCTGTGTCCTAGCAATTTTTAGAAAGAGAGATATAGTCCAAGATGCTTGAGAAGAAAAATACTAGAAAAAGGCTAAGGCTATTTACTACCTTTCATCCTCATCCACTTCACCACTATCATCCCACTATGTATGTCCTACCACATGTGTAACTCCACTACCACCATCTACTTAAGAGGGTCATACATAGGATCTCTGAATTTCTTTTGAAAAATATTGCAAAAACTCAGGATGATAGTTGATCAAAGAACTTGAGACATGGTGCTTAACTTGATTGTTTTATCTTGCTTATGATTCGTGAAAAGGCTACGCCCCATGGTAAAAGGTATGAGAGAGCAATCGGGTTAAGAGGAGAATTTATTTCTAATAAACACAAGTATTTCTGAGGTATGAAAGTGTAGTAGCAACTCCTGATCCTACTATAGCATATAGCTTTGCTAGGGACTAGCAAAGGGTAAGCTTGGGGGAGTTTGTTGACACCTGTTATCGTATAAATTTATTAATCAAATAAACATGAGAAAGGGATATAAATAATAATACCAACTTAGAATAGGGTGTCACTAACATATTTCCATCAGTTTTGGTGAAGTTGTGATTTTCGTGGGACTAAACAGAAAAAAAAGCGGGGTGGAGTGACATACGACTCCAAGACGTGTCCCAATCGTATCTCGATCCAACTCCTACAAAAGAGCAACATAGAAGTACTTCAAATGAAGAATCAAAGTACAACATTGCGAAGAGCTCGTCGAGATGATCGAAACGGATATATCATTTGCCATATTTGGAGTCCAGAATCAGAAGATATCAGTCGCAGAGCGGGGTTCGGTAAAACGGGCATAACTCCCTCATCCGGACTCCGTTTGACGCGAACAAATACAATTCGAAACGGCACGACGACACGCACGCGCACCCACAAAAGCTCAGCTCAGGTGGGGCCCATCTTGGGCCGATCGGCCCAATAATGGGGACGATCGGCCTGCCACCTCCGCCACGCCGGCCCCGCTTCCGAAGCTTCCTCCACCGCCTCTAAGACGCAATCAAAACCGGTTGTTTAACGCCGGTTTGATCCGAGGGCGCCGGTAGAAGTACGAGATGGATTAAGATCAAACACCGGATTAGTACCGCATCGCCTGCTGAAGCTGAAGGGACAGAAGAAGACCCATATATATAGACCCCTAGACCCCCTATCTCAGAACACATCTCAGATCATCTCATACATCAGATGGAGGCACGACGCCTGGAGAATTAGATTAGACAGCTACAATGTAATAGAATAGATCTAGTAGAGAGTTAGGGAGAGCGGAGCTGCGCTCGGGTTCCCGAGAAGTCTTCGCAGTTTCGTATATCTTTGTATCTCAACTCTATTAGACTTTATGCCATAATTATATTTATCTTCTCTAGTTACTTTTATGCCTTTCATTTATTGATTAGAATATAGTTGTTATATAATTGCATGGGATCTTCGCTCGTATTGAGTGCTCTGGTTATTCATGATGATTAGAGTAGTAATTAATAGTGTGGACATGGTGTCTAGACTAGAGGTTACCTTAGATTGCACCCAATCCCACGGATAGTTGTGGTAGCCCTAGGTGGTGACAGCCCTAACGGCCGACGTATTCCACCACGCTCGATTGGTGTTGTAGGACCGTGAGTCGGAGCTTCCTAGCCCCCTTCTCATCCCTTTCCGCGGCTAGTGTTCTCATGTCCCGAAGTGTTCTTATATGATCGCTATACCCTTTTCATGCCTTAGTTACTCAAGAACCAAAGTACTAGAGAAGTATTCGGAACCTAGATCTCTCCCGTTGTCCTCTCGACCTAGCTATCTATTCTATATTATAATATTCTCCCCGGTTAAGTGCTATTAATTATCATTCATATCATATACATTATTTACCCCCTCACTTTAGTTTAGTTGGTATATTAAGTTAGTAGATACATGATTTTGATTTATCATAGTCTTTACCCTTGCTTCCCTCGCGGAAAATATAAATAACGATACTCTGAATACTCCCGGTAAAAGCTACAATGGTATATATATTCTCGTGCGCTATGAACCCCTTTATATTCTTTTTGCACTTAATAAATACCAACACATAGCAGGTCCTGCTACATTGCTGGTAAACCTTATGGCAAATAACAACTTATTTAGACAACCATTAGGGAGTAATAGGAGGCATGGCAGCTTCCAAAAGTATCTATTTTAATTTTTAAAGGATGCTCACACATCACTTCCAATTTGTTCTACTTACGCTGAGGGCTTCAGGCAGTGGATTGTAATGGAGTACTAATGGTGTTTATTTCTTTTTGTCTTTTGAAGCGATTCTCCACTAGACGACATGCATGACAACCTGATATCATCTAATTGATCTGCAGCTGTATATGAGGGGCAATATGAAGATTTTTGTTTATCTCCTGATTCAAGAGGAACTTTACGGAGCATTTGGATTTTCTAGCATGAGATGAGAGAAGAGCTGGGGAAATTTGGCTTCCATGGCTTGATTAACCTAGATATCAGATCTGGCTTTACAGAAATGCTCCTGTATATCCAGTACCATCTCTTTCCTTTAGGAACCCAGAGCAATCCAGGCACCCATTTTAGCTCTGGCGATCTCAAGTATGGTGGCCTTTCATTCTGAATGACATTTGATTGCCTGATTTCACTCCCTTTACTATTGGGGATTCATAATTGTTTGCCAGTCTCACTTTCTCCTGTTGTGTGCAGATCAAATACCTTAAACAAGATTTTGCCTCATTGTTATCTTTAGGCTCATAAATGAATCTGAAATCTATTTGCACATGTGGGTTCAGTTCCTTTGAGGTCTTCCTTTACTGAGGTATGTATGCACATACAAACTTTTGCATTTAGTTTCATTCTCTACATTGTTCTTGAAATCAGAAAAGTAGGAATTACATTGTTTCCAATATTAGTTGTACTCGAGCAGCTATCAATGTTATTTTACAAAAAAAACATTTAAAGACCTATTAGTTGTCACTAAGATTGAGGGCTCTATGTAAATTAACCAAGATACATCAGTTCATTGATCAGTGAGAGCGGCTGTGAGATCTCAACATCAAAGGAAAATGGTACCATGGAAGCACTCATGGAGTAGATAGCCAAGCCTGAATATTCTGAACAAACATGAATATAAAGCAGTGCAGTATAGAGCTTGCCTATATAATCTCATCAGTATTGATGATTAGGCACCGCTACTTAGTTTTTTAAGGCATGTATATTATTTATTTCCTTGGCCGTGCCTATATAATCTGATCAGTATTATTTAGTTGAAAAGATCAGTAAGTTCACATGGAATGGACTTTTGTTCTTCCCTGATTTAGAGTTGTGATATATAGCACTTGGTAAGTCTCCATTTATATTTCCCTTAGAAGTATGAACTAAAGTGTGGCATGCTGTGCAGTCAAACTTATACCTGAATAGAATGCTAAAATTGCCCCTTAGATAGTCTGTATCTCATTTTGAGAATAGTATCAATATTTTGGTTGCATATTGATTTGGTGTGTTCTTTTGTACCAGCTGACCACTGTTTGGGTTCCAACATATAGTTGGAGATCCTTTGAGAATAGTATCAATATTTTGGTTGAACATTGATTTAGTATGTTCTTTCTAGCGGCTGACTACTGTTTGGGTTTAGCTGGAACATATAGTTGGAGATCCTTTGGAATCATCCAGGGGCATGTGTATTTTTGCTAGACAAATGTGCATGGAAATCAGAAAAAGAACATCATGCTCTTATTTTCACTGCAAGTGAATCATCACTTTCGACCTTCCAAGAGTTTTATCATGCTTGGATTAGCATCAGTCTGTCCATGTGTTCCCAATCCTCACATAGTTGACTTGGTTTGCCATTGATATCAGATAAACTCTCTTTTTCTTATAGAATTATCATGCCAATAGAAGCACTACGCTTTGATTAGCTCAGACTAGATCACATGTAAACTCTATTTTCCTCAGGTTTGTATCTGCATATGAAATGGTCATCTGCTCTTAGCACTGACATATATGGCCAGAAAAAACAATGTTGATAGCTAGCTTAAACACATTGTATGCACTGGCCTTATTTATTTCTTATGCCATTCTAAGGTTTAATTCTTGGGCTACTAAAGAAAGGAGAGGGATTGGGCTAACTTTACAGAGCATTATATTTTGGTCTATTTTTCTGTCACGCTGTTCTGCTTGCTTGTGCAGCGGTTTCAGAGTTTTCTATACCATCAGGTTGGAGACCAATTAGATAATTTATTTTATTCTTTATTACTTGATTATATATATCTTATCTCCTAATGCAAGATGAATCATATTTAGTTCTTCATTTTTGCGTGTTCAATGTTTGCCCTACTGAATCTATATTTGGTCTGTAAGCACTATGTTTCTTGCGGACCTGCTCCATAAAAGGTACGATGCTTCCTCAGAATAGTCCTTTTATATAATGAGAATGATGCTGCAGTGAACCGTGCTTCTTTTATAAGCATTGTAAGGTAGGCCTATGCCTGTAGTTTTGTCCAAATAAAACAGTGGAGATTAATGAGGCTTACCAATCAGAATATTTTTGACGATAAGATCAGAGCACCATTTCTATTCCTTCTTTCTATCAGATTGGCATTTACAGTCTGAGACTCTGAAGCACGCCTTCTGAACAAAAAGAGGTCCAATCCCAGCTTCTATTCTTAGTTTAAGAGGTTCCATTCAGACTGTTCATGCCATTTCAGAAGTGCTTTTCCTGCTTCTTTTGTTACATTTTATTTGGATTGGGATTCTGGAGCACGCTATTGAAGTCTGGCCCTGGTTAAAGAAGAAGGGACAGGTTTCTGTGTAATTTCAGTGGTACCATTTTGGTACGTTTGTTCTCTGCATTAACTACCAGTGACATATCTGCCAATACTAAAGGCAGCATCCAAATATGAAATATTCCTTCTTTATTTTGGCTTAAATAAATGTAACTCTTGCTTTCCAAAAATATTTTCTTCCCGATTTGTGTTTCATCAATTATGGTTAGAGATTTAGTATTCCCGATTTGTATTCTCAACATCAAAGTAGAGAAGACTTCTCGCATGCTCTTCACACAAATTCAGGCAATCACTGCCCGCACATTTTTTTGTATGCGTTCTAATCATTTAATTTAACTGAATTGAGTGTTTCACATGCTTCTTTGGCTTTGATTGAACTGATTGTCCAAGTGTATACAACAAGAAAGCACAAATATATCTACTGTTTATCCAGATTTACTACTGCTTTGAGCCGTACTTTTGTTTTATAGAAGTTTCTCAAATGCGGGCCAAGTCATTAGATACAAAAAGCAAACACAAATACTCTTGGTCTGCACGACTGCACTTCATGTGGCTGCCTAAGCACTTATCATGTTTCAGATTTAGAAACACAGCTATAAATTGCCCTACTGAATCTATTTTTGGTCTGTAAGCACTAATGTTTCTTGCGTACCTGCTCCCTAAAAGGTATGATGCTTCCTCAGAATAGTCCTTTTATATAATGATAATGATGCTGCAGTGAACCGTGCTTCTTTTATGAGCATTGTAAGGTAGGCCTGTAGTTTTGTCGAAATAAAAAAATAGGGATTAATGAGGCTTACCAATCAGAATAGTTTTGACGATAAGATCATAGCACCATTTCTGTTCCTTCTTTCTATCAGATTGGCACAAATAGCACAAAATAGGGATTATGACTCTCACCGATGTTTCAACATAAACACTATTTCTTAGCTTTTATTGAGAAAAAAGGGTCTGATAGCTTAATTCAGAGCTTAATTGCTTATTCGTTGGTTTTCAGATAAAAAGGCTTCTTCCTCGCCCTAATAGTCTTGGTGATAGCTTAATGCACCGCTTCTTCCTAATATCGTTTCCGAGTAGGTGTGATAGCTTAATGTATTCATAGATGTCAAAAAAAAGTAACTGGGTGTGCCTAAGGAGAAATGAACTGCAAGGTGGAAGATTGTTGTCGGGCATCACACTATGAAGAGTGACGTTAAGAATGGGGACACTGACGATCTGCTGGAACTATGACATCTTCTGGAACTACGACATCTTCTGGAACTACGACTTCCAGTCCTCAAGGTTACATTTTAGAAGCTACCTCGGTTAATTTATTTTAACTTTCAGAAAGGTCCAGAATAATCCCCAGTATTTTTATGAAGGCTTTCGCACCATTCAGGACAGTGGCGTCGACTTCTTCATCAATGGGCATGATCACTGCCTGTAACATGTAGCAGACAAGTGCAGGCCTATACCATATGGCAGAGTTCTATTCAAGTAACTTTCAGAATATGACTGGTTTAGTTTCCATCTTACTAAACTTTTTGTGCAATTGTTTCAGCTATTTCAGTCGACTCCAGTGTTTAACGAGCGGAGGTGCTTCGAAGTCATGGAGAGGAATCTTCCATCCAAACAAAGACAAGCTTCGGGAGGTGGTTCGAAGGCATGGAGAGGAGTCTTCCATCCAAACAAAGATAACTTCCATCCAAACAAAGATAAACATCGGTTCTTCTACGACGGGCAAGGGTTCATGTCGCTCCAGCTGAACCAAGACCCGACTCATTCATCGACAAACACATTATTATGAAACAACAGAACATGTATTGCATCGAATTACTTACTGCCTTGTAGCTACCATTACCAAGGTTGGAATCAACGTGTCAAATAATACCGAGTCCATCTAGAAGCTATCCTATATATGTACATTAAACTCCTGTTAAACAATCTGTTATATACCATTGTATATCTGACTTAGACCCTTTGTGTGTCCACAAATGGATTTCAAAAGAAACAGAGGAGAGTGAGCTCCTTTGTTTTTGCTATGTATAAATGATTGACTTTGTTAGATATATATGTCAGCTGTTAAAATGTTTCCTACTACATTTCTTCTAGGCGTACAAATGCCATCACAGATACTCTATCTACACAACTAACATTTACTCCATCGTTTAACACTATTACCCTAGCAATTTCCATGACGCCAAGATTGGCGCGCAAAGGCGCGCCTCTAGACTAGTATATGCTATATTGCTTCTTGCCGTCCGTCGATCACAGTAGGATCTGATACTGCAGAGCTTCTTGCCGTCTGCTTATCACAGTGGGATCTGATCCTGCATATATTGGTTCTTTGCTTGTCGATCGATCGACCCTGTGTGTGTGCCACAAGGGGTTTCTAGGATACATATATACTTTGCTTCTGGCTTCAAATTTGCATGATTCTATTTAGCTTGAAATTTAAGTTAAGCATATGTGCCTGCCGGCGCTTTTATTTCTATTTCAACTCGCGCTGCATGCATCATTTAGTACACGGCAATCAATCGACGGAGCAGTGCATGTGGTATGGGAGCCCCTACTAGCACTAGCATTATCCGTCCTCCTCGCCACCGCCGCATCAGATGGAAAACCAAGCACTACCTCTCCTTAGCCATGGTGGGAACCCTGGTGGCCATCGCCTTGGTGGCTGCCATCTCCATCAGCCTCGCCCCAGCGCACCTCACCTTCTCCATCGTCGAGGCCGAGGTACGCATCTACGGGCCCCTGGTAAGCGACAAGTTTGGCAACCACAGCAGGAATACGCACCTCAACTTCATCCTGGAGGTCAACAACACCAGCCCGCGCACGGCGGTGCGGTATGGCCCCATGGCCGGCGAGATATCCTACGGCCCCGCCGCCACGGCGTGGGTCCGGTATGGCCACCGATCGCACGTGTGGCAGGAGCCCCTCCGTGCCATTAACTTCAGCTTCTCGGTTGACTACGGCTACAACGAGAACACCCCGGACGCGGTGGGCAACTGCCACATACTGATGGTGTCCAAGGTCTCGTTCGCCTGGCTTGGCCTGCGCACACTGCCCTACACCGTCCGCTTCTCCTGCAAGGATGTAAACTTCAAAGATAGGAAGAATTTCCCCGTCTCATGTGCCTAGCAACCTGCGTCTGTATGCTTATATCTTCTCTCTTTTCTCTCTCTCTCTCTCTCTTTTTCCACCTTTTTTTTACCTTTTTTTTTTTTTTCTGTATTTTTTTGTTTATCGATTGAAATAATGTTGACATATAGAAGTTCCTTCATGGTGCTAAAGCATCTACAACGGTTTGACAATTCTTACTTGGCAAAAGTTGAAATTTGTCAACTCTCCAAGATGTTTGCGGTTAAATTAAAGTTCATCTCCAATAGTTTGGCAATTATCACTTGGCAAATCTCAAATTGAGGCCGATACATTAACTACCGGTTTTCACTTAATTAAAAGAGCTAATTAAACATCCAAAAAATTATTGATAGTCATGATTTCATATATTTTCCTAAGTATAGAACATCATGGCAAGGCTACTCAAAAAGTTTTCTATTTTCAACATGTTCCTACAATTAATTATGATTTTCTAAACATTCAGACCATTCATAGAAAAAGAAAAGGAGAAAACCATAAAAGACAAATGTTTTTTATCTGAAACCTGTGGATCCCAGAAATTAAATAAGCCCAAATCTAAAAACTTTCCTCTCTCTTGGCACATAAGGAATCCTGGAAAAGTTTCTATTTTAATTTTGCTCATGTCTTAGTGCTCCTCTCGTAGGACGACTGAGAGGATGCGCTGGAGCCGAGGCAACGCGCAAATATGCGCGGCGCTTGGGCCCGAATTTGCCAAGTTAGCAAATTTTGCCAACCCAAATGTCAACCCCCGTTGGGGAGCACAACTAAGAGATTTTGGTAAAACTAAGGATTCCAAACTGTTGGAGATGCTGTAAGGACTATGCTGCTTGAGTGTCAAACCAAAAGCCCTCCTATTCAAACCTTGTGTCATCATTTAACTACACCCGGGCGGAGTGCTGGAGTACAATTCGTTATATTCACCCTGGCCTACTTGTCCCCCTACTATATACCCCCTCAGACGAGTTGAGTTTACCGAAGATGATGGCTTCGACCCCTAGATGTTTCCATATATGCCGGTGTGCCCCCAGAGTCAGCTGTGCCTGCGGAGATGAAGACATGTTCTGCCCCAAGCGCTATTTGGCGCACATGCGCTGGTTGAGCTGCTGGCGCACACACACTTTAAAATGTAATAACTTTTTCGTCAAGTATCTGCTTTTCAATTCCGTTTGCACCATCACGTTTATTATGACGAGATCTATAAAACTAGAACCATGTTGGATATGTTTTGAGATAATTTTCGTTCACGTTTATTATGACGAGATCTATAAAACTAGATCTATGTTGGATATATTTTGAGATAATTTTCATGATGATAAAAATACATAGTACAGAATGGCACACGCTATAGAACATGACATTACTGGAATCCCTATCAAAACGTAGTGCCGGAGGCGCCTTAGCGAATATAAGCCATTCACTTTAAGGTAGGCCCTCGAGGCCGTGGAGCAAAGACATAGCAGTGATGCTTGTGATATAACACAAAATTTGTATTATGATAGTTCAAAAATATTGATTCGAAAATTATCTCAAAACCTATCCAACTTAGATCTAGTTTTTTAGATCTCATCATAATAAACGTGATGGTGTAAACGGAATTGAAATTAGATGCTTGACGAGAAAGTTATTAGATTTTAAAGGGAAACGACAAAAAAAAAAAAAAAACATCAGCCCCTTGCGCGTGTGCGCTAGTCAAGTTGGTGGCGCGCGTGCGCCGGCCATGTTCTGCTGTGGACCATGATCTGTATATGTATACTTTTTTTCTAGATCCGAATCATTTTGGAATGCATAGTCTATCGATTATGTAATAAAATCTCGAGAATAAGAGAACCCGGGACTCGCCGCGGCCTGAGGCTATCCACGTCGCCCGCGGCGCCCGACCGCCCGGATGCCCCAAATCGGCGGGGCGCGCGGCCAGCCCCGCCCCGCCCGCCCGGCCCGGCGGCGGTGGGGTCAGCGCGCCGCGCCGCGCCGCCCGCTTTGGCCGCACGGCGGCCCGCCCCCCCCCGGAGTCCCGCCGATTACCGCGTGTCCAGCCCCCGAGGCCCCGCCACGCGCGCGCCGCTCTTGCGTCCGGTCCTCGATTACGCGAGTCTCATACCGAAGGAGCGAAATTCGTTCTACCGCGGCGTTTTCGCGTCCAGCCTCAGCAGCGCGCGACTCGCCGGCGCACACACCCACGGGCCGCGGCGGTCGCGAGTGGCGGGCCCAATCCTGCGGCCCGCCGCTGCCCGGGCGGGCGCTGCGACTCCGCTCCCCCGTCCCCGGGGCCCGCCGATCACCGAGTGGGCGGGCCCAATCCTGCAGCCCCACGCGCCGCCCGGTGGACGGCGTCGCCTCGCTCCCCCGCCGCCCCTCGGACACCGGCCGGTCAGCGATTGGGCGGGGCACAATCCTGCGACCCCGCGCGCCGTGCGGCCCTCCAGCGTCGCGGCCGCCAGCGCGTGTAGAGTGCCTCTTTCCGTGGACCCCGCGTAAGTCTCGAGGTTATTGCTTCTGGGGCGTTCGCCGCCGGTCACCGAGTTGGCCGGCCCAATCCCGCACACACATGTACGTAACACATTCACCGAGTCGGCGGGCCCAATCAATGAAAGTGGCCAAGTCGCACCTCGCCACGTCGCTGGTGCCGCACACGCGCACGCACGCCGGGTTGCCGCCTTACACACGGCCCGCGGGTTGTAGACGTGCCGACTATAGTCTCTCGTGTGCCGCTTTCGGATGGGGTCGTCTCCGTGACATGGTTCCACGCTGCACGGGCGTGCGGTGCTACGACCCGTTCACGCGGCGGCCACGCGATGCGATGCTGTCGGCGCCCGTATTCCGCGGTAATCGTGGGTGTGTGTACGCTCGGCACGTTGCCGTGACGACACGAATGTCCCCTCCGCCCATTCTCACGTCCTGATCGCCACATACTGCGGGGCGGTCTCTGCAAACGAGGGCCCGTTGGCGCCCGTTGATCGATGTTTATTGGTTACGCTTTGTAAATACAGCCCACGGGTACGGCTTATGGCACGTACAGCCACCGGTACCGCTTATGGCACGATTTGGTCATAAAGGCTTCGAGGCGTTGTCGATTTTCCATTGGTCTGCAGCCATGGGGGGGCCAACATGGAGACACGGGTGTTACTGGTGTGTTCGTCTTTTTTTAGCGTTCGATTAGTGATACAAAGATAATGGTTGTATCCGTGCCTTTCGGACAGTGTACACCTGGTCCCATCGAGCTGCTTTTAGGCTGCCTGGCCCAGGTGTAAGCGATTGTTTCGTGCCACGGAAAGATGCGGCTTCGATAAAGGGAAGCTAGATGCTTGTGTGCATGCCTCCGTTTCGCTCTCCTCATCCTTCCCCTCGAAGGTAAGCCATGGCGTCTTAGGTTTTCGCTACTCCTACTGTGTCTTACATCTGGTGATTTTTCTTCTTATTTTGTTAGATTTTGCCACGGAGAGATACGGCTTCGATAAAGGGAAGCTCGGTGCCTGTGTCCACGCCTCCGTTTCGCTCTCCTCATCCTTGCTCTTGAAGGTAAGCCATGGCGGCTTAGGTTTTCGGTCCTTCTACTGTGTCTTACATCTGGTGATTTTGCTCTTATTTTATTAGATTTATGTAAGCTCCGGAGTGGCACCGGCGGGGATCTAAGCGACCTGAGCTGGATCTGTGCGTGGCGACCCTAAAACGGCCGTTCCGCTTACGCACGAGTCTAGTACAGTGTTCCTGCCCCTCAGCCTCCTCTTGTGGACTCATGTATCTCGCTGACCTCTGGATTATGTGCTTTGTTTACTTTATGATGTTGTTCTTCACCGTATTGTCCTGCTTGCTTTGATCCTGCTTTTTTAATCATAGTTTACGTTTGCAGCAGACCTAATGATGAAATTCATGCCCTTTGTGCAAACCTCCTTCCTGCCGCTGTTGCAAAAAGTGGTGTCCCACTGCGGCCTGGCTTACGCTTCCGTAGTCTTTGAAATAGCTGGGGATGGTTCGCCTGTTTATGGCATCGAAGTTACACTGCCTTGTGATGCCCCGGTGGATCCATGTCGCACGGTTTTTTTTTGGTCGACTGAAGATGATTTTCCAAATTCTGGATATGAGCAGGCTGCTTTCCAGGCGATTGTTTTCCTACAGAGAGTGTGTGGATTTGTTGTAGAAGACTATAGCTTCCATACGGTTGTTGTAAAGCGAAACCTCGCTGCTACAGCTGTCTCTGTCACTGCTAGAGCAGTAGGAATTCTACGTGCTGTTGCCAGGGAGAGTGAGGATTAGGTTTTGCAGTCCGAGTGTCTTATGAAAGAAGTCTGTTCGTTGAGTCTTATTGTTTGATTGTTCTTCCTGTGGTGAGTACTGGAGTACTGTGTAATAATGTGCGCCTGTATTAGGACACAAGGGGGAATAAGGAGAGACAGATCGATTAAATCGGAGAATAGTAGAGGTGTCATCCAATCATATTATTTTCCCTTTTTTCCCCTGCATTTTTTGCCCCATTCCTCCTGCAGTGATACCAATGACATACGCCCTGTTGCCCTTTCTTCATCTTCGGACATGCCATGATACTATCTGTGAAGGCGTGCATTCAAAGTGGCCGTTCTGTGGTGGTACCTACGATGCGCTGGTACAGCACATTGGTTTTGTGCTGCTCGATGAAATGTTAGTTCCTTCCATTCTATAACATTTTTTCGTCAGTGTAGGCCACACATATAATATCTACCATGCTTTTGTTACAGGGAAACAACATCCATGATGGGACTGTACAAGCTAAGGTTGAACACAAAAGCACTGAATTAGAGGAGGGTGCCATCTATGTTACTAGTCGTTGCAGGTTGTCTACTGCAGAGGGTCCACTGATTTCATATTGTTGTATTTGGGATCCCTTCAATCCACTTATTCTTACTTTAGAGTGCACAGCCTATCTGTCTGCCGTTGCTTACAAAGATATTGTTGTATTTGGAATCCCTTGAATCCATTTATTCTTACTTTAGAGTGGACAGCTTATTTGTCTGCCAAGCACCCGAAATCTACTCTAAGTTGCAAGATAGTAGAGCTCTGAAACAATTGTAGCCAGTAATGCCGTACGTCCGCTCAATTCTCTCCATCCAACCACATGGCACAGCACCATCTGTGTAGTTCTATACCGCAGGCGAGAAGGCCCTGATGGTAGCGACAATGGACTGATACAGCGTATTGATTTTGTACTGCTCGATCAAAAAGTAGTTCCTTCCATTTTGCAGGCTTCCTGTTTTCATCAGGGAAACAACAATGATGCTGGGATCTTAGGGCCTGAGGTTGAAAAAAAAAAATACTCTGGTAGAAGAGGCTATTATCTATGTTATCAGTCTCTGCCGGATGTATAATTCAAAGCCTCTATTGATTTCAGGTCCGCGTTTGTATAAAAGTACTCAGGTAGAAAAGGATTCCATCTATATTGCCAGCCGTTTCAAGTTGTCTGATTCAGAGGCTCCACTGATTTCTGGTTCAGGTGTGTAAACCAGCTTTTCTCTAGCGCTATTTTCCATCGCCGTATTTACATGTGATGTGCCTTTCTGGTTTAATGAAAAAGAGGCACAAGGGGTGTATCCAATCTACCCAGTATACTTTTTTTGATAAAACAATCTATCCAGTATACTGGTGGTGGTCATGCTGATCGAGGAAACCATTATTAGAAATTACTCAGGAACAAACCATTATATTTCAAATCCTTTCAAGTTTCAAGTCACTTATTCTTACGTCACAGTGTACAGCTTATCTGTCTGACAAGCACCCAGAATGAAATCTGAGCTGCAAGATAGTAGAGTTCTAAAACATCCGTAATATCTTTGCCTTTTTGGTTTGCGTTTGACTTGGTTTCCTCCCACAGTGCCAGCGATGCCATACGTCCGCTCACTTCTCCCCATTCTAGCACATGGCACAACATCCATCTGTGTAAGTGTATATTGAAATCACGAAGGCCCTGGTGGTAGCGGCGATGCACTGATACAACACATTGATTCTGTGCTACTCGATGAAAAGGTAGTTCCTTCCATTGCACAAGTTTTTTGTTTTTATCAGTGTAGGCCACATCATATAATATCTGCCATGCTTTTATTACAGGGAAACAACATCGATGCCGGGATCTTATGACCAGAGGTTCAAAAAGAAAAATACTCAGATAAAGGGGTGCCATCTATGTTAGCAGTCATTTTAGGGTGTCTAATTCAAAGTCTCTAGTGACTTCAGGTTCGTATGTGTATAAAAGCCCGTCTCTATCGCTAACGTTATGTGCTCTTCTTGTTTTTATTTTATAAGAAGATTCAACCTTTGTTTCTGAAATCTCATGTTTGGTTTTAGAAATTGATGACACTTTGTTATGCTAATCCTTTGCTCTAAGTGTGACTTGAGAGATAGGATTGCATGGATGATGTGGAGCATGATGATCATGAACATGGACTATGATGATAGACATGATGGATCATCAAGCTCGGATTGTCGGTTTGAGAGGAACCCAGAGATCAAGGCAAATGTATACTTGATAGGGTTTTCCTTTCGGGGATCAAGACACGATAGAGCGTGTGATCACATTATAGGATAGATAGCCGACTATCAAGAGGGGATGCCACGACAATCCTTTGGTGAAGTGCTTCTAGGTCCAATTGACTTGCATATTGCATTTAGGACAATGAGAGCACTAACTTCGTTCTTGCCTAATCGATCGCGACATGCTAACATATATGATATCGAGATCATCTTCGACGTGTTGGCAACTTGTGGCAAGAGGCGAAGCAAGGTTGAAGCAAAGGCGACAACAAAATGAAGAATCTCGCAGGAAGGAGCGACCGGACGCGTCGACCGGACGCTTGACCGGACGCTGGCCTTCTGACCGGACGGTCCGGTCGACGGGTCCGATCGGACTTCCAGTAACCATGTTTTTGGGACATGTCTTGGACCTCGACCGGACGCATCGACCGGAAGAATCCGGTGGTGACCGGACTCATCGACCGGAAGCTCGAAGATTGCTGTCAGCTGTGGGCCCTGGGGGCTTGTCTCTTGTGACCGGACGCTCGGTCTGGCTGACCGGACGCTGCGACCGGACCCGCTGGTGCGTCCGGTCGACGAGTCCGGTCAGCACGCAGAAACCCCCCAACGGCCACCTTTTTGAGTGGGCTCTATATATACTTGGATGGCCGGGTTTGTGAGTTCTCTCTTGCACATTTGAACACTCCTACACACTTGTGAGCTTGTGAGACTCCCCTCCACTCATCTCTTCACTCTAACTTCAATTCTTGAGTGAGATTGAGAGTGATAGAAGTGCATTGCTTGATAGTCTTGCATCTAGAGGCACTTCATCCTTGGAGAAGCCGCGGGATTTCGTTTCTCTTGGGAATTTGCTTGGTTCCCTAGCGGCTTGGAGCAAGAGGCGGTGTTGAGCTCGATTGGAGCTTGTTCGAGGCCACACCGGTGGTTTGTGAGGGGTCGTTCCTTACCCCGCGGGAGATTCACGAAAGGAGCACTAGTGGATTGCTCGTGGCTTGTTGACCCTCTCTTGTGATCGGTTTGCTTGAGCTCCCACCGGGGGGTTTGGCACCGGCCATTAAGCTTAGCAACCGTCAAGTGAGTGTGTCGCCACAACGGGGACTAGCGTGCTGGCAAGCACGTGAACCTCGGTGAAAAATTATCGTGTCACTTGTTCTTGCTCGTTGGAGATTTCTCGATGATCACGGTGATTGGCTTCCACCTCTACACTCCACGGTGGTATTATATTCTAGCCTCTTTGCATTGCTTTCACTAGTATACTTGTGTAGCTTTGCATAGGTTGTTTAGTTAGCTTGTGTAGTTTGCTTAGCTCCTAGTGTTGAAATTAGTTAGAATTGTTTGATCACCTAGGAGTAATCTAGTGACATAGCCCTTGTGTTGACATAGAGATATTAGTCATATCTTGCTTGACTTGTGGCTTGCATAGCTAGTGTGTAGCACCGCTTATTTAGCTTCGCCATCTTATTTACTAATCCGGGTGCTTAGTGTTGTTGCAAGAATTTTTAATAGGCTATTCACCCCCCCTCTAGCCATTAGGACCTTTCAAGTGGTATCGGAGCCGAGGCACCGTATTTGAGTGGGTTAACAACCAACGGTGATAAAATGGCGTTGACAATGCATATCAACAACACCAAGAAAGCGCCTCCGTTCGATGGCACCAACTTTGCCTATTGGAAGGTGAAGATGACCGCACATCTCAAGTCAATCAATAGAGAAGTGTGGAAGGTGACCGAGGCCAAGTTTGAAGTGGCAAACAAGGAAGCCCCTACACCGGTCGAAGAGAAGAAGCTTCAAGCAAATGACATTGCCGTGAGCGCTTTCCATGAGGCGTTCAATGATCGAGTATTTGAGCAAGTCAAATCAATTGAGATTGCTTATGATATATGGAAGAAGCTAGAAGAGTGCTATGAGGGCACCGAAGGCGTCAAGCAAGCAAAGGCCTATATAAAGCTTGAGCAATTCAATAGCTTCAAGATGGAAGAAGATGAGAGTGTGCCGGAGATGTTTCACCGGATGCAAGTTCTAGTGAATGATCTCAATTCACTTGGTGAAGAAATCAAGGACAAGACCTTCAACATGAAGTTCTTGAGGTGCTTGCCCGAGCGGTTTGGGATGTTCATCACCGTGCTAGTAAGGACAAACTTGAAGGACTTGACACCCAACCAATTGCTTGATGAGGTGATGACCGATGATTCATATAGAGATGACAAGAAGAAGCAAGAACTCATCAACAAAGCAAACAAGAAGGTCAAGGATGAGGACAAGAAAGATGATAAGAAGAGCTTGGCACTCAAAGCTTAGTTCTTCATCCAAGGGCAAGAAGAAGAAGGAAGAATCAAGTGATGATGAGGAAGGCACATCTACTAGTGGGAGTGACATTGATGAGCACATGGCTCTCTTTGTCAAGAAATTAGGCAAGTATGTCAAGAAGACATACATCTCCAAGAAGAACAAGAAGCAATCATCAAGGAAGACCAAGGATGGCAAAAATGAAGGCAACATGAAATGCTTTAGATGCCATGATGATTGTCACTTGATTGCCGAATGCCCATATGAGAGTGATGATGAGAAGGGCATCAAGAAAGCAAGAAAGAAGAATGATGCCAAGAATGAGAAGGAGAAGAAGCCCAAGAAGAAGAATGAGTCACATGTGGCTACTTGGGATAGTGATGGCTCATCCTCTTCAAGTGATGAAGAGGAGGAGAAGAAGAACAAGAAGAAGGGACAAGCTCACCTTGCTATGCATGACAAGATCTCCCTCTTCGACACTCCTTCTTCATGCTTCATGGCTAAGGCCACAAAGGTACAATCTATCACTAGTGATGATGATAATGATAGTGATAGTGATAGTGATAGTGATGATGAGGAGCCAAAACACACTAGGGAAGAATTGTAAATTATGCTTGATGATTGCATTGACATGTACAAGCAAAGTAGGAAGGAGGTCAAGGGCTTGCATAAGGAAACAAAGAGCCTTAAGCAAGAACTTGATGAGCTTCGGGCCTCTTATGAGAGTCTAAAGGTAGACCATAAGAAGCTTGAGAAATCTCATTCTAAGTTAGAGAAAGCTCATTCCTCCCTACTAGAAGAGCACAAGTTGTGCTTAGTTGAGGATAAGGTTGATACATGCAATGCTAGCATCATGTGTGATATTCTTGTTGATGAATCAACCCCCGCTTGTGTAGCCTCCACTAGCTCTATCACTAGCATATCCATCACTAGTGAAGATAATGATAATCCCATGCTTATTCATGAGAATGCTTGTTTAAAGAGGGAAGTAAAAGAGCTCAATCACACCTTGGCTAAGGCCTATGGTGGTGAGGACCGCTTGCTTATGTGCTTGGGTAGCCAAAGGGCATCCTTATACAAGGAGGGCTTAGGCTATATCCCCAAGAAAGGCAAGGCCGCCCTTGTAACTCACAAGACTCATTTTGTGAAGAACAATGGTAGCTATTGCAAAGCTTGCAAGCAAGTTGGTCACTTAGAGCCAAAGTGCATGAACAAGAAAACCAATGTTTCTTTCATTAAGCTTGATCATTCATATATGCTTGTGAAGAAGGACAATGGTGTTCGTGCTAGGTACATTGGTACACCATGGATGGGCTCAAGGAAGAAAGCCATTTGGGTACCAAAGGCCTTGGTGACTAACCTTGAAGGACCCAAGAGAGTTTGGGTACCTAAGAAGAATTGATCTTTTTTTTAGGTCAATTACCATGCCGGAGGAGAGCATTGGATAATGGATAGTGGGTGCACTCAACACATGACCGGAGATTCTCATATGTTCAAGTCAATTAGCATCAAGGGCATTGATGAATATGAGTCAATCACATTTGGCAATGACAAGAAAGGCAATGTGTTGGGGCTAGGCAAGATTGCAATCACTCAAGAGAAGAGCTTATCAAAAGTGTTGCTAGTTGACAATCTTGACTACAATCTATTGTCGGTCTCTCAACTTTGTGATCTTGGCTACAAATGCATATTCACTAGTCAAGAAGTTGAAGTGGTTAGTGGTGATGGTGCCAACATGATATTCAAGGGATTTAGATATGGTGATCTCTATCTAGTGGACTTCAACTCAAAAGAAGCCAAATTGACAACATGTCTACTCTCAAAGGCTAGCAAAGGTTGGTTGTGGCATAGAAGGCTTGGTCATGTTGGGATGAAGCAACTAAACAAGCTAGTGAAGCATGACTTGGTTAGAGGCTTGAGTGATGTCAAGTTTGAGAAGGACAAACCTTGTGGAGCATGTCAAGCCGGCAAGCAACATGGCAATGCACATCCATCCAAGAGCACAATGAGTACAAGCAAGGCATTTGAGTTGTTGCACATGGATTTGTTTGGGCCAACAACATATACTAGCATTGGTGGCAACAAGTATGGTTTTGTCATTGTGGATGACTACACAAGATACACATGGGTGTTCTTTTTGCATGACAAGAGTGATGTGTTTGAGCTATTCAAGACCTTTGTCAAGAGGGTGCAAAATGAATTTGAAACATCCATCAAGAAGATTAGGAGTGACAATGGAAGTGAATTCAAGAACACAAGAATTGAAGAGTTGTGTGATGAGCTTGGAATTGGACATCAATTCTCACCAACCTACACTCCTCAATCCAATGGTGTAGTTGAGAGGAAGAATAGAACCTTGATTGAAATGGCAAGATCAATGCTTAGTGAGTACAATGTTAGCCATTCCTTTTGGGCCGAAGCAATCAACACGGCTTGCTATTGTAGCAACCGTCTCTATTGCCATGGAATGCTTGGTAAGACACCATATGAGTTGTTGAATGGAAGGAAGCCCAACATTGGATATTTTAGAGTCTTTGGATGCAAATGCTACATACTCAAGAAAGGCACTAGATTGGGCAAGTTCGACAAGAAGTGTGATGAAGGGTTCCTAGTTGGATATTCAACCACAAGCAAAGCATATAGAGTATGGAACTTGGGTAGTGGCCAACTTGAAGAAGTACATGATGTGGAATTTGATGAAACCCAAGGCTCTCAAAGTGAGGTTGAAAATCATGATGATGTTAGTGGTTCCAACTTGGAGAATGCAATGAGGAACATGGATGTTGGTGACATTCGGCCTAGGCAAGTTGATGATGACGAAGACATTCTAATGCCTCCTACTACGGTTGAGATTGATGCAAATGAAGCAAGCACTAGTGGTACTCAAGATGAAGATCAAGTTCAAGATGCTAGTACACCATCTCATTCTAGTCATCAAGTGCAAGTGATGCAACCATCCAACATTGTAAGAGATCATCCACTAGATCAAATTGTTGGTGACATTAATAGTGGAGTGATTACTAGAGGAAGATTGGCATCCTTTTATGCTCACCATGCCTTTGTATCACAAGAAGAGCCAAAGAATGTTGAGAAGGCATTAGAAAAGGAAGATTGGATCAAAGCCATGCATGAAGAGTTGAACAATTTCAAGAGAAATGATGTATGGGAATTGGTGGAAAGGCCAAAGGACTACAATGTGATTGGAACCAAGTGGGTCTTCAAGAACAAGCAAGATCAAGATGGAATTATGGTTAGAAACAAGGCAAGACTAGTAGCTCAAGGGTACACACAAGTAGAGGGTCTTGACTTTGGAGAGACCTATGCACCGGTTGCTAGACTTGAAGCAATTAGAATCTTGCTTGCCTATGCATGTGCACATGATATCAAGCTCTATCAAATGGATGTGAAAAGTGCATTCTTGAATGGATTCCTCAATGAGTTGGTATATGTTGAACAACCACCGGGCTTTGAAGATGAGAAGTATCCCAACCATGTGTACAAGTTGAATAAGGCATTGTATGGATTGAAGCAAGCACCAAGAGCATGGTATGAGAGGTTGAGAGATTTTCTCCTCTCTAAAGGGTTCAAGATGGGCAAGGTGGACACCACTCTCTTCATCAAGAAGATTGGACAAGACTTGTTTGTGTTGTAAATATATGTTGATGACATTATCTTTGGGTCAACCAATCAAGAGTTTTGTGAAGAGTTTGAAATGTCAATGCTTAGAGAACTCACATTCTTTCTTGGACTTCAAATCAAACAATTGAAGAATGGCACATTTGTTAGTCAAGGCAAGTACATCAAAGACATGATCAAAAAATTTGATCTACAAGATGCCAAGTCAATGTCCACACCAATGGGAACCAATGAAAGTTTAGACCCCGACCCTAGTGGTGATATGGTTGAGCAAAAGAAATATCGGTCTATGATTGGAAGCCTTCTCTATGCAACCGCTTCAAGACCGGATATAGCATTTAGTGTGGGCATGTGTGCAAGATATCAATCATCTCCTAGAGAGAGTCACCTCAAGGCAACCAAGAGAATTTTGAGGTATTTGAAGGGCACACAAGATGTTGGACTTTGGTATCCAAAGGGATCCAAGTTTGATTTGATTGGATATTCGGATTCCGATTATGGAGGATGTAAGATCAATAGAATGAGCACAAGTGGTACATGTCAATTCCTTGGAAGGTCACTAGTGTCATGGTCTTCAAAGAAGCAAAATAGTGTTGCTCTTTCAACCGCTGAAGCCGAATACATTAGTACGGGAAGTTGTTGCACTCAATTGCTTTGGATGAGGTCAACATTGAAGGATTTTGGACTCAAATTTGACAAGGTTCCATTGTTTTGTGACAATGAAAGTGCAAGGAAGATGACCCAAAATCCGGTTCAACATCCAAGAACAAAGCACATTGATATTAGGCACCACTTCATAAGAGATCATCAATAAAATGGTGACATTTGTATCATGGGCATTGGCACCGAAGATCAACTAGCCGACATATTCACCAAGCCACTTGATGAGAAAAGGTTTTGCATGCTAAAGGGAGAATTGAACATTATTGACTTCTCCAACTTGAGTTGATGCACCCCACTAATATGACATGCCTCTCCTTCGACAACAAGCGAGGTAAAAGTTGTTTGTCATGGCATTCATATGATGTTAAGGACTTGTTAGTGCATCTAGACATCATGCATGTAAATAGGCTCATTCATGGAAAATCAAATGATTTCAATGTATGTGTGGCACCACTATTGCTTTGAATGGTTTTATGAACTAGTGGTGGCATATGACATGTTTATGTGCTTGCAATCCTAGTGTCAACTCTAGAAAATGAGCTCATGATGTGTATTCTAACATGGTGCAAGATAACCCTTATGCATATGAGGTGTGAAAAAGCTTGTCCTTGGTTCAAACTTGAATACATGTTAAGGCAAGTGATCTAGATGAGACCACATGTGATACTTTGATTGACTTGATTTCTCTCATTTACACCTTTTTGGTGATTGTTGACAAAGGGGGAGAAATAAGTCACAAAGATGTTGATAAAGGATCACACAAATAGGGGGAGCAAGCTCATAGACTATTTGTGCATTTGTATGTGCATGATCATGATGAAATAGGGCATTGTGCAATCTAAATTCAATATACATGATTGCTTGGTGTATGCTAGTTTTTGAAAATTGGTTTGATGTTTTGATCAACTAGCATGCATAGGATGTATCTAGACATTGCTCACATTTAAGCCTATAATGTTGATCTCATGGGGTATGTTGAGTTTTGATGAATGTCTAGTTACAAAGATGCTAAGGACTCCGATTAGTAACACGCTTCAAAGGTCTGAATTTTAAAACCTTAGCATCTCTTTTGGTATTAGTATCTCTCCCCAAAACTTCTATCCATACATATGTGCCAAATTGATCCAAACACATGGAAGCACATATGTAGGGGGAGCTACTACTACCAAAACCGAACCTTGAAATGTTTGTCCAAACTTTGATTTATGACCAAAATGCTATGGACAAGCAATTCAAGTTCAATTGAATTTTTATTTCATATCTTTGTGAATTTGGTTGTCATCAATTACCAAAAAGGGGAGATTGAAATCTCATGTTTGGTTTTGGAAATTGATGACACACTTTATTATGCTAATCCTTTGCTCTAAGTGTGACTTGAGAGATAGGATTGCATGGATGATGTGGAGCATGATGATCATGAACATGGACGATGATGATGGACATGATGGATCGTCAAGCTCGATTGTCGGTTTGAGAGGAACCCGGAGATCAAGGCAAAGGTATACTTGATAGGGTTTTCTTTTCGATGATCAAGACACGATAGAGCGTGTGATCACATTATAGGATAGATGGCCGACTATCAAGAGGGATGCCGCGACAATCCTTTGGTGAAGTGCTTCTAGGTCCAATTGACTTGCATATTGCATTTAGGACAATGATTGAGAGCACTAACCGTTCTTGCCCTAATCGATCGCGACATGCTAACATATATGATATCAAGATCATCTTCGAAGTGTTGGCAACTTGTGGCAAGAGGCGAAGCAAGGTTGAAGCAAAGGCGACAACAAAATGAAGAATCATGCAGGAAGGAGCGATCGGACGCGTCGGCCGGACGCCGGCCTTGACCGCCGGGCGGTCCGGTCTGGTCCGATCGGACTTCCGGTAAGCATGTTTTTTGGGACATGTCTTGGACCTTGACCGGACGCATGGACCGGAAGCATCCGGTGGTGACCGAACTCATCGGCCGGAAGCACGAAACAAAATCTTTGATTGCCGTGGGCCCCCGGGGGCTTGTCTCTTGTGACCGGACGCTTTCGGTGCAGCTGACCGGGGCGCTTCTTTTGGCCGGACCCACTAGTGCGTCCGTCGACGAGTCCGGTCAACACGCTAGAAACCCCCAACGGCCACCTTTTGAGTGGGCTCTATATATACTTGGATGGCCGGGTTTGTGAGTTCTCTCTTGCACATTTGAACACTCCTACACACTTGTGAGCTTGTGAGACTCCCCTCCACTCATCTCTTCACTCTAACTTCGATTCTTGAGTGAGATTGAGAGTGATAGAAGTGCATTGCTTGATAGTCTTGCATCTAGAGGCACTTCATCCTTGGAGAAGCCGCGGGATTTCGTTTCTCTTGGGAATTTGCTTGGTTCCCTAGCGGCTTGGAGCAAGAGGCGGTGTTGAGCTCGATTGGAGCTTGTTCGAGGCCACACCGGTGGTTTGTGAGGGGTTGTTCCTTACCCCGCGGGAGATTCGCGAAAAGAGCACTAGTGGATTGCTCGTGGCTTGCTTGACCCTCTCTTGTGATCGGTGTGCTTGAGCTCCCACCGGGGATTTGGCACCGGCCATTAAGCTTAGCAACCGTCAAGTGAGTGTGTCGCCACAACGGGGACTAGCGTGCCGGCAAGCACGTGAACCTCGGTGAAAAATCATCGTGTCACTTGTTCTTGCTCGTTGGAGATTTCTCGGTGATCACGGTGATTGGCTTCCACCTCTACACTCTGCGGTGGTATTGTATTCTAGCCTCTTTGCATTACTTTCACTAGTATACTTGTGTAGCTTTGCATAGGTTGTTTAGTTAGCTTGTGTAGTTTGCTTAGCTCCTAGTGTTGAAATTAGTTAGAATCGCTTGATCACCTAGGAGTAATCTAGTGACATAGCCCTTGTGTTGACATAGAGATATTAGTCATATCTTGCTTGACTTGTGGCTTGCATAGCTAGTGTGTAGCACCGCTTATTTAGCTTCGCCATCTTATTTACTAATCCGGATGCTTAGTGTTGTTGCAAGAATTTTTAATAGGCTATTCACCCCCCTCAAGCCATTAGGACCTTTCAGTTTCCTTGTGTGCAGTGATACGGAAGAAACAGAAATGATCTGCTTTGGTGAAGGTGCAAACCCGTTCATTTACAACACTATTCAGCATGTGCTCAGGCCATCTACACTAGCCTGGCAGTGTAAGACCAGCGTGGAAGAAGTAAACGGGTGTCATCACTGGGAGGAAACATCCAACAAATTGCGCGGCCTTCATTTCACGAGGCTCGCCTCAGCGATGCAGATCACGTCAGATGTTTTGCTATGTGTGCTTTGGTAGTAAAACCAGCTTACAAGAAGACTCCATAGGCGTCCCCTATAAACCATTGCATTGGTGGCTGATCATTCAGGATGTATATTCTGAGTTCTGATTGCGTTCTGTGTTACAGATAATATATCTAGAAAAATTAATGTTTCTTTTCCACCTCCGCCTTTGCCTTGCCTACCAACTAACACCTCTGATTGGCCATCTATTTCTCTCTTTGGCCACCTAAAAAAGGGCTCCGTCACTGCCGCATCGCTACGCACACCTGGGAAACGGTGACACAGCGTATAGTCAACTCAGTCACTGGTCGGTCTGGCCTCGACACCACGGCTCAAGTCAAAGGTGAGGTCCTTGACAGTGTTGTCGATAGCTCATTGGCCATCGAGCGTGGGGTAACGTGACAAAGATACACGAGTATCGCCCTCTCGTGTAGACCCTACTACGTCCCCAACGGATGTTGTGTAGCATCACTAGCGAAAATGTACCACGCTCACTGACCACACGGACCCACCCTCCCACTGTGAGCAACATACCCCATCTGGCGGCGTCGATAGCGATCGTGTGCAACCGTACGCCACATCCAACGGTCCAAAATAAAAAATGGTAAAAAAAGTACCCTGTGCTCCATCCAGCTGGGCTCTTACGGACCAGGCAGCTATGACCCAACCTGACCACCACCGCCCACTCTAGAGAACGCCACTTCTAGATCTAGACCACCAGCGACACCGTTCCTCCACCTCTAGAGACTTCCTTAGATCTGTGGTTCCTTCTCTGGTCATGGATTCCAACCAGAACTCTATCGACCTCACCGCCAGCCTCCAGGAACCGTCGGCAGCAAAGGTAACGCATGGATTCAGACAGCTCACTAGGCTCCACCTTTTATTGTTCTGTCCAGTCTCTTATCTGAGTTTGTTCTACGGTATCAGATCCCCTTGGTTCTTAGCCTTGATAAAAAGCAGCTGTTTGCTCTGGTGGCTCAAAGACTCGGCTTCTTACTCGACGAAGAGCGAACCGTGCGTGTCGGCAATCGGTTCATAACTGTGGTTAGATTTGATCCTCCCTACATACCACACTATGAAGAGAAAAAAAACTTCACAGATTCATGGTGAGCTCGCATCTTCTAAACATTTTGCTATACAGAGTGCTTACCAGAATGCTTTTAGAGTATCTAGAAAAAAGAAAACGTGCTTCAGATTGATGACTATAATGCTGACTGTAAGTTGCAGCTTCACAAGAACAGCTCTTTCTCTGACAGTGGGTATGGATGCCCTGGGATGGACCCAACATCACTGGAAAGGAAGATTGAGGCAGCAAGCTACTCACTCTACAAGATCCTATTTGCTATCGATGGTCACAATTTATGTATGCTTCCTAAAGAACAGGGTCTTTATGATTCCTTGGCAACACTACATGCAAGATTAACATCTATTCTTAACGATACATCTATCTTAGATATGGTAAAGGAATCCAAAGAGAGGAAAAGGAAACTCACATGTTTGTCCTCTACTTCTACGTCTATTAAAACACCACCTCATTTTTAACAGCTTCATGCGCTGTGTCTGTTTGCTATCTAGGAAACGATCACTACAACCCAACCACGCCACCAAGGAACAAGATCTCATACCTCACGGTGCCAGCCACATGCCTTGGAGCTCCCAAAAAGCCACGATTCAAGCAAGTGTCCAAAGAACAACAACAGCATCACTCTACTACCAAATCAACCTGGGTCACACACATCAACCTCCAACTGAATGACTTACAGCGCCTGTTCGATCCCCGTCCAGTAGCAATCATCAGTGACCACGAAGACAATGCCTAAGTCAAAGGTTCATACATGCTTTTGCTCTTAGTCTGTTTATGCTACGTGCCGAGCTGCGCTGCTTCATTTCTTATTATGTAATGTTTTTAAATTCAACTACTCTAAACAAACCTCCGGTATTTTTAACTGCTTGCCCCGTACTGGTTATTTTGGTAATATCAGAACAATGTCTCAATTCACAGATATTGCACTCTACCTCTTATATATGTTTACGAGTCGTACCTGAGTTTTCTATATGGCTGCACACAGGGGTCTACTCTTATATGGTCGTCTTCAGTACATAGCCCGTCTATAAATCACTACCTTCTTAACCCAAAAACAGGACCAATAGTAGGAAATTATAGTGATATTACGATAAGAAACAAAGACATGGTGCACATTTTATATTAGCAGTGTCGACTGCCTCCAACCAAAAGGTTTCACCATGCTAAACAGTAACGACAGCCCGTTCCAAATACCTTAGATCTTAACATAGTCCACCCAAAAGTATCTAAGCAACGACACTGACCATGAGACTGTACCTTCAGTTGTGGGCATTGCTGGGACCAGCACCGTCACCATCCTCAATGGTGTTCGCCCGGCGACAGCCACATGGTGTATAGATCTTGACAACAACAAGAGAATCGGCTTCATGGTAGGTGAACGTGAGGAAATCTATCGGCAGGATCTTCTTGGCCTGCACGAACTCTTGCCACCCACGCTTCAGATGTAGCGTACCATTCTTTCCACACATCTGGGCTTTCACCTGCCATGTGTTCCCGGTGTCCCCATCCATTTGTAGGTTCAGAAGCTCCTCGCCTCCAAGGTATTCACCAAAAATGCCTAGGCAGCTCCTACACACGGTGGAAGATAAAATCGAGAACAACAAAGTGCACAAAATGCGCACAGCCCTATTTGGATAGACCGTAGCCCAAAAAGGAAATGCATTCTCTCGTAGATGAAACAGTTAAAGGAGAAATGTGTCTCCATGGAGCAACCTGAATAGGAAAAAACCCTCTTGGTAGGCCCCCTTAACAGGGACCCAACAAGAACAGAGGGAAGGGTATTTGGATAGAATATGCCTAGGGTGAAAAAAAAGGGGAAAACAAACAATACAAAGGAAAGGAAGAGAACCCATTGCGATGGAATCCAGCTAGGTCGAAAAGAAGGTATGACGATTTTCCAAAAAAAGATCCAACCAGTAAAGTAGAAATCCTAATTGTTGGTATTTCTAATGTCACTAACTAGTAATGGCATCTAGAAAGAATATCAGATGTTGCTTCGATAAAACTAAAAGAAATATTCATTGCAGTTCATAGCATATCCGAAAAAAGGTTGTCATCCCTATAGTTAAACTACTAATATGCAAGGAATATAATATTCGTACTATGCCTTGATAACTTCTTAATAAGTAAATAAACAATTATAACTGGGTATCCATAGCGCCTGAGATATGAATATATACCATTGTAGCATTTTAACCAGGGAGTAATAACCTGGTCTTGAATTTATATTCTACCACGGGGAAAAGAAGTCTCATTATCTTGAATTAACTAAGTATAGATCTTAATCTAACCATCTCTCATGTGCAAGACATCAGCATTAATCTCATCAATTACTTAAGCAAGGATCAAAGTTCATAATAAAGATAATGATAAAGTTCTAGATAAACAGATTTGACCAAAAATCACGTTGGTTGGCGAAAAGTGTCTAACAATGGACGATAGCAATTCATAGGCTAGCTAGCATTAGAAACTCCAATATGTAACTCTAAACTAAATGTTAGGATCTACCTAATTATGCAATACAAATAACAATCATTGAAGAAAGACTAATTAAATCCAAACATGAGGACAGAATCCGTGAAGACTAAGGCCGAAACTTAGAACAACCCGAAATCTAACATCCGCTAGGCCTACATACGGGGATGGATTGCAAAAGGACTCAATGGTGTTTGTCACCACCACGATCTACCACACGACCGGCACATAGGGTGCAAACGCGAAAAATAAGATCTAATCACCATGATTACATCGTCTCTACCACTCACCTTCCGATCTAGATGATGAGCGCTATACGAATCCATGCATGAACATAACAAGAATTCAACTATGCTAAATGTGTAATTAAAGTAAATACTAGAACAAATAATCTCGAATATAAACATGATCAAGATATTCATATTAAGCATGTGTCCGGGACTTGAAAACTACTTACAATGAAGAACTTACAAGAACGAGGCCCGATCTTGAGCTGGCCTCCCGGTATCCGGGCGGATTTCTCCCTTCCTACTAGTTCTAATCTTGATTGCTACTCTTCCGAAAGCGATGTTTCTCTAGCGTTGAATATGACTTGGTATTTTAATTAGAAATATCTTTGTTATAGAACTTGATGATCTAAGAAGGGGGGGTCTAGGGGTCCTAATATATCGGTCTTCGTCTGCGTCTCTCCATCTTCATCGAGCGATGTGGTATTAACCTTGAATCAATCCCGCACTTCTACCGTCGCCCTCGGATCAAACCGACTCAAATCAACCGGTTTAGATCGAGTCTTAGAGGCGGTGGAGGAAGCTTCCCGAAATGGAGCGGGGCGGCGGCTGGCGGGGCCGATCGGCCCCATTATTGGGCCGATCGGCCCAGGGGCTCCTCTCCGTCCCGTCGTCGTCGCGTGTTACGAGTCTTCTAGATGATGTATTTCTTGGTTCCGAAGTTAGTTCACGTCGGGATTAATCCGAAGCCTTCTAGACTTGTTTCGAGTTGGATTGCGTTATGTTACGTCGGCCGTATGCCACGTCATCTCTGCTGATTTTCTCGTTAAGTCCCCGCAAATCACAACTTTACCAAAACTGATGGAATTATGTTAGTGACACCCTATTCTAGGTTGTTATTATTATTTATACCCCTTTCTCATGTTTAATTAATTAAAAATTTTATATGATAACAAGTGTCAACAAACTCCCCCAAAGCTTACCCTTTGCTAGTCCCTAGCAAAGCTACATGCTATAGTAGGATCGGGGAGTTGCTACTACGCTTTCATACCTCAAAAGTACTGTGTTTTTTTTTAAAAAAATAAATTCTCCTCTTAACTTTACTCTTACCTGTTTACCCTTGTCATGAATCATAAGCAAGATAAAACAATTAAGTTAAGTACCATGTCTCAAATTCTTTGATCAACTATCATCCACGGGGTTTTGCAATATTTTTCAAAAGAAAACTTCGAGAGATCCTATGTATGACCCCTTTAAGTAGATGGTACGTAATGGAGTTACACAAGTGGTAGGACATACATAGTGGGATGATAGTGGTGAAGTGGATGAGGATGAAAGGTAGTAAATAGCCTTTAGCCCTTTTTTTTTTTTATATTTTCTTTTCAAGTATCTCTAGTCTATATCTCTCTTTCTAAAAATTGTTAGGATCTCAGGCTGTCCATTCTTGGAGAGGTGGGCTTTTCCCTGAACTTGTGTCCATTTTTCTCTCCTTAGAGATGTGGGCCCTGCTCACCCTTGGACACGTGTCCGTTATTCATCTCTAAATTTATTTTTATTATTTAGGGAGGTAGGCCCTTCTCGCCTAGTATGACTTTTGTCCGTTACTCTCCCTCTCTCGTCTCACTTTTTCTAGATATTTATTTTTCTTTTTTTTTTTTTCGAATGTAGCCCAGCCTATATAAAACATTGAGAGAGACATATCTAAAGATTGCAAGAGCTTTATTAATTATTTTTATGGCTAACGGCTAAGTGAAATATGGGGATGCGTACTTCCGAGTTAGAAGCAGCGTATTGGTGGAGTGGGATGATCTTGATGGAATACTCTTAAGGGTCATAACTAAGGACTCATCATGTAATTTTATAATTTTTAAAGATAAAAAACCCGGAGTCAAGTATCTCTAAGAATATGATAAACAGTAGCTCATCTTTTCATGCACTATTATCTTTTAATGCTAAGACTCGAGATCAAGCATGTGCTTCTCACAGTGTTGGGTTTAGAGCAAATTAAACAATTAAAGCTTCGGAGAATCTAAGTCCAAAGTGTAAGTACTTTTTAAGAGGTATTAAGGCGAGCAACTATTCATCATTTCCTTAGCACATATTATCAAGATCATAATTAATAGGAAGAAAGTAGTCTAACAAGTTCTAGCACTTTATTTATTTGACTCTTTAACACTAAGACTCTTTAACTAAGACACATTAAATAAGACTCATTAACTCTAAGCAAATATAACTAGCTAAAATTTAAAGACATAGGGTAATAATACTTATCGTGATAAATGGGGTGCTCTCCCCAAGCTAGATCTTGAAGTAGTCCTTTCGTTCATCCTTGGAATCTCCTCTCTTTTCGGGTCTCCTTTTAATGTTCTCCCCGTTAATATTAATTTGCACATACCCGAAGGAACAAATCTTAGGATGTTAATGTGAGCCTTCATGTGCTCACGTCTTTTTTGGTTTTTTATTTTATTTTTAGAAATCGTGTGGACCTTCATGTGCCCACATATTTTTGGGTTTTTCTATGCAATAGGGATGATAATGCAAAAACATATGAATGCAATAGTTTTGTATTTTTATATTTTTATGCCACCACAACAAGGAGTGCTTGCATGGGGCTTAAGAGACTGATGCGCATGCAGCAAACATATTTTTGGGATTTTCTAATGTGAGTTTAGGAAAAGTAAATATGCTAAAGTAAACATGCTAATTGAAATATCTTTGTGCAGAAAATTAAAGATGCAAATAAATACCGAGTTACCTCTCGGCGAGAGTTTAGAGAGCACTTACTCCCATGGCGTGGTGTCGTCTATGGGCCCCCGTATAAATGTTGTACCTGGTATGGTTCCTTCAATGATCTCGTAGGTGGGCGTAGACGGCGTAGCCGCAGAAGTCGATTGTTCATTTGTTGATGCCGGGCGCTTGGTTGGGTCTCCGAAGGTGTACTCTTGTTGCTCTTCTTAGCGACTTCTTTCTTTTTCAAGATTGCTTCTTTGGTGGAGACCTCTCCGGTGTGGTTGGTGCATCATTCAAGATAGGTAGGAGCCGAGTGTATTTTTCTTGGATGTCTTTTTCTATCCTCTCAATATGCTCCATCTTTGAGTCCAAAATTCTTTGTAATCTTTGAAAACGCTTACGGCTCTTGGTCCTTCTTCGGGTCGTTCATAGTTAGTATAAGTATTAAAGAAGCAGGCGCACTTTTTTACCTTGAATGTGAAATTGAATTTCGCCCGTCCCGATATAGATGATTGCTCTTGTAGTATTCGGGAACGGCCTTCCAAGTATTATGGGAGGATCTTGTTCTTCATCTCCCGTGTCCATGACTAAGAAGTCGGTGAGGACATAGCTGTCTTTGATCTTGACCGGTACATTTCGCACAATACCTTCAGGGAATCGGTGTGTTTGGTCCGCCAAACTTGATAATACATAGGTGGAACACAAAGGCGATTACCATAGATTAATTCATACGTTACCTTTGACATTAGGTTGATGCCTCGATCCGTGTCGCGACGGTTGTATAGAAGTTCCATTGATTAATGGAGCGGTGAATTGCCTAAACTCCGGGGTCGCCTAGCTTCTCTCGGTGGTTGATTGCGCCGAGTCTTGCGTCTTTGAGTTGACTTGATTGATCATCAAGACTCGTTCTACGTGTGGTCGAGGTTGACGGTTCTTCTTGTTCTTGCTTCTTCTTTTTATCCTCTTCTCGGCCGGTTGGTACGTGTATTTCGAGGTACGGTAGTGGTACGGTTGGAGCGGGGGAGCTAAGGTCTTGTGTTTGCGATTGAATCTCTCCCTCGTCCATTAACCGTGAAGACGATCTTCGCGGTGTCGGCGTAGATGATTGCCTTAGTGGTAGCCGGGAAAAGGGGCGGCCCGAAATGATCGTGGCGTTCTTACCTTTGCCCATATCCGAACCACGAAGTCGGTGGCCACATATAGCTTACCGATGTAAAGGCATACGTCCTCTAGAATACCCTCGGGGTAGCATAACGATTGATCTCGCAAGTTGTAGGCACATGGTTGTGTATACTAATTCTGAATCTGGCTCAAGGTTTACCTTAGGCATGATGTTGACACTTGAGCCGAAGTCGATGAGTGCGTCGTAGGTGCGGGCGCCTATGTTGATGGTGACGACTGGTCTTCCTGGATCTTCTTTCTTAGCGGGCATTCCCGGTCGACACAATTGAATTTCTTTGTCCGAGTAGGTGGTCCGCATACCCGCATAGTAAATATCGACAAGATTTGCAGATTCTAATTCTTCCGGTTGACCCGAATCTTACCTGGTTAGGCATAGGAGCGTATAAAGCCACCGGGATAATTGTGATTCTATCATTTTATTAAAGCTATCTTTGGTTCTTTATTGCGTAAGAAAAGCTTTCCATTTTAGTACTAATAGTTTCTAGCATTTTATCATTGGAAGCTAACTTCTTAGATAGATTATCCATAAGTCTACCTTGGTTTTGTACTAACTCTCTTAAAGGTGGGAAATTATTGAAAGAGTTATTACCTTGATAGTTACCCGAATAGTTACCTTGGTAGTTGGGTCTCTGTTGACTCCATTGTTGATTCGGAGGGACGATACTGGTTGTTGTTATTGTTGATGTAGTTCACGTCCTCTTCTAGCTCGGGACGGTGGCAGCCCGAAAGTGTCCAGTGTTGCCACATTCTTCACATGTCATGCGGAATCGAAGAGTTGCATGACTTCCTTCTTCTCGGGAGCTTTGTCTTCAAGCTTCTTCATAATTAAGTCCATTTTGGCGACGCATATCTACCTCTTTTCACCGGTGCATTCCTCTCTCTTTCTTGCGGGGTTGACGGTCCTCATTCCAAGCTTGGTTTGACGCCATCTTCTCCACAAGGTCGGTAGCTTTGGTTCGGTGTAAGTGATAGGAAAGCACCTCCAAAGAAGCCAGCGTCCATGGTCTCACGGGTGTTGTTGTTAAGCCCGTGGTAGAAGGTCTGCATGAGTAACCAGTTCTCCATTCCATGGTGTGGGCATTCTGTGATGTAGTCTTGGAAGCGTTCCCACGCCTGGAAAATGATTCGTCGTGTTGCTCTTTGAAAGCTTGAGATTTTCCCTCGTAAGGCGTTGGTTTTGCCTATAGGGAAGAATTTTTGCCAGGAAGGCAGTAGAGCAAAGTGCCCAAGTAGTGAGTTTGTCTTTGTTGGCGTAGAACCCGCTTTCGCTCGTCCCAAGAGTGAGAATGGGAAGAGACGAAGTAGGATTGCATCACTTGAGACATCTTTGATAGTGAAGGTGCCACAAATCTCTAAGAAGTGTTGTAGGTGAGCATTGGCATCTTCATGAGCTTTTCCACGAAATTGGCTAGCTTGTACCATGTTGATGAGTGCGGGCTTGAGCTCAAAAAGCTTTGTCTCCTACATCGACCGTCGGTCCAAAGGCGGATGTTGGCCGTAGTCGGTGCGCAGTATTCGCGAAGGGTCTTGTTTGCCATGTCTTCAAAAAATCGGTGCTAAGCTACGCACGTGGAGGAGTCTTCGAGGTAGTGCTCTTGGGTTGAGATTTCAACTTGGATCTTGCCTCCTTCAAAAGTTTTTCCGATCGGATTTGAAGTTTTCGTGAAGATTCCTTTTCATACATTACCACCGCAAAAGATAGGAAGAATAATAACAAGGGTATACTTGTTTAAGCAATTGATAAAATTAATCTGATGCGTATGAGAGATGCATGCATGTTAATCCTATATGTTTTATTTTATTGGGCTATAGACTTTCTTTCCCGCAAGCGCCAAAAATGCTTGTTGGTATTTCTAATGTCACTAACTAGTAATGGCATCTAGAAAGAATATCGATGTTGCTTCGAGATAAAACTAAAAGAAATATTCATTGCAGTTCATAGCATATCCGAAAAAGGTTGTCATCCCTATAGTTAAACTACTAATATGCAAGGAATATAATATTCGTACTATGCCTTGATAACTTCTTAATAAGTAAATAAACAATTATAATCGGGTATCCATAGCAAGCGCAGATATATGAATATATACCATTGTAGCATTTTTAACCGGGAGTAATAACCAGTCTTGAATTTATATTCTACCACAGGGAAAGAAGTCTCTGTTATCTTGAATTAACTAAGTATAGATCTTAATCTAACCATCTCTCATGTGCAAGACATCAGCATTAATCTCATCAATTACTTAAGCAAGGATCAAAGTTCATAATAAAGATAATGATAAAGTTCTAGATAAACAGATTTGACCAAAAATCACGTTGGTTGGCGAGAAAGTGTCTAACAATGGACGATAGCAATTCATAGGCTAGCTAGCATTAGAAACTCCAATATGTAACTCTAAACTAAATGTTAGGATCTACCTAATTATGCAATACAAATAACAATCATTGAAGAAAGACTAATTAAATCCAAACATGAGGACGTAATCCGCGTGAAGACTAAGGCCAAAACTTAGAACAACCCGAAATCTAACATCCGCTAGGCCTACATACGGGGGATGGATTGCAAAGGACTCAATGGTGTTTGTCACCACCACCACGATCTACCACACGACCCGGCACATAGGGTGCAAACGCAGTAAATAAGATCTAATCACCATGATTACATCGTCTCTACCACTCACCTTCCGATCTAGATGATGAGCGCTATACGAATCCATGCATGAACATAACAAAGAATTCAACTATGCTAAATGTGTAATTAAAGTAAATACTAGAACAAATAATCTCGAATATAAACATGATCAAGATATTCATATTAAGCATGTGTCCGGGACTTGAAAACTACTTACAATGAAGAACTTACAAGAACGAGGCCCTGATCTTGAGCTGGCCTCCGACGATCCGAGCGGATTTCTCCCTTCCTACTAGTTCTAATCTTGATTGCTACTCTTCCGAAAAGCGATGTTTCTCTAGCGTTGAATATGACTTGGTATTTTAATTAGAAATATCTTTGTTATAGAACTTGATGATCTAAGAAGGGGGTCTAGGGGTCCTAATATATCGGTCTTCGCCCTGTCTCTCCATCTTCATCGAGGCGATGTGGTATTAACCTTGAATCAATCCCGCACTTCTACCGCCGCCCTCGGATCAAACCGACTCAAATCAACCGGTTTAGATCGAGTCTTAGAGGCGGTGGAGGAAGCTTCCCAAATGAGCGGGGCGGCGGGCTGCCGGGGGCCGATCGGCCCCCATTATTACCGATCGGCCCAGGGGGGGGCTCCCTCCGGGTCCCGTCGTGCGTCGCGTGTTCGAGTCTTCTAGATGATGTATTTCTTGGTTCCGAAGTTAGTTCACGCCGGGATTAATCCGAAGCCTTCTAGACTTGTTTCGAGTTGGATTGCGTTATGTTACGTCGGCCGTATGCCACGTCATCTCGCTGATTTTCTGTTAAGTCCCCGCAAATCACAACTTTACCAAAACTGATGGAATTATGTTAGTGACACCCTATTCTAGGTTGTTATTATTATTTATACCCCTTTCTCATGTTTAATTAATTAAAAATTTTATATGATAACAAGTGTCAACACTAACTGACGTCTGATACCAACAAAAAGGAATGATCTCCTTTCAATAAACAAGGAACACAAAGGAAATAAAAAAAAAAAAGGTGCAGGAAATCCAAGCATACTAAAAAAAACTGAATAGTTTGGAATCGGGATAGAAGTACTTCCTTTCGATGGAAAGGAAGCGCAGTACAAAAAAACCCCCTCGATGAAATCCAACCATAATACAAAAACCCTCCCTCGGATGGAATCCAACTACAAGAGAAAAAAGCCCTCTCTCGCCCGAGGAAATGTGCACATACCAATCGCTCCTTGTAGTGTCCCGGCGCCATCACCTTGAAGAACTCAAACGCGTCGCCTCTCCTTGTGGATCACGCGTGCGCCTCGGCTACGACACGAGATGAACCCACCGTGCCGCCTCAACGAAATCCGGAGGCGCGGCCACACCACGGGGGAGCTAGCGGCGCCGGTTTGTACGGTGCCATGCTTTGGCTTGTTGTTGTTCATCCAGGTCTTGAACTACCACAGCAGGATGGCCTGACTCTAGCACCACCTCGTCACATTCAGCACCTCTTCTCTCAGTACTTTCCACCCCAGCTCAATCGCTTTCGCCCTCATCGCCTCCCTCTGCTCATGGCTGAATCTGGCACCAATCAGCTTCGTCATCGAGCCTCTTGAGCAGCCGCCTACCTCAACAACGTCGCCTCCCTTACGGATGGTTTGCGAGGACAGTAAATGTAGGGAAGTCTAAATGAGTGGTCGGTAGATGAATCGAGAATTTACAAATGGCGTTGAAATGACCGGGACTTTTTCACCGGCTCCGCCGGTTTTATCACATGGTGAGCATCTTTCATGATGCCCTCAAGAGAATAATGGGCTACGGCCCATGGTTTCCAAACCGGGCCAGCCTAGATGTTTGGTCCGAAAAAGAAAGGCCCAAAGTGTACACGATACAAATATATAGACACAGGCCGGTCAAATCAGTAATGGGGTGACATGCCCACAGGACGAAACTTCACCAGGAGCGATTCTCAGGGACACACACCCCGCTGGCCCGGCTAAATCACAGATGGGTCGCAGGTGCACGATGTTGGCTGCTGCGCCAATCCCAAACTAACGGAACTGAAGCGTCAAAACTCCTCCCTGATGACTTCCATCCTTCAAATCCCAATCGCTACCCATATCGTGGCATAAACCACCCGGCCTCCCCACCTCCATTTACTGAGCCCGTTTCTTCTTCCCTCCATAGAACAAAAAAAGGGGAAAATGCGCTCATCCAACAACAATTGTCGGTGCCATGCCCAACCAAAGATTCGAGCAAAACCAAATGAGAACCAGAAACCTATCGCCAAGATGTCGTACTCGGTGCTGCCGATATCCCCCCATCGACACAACGATTACAACCGACATGACGATCGCCGAGAATTTCATCGTGGAAATCCGAGGTCACTCCCGATCGCTAGAGGTGTGCTTGTTGGCATCGACTTCCAGTGGAGAATTAATCCCAAAAAAAAAAGGGCCGGAAAACATAGTTCAGGGATCGCTTTTTTTTTTATGCGCTGGCCATCGATGCCTTATATATCAAGTACACCAAGCCGGCGCCGCTACCCATGATCTTAGAAGCAGTTATCCAAGACGAGGGCCATGTCTTCACCGAGCAGCCATAGCCAACGATGTTGAGCGGCTTCAAAAAGACTGCGGTGTTAACATCTCCAATCCACGGGACTTACAACAGATTGTTCCTCCTCTCGGCGTTAGTTAGTACCAGAATCTAGCAGAAATTGGGTGTTTCCCTTCACTTGGATACTCTAGCGTTAGAGGTCCAATAGATTCCTCATCAAAAACAGAAATGAACCATCTGCCATCACCACTGGGCAGAGTTCCGACTATTAGAAGAGCAGATTAGCTACGCCAGGATAGACGCCTTTCTGTCGTTTGAGATCGCGAATCAAATAGAAGTACAGTTTGGTTACCAATTTGTTACTAATGTTTAATCTGTAGTGAGCACTGTACCTCTCATGTAAGCTCATCTGTAATATATGGTACACTGCAGTACTACTATAGATTCGTTTGCCATACAGTACGCACGGACGGATTCAGAACCATTACACAGATCCTTGAGTCCCACGATTCTTTTCCAACCTTCCGGTACACAATACAAAAAAATGCCTACATAAACAGATGGGCACACAAAAAAGAAACAAACAAATTCTTATAGACCACACCACCAAACGCAAATTAAAAATGTCCAGCCCATGATGCTTCCCACCTGGTAGATAGGCCCATTGCATGATGGCCTAATTTATACGCTCCAGCCCATAGATGATGATACGTGTCAGCGCCATTAGGTCTGAATTCAAACCACAGTTAGCACTTACAATAATAATGCGGTCGCACGATCACATGCCAGTTAATGAAAACTACCCTTGCCCAATGTCAAATAAAAATATGCAGGCCATGGTGCTCCCAGATTGGTAGGTAGGCCCATTGCGTAATGGGCCGGTTGACTGAATCCAGTCACGTAGATAACGCTTTGCGCCAAGCAGAAAAATCAGCGTCATCAGGTGTGAATTGAGTCCACCCCGTGCCACATTCACGGCGGTTAATGACTTCGCACAAATTCCAAACGATGTATCATACGGTAACTGACTCACGCAATTCATTTCAAAACGCAGATACTGGAGCGTCGTCGTCTACTTCCTATATAAAGCGGCCTACCCTTATATCTTTCCCATCAGTAACCACCAATTCTCCTCCCTTTATCCCCCAAAAAAAAAAAAAAAAACCCCACAGCGTACACTCTAGAGGCTACGCATCGGCGGGCGAACAACGCGAGACGATCTCTACGAGACCTTCAGCGAGGACGAAGATTACAACGACCGGGTAGATGGAATCCTCCGCGGCTTCAACGACGGCACCTATCGGATCAACCGCATCGGCCGCTACTACACCTGTGGCTTCTGCCCTGGCCGCATGCAGCGCAACTGGAATCTCCTCAGCCTCCTGAACCATGCTGAGGGCAACGCTCATGATCGCACCAGTGTCAAAGGACCCCAACACAAGGCCCTCGCGAACTATATCCTCAATAGCGATGCCATGTGCACGCGAACGCGAGATTGGTCGCGTTGGCGACTGCGGTGGGAACCAAGCCGTCAGAGCATAGAGAGATCGAACGAGCGCTGCCAACAAAACACGATCCGAGCGCAAGAAAAACAAGGTAACGATACTGCCCTACACCTTAAAGTTGATATGCAGTAGCCGCGCCCGTCGCTTTGATCTTCTATGTATCTGACCGTGCTTTTTTCCTTTACCTTGCGCAGCGCGCGGCATCATGGCGCTCCAACGATCCCAGCTTAAGACAGGACGACAACGATGACCAGGGATCGTCTTCCAAACCCTAGAGATACACTGCAAGTGATTTCGCAATGCACCCAACTTCTCCTATTGTACACCTATGGTACGTGTCATTTCTGATATGAATATGAATACACCTCCTATGTTCTTTCTATCATTCTTATTAGGACAATAGAAAAGCAAACAAATAATTTATTTTTTTATGCCTTTTTATCAAACAAACCATAGTACTTTTACGCATTTGTAGACCAAAAAAAAACGCCGGAAATTAAATGATACGTTTCCATACGGTAGGCCGATCCAAACGGACGCCTGGCTACTAACTGGGCCGCGACAGGTATCCAATAGAGAAGACTCCGAAAGTACCAAAATAAAAAAAAAACCCGACGTATCCATTCTTATCAATCTCATTTTTAGGAGAAAATACGTCCAGGCCATACGTGGTACACTACTATGAGCCCAACTAAAGATAGGCTGCGCCGGCCACAGCCTACGAAACAACAAATTTTGGAGGGACCAGCCTATTTTGTGACCCTTTAATGTGCTGGCCCAATACAAATAGGCTCGGCTGGCCGTATGACCGTAAATTGCAGTTTATCAACGATTATTCTTATTACCAATCCGGATCAGTACAAAACTGGGCTAGCCCAATGGCTGACAAAACAGGCCGATACATCCTCACAAAGAATGGGCCACGGGCGCGCGACCCCAGTACATCCTACGAGAGCCCAAAATCACTTCACGATGTATACTGGCCTAGCCCAATACATTGTCCCCTAAACCGGGCCACGGGCGCGCCTTGAACACTAGTTTTCTATGATTCACTATTAGAGTATCGCATGAGTTAATTGATCCTGCATATATGTGATTGACATTCAATTTTGTCTATAAAGTCGGGGTGGCACTTGGCCTTCTCGCGCCTAGGGTGGGCATAATAGATGGTTCTAGAGAAGGTGGCCCACTGTACATGACAGTGTGGACTGCAAGACATGTTGAACATCTCTGCGTGGCTCAGGATAAAAACTAACTAAAGTAGATGGCAAACCTTATTATTGTTGTAATCTAGCCGGACTCTCATGTCTTGGTGTCACAACCATTGTTACTTACTGCTGCTATAGGTTGGTTTAGATATTCAGCCCATAAGCCGAAAATGTGAACCGAGGGTTTGTATCGGGCTCGGCCCACCTGCTACGACTATGAGACTCTCAATGTGGGTGGCTGGGTGGAAAGCGAAATCAAACAACCAAATTATTCCCCTTCTTCTCGTGCTATCCCTCTTGTGCTAGAGACAACATCGCCATTATCATTGCCGAGTGCGGTCGCCGACAACTCTTCCTCGACAACAAACGCCATACAGGCATTGGGGCAGTAGTCTCACATGACAACCACGCTATATATAGCTTACATAAACAAAGCATTGGGTCCTAAAGCTTAGGCCATGTCCACTTATGAGAAAGAGTGTGTATGGCCCTCATTGTTGTGCCGCCCCGCCGTGGTCGGGGCATGGGCCAGGCCGAGACCGGAGGCCGCAGTCCTCAAGGCGCGGGCCGTGTGTGCTCTGGGAGTACCGTCGCGGCCCCTAGGGCGCCGTGCGAGGGAGGCGAGGAGACGGGCCGTGGGGCCTGTGTCGCTGCCACCGCCGGGAGGAATCGACCATGGTAGGAGAGAGAGAGAGAGAGAGAGAGAGAGAGAGAGAGAGAGGGGAGACTAGGGGGGGGTGGGGGATTCGATATAGAGGATGGATGAGTGTGGAAGACAGTGGTATAAAGGAAAGAATCTTGATGACCAGGGATGTATAGATGATGAAAATAGAGAATGATGAGTGCAGATAGCCATAGACACTGATAGGTGGGCCCATGTAGAGGCAAGGTGGTACTTACACTCGCTAAGGGTACATGCATGAGTAAAAACACCTACGAGGCTCTACATGCCCTAGTTAGCCTTTGCTCCCTGCTGTCGTCGGGCATCTGAGGTAGGTGCTCCTACGCGAGGCTCCGGTCCTGTTCCTACAAAGGATAGACTCTAACCCCGCTTCCGCGGCTTGGCTTTCGTGAGAGGTGGAGCTTTAGGTTTGACCTCTGCCACTTAGCTACCCTACACAGCTGAAAGGAAGAGAGAGAGAATTTTAACCGCTTCAGCGGGCCCATCACCCCACAAAACTTGAGGACATGTGGCGAGCAAACACTCATTGCGAGGTTAGCGGACACCGAGTGAGGGTTCTGCTGCATGCTGATGCGTCTCCTGCGCGAGGCTGTGCTTGGGTACTTAGAGCAACTCCAACAGTACCCTATAATTTTATCCCAATATCAATGAGTTTAGAATCTCCTAAAAAAAATTAGGTAGGAAAAAATTACCAATCTCCAACAGTACCCTATAATTGTCTCCCAATAACCAAATTTAAGCCCTACCTGTAACAATTAGTTGGCCGGGTCGTTGGCGGAGTCGCGGTCATCCTCTCACGCGTGATCTCGTGCGACGCGCCGTCCTAGGCCTCTTCTCCTTTCGCGGCACAATAGCGAGATCATGAAGTCTAGGAAATCAACAAAGTTCAGCACCTGACTGCATCACCTTGTAATCATGCAGCGAATCGAATCAACGACATGCACGTATAGTGCTGCATATATATTTGTTCGAAACCGAAATTAGCCTTGGAAGCGGAGGCACGCCGAGCGTCCGCGAAGCGGCCTTCTTCGCGCGGCAGCTAGAGGCCGAGGCGTAGTTGTACGCAATTTTCGTTCGCGCGGTAGAAGGAGGCCGAGCCGCCGAGGAGCCGGGCGGCCATGGACCAGTTCGAGCGCCTACCTCTCCGCCATGCCGCTCTCGGGCAGCAGCTGGCGGCGGCCCGGACGAAACCCATCCGCGGCTGCAGACGAAAACCCACCGGGCGGGCGGCGGTAAAATACGGATGAAACCCACCTGGCCGGCATCTATGGCGGCGAGCAACAACAGCACGGCGGAAGATCGATGGACGATACATGAATTGACGGCGACATAGTGGAGCGGCGGCAGAACCTTCCCTCGTCGCTACGGCGAAAGTTCCCTCGTCCACGTCGCGGCCGCATGCACGTGGGATAGGAGCGGGACGGGATTGGCGCAAATATACGCCAAGAATGGAGGGATTTTTTCCGCGTGCCCAAAGATTGGGAGCTCATATAGGGTACTTGTTGGAATAGTATTTTTTCATTTTTTTTTTCCCAAAACCTAGGATTGGGAGGTTATATAGGGGTACCGTTGGAGTTGCTCTTACATATTGGTGGGTCGTGGCCGAAAGAGTGAAGGCCCCCCAGGTTGCTTGGGTGCGCGCGAGGGTCATTCCCCATCAATTTGTGATGTCAAATAGGTATGCTATGGAAATATAATTAACAAATAATTCAATGATACTTGTTAGCATCCTAAATGTTATTACCTTATCATATAAATTTGGTCAAACTTGAGAGCTTAGACACAATTTGGGATGGAGGGAGTATAAACCAAAATCAGCGGAAACAAGCCTATCCAATTAATCGATATTTTCAAACTGTCTAAAAACTTGTCCAAATAGGGAGACAATCATGTTAGATAATTAGGCAATTTCCATGTCATCTTAATTCCATAAATTAACATTACGATGATGACATATAAAAGATAATTATCCATTGAACTCATGATATCAAATGTATCTATAGCAATATGATACATGTAGACAAGAAGCATGTGAAGCATATAAATATCATAAGCATATAAGCATAATACATGCAACATGACGTAATAATCAGAACGTGTGAAATGACGTAAATGAACTCATGAAAACATATATAGGTAGTAGCCTATAAAACAACAGAACTATAAAACTGAAACATACGTGGCATGGCATGTTACTAGCGAGAACTGGAATCAAACATCTCTTGTTATGATATGACGTAACGATGAAATGCAGGACTCATAGCAAAGATTCAAAGCAACAGAATGAACTAGCGAAATATGCAAGAACTACGGATCAAAAAGCAGATAGGAGATGCATCGCTCATACTCTCCCATGTGCTCTGAGGATCCTAAACTTTCCCCAACTTCCTTGGTCATACCGTAGGGGATGAAGATGATCTCTCCACCGAGAAGAAGGGGAAGACGATGAAGAACCGTCAAGACTCGATGAAGAAGACGACGGCGGACGGACGGTGGCGGTGGATTGGGTAGTCACATAGACGCTCCCCAAAAACCTAATTGTCGATCCCCTGTGCAAGGTCTTGAACGGCAAGGGCTTCAGAGGCACCTGCCCTCTCGCTCCACCGTGCGCGCAGAGTTACGAGATGGAGATAACTTTCATAGAAACCGAATTGAGTTTTTGGAATTTGTGTTGTGTTCTCGATCAAACCCAAAAGATGGTTGCTCTCTTCTTTTATCCTTCACGATGAGTAAGTCAAGAGACAAGCTGAAGTGAAGGGACATGGTCACCTCACGTAGGCAAACCAAAGGCCAAAGTCCACCATGCAATGACAACCGAAGGCCAAAGGACTTCACGTGGGCTGATGAAAAGCCAAAGGCCACCCACGTTCGTAGCCAAGAGGCATCCCATTCAACTTCAAATAATTACACCCCATAGAGTTTTGATTTATAATTAATATAAATCCAACAATCCCCACCAAACTCTAGGGTTTGTAACTATGTAATTCCAAAGACCACAATTCTTTGATATACCAGTGTTTCGATGGAGACCGTTAAGTTAAACATCCATCTAGAACAAGAGTTTCACTCATTCACAACCGAACAATGGACTAAGCCTTGAATTGACAGTTTTGTGCAAGATGATATTCTCTCAAGTCCTTTGCTAGTACTAGGCTACAAAAGGCATCCCCACTGTTTGAAGCATATAAGTCACACTTCAGTGCCTTTCATGACTATTTAGGGATTACCCAAGTCCCATAGACCGTGACTAGTAGTCCGACTCTTATAGGTGTACCCCTCAAAAGATGTTCTATAGGACAACATCTCATCTTCAATTAAGACTCTTGGAATACATTAAGGTAAATACCATCCCGCCTTGCGATAGGAAAGATGTGCATCATAAATGAGTTAAGAAAGGGATCTTTCCTCTCAATCTACTCCTAGCTTGTTTCACCACTCTACTTCACGAGATCTCCGATCACATAGAGCAAGTTACCACTATAGTAGATTTCACGTAGGTCTCATACCCATTTCTCTCAATGCACTTTCTATCACATTGCATGATAGACCCTTAGTGAATTGATCTGCCAGATTATTCGACGTGTGGATATAATCCACCGTTATAACTCCGGAGGTTTTAACTTTCTGATAGATTTCAATCTTCTCATAACATGCCTTGTAGACTTTGTGTTATTCCTAGAACTATTGACCTTTTGTAACCATAGTCCGGTTGTCACTGCTTATGGAAATAGCCAGTATCAATTTTCTACTACCGGTAAATCCAATAGGAAATCATGAAGCCACTTTCCCTTATCCCTAACAGTGTCTAATGCTGTGAGTTCTACTTCCATTGTAGACTTCATTAAGATAGTCCGCTTGCAAGACTTCTAGAAAAAGCGCCACCTCCAAGCAAGAACACATATCCACTCGTGGCATAGAGCTCATCGGCATCAGAAATCTAGTTGGCATCACAATAGCCTTCTAGCACTTTGGGGTTTCCAGTATAATGAATACCATGTCATAGATGTTATCATCTCTTAGTTTTGACAGAGATGTCAGGCTTTATTGCACTCGCAAGGTACATGAGTGAGCCAATGATCTGGGAGTATGTCAACCGATCCCGTGCTATTCTATGATTTTTCCTCGTAGCACCTTTCCGGGTCATAAGGTGTTCGAGCAGGATCACGAATCACTAAAACCAAAGAAACTTAATACCATTTCCACGTAATGGGATTGTAACAAAGTTACCCCACCATCACCTTCTCTAATAAGCTTGATGTTAAGAATGACATTAGCTTCTCCCAAATCTTCCATTTCAAAATTGCTCGATAGAAGATTCTTTACTTCCTCAATCACATTGAGATTAGATCCCAATATCAAGATGTCATCAACATATAAAGGCACAATATAACAGCCTCACCCCCACCATACCGATAATTCACACATGTACATGTCAGCTTCATTCACAATAAAACCAACAGCTTGTAAGAGTATTATCAAACTTTGCATGCCATTGCTTAGGTGCTTATTTTAGGCCATACAATGATTTTATCAACCTACACACCTTGTTCTTCTTGACCATCTCGCAATCGAACCCTTCTAGCTGATCCATATAGATCTCCTCATCCAACTCTCCATTTAGGAAAAGCTGTCTTAACATCCATCGATGAATGATAAGACCATAAGAGGCTGCCATGACAATTAATGTACAATTGTAGTCAATCAAGCAACTGGTGAATAGATATCAAAGAAATCTTCACCCTATTTTTGAGTATATCCTTTGGCCACAAGTCTTGCCTTGTACCTCTGAATTGTACCATCAGGCCTAAGCTTTTTCTTGAAGATCCATTTGCAACCTATAGGTTGACAACCATAAGGATAGTCAATGATCTCCCATGTTCCATTAGACATAATAGAATCCATCTCACTCCTTACTTTGCTTCCTTCCACAAGTCAAAGATCGAGAAGAATATGCCTCTCTAATGGTGGTTGGTGTGTCTTCCACAAGGTACACTATAAAGTCATCACCAAAGGATTTTGCAACCCTCTGTCTCTTGCTCTTTCGAGTGACTATAGTGTCATCCTCCTTAGGGATGTGCACATGAGAATCCTCAGCATTATCTATAGGAGTAGACAGTTCATGCTCATGGGAAGTTATAGTCTCATGACTTGTTGCACTAGGTGTATTCTTCATCGGAAATTCATTCTCAAAAAATGTAGCATCTCATGATTCCTTGATTGTATCAACATACATATCAGGCACTTCAGATTTTATAATTAAGAACCTATACCGAAAGTGCTATGAAAAGCATAGCCAAGGAAAATACAATCAACAATTTTAGGCCCGAAGTTTACGCTTCTTGTTGATTGGCACATTTACTTTAGCCAAACAACCCCAAGTATGCAAATATGAGAGATATAATCTTCTTTTTCCCATTCCTCAAATGGTGTGATTTCTTTGTTCTTTGTTGGAGCTCGCTCAGACATGACACGCCAATCAAAATCGCCTCACCCCACCATTCCTTGGATACTCCCCGCTGTACTCAACATGGCATTCACCAAATTTGTTAAAGTGCGGTTTTTCCTTTCAAAGAATTCCATTGGATTGTGGTGAGAATGGCGGTGTCCTCTCATGAACAATACCATGTTCCACACGTAACTCATCAAAAACATTAGAGAAGTATTCTCCACCTCGATCGGACCTTAATCGTTTTTTTTTTTCCTCTCAAGTTGGTTCTCAACTTTAGCTTTATAGGTCTTAAAGTAATTAAACGCTTCATCTTTTGTTTTTAAGAGATACACATAGCAAGACCTGGTGGAGTCGTCTATAAAAGTGAAGTGTCTTTTACCGCCTTTAGTCAAAATTCCATTCATTTCACACAAGTCAGAATGAACAAGTTCTAGAGGTGCCAAATTCCTCGCCTCAAAGACCTTGTGTGAGGCTTTGCGGGGTTGTTTTGATTCAACACACACATGGCACTTAGACTTTTTGGCCAAGTTAAATTGAGGAATTAAATTCAGATTTACTAGCCGCGTGAGACAACCAAAACTTGCATGACAAACATGTGAATGCCATAAATCGGACTCATCAGAAATATCAACAGAATTCACCATCTTATTACACACATCATGCAATGATAAGCGTAACAAGCCTCCACAATCATATCCTTTACCAACAAAAGAACCATGTTTTGATGCAACATATTTATTTGACTCAAGAACAACTTTGTAGCCATCTCGACATAGCATCGAAGCACTAACAATATTCTTCTTGATAGAGGGCACATGTTGCACACTCTTCAATAACACCGTCTTCCCCAAGTAAACTTGAAATGACCGTACCAACACCAAGAACATGAGCACGCGACCCATTTCCCATCAACAAGGCGCCGACCTCCCGACCTGGTAGGACGAAAACAAAGAAACATTAGCACACACATGAATGTTTGCACCACTATCCATCCACCACTCAGGTGAATTACAAACTGAAAGAACAAATGGTAAAGAATTACCATACCCAGATGTTCCACCTCCGGTTTCAAAGAGTCACAACATTTGTTGATTTCTTTTCTTGCCTGAAGTTGCTGGGGCACTCTCTTGCCCAATGCTTATCACCGCCACGCACAAAGCATTCTCCCTTTCCTTTGTTTTTGTTGTTCTTCTTCTTAAGTTGTGTTGTTTGAATAGGCTTATTTGTGTTCTCTTGCTTGTTCTGATTTTTCTTCTTGATAAACTTGTGGAATTCATAGTTTCTCTTTTGCACCACATTATCAATAGAGATCTCAACAGCTTTCCCATTGTCCTTTTTTTTAGCCCTCCTCCTCAACATCAAGGGTTCCAATGAGCTCTTCCACACTGAACTCTTGTCTCTTATGTTTGAGGGAGGTAGCAAAGTCCTTCCAAAAAGGTGGTAACTTGGCAATTATACCGCTAGCCACAAAATTGTCGTGGCAAAGGACAAGGAAAAAGCTCAAGTTCCTTAGCTAGTGCATGAAACTCATGAGCCTGTTCCACTATAGATCGGTTCTCAACCATCTTGTAGTCATATAGCTGCTCCATGAGATACAACTCACTAACAGCATCAGTAACTCCAAACTTTCCAACAAATGCATCCCACAGCTCTTTCCCTATAGGAAGGATGATGTAGCTTTTCTAGAATTTTGCATCGATCAAGTGCACTTATCACTGCACCTTGAAAGAGGTTGTCATCAGCCTTATACTTAGCCTCATCATCAGGAGGTAAGTTAGCGTGCTTGCCCTCGGCGCATGATAACAATACATTGCAAAGGAGCCACATTTCCATCTTAGTTTTCCAAAGCAAGAAGTTTTTTACCATCAAAAGGTTCAGGTTTTAATGTAGCAAAGAAAACCTCGACAAAAAAATTGCCAAGTATTAGGTTTTGGATTGTTAGATAATTAGGCAATTTCTATGTCATTTTAATTCCATAAATTAGCATTATGATGATGACATATAAAAGATAATTATCCATTGAACTCATGATATCAAATGTATCTATAGCAATATGATACATGTAGACAAGAAGCATGTGAAGCATATATATATATCATAAGCATATAAGCATAATACATGCAACATGAGAACAATCAGAACATGTGAAAAACGGCGTAATGTAACTATCGAAAACATATATAGGTAGTAGCCTATAAAACAAATGTAACTATAAAATCAAAACATACACGCATGGCATGTTACTAGCGGGAACTGAATCAAACACCTCATGTTACAATATGACAAAAACAGATGAAATGGACTCATATCAAGATTCAAAACAACAGGGAATGAACTAGCTTAAACATTAAAGGACTGCAGATCAAAAATAGACAGAGATGAACCGATCATACCCTCCCATGCGCTCGAGGATCCTGAACTTTGCCCAACTTCCTTCGTCATACCGTAGGGGATGAATATGATCTCTCCACCGAGAAGAAGAGGAAGACAATGAAGAACCGCCGGCACTGATGAAGAAGACGGCGGCGACGGTGGCGGTGGATTGGGCAACGCTAGACGCCCCCTAAAAACTTAATTGCCGATTCCCGTGCAAGGTCTCGAACGGCAAGGGCTTTGAGACACCTGCCCTCTTGCTCCTCGTCAGCAAGAGAGTTACGAGATGGAGATAACCTTCATAGCAACGAATCGAGTTTCGAATTTCTGTTGTGTTCTCGATCAAACCCAAAAGATGGTTGCTCTCTTCTTTTTTATCCTTCACGATGAGTAAGTCAAGAGACAAGTTGAAGTGAAGGGACATGGTCACCTCACGTAGGCAAACCAAAGGCGAAAGTCCACCATGCAATGGCAACCAAAGGCCAAAGGATCTCACGTGGTCTGATGAAAAGCCAAAGGCCACCCACGTTGGCAGCCAAGAGGCATCCTATTGAATTTCCAATAATTACACACCATAGAGTTTTGATTTATTATTAAATATAAATCCAACAAATCAGGTGTTATGTCATATAGTTGATGGACACTAGAGACCAAGGTTTGAACGATGGGAAAATTAAAGCAAATAAGCATAATAAGTTTACGCTGAAAATTTGGACAAATCTTAGGGTAGGATCAAGAAGCGATGGGTTTGAAAACTAAGCAAGTCATCCGTGAATAGAAACAATCAACCAAAGTTGTAAGCTTAGGGATCTAGATGGTCAAAATGAGACAGACATGCGATTCATTATTGGAGCAATGGTCCTTTTGTGCCATGTACTTGATATGATAACTTTAGATTGTTGTGCTATTTTTAGAGATGCGTCATTTGGATAGCAAGATTTGTGGTGCGCGCTGATCATGACTTTCCTGCTCCGCTATAGTGGCCATTTTTTCATTTACATGAACTCTCATGGACATGACTTCGTTTGTTTTGCCGTGCTTTTGTCTACGTAATGAAATCTCTTTTATTTGAATTTCCGCAGAAGCCATACCAAGTGGCCACTTTTGAATTTCTGCAGAAGGTGGCAGGGGAACAGGTATGCATGTGCATGTCTACGCTTGTTATCATGATTTCAATGTGCTTGTGCAAGGTATATGTTTGGTATATTTATAGATGGCCATCGGGCCATGCCGCTCGACGCTGCGTCGTGGCTCTCCGGGCCGGGCATGCTGGCCAAGCCGTGCCTGGTCTTCGCCCAAAGGCACAGCCCGTGGGCCTATTTTTTGTGCTAGGCCAGCCCGTTAGGCACGGTCACTCTGGCGTGCTGGCCCAACATGAGGTCCACGAGGGAGGGAAGGGGAGAGGGAGAGGAGGTAGGGCGGGCATGGTGGCGGGGCGGGCGGCCCCGCGCACCGGTGCACTCGCCCTCGGCCCTGAAGTATAGAGCTAGTCACGTGGAGAGGCCTGGAGGAGGAGATAGAGGCACCTGGGTGTAGATCCGCCATCGAGGTGGCGGCTGCCACCGCGTCCCTCGCCCGGAGGTGTTGTGCCGCGCCGGGGTCGGGGAGGGGACTACGACGCGATGAGGGAGAGCAGCACCGCGGCCGGGGGGGAGCGGCGCTGGCCGCCGCTGAAAGAGCGGGGGGGGGAGGGTGCGGCCGGAGAGGGGGCCAGCCGTAAAACGAAGGGATAGGGTTGGCTTTGGCCTTTTGGTGCTTCAGGGGCTATGTCACTGTGTGTAATTGGCTCTTAGCAAGCCAGCTACCGGACACTCGACAATGCCATCGGCCGAAAGTGGCAGCCCAAGCATGGCCTGGTGCCCGGGCCGGCCGGCATAGGCACGCCTTCATCGGGCCGTGCCGTGCCTCAGGCGGGCCAAATCCACGTGCCTACGGGCCAAACAAGCTGCATGGCCTTAGATAGAGGCAGCACCGCTAGTCGCGCGAGGAACTTCGCCGAGTTCACGACGCTCTCCGCCTGCCGTCATTGCGACTCGCGTGGGGCCAGGGCGCAGCAATCAACTGCTTGACGGTCGAGCCGGATCCAGTTGCGTTGACACGAGGAGCCAGCCGCGTCAAGGGGCGTAAGTCCACGCGACGCCAACCATCAGGGAGCTGCGGCGTGAGGTAAGTAAAGGTATGTTATCCTTCTATATACTACTAAGCATGTTTGACAACATGGAGCTGGAGCGGAGCTGAAAAAGAGGAGCAGAGAAGTCTCAAACACCCCCTATACATGACTCTCGTTTGTTTCACCCCGTTTTATCCCTATACATGACAGAGATGACATTTTACATATTGCCATACTATGTATGACAGAATGACACTCGTTTGGATCAAATGAAGCAAAGCAACCACACGATATAAAACAAAACACGGAAAGGATAGCTGCATTACAATGGTCAACGTCATATATATATAATGGATCGATCAAACAGTACCAGGAGCAGGTGGATGCTGCTGCTCCTCCCTCCGGGCGGGCAATGCCGGTGTGGGTGGTGATCGCCCAGAGCACGGTGATAAGCTCAGCGCCCTGAGCCAGCGCCTCCTTGTGCGACTTGACGTGCAGCTCGCCGGCCGTGGGCGCCGCGTACACCACCACCTCCGTCCACAGGTCGCCCAGCAGCCTCCACACGGCCTCCCGCGCGCCCTCCTTGTACTTTGCGATCAGCACCTTCCCCAGCCTCGCCCCCTTCTCTACCACCGTCATCGTCGTCCCCTCCGCCGCCGCCGTGGAGGTGGAGCGCCCGGCGATCTGCATCAGCTTGGCACACCGTGCGGCCTCCCCTCCGCCGTAGTACCCACACCTTCCCATCTCCTTGGTCAGCTCTTTCTTCATCTCCTTGAACAGGACCTCCGTCCCGTCCTTGTCGTCGGGGAGGAGCTCCGGGTGGAAGGCCACCAGGTAGGCGCAGTACCCCGACAGAGCCGTCGCCGCCGTGGGCCCGGGCTCCGGCGGCGCGTGCTTCTGCCGCCGCGCGCACCTTGCCTCCAGCATCGCCGTGGCGACGTGCCACGTCAGCATCACCTCAGCAACGCCACCGCCGCACGCCCACGCGAGCTCGTGCGACCCTATGCACGCGCGGTGCTCGTCCTTGTACAGCGCCGCCGTGCCGTTGGTGAGCTTGGCGGCGTGGCTGCCTACTCTGGCGAGGCGCTCCATGATGAGCGTCTTGGCCTCGCCGGGGACGGCCGTGCTCGGCAGTGGCAGCGGCAGCGGCAGGCGGCCGAGGAACCAGAGCAGGGAGAACTGCTTGATGACGAGGTCGGGGTGGGTGAGGGTGTTCTTTACCCGTAGGACGCCCGGAATGACCCAGCGGAGGATGCCGGCCTCGGTGCGCCACTCGTGGCCGGAGGTGTGGTTGCACAGCAGCGACACCATGAACCAATTGGAGAAGAGAAACACCACGTACTCGGCGACCTCCTCGTAGGCGACGGCGAGGACGACGCAGGATGGTGGTGGAGAGGTCGATGGCGCAGAAGAGGAACGTGGTGGAATGGAGCATCTTGCCCAGCAAGCACCGCGCCGTCGTCAGCACATTGCCGGACGTGAAGAAGTTGTCGTGCCGGAGGCTGTACACGGCGTAGGCCACGTCGCCGTTGCCGGAGAGGACGAGAACGAGGAGGCACAGCGCCAGGATCACGACGGGGAACAGCACGTAGTTGTGAGCGAAGAAGAAGGGGCTGGCGAACACCACGGGGACCACGGAGTGGTAGTTCTCGCACAGGAACTGGACCTCGTCGGTGAACACCTGGAAGGCGTGCTCGCCGGCGCCGTAGCCTATGCCTCCAGGCTCCACTAGCAGGCCATGGAAGATGAGGCGGTGGCAGTCGGCGGCCTCGGCGCCGCTGATGGGGTACTCCTCCAGTCTCCGCCGAAGCAGCTTGAAGAGCGCGAAGGAGAGGCAGAGCCTCTTAAGCCTCGGCTCCCTCGAGAGCAGCTTGTCGTTTGAGTCGGCGAGCCTCCAGATCCTGCCGACCGTGACGACGACCGACGAGTCGCCGCCCGTCGTCTCTTGGAGCTCGAGCTTGAGTTTGTCCTTGTCGAGCTTGTAGCCCTTGGGGCCGGCCTTGTTCTTGTCGATCAACTCGTCTTCGCCCATGACGGCGTAGTTGCAGTGCTTGAGAAGCTCCGAGCCACGACCGTGATGCCGGTCTGGCTGTTGCTCCTGTTGGAGCTCCAGCATCGGCGGCATGTAGGCGGCCACGGCCTGGGGGTTCTTGCCGTAGGCGAAGGAGCGCTTCCCCACCTCGATGGCCACCGACCTCTGCAGGAACTTGGCCGCCACGAAGACCCAGATCATGCCATACAGGGCCTTCTTGCCGGCGCTGCTCAGGCTGAAGAAGACGAGGCTGCCCAGCCAGACGACATTGGTGGCGCGTTGCACCATGGCCGAGTATCCCTGCGTGCTGGCGCCGCCGGCGGTGGAGAGCAGGATCGCCTCCACCTTCTTGCGGAGGAGCTCGACGAGGAGCATCCACATGAGGATGATCCGGGCCCGCACCGACAGGTCCTCTTCCTGCTTGGCGGCGCTCGTCCGCTTGGCCTCGCCGAAGACGTACGACATGGCCGGGAGGAAGAGGGACAGCGCGGCGGAGAAGAAGAGGCGGACACTCGGATTCAGCGTGGCGCTGACGTCGGAGTAGCGGCTGAAGATGTTGAGGATGACGAAGAGCACGGCGAGGGCGAACATGAGCACGGAGGTGGCGACAAGGGGGCCTCGCTCCCCCGCAGATCGGCCTCCGAGTAGAAGGTGGTGAGGTTGTACACCAACGGCAGTAGTGTTTTGTCACTAGCGTCGCACCTGCTGCTGTTGAACAACCACATCATCTTCGAAACGCCCTACAACTACTTGCTTAATTCGATGACCCAAATGGTACTGTCACTTTCATAATGCATGCATGCATATTTATAGTGACACTTCCCATTTGTATTTTCATTCCTTGCTTGCGGTAGTTATTATGAGCAAAGAATATCGTACTCCAACCTGTATAAAGCAAAAGAGCACTGAGCATCATGTTCACTGGGCATCGCACTAGGCCCCTCCACCTACTATGTATCGAAGAAACAGGTCACCATACCGGGTCCATTTCCGAAACCTCAGATCCAAGAAAGAGATCAACCTACTGATGCCATATTGGAAGACACACCTGAGGCGCTTGAAATCGATCCTGCTTTCCTTAATTATTAATTTTTTAACATAGTTTTAAATCGCCAGCTAAGGTGTTTAGCGGCAGGGTTAAATATTACGGGCTATAGCGAGCTATAGCCGCCATTTTGCAGGCTATAGCGGGCTATATCCGCCTAAATGCACCGCCTGCCTTTCCTAACAGCATTTAAAACCTTGTTCTTTAAACACCCCTACATATAGGTAAAACACTTTTCCTATAGCGCAGTCGACTGAACTCAGCCCGCCCGCTCAGTCGACACACACCTTTTCCCCCGCGTCGTCGTCTTCGTCTTCCTCCGTGTCGGCGTGCTTCCTCGGGCGGCGGCAAGGGCGGCGCCGGCAAGCATCTCCTCCTCCTCCTCCTCCTCCCCCTCCCCTCCCCCTCCGTGAGTTGTCCTTTTTATAGAAAGATTTGTTTACTCTATGGGGGGAAGAGGGTGGCCCCTGGCGCTATGGTTCGTCGGTCCGACGAACCCTAGCGCCCCGCGGTGCTGGAGGTAAGTAGCTACGCCGTGTCGTGAAACACAACAATGCTGAGCCACTGGTGAGCCGCCTCCGCGTCGTCCATGGTGTTCCTCAGCGTCCTGCTTCTCCTCGTCATGGTGCCTTGCACTACCGGAGCCATCGTTGCCTCCAAGTACACTTTGACAACTACGAGCTACGTTGACTACTTCCTCGGTGATCCGTTTGGTAGCCCTGGAGGGAGAGAGGGAGAGAGGAAGTAGCCGCGTGCGTGGCGCGTGCGTGATGGACGACATCTTTCAATTCCTCCCGCGACGTGAACTGGATGACCAAGACATCACGTGTCGCTGCCTGCTAAAACAACCGAGTGTTGTTTAGGATTGTTGTTTTTTTTCCAAACATGTATATTTATGGAGACCAATCGGCGGATCGCCGTTGAAATGGGCTTCCACTCTGGACTCGACCGAGTGGCACCAGATACTTCGATTACCGCTTCCTGCCTAGTAGTTAACGCGCGGTCAATCCAACCACGGCACTGCCTTCCTTAGCCACAATGCTCTTTCCCTTTCTTTTATTTTTCTTTTTTCTTTACATGTGCTGATGTCAATGTTGATGTAAGGAAAAAGTAAAACATATTTTTTAAATTGCTATAATTTCTGAATGGTACATCCGTTTTAGTTCCGTCTGCACCGATGTGTTCTACGCGACGAAATGAACAAAAATTAGATCTCACTTGAATATGTTTCAAGATTTTATTTTTTTTTTTTTTTTCTAATAATAATTTATGTATATTAACTTATGAAATATAACCTAAGTTGCACATAAAAAAGTTATATGTATAAGTTAGATGTAACTTTTGCAATATGTGTAAGTTATATGTATCATATAATAATTTATATGTAGAAGTTAAATGTAACTTCTTAACGTGTGTAAGTTATATGTATCATATAATAATTTATATGTAGAAGTTAAATGTAACTTCTTAACGTGTGTAAGTTATATGTTTCACTTGATAAGTTATATAAGTTAAATGTAACTTTTAACGTGTGTAAGTTATATGTTTCACTTCATAAGTTATATAGATAAGTTAGACGTAACCTTATATAAAAAAAGATTCGCAAAGCGCACGTAATATCATTGTAGTTTTTCCCTTAGAGTATTCTAGAGTATCGTATCCACAGGGAAGCTTTGGTTAAAGATTCTAATAACTTACAACCATGTATCTACTAACTTAGCAAACCAACTAAACTAAAGTAAGGGTAAGTGTAAATAATAAGAATAGACTATAAATATTAATAAAGACTAAAACTAATAATGCATAATAAAGAATGATAATAAAAGTAGATCAGCTAATTAAGAGGACAAATCAAGGTTCCTAAACGCTTCTCTATTACTTTGGTTCTAAGGTAATAACTGAAATATGAATAGATATAACAATCACACAATACCACTTCGACATTAGAACATAGCCATAGAAAGGGATGAAAAGTAGCATTTGCTGCTTAAGGCATATAGGAGTTAGCTCCAGAAAACCTTTTTAAGGACTAGTTAAAATATTGCATGTACGTCATTTTGTATCAATATAGTTCACTAATGACTAGTGACCTATTTGATTAGTGACCACATTAGTTTTATTCCTAGTTTCTTGTAAGTTGCTAACTATGTAATGCCAACCCTCCATTTGGCATCACTCTCCACCACTGCTTGTATATTTTTTTATCATCTGTGTCGTATATATGTGAACCTTGATATGAATTGTTTGCAAGACACAATATACACGTCAGGGGTTTTTGGTCTGTGTTGTAATTGGGTTCTTGACCCTTTTTGTTCTTAATATAATGAAATGCAGCTCTGCTATGTTTTTGAGAAAAGAAAATATAAATTTTACATTTTCAGAATGACCCAGCAAGCATCTTGACAACAAAAAAAAAAAAAAGATGATAGGCCACCTAATCACAACACTCGAGCTTCTAACCTTCAGAAGCCTCTTCTGAAAAGGCCTTGCTAATGGTGCATTGAACCAGTTGGTTCGAAGAAAAGGAAGGAGGAGCAGGTATGAAATGAAAATGAGGTTAAACATAGCATATTGTACAAAACTACTAGGGCCTCGTTCAGCAGACTTAGAATGGAACCAGGCCCGTTTTCAATTCAGGCCCGGATGAAGTGGTTCCACCTGGTTTCACTCAACAGGCCTGCTTCCGTCTGGATTGAATCCTGTAGGCTTGAGGCCAGGATTGATTCTAGCCCGAAAAGAGGTGGAGATGACCTCGAATGGCCCGTTTCCATTCCGGTCTGGATGTAAACGAACGCCGATTCCAGCTTGGACCCGATTTCAAACCAGGCCAAATTATTCCGAACGGAATGGGCTGTGTTCCTGGTCGTTCCGGGCCAAAACGAACAAGGCCTAGAAAAGTATGTCAGGTGAAGTTGGGCTACTATATATCCGTAAACAAAACGAAATAAAATAATTCTACTAGAACCACATGCCAAATAATTTTCTATGCAACTGAACTAGAGAACCCACAAAGAGTCATGTCATGGTGATCAAGTCAGGAAATTCAACATGACAAAGAAGCCAGTGCAAATGGGACGGAAGCAACAGTGCTTTTAATTTGTTATTAGTTACAAATTTTTTGGTTTTAACTTTGGAGATTTATATGTAATTATGGCATGAGTAGTGGTACATTTAATGTACTATGTGTTAAATTAATATATGTGCCTAAGATCCAGCAGTGTCCCTAATTTGATTATCTTTTCCAAGAACAAATTATATTCAAATATCAAATGCTAAATATATTTGGTATTCCCTTTTTGTGAATTTTTTGGTATTCCCTTGTGATAGGATGTAGCAACGCCGCTACTATGTTGCAGTTCCACTATATGCCATCAATGATGTTTGTCCTAGTAGGATCTATATTTTGCTGCAATACATATATGGCAACGAAATCTCTCCGGTGGCAATAAAATCATCTGTTGCAATGAATTGCCTCATGTGCAAAACATATCCTATATACCAAATAAAGGAAAATATCATGTGTACACCCAAATATGCATCCTTCGATAAGACATCCCAAACATTGTACACACTACAAGCAATGGTTCTTTACATGACGATCACTTTGGTCATAAATAGTCAAAATACGTCACGGTTAACTTGCCATGACGATCAAAAAAATCCGTTTGTATCTCTCATCATACATTTCATACATTTGTCGTACTGACCTAAATCATCACCGATTGACATTTGAGTTCGTCATGGATCAGTGGTGTCATCATACCTATTATACCGACTAGAGAAATGTACCAAAGATTTCAACATTATTAAAATTATGGAAAAGTCTTGAGGGTGGTCTACTTCACCCCTATTATGAAACTGGATGCTTTACTATAAACCGATCAAATAATAATCCCCAAGCGGTTTTGGACGGTGATTTTGCTAGAGTGATGGTGATTTTGTCTTTTTTCTTTTCACTACTACACAAAAAAGATTAAATGTGGCGGTTTGTTTTGATTTATTGTGGCAGTTTTTGCAACCGCCACCACGAATGTCACGATTAATCGATGCAGTTTTAGACCCACCAAAAACCATCATGGTTAATCGAAAAAAAAAAAACAAAAGCCCATCCCAATCCCTAAAAGGCGGAGGGCCATCACCGCCGTTGGAGCTGGGTCTATGTTGCCGCCGTCATGCCATGACGGATCCGGAGGAGTTGCTGCTAGGGGTGCCGGAGAGGTGAAAGGTCCTAATGGCTAGAGGGGGGGGAATAGCCTATATAAAAATTTCTTGCAACAACACTTTTCGAGGCGGTTAGTAAATAAGATGGCGAAACAAATTTAGCGGTGCTACAATCTAGCTATGCAAGCCACAAGACAAGTCTAGCAATTCTATTGTCTCTAATCACAAGCAATGACTAGGTTGCCAATTTACTCCTAGGTGGACAAGATGAGCTAACTAATTCTACCACTAGGAGCTAAACAATTCTAGCAAACTAGATCAAACTACACAAGCTAACTAATGAAAGTAATGCAAGTGAAGTCGATACAATACCACCGTTGTAGTGTCGAGGTTGTCGCCAATCACCGTGTACAATGTGAAATCTCCAACGAGCACAAGACAAGAGACACGATGATTTTTCACCGAGGTTCACGTGCTTTCCGGCACACTAGTCCCCGTTGTGGCGATACACCCACTTGATGGTTGCTAAGCTTAATGGCACGGTGCCAAATCCCACGGTGGGAGCTCAAGCACACCAATCACAAGAGGGGATTCACAAGCCACAAGCAATCAACTAGTGCTCCTTTCACGAATCTCCCGCGGGGTAAGGAATGACCCCTCACAAGTCCACCGGTGTGGCCTTGAACAAGCTCCAATCGAGCTGAACACCGCCTCAACCTCCAAGCCTCTAGGGAACCAAGCAAATTCCCAAAAGAAACAAAATCCCGCAGCTCCTCCAAGGATGAAGTGCCTCTAGATGCAATCAACAATGCAATGCACTTCAATCTCTCTCAATGTCACCCAAAGATTTGAAGTTAGGATGAAGAGATGAGGGGAGAGGAGTATCTCAAGCTCACAAGAGTGTAGGAGTGTTCAAATGTGCAAGAGAGAACTCTAGTAACCGGCCATGCAAGTATATATAGAGCCTCCCACAAAATAGAGTCGTTGGTCTTCAAAAAGCACTTTCTGCGTGTTGACCGGACGCACCGACCGGACTCGTCCATGCATCCGGTCCAAATCGGTCACAACCAACGAACCCTACGGCCCCATTCGCCGACCCAAAGCATGCGTCCGTCCATGCTTCCGTGGTGACCGGACTCAACCCGATGCGTCCCCTCGAAGCTTCAAAAAAAGCTCGAATGCAATGCTCTCTCGTGATCGACCGGAACCCAGCCGACTGGACGCTCTAGTCAGAGTTCTAGCGTCTGGTCTAGCGTCCGGTCGCCTTTTCCTGCGAAAATCAGCATCTTGTTGTCGCCTTTGCTTCAACCTTGATTCGCCTCTTGCCATGAGTTGCCAACACGTCGAAGATGATCTCAATATCATGTATGTTAGCATGTCGCGATCGATTAGGCAAGAACGAAGTTAGTGCTCTCTAGTCTAAATGCATATGCAAGTCAAATGGACCTAGAAGCACTTCCTCAAAGGATTAGCCGTGTCATTCCCTCTTGATAGTCGGCCATCTATCCTAAATGTGATCACACTCTCTATAGTGTCTTGATCACCGAAAGAAAACCCTATCATGTTATACCTTTGCCTTGATCTCCGGGTCCTTTCCAAACCGACAACCGAGCTTGATGATGCATCATGTCCATCATCATCGTCCATGTTCATGATCATCATGCTCCACAACATCCATGCAATCCTATCTCTCAAGTCACACTTAGAGCAAAGCATTAGCATAACAAGGTGTCATCAATTTCCAAAACCGAACATGAGATTTCAAGAGGTCGTCATTTGAAGTGCGACTGGATTGAGCCCTAGGGTCGCCGGCGCCGGAGAAGCCTTTCCTTGCACCTTGTGCTCCGTGCCATGCACCGCCGTACTACTGCGGGCTCGAGAGACCAACACCTGGCTTGGGGGGCGGGAGAGGAGGGGAGGAGACGGGCTTGGGGGTGGGAGGGGAGAGGATTAGAATTTCTAGTTCGGCTTGGCGTTTCCACCGTGAGAGAGAGAGAGAGAGAGAGGAGAGAAGCCGGGGAGGGAGGGAGAAGAGAATGGAGGGGAGGCGGCCGAGCGGGGGGGGTGAGTGAGAGTTAAGGTTGAGTTGCTTTTATATGATCGAGGTGGTAGTGGGGGGTATAGGCTTTCTAGGTCGGTCGTCTAGGCGGTTATAACAACCACCACAGTTTTTTAAAAAATATCACGGTTAATCAAGACATTAACTATGACGGTTTGCACAAAAAACCACCATGACTAAAATTTGCCAGACCCCATGCAAAATCTTTTGTCCAGTAGTGTTTTTATTTATTTCCGTTGAATCTTTGAAAAATCATAATAAACCACTAGAATCATAAAATGGAAAATCCAATTTTGGTGGACTGCATATGAACATATTTTAGTACAAAGTTTTTGTTGTCGCTTTTAGACCTATGGTTTTCTGTAATTAATTAAAATAATTCATTAATGTGGCTTCTATCGTCCAATTGTTGTATGCAACTAATTGCATCGTGTATGAAATTTTCACTTATAGGTTTACTATGTTATACATAATTCAATGAGTATGGAATTTGTACTACAGTTAAAGCATGTAATTGTTAGTCCACAACTGTTCGGTTTCCACTGATCGGACCGTTTTACTAATTTGGTGGTAATTAATGGCAAATTATTTTTGCAGCAGCATGCATGTAAACTAGGAAGAGGTCATCTATGATACGTACCATAATAACACGTAACCTGAGTCGAGCCTCATAAAACTCAAAAATCTTGCTAGGCAAAGAAAGAGAGAACCCGACATTCAAAAGATAAAGAGAGAGCCATTAATCGTGAGGCATTGTTTCTCAACGCCGAGGCTCGATGAACACGCTGCGTGGTCGTCGGCTCAAGAGGATCTTTGCAGGTATATATGGGCATGCAGCCCGAACCCGGCGGACGCGCCCGCGGCCCGCCTGTGCCGCGTGCCGGCCCGGCCCGCCCCCCGATGCACCAGTGTGCCCTAGGCCGTCGGCCCGATCAAATAGACGGCCCGGTGGCGGCCCGTTGATTTTGCCTCGCTAAGTGCTTCCCTAGTGGCCTAGTATGAAGTATCCCACTTTGGCCTCGCTAAGCTAACCCAACCCTTCCCTATCCCATTCCCATCCCCGACCGCTTCCGCTCCTTACCCGCCGCCTCGAGGTCCGTCTCCCTCGCGAGCGGAGCACCTCCGAAGGGGCGCGCCATCGTCCACACCCACCCCTCCAACGCGGCGGCCTCCTCGAGCCCTTCCCTTGCCGCCTCCCTCGCGAGGCGGAGCACCTCCTGGCTCGAGGGCAAGAACGTTGGCGGCTGCCACCACCACCGTGTCTTGCGGCAAATCTATGTCGGGGCGGCGCGCCGGCGGCTCCTCGTCGCATCCACGCGCTCCGACTCTCCACGCTTTCTGTGTCGCGACTCTCGGCACCGGCTCTCGGCCCTCTGCGTCGCGGCGACTCGACATCGGCTCTCGGCATGACGGCCCACGGTCGTGCCTTGGGGCGGCGCCGCGGCACGAGCACGCCGCGGAGGCAGCGCGGCGTCTTGCGGCACGGCACGGCACGATGCACATGTATAGGCTGCGGGCGGCGTCGAGCCCTCGACAACCTTTCTTCTTGTCGCCGCAGCTTGTATTGTATCTCAACGCGTTTCTCGGGCGGCGGTCGGGTATATCGTCCGGTTCCTTCCTTCGGCGTGTGATGGGCTCCGCACCGTCCATGACTGAGGTTGATATGTAGCTGAGGTATCGATCTTGACTGCAGCGTGATAGAAAAAAGGATCTTTACTAGCGAAAGAAATCGGATTAGGGAACAACAAGAACAATAATAATGACAAGAGTAATTAACCTAAATTACAGCTACTTGATCTAGTACTTAATAGTAAATGGTGAAAGAATGAAACCGTCGATGGAAGCGATCATCCCGTGGCGGTCCCCTTCGGTGACGGCGGTCCCTCCCTTCGGTGACGGCGGTCCCCTCCCTGGTGGCGGCGGTAGTGGTACTTCCGGCCACCGGCCGCGCTCCCGACGGTGGAGTCCTCGACAGTGACGGTGGGGAAGTGGCGGCTATCTAACTTGTCGTAACTCGTCTCATGTGCCACCGTCCCCCACCTCTATTTATTAGCGCGGTCGCGACGGGGCCCACTAACCATTAGGGTTAGATGCCCCGATCGGGGGCCGACCAAGGGGATTGGGCCACCCGTTGAGGTTTGGGCCCCTTTGAGATCAACCTAACATTCTCCCCTTGATCTCATCTATCGCCTTACGCCGTTAACCCACCCCTTTACAAAATGATGCATTGAGCATGTTTCGTCGTCACCAGTCATAACCGTTAGACTCGGCGGCTACAAGCACCTTTACGTTTAGAGATGAATTCTCGCCTTGGGCCCTTGCTATCCGGGAATCCACGGGCTTTCCCTTAAACCCATACCGGTTACATATTCTCTCGAACATGTTGGGCGGTAAGCCTTTTGTAGTCGGATCCGCTAGCATCTTTACGTTACTTATATTCTTCAAAACTAGTGATGTGATCCTGGATTTTATCTTTCACAACAAAAACTATATGTCAATGTTCTTGGTGGCCTTGCTTGACTTATTGTTGTGAAGATATATTACTTCTAGCTCGTTGTCATAATACAACTTTAGTGGTTCATTGATGCTATCAACCACCTTTAAACTTGGTATAAATTTCTTAAACCAATTCAATTGTCTCAACTCACTTTTATGGCTCCTTTTGCGCGAATAGATGGGTACCACGACTTGAACTTTCTTTCATTTCTCGTATTCATGAGCCTTTTATACCTTGCATAATATTTCAGGACTTTCTTTACTAGACTTCGGTGTTCCATACTAGAATTACTTTGATATATGCTAAGCGGCTCGGTTACTAGGTCCGGTTGTGTGCACACTTACTTATCTTGTAAACTTTCGATAGCTAAGGCAGTATGGAACTGCTTTCATGCGATCGCATTCAAACTCATTCTTTGGGACATTGATGCCCCCATATTTGTCGGTTTTGACAATAGACAGTGAAAAATTGTACTTATGCATATTGAATTTCTTCAAAACTTTCTCTATATATGGCTTTTTGGGACAAAACCCAAATACCCCTTTACTTCTATCTCGGTGAGTTTCTATGCTCAAAACAAAATAGACTTCACCAATATCTTTCATATTTGAACTTGAGAACAATAACCTTTTTGGTTTTAACTCGAGCAACAACATCATTACTTGCTAGTAGAATGTCATCCACATACGGTGTTAGGAAAATGTAATTCCCATTCTTAAGCTTTGCATACATGCAATTGTCCTCAACTTCGTCTTTAAAACCCAAAACTTTTGATCGTATGATCAAGCTTCAAATTCCATTATCTAGATGCTTGCTTTAGTCCGTAGACATATTTCTTTAGGCAACATCCCTTTCCTTCTTTATCTTACACAACAAAACCTTTCGGTCATGCCATGTATTCTTTATTTCTAAGTCTTCATTTAGGAATGTTGTCTTTACATCTATTTGATGTAATTCTTGATCAAACTGTGCTACTAGGGCCATTGTGATCCTGAAAAGAATCCTTGCCCTCTTCTCTTTGGGTAAACCCCTTTGCCACAAGTCACGCCTTAATCCTTTCTACATTCCCTTTGGAGTCACATTTCACCATGTAGACCCATTTGTAGTCTACTTGTTTTGGCTCCATTAGGAATTTATTTCAATTCTCAAACTTTACTAGTACTCATGAATCTCAATTCATCTTCCATGGCTTTATGCCACTTAGATGCTTTAGGCGCTTCTCATGCTTCTTTAAATGAAGTGGGATCACCATCCATCTGAACTTTTTCGCATTCATAGACAATGTAGTCATCTGAAATTGAAGATTTTCTAGCCCTTTGCGATCAGCCAGAAAAGCCTTGCAACTAGCAATTTGTCCACTTAGGGTTGTTCATTTTGAGGCTACTGCTGCTCTTGCGACAAACGGCTTCACTCGGCTCTGAAGGACGGGTTCAATGCGGTCGCTATTGCCAATAGGCGAGCGAACAATCGGCCAGTCTTTTACCCGCAGGTGTCTTGTGATGTGGATCCAAAACAACACGTAGCATAAATTAGGGCTCTTGCACCATCGGAGTAGGCATGAATGCCGCTTTTCCTCAAGGTTACTTTCTCATGCTACCGTGCTCCCCACGATCATCTGTTGCTTTAGAGAACTAGCATGTCTTGATTCTACAAACTTGGTGCACTTGTCCGGATAACAAGAATGATATCCCTTTGATTTCTCTTGATAGCCAATGAAATGGCAGCTTACTACCTTGTATCTAGCTTTTCTTTGTTTGGGTTAAATACTTTCGCCTCTGTAGGGGATCCCCAAAACTCTCATATATAATGGAGTAAGGGTTCTTTGCACATTCTCAACTCATGTGGTGTTTTTTACGCACCGACTGGCTTGTCGCACGATTAAGTATGTGAACAGTGGGTTTTTAACGCCTATATCCACAAGTTAGCCGGCAACGTAGAGTAGCTAATCTTGCTTTATGCCTTTCTGCTATTCATTCTACTGAGGCTCCCCCGGCGTGGAGAACTATGCAACTATGCCAGGGTTCCGTAAGGTACCTTGCAAATAAGTCTAGAAAACTAGCCATAAGGGGTATGCCGACAATACTCCCCCACATCCTGATCTTACTACCTTGATCTTTCGATCAACTTAGCTTTGAATATCTTAAGTTTATCTAACGCTTCCGAACGTTCTTTGATTTGGATAGATTTATCCATAACGAGTATCCATCCGTGAATGTAATGAAAGAATCAAAACCATTCACAAATGTTACTAGAAAAGGTCCACATATGAATCAATTCTAGTATTCCCGCGCTTCGCTTAGCTCCTTTCTTGTGGTGGGAGGATTGATTCTTAGCGTAAGCGTTCTTTTCTCCCCCTCGAAATATGGTCTTAACAACAATACCATAATTTCGATGAGGAATCAATTCTCTTTCTTTTCTTACTTGCATTAACAAATAATGCATTCTCATTCAAATCTATTTCTTTTCTTGCTTTCTAATTATTTACACGTTGGTGTAAAATAACTAGAATTCAAACGTAACACAATAAACTTACGCAAAGTGGCAATTCACATACTTCAAAATTAAATCAAACTTCTAGCTTAGGAAACATAACGACATCATATAAGCTGAAATGTGAAAACCACTAGCTAAGACTAGAGATAAATTTGCTATAGCTTGGACTTGAGCTTGACCACCTTAAACTGTCTTTCTTATCTTTGAGGATTGTCATTCCATCTTTGGAATCCTCCTTTTCTTCACGATGTTCCATGAACTTAGGGCATTTATTCTTCCAATGCCCATGCTCATGGCACCACACGCATTGACGAGCTTGCTTATCTTGCTGTAGCTTGGAAACTTGCTTCGAGGTACTACGGGCTGTGAAGAGTTGTCTTCATCCGAAGCAATGCTCAACGACTCAAACTGTTGCTCCATCAAAGGAAAAAACAACGAAAAAAATTTACGGATCTTTCTTTGCGATATCAAAAATAATTATCGAAACATCAATATCTAAACTTGAAATAATTGCATATCTTAATTTAACGTTGGTCAAATCAAGATATACAAATAACTTGCTTCAATCTTGAAACTTGCAAGTTGCAATATTGCTATTATTGACGTTGGTCAAAGAATAACAACATTACAAAATTACTTGTGCTTGAAAAACTTAGTTTGTCAATCAAATTGCAATATTGCTATCATTGATGTTGGTCAAAAAATAACAACATTACAAAAATTACTCGTGCTTATAATCTCAACTTCTCAAATTAAATATCTCGTTGGTTCAATTTAATAAGAGAATCTCTCGTGTATCTTCTTGCGTGAAAATTAAAACAACTTGCTATGACTTGCTAAGCTCAAATTGTAATATTGCTATTATTAACGTTGGTCAAAAATAGCAACATCACAAAATTTCTTGTGCTTGAATTTTCTTGGGCTTAAAAATTTCTTGTGCAAATTTCTCGGCTTTAAATCTCGGCTTCTCAAATTAAATATCTCGTTGGTTCAATTTAATAAGAGAATAAACTATAATTACTTGCGTAGCGGAAAAATGATATAACTTGCTATTTTTAGAAGATTCTAGGCACTGAGCTACTCTCTGAAAAATAATTCACGTTGGTGCAAAATTTAATAGAGAGAAAAATCTGGGCAAAATCTTTTAAAATTCATTCTTAAAACAAAACTCGCTGAAATTGCAACAGGCCGAATCCGGCCCATAACTTTGCTGTGGCCCGCGGACTGCTCGCGCATTTTAGCGTGACTGGGCGGCCTTTTGGCCCACGCGGTGCCCTCTCCTGTAGGCCTACTGCAGTGGCCCAGCAAAGCCCAGCGGTCTAGCATTTTTTTTTTTTGTTACTAACTCTGGAAAATGAAAAAACATTTCTTTCGTTTACTGGGCCGGGGCAAACGAAACGGCCCGAAACCGCTTTCGGCCCGCGGCCGAGCTCCGCATCCTGCCCGCATGGGCCTCTTTCTCCCGCAAGCCCAGTTTAGAGGAGCTCGCGATCTTGGCCGTTGAACTGGATCCGACGGACGAGAGCAAAATTCGCTAGAACAAAACTCTCTCCCGCCGGTTGTCCCCAAACCCTAGTTTTCTTGCTCTCCTGCCAACGTCCAGCCGCCGCCGGCAGCATTTGACGCCGCACGGGGCTCCACGCCGGCGGCCCCTCAGCCAACGACGCCGGCGGTGAACGCCGACCGGAATCGCCGAAGCACGCGCCGGCGGCTCTCCCGGCCTCTCTTTCTCTTGCCTTTCTTTCCCTTCCATTTCTTTCTCACCACCGAAACTGCCTGCGACGGCAGCAGCAGCGGATGGCCGGCAGCGGCGTTCAACACCGCGGCTCCCTTCTGCCTCTCCTTTTCTTTCTTCCTTTCTCTTGCTGAGGCCCGCAACGGAACGGCAACGGCCGTTTGCCCGCGCGGCTCGTCGGAAAAGGGTGGCGCCGCCGCGATACTCCTCGCCGGTGAGCGCTCTGGCCTGTGGCTGAGCGCGCTGCCGTCGAGTAGCGTCGTGACGGTGCCCTACGCCCGCGCGACGGCGGTCTTTTGCAGTGAGACGACCGGTTTTTCTATGCTTAGGGTTTCTTGCCCGATCCAGAAAAGAATCAGTTGTTTCTTTGCGCTAGGGTAAAGGGGCTCGATCCGAAATGAATCAAGACTCTTTCCTCTTGCTCTGTGCTCGAATTCTAGGATGAGGGTTGCACTTTGGCGTTTCTGTCTCCCGATTCCAGAACTAATCGGTCGCGTCTGTCTGTTGCCTTGCGCTAGGGTTAGAAGAATCCAATCGGATCTCCCCTTCTCTTTTTGATTTTCTTGCGAATTTAATTCCCAAATTCCGATCTACATACTAGATTGGCTGATACCATTGAAAAAAAAAGATCTTTACTAGCAGTAAATCGGATTAGGGAACAAGAAGAACAATAATAATGACAAGAGTAATTAACCTAAATTACAGCTACTTGATCTAGTACTTAATAGTAAATGGTGAAAGAATGAAACCGTCGATGGAAGCCCGTGGCGATTCCCTTGATGACGGTCCCTCCCCTTCGGTGGCGGCGGTAGTGGTACTTCCGTCATTTGGGCCGCGCTCTCCGACCGGTGGAGTCCTCGGCGACACATGGGAAGCGGTCCCTCCCTTGGTGACGGCGGTAGTGGTACTTCCGTCGGCCGGCTTGCGCTCTCCGATCGGTGGAGTCCTCGGCAATGGCGATGGGGGAAGTGGCGGCTATCTAACTTATCGTAACTCGTCTCATGTGCCGCCTGGTCCCCTACCTCTATTTATTAGCGCAGATGCGGCGAGCCCACCAACCATTAGGGTTAGATGCCCCGATCGAGCGACCAAGGGGATTGGGCGGCCGTTGGGGCCCCCTTTGAGATCAACCTAACACGAGCGGACACCTGTAGATATGAGTCTGATTGATCATTGATCTCTCTTTGTTTGTTTTTATTAGCTGCTGCTGCGCAACCTGGGCGGTTCGTCGTAGATACCGGTGCGCCCGCGACAGGTCACATGGACAGACCAATCATATTGCCGCAATTGAATTAGAACTCTTCTTGCGCCTTTTCAAAGTCTATATCTATGTCTATACCTATACCTACTAATCTATACCCACGTCTACCTGACCGGTTGACACCGTGCCCTCTCGACGAATTGGAACTACACTACCCGCGCGCGCCGTGCGACACAATGCCAGGCCACCGGCGTGCCTCCGCGTGCATGCCGCTTCTTCTTGGCGTCCTGCTCCTCCTCGTCGTGATGCCCCGCACCACCGGAGCCGTCGTCGCTGCCGAGGACATTACTGTGACGAGCTACGTTGACTACTTTCTCGGCGATCTGTTCCAGAACCCTGGCAGCATGAACCGCAATAAGGTAACACGTACACATGCATGAACGTACGGACATGTTCTCTACTGCTACCCCATGCATAAACCCTGTGTGGTTTGTTTAATTTCTTTACCGTGTTTGATTGACTCCTTGGGTTGGGCAGGAACCAAAAGCGCCGCCACGATTCCGGCCGTGGCGTATCGTCGACGTCCCGTACAACAGCATCCTCGCCTTCGACTGCATGGGCGACGTGCCCACGCTGCACGTCGTTCCATGCTCCGACGACTGCATCATCGTCGACAACACGGATAGAACGCCGCCGCCAATGGACAACGCCTGCGGCGGCGGGGCGCAGGCAGGGACGAGGCCGATGCAGTACAAGTTCACTCGCTATGGACGCAACAACACGGCCGGGTACTCCGCGCTCTTCTGGGGACCGTCCTCCGCCGGCGAGGAGGAGGGAGATGGAGCTCTGTCTCAGCTCATGCCGGTGCCCAAGTTCCAGCTGAAGGCGATCCTCAAGGCGGTGGCGGCAATGATGGAGTCGTCGTGGAGGAAGGAGAAGGGTGACGACGTAGCCGTGCCGGAGCCGGTGGCCTTCACAGCTGACATGGTGGTTTTCTACTATAAAAATGGTGGTTGGCTGGTGGCCATGGGACGGGAGGACGTCGAGTTCCGCCAGCCGTGGGAAAGCCAAAGGCTCAACGGCGAGATTAAGATTAAGGTTCTAAACCGAGGAACTGTTGTCTAGCTCTTAGCTTCACACAATAGATAGAAGCAAACTGAAAGTGTGTGCTTGCACAAGTTCGTATTGATGGAAGAAATTTATGAATATTTAACGGATGATTTCGAATTATGAATATTGATGTGGTTGATCTGCATATGCATGAATTTTAGTGCACAAAAGTCTTGGAAATTCATATTAGTGTTAGTACCCATAATCAAAAGACTATTACGTATGTGCGGATCGCTTCCCTCACGCGTAAGTCACGGGAAAAAAATTAGGTGCGGATGGTCCGTACCGAGCACTATGCGGATGTCCATACAAATTGTGACACGTAGATGTTAACCAACCAGCTGTTGCCTCCCTATGATGGCTCGCTTCCATCCAAGTAACTGGGTCGGCTCCTCCGCTCGAAGCCGCGTGAGCCCCCCCTCATCTTCTTGCCGTCGCCGTCGCCATCGCCGCCCGCTAACTGAGTCCTGACTCATCCGCGAGGACGCGACCCGTCCACCATGGGCGGCTGGGCGCTCACCATGGTATACTTCTCGTTATTTGTCACTTGTGAGTGTAAGCGATGTCGATGAGCTGTTGGGCGGGAACATTGGCGTTCAAATTCAAATGGCATGTTTGAAGCACACTGGAGCGTCGAGGAGCGTCATCGGTTGGTGTGGTGAGCGCGCCCACGGTGGACACTGACAGACGGTTGACAGACACATTTTGTAACCCATGTATCTTCCTCGCTTTGTGTGAGTTTAGGCTCGGTTAAGTGTTGGTATAAATACTTTGAAGTTAGGAGAGTGTTGTAACGTGTGTGGTTTTGGTTGTAATCACATTGTACTCGAAACTAATCAAAGGTGAAAAGGGCACCGACATCCCGTCGGTTCTGGAGTGTTTAGGGTGCATGGTCTCGCATTCATCTTCTTAGGTTAGCTAATTTGATTGTTTAGCGTTGTGATTTGATCTTGTTTTCCAACAATGCGGTATCGAGCTAATCACTCGCTAATCATCTTCTTAGATCCACCATGGGAGATCGGAGTCTTTGGAGGAAGTGGCGGCGGCGCGATGGTGGGCGGTTATCCTACCGTGACGGCGACCAACTACACCGGTTGGAGTATCCGAGTTCAAGCAATTATGGAGGATCAAGGAGTGTGGGAGATCATGGAGCCGTCGGGAGAGGTGGTGGTGCGGGATCACGGCCACCACGCGAGGCGGTGAAGGCGAAGGGCGGGAAGGCCAAGGCACATCCGCCGGATGCACGCTTTCGATGGGGGTGCCGTCATGAGGTTCTTTGGGAAGAAAACAGGCAAGGAGGTGTGGGATTCGCTCAAGGCGTGCATGTCGGGGAGGATCGTGTCGGGGAGGCACGGGTGCGACTTTGCGAGAGCGAGTTTGATGCCATGAGGATGAAGGGCGGTGACTTCGGTTGATCACTACACCGGGCAACCGTCGGGGGATGGCGTGAGATTACGCAATCTTGGAGGAACACTTTCGATGACGGGGGCACTAGTGAAGAAGCTCTTCGACACCGTCCCCGGCGCTACATCAATGTGATGGCTGGGATCGGCGGTTTGTGACCTCAAGACTCGAGTATGTTGATGCGGTTGGGAGATTGAAGACATATGAAGAGAGAACAAGAAATTCAAAGGGAGGTGTCGATCGACGGCGGTGGGCAAATCTTTGTTGACACAAGTCGAATGGGAGGCTAGGCGGAAGCATACTTACGAGATGGCTCGGGGAGTAGCCCGAGAGGAGGAGGATGTGTGTTGACACTTGTTATCATATAAAATTATTAATCAATTAAACATGAGAAAAGGGTATAAATAATAATAACAACCTAGAATAGGGGGTCACTAACATATTTCCATCAGTTTTGGTAATGTTGTGAATTGCGGGGACTAAACGGAAAAACAGCGAGGGGTCGCGAGCCATACGACTACGCGGACGCAACGCAATCCAACTCGAGAAAGACTCTAGAAGGCTCGGGATTAATCCCGGCGTGGACCAAACTTGACATTGAAGAAAACATCATCTAGAAGACTCCGGAAGCCACGGCGCTTGCGACGGGACCCGAGGGGAACCCCCCTCAGGCCGATCGGCCCAATAATGGGGCCGATCGGCCCCGCTGCTTGACCACGCAAAGCCCGGTTTCGGAACCTTCCTCCACCGCCTCTAAGACGCAATCTAAACCGGTTGTTTAATGACGGTTTGATCCGAGGGCGTCGGTAGAAGCGCACCTAGATGGATCAAGATCCAACACCGATTAGTACCACATTGCTGCTTTGAAGGGAAGGGACAGAAGAAGACCCATATATATAGACCCCTAGACCCCTCTTTCAGATCATCTCATACATCATATCTCATCGGATGGAGGCACGGCGCTGGAGGATTAGATTAGGCGACTACAATGTAATAGAATAGATCTAGTAGAGAGTTAGGGAGAGCGGAACTAGCGTTCCTGGTTACGGAGAAGTCTTCAACGTTACGGTATATCTTTGTATTTCAACTCTATTATACTTTATGCCATAATTAGATATATCTTTTCTAGTACTTTTATGCCTTTCATGTTATTGATATAGTTATTATACTATTGCATGGGATCTCCGCTCGTATTGAGGGCTCTAGTTATGCTAGGTAGCTAGAGTAGTAATTTATAGTGTAGGCGTGGTGTCTAGGCTATAGGTTACCCGAGGTTGCGCCCAATCCCACGGTTAGTTGTGGTAGCCCTGGGGGGTGACAAACTGTCGGTCTTTGTAATCCACCACGTTCGGGTTGGTGTTTCGTAGAGCTTTTTGGCGGCCTTTCTCCCGATCACCCCTTCCCGTCTCTTTCGAGGATCGGGGCGGTACATTTGCTCCAAAGTGTATTAGAATAATTGTTATCATAGAACCAAAGTACTAGAGAAGTATTCAGGAACCTAGATCTCTCCCGTTGTCCTCTCGACCTAGTTATCTACTCTATATTATAATATTCTCCTGGTTAAATGCTATTAATTATCATTTATATCATATACATTATTTACCCCCTCACTTTAGTTTAGTTGGTATATTAAGTTAGTAGATACATGATTTTGATTTATCATAGTCTTTACCCTTGCTTCCCGTGGAAAAATATAAATAACGATACTGGAATACTCCCTGTAAAAGCTACAATGGTATATATATTACGTAAACGCTTGCGGAACCCTTTATTTTCTTTTTGCACTTAATAAATACCAACAAGCTTTTTGGAGCGTTGCTTGGGAAGCAATTGGCGTAAAAGATTTTGATAATGATCTTGATATCTGCTAATTTAGTATATTAACTAGCTTTAGTAGGATTACCCATGCTCTATCATCTCTGTTTGAAAAAAAAAAAAATCTCGCAATGCTTTCATGCTACCATTGTTTGCTATAGTATGCTTAGGTTTTGAAGTATTTTCATACACCTTTTAGATTAAGCGAGGGTGCTTAGTTTAAATTGTTTTCATGGCTCGAGTTAAACATGGTGTTTAGTTTGATTCCTAAAACCATAAGGTGTGGTGATCTTTCTTCTAAAGGCTTTTTAAATTAAGCGTGGTGCTTAGGTTAGAACGTCTTCCTAAATCAAATTAGACGTGGTGTCTAGGTTGACTTTTGAACCATAGTATGCTATAGTAGATCTTTGGTATATCTTTGTTGGACTAACCCCTGCGAAAAAATAATAAACTCGAAACAAGTTTGGGGAGGTTGAGATGAACTCACTAGAGATGGAGCAAGACATGTGAGACATGACTTATGGATAAAAGAATTCCCGATGAGCCAAGAAGAGGAAGAGTGACACAAGACAAGATCCACAATCGAATCACTCACTTTCGAAGGAGGAATTCATGGGTGATGGAAGCATCAAGGAGGGAGGCCAATTCCATTGAAGATAATTAAGCCATCCTCTTCCTCCCCGACATGCACTGTCACTCCACATGCCACTCAAGAAGAAGAGAAGGACCACCACAAGGTGTAATAAGCGCCATCATACTCCAATAATAAAGGTAACACCACGAGGTAAGTTGTCGTTAATTCCTCTTTACTATGGCATTCTCATAAATGAAAAGTCAAACATGCTAGAGTTATAGTTTCACATGATTCAATCTTGTTAACTCGACATGTTAGCTTTTAAAACTGTTTCTAGCATCACTTTCTTGTTAAACTCATTATTTTGCTAAAAATATTTACATGCTAGATTTATCTTCGATCTTACCACCCTTGTCATAAATGAACTTATACATTATCTTTATCTTGTTCAATGTGCCCACAAGGTCGAGTAGAAGTAAATAAAATTTTGGTTACGATGGTGTTTTCCCACCAACGAGCCCATGCACTTGATCTCTACCTTGTCTTTGCAAGCGGGACTCACTTTTGCGCAATAAGAAGTCCCCGACCACGCAAACATGCATACTAAACAAGACGCCGCGGTTGCCACCATCCAATCTTCCTTCAAGCGGTGAATCGGTGAAGAACATGGGCAACGCCATCACCAAGTGGCTATTAAGATCGGATGATGCACTTGAGGAGTGACCAAGGAAGATCAAAGTGAGCACGACATGACCGGAGGTGTAGACCACTTGACAAGAGTAATGGGTCAACATTCATCTCCATCAAGAGGGCCTTACACCACCACTATTGCCTACCTCACCACAAGACCCAAGAAGAACAAGACGCGGAGACGCCGCTAAAATCACAAGACGCAAAAGATCTTTGAAACGGAGTTGACGAACAAGGAAGACATTAAGAAGAAGTTAAACTCGACCCGACCAAGCGAACACTCGGCATCTGCCACTCCAAGAAAGGTCTCCTCCGAAGAAGCGACATGGAAAAAGAAAGAAGCATCACCTCTTGAAGAGGGCGTCAAGAGTACACCTTCGGAAGACCTACCACTACCCAGCGTCATCAACTCGAACAAACACCATCTCCATCGGCCACCTCATCTACGCCACTCGTCAAGATCATTGAAGGCACCATTTCAAACATGACATTCCGGCGAGGTGCCATCGATGACGCACGCCATGGGAGTAAGTACTCAAAACTCGCCGAGAGGTAACTTCGGTATTTATCTCATATTTATTTTCTACACGGCATATTTAAATTAGCATATTTAGTTTAGCATATTTACTTTCCTACACCTGCATAAAAAAATCATAAAAATATGTTTACTATTTTACGCATCGAGTTTCTTTAAAAGCCCCATGCAAGTACTCCTTGTTGTGGCGGCATAAAAATAAAAACCCAAAAATATTGCATTCATATGTTTTTGCATCATCATTCTTTTGCATAGAAAAATTCCTAAAAATATGTGGGCACATGAAGGTCCACGCTTTTCTGAAAAAAATCCAAAAATACGTGAGCACATGAAGGCTCACAATATGTTCCTAAATTTGTTCCTTCGGGTATATGCGGAATTAATATTTACTGGGGATAACATGTAAGAGAGAACACGAAGAAGGCGAACAAGTTCCAAGGATGAACACAGGACTACTTCAAGATCAAGCTTGGGGAGAGCACCCCATTTATCACTATAAGTATCACTATCCTATGTCTTATTTATTAGCTAGTTATATTTGCTTAGAGTTAATGAGTCTTAGTTAATGAGTCTTAGCTAAAAGTCTTAGTGTTAAAGAGTCAAATAAATCTTTGGAACTTGCTAGATTACTTTCTTCCCTTTTAATTATGATCTTGATGATATATGCTAAGGAAATGATGAATAGTTGCTCGGCTTAATTCCTCTTAAAAAGTACTTACACTTGGACTTAGATTCTCCCAAAGCTTTAAATGCTTAATTTGCTCTAAACCCAAACACACATGGGAAGCACATGCTTAATCTGAGTCTTAGCATTAAAAGATAAAAATACATGAAAAGTTGAGTGATGTTTATCATATTCCTAGAGATACTTGACTCCTGGTTTTTATCTTTAAAAATTATAAAATTACATGATGAGTTCCTTAGCTATGACCCTTAAGAGTTCACATCAAGATCATCCCACTCCACTAAATACGCTGCTTCTAACTTCGGAAGAACGCCTCCCCATACTCCATCAAGCCGTTAGCCATAATTATAAAATAAACTCTTGCAATCTTTGGATATGTCTCTCTCGGTGTTTTTATGCCAAATAGAGGCTTAGGCTACATTCGAAAAAAAAAGAGAAAAAAAGAAAGGAAAGAAAAAATAAATATTTAGAGAAAAAGTGAGACAAGAGAGGGAGAGTAACGGACAAAAGTCATACTAAGGCGAGAAGGGCCTACCTCCCTAATAATAAAAATATATTTAGAGATGAATAATGGACACGTGTCCGAGGGTGAGTAGGGCCCACATCTCTAAGGAGAGAAAAAAATGGACACAAGTCCGGGGCAAAGCTCACCTCTCCAAGAATGGACAACCCAGTCCTAGCAATTTTTAGAAAGAGAGATATAGTCCAAGATGCTTGAGAAGAAAAATACTAGAAAAAGGCTAAGGCTATTTACTACCTTTCATCCTCACCCACTTCACCACTATCATCCCACTATGTATATGTCCTACCACATGTGAAAATTCACTACCACCATCTACTTAAGAGGGTCATACATAGGATCTCTCGAGTTTTCTTTTGAAAAAAATATTGCAAAACCCCGGGATGATAGTTGATCAAAGAACTTGAGACATGGAACTTAACTTGATTGTTTTATCTTGCTTATGATTCGTGAAAAAGGCTACGCCTCATGGTAAAACAGTATGAACAATCTGGTTAAGAGGAGAATTTATTTACGAGTAATCTGAAACTTTTGAGGTATGAAAGCGTAGTAGCAACTCCCCGATCCTACTATAGCATATAGCTTTGCTAGGGACTAGCAAAGGGTAAGCTTGGGGGAGTTTGTTGACACTTGTTATCATATAAAATTATTAATCAATTAAACATGAGAAAAGGGTATAAATAATAATAACAACCTAGAATAGGGGGTCACTAACATATTTCCATCAGTTTTGGTAATGTTGTGAATTGCGGGGACTAAACAGAAAAAGCAGCGAGTTCGCGAGCCATACGACTCACGCGACGCAACGCAATCCAACTCCGAGAAAGACTCTAGAAGGCTCCGGATTAATCCCGGCGTGGACCAAACTTGACACTAAAGAAAACATCATCTAGAAGACTCCGGAAGCCACGGCGCGCGGCCGGGACCCGGAGGAACCCCCTGGGCGATCGGCCCAATAATGGGGCCGATCGGCCCGCTTAACGACCCGCGCAAGCCCGGTTTCGGAACCTTCCTCCACCGCCTCTAAGACGCAATCTAAAAACGGTTGTTTAATGACGGTTTGATCCGAGGGCGTCGGTAGAAGCACGAGATGGATCAAGATCCAACACCGATTAGTACCACATTGCTTTGAAGGCGGTCGAAGGGACGAAGAAGACCCATATATATAGACCCCTAGACCCCTCTTTCGGATCATCTCATACATCATATCTCATCGGATGGAGGCGCGGCGCTGGAGGATTAGATTAGACGGCTACAATGTAATAGAATAGATCTAGTAGAGAGTTAGGGAGAGCGGAACTGCGTTCCTGGTTGCGAGAAAGTCTTCAACGTTACGGTATATCTTTGTATTTCAACTCTATTATACTTTATGCCATAATTAGATATATCTTTTCTAGTACTTTTATGCCTTTCATGTTATTGATATAGTTATTATACTATTGCATGGGATCTCAAACTCGTATTGAGGGCTCTAGTTATGCTAGGTAGCTAGAGTAGTAATTTATAGTGTAGGCGTGGTGTCTAGGCTATAGGTTACACCGAGGTTGCGCCCAATCCCACGGTTAGTTGTGGTAGCCCGGGGTGACAGCCTGTCGGTCTTTGTAATCCACCACGTTCGGGTTGGTGTTTTAAGTAGAGAGCTTTTGGCGGCCTTTCTCCCGATCACCCCTTCCCGGTCTCTTTTCGAGGATCGGGGCGGTACCGCTGCTCCAAAGTGTATTAGAATAATTGTTATCATAGAACCAAAGTACTAGAGAAGTATTCAGGAACCTAGATCTCTCCCGTTGTCCTCTCGACCTAGTTATCTACTCTATATTATAATATTCTCCTGGTTAAATGCTATTAATTATCATTTATATCATATACATTATTTACCCCCTCACTTTAGTTTAGTTGGTATATTAAGTTAGTAGATACATGATTTTTTGATTTATCATAGTCTTTACCCTTGCTTCCCGTGGAAAAATATAAATAACGATACTACGGAATACTCCTGGGTAAAAGCTACAATGTTATATATATTATTACGTAAACTTGAACCCTTTATTTTCTTTTGCACTTAATAAATACCAACAATGTGGTAGAGGCCGAGGTCGAAGCTGGAGAGGCGGTGGCCGAGGTGGAAGCTCAGAATCCTCAAGAGAAGGTGTAGGAAAACGTGACAAAAGCCACATCAAGTGCTTCAAATGTCACAAGAACGGGCACTATGCTGATAAGTGTCCAGGAGGAGAGGAGAAGAAGAAGGAGGAAGCCCATCACACCAAAGCAGTCGAGTTCGAGCCGGCAGTGTTACTGGCAAAGGTAACATTGTCTGAAGAAGAGCACTGTTCATCGCCGATACATTGTCGGACAACGAGACCAGACCAAGCTACATTTGCATGAGGTAAAGGTATCCCCTAAGTTGCACTATACAAATGATGGTGTGTCTAGTGGTAATGTCTGGTACTTAGACAATGGAGCTAGCAATCACATGACAGGAGATAAGAGAAAATTTAGAGATCTTGATGATAGTGTAACTGGCAAAGTAACTTTTGGGGATGGATCGACTGTAGACATTCAGGGTAGAGGTTCTATTCTATTTGAGGGGTGTGCTGGTGATCAGTGGCTGTTGCACAATGTCTATTACATTCCAAGACTTAAAAGCAACCTTATTAGTCTTGGGCAATTAACTGTGATAGGGCACAGAGTTCTCATGGATGATGATATGCTTGAGGTAGTAGAGATGGATCCTGAAAGGTTGATTATGAGGGTGAGGAGATCACTGAATAATCTTTACATAATTCAGTTGAAAACAGTGGAGCCTGTTTGTCTCTTGTCTAATGTTGGTAATTTGTCATGGTTATGGCATGGGAGATTGGGGCATGTCAATTTTCAGTCTCTGAAAATGTTAGTTGAGAAAGAGATGGCTGGTGGAGTGCCACTGTTGGAACATCCTGACCAAGTGTGTGAGTCATGTTTAGCTGCAAAACAGACTAGGTGTGCTTTTCCAAAAATGTCTCAGTGGAAAGCTGATGAGCCATTAGAACTAGTACACATTGATCTGTGTGGACCCATAACACCAGAAACAGTAGGTGGAAAGAAATATTTCATGCTTGTGGTAGATGACTATACAAGATGGATGTCAGTTTTCTTTTTGAACTCCAAAGATCAAGCTAGTGAAGCATTTGCTAAGTACAAGGCTCAAGCTGAAACTAGTTTGGGATATAAGGTGAAGTGTGTGAGGTCAGATAGGGGGGGTGAATTCTTGGCTGCAGCTTTCAAGGAAATTTGTGAGCAAGCTGGGATAAAGAGACACTTTACTACACCTCACTCACCACAGCAAAATGGAGTGGTGGAAAGGAGGAATAGAACAGTCATGGAGATGGCAAGATCACTTCTGAAGAGCATGAGTGTACCTGGGATTTTCTGGGGAGAAGAAGTTAGACATGCTGTGCATTTGCTAAATAGACTTCCAACAAAGCCAATGGGGTATAGAACACCATTTGAAGCATGGGAGGGAAGAAAGCCACAGCTTGGTCACATGAGAGTTTTTGGTTGTAAAGCCCATGTCAGACCAGCTGTGCCACATCTGAAGAAATTAGATGATAGAAGTGTCCCTATGGTGTATTTTGGTGTTGAGGAGGGGAGCAAAGCTCACAGACTCTATAATCCGATGACAAGGAGGATAGTGGTCAGTAGGGATGTTGTCTTTGAAGAAGGAAAGACATGGAAATGGGGCACTGAATTTGGAGAAAGTTCAGAGTTTGTAACTGAAGAAATAGTGGAGACAAACAATATGCAGTGGGATAGTGCAGACAATGGTGGTGGTAACCATGTTGACAGTGGTGGTGATAATCATGTTGACAGTGGTGGTGATAATCATACAGTCTATCCACAGTCATCTTTAGGGGGAGCATCAAGTGGAATGCATGACAATGAGATTGGTGGAAACTCAGCACATTTAGACAATGGTGGTTTGTCAAGGTATGACAATAAACAGGTGAAAGTAGTCAGGGGTTGAGTATAAATCAGGATCATGCAATGGAGGATACAGATGGTGATGATGTGGATCAAAACATGATAGATGAAGAGAATATTGATGTAGATCATGATGATGCTCCATTAAGGTTCGGGAGTTTGACAGAGGTGTATGAAACTGCTGCAGAGGCGGAGTTGCCCTTAGATGATGCAGAAGTGGAAATTGGTGCACTGTTGACAGTCATGGAGGAACCTAAGAAATATTCAGAAGCAGCTGGTGATCCAAATTGGATGGCAGCAATGGACAGTGAGATCCAGATCAATTAACAAAAACAAGACTTGGGATCTAGTGTCATTGCCGGTGACACACACCCATAGGCTTGAAATGGGTGTACAAGCTGAAGAAGAATGCGAGAAGGGAGGTTGCTAAGCACAAAGCAAGATTGGTTGCAAAGGGTTATATTCAAAAACAAGGAATTGATTATGATGAAGTATTTGCACTGTAGCAAGGCTTGACACGGTGAGGATGATCCTAGCACCGCGCGACAAATTGGGGCCGGGTAAGTGCATCATCTTGATGTCAAAACTGCATTTCTGAATGGAGAGCTTGTGGAGGATGTTTATGTGGCACAACCCGGATGGGTATGTGGTCAAGGGTAAAGAGAATATGGTGTACAAGCTAAGCAAAGCATTGTATGGCTTAAAACAAGCTCCAAGAGCTTGGAATGTGAAGCTGGATGGAAGCTTGAAGAAACTGGGGTTCAAGAAGTGTGTATCTGAACCTGCGGTGTACACTAGAGGAGAAGGAAAGACAAGAGTCATACTTGGTGTGTATGTTGATGACCTGATAGTGACGGTGGTGATCCTAAGGAGATTTCAGTTTTCAAAAAACAAATGACCTCAGAGTTTGATATGAGTGACTTGGGCCTGTTGTCATTCTATCTGGGAATTAAGGTGGAGCAAAGAACTGATTTCATCACTATCAAGCAAACAGGGTATGCAAAGAAGGTGTTGGCTCAGTTTGGGATGGAAGACTGTAATACAACCAAGATACCAATGAATCCAGGTTTGAAGTTGCATGATGACAAGAGTGGTATAGCCATGGATGCAACTGAATATAGGAGGGTCATTGGATGTTTGAGGTATTTGCTGCATACAAGACCAGACTTGGGTTTTTCAATGGGCATGGTCAGTAGGTACATGAAAAGACCTACTGTGATGCATCAAAATGCAATGAAGCAGATACTCATATACTTGAGGGGGTCACTGAATCTTGGTATGGTTTACACTAAGGAAGAAAGAGAGGAGAAACCGGGTATTCGAGGGCGGTGACTTGGCGGGGAGATCTTGATCTTAGGAGAAGCACGGGAGGGATGGCATTCTATCCGAATGACGGTTTGATCACTTGGTGTTCACACAAGGAAAGAACTAAGTAGCACGATGCGTCTTGTGAAGCGAGAATTCATGGCTGCAACAGAGCTGCAATGCAAGGAATGTGGTTGAGGAGTCTTTGAGTGAGTGACTAACACGAACGCAAGTGTGTGACTTTATTTGTTGACAACAATTCTGCAATTCAGTTGATGAAGAACCCTCAGATTCCATGGACCTTGATAAACACATCGATGTGAAGTATCATTACATCGAGAGTGTGTGGAGCGTGGAGAGATCAATGTTAAGAGAGTAAGTACTGAGGAGCAAAAGGTCGATGCACTAACCAAGGCAATGGCGGTGGTGAAGTTTGTTGAGATGAGGCACCTACTCGGTGTCGCGTGAGCTTGGTGGAAATCGAGGCTTAAGGGGAGAATGTGAGTGTAAGCCCCGATGTCGGTGAGTCATTGGGCGGGAACGTTGGCGTTCAAATTCAAATGGCATGTTTGAAGCACCGGAGCGTCGAGGCGTTGTCGGTTGGTGTGGTGAGCGCTCATGGTGGACACACGAGGCGGTTGATGGACACATTTTGTAACCCATGTATCTTCCTCTTTTGTGTGAGTTTAGGCTCGGTTAAGTGTTGGTATAAATACTTTGAAGTTAGGAGAGTGTTGTAACGTGTGTGGTTTTGTTGTAATCACATTGTACTCAAAACTAATCAAAGGTGAAAAGGGCACCGACATTCTATCGGTTCTTGGAGTGTTCAGGGTGCATGGTCTCGCGTTCATCTTCTTAGGTTAGCCAATTTGATTGTTTAGCGTTGTGATTGGATCCTGTTTTCCAACGATCCTTTGCCGCCGCCCGCGAGGCAATGGGTCCGCGGCACCTTCAAGCGGCACGGCGGCCAAATTGGTGGCGGTTCCCTTAGGCCATGCTCATCTCGATCCTCGCGGAGGCCGATGCGAACACGTGGTTTCGCATCTCCATTTTCTTCAAAAGTATTTTTTTAATTTTTCTTTAAAGCAGTGCACATGAGTAGTTGAGTACTACTTTAGAATCGGTCTCGAGAGCTATGAATCTTCCTAACTTACATTCTGGGCCTGGACTCTCACGAGCTTCCTTGCAATCGACGATGGTGTGGACACTCCCTCTTTTCCTTAACTCAGAAAAACTCCAAGAAAATTACAGATAGATACCAAGCTTTAGCTCTGTCAATGAATCACCAAGCCGCAAACTTGGAGACAAAGAGGGAGAGGAAGGCACTAACGGTGTTGTCGAACTGAAGAATCGAATCCATCGAAGCGGCGGCGGCGGCGGTGTCGGACGGTGGTGACTGCGGTGTTCTCGGATGACTCAGGGAGCCACGGCGGCGGTGGCGATGAAGCCCGGCTTGCGTCGCGCGCTTGCAGCCCGGCCGGCGGCGGCGACGAGCCGAGCCAATTAGCCAGCGGATAGGGGCGTCGGGAGCGAGAATGAGCCGGTTGAAACTCATCCACGTGTCATCATTTGGTTGGCGTCCGCGACAGTGCTAGGTAAGGACCATCCGCACCCAATTTTTTTCCGGTTCCACTATATGCCATCAATGATGTTTGTCCTAGTAGGATCTATTTGTTACCAATATATTTTGCTGCTATACATATATGGCAATGAAATCTCTCCCGTGGCAATAAAATCCTCTATTGCAATCATGTGGTAAAACATATCCTATATACCAAATAAAGGGAAATATCATGTGTACACCCAAATATGCATCCTTCGATAAGACATCCCAAACATTGTACCACTACAAGCAATGGTTCTTTACATGACGATCACTTTGGTCATAAACAATCAAAATACGTCACGGTTAACTTACCATGATGATCAAAAAATCCGTCATGTATCTCACGTCATACATTTGTTATACCGACCGAAACCATCACCGATTGACATTTGAGTTCGTCATGGATTAGTGGTCCACCTATTATACCAACTAGAGAGTGTACCAAAGATTTCAATATTATTAAAATCTATGGAAAAAGTCTACATAATCCAACCCCTAACTCTTGAGGGTGGTCTACTTCACCCCCTATTATGAAACTAGATGCTTCACTATCTAAAACCAGTCAAATAATAATCCCCAAGTGGTTTTGGACGCTGATTACTCTGAGTGACGGTGATTTTGTCCTTCTCTTTTCACTACTACACAAAAAGATTAATCGTGGCGGTTTATTTTGATTTACCGTGGTTTTTGCAATCGCCACGGCCGAATGTCACGGTTAATCGATGCGGTTTTAGACCCACCAAAAACCACCATGGTTAATCGAAAAAAAAAAAAGCCCATCCCGAATCCCTAAAGGCGGACTAGGTCGTCGCCGCCATTGGAGCTGGGTCTATGCCGCCGCCGTCATCCCATAACGGATCTGGAGGAGCTGCTGCTAGGGGTGCCGGAGAGGTCGTCGCTGGAAGTGCGACCTGGATTTAGAGCCCTAGGGTCACCGGCTCCGGAGAAGCCTTTCTTGCACCGTGTGTTTGCTTGCTGCCGTGGCGCGCACTGGACTGGGGCTCGAGTCCGGTGTTTTGCTTGAGGGGCGGGAGGGGAGGGGAGGGAGGAGACGAGATTGTGGGTTGGAGGGGAGGATTAGAATTTCTAGTCGGGCTTGGCGTTTCCACTTGGGGAGAGAGAGAGAGAGAGAGAGAGAGAGAGAGAGAGAGAGAGAGAGAGAGAGAGGGTCGGAGGGAGAAGAGTATGGAGAGGAGTGAAGCCGAAATGAGGGGTGAGTGAGGGAGGGTTAGGGTTGAGTTGCTTATATATGATCCAGTGGTAGTGGGTTGGTATAGGCTTTCGGGATCTGGTCGTCTAGGCGGTTATAACAACCGCCACGCTTTATTGAAAAATAACACGGTTAATAGAGACATTAACTATGAAGGTTTGTAAAAAAACCACCATGATTAAAATTTGCCAAACGTCATGCAAAATATTTTGTTCGTTAGTGTTTTTATTTATTTCCGTTGAATCTTTGAAAAATCATAACAAACCACTAAAATCTTAAAATGGAAAATCCAATTTTGTTCAACCCCACATGAGATTTTTTTTTTTTTTTTTAGAAGCAACCCCACATGATTTGATCTACACAAAGAACATATTTTTAGTACAAAGTTTTTGTTGTGGCTTTAGACCTATGGTTTTACGTAATTAATTGACATAAATCATTGATGTGGCTTCTATCATCCAACTAAGGTAAAATTTTTATAGCAGGCCAATTATTGTATGCAACTAATTGCATCGTGTATGGAATTTTTACTAAGTTATAGGTTTACTATGTTATACATAATTCAATGAGTATGAATTTTTTACTACAGTTCATGTTGAATATTTAGGCATATTATGAGATATATTAACCCATAAAAACGATATCATGTATGCTAACAGGAACACCAAAGGCATAGATAAACGTAACATGCTTTGCTGCGCAACTAGCATCATATGCAAAGCCTACTAGACCCGCAACGTTAAGCAATAGCATAAGCAAAATATTCGGATTATACCCATGGGTGAGGCTGCCGGTGCCCGCGGCATGCACATCACCGGATCCTATTCGGCAAACGTTGGCGTCGGTGGCGGCGCTTCTCGTCGAAGGAGCCATCGGTCACGGGAAGGAGCGGCCGCGCTTGAGGGCGCTCCCCAAAAACTTGATCGCCCGCCTACCCGTGCAGTGCGGCTTTGACGGACGGAGTTCCGGAGGCCTGCCGCGGAGTTCCCCTCGTGGCGCGCAGGAGCTCGAGCCGGAGATGCGAAGACTTCAGCTCAAGCTCAAGAACAGTGGATAGAGAAGGGTGGCGGTCGCTAGATGGGGATGACAGGGGGCTGCTTATTTATAGTGCCGCCTAGGGCAAACATCGCACAAGTGCTTTTACCCTATTGCCCTCGGCTAGGGCGCCACACCGCACATGTACAAGCTTACCCTTTAGCCCTCGGCTAGGCGCACACCGCGCAGTATGTTTACCCTTATGCCCTTTGCAACCGTTGCACGGGCCATGTAGCCGTTGGGGCGTTTTCGGTGTGCCACAAAAAGGCACAATCACATCACATCCCGTCCCGCCAAGGCCAAGGCCAAGGCCACGGCCACCACGCGGCGCTTGGCCTTGCGGCGCTGGCCATGCTTCGGCTTCGGGCGGCGGCGGCGGCGCGTGGCTTCCCCATGTTCCCTCTCACTCCTCACAGAGCACCAACTAATCCACTATTTAAGTTAAGCACTCTCTCGGTGAGTGTACCATGTGGTACTAATCCCACTCCACTTACCATAAATGTGTGGGCCTTTGGAGTTTCCTTGATTAATTGCTAGTTAACCGATGGGCTAAGCCCAATTAATCTAACAATCCCCACCAAAGTCCAAAGCCCGCACGAAATATGGTCTCGCTTTCTAAGCTTGTTTGATATACCAAAGTGTTTGATCGAGACTGTTAAGTTGAACATCCATCTAGGAAGGGAGCTTGCTTTAGTTCACAACCGATCAATGGACTATGCCTTCAATTGACAGATTTTGTGCGAAGCAGAGCTTACTCGGTTCCTTAACCGATACTGGCTGTCTAGAGCATCCCCTCTCGTTGGAGCATATAAGTCAATCTCCGAGGCGTTTTCATGAGTATCTAGAGACACCCGAATCTCATAGACTGTGACTAGCAGTCGAACCCATATAGGTGTGCTTCTTTTAAGATGTCCTGTAGGATGACATCTCTGCTTTAAATAGCCACTCAAAGCACATTAAGGTCTATACCATCCCGCCATACGAGATAGAAGAGAAGTGCATTTACTAAAGAGATGAAGCTTTGCAAGGGTCTCTTCTCCCGATCTACCACCGGCTTATCTCGCTACTCTACTTCCACGGGATCTCCGATCACATAGAATAGGTTACCACTTTGTGATAAATCTCGGTGGGTCTCAGTCCCATCTCACTCGATGCACTATCTATCACATTCCGTGACAGTCCCTTAGTAAATTGATCCGCGGATTTTTTTAGACGTATGGACATAGTCCACGGCTATTACTCGGAGTTTCTCGCTTTTTAAACAGATTTCAATCGTCGTCTCACGTGTCCGGTGGTCTTCATGCTTGTCCTTTGAACTATGAACTTTGGTTATCACTTGTTTGATTATCACAGTTCATAGACACTGCAGTATAGGTTTCTCAACCACCGGCAGATCCATTAGAGCTCACGAAGCCACTCGGCCTCAACAGAGGCGGTATCAAGTGTCTTTGTTAGCTCGCTTCCATTGTAGACTTCGTCATGATAGTCTCGCTTGCAAGACTTCCGAGAAACAAATACCACCTCCAAGTGTGAATGTATATCCACTTGTGGCTTTCAAACCATCAGCATCGATATCCGGTTTGCATCACTATATCCCTCCAATACTTTTGGGTATCCGGTGTAGTGAATGCCAAAGCTGGGTCGCACCCCTTCAGTATCGCATTACTCTCTCAAGAGCGTTCAATGATCATCTCCTAGATTCGATGTGAATCGACTCAATTTGCTCACAAAGATAAGAGATGTCGCCTTGTCGCGACCGGCCGGGTACATTGGAGAGCCAATTATTTGGGAGTATCTCAAATGATCTCTCATTATCCTTCGATTCTTTCTCGGGATTATGCTTTGGGATCGTATGGAGTAGAAATAGGTTTGTGATCATTGTAGCCAAAGCGGCTTAAAACTTTCTCCACATAGTGAGATTGTACCAACGTTACCCCACCATTTTCTTCCCTCGCCTTTATGTTCAATATTACATCAGCTACTCCTGTGTCTTTCATGTCAAAATTTTGTGACAAGAAAGCCTTGACTTCCTCAATCACATTAACGCTTGTCCCAAGTATTAGTATGTCATCCACATACAAGCATAGGATTACTCCTTCTCCCCTACCATAGCGGTAGTACACACACACAATCGGCTTCATTCATAAGCAACAAAGCCGGCCGAGATGTCATGGTTTTGTCAAACTTCTCGTGCCATTGCTTGGGTGCCTGTTTTAAGCCATACAAGGACTTCAATAATTTACACACCTTTCCTTCTTGACCCTTTACTTCAAACCCTTCTGGCTGCTCCATGTAAATTTCCTCTTCTAAATCTCCATTTAGAAAAGCTGTCTTAACATCCATTTGGTGGACGAGAAGATTTTGGGAGGCAACAAGGGCGAGTAATACACAAATAGTGGTCAGTCGGGCAACTGGTGAATAGGTATCAAAGAAGTCCTCGCCTTCTTTCTGGGTATAACCCTTAGCCACGAGCCTGGCCTTATACTTTTCAATGGTACCATCGGGCCTTAGCTTTTTCTTGAACACCCATTTGCACCCCATAGGTTTACACCCATAGGGACGGTCTACAACTTCCCAGTTCCATTAGTCATAATCGAGTCCATCTCACACCGCACCGCTTCCTTCCAAGTAGTCAGCGTCGGGAGAGGAATATGCTTCACCAATGGTATTTGGGGTGTCATCCACAAGGTATATAGTATAGTCATCACCAAAGGATTTTGCAACCCTCTGTCTCTTGCTCTTTCGAGTGACCTCACTATTATCCTCCTCAGGACTTTCCACAGTTGTTTGCTCAACAATCTCTGTTGGCACAGTACATCGGGGAAATAGTCTGGTTCATGACTAGACTTGCCCACTTTACTTCCTCTCATAGGAAATTCATTCTCAAAGAATGTAGCATCTCTCGATTCCATAATAGCACCGACGCGCATGTCGCACACCCCTCTTGGATGACCAGAAATCTATATCCCACGCCTTTTAGTGCATAACCAATGAATACACAATCAACAGTCTTTGGTCCAAGTTTGCACTTTTTGGTTATTGGCACACTCATTTTTTTGCCAAACATCCCCACGTCAAGCAAGTATGAGAGATTTAGTTTTCTCTTTTCCCATTCCTCGAATGGTGTTACCTCTTTGTTCTTTGTAGGAACTCTATTCAGGGACATGACTTCGCAGTCAATATAGCCTCACCCCACCATTCCTTGGATAGCCCCAAAGTGTCTAGCATGGCATTTACCAAGTCACACAAAGGTGCGGTTCTTTCTTTTCGGCAACTCGTTTGACCGGGGGGAGTAAGGCGGTGTCCTCTCATGAATAATTCCATGTTCCTCGCAGAACGAGTCAAACTCATGGGAGAAATATTCTCCTCCGCGATCGGACATAACCGTTTAATTTTCCTTTCAAGTTGGTTTTCCACTTCAGCTTTATAGATTTTAAAATAATGCAATGCTTCATCCTTTGTTGTTAACAAGTATATGCGGCAATATCTAGTGCTATCATCAATTAAAGTCCTGAAATATTTCTTTCCGCCTATTGTTAGCACACCATTCATCTCGCACAAATCGAATGAATGAGATCTAGAGGTGCCAAATTCCTCGGCTCTTTCACGACCTTGTGAGGTTTCTGCGAGGTTGCTTTGCTTGAACGCACGCATGGCACTTCTCTCCTTTGATCATATCGAATCTAGGGATTAATTTCAAATTAGCTAAGCGGCGTCATGCACCCAAAATTGATGTGACATAATCTCGAATGCCAAACATTAGGTTCATCACCATGTCTCACATGGTTTACAAATTTAGAACTAGAATCCATCAAAGATAAGCGGAACAAGCCTCCGCTTTCATAGCCTTTTCTAACAAAAGTTCCACACTTGGATACAACACATTTATTGGACTCAAAGACAATCTTGTAGCCATCCCTACACAAGAGAGCCGCTCACTAGATTTTTTCTTGATAGCGGGGACATCTTTGCACGTTCTTCTACCGCACGATCTTTCCCGAAGTAAACTTCGATTGACCGTACCAACACCACGTCTGGATGCATAAGTCCCGTTCCCCATCGCCAGGGGAGGAACCTCGACCGCCATCCCGGTAAGTACAAAACAAAGAAATGTCAGCACATACATGAACATTAGCGCCCGTGTCAACCCACCAATCGGGCGAGAGACAAACCGAGAGAACTGTAGGTAAACATTTACCGTACCCGATCCTTCGGCCTCACTAATCACCATGTTTGCGCACTTCTTCACCTTATCCGCACGGTCGGGGCAATCTTTTCGCAAAAGTGGCCCTCTCCACCGCGAGCATAGCAAAGACCCTTCTCTTTGTTGCTCTTCTTCTTGAAGTTTGCAGCCTTTGGCTTGACAAAGATTCTTGTTCCCGAGGATTCTTCTTCTTCCTCGATGGTTCCGAGGGTTCCTCTTACGCACCATGTTGGCGCTAGAGCCTCCCTCCTCAAACACCTTCTTGCCATGGCTCTCTTTAGCCCTTGCATTCTCTTCGACCGGTGAGGATGGAAATCAGGTCATTCACACCGAACGCCCGCCTCCCCGTGCCTCGAGTAGTGGCAAAGTCGACCAAGTAGGTGGCGGCTTGGCAATGATACCGCCCGACCACAAACTTGTCGGGAAGCACACACTCCATGTTCTTGAGTTCCTTAACCAAAGATCGTATCTCATGAGCCTATTGGACCACGTAACGGTCATTGACCATTTTGAAGTCATAGTATCTTTGCTCCATGATGTACAGCCTCTCTGCCGCATCGGGGACCCCGAACTTGGCCTCAAGTGTATCCCACATGTCCTTGCCCGAGGGCGATCCATATACACTTGCATCATACTCTCGTATAATGCCGATGAGAGCACCTCGGAATAGGTTATCTGCCTCACTGAAACTCCGTTCTTCCTCAGCAGAAAGAGGAGGATCGGTCGCGCTTTCCCCGATCACATGCTCACATCTCATTGTGGTAAACCACAACTTGGATCGGACACGCCCGGATCTTATAGTTTGAACCATCATCATTCAAAGCGGTGGGTTTCAAAGACGCAAAAAAGCTAGCACTCGTAATGAACCTATCAATTTTTTTGATTGTTGAATATTTAGGCATATTACGAGATATATTAACCCATAAAAACGATATCATGTGCGCTACGCGGGAACACCATAGGCATAGATAAACGTAACATGCTACTGCAACTAGCATCATATGCAAAGCCTACTAGACACGTAAACGAAGAAGCAATAGCATAAGCAAAGTATTCGGATTATACCCATGGGTGAGGCTGCGGTGCCAGCGGCATGCACATCACCGGATCCGGTTGCAGCCCGCAACGTTGGCGTCGGTGGCGGCGCTTCGTCGTAGGAGCCATCGGTCACGGGAAGGAGCAGCCACGCTTGAGGGCGCTCCCAAAACTTGATCGCCCGCCTACCCGCGAGTGCGCTTGACGGACGGAGTTCCCTCTTGCGCCGCCAGGAGCTCGGCCGAGAGATGCAAAGACTTCAGCTCAAGCTCAAGAACAGTGGACAGAGAAGGGTGGCGGCTGCTAGATGGGGATGACAGGGGAGGCTGTCTGGCGGCTGCTAGATGGGGATGACAGGGGAGGCTGTCTTATTTATAGTGCCAGCTAGGGCAAACATCGCACAGGTGCTTTTACCCTCTTGCCCTCGGCTAGGGCGCACCCTGCACATGTACAGTTACCCTTTAGCCCTCGGCTAGGCGCACACCGCGGTATGTTTACCCTTATGCCCTTTGCGACCGTTGCACGGGCCATGCGGCCGTTGGGGCGTTTCCAGTGTGCCACAAAAAGGCACAATCACCACACCTCACCTCACGTCCAGCCAAGGCCAAGGCCAAGGCGCGCGGCTCGGCAAGACGGCGGTGGCGGCGCGCGCGTGGCTTCCCCATGTTCCCTCTCACTCCTCACACAGAGCACCAACTAATCCACTATTTAAGTTAAGCACTCTCAAATCGGAGAGTGTACCATGTGAGTACTAATCCCACTCCACTTATCATAAATGTGTGGGCCTTTAGAGTTTCCTTGATTAATTGCTAGTTAACTAATGGGCTAAGCCCAATTAATCTAGCAGTTCAAGCATGCAACTGTTAGTCCACTATAAAAATTTGGCCACAATTGTTCGGTTTCCACTAACTGATCGTATCCGTTTTACCAATTAGGTGGTAAATTAATGGCAAACTAATTTTTGCAGCAGCATACATGTAAACTAGGAAGAGGTCATGAACGTACCATAATAACAAAGAGGCTGAGTCCGCCCTCATAAAACTCAACAAAAACTTGCTAGGCAAAGAAACAGAGAACTGACACTCAAAAGAAAAAAAAAAGACAGAGCCATTAATCGTGAGGCATTGTTTCTCAACGTTGAGGCTTGATGAACACGCGTGGTCAGCTCAAGAGGACGCTGCAGGGCGGCTTCAGAGTCCTCTGACAACCTTCTTGCAGTCGCAGTTGTATTGTATCTCAACGCGTTTCTCGGGACGACAGTAAGGTATATCGTCCCGTCCTTCTGTGTCCTGTAGTGCACCACCACGTCGGCAGTCAGCGTGATGGGCTCCGGCACCGCCCTCCGGATCTCCACAAGCACAGGCGACGACTCATCCCGCGGCGGCCACAGCTGCGGCACGCCGTCGTTCTCCTCCTCCCCAGGACGGGCGAGGAACAGCGTGCGTTCCAGGCCACTTTCGTACAGGTACGGCGCCGCTGGCTGCTGCTGCCCGCCGCTGCCGCTGCAGGCCTCGCCGGACCCCGTGTAGCCCTGTTGCTGGACGTGCACCGTGAGCTCGCCGCCGACGCACTCGAGAAACAAGGCGTGGTTCGGAGGAGAGAGAGAACTCTCTCGCTGTCCATCGGTTCTCTTCTACCGTCGTCGTTGGGGTGCCGTCAATCACCGTCGTCGGAGCCTCGTCCTGCCAAGTCATCGATCACAAAGCGTGAGACACAATTTTACCTTTTTACCAATTACTTTCATCCCATATTGTAATTCATTTGACTTTTTTTTTTTTACAATAAGTTTGACCACTCGTCTTACTCAAAACTTTGTGCAAAATATCACTTCGTTTTGCCGTGGCTTTTATTAATAAAAGTTACTGAAAGAATGAATTAAATTTAACTATATTTGTGCAAATTTTTTGAATAAGACGACGATCAAACTTAGAGCTAAAAAAGTCAAACGACCTATAATTTGGGATGGAGGAAGGACCAATATAGAGTATTTTGTTTGTGCTACCCAAGAGTCCTCTATTTCGGATCGTGGCGGCACAATGATATGACAAAGCGGGGGATCCATACATACCAGGTGACGATCACAAGGCAGATGAACTTGGCAATCATCTTTCATTGTGACGCTCAGCTCAGTCTTGATCACATCGTCGGTGCCGTCTGAGCCCTGGACTTTGTAACTCATGTTCTTGATGCATGCGGGATTCTTAGACAGCATGCCAACCAAGTTACTCATCATCTCCAGATTGTGATTCTTATAGTCATCTGCATACAAGATATGTAGAACATTATTACGTACTCCCTGTCATGATGTGATCACAGAAAACATGCATGTTGTTCTTGTTGTGACCTGACCATGCTTGCGTTCACGCATAGAAGGGACGCAATTTACTATAGGATAACTTTTTTGCCCCCACTATATAGTTGTATTAACAAAACGAAATTCAATTATCAATTATATATGAACTCGAGTCGATCTATTCTTTCAAGCTAGGCAGATTTGTGTGTATCTCGATCGTAATAAGAATATTCAACGAATCAGATTGACAGTATTGATCGAATAACACGTTCGTACCCATGGTTTCCTCGATCTGCCATAGTTTCGCCTCCGTCTCCTCGAGGCGTGACACTCTATGGCTGACGCTCGCGAGGAGCATCCCTACGTAGAAGAGCGTCACGACCATGACCGCCGCACGCAAGGCTCTCTTGCAGCTCGGCATATCGTCGGCCAACTGGTCCATGTACAGATGGTAGATCGCGGCGGCAGCGATGGCGATGGCGCCGCAGGCGTCGACCAGCCTGGCACCGTCCATGACTCAGGTTGATATACCAGTCTGATTATCATTGATCTCTCTTTGCTGCTTTTATTAGCTGCTGCTGCGCTACCTGGGGCGGTTCGTCGTAGATACCTGGTCCGCTACGACATGGTCACAGGGACGGACCAATCATATTGCTGGAATTGAATTAGAACTCTTGCGGAAAGTTAATGTCTTTTTGCATGTGCTAGATATATGTTGCGCCTTTTTTTTTTCGTTGCCACCAAAGGGAAAAAAAAGGGTGTTGCTATATCTCAGTCGTCTGAAAAAAAGTTGAAATTTCAGGCGACGTCTGTGACCATTGGATAAAGATCCAGGCGTCAGATCTGTTTTCTGTCCTGTTGCTGTCATTGTCTGTACAAACGGGCCCACAAAACCCACAAACCCACCTCAGTCTGATACCGGGCCCGCCAAGCCTTAACGGGCACATGATCCAATACCCGCTAACTTAAGTTTGTGCTCATTTGGGTCACCATGCAACTATCGGCCCAATAAAAAGCATACACAGAAATTACAGCTCTGCCATTGCCTATAGAATTTTCTATTTTTGGCCTTCATCTCCTTCGTTCTGTTGCATCGGTACACTAAAACGCCTGAAACCATCATAGTTGTTGAGCTCGCTGTCACCATCTTGCTTGTGTCGTCTCTAGAGCTTTGTTGCATCCAAAGGAATCTGTAGAATATGTAGAAATCAAAGGTAAACAAATACGATTTCAAATGTATAGGTTGGTAAAAAACAGTAACTAGAGTGCTTGCAACAATGAGCAATAAAGAGATTATTCAATTAACCATAACGAAAAGAACAACAAATGACTAAAAAAATCCAATGCACTCAAGATTAGCAAAAGGAGGACAAAACAGATCCTTAAGAGGAGAGCCTCTAATAACCTGCATCAGACACATGACTAAAAAAGCATAAACAAGTGCCCTGGAAGCGGTAGGTTTTTGATAATGCAGCACCAAAGTGTAGTTATTGACCTAGCAATGCTCAGGGCTATAAAAAAAAACATGCACCATGCCATCTAGCAATACTCGAAAAATAAGTATACAACCAATGAGCTGTAAAGTACACAGTCTACACTGAAGATGAATGATTATGTGCATAGGCTGGACAAAAAATAAAATCAATACTTGATAAGGCACCACACGCGGGTTCCTCTTTGCACAAAGGAATGATAGAGCATAGTCAAAAATTCAGGTGGCAAATCACCACAATAAGCCTACTTACTGTAGTCGACACGAATATCACATGCCACCTTCCAGTGATCGCCTCATTTCCAGCATAAAGTAGACAATCTGGGAAAGCATATAAATGAATGCATATTAATTTTAGAGAGCACTATGTTCTGTTGAGCTATTGGCCATTCATACCAAAAGGTTTCATTAGAAGTATAAGCCCATATGCATGGAGGGGTTCCATCTTGTTTACAAGAATATAATAAGTTGCTGGAAAGAACAAGATAAGTTTAAGCTTCTATGGCCATTGTTCTCAGTAGTTCATGTTTAGCACAACACAATCTACCTTCAACATGATACAGATACGTGGAGGAACAATATAGATGAATCATCTACCTATAAGGGCTGTAACTGATAATGATAACAAGAGCCCACCCAAGAAGTTTGCACTTGCAGTAAAAGTAGAGTGATTGAAATTTGAGAATATAACACTCAATGCAGTCACAGAAAACACATGGGTAGAAACTGAATTGTGCGCATACCAGTCCTGGTAACATCTGAGGAACATAGATGGGTGCAGTTAGGCAACACAACTTTGTTGTTCACCTCCATGCAAATCCCACACTCCTCTTCCCTCTCAACATCAATATCAGACAAGGAGCCCCATTCGTGGTCACCTTTCTTTCTGTACCTCTCCATGCACACGGCCTTCTGCTTCTTGTCCTCCACATCAGTGATCCTCCTTTGCAGTTGCAGTAAAGAAGGAAATATCACAGCTGCTCATGCCAAACATATAACAATTCTGATCAGCAATGCAGCACACAAGATGACATAGTTAGGAGGAGTTTTTAAGGACATCACACACTCTTACCATAGAATTCTTTGATATTTGCTTTCCTCTCATGACTCGACATGGTTGTCGTGCCATCCACATAAACCTGAACAAATGAGCTACATATTCTGGAGGGCACATCCACAATGTTTATTCTAGTTCTGAAACTGCAAAGGGGGATTCTTAGGCATAGGCTGCAGAAAATACAAAACTAGGAGCCACTTAGATCAGCTGACCAAATCACAACTAAGGACAAGGTCAGACACAAGTAAGTGAATTCAACATTTTGTACTTACTAATGTCAGCGAGGTCCATTTCAAGACAAACAAGATCCACAAGCTAAAAGTCATCCATGTCTGACATGTCCTAGAACAAATAAGAGAGTCATGAACTATAACACTGAACAAAATACAAGATAAAAACAGTGGGTAGGGAAGAAAAATAAGCAATACAACACAATACAACAAGGGGCATGACAAAGGAAAAATAACAATATAAAGTACAAGACAAGAAACAATCAAAACACAATTCGCAGGTACCTGTGATGACTTGGCGCCTCGGCCTCGAGGGCCTAACGGCCCACTAGGCCTCGGCGAAAGTGTTACTTTCACAAAGGCGCCTTCAGGCGCCGGGGTTTCTATAGAGAATCAAGCGATGTCATTTTGTACTATGTGGTCTTGTATCGCAGGGTCCCTACATGTTTTAAAACAATTTGTTTTTATTACAAGGGACAATACAGGGAGAAACATCAGACAAAAACAAGGTTACAAAGTTAACAATGTCATTTTATACTTTGTTATCTTGTATCGCAGGGTCCCGGCTTATTTTTAAACAATTTGTTTTTATTACAAGGAGGAAGATGCTCGCGTTTCAGTAACTAGAGGCGAGACAATGAAACCATGTATAACCGAGTACAACAACACCCAAGTCAACAAAGTTCGAAGGATTCTTATGGAAGAATGATTTCCTTACTAATAGGCAACCTCTACAAGCAAAAAGGGACATATTGCATATCCTCAGCATTAAAATTGCAGTGCTCAATACTTGCAATTTACACCATAGCTGATTGCAATTATTAAGTAACTTAATGTTTTATTTGGTTTTTTACACGTACCCTCGCTCCCGCCAGCAACCACCACCCGCAGCTCCGGCGAACCTAGCGCCATAGCGCACCCCCCACACACACACACATAGAATAGACAGAGCTTTTGGAAGGACAAATAACAGAGCTATTGGCCTACCCTGCACAGATTAACAAGGGACAGAGCTTTCTATAGGAAGGACAAATAACAGAGATATTGGTCTACCCTAGTACAGATTAACAAGGGACAGAGCTTTCTATAGTTAGGACAAATAACAGAGCTATTGGCCTACCCCTACCCTGGCACAGATTAACAAGGGACAGAGCTTTCTATAGGAAGGACAAATAACAGAGATATTGGTCTAACCTGGCACAGATTAACAAGGGACAGAGCTTTCTATAGGAGGACGAGGAGATGCTCGTCGGAACCCTAGAGGAGGAGGAGAGGCGGAAAATCATAATGCTTACTAGCACAGATTACAAGTCACAGACCACAGAGTCTTGGTCTGCCCGCGGCGGCCACCCTCTTTCCCCACAGAGTCCACAGATCTTTCTATAGGAAAGACAAATAACAGAGGAGGAGACATTTCCTTACTAATAGGCAACCACTTCAACAAAAAAGGGATAGATTGCATGTCCTCATAACTAAAATTGGTAATAATTTAGCATGTACCTGCCAGCCAATACCACAGATAAGAACAGAGGGTGGGATTGGTATGGCACTAGGAAAAGGGCCTAGAGACAGAAATGAAGGTCCTAGTGGACTACTCTATTCCTCTCCTAGACATGCGTTTCCAGACCTTAAATTAAATTATGCCTAGATCTAAAATTGCAAATGCTGAGAACTACAATTGCAGCACCTAATATCTACAATTTACATTATCGGTGACTGTAATTTGTGTCTCCGAATGTTTTACTTGCCAGCAATGCAAAGCCCTCTGAAACTCACACAACAACAACACCACTTTGGACTTACAGTAGTACCTTCAAAAACGCTAGGGGTGCGTATGACCTTGGGAGAAAGAGGGTGTTGCCCTTTTGGCCTACAGCAAGCAAACCAAGGCCATCTAGTTGGTGACTGAATAGGAAATAATAACTTCTCATTGGGCGACAAAACTTAGATCGGTAAGAAGGGACGAAAAAAGTTAAAACCAATTGACCATGGCATTGCCCTAGCTATCATGGAATAGGTTACAAAGAGATGGCAAAAAATAGAGTGTAGCAGCTCATGATAAATTCGTTAGCTATGGACATAATAGAGAGAGATGTAAAACAAAGGAGGAATCATCATAGGTCATGTAAAATAAGGAAGAGCAATCATTTCCTCAAACACTAAATATGTCTATAATGATTAGTTCACAAAACACTAAAACTTGATGTGTTAGTTCACAAAACACACTAACACGTCAATTTGTTTTTGGAAGGCAATATAGTGTCAAAACTCAAAAAAAAAAAAAAAAAAAAAGTTTTGCATTAGTTTGCATAATACCAGCCCTGAAATTTCAATTATCCTGATCAGCACCATACGATTGGTTGCTATCACACAAAGTTTCAGAGTTTAGTTCCATCATACATGTTAGGCTTAAAATATGCTACCTCAAAGATCTAGTAAATAATCAAATACTAGTCCCATGACAAGTAAACTTACCTAGAATCGAGAAGGATATAATGAAACCAGCTAATATATACATTACCCTTCAGCATTTTCACTGCAGTTAAGGAAACAGTTGTCGTATCAAGCTGAAAGATCTATTCCCTAAAGATAAGAGTTCTCTTAAAATAGAAACCATATGCATTCCATAAAAATCTAGTGTTTGGTGCTTACACTGAAACAAAAGATCCATTTCCAGTCCCAAATAGCCCTAACAAAAGAATATTGAGGCCCTGAAACAAGAACAATTGCATCCTCTAAGTTAACTAATATAGATATTGCACATGTTCGGCACCATAATTGCATTAATTATAATATGTAATTTACTACTTATGAATGTGCAATAAAGAAATGGATACTAAACATAGCTTTCTTGTACAGTGTATGCAACACACAGTTAAAATATATGAGAGCCATAGATAGGTGAGAGCCACATGATTTGTGCCTACAGGCTCAAACAGAGAAAGGCAACCCTACTGCTACTGCTATTATGCAATGATCTGTAAACCTATCAGTCCTTGTTGTATTTACATAGAGAGCCTAAATGTGAAGTTGCAATAAATTACTAGGTAACTAAATAGATTGGACGACATCTATACCACTAATCCAACATGCTTATCAATGCAGGACCTTAGAATGATCACATCTACACAAGCAGATCCTAATAGCACACTATTAAGACCATTTTTGCATTTCAGTGAGTTGCCACAAGCACATCCAGCTATTTGCGATCACATTAACACAAACCACTTCGCACACAATTATTTTAGGAGCAAGAATAGTGATTTTAGGTTAGTACAATACCAACTGTTGAAATAACCATATTCTTAGGAGCACTAACCTGGACAAGAATGCTCGAATGACAAGAATGCTCAAATGATACTTGCTGCAAGGAACAACATATGAAGGATTCATAGTAAGGTGGCACCTGAAATTAGCAATAAAAACATATCAGACCAATGCATAGAAAAACAGATGTGGTGTACCAAACATATAAGATGCTGGCACTTCCTAGTCTCTACTCATGAATCAACAACAACATATTGCATATGCTCAAAACTAGAACTGCAGTGCCCGAGACTTGCAATTTACACTAGAGCAGACTGCAATTATGTAAGCCTATTTGACACTTCAGTTTAGTGTTTGCCGTATTGGACAATTCATGATCAGAATTAAAAATATCCACTATGAGAGGATCAACAAAGCTTTTATGGTCCCAAATGATAGATCTTAGGCAAGGCTAAAAGTGCAAAATGATAGAGTGCACAATTTTTTTTCTATGCAAGGACAGACCACAAATTTCAACTAACCATGCTTCACCAACATGCTTTCGAGCAAAGAAAAGTTGATTATTCTTAGTCTAAATTCCAAACTAGAATAATAAACAAGCTCATAAAACCAAATTGCACATACTACAGATACATTTGCAGATATAAATGTATGCAATTTGTAATTCTTAGGGACAATTTACAAAAAAAAAAAAAATACCTACACACAATGACAGAGAGGGGAGACAACCAACACAATGACAGAGAGGGGAGACAAAGATTAAAACAGTTAAAAATGGACAGCTCTCTATAATGCAACTTAACAGAAGGGAATTTCTTTGTTTAGTAGGCTATTACAACCAAGTTCACTAGACATTTTGGTGTGATCTGCAATTCTGCATGCACTTAAAGAAGAATGCCTTAAGATAGGACGAAAACAACAAAGATATTTTCAAGTATAGAAAAAGTATTGTCAAATGCCCCCCGTCCTGGCATCAGACAATTTTTTCATCATCTCACTCTACAAGGGAGCATCAAAATCTAGCTCAATTTAAGAAATATGTTAACATAAGCACAACATGTCAAGTGTTAACAGAACTACAAGATGTAGTAGAGAGATCCAAAGGTAGTGGCAAGAAAAATTCCTGGATGGGACAGGTGTCCAAAAGGGCCAAGGCCAGACATTAAAAGGTCTGATGCAAAGTAAATCTGAATCCTGATCTGAAACTGAACTAGAGCCTATAGCGAATTTTCAGATTCCCCAATACCTTCACTCTTCTTTATTATCTAAAATCCGTGATGGTTTAATAACCGAAAAAAGACTGGCTCCACAAAAATTCCGCCCATGTTCCCGTGGGGAAAAACAAATCTGGAAGGGCCTGACAACAATGACCTCACTCGGTAACGATATAAAGACAAGATGGTGATTCAGTGACAGACCTTCACATCCAGGACGTACTCATTCGCCAACGCATCCTCCCTGTGCACGCCTTGTCCTGCTCCTCATGGTGCACAACCAAACTTACATCCATTTCCATCCAAAAAGATAGAGAGAAAAGTTGGAAGCATAATGAGTATGAAAGCATTCCGAAGTGAACATGGTTGCAACAAACAAGAAATCATCAGGCACAATACCTATTACCTAGCAAGCCTTCCACAAACTAACCCATTTCCAGCATAAATAAATTGCTTGAGGAACAGAGCACTTTGTGTCAGCACGGTAATAAACTAGAGCAGTCTGCACCTAAATGGATGTGTAAGATGTGTATGAGTGTTCAGTTAGGTGTATGCCAATGAAGCCTGTAGTTATGCTGGCCACTGAAACTATTAATATGTTAGCAATTGGGACATTGGTTAACAGGCAAGCAATTGGCACATTGGGATTTACAAGCAAGCAATTGGGATGTACGAGCAACCAAACCGTGGTGACACTGATAACAATTGGGCTATGGCAAACCATTCCAATCCCTAAGAAAAAGCACAACAACATCCTAATCTGGAGCTAGCTGTTAGCATATGTAAATATAGCGTTTGGCTAGGCTTGGTCCTCCAGCTGAGCGAGAGAGGAATTGAAATATATACTAATCTCTCTATGGTGTATACATATATATACATGTTAGCCTTTGGCCAGTGCACGGACGACAACAATCTCTTGACCATGCATACAGGAGCGGATGGTGGATGGCCGTGCAGCTGAGCGAGATCTAGAAACAACACCAAAAATACCTCACAAAAAGCAGCGCCGGGATTGCGGCGACACGCCGCTGTCGCAGCACGCGCGAGAAACAAGAGTCGCGACCGGCGAGCGCACGAACGCCAGGACACAGAGAGGGACACAGGCAACAACGCCAACTCCATGACTCCATGGAATCGAACCACAGATACATACAGATACGATGAAATCCCCTGGCAAATCCAACACACAAGGGCAAAATCCCCCTAGCAAGACGACGCCCTTCTGGGGGAGGGAAGGCAATCAGACTACATCCTCCATGAACTCGAATCAGATCTACTCAGAATCCAACACACAAGACAAATCCCCACAGTACAGCTCAAATCAAGGAAGTACCTACTGACCTCTACGAATGGTGGCCGCGAGCGAGCCTCCAAATCGGCGAGGGAGAGGGTCCGGCACGCCTGGAAGGTGAGGAGCACGGAGAGCGGCGGAAAAATCGCCCCCTCCGCTGCCTGGACGCGACGACGACGCCATGGAGGAGCAGGCAGATCTGGGAGGAGAGGAGAGAGTGGGAGGGAGCGACAGAGAGGAGAGATACTAGAGAGGAGTGGGTGGTTGGGAGTGTTAACGGGCATTTCGAGCCCGAAAAGAACAAACCCAATAGGAACGACGGACCGCTCGCACTCGCACTCGTGACTCGCACGTCGCCTCCGCACGACGCGTGTCGCCTGTGAGCCAGCACAGAGTTCAGGCGACAGAGACATAGGAAAGATGATAAAAAAATCCAAACTTCAACTTATTCACTTCAGCTTAGTGCATAGCTCTAAAGTTTTGCGATGCCACCCAAATATATGATGTGAGGCAAACACAAGAGTCCAAACTCTAAAGTTCACTATGAAGCTCTTTCTTAAGGTCCTCAAATTTCTTAAGCAATCACTGGTCTTCACACCAGGCCCAACCCAAAAACTAAGATAGGGCCTCGTTTAGATGGCAAAATATTTATCAAAAGTACTGTTCTAACTCCTAATTCTATCAAGAATAATTCATATGTGGATCTCACGAGATGTCTAGAGGAGATGATAGCTACAATGACAAAATGAAAATGACGTAGCCAAGAGACTTAGGGCTGGTTGATCCAACCCTTCCTTTATTTATGGGGCTATTAAACATGACTAACTTGCTTCCAGATATTTTGTGCCAAACCACCTGGCCTAGGGCATTATGGCCCAACTCTTTTTCCATCGATCGAATGGAGACACTTCCTTCACTGATTTGCTTCGCCTTGATGTAACCTCTCTAATTCCACCACGTGTCACCACGTTCCTCAGAATTTCCACCTGGGTTTTGAAGCCCAAACCAGGAAACCGTTAGCTGGTGGGTTTGAGGTCCAACAAACCAATATACCCACGACCAAAACCAATATACCCACAACCAACGTACGCTATACTCCCCTAAGGAAACCAGCATGCGCTTCCCACATAACTTGATGCCTGTCACCTCGTCCTTAACCGTACAACCGCTCAACTCACTTGGACACCGTCTTGACTCGGCAACATGGTGACTCCAATATTCACACTTGCGCATGTTGATGTCTACAGATGTCAAACACACCGCAGCTAGCCATCTGTCTTCTTCGATCCCTCGGTCCAATCCTTCACCATCTGTCCTTCACTGCTCTCAGTCCCTTGGCGTGAACCCGCTTGACCTTCACCTTCGTCGTCAACCGCCACCACCGAACTCCAATTCTGCACACCACCATGTTGCATCACACTCACGCCACGGTTAGAACTCAAACTCAACGCAAAGCACCATCTGATTGATTTTACTCAACACAAATCAGAAACACAAGGACACATGTAAACCATGTTGTCAGAAACAGGAACAACATTATGCTATTCACCACCAACGGACCAACTACGCTCTTGTTGGATCCGATCCGAGCCATAATGCATGCGTGTATTCACAAGATGGGGCCCAAACACTTCGTCCACAGTCATTCACAAAGACAAATGAAGTCTCTTCTCAACTTGTTGCGGTGAATTTTAAGTTTCCTAATTCACTCCTCCTCTTAGGCGTCCGCGATTCCCTTCACATGCGATGAAGGACTAAAGGTGGTCGGGAAAGCACATGCGTGGAGCAAGCCGTGGGGCTCACGCCGTAACACCCCAAAACTTCTCCCACCTAAGATGCCACCACAAAAAAGCTAGAAACTAGAATGACCAACAACAATTTTGGCAGCATCTCCTCTTAAACCCGAGCAACGCTGAAGCAACAACCTATAGAGGTATAAATAAGTTCAACCAACAAGATATAGCATCCTAATGAGCAGACAAGTATCAACAACATCCTATAGGAAACAACCCAACAACAACCATAATTATAAGCTCCACTTCTAATCATGTTATTACTACAAACCTTCACACTAAAAAAGGGGACATGAACGTCGAGTGTGTCTTTGCTACTTTCCCACCCTTCAAGCAAAAACCACCCGAACGTCCGGAAAGATAGAAAGAGAGGTGTGAGATATAAAATCTCAGCAAGTAAACTGCTTTAACAAGTATTTTAAACCATGAATTCATCAAGTATCAATTATTTATAGGTAAGCTGACCATAAGCCATAAGATGTGCCCAACAATTGATACAAACACGCATACATAGCAAAGATTAATAACCACCAAGGGAATGAGATAATTCCAACTAGTGATATATCCTCATATAATATAAAGATTAGTCTTCACCAAACCTTGGAGAAGCATAGCTTCTCATAAACTCCTCCAAAACCTTAGTCCAAGGCTTTCACGCCATAGTCCAACATTATAATGCAATTGCGATGCAAATGCGAAAGATGCAATGCAATGCATGACTTCACTTCTACCCACACATCCCAAGAAGAGGGAGTGAGGGCTGCAACCACAATGCTCTTCAATGTGCGTTCTTTGTACCGTACTTACCGCACCAATTTGGCTACGGTTTCTTCAAATGCATATCAATGGAGAGAGTGCAAATGCAAATGTTGCATTGTGAGTAATTCATGCACCTCATAATTCAACATTGGCTCCACAAGATAAATATTCATAATACTTCAAAAGTAAGGAAATAACTTCAAGGTTCAGATTATATTGCCAGTGTGAGATACTAAAAAATTAAGTGGAGGCAATTCAAACAACCAAGCTAAAGCATGTGGACCACATCGCCACGTTTACTTGCCTTCACCGAAGATCAAAAGTGAGAGCTAAGCACGATCCGGAGGTGCACCACCTGACCACAAGCATATCTCAGTACCAATTCCATTATACAACCAAATCAAGAAAACAAGATACACCATAAAGTGTCCCAAACCCGATGTTTAGACATCTACCGTCTCACTACCGATCATAACAACAGCGCTGTCGATCTGCACAAATACTGCAAAGGCCTCTTGCGGTCTTGCCCCTTTGGTTCTATGTGAAATTAAATACAAGGTTCAATAGAAATTCTCTCCCTTGGAGAACCAACCAGACTCAAGAGACATGTATTGAACCCCACCAATCCGGTCCATCTAGTCAAAAGAAAAAAATATATATATACTTGTATATACCGCAGATTGGAATAATCATGAGGAAAGGTGTATGCGTATATATACCACAAATTGGGAATAGCTGGAAACAGATCACAACTTCTTCCCAGGCTGACCCCATTAATTGCCTCTTCCCTTGCCGTACGTGAGATGAACCACCATTGGAGGGGTGCTGGAGCTCATGGGATTGAGGCTAGACATGGGGAAGATGGTTGGAGACTTCGGGGATGTGCTCACCATGACTTAGGGACACTCCAACTACAGCAGCTCGGCTTGGAATCGCTGGGGGTTGTAGATCGACCTTCGGGCTCCTCCATGGCTTGAGGTTGAAGAAGATGAAGCTTGGAGCCTTCTCCTCCAACTCCGGCAAGGTGAGGGCATGGGGGAGCAGTAGCTCGTCGTCGCCCTCCATCAGCAAGGGCTGGGCGCCATTCTCCTCCTCTCTCCTCTCCTCTCCTCTCCTCTCCTTCCTCTCTTCCTTTCTCCTCTCCCCCCTCCTCTGTTCCTGAACGTGAATGAAAAAAAAAAATGGGGAAGGGAGAGGGGCTGCTGGTGGTGATGTGGAGAGGTTGGGCTGACAGGTGGGTTGTGGAGGCTTCTGGTGAGTGCGTGAGTTTTTTTTTTTTTTTTTTTTTTTTTTTGTGTTACACGCATCGAGCGGTCACCTAAAATCATGTGGGGATTTCAGTCCCCTGTTGTAAAGAAAAAGGGTTGGACACATGAAGGTCCAAGAAGAAGAAAGAGAGAAAAAAATATTATATGCGCATATGGGCAGGGAATAGTTGAAGCACCATATAGTTGTACAACCCAACAGCAGTACAATGACTTGAGCCAACTTGGTTGACCCAACCTAACTATCACCTCAATTGCAACTAGACCCAACTTGTCGGTGTTTTGTTAACCAACAAGTGAATTTATATGTGGGTCACGCTACTATACAAAGACGATGCTAGCATCTAAAGACAAGAATTATATTGGTTCAGGTCGGAGCCCTATGTCCAGTCTTTGAGAGAGCTCGAGTGCGTGTTCCTCCATTGAATGCTCTGAAGTTGTTATGATGGGTATGCAAGAAGAGAGAAAGAGGTAGGAGATTGGAGAGGGACTGCCCAAATGAAGTCTCAAGAGTTTGTCCCCTTGGAAGGGGGCCTAGACACCCTTATATAGAGTTCGGGGGCAAGGTTACATACAGAGGGAGAGAGGTTCTCTCAACCAAATGGTGAACTTGAGGGAGGGAGGAAATGATAGTAAACTTGGCTGGCAAGAAAGGTTGTCTTGTCCTGGCACTAATGCACGTTCCGACATGGTTGTCGTCATGTTCATGTTCCCATGTTGCAACATGATGCGACAATGTCGGTCATGACGACACTATTAGCATGGTGGTGGTTCGCCAATTATCTTGTGCAACATGAGCCCGATGTGTCCTTTGTCATCGTCTCCATCAAGGCGACGGTGACGAGTTGGTGGCCGCCTCTAGGTTGCTAGTTGCCTTTGTTGGTTGTGATGCCTGGCGACCTTGATCCCGAGCCGTGGTATTGAGGCCGGCTTTGCTAGCTTGGGTGATGAAGGCAAGGTTGGGGTCATGCACCCCATTTCCCATATTAGGTGGGGTCATACGACTATCCCATCGGACGGTATCTAGATGGTGGGGGCGTCATGCGGTCGTCACCATCCGGTTGTTTGTCATGTTTGCGGCGTGGGCGTAGTGATGCGTATGTCCCGAGATGGTTGTCCCCTCGGTCTTGGCGGAATGAGTGGAGCGTGCACCTCCCTTGTCGTGGCAATCAAACTTGGTGAGCTTTGCCTAAGGCCTCCGTTTGCTCATGGCAAAGGGTGGTCATAGGAAAAAGCCTTTCCCGTGCGGCGCTGACGGAGGACTCACGGGGAAAGGGTGATGGAGGACAGACGGCCTCCGCCGTGGCCTTTCCCCGTGAGCTCCCCCTCATGGCAAAGGTGGCGTGCCCTTTCCCGTGAGCTCGCCCTCACGGCAAAGGCGCGTTGTTGTGAGTGTTGCCTTTGCCGTGAGCGGGCTTGGCCACTCACGGAAAAGATGGGCCTTTCCCGTGAGCTCCCCACGGAAATCCATTCCCCCACGGGAAAGGCCCCGATTCCGGTAGTGTGTATACCCAAATTACATTTTGCTTTTTATTATATATCAAGAGTTCTAAATATAGTGTATATCTAAATGTATATATCTAAGTGTATATCCAAATTATAAGATGTTTTGACTTTTCCAAAATAAGTCTTATAATTGGAAATTGGGGTACGTTTGGTATTTGACAACCCACAACTTCTCCACAGGAAGAAAGCAGTAACTGAGAAGCCACATTCTTTTCTACTGAATCCATCCACTAGGTTACAATTAACCCGTGTAAAACCAGATCACAACTGAAACATTCTCTTCTTCGGTTCTTCCTCGCCGTTAGGTGCAGTTTTGCACAAAAGAAGCACACTAGCAGGAATGAAGAAAGCACACAACACCCGCAGTCACAAGCTGTGGCAATTATATTAAGTCACTCCTGTGTCTTGGTAGTGAAGGGCAGGTTCATGTGTTTGTAGCTCGTGAACCCCCCGTCGACCACAAGGTTGTGGCCAGACACGTACTTGGCGTCGTCGGAGGCCAGGTAGACGGCGGCCTTTGCCACGTCCACCTCCTCGCGCACGCCGCCCCTTTCAGCTCGCCAAGGCCCCTGATGATCGCCGCCACCTCCTCTTCGTCGGCGGCGCCACCGAAAGCAACGTCGAGAACTGCTCCACCACCATCGGGCGTCGGCACCGCGTGGGGGGAGATGCAGTTGACCCGAACACCGTGGGCGCGACAGCTCCGCCGCCGCGGCTTTCACCGCGCCAGCGACGGCGAACTTGACACCGAGTGCGGGTAGGTTCCCAGCCCGCCGAGGACGCCGCTGATGCTCGCCATGCGAGAGATGGAGCCGGCGCCGGCGGGCGCCATGACGCGCGTGGCGTGCTTGATCCCGCCAGCGTGCGCGCCGTTCACGGGCCATGACGTCGTCGAACTGCGCCCAGGTCCAGTTGGGCCATCCTCGGCGTGCCGGCCAACGAGCGGCGGCGCCGGGCGCTGTTGAGCATGACGTCGAGCCGGCCATGCCGCTACGCGACGGTGGCGTCCCACGGCCCCGGCGGCGCTCTCCTCGGCGGTGACGTCGCAGTGGACGAAGTGGGCCTGAGGGCCGAGTTCCTCGGCGGTTTCAAGGCCCAGCTTGGAGTTGACGTCGGCGATGACTACGGCGGCGCAGCCCTCCTGGATGAACTCACGGGCCGTCGCCTTCCCAAGACCACTTGCTCCTCCTGTGATCAGTGCAATCTTCCCCACAAGCCTGCGCATTTGTAAGTGCAAAATCCTTTTGGATCGATGAGTGGGACTTGAATTCATCAAATAGCTAGCGTATATTTCAAAACGAATCGAAAAGCATGAGACTTGAAAGTCTACTTATTTATGTGGATCAAGAAGGAAATTGGAACTCTAGACATCTGAAACGAGAATATGTGTTCAAATAAAAATTGTGTGCTTGTACTGTGAAAAACTCGAAATCCAAGGCGCGCATGTTTTTCAACTCTTTACCTCCCCTTCGCTGGCACCGTTGCCGGAGCCATGGAACGACGACTATCCTCCTCCGACGCCATTCTCCTAGCTGGTAGCTATCTTCCAAAATGCAGCAAAATCTACCAATAAGTCAACGCTGGGAGGGAATGATGGTTCCTCGCGTCTTAGGGCAGTTGGAAGGCACGTATGGGGAGTGCTATATAGAATCGAGGAGCTGAGGAACCCTGATCCTGACAGTGACAGCTCGATGCCTCCCGTTTCACATGAACCGATTGATTCCATAGTTTTCACAGGCTCAGAGCAGTGGACTTTAATGGTTATATATACTAGCATTATTTGCTGATGCACATAAGCACATGGTGCCATTTGTGGTCAATGATGCTGCTAACAGCATGTGCAGTACACATGCACGCAAGAGATTACATGATTGCATACATAATCGAATTATATTGGATGCAGAATGATTCATGTTTATTAAAACTTTATTCTCCCTTCTGATTTTAGCCTTAATTTATTGAGAATTTTTAAGGTGCTTGGGAGGAACCAGCTAAAAATAGATTAATTGGAGGAACCGTGGTTCCTCACTCTAATTGTGATTATTAAGGGTAGTTTAGTACTTTTCTACGGCATAACAACAGCCCAACAGCACCGCCCTATGATCCCAACCTGCCGGCGGCTTCCGCACCCGCTCGCCGTGGACTGGGCAGCTGCAAGGGGGCAGGGCGCACGTGGCAGCCAGACACGGCCCGCGACGCCACGGGGCTGGAACGGGGCGCTCTCGGCGGCGGCCGAGCTGCTGGCATCGACGACGGCCGGTGTGTCCGCGGCGCTGGGGTCCGCGTCTGCTGTTATCGCCATTGACGTCGTTCATCGCCGCTAGACCCTCGACGTCGTGGTGCCGGAGCAGCTCCACCAGCACTCGAGGCGCCATGGCCACCACCACGCGCTGTGCATCTTGCAACGGCGGTGTGGGGCATCTGGAGGCCGAGGAGCATTGCCTGCTTGCTGTGCATCTTGCTGCTCCGTCGGTCTCCAGCAGGGAGAGAGGCTGCTCATCTTGGACTCCAGCGCCTCCTTTGCCATGGGGCCGTGGGCCGCCGCGAGGACGGCGGCGATGGCCACGGTGGACGGCCGGTAGTCCAGCACGCTGGCAGCTGCAAGAACAGAGCACGGACACGATCGAACGCGTTCAGATTCCCAGGCCAAGCTCATGCAATGGATGGGCGCGAATGCATGCGGTTGGACTAACCTTCCGCGGCGGAGAAGATGAGGGCGGCGGCCTTGGCGGCGACGAGCCCGCCGCAGCCGGCACCTCCGCCGCCATCTCGGTGTAGCCTGGAGGAGAGGCAGGGGAGGTAGTTGAGTGGCGTGACGTGGCCCATGCGCCACCCCAGCGTGGACAGCACCAGCAGCTCCATGCGCTGGATGGAGACGCTGCTGAAGTCGTAGTCGTCATCGGCGGCGCGGAAGAACTCGGACAGCGCATATTAAAAGATTATAAAAGATGCATGGAATGGAAGATTATAAAAGATGCATGGATGCTTGTGCTAAATCAATCGGTCGGTCGGTCAATCACCTCAAAGATCCACTGGACGGTGGCGCGGAACAAAATTAGCAGCGGCCGGCAGGAGCTCCCCAGCGCCGCTCGCGCTCGCGGCGACGGACAGCCCTCCCTGCTCCTAAAAAAAACTAAAAAGACTATTTTACCCTTCAATATCAATTATAATTCAGTTCCATATCAATTATAATTCAGTTCCAGTCTTATGGTTCTTGTATGCCACTTGTTCCTCCTCATGTGGTTCCTCTAACTTTTTAACCATTAGATTAGACCAAATGGAGGGCCCAGTATTAATCCTAAAAAGCGTTGTAAAAACTCTCTTATTTATTACTTCCTCAGTGCTTGCTGTTCTGCGTGCATCTGCATGAGTGGAACGTGCAGAGTTATATTTGAGGTGCCGCCACAAAAATTTACAGAGAATAAAGTAAGATATTGACTATTACTCAGATATGTAACTCTTTAAAACTTGAACACCTCATCTCTGGTATGTAGTTGCTGCAAGCATAAAACACTTTCACGACCAGTTGATAATGGATGTTGGTGTAAATTGTAGAATGTAAAAGGGCTCATACGTAAAAGAACAAGAAGATAATAATAGAGTGGGTGGGTGGGTGTGTGGAGCTAGCTTCCCCAAAATTCGACATGGTATCGAGAGCCAAGGGTTAGGGATACCTGTGAAGGGCGATGGCGGAGCAGCAAGGGCCGACCTCGGCGGCCGCATGAGAGGAGTAGTAGCCGGCGCGGGTAGGTGCTCGCGTGTGCAAGGAGGAGCTGGCAGCGTAGGCAGGGGCTCGCCCGTGGACAAGCATGCAGTTGTGGTGTGGCTTGCGCGGCGCGGCGTGGTGCGCCTCGCGCAGGTGGCAGGTGCCTGGACGAAGACTGGCTGTTGCGGTCAGGAACAGAGAAGGAAAGGAGTGTGTGGGCTGGTCTTGTAGGAGGCAGCTGAGCAGAGGAGGAGCCAGCTGCTCGTGAGTAAAGAAGGAGCAAACTATGCTCAATTTGGGCACAGGAGCTGTTGAGGAACCACTGTGCAGGTGCCGTGCGGGAGCATAGCTGTGTGGTGTTTTTGGATGTTGTAGTTGCTGGTTGTAGTGAATCTGCCTCCGTAGTTGAGAAGGAGAACTGGAGTGTACTGAATCAGCTGCTTTTGCCTGTTGCTGTTGGAGATTTGGTAGAGGTGCTCGATTACTAAGCTATAGCTGGTCACAAAATAGCAGCGCCGGTGAACTGGAGGTCAGAATAGAGGAGGAATAAGAGAGGATTAGTTGTGCCATGGTGAATTTTTTGGGGAGAAAAAGCTGCTACTTCTTGTTGGTTGTGGTGTGTGGTGATGTGATTTGGTTGCTAGTGCTGATTCTGGTGCTTGGAGAGAGGCCTTAATCCAGGGAGAAGATGGATCTTGTGGAGGAAGCGAAGAGGAAAGTGACAGAGGATGCAGAAAAGGCAGCACGCAAGCATAATAGTGGTGGTAATGGTGGGGGTGACTCACCAATTACCACGAGTGAATTGAAAGATGAAATGAAGTCCATGATTCAAGAGATTGTGGAGATGGGTCTTATTGGTCCCAAGGAGGCCCGTGAGCTCAAATTAGAACTCATGCCAAATGATTTGAAGCTTGAGGGGAATAAAAATTATTTGAGTTGGGCCAAAAGAGTGGAGGTGATCCTAGCAGTAAAAGGAATAGAGCATTATCTGGCGGAGGATTGTGTTGATCCGGCTAACAAGCTTAGCCCAGAGTGAAAAGTTTGGCATACAACAAACTCTATGTTAAACACATGGTTATTGGTATCCATGTCACCGTCTGTTGGCAAAGTGGTGGAGACTATGCATACTGTAGCACACAAATATGAAAAACCCTGAGTAACAGGAATTCTAAGCAGGGGAATGTGATGGTGATGATGGAAATTCAGAACAAGGCAGATGCAGTGAAACAAGCAGGGTGGCCAGTGGAGCAATATGCTAGTGAGTTGTAGTACTTGTGCGGAGAGTTGGATCATTATGCTCCACTTTATATGAGAGATCTGTAGGATGCCCAAGATGTTCAGAAGTGGATAGAAGACCGGAGGGTGACTCACTTCCTTAGGAACTTGGATCCTGAGTTTGAGAGTAGGAGAGCTGCCTTTTGTCACCGGGAGAGTTTGCCTACCATAGAGAAGGCGGTGTCAGCCATGGTCACTGAGGAGACTAGACTTCAGATGATGAATACTAACAATCCTATGAAGTTGGCCTACACCACAGTGGCAGAGAGGGATTGCTTCAATTGTGGAGAGAATGGACACTTAAGCAATAATTGTCCTCTTCCTAGCTAGAAACTAGGGTGGTAGGAGTGGAACTCGTGGAGGTCGTGGTGGTGGTCATGGTGATCAAAGAGGTGGACATGTTGGCCGTGGAGGAGGTCATGTTGGGTGTCATGGCAGAGGCCGTGGTGGTCCTCTAGCCAATGTTGCTACCTTAGAGAGTGGTTCTCAAGTCAGTACTGGTTCCATAGAGGAGGTTCCCTCTCTCATCTTGACTAGGGAACAAGTTAAGAAGTGGGAACAATGGCAGAAGACCAAAGCATCCGAGGCCTCCAAATCCACTTCAGTTGGTTCTATGCTTGCCACCTCCAATCACTTCGGTAACTTTGCCAACTATGCCCACTTGGGCAAAGTTACTCAGGCACAGGCACAGGCACTTGCATCCACATATAGGCATAACATAGAATGGGTCATCGATTCAGTTGCTTCCAAGCATGTCATATGCATATCTAGTTTATTCAAAGCATACACTCCACATGCCCATTCTGAGACTATTCAAACAGCTAATGGCACTTCCCAACCCATTCATGGTACATTTGATGAAAATTTTTGCATTTTTCAGGAGAGGACGAGGAGGGTGATTGGGACTAGAGTTAGCCGTAATGGGTTGTGGTATATCAACCAAGGGGAGTGTAAGGAAAATGGACCTCGGCCCATTTATTATGGATTTTGGTGTTTGAATAACCAACATGACCAAATGAGACTAACGAGTTTGCGAGTGTTTATTTTGTAGTCTTACAGGGATGCAAAACATGACTTGGACCAAGGCGCCGCAAATTTAAGAAGCTCAAGAAAAGACCCCAAGAATCAATCATAGTTCAAGGCACGAAGATAGGACCGAGCCCGAAGCAAAGAAGCAAAGTTTCAAGCGCCGGACGCCGACCAGGCGCGTCCGACGCGTGTGGATACTAGAAAAAACAGCAGAGACGAAAATTGTACACGCCGGACACCGGAACAGTGTTTGAGGCGCGTCCGACGCAAAACCGCCGGAGCGTCCGACGGTCAACTTGAAGATACGCAGGATTTGGATCACGATCGGACGCCGAGTACAAGGCATCCGACGGTCAGTCTTGGGCATCCGACGGAGGCATGTTTTTGCGGCGGCTGCGGAGTGCGTCCGACCCGGAGGAGGCTGCGTCCGACGTGGCGTGGCGACGGACGCGTCGACTTGTGTTGGCTGCACGCGACAACGGTCGAATTAAAATGGCTAAGCGACAAGTGGCGTGAGGAGGAGTCGCCGGGCGCTATCAAGAAGGCGTCCGCCCGGTGTGGTTCTTTGAGCATCCGGTGGTCACGTTTTCAGCACCAACGGCTAGTTTCTCATTTGGGCCTATATATACTTCACTCAACCGGCCAAATAAGATGTGTGGGAGTATGAGATCATACCTAGAGTGTTGAGACACCATTTTAGAGCTCCCCACTTGCATAGTGCTTCAAGAAACATTTGGTGATTAGCATAGGTGCTTTGCGAAGTGCTTAAGTTAGTTAGCCCGCCACTAATGCACTTGCTCTAAGCTTAGGCTTAGTGTCACGCAAGACTTCAAGCCCCTCTAATCTAGTTGATAGGATTGGAACTTAGGGTGCAAAACTTTTATGTGGTATAGATAGCACCACACCTAGCAAAACCGTAGTTGCACATATAGATAGATTACATTCTTGCAATAGGTTTTGATTAGGTGCGAGTTAGAGGCCATAACTAGAAGTAGTTTTTAAGTTGCCTAATTCACCCCCCCTCCCCCTCTTAGGCGTCTCGATTCCCTTCGAGGAGTCGGCATTAGCGGCAAGAATCTGTTGAGGCACGAGAAGAGGGAGATCATCTTGCTTAATTGTCGGTTAGGACATGTGCCTTTTAAAAGCTTGCATAAATTGTATCCTAATGTATTTAAGGATGTGGAAAGAAACAAACTTGTGTGTGATCCCTATGAACATGGGAAGCATACAAGATCAACATATCCTATTATTGGTCTTCATAGTTGTGAACCTTTTATGTTAATACACTCGGATTGGGCAAGTAGCGGGGATGATAGGAGATCTACCTCTTGGTTATTCTGTGTTTGAGGGAGGCAACCTTGTCTCATGGCGAAGCAAGACATAGCGATCGTGGCTCGATCTACTACAGAGGCTGAATATAGGACAATGACATTGGGTTTATGTGAGATGTCCTGTTGAAAGGATTGTTGAAAGAGTTGTGTCTCGTTAAGAAATGAAACCATGATGCTTCATTGTGATAACGTTGCTGCAATTAATATTGCAAATAATCCGGTTACGTTGATCGCACAAAGCATGTGGAAATGGATAGATTCTTTCTCAAAGAGAAGCTTGATAGTGGGACTCTCAAGCTAGAGTATCATGTTGTCAACTAGCGCATTGTTTCACAAAGGGTTTAGGACCTAGTGAAAATGAGTTAAGTTGTAAAAAGATGGACATGTTAGATATATATCTTTAGCCCAGAGTGTTGGTGTAAATTGTAGAATGTAAAGGGCTCATATGTAAAAGAAGAATAAGATAACAATAGAGTGTGGGGGGCTGGACTGAACAGCCAACTAGGAGCTTTCCCAAAATTCGACAATGGACAAAACGTTATTAAGCATGGAGGGATCGCCCGGAGACCACAGTACAAGCATATGGTGAGTAAAGCTCATGTATCGAGGTTTCATGTGTGCTTTCGAATAGTGAAGCTAACACTGACAAAATTTCAGAGATGACATTTCACTTTTTCCTTTTGTAGATATCAACAAAACTAAACTTTAGGACATTTAAATATCATTATGCTTCAAAGAAATTTGCTGCAAGATCCTTCAACTATCTTTATTAGAATCTGATTGTACGCAGTTGAATTAAAAGGCTCAATTTTCACTTGTCCCATAGGTGTCATGTTGGATGATGGCAGGAGAAAGGCAGTCAACATGAGAGGCAGAGACCTTATTAACGCAGTCCTGAGAGGTGGAGACAAGACATTGCATTTTTTTGATACAGAGTTGACAAGAGGCAATGTAGTTTCTAATCCGTTCAGCTGCAGGTTTTGTTCATATCCCTGTTTTCGGGGACGGCTGGTCGAGTCTGGATGCCAGAGGACCATCTAGGTCGTCCTGGACGATTTAGCCGTCGTCCAGGGCGATTAATCGACCCTGGACGAGTCCCCTGGTTGTCCTGGTCATCCCCTATATTATATACTTATATAGTTATACAGTACTTTATAGCATATATATGCCATATACTTATATAGTTATACACTAATATTGTCATGGTCTAATACAACAGTCACCGTAACCGACTGGCAAGTGTGTGCTTCGATGGCCAAACTCAAGGGACAATGACACAAGAATTATACTGGTTCAGGCAAATCAGTGCCCCCTAGTCCAAATCGGGCTCACTAATCCGAGCTCGGGGCTCGTAGAGGGGTGGCTACAAGCTGGTCGAGAGAGGGAGCGAGCTCCCAAGTCTCTCGTGATTGAGGTAAGTGCAATTATCAAGAGTGGTGTGCGTGTGTTTTTCTAGAATGCCGTGAAGTGAGGATCGATGCTCCCGGTGGCCAAGAAACCCCTTTTATAGTGCCAAGGGGTGTACATGGGCGGCCACCGGGCGAAAGGGGAGAAAGAGAAGAAAATAACATAGGGGGAGTGGCATGCGCGGGCAACAATTAGCGAGCTCATCACGTCTTGTCGTAGTTGTTCTCCCCCTGGTAGACTTGTTCAGCTAGGAGAGAGAATCTCGTCGTTGGGCGAGCTCGGGCATGCCCTGACGAGCTCCTCGAATCATCTCTGCGGCGTGGGCAGACCAGCATGCTCTGATGACACCATAATGGAGTGTTTCGGCAGAGCCAAGTCCCATCGAAGGTCGGGGCATAGGCATGCACCGCCGACCGTCCGTTCTTCTCGGATCAAGAGGGAGTCGGGCGGCTCGAAGTCGGCGCAACGGGCGCGTGCGGGGGCTTGGCCAGTGCACGCCGGACCCGTCATCATTGCCTTTGTCGTTTAGTGGTTGACGGGATGCGAGCTCGGCATCCCAATGGACAAGTCGAATCCGCAGTTGGCAGGCGGTGCGCTGCAGCTACGAGCTGTGTAGCACAGCTATGGTGCTCGAGTGCCTCTAGCTCGGGCACTCTAGATTGGACTCTCCTGATCCCTAGTCGATATTGAGGCGCAACCGTGATGATGAGTCTGACACAGTGTAGATAGCTTGGTTCCCGTCGCTCCGAGATCGAGCTCGTACGAGTCGAGAGAAAGTCGTTTGGCCTTACGAGGTCGTGGAGTTCGATGTAGTGGGCCCGGAGCTCGCTCGAGAGGTCCCGACGTCGTCCTTAGGTGGGCCTCGCAAGCTCGTTCACGAGCTCGGGCTGACTTTTATCTACGGGCAGCCTTGAGCTCGTTCGGGACAGAGATTTGCCACGAGCTCTGAGCTCGCTCGAGGCGGAGCCAGCTCACGAGCCTAGAGTTCGTTCGAGGCGGAGTTTGGCGTCCGCCCTTAGAGCTCGTGCGAGGTGGGATCCGGGGCCTCGTGGGCCGAGCCCTGGTCAAGCCGAACTGGGCTAAGTGTCTTTGGGCTTTTTGCGTCGATTTGATGCGTGTTAGTGGTACCCGCAATATTGGTCCCTGACAAATATACTACATGGTCTAGGCTCTAGATAGGTCGGGTTGGCTACTTACCCGGTCCGCCAGAGAGCCCTTTGCGGGTTTGCACACTTGACCCGGGATCTGCGGGCTTGTGTGCTGCGGAAGATGCGGCAAAGGCCGCGGCAGCAAGGAAGGAAGAGAGGGAGGGAAGCTGGAAGGAGGGAGGAATAGTAGGAACCAGAGGGGAGAAGAGGAAAGGTTGGAGGCGGCTGCAATGGGAGAGACTGAGAGGAGAGGTTGGAGGCAGCTAGATGGGAGAGCCTAAGAGGTGCACAAGAGTGTGTCTGAGTGAGTGCGAGGGTGAGGGAGTGGGGGTAGGAAAGAATAGAAACCCTAATGGGCTTGGGCCAAAACATAAGACAGCTACAAAGGCCCAACTCTAAAATGCAGCCCAGTCTCTGGTTGGACGCCCAACATAGCCTGGAGTGGACGGATGATTAATCGCGTTAGACGACGATCGGACGTTCAGATTTCTAGACGTTCTGGACTGGTCGGAAGGCCTAGTCGAGTTGGTAAAAACGTAAGGACGATTAATCGCGATTAATCGGACGTCTTGAGAACAGGGGTTCAGATTCGACCTCTGCCGAGGCAGAGTAGCTATTTCTGTTTCTCGTACATAACTCGGTAAAATAGGATTGCTCTGATATTTCACAACGCACAACTTGTCCACACGAAGAAACCAGTAACTGGGAAGCCACACATTCTTTCTACTGAATCCATGCACTAGGTTTGGATCATAAAAAGTCACTCACAACCCTTGTAAACCAAGATCACAACGACTCACACATCCTCTTCTTCCTCGCGGTTAGCTGCAGTTTTGTACAAAAGAAACACTAGCAGAATGAAAGCACGCAACACCTCAATCACAACAAGCTGTGGCAACTGCCAATTAAGTCACTCCTGTGGCTTGGTAGGGAATGGCAGGTTCATGTGCTTGTAGCTCGTGAACCCGCCATCAACCACAAGGTTGTGGCCAGACACGTACTTGGCGTCGTCGGAGGCCAGGTACACGGCGGCCCTGGCAATGTCCACGGCCTCACAGGTGGCGCCCTTGAGCTCGCCGAGTCCCCTGATGATGGCCGCCACCTGCGCCTCGTCGGCGGCCCCGCCCAGCATCGCCGAGAACTGGTCCACCACCATCGGCGTGGGCACGGCGTACGGCGAGATGCAGTTGACACGGACGCCGTGGCGCGACAGCTCGGCCGCCGCGGCCTTGACGATCCCGGCGATGGCGAACTTGGACACCGAGTACGGGTACGTGCCCAGCCCGCCGAGGATGCCGCTGATGCTCGCCATGCACAGGATGGAGCCGGCGGCCGGCGGCGGCGCCTGCAGCATGACGCGCGCGGCGTGCTTGATCCCGGCCAGCGTCCCGCGCACGTTGACGGACATGACGGCGTCGAACTGCGCGAAGTCGAGGCTGGCGATCTGCGACGTGCCGGGGACAGCGGGCCCACGACGCCGGCGCTGTTGAGCATGACGTCCAGCCGCCCGTGCCGCGCCACGGCGGCGTCCACGGCCGCGGCGACGCTGTCCTCGGCGGCGACGTCGCAGCGCACGAAGTGGGCGTTGGGGCCCAGCTCGTCGGCCGTCTCGAGGCCCAGCTTGGAGTTGATGTCGGCGAGGACCACGGCCTGCGCGCCCTCCTGGATGAACTCGTGGGCCGCCGCCTTGCCCAGCCCACTCGCGCCTCCGGTGATTAACGCAACCTTCCCTTCTAGCCTGTACGTGCAGAATGTGCAGTGTTTGGTGGCAGAATTGATTGTGAATTCAATATATATGCGAGGTTTACAATTTATATTATAATATGGCATCATTATATAATTAGAAATTCAGATTTGAACTAACAGCAGCATAGCAAATCAGTGGGTGCTTCCGTAAAAGAACAGCTAGAGCATACTAATATATAGGGGCAGTAAATAAAATTATTTATAGATACATACATGCATAAACTGCAGAAAATAAGTATAAACACATGGAAAAAAAGAGGTGCACATCTTTGTTCTTGAACAGATCATTGCAATTTTTATGTTGGGAAATGCACAGAAAATGCATGCTGAAAACAGTATGGAAACTTGCAATGACAGTGCACACAGAGAGACAATGTGAGTAAACAATTGGTGGGTCTGCCAAAGACAAAACCCAGGGAACTCGGGCGCGTGGTTAACGGGGCAGATTCTCGTGATTTGCAAAAGGACCTGACATTGCCCTGCCCTTTGGGAACAGCAGTGCCACTGTTGTTGGAAGCTGCCGTGCTTCCAACTCACAAGCAGACGTACCCACTGGCCTACACCACGGCCTCTCCTCTCGTTGTCTGTCGCTCTCTCGCTCGTAGTACAGTACTCGTTGCCACTGTGTGAGACGACGTGAGAGTCTGCAGAGATCAATCACATGGGGCTCAACAGTAGCTAGCAGCCGGCCCGGCAGCAGCTGCTGCATGCATTAACACCTGCGTGCAGAGATGCAGTCCAGGAATCTAATCTACTACAGTAATCTCATGGACCGGAGAGAGATCAGAGGTGTCATTAACGCCAGAGTTTCTGCATCATCTATGCACCCACCCACCCGAAATGGCAGCTGGCTCGCTGTTGCTGCTGATGTCTAAAAACTCACTATGCTAATGGCATAATGCAAAGTTTCATGCAAACTGCAAAAGGATGGTGCTAATAAGCATGTAGTCATTTGGACTGGACGATGTTTCCTCCTACCTTCCTTTGCTGGCTGCCGACGACGACATCCACCGCTCGCCGCCTGCCACCCCACCGGCGGCCATCGTCACCGGGGCTGCTGCTCTTCTCCTGAAAAGACCCCAAACTAAAGATGAAAACATGCTGAAGGTGTGGAAAGTTGGACCAGAAGTCCAGAACAAATAGACATTTTCTGCCCACATGGTCTTGGTGTGGAATGAAATGTGAGGTTCCAAACTCCAAAGAATAAAATAATTAAACATCAGAAACTGTAGAGAGATATATGTACCTAGCTTCGACGACGAGAAGCCGGTGCATCATGCCGCCCTTTACTTCACTTGTTGAGCTCTTGTTCTTCCTCGGCTAGCTAGCTCTTCTACAGTTATACCCTCTATTTATCTATTCCAGAGGAGAGGGAAGAGAGAGAAAGAGGCTGAGTGAGACGGAAGGGAAGGGAAATGGATGCTTGGTGTGTCGACTTCTCGTGTGTACGAGCGTGTTTATGCCGGGGGCTGCTGGGACTGGGAGGCAGCCTCACGTAGCTACAGCTGCCTTCTTTATATGGAGGATGGAAACGAGCTGGGGAGATCTGTGTGATCTGTGTGCGGCCACACATCTCCCTCTCTCTCTCGTCTCTCCTGAGGAAGTGCAACCAACCACCATTATTTATTAATGTTTGGTCAATTTGGTGACCTAAGCAAATTAACTCCTACTAATTAATACTTTTGTTTGTTCATCTGCTCTAGCAGCAGGAGGGGACTCCCCCTTTACTCCTTCCTGGGTCAAAAATACCATCAGCTATTCCAAATTATAGGACATTTTAGGTTCTATACATAGATCGATTTTGTTATATATGCACCAGCTGGTACATATATATATATGGTGGGAACATATCTTGTGCACACCGGACTTATATGCAACCATGCACACTTCTAATCTGGGCCACGGGATGTAGATCCAAGGGGCACGAGGTGATAACCACCGGGGAGGTGGGAGGAGGGATTTACAAAATTGTGATTAGAGCGAGGAGTTAAGTGTAAAATTACCTAACCCTTGGATTAGCATCCTATGGCCCAGATTAGAAGTGTGCATGGTTGCATATAAGTCCGTGTGCACACGATACGTTCTCATATATGATACATATGGATATATAATAAAAGTCTTGTATTTAAAAATTTTCAAAAAATGACCTATGCAATATTGCAATAGAGTTATAATGGAAGTCATTTTCAAAATATAACAAAAAAAAAGTACTTATGATGAAAATAGGTATTATTAAATTAACAATAAAATATTTTTTATTATAATAAGTATGTTGGGATATATCAATATAATAAATCTATAAGATGAATGTGGGAGATTTTGATGCGCAATGTGTGTGACTGTACAAGGGTTGTTGGAGAGTATGTAGACCATTCAATCCGACGGAAAGCACAATATGCTCCCTTGTCATTCTCTTGCTCTGACCAGCTGGTGAGATCAGCAGCGGCATTGGATCTACCACTATAGTATACTATATACTTATGCAACAGATAATTATATATGCTCAGTACCACACGTCGTCCATATATAAGTTATATGACATGCATGTGTGCAGCATGGTGGTCACTGGTCGGTTTACAACTTAGCTAACCGGCAGCAGCTCAAATTTAATGAATAATAATGGAGCGACCAGGCCACGGCTGGCATACCTAAGTACCTAAAAATTAAAAAGAGAGCCCATATCCCTTCCATTTTAAATATTTGTATATTTAATCATATTTCAAACAAAAAACAGATTGAGGTCATTGTATTAAAGTTTTGAGAAGATATCTACATTGAAGAGAGAGAGTTCCTTACATTGGGACCTTATTGGGCCGGCTTAGATGTGATGTAGAGACGCAATGGATCAGGACTCCAGAAGCTGAGCTAGATTGGGCTCTAGGCCAGGCCAGACAGCCTAGGCCTGTGCCAGGTAGGCACCATCTTGTTTGTGGTGTCTTGTTTTGGCCTTTAGGTCCCTGGAATTTATACTAATGGCCGTGATTCGTGTCTTTTGATTCTAGACTCCAAATGTGGCAAATGATACTCCCTCCGTCCCGAATTAAGTGTTGTTTTGGGTGTTTGTGTCGCGAGTTTGACTCAGTTTGTAGAGAAAAAAAACGCACAAGATTTGTATCTCCAAATAAATTTGTTAAAAAACTAGACTTAAATATCTTTCCAATGATACTAATTACTTAGAATAAATATTTATATATTTTAATATACAATTGATGGCGAGTTATTTCTCGGGAAGCGAGAACGATAGTCATTTTAGGACGGAGGGAATATGTATGTTTTGATCGTCTCGACGAGCTCTTCGCAATGGTGCACTCTAATCCCACATTTGAGATACTTCCTACAAAACAAGTGAAAACACCAAAACTCGTGGAATCCGTTAAAATCAAACCCTTCAACTAGTGTGTATGTTCCTTTTTATATAATTTCATGCAATAGTTGATGGTTATATTTGGAGTATAAGGACTGTCAACAGGCTTATAGTAAGTGTTAATAGATGCCAAGAACCTATTTGTAACTCATAATATCTATTTGCTGGCTAACTAATAGTGCTAGTGGATCCAAACATGCCTTTAAGTTTCTACTTGAAATAATGCTTTGCAATTATTGCTTATGGTCCTTAGACGAAATCTAAATATAAATTCCACACATAAAATGGCATGCACAATAGAATCATTGTAATTCTTAAATGATTTTTTAACTAATAATCCTCGATTGTACTCGTTGCAGCGCGGTAAGGATAGAACCATGGCCGTCAGTGCTACGTGCTTGTCACAAAACTCAACTTTGCGTAGTGTTGAGTGACAGGGCGATATGATGGACCCGCTGCATGGATCGTTTGCGTCGGGGGCGAAGCTAGCGCAAAAATAGTGGGGAAGTGCCTTGCTCTTATAGATATCAAAATTTAGTCTAAAATAATGGTGAAAATCTATTTTTATAAGTGATTTTTTGAATTTTGGGGGTGCCTAGGCACCCCCTGCTGCCAACGTAGCGCCGCCCCCTGGTTTGCGTGCGTAATGAGATAACACGGACGCTTGCTGTGGGAAGAAACAGATTAGTGACATGACAGGGTACGTGCGTCCTTGCTATCCATCTAGCTAGGCGCATGTACCGTTTGCATAAGAGCGCGCAGCGCGTCGTATGCAATCAAACGCTTTAACTCTACGTGTGAAACCGGTGAAGAAGCTAGGATGCGTGCGATGAAGAAGATAAGATGGAGAGAGAGAGAAATTAAAATAAGTGAGGAAATTTAAAAAGTGGTAAAGCAAGACGAAAGACCGACTAAAATAGAAGAGTGTTATAGATACCTTTAATTTCAACAATCAGGCAAGGTTGTTTAACCAAAAGTTTTTAACCAGCAAAAGTATGTATACATGATGCCGTTGACGATCGGTGATGGCCCTTCAACAACGTCGACAATGGCACCGCCGGTTGGTGTGGTCCAGTACCCTAGCTGTTGTAGCCGACACGATATCTACAGGCAATGTGTTTAAACAGTGGGCTAAGACATTTAGCAACGCTCTTTATACGTACAAAACATATAACGGGCTATGGCAAAACTGCTAAAGCATCATTAGTGGTCATGGCCGCCATTCCAGCCTAGGGTCTTAACTTTTTTTCAATAAACATATAATTCATAGCCAATTCGAGTTATGCATCATTAGTGGCCCTTCTAATTAATTAATAGAACCCTTAAGGTATTCTTGAAGCTCCGCGGCTGCCTACGAAAGATGGGTCGCATGCTCAGAGGGATTGCATATACACTGTGCCAAACAAGGCCTTATATATTATCCATTTCCATATACATGAATGAATGAAGGCGGCAGGCAGGCACCTGCTCGTATCCCTGCAAATCCATTCCTCCCATCTCTATCTATTCTCTAACACGATAGGAGTACGTTCCTGCGTGCATATCTGCATCCGCAACCACAGTGTGCCTGAATATATTGCTATAGACCTGCGGTAGTATAGCGTGGCACGCATGCAGAGCCAGATCAGCACACCTTACTCGTCTCTGCATGCATGCATGCACATGGCCCAGACGCTGGCGACACACCGCGAGGCACGCCAACTGCTGCATGCATGTATTCTGGATATCGGGAGGGACGGACGGACGGACGGACGGACGGACGGGGCGTGCAGTCAGTGGTTAACTCAAGCCGCGAAGAGTACAATCCCACTCGGGCATCGCATGGACAGAGAGAAGGAAAGGCGATGCATGCAAAACACTACTCCATCCATTGCAATTAATAAGATATTTTACTTTTACTTAGTTTCAAAAAAAAAGATATTTTACTTTTTAGATACATTGTGTCACGAGACCGGTTAGATTGGGCGGCTGTGACACGTCAACGGCAGCTTCCTTCGGGGCGGCGGCGGCGTAGGCAGCGGTGATGACGGCGATCGGCGGCGAATGGCGTAGACTGATGACGACAGTGAGGTAGGAGGCGGCGATGATGGCGTATAGCAGCACGGACGGTGACGAGGGAGCGGCGGGGCGGCGGTGTCGCGGGCGCCCGGCGCAGCCGCTGTGGCGGCGGCGGCGGCGGCGGCGGCGTGGGGGTGAGGCAGCGGCGATAGGGTTTGGGGAGAGAGAGAGAGTTGCGAGACAGGGAGCTGTTGGGTGTTACCCCTTTAATTTTTTCTCATTAAGATCCAGCCGATTACATCCCCTTGTATTTATAGTCCGAGGAGACTTGCATGCTAAGAAAGATCTAGAGGTTTCCTTATAGATTGGAATTCCTCTTTTACAAGCAATCTATTTATTCCCTATTTTATTCCTATCTTTAGTGACGTTGGTGTTGTCGCCCATAGTGACGTTGGTGTTGTCGCTGATGCTGAGGACGTCATGGTTGGCGTTTGTTGGCGGCACCCTTGGAGGCATTGTCGATGTCGATGATGTCGGAGTTGAGATCGGCGACATCGGCGTCGACGTCGGACGACGTCGTTGTGTTTGCTCTTGATGGTGATTGTGTGGATGCTCCTAGTGTTCCCGGTGTCAAAGAGGATGTTGGTGGCATAGGAACTTATCGCATTGTCGTTGGAGCCTCACGGCGTTGGCCTGGTTGGGTAGGCTTTTAAATTCGCGATTGGTGGGCGTCGGTGGTATCCTCGATCTGATTTGAACTAAGCGGCGGCGGCAGTGCGTCCTTGGGGTTGGCATACTCGTTGCTTATAGCATCATCGATCTTGGAGGGGGTGGCGTAGGCGGGGCTGTGGGAGCGGCGTCGTCGGTGGCGCCCATGGCGGGAGGCGTCGTCGATGGCGAGAGATGACGTCGGAGCGCGTCGTCGGGCAGCTTGGCCGTCTTTGCGGTGTTCTTTGGCGGCGTGGCCACCAGGTTCGTCGTGGATGTGGAGGGGCGGCGTTGTCGTTGTCCGTGGTAACTTCTTTATGCGGCTGTTGTTTCTCTCAAAAGTCTTTGTCCGCGACTGCTCGTGATAAATCGAAGATTCGTTGGAGCTCCTCCATGAACGCGATTGTCCATCTGGCCGGCCATCGATCTTGAAGACGGTGGTGGTCATCGGAAGCCTTTGGTGGTGGGAATGGTCCGGTCTCCGATACCGGTATCACAAACCGGATCGATCTGGGCGTGACCACGGGCTGTGGCGCGCCCGTTAGAGGCGCGCCCGGCGTTAGCGGCGGTGATGACGGCGATCGGCGGTGAGATGGCGTAGGCGATGGCGACGGCGAGGTAGGAGGCGGCGATGATGGCGTATAGTAGCACCGGACCGGACGGTGAGCGGGCGAGGGCGGCGGTGGCGCGATGGCGGTGGCGGTGGCCGGCGGTGGCGTGGGGTAGGGCAGCGGCGGCGCTAGGGTTTGGGGGAGAGAGAGTTGCGAGGCAGAGTCGTTGGGTGTTACCCCTTTAATTTTTCTCATTAAGATCCAACCGATGATGTGACGCTGATGTGGTAGTGTATTTATGAGAAAAACCAAGACTCCAAGTCCACAATACCCGATGTAATAAATGGTCTTAGACTCTATGATAGAGTCTGCATTGTGAGTGCCCTAATGAAAACTATATTTGAAGAGAGAGAGAGAGAGAGTATTAGTTAGGCTGTTTCGATTTGAGCATCTCCATTGTAGTATATAATCAACCATCGTTGGCCTGGTCCTCTGCATCTATCTCAAATTAAATAAACTTTAAATCAAGTTGTTTTATGACAGACTGTTTTAAATTTGATCAAGTTTATTTTTAACACCAAATAAGTATCCCAATATATTTTCATAGCATACTGTTATTATGTTTTCTATAAAGTTGGTTTAGAACGATTCTAGAAATCGATTTATTTTGAAATGGAGGGAGCATTATGTTTTGAGAGCGTCCATAGCGTAGTCTACTTGATGTGGAGGTGAGAGACAATATCAAAGACTATTTTATATTATTGGACCCACATGTTGCTCTCACATATTTTTTTTGGGCTACGTGAAATAGTCTAGCTATTTGCATGTACTCCATCCGTTCGAAAAACATGCAATTCTAGCACAGTATCTCGTTTAAGTCCACCAAGTTTGACCAATTATAGATAAAAAACTATAAATAATTACAATACAAAATAAATATCATTAGATTATTTACTGAAATATATTTTCATAATAAATTAATTTGGAGCTATAAATATGTTAATATTTGCTAAAAACTTGGTCAAACGTAAGCTACTTTATTTGGCACACAACCTATAGTTGCATATTTTGTGGAATAGAGGGAGTAGCTAGTGACTACTCTCTCTTATTTTTTCCTTGCCATGTCACATCTAAATAGCCAAATAGCTAACCATTGCGGACGCCATGAGTGGAGACTCCCTTCCTCGCCCAAGCTAGGCAAGAGATGATGATTCTCACTTAGACAAGGCCACACACATGCGGGCGGGTGACAAATGTTACAAAAGAACGCACTATACTAACTTCTTTAACAGCCTTGTGTTTAGGTACGTCTAACAAAGGGCCACACTACAAGGGACATGCAACGAAAAGGGATCCTCTTGTGTTGTGTGTTAGCCCTACAGTGCCGTGGTCTTTGCCTGCCTACCCTAAAGCGCCAGCCGTGTGAGTACCTAATCTACCCCTTTTCACTCAAAAGCAGGCAGGCATGCACGCATGCCTTCAGTAGATTAGAAGTAACATTGAGCACTAACATCCAAAGACGATATGCTAGAGATACTACACTACAGCTTGAAATGCATGATCCAGACTGATCTGTGATGGGCAATATATATAGGATAGCTTTTATGTACTACTACACTACTACATGTAGTACATTGAGCAAAGGTCCGTGTCATCGATGCTTTTGTGCTTTGGGTTTCGTGCAGGCCGAGATATAGGTGATTGTCCTACATGGATATGGTTGGACAAGTTCTTATTATTAGGACATCATCACAAGGTACATATATATACAGGAGGCAAAATATTATCCTTTTTTTTCTCAGCATCAACCCTACTATCTGTTATCCTTTTTCTAATAAACTTAGTTCCATGACCTGAATCCTCATATAGCATGTACTACATCAAAAGTTTTGGAATAACAATAAACTATCTAATCATACTAGTATACCAGATTGTTCCATTTCCCTGTGTTATCATTTATCAGGTGATCATATATATGTTATGTAATATATATATGGTCCATGTATTTGACCACAGAACAACATTGTACCAGTCTAACACGTACAGCTCATTCATGCATCATGTCTATTTGTTGCATGCTAGGAAAGAAGAGAGAGGGGGACAGGGCAGAGACAGGCCCTGGTGTGCCCAGCTGGACTCGCTATAGTTTAGGTTACACCAGATCGAGCTTTGCGTCTTCCTGCTTTGTTTAACCAGGGTAATCAAACTTTGTGGCTTCTGCTTTATCACCCCTGGATCCGTCTTGGACTCTGTTCATACTCAGGTATTTTAATTTTCCAGACACAACAAAATCTGAAAGCGACGATCATGCATGGCGTGCCCTAGTCCTTGCTACTGCTTTATTGATTAGCTTTTTGTTCTGATTGCTATAAATTTACATAGATATCACATATTTAGCACTAGTTCACACGCGCGGTCTCCTTAATCCCAGGGATTTTTTTAGATTCAGCTTTATTTGTGCGTTGTCGTCCACTGTTGAGAACTTGAGATCTAGACCACAAATTTGCACGGGATATATCAAGAAATATGGATCGTGAAGCAGAAGATGGGCCATTGCTATGATAACTAGCTAGGTCCCTCTGCGGATTGGTGCCGATTCATGCATGCATTATTATTAGCTAAACTTGATCTGCTTTCTATTGTACTTTCTTTGGCTGATTTCCTTGTCTAGACTTGCAACGGCAACAGATGAAATCAATAATGTAGACTCACTGCACTACTCCATGTGTTCTTCTTGCTTCTTTGACTCTCTGTCGATTCATATCCGGGAAAAATCGATGGAGACAGATGAACCATGTGTGCATTATCCGAAATATAAAGCTTTATTTTTGTCTTTCTCTCTCACTGTATATTTCGCAACTACTTTTAATTTGGAACGCACCATGCATGAATTTCCATTTTTCTAGTTATTATTTTGTGAGACATGCATGCAAGAATGCTGTACAAAAGGAACATTATGTCTGCAGTGCATCATCATCTGCACATATGTGAAGTCTATTCAGTGTCCGCTAGGTGCTTCCAACAAACTGCAGTAGCTAGGTAGGTAGGGTTCGTCCTCGCCGTTTGGATCAGCTTGCCTTGGTTGAGCTCAAGGTTCTCCCATGCATCCCAAAAAACACTACCACACACAAATTATTTAGGCACTAAAATAATATACGTTGATTTTTTCATATCTTCAAACCAAACTATCTACCATCTACACTTATTTCTATATACTATTTTCTGATCCTACAAGCGGCCACATCACCTGCTTTTTCCTATCCGTCTGATTCAGCACCAGCGGCCAGCAGAACACCTTAACACCGGCACACCACCTTCTAGCATCTTCGTGCCCCAAAGGAGTCTGAACATGACATCTGTGTACTTATGATTTGTTTCACAGAGAGTATGTCCTTCTTCGATCATTTGTTCTTTCAATGTTCTATTGCTCGTGCAGTTTGGGCTCGCTGGCGACATCACCATCTGGCGCCTCCTTCCGCTCTTCGTCAACGCCCCAATGAGTGTTTTTGTTCTGGAGAGCCCACCCCGCGACATGGTGCATCAGCACCTTGAGGTGGGCGTTCCAAGGGAGCTCCTTCTCGCGGCCCGTCGACAGACAGCATCACAGTAGGGACATGCTATCCACCAGTACATCTACCATGGCTACATCGGCAACCTTCACTACCTCCTGGAGTTTGCTCCAAAGCGAACCAGGGAGAACATGATCCTCAGGAACCCGGTGCAAGGCAGACTGGTACTACAGGTTGAGCTCATCATGCCAGGGGCAACGCACCTCCACCCGGGTGTGACCGAATGGACTTTCATCCAAAGCGAGGATGCACCAGTCGGAGAAGGAGGGGGAGATGTCATGACCCAAGAAATAGGGCCCCGAAGGACAGGCCCACCCGGCCCAAGGGGACGGCGGCGCCGCCCCCACAGGCTCACGCGCGCGCCCTCCGCCTCCTCCTCCCTTTTAGTGGATTCTTTGGCAATTAATTCGGGAATAAAGGAGGAAATTATATAGGATTATCTTAGGTTTTTTGGTGTGCAAGGGGATATTCCTATCTATAAAGGAGACCCTTATTAGGAAAAATAAATAGGATATGCTTATAAAAGGTATTCCAATCTATAAGAAAACCTTTAGAGAGATTGCTTGAGATACAAGTCCCACTAGCCGGGCTACAAAAGTAAGGGGTCTGTAATCTTTCAGGGCAACAAACAAATAAAGAAATTTATCCCAATCTCCTCCTGCTCCTCCCACGCGCACGCCCCTGTTGACATTTCTTAGCGCAATCAAAGGAAACAGGTATAAAACCCATCCCCAATAACAACAACGCCATGCGCCCGATATATTCCCAAGTGAAACCACCATGTCGGTGATCCGAACGGGAACGTCAACGGGATAGATCTTGCCATCTTAGATATTTCATCCGCAAGCGCACGGATCTATCATTGTAGCATTTCACCCGGAAGTATTCAGGGTATCGTTATTTATATTTTCCCAAAGGAAGGCATGTGTTTATTAGCATGGCATCTGAATAGAGGAACATGTGTTTGCTTAGACCAAATTGTTCATAACGAGGGGTAAGCAATAACGGTTTATGGATAGTGTGACACACACTTAAGAATCCACCGAAGAAAGGATAAAGAAAATAGATAAAGAATAAATGAATAACCTAATGGAGTAATTCTAATGTATCTAGTCATGGCCATACAAATGAATAGTTAGGATCATATGCAAACATGATTTAAGCATGGTTAGGTCTAGGATACCGGGGAGACCCCACCAGGAAGTCTGCTTCCCACCGAGGCATTTACGAACTCCTACAGCACATACGAACGTGGGGGGATTTCAAGGGACGGTCAAGGCTTCACGACCCGGCCGCCTACCCCCCTCAACCGTGGCATGCTCTCATATTCGCGGTGTCGTAATACCCGGGCACCATGCCCGCATATCAGAGCACTACTCTTGTCCCCCCTAGGATCCCCACTCGTCGAATGGACGGACTAGAACAAGAGCAAACCCGAAGGAACAACGAACCGATATCCCACCTCTAATCAAGTTAGGCATATGATGATCGATGAAGAACTGAGATGAACATGTCAAGATTATGATATGTAAACTATATGCTAGTTCATATACCAACACAAGAACATGAACAAGACTATACTCTAGTTCATAAGTTAGGCCAAGAACATAAATATAAGACTTGCAAATAGAAGAATGCTCCATTGAGAAGATATATTACCAAGACACTTTCTTCTAGGAGACAAGCCCTCCTTGTAGCTCTTCTACTCCAAGTGCTAACCAAGAACTAAGAAGAAGAAGAAGTAGTAGAAGAAGAGAGAGAGAGGTAGAGGTGGTAGAGAGAGAGGAAGATTGCTGGTTTGCTGGACTCCAAGTGGTGTGTGTTGAGAGAGGAAGAGAGGGGGACTACTTATACACTTGGAGGAGGGGCCTAAGTGCTAATTTACACCAAAACCGACTGGTACACCTTCTTAATCGGACCAAACCGACCATCCCACGTCGGTAGCCCCCGAAGGAAGGTTAACGAACCGCCTCCCGAGGTTTGGGCGAAACCGCCTCGGGGGGGTGCGGCCGCACCAGGGTGCTTGGCAGCGCACCCCTGGGCTCGGCCCTGGCCCGGTCTCTCGGTGGGTTGGCTTCCTTCGTCTTGAAAAGTTGTGGGCCGGGCTTGGCTCGGCCCAATTTTGATGTTTTGGGTCGATTTGCTCCTGGGCTTGTGTTTTGCAATAATGCGCTTCCCTGGATGGCGTACTTTGGTCGGTTTTCCACTTGCTTTTATTATAAATCTGCAAAATAAAATACTAGACACTACAAGTGGAATTTTATTAGTGATAAATGTATTTGAGTATAAAAAGGTATAGTTTTACCCCCTTTATGGTAGTAAGTTGACGGGAAAAATATGTCGTTGGTTACCGTCAACAAACTCCCCCAAGCTTACCCTTTGCACGTCCTCGAGCAAAAGATAATTATTTGGTTGTTGATCGGGAGTTGCTATTATGCCGATTACATTTCATAAGTGCCGGGTTATAATAAGATTTTCTACTAGAGTTTGAATACAATGGCACATCTTTTTTCCACCCTTTATTACCTTTCATCGTAGCGGGGCTTTTTAGATTTTCTCAAAGTCTTGGGCGGTTGCCGAGATAGAACGGTTATAAATTGAAATACTTATCATTCATCCTTTTAATCAACTTTCTATCCTAATTTATTTATTTAGATAATTTTTTATTTTTCGAAAAAGTATAGACTTTATTGCTATATATATATATATATATATATATATATATATATATATATATATATATATATATATATATATATATATATATATATATATATATATATATATCAGCGCTATTCTACACCTTCATTAAACATAGGTGTAGAATAACTATTCTACACCAAGACACACCCCACAGCTAGTCCGACCGCACCAACCAAAACCCAACAAGCCCACCCAACCCTGCGTCCCGACCGCACCAAACCAGCTACTAGCTTCTTCCCCGAAACAGCCGCGACTCCCTCGGCGGCCCAACCACGCGCGCCTGCCCCATCCCGGCTTCCAAATCGGCGTTGCCCCCGCCCCTACAGATCACATCGGCGACGCCCACTCCCCACCCTGCCCCGCCGGATCGGAGCGCCGCTGCCGACCGGTCGACCCCTCCACCTTGCCGTGCGGTAGCGGGTCCCCTCGTTCCCCGGCGAGGCGGCGTCCCCCTCCACCTCCATGGCGGCAACGACGGCCGGACCTCCCCTCCATGCGGCCCCAACACCTCAGACCACCTCAGCGCAGAAAAAAAAAAAAAAAAAGCACAGCCGGGCTGGTCTCAGTTTTGTTCAGCCGGACTAGTGACAGGTGAGTAGCATTGTTCAGTATCGTCTGAACTTCAGTTTTGTTCAGTATTAACATTCAGCAGCAAGTTGCTTCAGGTGGATAATAGCAGAAGTTGCTTGAGGTGAATACCAATTGTGCTTCAAGATCTTCGTTTCCCGTGGTGGGCTGTCGATGCACATGACATGGGAGCACACACGCGAGAGGAAGATAGAGGAGGTGAATGCTGTACGTGTTGTCATGATGATCTCAGGGCATTCTGGCATGGACTCAGCTTATGAGCGTTGGGGTGAGGATTATGAGATCGAGATGGATGGAAACTTGGCCTATGAGATCGAGATGGATGGAAACTTGGCCTACTCTGGTCACTGCTAAACTGGGGATGATGGGGAATACTGAGCTGATGGCAGAGAGTGCCATTTCTGCAAGTGCTTTTGAATGTCGATCTCTGAATGTGCTCTGAATGCAAGTGCTAGTTCTCTGAATGCATGTGCTTTCTGAATGGAAGCACGAGGCTGGCAAGTGCAAGTGCTAGTTCTCTGCAAGTGCTTTTACATTCTCTGAATGTGCTCTAAATGCAAGTGCTAGATCTCTAAATGTTCTCTGAATGCACGTATATCTTGGAATGTGCTCTGAATGTCGATCTTGGAATGTATATTTACAGCTTCATGTATCTTTACACTAGCAATAAGTTTTTTTCTTTAATTGTCTGAAAATTTCAGGTTTTATCATGAATGTTTTAGCTGAAGAATGCTCAACGCCGAGACATTATGGAGACTGTCAGTGTTGGAAGCCGCAATGAACTGAAAACAAAGCGTGGTGACACAGAGTCAGGCAGCTGCAGGCTCCAGTTGACTATCCATGGTGTCGATGGCTTGAACCAAACTAGGGAGTGAATAAAATAATCGAGAACACTTAATGTACTGAATGTAAATACTAAATGCATCTCTTGTAATACTGAATATATTTGCCATACTGATCTGGGGATAGAACATGATGAAGAACTGAGGGAGATTGAAAGTCTTGTCACTGAGTTTGCATATGGTCTAGCAAACGAGTCTAATGGTCACAAAATACTGACTGAATACCCTGACGTACTAAAAGAAAACTTTATAAATATTGAAAAAACAATCATAAATACTGAAAGCTAACTCAAACAAATTCACAAAATACATACCAAATACTTGTTGACAAAATTAAATGAAGATACAGAGAACTAAAGTTGTACAACCACGTGTATAAAGAATCTGAAAAATCAAGATATGACAGGATACTTAAGAATACTAACAAAATACTTGAAGTTATGATAATTACTGACAAGATACTCGGACATAGTAACAATATACTCGAGATACTGACTATTACTCGAGACATTGATAACTACTCGTAGATACTTGATAAAATACTTGGAGATACAGACAACTACTCTGAGATGCTAACAAAATACTTAAAGGGACTACTTAAGAATACTGATAAAATACTTGAAGTTACTAATTAATGATTACTAACAAGATACTCGAACATACTAACAATATACTTTCGAAGATATCTGACTACTACTCGGAGATATTTGAGAACTACTCGGAGATATCTTGATGAACAAGATACTCGGACATCTTGAGAAAAATACTCAAAGATACTTGACTACTACTTAGAGATACTGAGAACTACTCGGTGACAAACAAGATATTCGGACATATTGACAAAAATACTCAAAGATATTGATTACTACCGAATGTGTGAACCCTAAACTAAGCAAAATGTGTGAACCCTAAACTCAGCAAAATTGTGTTAAGTGTGCCCACACTACACCACTCGCCCTCGAGGGCCTACCGGCCCTCTCGGCCTCGATACCCTAATCTCAGCAGAATGTGTGAACCCTAAACTCGAAGAAAATGTATGAACCCTAAACTCGGCAAAATTGTTTTAAGTGTGCCCACAACTACACCACTCGCCCTCGAGGGCCTAATCGCCCTCTCGGCCTCGATACCTAATCTCGGCGAATGTGTGTGAACCCTAAACTCGGCAAAAATGTATGAACCCTAAACTCAAAGAAAATGTATGAACCCTAAACTCAGCAAGGAACAATAACCCTAAACTCGACAAACGGAGCTCTAATGAAACCATTTGCAACAAACAAAGACAACAAATTGAAACATGTGGATGACCAAAAACCCCAATGTGCGGTAGGGGCATGCTCTTTTTAAAAACTAAAACAACATGAACCCTAATCGCAAATGTAATGTGTGAACCCTAATCACAAAGAAATGTGTGAACCCTAATCTCAACAAAATGTTGAGACCCTAATCTCAGCAGAATGTAAAACCCTAATCGCAACACAATCTATGAACCGTAATCTCATCACAAAAAAATATGGACCCTAAACTCACCAACAGACCATGAACCCTAAACTCAACAAAATATCATTAAAAGTGTCTCTCTAAAACCTTGCACGGGAGGGGCATGCTTTTGAAAAGACACTTTCGCCCCCAAAACCCTAAACTTAAGGATTCTTGTCAAAATAACGACAATAAAAAAATCCTAAACTCGGCAACCGCCATGAACCCTAAACTCGGCAAACGCCATGAACCCTAAACTTCGGCAAACACCATGAACCCTAAACTCGGCAAATGTCATTAAAAGTGTTTCCCCGAAAACCTTACAGTAGGGGGCAAGCTTTTAAAAAAGACTCTCGCCCTGAAACCCTAAACTTAATAATCATTGATAACTACTGAAAAATCAACAAAACCTAATCTCAGCAGAATACTTAAAAATATTTGAAGATATCAACAAAATATTTGAAGATACTTGACAAAATACTTTAAAAATACTAACAACTACTTAGAGATATTACTAATTACTGAAGTAATAGTACCTTTCACAATCTACTGACAGAAAAATACTGAAGAAATACTAGAAACAAAATAATTAAAGATACTGACCACCATTTGATGAGATATTGACATACTTAACAAACGTATTAACAAAATACTGACAAGATAAGTACCTAGGAAAAAAATAAATATTGTTGAATATAACTATTGTTATCCTTTACAGTATGCATGGTACATACATGCACTAATGATAACTTTATATATATGAAAAATACGTTGACACACGCACCACTAAAAGTCACATGTGGCACTTCATTCGACCATGGACGTTAAGAAATTGTCTAAAACAGCAATGATGTACTTCGTCCTATTTCGTTTGTATCTTCAAATATTTCATCGGTATTACATCAATAGCTATCAGTATTCAGTCAGTAACGATTAGTATCCGGTCAGTACTTGTCAGTATTATGATTCCAGTTGTTGTTTTTTCTTTCAGTACTTGATAGAATTTCAGTAGCTTCTAGGTCAGTATTTGACAGTATTTTTCCTTCCTTGTCAGTAAGTACTAATATATTGTTAGTATTTCTCAGTACTCATGCACAGTAGGCAGTATTTTTCGTCATTAATTCTATATTGTTAGTATTTCTCAGTACTCATATGCAGTGGTCAGTATTTTTCATCATTTTTCGTCAGTATTTCTCAGCACTCATGCGCAGTGGTCAGTATTTTTCATTATTTTTCGACAGTATTTCTCAGTATTGTCAGTATTCCCAGTAGTTCTGTCAGTATTGATTCAAGGTAATGGTCATTAGTTGATCTTAGTTTTCAGTATCTCTCAGTATATCTCGGTTTTAATATTCAGTATCGCTCAGTATGTCATTAGTACTGACTTGTTCATCTCATTTTTCAGAATCTCTATATATCAGTTTTTAGTTGATATACGCTATTCACCTACTCTGTTACCAAGTTACCAGGTTGATTTCATCTCTTGTTAGCGGTTCTTCATTTGAGTTGCATCAGTAATAAATTTGTTTCTGTTGTCCGAGTTACATCGTCCGATCAATTGTCTGAACTGTCCAAATCCATACGTGATGTCCAGTTGCATCGTTCATTAATTGTCTGAGCTTCCAAATGCATCATGAGCTTTGCTTGAGTGGTTCAGTCGTTATACAAAGAGCCTTCTGTTTTTGTCTAAATTGTTCATGAATCTGAATTTAAGCTAGGCCATGGCTTTAGTAGAACAAAACTGAATCCGACGCTATAACCAAATTGCTTGCGTGGTCGACTACTGAATGTGCTGCAACATGGTCACGGATGGCAAGCTGAAGCCCCACTACCTGTCTCAGCTTCAGTAGGACTGCAGGAGGGCCCAGACAAGCAAGCGGAAGGGCACGGAAGGTGCCTAGCTGCAACTGGCACCACGGCGGCACAAGCCGAGGTCGATCCACTGGAAGTTCACCATCGTCAGGGGCCCTGCCAAGCGAGCTAAAGTGGTCACGCGTGTGTAGGGGATCCGGGTGCGCAGGGGCATGTGGGACTCAACGACTGCCTGTATGGCTGGCTGCCGACTCGGAACCGAAGTGGCTGCTGGAGCAGCCGATGGCCATGGCTGCAGGCGGCGCTCGGGATCCCATGGCCATGGCCGCCGGGCCGCTCGTGGAGGTCCTTCTAGACTTGGAATCGGGGAGGAGGAGGGCCGCCCTCTGCCGCCGGTGGAGCAGCGAGTGCCCGACCGCGGTTGCCGCGAGCTTCGGCCTCATCTGCCATCGAATGCTGGTTGGAGGTGGGGACCGCCGAGGACTGGACGACGGGGATGAGGAGGGGTCGGGCGGATGCCGTGGGGCGCCTGGGAAGTGGCGGCGCTATTGCGGTCGGAGAAGCAAGGGGCGAGTCAGGGTGGGCGGTGAGCGGGTTTCCTCTGGTGCAGTCGGGTTCGGAGGTGGACTGGTTGTTGGGGGTCAGATCGGGTCGGCTGGCTGTGTCTAGGTGTAGGATAAGCTATGTTACACCTAGGTGTAATATATATATATATATATATATATATATATATATATATATATGTGTGGTAAATTTTTTTTACACCCTAGGTGTAGTTACTCTCTCCTGTTAACTGAATAGATCATGTGCCGAGTAGCTTAGCGGGTCCACAAACGAGTGCATCCGAAAGCCATCCGATTTTTACGCATATAGGTTGTTGATACGTATCCACATCCACATACTTCCTCCGGGATGGTATTAGAAGTCGTTTTGGACAAGGTTTGGGTCAAACATCGGGGAATATAAATCATCAATAACTTTTAAGTTGTTGAGTTTGTAAATGTAAAAATTATATGAATAGATTTGTCTTAAAAATACTTTAATAAAAATATACATATATCACATCTTCATAAATATTTTTATAATAACAAGAGGTTAAAGTTGTGTTTTGGAGACCGGTGTCGCTTTGTCCTAGATGACTTCTAATAACATCCCGAAGGGAAGTATTTCAAGCGAGCGCGCCCGACCCTCTCAGCGTCGTCGCCCGGCCGCGACCTCGCATCCGGCGGCGGCCTGTGACCTGCTACCCCCTTCCCTCAGCTCCTCCCGGCGGTGGCCACAACACACTAGCATCCCCTCCACCCACTAGCGGCGGTGGGCCATCTTCCCATCCGGGCGCTCCGCGACCTCCAACGGCGGCGCGGCCAGGCCATCGCGCTCCGCGGCCCCGGCTATGGCGCGGCCGCCAGGCCACCGAGTTTCGTGGCCCGGCAACGGCCTTGCCCAGCCCAAGCGCTCGGGGCGGCGGCCGGCGGCGGCAAGCGCCACCGGCAGCGAGCACCCTCAACTGCACTCTTGGCGCGACGGATCTGGATGCAGTCGGTGGCCAAGGTGTTTCAATGGTGCCTCCTTCGTGAAGCTGCTCCGATCCGCTCTGCTGCCCTCATCGTGGGATTTGATTCATGCAATACTGCCAGCATGAGCGGCTCGCCGATAGGATGCATTGGCAGTGAAGGCGCTGATTCAATTATCTTTTTTTTTTTGACAAGTGATTCAATTATATTTGGATTTTTAGTACTGATTACTGATAATTTAATTTTGACATGAATATTACATTGGCGTTCATATGTATGAATGCATACTTCTCAAAACCATATCTTTTACTACTACATATAAAGGATGAAAGGGGGTCATTTTTTGGTGTGACATTTGTTTGTGTCCACCCCTCTCCCTGGCATGCGAACGCGCCCCCCTCTCCATGCCTTTTCCTGTCATGCAAAAATAGAATCTTTACTACCTTCCTCCCCTCCGCTCGGTCAAAAAAGAAATATACCGTGATCCATGCAACTTGTCTCCCCACAATCTCCGTCACCGCGTCCGCTCCCTCCGCAGCCCCTCCTCGCGACAACGCGCCGCCTCCACCTGCGACGCCTCCTCCTCCTCCTCCTCGCAACACTGCCTCCTCATCGCATCGATGGCGTGGCAGAAATCGGAGAAGGTCACGCCCCCGCCGCATCCAGCGCCCACACTACCAGGATCCCCGATGACCGCACCGCCGGCGGCAACAGGACGATCGTTGCCGCCCTTCTCGCCTCCCCTGTGCCCTCGCTGTCCTCGTCGTGGCCTCTCCTCCGGACCGAGAGCCAAGCGCGCCGAGGCCGGGGTGGCGGATCTCGATCTGGGGCGCGAGCACGTGCAGCCCCTGCGGCGCTAGAGACGGAGAAGGAGGTTCGTCCCGTCGTCTTCGTCGAGCGCGCTGTGGAGCCAGAGCGCGAGCCGGAGCCGGAGCCCGAGCCCAAGCACACGGCGCACGTGGAGCGGAGCAGGTCGGAGGCGCCGGCAGAGACGGAGCTGCCGCGGCTCCCGGCGCGCCTGCACAAATCGGCGTTCGCGCACTTCAGCGCCGTGGTGGAGGAGACCGTGCGCGCGATGAAGGTGCAGCGCCCGGCCATGAGGAACTCACGTCGTCCTCGCCGTCGTGCACCGCGGCCATCCTTGCATTGCAGATCCATGGCCGCACCAGCAAGCTGCTCGTGGTCGTGCGGCACTCCGTGTTGGTCATCTACCGTGGCGTTGGTAAAGATTCCATGATGAATTGATGACCATGTCGTAGCTATTTCGAGCCAGGTGAGGACTGACAAGCTTTCAGTTACTATGCTGTAATGTTTATCTCCTTGCAAAGATAGCATTTCATTCCTTCTTTTATTGGACGTTAAGATCCAGTTTGCAAATAATCACATATTTCTAACTATTGCTTTAAAAAAATTGAATGACCATGCTTAGGATCAATAAATTTAACATGGAACATGTATTATTCATCTCAAACGAGTTCCTAATTGATGTGTATTGACATAGTTATGCAGATTTGGCTTTCATGCAGGTTAACAGTAAGGTCAAGGCTACTTATTACATGTACTATGTGAACTATCAATTAATAAACAAATGCAAGCATGCTGTTGGCCTATAAAAGGTATTTTGTCTTTTTAATTAATAATGAGCTCGAGCACCCTGAAGTTATTAGATTAGATAATATTAAACTTGAAGAGCGTTGTACCAAATTTTCGAAAACTTCCTCTGTTGCGAAATATGTGATCCTGATGTTATCATGTTATCATGAAAACTGATGAAAGAGCCCATCAGCCAGTCAAGTGAAAATTAGGTGCAGTTATGGTTTTTTGAACATCACTGAATGGCTAACTGGTGGTTGCTAATGTGATAGCTTTTACATGTGTGTTAGCTTTCTGTCAGGAAACTGAAAATTAGTTGCAGAACTACAGTTATGGTTTTTTTAACATGACTGAATGTTCAGCTGAAATTTGAAGAATTTTTAATCCTCTATTTGTTTATATTTGCAGGCCCATAGTTTGAATCATATGTATGTTTTTTCCTGAATAAAGAATCATATCCTATTTCTGAGCCAATAGATAGATCCTGTATGAGCCAGGCTGTTGTATTGTATCAAATGTTCCCGCATTGTCATGGATAATTGGTGTTGACTGTGTTTCTGAATTTCTACTTCCTAACTGGTGTTCAGGTGCCAGGTACAAGTGCATGCTTAGCGCCTCAACCCCATGGTGCCAATACTATTAGTGGTTGTATAAGAAAAATTATGGTTGCTGGAGGGTTGCGATATCTTTCACTTTTCTAGGCACAACATATTAAAATTAAATCTAATGTCATTCGACAATTTAAGCTCTGAGGAATACACTTATTTCATTATTTATGCACTAAAAATAGACTAATTTCAAGTGTGATAATTACTGCATTGGAGATGGGAAGCATAATCATAAAGGGTGTGGTGTTCCTGCAGTGACCCTTTGGCATCGCCGCCTCGCTAAACTCAGTCCCGCTGGCTCCACGTCTGCCTACCGGCACCTACCGCATGACGCTGTGATGGAGGTAAATAAAACAGTTCAGTCACTACATTGTTGCATATTGCTTGTTAACAAAAGCTCACTTCAACATCTGCTTTGGTTTGTTTTCAAATCCGGCCAAAGCAATGCCTGTAATGAGGTAAATAAAATAGATGTTATCATACTGCTTGTTAGAGCTTTTGTAAAAAAATTCCAAATTCAGTGCCTCTCTGCATTGTTGCATGTTGCATCTTTTAACATATTAGCATGGTATAGTTAGAGAAAACTTATATATATTATCCATGGCCTTGATAGTGTATCCCTAATTAAATAAGTGTATCCACAGGTCAAGACTACTAAGTTTGAAATCTGATTCCAGAAGCCAAGGAATTATACTAGATGTACATCCTTTGTCCTAGAAAAGCCTACCCTATGTCATATATGGCCACCTACTACTGCAATGGATATTATATAGAATGTAAGTAAATAAAGTAACTGTCAGCCTTCCTTAAGAATTCCTTCTCACCAGCAGCTTACAAGGTCTATTGTATAGATATTATCTTGATTGCTGATTGTTGTTTTCCTTGAAAAAGCTTGATTTAGAGGTAGCTTTGTTGCTCATAGGACCCATACCTGTGTGCACTATTGGTGAATTGATCTTCGTTCTATCCCATGCATTTGTTAGTTGTTACATGGCATATACTATTGTTTCAAGGGAATTACTATTGTTGTCATCTCCACTACTCTTTCAGCTGTCTTACCTTTTCACGTCATCAATGTAAAAATATTTCTTTAGCTTGTCATTTAATCTCACTATGTTAAACCATTCATTTTCTCCTATAGTTCAGTAGGACGAACTACAATGTGGCATAGTCGCATAGAAATATATTGCTTTCTTTTTAGAATAGCCTCTATCAGTTCACAAGTAATGAGTGTTTGAGAATTTTGTTTTCAACACTCCAGTATTGTTAAGCATTTCTTTTCAACATTCCTGCTATCGTGGACTACATGTGTGAGGGGAACACAGGAAATCAAGTTGCATGTCGGTGTTGCTACTTTCTGCTGTTCACCATGGCTTGAAATTCCTGCTGCAGTAGTTGCTACACAATCATGACCAAATCCATCAAATTTGCATTGTTCAATAACAAGACGTTTGGCTACATTTGGGGGCAATTCTGAAACATGGCCGTTTGGTAGAAATTTAGAGGGTTTTTCATGCAATGGAGATTCTTGTCACTTGATCTTGCCTGTTCACAAACCACCTCTTTATCTACTACAACCCTAGCAGTTTCCCTCCTTCCACCAGCATTTTCAGCCTGATTTAGCTTATTGTTTAAGTTAACATTATCCTGGAAGTTGGAGACCAAAAATGATAGCAGAATATGAAAATATTAGCTCATTTTTTTTTTATCCAGTTAAATGCAAGAACTACGTACTAAAAATAAAATGTTTCGTATGTGTTGTGTGAATATGCAGGGTCAGAAATAGGATTTTGTTTTTTTACTATGCTTTGCTTATTTTCACATCCATGGCGGGTTGCTTTTAATTGATGGTTCTCGCATGCAGTTCCCGTTCTTCTGTACATCATAGATCGAAGGATATGGGCATCTGGAAAGTTGTTTTACAAACGAGAAAAGTCATAACTGTTGGCCAGTACCTAAACTTTCCACATGAAAGGTCCATGTGTTCAAGTAACAATTTGGTTTCTCTTTCTAAAAGGCCTAGCAGGCAATCAAGTGCATACTATTTTATCATTTGACACTGCAGGTACCATCAGGGAAGTGCCTTATGGAGCTCATAGTGACTGACTGGTTTAAGGACACCAAGCTTATGGGTCATGTTGCTAGGCGGAAAGGATCAGTAGGTGCAGCAAGCAGTTGTGGCAAAATGATTTTTTGAATGCACACTTTATGAAGCAATGATATTTTTGTTAAGGATTCATATTGTTCCATTCTATCATTTGTTTATTATCTTTCCTGTTGTTATAGAATCTTTAAATCACAACATTATTTACTGTTTTCCATCATTGAGCACTCATGAATTTTGTCTGTTTGCAAAATATTGAGTTATGAGAAAAGGGAATGATTGCAACTCAAGTTCACTAAGCATTTCAGTAGCCCAGGAAAGATACTTCGTATGACTTTCAGGATTACAGTTGTTAGGTATAGTTCGGATCTTGTATTTAGCTTCAGTCAACTTCCCGGTCTTCATTGGTTGTTCCATTGCTAGAGTGGCTTGGTCATGAGCCGTGACTCAAATGTGCAGCATCGTTTCCCAAATAAACCAGCTAATGTTATATATATGTGGTTGACAATCTCTTTCTAAGCTTGTGTTTCATTACTAACATGAAATCTCCTAATGTATCATTGCTACGAAATCCGTGATTGATTATGTTGCTTTCACAAAACTTGTTTGGATTAAATATCATTTTAATATCATTATTTAATTTCATAGTATTGTTATCTTATCATGCGATCCATGTTTTTTATATAAAATTTAGTTATCCCGTAGCAACACACGGGCGTTCAACTAGTGTATATACATATACTCCAGAAACAATATGTATGCATGCATGCTTCTCGTATATATGTAGACATACTTTTGACAAGAAAATTATATACTTATATCCCATATACTTTATTCCAAAAAATAGTATGGACATATAGACATACTCGTTTATAAAATATAGTACAGAGTATAGGTACCGTCTTCTCTAACAGCCAATAAAATAGTATATATGCGTATATACTCTTCTGAAATTAGTATGTATATATACACTCCAATTGAAAAAGTATGTGTATATACTCTTCTAAAACTAGTACGTGTACATGTATGTACTCCCTTTCAAGTATGTGTATATACTTCCATACAAAACTATGGACACATACTAATAAATCGAAAGTATGCCTACATACTCTGAAATTATGCGCAGTGAGCATACTTTAATCAATATACTCTTTAGGTAATATAATGAATTATATATACATACTCCATACGCGTACAATATTTTATAAAGTAATACACCCAACCGGCCAACCTGAGATGGAGTACCGAACCGAGAATCACGGCGACAATGCAGTAAATAATATTTTTTATTTCATTCCTTAATTATCTCACCCGGATAGGAACAGCCTTAATTAGATCCGATTTACCCCTACGAACCCGTCATGGCCAGCTGAGTCACAAGCTACAGTTCAAAACAGTAGGGTGTAGATACTCTGGGTGTATAAAAAGTACACCCTATATATATATATAGGGTAAATTTTTTCTACACCCTAGGTGTAGTTACACCCATGTGTATATCTCAAGATTTGTGGTATATATGACCGAACGAAGTGCATGTGGATGAAGTATATGATCATACTAGACCATATATGGTGGTATATATGTTAAGTATGCATTCATACTTTGAGTATATAGATATACTTTTTTTTATATACACCAGTAGTGGCATTTTATGTAATATATTAAAAATATGGGTTTCATCGAAATTTTTTTCGTAGTAAGATCTAGAGTATCTTAATATGAGTATCTAAACATACTCAAACCAATAAACAAGTATGAACACATACACAATGTGGTTTTTTGAATATGGGTGTAACTACACCCGGGTGTATAGAAAGTGCTATATATATATATATATATATATATATATATATATATATATATATATATATATATATATATATATATATATATATATATATATATATATATATATATATATATATATATATATATATATATATATATATTTGGAGAGGTGGGCTCTACTACGCCCTCGGACACGTGTCCATTTTTCATCTCATTTTTTTAGCATAGCCCATATCATTTCTCTTTTCTTTCAAAGTAGATTCCCGGATGTCAAGTTTCTCTTTTTGGACGAAATCATAGCAAATCTATTTGTACCATATCATACTTGGCAACAACTTAGACTAGATAGAGCCTATGCAACCCACATAAATCAGGTTTTTTTCAGGATGAGCTTTTAGACTTAGCCACTAAACCCAAACTTTAGAGAAATTCGAATTATAAACTAGGCACGGAAACATAAGACAGAGCAACTATTCATCATTTCAACAAGGGACTAAGACTAAACATTTTCATAGCTCATATATATAAGCATTAAGGCACATAGAAGAGCTCTATTTTTGGAATTTTTTTTTAGTTTTAGTCATTTTTTTTTTAATGCAAGATTGCTGAAATTTAAACATGCTTTGAAAATAAAATAAAATTTGATGAAAGTAAATATGCAATGCAATGATACCTGCGGGGGTCCTCCCCCAAGCTATCTAGAGGCCTACCGATCGGGATCGAAGCCTTGGTGCCTCCCGCATGTTTCCTCGCGTGCGTTGCGGTAGCCATGTTGGACTCCAATTGGGTCCATCTCTGGCGACTCTGCTTGCTCCCGCCTGCCCCAGCATCGCCCCGGTGTTTTGCACATGGGTGTTGAGCGTGTGCTCAATGTTCCTAGTGCGGACGTCCGAGGTGTCTTCGCGGTGGATACCAATAGCCTCCACCCCTTGTGGTGGTTTGTCTTCTTGGACCGGGCGGAGGCATATCGTCGGAGCCGTCGTCAAAAGTCAAATCTGTTGGCCCTCCATCTTTGCCAGTATCTCCTTCAGCCACTGGTGGTACCGGTGTGCAGGCGGCGGCTCCCACCTAGGATCATACCCGGGTATTACCCCAGGGGTCCCCCATAGGATGAGGCCATCTTTTGCTGGAACATCGGTGTAAGCCGTGGCTATGGGCGTGGCTGTGGCGTGAAGTAGGGCCCATGGGAGGAGGATCCGACCTCCCGGTCTCCCGACACTTGCGTGTGGAACTGATAGGGGTATCTTTCTGCGCAAGCTATCGCCAGATCTCGAGCTCAAATATTAGTACGGCTTTTATACAACCTGTAAGTCCGGGTTAGGTAACCGAACTATAGTTGCATAGCCGAGGAAAAGATGACCAAGCTCGCCCGGATGGTAAAATCTTAATTAAATGGCCCCCGCACAAGGCGTACAACTTGATCAAAAATCCCCGGGTGTGGAAATGTACTCTATTTGTTGATCATCCAAAGCTCCAATCGCTGAAGCGAGGCGTGTGATGAGGGATGTGCGGTGACGTAAAACATCAACTTTTGTGATAATATGTAAAAAAGTTCCTGCACATCTCCACCACTGGAGCTACTTTCTCCTTGTGGACAATAGCATAGAGTAATTTCAATTCAATTTCATTCACCCATCTAACCCCGTGTCTAGGAAACAAAGTCAGCGAGATCCAGCGATGGATATATCTAAGTGATGGGTGCTGGATCTGTGAGTGGCGAGGTTTGAAAGCACCGGCCTCATGAGCACCGGATATCTCCTCCCAAAAGTGATTCCTAACAAAGTCGGGAAGAGCGGCATCTATGTCTAATGCACATCTATAACTGAAACCCCAGTGACGAGCTAGGTCCGCCCAAGTAACATGATAAGGTTTACCAAAGAGGCGGAAAGAAATTCCTAGCTGGTCCTCTACTAATGTGCATAAGAACTGGATTGTCAGGAGGCGAGAACCTTCCTCCCTCGAGAGGGGAATATCCTCGCCACCCGACGCTCTCCAAAGGATAGGGAATTCATCGTCCATACCTGTTTGTTTGAGAAGCTCGTTGTAGGTATTTCTTAGCGTAAGCAGTAAAGTCCGCAAGCGCACGGAAAGTACCGTTGTAGCACTTCACCCGGAAGTATTCAGGGTATCGTATTTTCCACAGGGAACGGGTGTAAAGTCTCTCGAACTAGTTCTCCCGGAGAGATGAGATGAAAAGTAATATGGGTAGTGAGGTTTTCTAAGGGTAAAGATCCCGAGTGAAGTTAATCTTGTTCACTATCGATTTGCTTCGGTCACCGGAGCGCACCCGGTGCCAGCGATACCCAAGATAGCACCTACACCATACGAGACGTGGGGGATTACAAGGGCCGGACAGAGCCGTCACCACCACCGCCTACCACCTCGTCCGTCGTATATGGAGCGAAAACGAAGGTAGACTATAGCCTAGACACCACGCCTATGCTATCTTCCACTACTCTAGCGTGTCGACAAGGCTTACCCGTCCCCGGGGTCCTTCTACTAGAGCACTCGTGAGCGACAATTCAACAAACAAATAATGAATAAAGATAATTTACTCAAGAACTTAATACCGAAAAGATAAACAACGATAATTCTTACTTGCAATTAGTAGAACGATCATAGAGGTGCGAGTGTAGAGGAAGCCGATACTCCGGACTTCCTTCTAACTCTTCCTCACTCACTCCCTCTTATTCACAAGTGGATGAAAGAATGGAATGGAATTTATTGAATACTCAAGTGTTGAGTGATGGAATTACAAGAGAGGAGGGCCTCTTTATATAGTGGAGAGGAGGAGAGAATGGAGGGCTCTCCATGTCTCTAGCCTAAAAATGACTTCATGCAGCATGCAACCACGTGGATTGGCGCCAAAATGTTTTCCTCCCGAAATGTGTCGAAAATCGGGCGGGAACCGGTCGGGAAGGTGCGAGAACCGGAGCAAAACCGGAGAAATCTGCTTGTCAACGTTTGCGGGTTGAAAACCAGGTTCGAGTAGTCAAAAACCGGCCGAACGGCCGAACCGCCGGTTCAACCCGGCTCGGCGGAATAGCGCCACCCCTCCTGGCCGTCCGCTTCAGCGTCTTGACGCCGCCGTGCCCCGGACCGCCGGCCGCGCCGCGCCGTTCCGCCCGGCGTCGCCGGCGAATCCCGAGCCGCCATTATCGCCCCGCACTTGAATTTCAGGCGGCCGCCCAGCCTTGCGTCTTTTGCCGCGTGTGGGGCCGCTGGGTAATGGGCCCCGTCCGTCGGCTTTGGCGGCGTTGACTTGAGAATCGCGGCGTCGGGGATCATCATTTTATGTGGATTCTTCTTTGTACAATATCTTTTGATTCGGAGTCCAAACATAGCAAGTGATATGTCTATTTTGATCGACCGACGAGCTCTTCGCAATGGTGTACTCCATTTCATCACTCTTGATAGTTTTTATCTGCGAAAAATTGGAAAGTCCTGCAAAATAACTAGAGCATCGAAACTTGTGGAACTCGTCGGATAAATAATATTTAATTATGATTTGATATGGAATTTTATTATTTTATATGCATCTCGACGGTCATAAAACATGTGTTAATGGCGTCAACACTCGGGTCGAGTCCGGGCGTGTCTTTGGAACACACGGTCCTTGAGTAGGAGATATGCTTGCATCTCCCCGATCTCCACGGATGTCGAGGTACGGCGCGTCGGCCGTCGATTGTCGGGGAGCTTGAGCTTCTTCCTCCCCGACGCGTCGCGGCGTCTTCTTGCATGGGGAGCCTTCGAGGTCGTCGAAGTTGAGGGCGGAGCTTGTGCTTGTTTGTCATGAGCTATGTCTTGACGGCCGCCTCAACCCGTGAAAATCTTCCCAGCCTTCTTCATGGCTAATTTGCAAAAACGATTGAGCGAGACCTCGGGTGTCAAGGGTTAGATGAAAGTATGAACTTTCACACCCGTGATCTTGCTCGGCATAATGTTTTTGGTGGAGAAAAATGGAGTGTACAACAAAGTGGGAGAGAGTGTGAGAGTGAGAAAGAGTAAAAATGAGAGGTGTGTGCTCTCACACCGGTGCTTTCGGGCTATTTATAGCCGAGCTAACGGCCGGGGCCGCTCCACACAATCGGATAGGAGCCGTTGGCAAGGCGGGGCCCAGCCTTGGCGGCCAGTGTCGGGCGCACCTTGGGGTGCGCTGTAGCACCACCCCTCCCAGCAGCCGCTGGCGTGTTTTGGCGGGGCGTGCACAACGGTCCGCGAAAAGTTCGTGGCCGTTGTTTTGCTCGCTACTGTTCGGACTTGTTTTCTCCCCTTTTTGAATTTCTCCAAAATTTTCAAATATAAATTTATTCTTTTAAATAGAAAAAAATTATTTAAAAGTATTTTTGTATATACATTTTATGTAGGAAATATTTTTTTTTTTATTTTTCATGAAAGAATTCATTTTATTTATAAAGATTTTTTTTTTTTGGTTTTCAAAATTATTTACTTATAGATTTTATGTAATGATTTTTTTTAAATATACCCCATTTTTTTTTTTAGCGGGTTATTTATAGTTAGCCCGTCGACTCTCCCCTCAAGCATCTTGGCGGGAAGTACCTCGCCCAAGGTCTCGAGTCGAGATCCTTCAACACTCCACACACGGTTTTGATGATGATGATATCCGGGTGTGTTGTTGCTTGTACCCAATGAATGGGCATTTTACCGCCTTACTCTTGGCGTGGAAGACTATGAAGCCTTTCCCCATGCGGATATCGGCTTTGGGTCATAGAGAGAAACGGTCTCCCGGGAGGAGAGACGTATCCTCTCGATGGGCCCATATCTAGGATCACAAAATCTGCGGGGATGTACTTTGTCTCAGATTTTGACTAGCACGTCTTCGAGTATTTCCTCCGGCCGCCTTGTTGATTGATCGCCATTTGGAGGGCGAAGTTGGCGGGGAGTAAGTGTTCCTCCATGGATTCTATTGAAGGTGGCCTTGGACATCACATTGATCTTGGCCCCAAGGTCACGCGAGCATGCATTGAAGGTATGGGGGGCCAACGGTAGCGGTGATAAGCGACGCCCGGGATCACCCTTCTTGGCAATGAATGGTAACCTCCCGCGGGGATCTTCTTTAGCTCATCGGGTTGGCCGAGCCTCGGAGATATCATGTTAACCCGACTCGTGCGGGACCTCGGGTTGCCCCATCGGATCCTACCCGGAGTCGTTAAAGCGGCTACATGGCGACAATCCCTGGGGGGCCAGCGTATGCGTATCATTTTGTTGAAGGCGAAGTTGATTCTTCACGGTGATGTCAACCCTTCGAGCTTATTATTCACTCCTTCAAGGATTTTGTCTTGATGGCTTATCTTTTTTGGTGAGATTTTCGTTAATCTTGGCTTGGCCCAATACAGTCATTGAGTGAAGGACCGGAGCTATAATTGGAACTATAGCCCTGGTTACCTTAGAATGGTGGCTTTGGGTTTGGTTGTTCGACCCTTCGCGAGGTTGGCGATACCCGTTCTTTGTTGTTGATGAAACGGCTTCTTCCGCGCGGTCTCGGGGCAATTATTTCTGGTGACCAACTTCACCACGGTCTCACCGCGTCATGTGTGAGTGCGTAGGGCGTAAAATCCCGGCGCTCTTGGGTAGTAGAGTAAATCTTTGCGCTCCTCCGGCTTTTTCGGCAAAAGATCCATTTTGCGGCAAGCATATCAGCCTCCTTCACGGTATGCATGCCTTTTTATGTTTTGCTAGGGTCTGTCTTCTCCCGGCTACGATTTGCGCCATTTTATCAATCGGGGGTTGTTGCGATCGATGGTGGCGATAAGAATGCGCCACCGGCATTTCGCGTCGATGTGCCCCCGATATGGCCGTGAGACCATTGTAGGATTACGGAGCACCAGCCGGTTCTCCATCCCGTGGTGCGGGCATGCTAGAATGTATTCTTGCGGCCTTTCCCACGCCTTTGGAATGGGCTCTATTGATGTCTGGCGGAAATTGGCGATTCTTCCCCTCGGGGCATTGGTTTTGCCCATGGGGAAAAACTTAGCCAGGAGCGCCCCGCGAAGCACTTAGCCCACGTCTTTGACTACTTCCTTGTCCTTGTAGAACCCTTTGTTTCGCCTTCCCTACGAGGAGAAAGGAAATAGCGGAACTGATAACGTCGGGTTCGGCGTCCTTGATAACGATTGTGTCGCACGGCTCAAGGAAGTGTTGAAGATGAGCGTTGGCGTCCTCACTAGGCGATCCACGAGAATGGGTGGCTGCACCATAGTGATCGGCCAGTCTTGCATTCAAAGTTCTTGTCGCCACATTCACCACCGGCCCGGTGGAGCACGTTGGTGGCCGGGAAGTAGAAAATCGTAATGATTTACGGGCCATAGCTTGTGATCGGTTTGGTGCGGGGATGTCGGTCTCGTTGTTAGGGTTACGGCTGAAGAAGAAGCGCGAGACTGTTCTTCTTCCTTAGGAGTGCCTGCGGATCGAAGATGAAGTTTTTCCGGCGGTTGGAAACGACATACACTATCTGTTTTCATCCACAAACGGGAGAAAACATAAAATATTAGCCTGTATGAGCAAATGGTAGCCCGCGCTGCAGTTCATATTCATAGCCCGGCTATTTTATATTTTTTTCATAATGCCTTCCCAAACAGCGGCGCTAGAAATGCTTGTTGACATTTCTTAGCGCAATCAAAGGAAATGGTATAAAACCCATCCCCAATAACGGCGCCCGAAATGTGCCGCTGATATTCCCAAGTGAAACCACCATGTCGGTGATCCGAACGGAACGTCAACGGGATAGATCTTGCCATCTTAGACATTTCATCCGCAGCGCGCGCGGATCTATCATTGTAGCATTTCACCCTAAGTATTCGGGGGTATCGTTATTTATATTTTCCCAAAGGAAGGCATGTGTTTATTAGCATGGCATCGAATAGAGGAACATGTGTTTGCTTAGACCAAATTGTTCATAACGAGGGGTAAGCAATAACGATTTATGGATAGTGTGACACACACTTAAGAATCCACCGGCAAAGGATAAAGAAAATAGATAAAGAATAAATGAATAACCTAATGGAGTAATTCTAATGTATCTAGTGATGGCCATACAAATGAATAGTTAGGATCATATGCAAAACATGATTTAAGCATGGTTAGGTCTAGGATACCGGGAAGACCCCACCGGAAGAACTTCCACCGAGGCATTTACGAACTCCTACATCACATACGAGGCGTGTGGGGGGGATTTCAAGGGGACGGTCAAGGCTTGTCATGACCCGGCCGCCTACCCCTCAACCGTGGCATGCTCTCATATTCGCGGGTGTCGTAATACCCGGGCACCATGCCTCATATATCGAGCACTACTCTTGTCCCCCGGGATCCCCCTTTCGTCGAATGGACGGACTAGAACAAGAGCAAACCCTCAGGAACAACGAACCGATATCCCACCTCTAATCAAGTTAGGCATATGATGATCGATGAAGAACTGAGATGAACATGTCAAGATTAGGATATGTAAACTATATGCTAGTTCATATACCAACACAAGAACATGAACAAGACTATACTCTAGTTCATAAGTTAGGCCAAGAACATAAATATAAGACTTGCAAATAGAAGAATGCTCCATTGAGAAGATATATTACCAAGGCACTTTCTTCTAGGAGACAAGCCCTCCTTATAGCTCTTCTACTCCAAGTGCTAACCAAGAACTAAGAAGAAGAAGAAGTAGTAGAAGAAGAGAGAGAGAGGTAGAGGTGGTAGAGAGAGGAAGATTGCTTTGGTTTGTCGACTCCAAGTGGTGTGTGTTGAGAGAGGAAGAGGGGGGACTACTTATACACTTGGAGGAGGGGCCTAAGTGCTAATTTACACCAAAAAACCGACTGGTACACCTTCCTAATCAGACCAAACCGACCATCCCACATCGGTAGCCCCGGAAGGAAGGTTAACAAACCGCCTCCCCGGCTGGGCGGGGCCGCCTCGGGGAGGTGCGGCGGCGCGCAAAGGGTGCAAGCGCACCCCAGGCTCGACCGGCCCGGGTCTCGGTGGGTTGGCTTCCTTCGTCTTGAAAAGTTGTGGGCCGGGCTTGGCTCGCCCAATTTTGATGTTTTAGGTCGATTTGCTCTGGGCTTGTGTTTTGCAATAATGCGCTTCCCCGATGATGCGTACTTTGGTCGATTTTCCACTTGCTTTTATTATAAATCTGCAAAATAAAATACTAGACACTACAAGTGGAATTTTATTAGTGATAAATGTATATGAGTATAAAAAGGTATAGTTTTTACCCCCTTTATGGTAGTAAGTTGACGGGAAAAATATGTCGTTGGTTACCGTCAACGACCCCTCCTCCCTCACCGCCCGCCACCGCCCCCGCCCCAAGCGCCCGGCCGCCCGCCGCCCGTCGGCGCCCTGGCCGGCGCGGCCACCCCGCCCTACACCGCCATCACCATCTCCCCTTCCTCCTCTCCCGATCATCAATTGGGTGTCAATTCCGCCCAATCTAGCCGAGTCGGCGATCTTCTAACACTTTTCTTTTTCGTCTATACATTTGATCATGTAATCGACATAATTGGTTGACTTTGCTTTGTCAAAAAGCAGTGATGTTGCTTCGTCACATAATTTGTTTTTTGCGCTTTCCCCTTATTACGTAATATAATGTACTTTAGCTATTTTGAAGCATCTTTGCAGTCAAGGAGGCCAACAAAATATGTTCACACAATGAACTAATGAAGGTCCAATGGAATTAAATCGGTCGGTAAGTATCACTACGCGTTGGATCATATGGTGTGGTTTCAAAGAATTCTCACCATCCGGTCACCATATTGTCGGTTCCCATCCATCACATATTTCGGGTTTTGTTGACACCCAAAAATGGCATGGTCTAAGTCATGGTAAAATTTCGGACTTTTCAAAAAAAAGCTTTACGGAAGGTGACCGGACGCATGCGGCCGGACCGTCCGGTCACTTCCCCAAGCGTCCGTCGGTCGGTGAGGCGTTCAAGCTGCCGGCGTCGGCCGGAAGCATCGGTCGCGTCCGGTCCGGCGACCGGTCCCTAGCGCCGGCCGGTCGGGTCGCGGCGTCGCGATCGGTTTTCTGAACGTTTACGCTAAAACCGGCCGGACGTTAGACCGGTCGCGTCCGGCCGGCTTTGTTCGCGTCCGGTCGCCCGACGCAGACCCCGTGTCCAGTCTGAGATCGAACCGATTTGTTTCCAATCGTGTTTAGGTCGGGTTTTTGAGGCTTGGAAACGCCCAGGGCGGTTTCCTAAAAGGATAAGACCAGCCTCCTCTATATAATAAAAAGAGGTTCATGGCGATTTGATCCCATCTACATCCAATCGACAACCAATCTATCTCATGTCCCCGTTTGTAGGTCATCTTCTTCCTTCAACCCCTACGTCTGTTGTTCGGCGATGAACTCCGCATTCTTCGTCGGCGTTCTAGGCGCCGGCACGGCTGGTCCTAGAGCAACCCTCACGTGCGTCCTCTCGGCGGGTCTTCCCGAGAGGTGCGTTCGGAGGTTCTTCCGGCCAAATCACCGAAGCTCTACGTCACCCCTACCGATCCCTAGATCGGTTAGGGCGATCACGCCTGCGGTGCTGCGGCTTCAAAGTTGATCGCGCCTTCGTACGGCGTCCAAGGCCCTCCGGTGTGTCGGTCGCGAAGCCCTAGTTTCGTGTCAACGGGTTTGCTAAATAAATCGGTGCTTTCGGGTTGTTTTTGCATGCGAACACTATTATATGTACAGGTGATACCACACAATACATTAATTTGGAAACTTAAACTACACCTCAAGATTAAAGTCTTTATATGATACTTGTACAAGGGAGTAATTTAAACCAAGGATAATTTAGCTAGGAGGCGAGGTGGCAAGGAGATCGAAGTGTTGTTTTTTTGTTCCTTCAATGAGACCATACAACATTTACTCTTTTGACTTGTCATTATGCAAAATTTATATGGAGAAACATTCATATTTCATTTAACCTAGAACCTCCAACAAGTGTATACAATTTGTTTTACGAGGTTGGATGGAATGGTTAAATGCAAAAAAATGATATCTCAAATTCTTGTGGGTGCATGTGATATATGTTGGGCACTTTGGTTAACACGTAATGATGTTGTGTTTGGCAAGGCCACAACTTCTGTCTTATTCTGAGGTTATCTTTAAGGGGGCGTATTGGACCAACTCTTTGGACCTTACTTTAGAAGGAGGAGGATCGCCGGTTCATGAAGGTGGGTTGTGGGATTATTGAGGCGACCTTAATGGAGGTGTTTGCAAGATATGGCTGGAGATTTATCATCGAATTGCTCTTTAGTTTGTTCCTTTTTGAAATCGTTATTGTCTTGATGGCTCAAAACTTTGTTTTTGAGATTCCTTAAAATTGTTTTATTTGCTTGTAGCATTAAACATCCATATGCATTAGTCGATCACGAGAAGTTGTGATATTAATATATTCTTTTTCTAAAAATAAATCAGTGCTATTTTGCACTGCTATTTAATACCAGCCCATACACTGCTCATTTTGACGCAGCCATTACCACTTGACCCACCATGTGCTGAATTTTCAAAGATTCATCCAAATAAATAAAAAGAAAAGGACAAAACCTTCATAGCAAAAACTTTCTATGAAAAGCGTACCATATTATATGTTCACTATATAGATCTACTTATGTGGAGTCAATAAAAATAGATTTTTCATTCTATAGTTTTTTTTTTTATAATTTACTATGATTTTTAAAGATACTACCGATATAAATAAAAGAGAGAGAAAAAGCAACCGTCACTGTAGCAAAACCACACACTTCGCTGTAGCAAAACGGCCTTCAAAACCACTCTATAGAGATAAAATGCACCGTTAAAATTGAGAGAGGTGGTTTTTCCGGTTCTGGAGTAGGGAGTAGATGAAAAAGCAGACTTCAGCAAAATCTGGGCGGAGAAAAGTTGACTTTTGTTTTTGAAGGGATGGTCGATTGGCGGCTGCCACTGGTGCCTGGTCCCGTTGCCGGCTGCCAAACGAGCCAGCCCCGGTCTGCCGCTGGCCCGCATGCCACTTGGGCCTTAGCACTTCCGTCTCCAGCCTTCATTGGATATAGCGAGATCTCTCATATTCAAAAATTTCTCAGCAGGGGCCATTAGAGCCGTGTCCCATGGGTTTACTAGTTGGGCCAAACAGGCTTTTGTTATCTTGGGTGTTCAGCTATCGTATCGTCCCCCTCGATGTCACCTTTTTCCTCTTGGAAACACAAGATAGTTTTTCTTTTTCTTTCGTTTTCTTTTTCATTTTTTTGTGAGAATTAAGTTTTATTTTTTCATTAGCAATCCTGTGGAAAAAACTTACTCCCTCCATCTCAAATTGTAAGTCGTTTGACTTTTTGGCTTCAAGTTTAACCATTCGTCTTATTAAAAAAAATTGCGCAAATATAGTCAAATTTAAGTCATTTTTTTAAGAACTTTTATTAATAAAGAAAGTCACGGCAAAAAAAGTGATATTTTGCACAAATTTTTTTGAATAAGGCAGTGGTCAAACTTGTTGTCAAAAAAGTCAAACAACTTACAATTTGGGATGGAAGAATTGTCAAAAAAAGTCAAACAACTTACAATTTGGGATGGAAGAAGTACATGTCTCAAATAGAAACTTACACGTCTCAAATAAATTACATGTGTTTGGGCGTGGCTTTTAGAAAAACAGTTGTCGACTTTGAACTTTTGAAAAGTTGTTGTGACTTATGAGCATTTGAAAAAAAGCCCTTTGGTTGCACCTGGCTATTCGTGGGTCCCAAATGCCGGTGACCCCACTGTCAATCTCTCTCACTCCCTCGTCTTCTCAACCTCACGTCCATGGCGGTGTAGGGCGAAGGGCGGATCACCGGGAGGCCGGGGGAGGGAAGGAGCACTAGCCGTAGGAAAGGAGCTTACCCATGGCGGCGCTCCACAAAACCTACAGCCAAGCCATGGTGAACGTCGTAGCGCACCGACGAGGGACAGAGGGGAGAGGGATGGGATCTACGCACTCTGTGCTTGGGCTGAGCCAGATGTTATCAAACATGACGCGAATACGATGAAGGAAACACAATCAAACCACAGAGAGACAAGATTTAACGTAGAAAACCCTCCCAATGCGGGAGAGTAAAAAAACACGGCCGCAAGCCAGCAAACACTCACTATTATCAAGAGTTGGGTTACACGCCGATGCAGTGGCTTACAAGAGAATGAATTGAATCGGTACTCCGGTGGAAACACTCCTCCGGCTTTGAACAGGCCTCCGCTTTAGCTCCTCGATGAAGCCAGCCTTCCTCAGGGCCTGATTTTGAAACATACTCAACACCAAAGGCCACGTTGGCCATTGGGGTTGTGGTCGCGCCGGTGGCAGCCACCCTACTCGAGCAGAAGGGGCCACCGCCGGTCTGAGGAGAGGAGGGGCCGCCGCCAAGGAAGGGGCCAAATCTAGGGCATTGGTGCCCTTTGCACGTGCTCGCGTGTGGTAAGGAGGGTTCGAGCAGCGTGCTGAACTTGCCGGTGACGGTGCGTAGAGGCTGCACATTCAAGAGCTGAGCACGGCGGAGCTCGCCGATGGTTGCTCATGGTGGCTCTCACCCGTGGCAGGAGTGCCGGCTCTAGGGGGGGTGCAGCCAGTGCACCGGCCGGGGGCCCATGGAAGGAGGGGGGCAAGATTATAGAAGTATGTAGTGTATATATATATAATCCTGTACAGTATTTGGTATATATTAAATAGGCCTTTTGTTTTATTTGAAGGCCCATGTTAATTGACAAAGAAAAAGCCTTGTACGTTTGGACTTTGGTCCTGTTACTCTGTAACGTAGAGGCCGATGTTTGTGTTTCCGGCTCCAGTCCTAGATCGTAACTTTTCCTGTTTCCGGCTCCTAGTGCTAGATGGTAACTTTTCCTGCCCGGCCGCCGCCGCCGCTCCTGGCCGGCCACGGCAATCAGCAAGGTACACAGATCCTACCGTCCTACGTACAAGCATCGGCAAGCATTGAATCAGCCTTGTGCTGGATTTGATGATTTTCTTATATTTGTATTGAATTTATGCTATGAATTTTATATAGGGCACAGTCTGACAGTCCTCACACCAAGGCATATCAAGGATTACAACGTTCAGCTATTGAAACCTTTAAACATGAGTATTTCCTAGTTGTTGTGGATACTGCAATTGCTTCATTGGCTAGTCGATTTGAGAAGCTAAAGGAATTTGAGGAAATATTTGGTTTCTTATTCAACTCAGAAAATCTGAAATCCTTGGATGATAATGATCTACGAAAGTGTTGCACTACTTTTGTAAAGAAATTTTCTCATGACAATAAGTCTGATGTAGAGTTGGATGATTTTTTCTCTGAACTAAAAAGTGCTACGAGTTCTTTGCCAGAAGAATTGATGTCAGCAGTTGAGATTCTTCAGTTTGTTAAAGCTGCGAGAATGCTATCCAAATGTCTCCATTGCATATCGAATTCTGTTAACCATTTCGGTGACAGTAGCATCAGCCGAAAAGAAGTTTCTCCAAATTAAAACTTTTAAAAAATTATTTGAGGTCCACTATGTCACAAGAAAGGTTGAATGGCTTAGCTATGTGCACCATTGAGAAGGATATTTTGGACGACATTAATCTTGATCTTGTTATTGAAGATTTTGCATCAAGAAATGCCCATAGACGGTTTTTATCAATGAACTAAACCACTACATCTTATTTGAGGTAATTATAATAGTTGTTATTTTTTAGTTTTTTATAACAACATTATTATGTTTCATGGTCTAAACATGTACTGTAACAAAAAATTTATATTCGAATACTATATATCGAGTATTACTTGAATGGGCCCATATTTTCTTGCTTGCACATAGGCCCTTCAAATTAATTACAGAGCCGGCTACTGGCAGCGTGTGGAGGCTCACCGGGGTTGGGGCATACCGGCAAAGGCTCTCACCCAGGGAGGGTGGCGGAGGTCCTCACCGGAGACAACCCGAGCCCGACAAAGGCAGCATGACTTATTCCTTTCCTCACGAAACGATGTGGACATGAATAGGAGAAAAAGTGAACCGCTATACATAACAGGTGCATGTAGGTAATTTTTAGACCCACAAGCCCCAAATAAATATGAGTCCTTTAATGGTTTGCTACTGGAATCAGATATATCATACGTATAAACACTTAGAACAAAGATAACAGTACTATCCACCAAAATACATTACACACACGCAAACATTTGTTGAACTGACGCACATATCTTCCTGATTCAAGAATGTGCCGTGCAAGGCACAGATTTCACCAAGATGATTGCACTGACAACATGTCTTATATCATCATTCTCTGTTTTCTTTTAGGAGAGAATCTTTGATGCTATGCAGCTCTTTGATGATACCTCCTGTTGCCATTCTGCTCCATGGTGATTCCTGAGCGCAGGACACTCCAAGTCTAAGCAGTGAAACAATGCAATCACTCATGCTTTTGTATGAATAATCACCCATGGTGTGCAACCTGTTTTCAAGTTCCATAGCGAGCTCTATGTCAACAGCGTCCATCACTGTGTTCTGTAGGGCTCGCTCAACATACTCGAAGGCTCAATCCCTGTCCAAATCCACTGTCAGTGGGCCTCTTCCCGGTTATTGTTTCCATCACTAAAACTCCGTAGCTGTAAATGTCTCCATGTGTCCACGCTACGTTCCCAGCACCATACTCTGTTCCATTAACATTTTGAGTATGTTTTAGGATATAGTAGTCTATGAAATGCACAATCCTGAACTAATTATAAAATTTTTATTGTATGAGCAAAGTACATGGGGTGTTCAAGGCAACCCTCTCTTGAAATGCAACATAAGTTTTCTAGGTGGCATATACATGATTTAGTAAAGAAACTACTCCATTCCAAATTATAAGGTGTTTTGGCTTTTCTAGATACATAACTTTTCACTAACTTTCACTATGTACTTTAGATATAACTAGGTTTAGATACATACTAAAACAAATGTAAGTTGAAAAACTAAAACATCTTGTACTAATTTGGAAAGGAGGGAATAGGTTCCAGGGACTAGTGAAGCAGGAAATGAATTAAATGAAAAATACGTAGGGAAATTCCATATCAACAGGCTTAAGCCTTACCTGGGGCAGCATAACCAATTGTTCCTCTAAATCCCATTGAACTAGTTTGCTGCTCCGCAGATGGGCTTCGCTCGACAAGAATCTTAGCAAGACCGAAGTCTCCAACATGGGCTACCATATCAGCATCTAAGAGCACATTGCTTGACTTTAGATCACAATGCACAACTGGTTCAGGTCCATGGCAATGAAGATAATCCAACGCATAAGCCACATCAAGGAGTATGGTCACTCTTTCCAAGAGGTTCAAGTACCTTTGCTCCTGAAGATTTGTGTACGGATGTAGCCATTCTTCTAAACAACCATTGGGCATGAAGTCATACACGATAGCTTTGAAATCATTCCCTTTGGCATCGATGCTTGAACAAACTGTAATTATCTTCAAAAGATTGCGATCACGCATGTTTCGTAGTGCTTCACATTCAGCAATGAAACTCTTGAGTGCCATAGGATTCTGAAGCCGCAATACCTTCACAGCAACAAGATTTGTACTTTCACCTTCCTCATCATTTAGTTCTCCTTTGTATACAGAGCCAAATGATCCTGACCCCAAAAAATTTGTTTCTGAGAAATCATCTGTTGCTCTTACTAGTTGTGAATACGAGATCAATGGGTGGCCTTGCATGGAGGTAGTTGATGGGATTTTTGGTTTTCTTTTCTTATACCAAATAAGAAGCGTGCAGAGCAAGGAAAGCATGACTATTATGAGCACAAGAGAAGTAACAATGGGAATCACAAGAAATTTATGTTTTCTTTTTGCTAGTGCTAAAGATGTACAAGGGGGGCAAGTGTAGATCAGAAATGCCACCACAAAGTTTGTTGTTGCCTTCTATTGAGATTGCTGAAACATTTGCGAAAGCACCAAAAGGTTGGCACCTCTCCGGCAAAGTTGTTGAAGGAAAGGTTGATGTAATAAAGCATGCTAAAGTTACCAAAGAACTCTGGTATTTGTCCTGAGAGATTATTGCTTGATAGGTCAAGAAATTGTAAACCTTTTAGTTGACCCAAGAGTGATGGGACATTCCCACTAAAAGAAATTATTTTGGAGATATAGATACCGGAGAAGTTGGCATTCCCCAAGCCTGTCAGGGATGTTACCTGTAAAATTATTTGATTCTGCATGAAATTCTACTAGATTTATAAGGTTGCCTATTTCTTCTGGTATCGGCCCTCCAAAACTATTATGTGATAAATCAAAGCTATGGAGAGAGTGGGGATGCTGAACAGTGCAGCTGGAATCGGGCCAGTAAAATAATTTCTGCCAAGGTCTAATTCCAACAAATCGGTCAGGTTTCCTAGCGTGCTCGGTGATGTGGCTTATGCGTTGGATTATCTTCATTGCCCAGTGAAGGCATTTGCCTTGATGTCCAGAATATTTAGCTCTGTGAGATTTCCTACCGATAATGGGACTGATCCAGTGAAATTGTTGTAAGATGCAGATAGAAGCCTAAGATTTTCAGATTACCAATGGAAGAGGGAAGATTTCCAGTGAAAGAGTTGCTATCAACCACAAGAGACTGCAAGTTAACAAGATTACCAATGTCTTCAGGTAACGTCCCTGAAATCGTGTTGAATGGGAGATAGAGCGTCTGTAGCGAAGTTGAAAGATGGGAGACTGAGCGAGGAAGGATCCCGGAGAACTTACAGTTAGTCAAGTCCAAGATTAGAAGCTGGGAGCAGTTTTGCAATGCCCTCATGAACTCCCAATCTCCAGGTTCTTCAGCACCAAGAAGGGTGCTGGACAGCAGAATCTGTTCCATGTTTCTTAGATACCCAATCTGTGGAGGAACGACGCCGCTGAAAGAGTTGGGGCCAAGCTGAACAAGTCGCAGTTGAGAAGCATTTGCTAGCGAGGCCGGGAGGTGTCCATGAAATCCGTTGTTATCCATGGACAACGATCGGAGCTCGGGGAGCTTGCTGAACGCTCTCGCCGGAATGGCTCCGGTGAGGTTGTTCAATTGGATGTTGATGCCCCATAAAGAGGAGATGTTCCAGATAGACGCAGGGATCTCTCCGCTGAGGCTGTTGTTGGCCAAGCTGAGCCAGGAGAGGCTGGCCAGCCGCCAGCATGCCCAAAGACCAAGGGATGGCATCATGGCACCGGACAACATGTTGTCCATGAGATCCAGGTGCAGGAGGCCGGAAAGGTTGCCCAGGGCCGGCGGTATCGCGCCGGTGAGCATGTTGCTGTACAGAAACAGGAACCCGATGGAGGACGACAGATTTGCCAGCGACTCGGGGATCTCCCGGACAGGCGATTCACTTGGAGGTCCAACACGTAGAGGTTCTCCATGGTGCCAAGGCCCTCAGGGATCTCGCCTCGAAGCTGATTCTTGCTCAGAACGAGCACCTCGAGGTTGGTGCACCCTTCCATGGCCGGGGAATTACTCCCTCCAGAGTTGGTGCTCAGGTTCAGGAGCTGCAGCCTGCCGAGACTGCCGACCTCGGGGGTATCTCGCCGACGAGCTGGTTATCGCGGAGGTCAAGCTCCCTGAGGAACGACAGGTTTCCCAAGGACGGCGAGATGCGTCCCGACAGGTTGGAGGCAGGCAAGCTCAACGCGACGACCCTCTCCGGGTGTGACGGCGGCCGCAGCTGACACCCGGCCAGCTGCAGAAGTGACTGGACGTGTTCCATGGTATATATGGCATGCAGCCCGAGCCCCGCGGCCCGGCCCGTGGCCCAATAAATCAGCCCGGCCCGAAACGCGGCACGGCCCGGCCCGAGGCACCGGGCCGTGCCTGGGCGCGCCGGCCTGGCCGTGGCACGGCACGGCACCGGCCCGGCGGCCCGGTGCCCGGCAAGCCCACGAGCAATTCCCCAGCCCACCAGCATTGTATTTCCCAATTCCCAGGCCTGCTGAGTCTGCTAGTCCACCTCGAGGCCAACCTTATCCCCTTCTCTCCCCGTCGTCCCCCGAGCTGCATCGGCGGACCGGCGGTTGCGAGTCGCGCCTCCACCCCGCCCGCGGCGCCTCGCCTCCGCCCGCAGCGCCGCGCGCGCGCCCGCTTCGCCGGCGCTCCGCTCGCCGCCGCCCCGCGCGCCCCGAGAAAAGCGCCTCGCCGCCGGCTCCCGCCCGGCCGAGGCCCGCGCCGCCTCCGCTAGCCGCCCGGTCGCGGCGGCGGGCAGCAGCGCCGAAAGCACCCGGCGCCGTCGAGGGACAACCTCCTTCATGCACGGGGAGGAGCTGCCGGGCGGCGTTCTCTTCTCCTTCCCTTGCTCACGGGCCACGGGGGCGGCAAGGGGAGGCCGTGCCTCCCGAGGGCGACGGCACGGATTTCCGGCCGCGGCGTGCGTGCCTGGGCACCGCCCCCTCGGCCGCACGCCGCGGCGGCGGCACGGCCGGCATGGCGGCATGCGGCCGGCGAGGCACGACACGGCACGGCCCGATGCCCATGTATATCCATGAGTCAGATCAGAACCATGGGAGTCCAGAACGGACTTGAAGGAGAGGAGCGCGAGCTTGTCGGTGGCAGTGGCATTGCTGATGCTCCTCGCCTGTGTGGTAGGCCCCGAGCGTCGGAACAGAAGCACAGCAACGAGGAGAATAGCCAGAAGAACATTGCTGATGCTCCCGCCATGAGAGGTGAAGTGGCTGTTAACGAATGTAATACTTACGTGTGCGCTCCTCAGCTATATCTTAAGTAGAGTACATTTCACGAGCGATCGCTAAATTTGTTCCGAGTTCTGTCCAGGTACTTGCGAAGAGTATTTTTGGCACCTTAAAAATTGCATTAGTGTACCAACAGGTCCAAACCTTGTTTGAAGCCGCTTGAGCGCTGATATGTGGCTGCCACGGTGTCTGAGCGGGAGATTTGGCACCATTTTCCGCACGTGAAGCGCGCGTGAACATCCAGAAGAAGCATTTTTTTTTTTTTTGTTCTTTGTACGCTGATGATGCAGGCGTTTTACCAGGCCAGAGGCGTCGGAATTGGAAGCTTTGGCGAGAATACTAGTCTTTTTGGCAAATGCTCAATTTCTCAGGACCCATGGTCAAAATATCCATATATGCACGGACATCATTCTCAGGACCCATGATCAAAATATCCATATATGCACGGACATCTTTCCAATTAGGTACCAAGACAAACAGATGGGACATGTTTGCTTTTTGTTCATCAATTAGTTTTTTTTTTTTTTTTTTCCGAAAGCGAGCTTGACTCATACTTCATTAAGAGAAAACAGAATGTTTCAAGTTATACGACCTTTGCCCTTTCCATAGCGGGTGACAGGGGAAAGAGCGCGGGTAACACACACTAACACGAGACACCGGCTAAAAACTAGAGTTGGGACTTGGGCGTGCCATTTGAGGGCGGGTCATGGCGCGGACTTTTGGCACGCGACGGCGCACGCGGCGCGGCCGCGAAATATTTTGGGCGTGCTGGCACGACACACTGGCACGAGGGCGTGCCGTGCCTAGGATCTCTCGGCACGACGGGCTACATGGCATGGCCCGCACTTTGGGCCGTGCTTGGGCTGGCACGGTGCGGGCCGTGCTTGGGCTGGCACGACACGAACGTGGCACGTACACACTTTTATTACTCTACAATGTAATTTTATAGCATTTACTGTACTACCTCTCATCTAGTACTTAAATAGATTATGAAAATCATTAAAACTTCATTGAAATGGTATACACAACATACATAATTTTTTTAAATCACAACACAAAAAATAGAGAATTAGTGGAGATATTTTGAGGGCCGTGCTTGGGCGAAGAAAAAATTTGGCGTGCCATATCGACACGGCCCGATGTGCTTCCGTGCCTAAGGGGCACGATCCGAAGCGGCACGAAGCCGAGAGGGCCGGGCCGGGCGGCCCGGCGGCCCAAGTCCCGCTCTAGCTAAAAACGTGGAGCTGGGTTTGTAAACTAAGGAAACACCGGTGAACTACAGGTGCTCAACGTCCAGCGCCCAGCGATGACCGCGCATGGGGAAGATCTTTTGGGCGACCGCTCTCTTGGAAGCCGAACGTAGTCTGCAAAGTGGTTCCGGAACCTCCGGTCGCGATCGTCGGATCCGGCGTGGTCGACGTGCGCCCGGCTAGCGACCCTTCCACTTGTCGAGGAGCACACGGTGAGCCTGTCTCTCCGGGTTGGGGTCACAGAATGCCGATTTTGGCGCGGCGGGACGGTCACTGCGCCTCGGGACCCAGTCATCACTGATCGTGTGCGCACGCCGAGGGGCGGGGCGGGGACGCGATCCGCGGCTGCTCGAGGGGCAACTCGAGAGCGATGAAGTCGTCGGCGTTCGGCGGTCCCAAGCGGCATAGCCTGCGCGGCGGTAGAAGAAAGCGGTCCTGAGGCGTAGCGACGGCGATCATCCATTTAGTTATGTATGAATAGAAAAATCAAAGCAATTTATCTATTGTGAAGACCGTATCTAATTATGTTTGCAACATTCATAAAAGCCTCAGTTAGTGCTTGTGATGTATACTAAGTATTGTCTACTACTAGTATGATGTATAATGTGAAGTATAATGGAAATTTGGAGAGAAACGAACACCAAACAAACAAGAGGTAGTACTAAGCTGAACTCTGAATCAGACACGCATGAATGCAAACACATACTACGTGAGATTATTAACCATAGGGTTTGGTATGGTACATGTGTATCAATTAAGTACTCTCTGCCCAACAAAGAATGCTACTATAGGTAGCATGTCAGTTAAAGTGGTTCACGTTTGATCAAGTTTCTAGATAATGATATTCACACTTATGACTACAAACCAATTTATTATGTAAATACATTTTGTAATTGATTTAATGGTATTTATTTAATATATTTATAAACACCTTGTGCTAGAATTACATTCTTTGTTGGACGGAGGAGCTTCAATAATTGACGGCTTAAGAACCAGTACTTGTGGAGGAAACATAGATCAATGAACCTGCATGTAAAAGTCATCACTTAGTCTTGTTCAAAACCGTGTGAACTTCACTGTACTACAGTAGACATGATTGTACTGTGCTTGACGGAGGCCTTGGCTTCAATAATTCGGTTTGAACTATCGATTCTTCCTGTGCCAGCTGCCTCATAGCAACAGTATGCGTGTCGGGCACGGTACTCTCTAAGATCTCTCACCACTCACGTCTGAATCAGCGGCGAGTCATCGTCGTCGCTGATTGCTACTGGTCTTCTTGACCCTTGAACCGGGCTATGTCTTGTGCAGCAGTAGGCCGGTAGACCCGGACTTCTCCGGCAACAATCAACTGTCTCACTCCATCAGGCAGTCAAGCTCCGGCAGCCGTCCCATCTACGAGGGAATACAGTGAGAAAGAAGATGCAAAGAATACAGTGAGATAGAGGGGTGTAGTTGTGGCTACGTTTTACTCTTCCGCATTTTGAATTGGATAGCTTTGCGATTAATTGTTAGAATCGAGTATCCACCCCCTCTAGTAGACTATCTCGACCCTACAAGAGGCCACCATCAAACAAATGGGGAATGAGGCCTTGAATTTGACCATCCTATTTGGCTCTAGTGATGAATATGGCTAACATATCTGCAACTAGATTAAAGAGAATAGGTGAAAGAGGATCACCTTGCCGTAAGCCTTTTTCTGGTTTGAAAATGACGTCCAACATTATTGTTTACTTTACCAGCAACACTGCCACTGGAGACGAATTATTGGACCCATCAGCATCACAAAGGTGCGAATCCTTTCATCCTTAGTGTTTGCTGGAGAAAATTAAGTCCATTTCACTTTGTCATAAGCTTTCTCGAAATCAATTTTAAAAAATTACCCCATTTAGTTTCTTTCTATGCAATTCATGGATTGTTTCACGTAAAATTGTTACTCCCTCTAAAATATATCAACCAGGAGCGAGGGTTGTATTACCTATTGAGCCACAAAATTTATTCTATTTGTTGCTATCTTTGTGAAAATTTTGAAACTCACATTTAAAAGACAAATGGGCCTATGCTGTTGAATCCTGATTGCCCCTTGGCATTTTGGTAGCACTGTTATGATTCCAAAGTTGAGAGAAAAAAAAAAGCGACACATCTTCTTTATGGAAGTCATGGAACATGGCCATCAAATCAGCCTTTATAACTTCCCAAAAAACTTGATAGAATTCAATAGGAAAATCATCTGGTCCAGGTGCTTTATTGTGTTCCATTTTAAAGATAGCCGCTTTTACCTCTGCTTCAGTAAATTTAACAGTAAGGATGTCGTTCTCAAAATCCAAAACCTGAGGAATGTCAACAATTCTACTCTCTAACGTAGTAAAATTGTTTTCCTCGGGAGGGCCAAACAGATTTAGGAGGTTATGTGCTCTTTTAACTCTGTCTCGTCTTTTATAATATTATTGTTTCTTTCCAGCTAAAAATTTTTACTCTTTCTATACTTACCGTTTGCAACAAGATGGAAATATTTTGTGTTGTTATCACCTTCTAATAAATCTTTAGTTTTTGGCCCTTTGAAAAAAGACTATCTATTCTTCTCTCAACAAATGAGAGATTCTATCTCTTAGACAATGAAGCATATCTAACTCGTTTGGAGATAGAATAGAGCATTCTGCCTTCTTATCTAAAGAATCAATCATGGATTTAATATCCTCTTTTTCTTGCTTATTTTTTCTCTAATGTGTCTTACCCACCCTCTTAGATATTGGCGTGTCCGCCTAGTCTTGAATTGCCATCTCTGTAAAAGAATCCGCACCCTTATTTTCATTATTGCACACTTCTCTTACTTGTTCAAAGAAACCCTTCATAAGTAACCAACATAATTCAAATTGAATGGAACGTTGGTTGCCTTGAGAAGTAGAATTTCCGCAATCCAAAAGCAAAGGTGTGTGATCTGAAATATCTCTAGTTAGAGCTTGCACCACCGCTAAAGGGAATTTTTGTTCCCAGACAGTTCTTACTAAAAACTCTGTCAAGCCTTTCAATAGTCGGCGTATCGAGAGTTAGCCCATGTGAAACGTCGGCCAGAGAGTTCTAAATCTCTTAGGTTAAGACTGTTGATGCAAGCATTGAAAAGAAAAGGCCATCTATCATTGTGTCTATTATTTTTTTTTGGAATGTCTCCTACTAATATTGACATCTCCACCTAAGAGGGTTAGTTTATCTTCACTACTACTAATTTGGACCATCACAGTTAGGAAAGCCTTTTGAACTAATCTTGTGCTGCTCCATAAGCAGCAATGAGAACCCATTCAAAGCCATCTTCTTTGGTTCGGACATTGAATTTAATGTGAAAATCTCCTAGGGTTATGTTCCCGATATCCAAAACTTGAAGCCAGACTGTCCTCTAGGTGAAGTCCAATGCCAAAAAAAGTCTCTACCACCACAGCCAGAAGTAGTAAAATCATCTCAATCACTTATCACCACATGACAAGGGTACTTATCAACATTGTCATCTTAATTAGTTTTCTTTAGACTAGAACTAGATGGTACGGATGACAGGTGTTAAAGAGGATGAAGATCAACAACACACAATCCATTTTTCCATTATTGTTGCATATCCAACTTTTGATGTATAGTTACATAAAAACAACACACAGCTTTACAGGTCATCACCAGATATATATACATACTATACAACGTCTAAAGTAAAATACATGTATATAGTTACATAAAAAAACAACACACAGCTTTACAGGTCATCACCAGACATATATACATACTATACAACATCTAAAGTAAAATACATACATACAACATATATACATACAACATATATATGCATACAACATATATACATACAACATCTAAAGTAAAATATAATGCTTTCCGGTATAACATATAGCACGAGAGTTGAACACATGAAGAAAGGGTAGCGATAGCAGGATTTAGGCATCATTTAGTTTGATGTCAAGGTGGGGTTTGTTTTTGTTTGCTTCAATTGCTTTCTTCACCATTTCGAGGTTGAAATTGCCAGTCAGCTTGAGCTTCTTGAGGCTTTGAAGGCATTCAATCCCAGAAATAGAAAGAGATGGTGATGTAGTAGTGGAAGACCAAACTATCTTATTGAGCTTAGGAGTCGCTTCATTCGCAAAGTTGACTTCAATGATATCTGAGCACTCTATGACCAAGAACTTGAGATATTGGAATTCATCATTGCTGAAAGACAGTTTTGTTTCACTGTATGAGTCTTGCTTAAGCCAGAGGTAGCACAAGTTAAGCCGTCCGAGGACCTCAGCAATATCTTTAGCTGACAGGTGAGTCTTATGTAGGGTTACCTTAGTAAGTTCTCTGAGGTGATTAACCCATGAAGAAGGGAGAGATGTCAGGCGCAGGCCACTGATTTCTAGTTTCTCAAGATACTTTGGGCCTATTCCAGGTATGTGTCTTGCTTGCATGTCGTCGCCCATCTGTGCATTAGCTGTGATCTGTATTGACAGAGTGCGAAGGCTTTTGCTCAGCTTTTCTATTACATGGTACAAATGCATAAGAATTCCTCCCTGGGTGTCCTGGAGAACTACACCCAACTTTCTCAACTGAAGGAGGTTGCCAATTTCAATCAACTCGCTGCCGCTTTTGGAAACAGCGACATGGTGTAGAACCTGCAGTTCTGTCATGGCCCCAGTATGTTTGGGCATCTGTACAGTGACAAATGATTCATCCGAGTGGATGCCAGGCTTGTGACCGGCGAGTAGATGCTTAAGCTTTGGGAGCACAACAGAGTTCCTGGCGAAAGCACGTACCTTAGTTCCTCGAATGTCCAGAGTTTCTAGGTACAAGAGCTTGTCAATCTGCTTGGGCAGTTCATTGATGTCAGTATTGCGGAGGCTCAAGTACTTGAGCTGAAATACATGATTGCAAATGTTCTTGAGATGATGCCCTTTTAATTCCTTGCAATCTTCTAGATCAAGCACTTCCAGCATCCCCAAGGGTGTTGATAGAGGGAGTGATTCCAAGAACACACTAGTTTCATTGGACTTGTCAACTTCGGTTTGGTTACTTCGGTTGAAAGGGATGCACATGTTCCAACGGGGCTTGAACTGGTGTGCTTGCACTTGCTGCGCTGCTTGTTGCAGATTGAATGCACTGCGGACCGAGAGCCGATGAGCCAGGTCAGGCGGAAGGTTGGAGTTGACGAAGTACTCATCCCTTGCTATCTCGGTTACAATGTCATGCACTACCACTACCGGAACAGAGTGATTTCCCGTGAGGCCCAAACTCACGGGATAGGCCCTTTTACCCCCGGGAAAGTCTTTCCCGGGGGTAAATCACGGGATATCGGTCACGGGAACGTAGGGGCCGGGAAATACCTCTTTCCCGTGAACACCGATAATACCCCGGGAAAGGATTTCCGTGAGCCTATTTAGCACACGGGGGGTATAGTTAACGGGGTGGGGGGAGCGCCGTCAACGGGGGGGCGTGTGTGGAACCCGTTATGGCCTACGTGGCCAGTTCCATAAAACGGCGTTTTGGGGTTATTTCCCCGTGAGCGTAACGGTGTAGCTCACGGGATATCTAGGGACCTTTCCGTGAGCCAAGTTGTGCTCACGGGATAGAATTGGCGATTTCCCCGTGAGCCACCCCCCACACACGGGAAAGTTTTGACCTCTTTCCCGTGAGCTACTCACGGGAAATTGGTGTTTTTTTTTTCTTTTTTTTTTTGTTCCAGCGCATAATAGACGCATATAAATATATATATACCACATATATATGATCCAACCACATATATCACATATATTGCTCGATAAATCCATAATACCACATATATATCACATAAGATCCAACCAAGTCACAAGTTCAACCACATGTCCATCGGTGCAACCACAAGTTCACAAACTCACATAAAACCCAAGTTCACAAGTTCAAGTGCACAAGTTTTGAACCTAAATCATGACAAATTTACGGCCCACGGCCTCCAACCTTCGAAGCGCGTTCCCAAGCGTCCGGTTGAGATTGGTTCGAGTTGGGTTCGAGGCATGAGAATTTTTCCCTGCACGTGAGGCAAAGATAAATAGTTAGAAATTTGTGAGACAAAATTCAAGGTAGATTCTATTAACTTGAAAAAAGAAGAGAAATAGTTAGAAATTTCGGCAAAGCACCTCCCCGCATCGAGGGCTTTCCAACCTGCAAAGAAAACAACGGCTCGATGGCCGACAACCACATGTCCACGTGCACATCTCATGGTGCATTCAAAACTCCAGATCATATCCATTCACATTCATATATGCATATTTCGAGTTACGGGAGACAAACTCACATGAGAGGCTCCATGTGGTGGAGGGAAGATCGACGGCTGACCAAATAGAGAGGGCGGTGGGACGACGACGGGTGGTGGGGACAAGACGGGGCGGTGGTGGCGGGAAGGCGATCTCCGGTGGCAGCTGACACCAACCTGGCCACCAACACGCCGGGAGGTAATGCTAGGAGAGCTTCCATGCTCTTCTTGCTCCGGCTCGAGCCCTCTCTTTGTTCCTTTCGAGCCCTCTCTTGCTCCGCCATGAGCCCTTTGCCCGCTCCCTCTCCCTCAGCCTCCTCCTCCGCCGCTTCCTCTCTTCCTCTATCTCGGGCCTATTTCAACACAAAGTTAGAACACGGAGAAAAAGTATGCAACGATAAATGAACCTTAAATAAAAATATATAAACCTCAAGTCCTGAGGCTCAGCCTGGTAAGTGGTTGGCCGCTCGCGTATCACGGGCCCCGAGGTGTTTCGGAGCTCGATAGCTTCTTTGTGTTGTGAGGGTTGATAACGCTATCACCCAAATAGTACCGTCCCGTGCTTCTTGCCTCCTCCGGCGATCATGGCGATGTCCCCCTCAATGTCGTGGGGCGCGGGGGATCGAAGCTTTCTCCATACCGCTCCTCGCCACTTCGGTGTACCTACTGATCTTCTCGTAGGCGGTCGGGTTGGTGTAGGCTTCGGGCCCACCTCAGGGGTTGAAGACGACCGCGGATCTTTATATTTGCCGGTGTGGGGAGCAAGCAAAGGCCTCGAAAGGTGCTGATTGGCGTGCCATGTGTTCTGCTCCCCGTGTGAGAAAAAAGAAAAGTAGCTAGAATGCTTAGAAAGTATTGAGTTGCACATCAAAAAATAAGAATTGGATAACACTTACATATCTAACTTGGTAGGCCGCGAGATTAAGGTTGCCTTGATGGTGTGGTACACTGGCATCATGGCACGTAGGGTCCCGTAGTCGTTGTGGACCTCCCCGATAATCTGTATCGACCCACTTGTCCACCGAAGCTCCCAAAGAACACCTATGCAACAAAGCACCACTGCGGAATCACCTACAGGGACACCAAGTATAACACATATTATAAAAAATCACATTAAGCATAATTAAACTTAGTATGACCATTCAATATTTACCTCCATGTATTGTTCTTTGGTCGATTCAGCGTTTTCCATTCCTCCTTATCGAGCCTCCTTTTTCTCGTTTATCGCGTACCACGTCCTGACGGCCTGGCCGCGTGCCTCGTACCACATGTCTGACACAAGCTTGAAACAGGCGTTTAGAGCCACTTCATCCTTCTCAGCCTCGTATCCCTCCTCGCACTTGAAGTATTTCTGCACATAGAAGCAATGTAATAAGTCATTATTTCTAACATTAGAATTTGAAGCGATGTATTTGTACACTACAGTGCGACATAGACTTACCCAAAACTCTTTGATCACACGCACTGCCTTGTTACTATATTTTATGCCATCCTCATCATAGTTGTCCTCAAAGTCCACGTACTGGTGGAACGACGTGACAAAGATGCTCTACTCCGTCGATGGTAACAAGGCGAGGGTAGTGCTTCTTGACCAGAATACCAAGAATGCTAGCGGGAAGGCGTCCTTGAATCGAGTTCGCGGTGACAACAAAACCCCTGCCCAAATGAACAAGAATAATTATTAGTTCCTATTACGATTTTAAAACCTGAAAAATAAGAAAGTAGCGCTAAAGTGTAAAGTAAATTACCTTGGTCGTGTTGGTCTTATGGTCGGTTTCTGGTCCTCGGCAGGTAGTCGATCCGGAGTCCGGAGGGGCCTCGCAAGTAGACACGCCTCCGAGCAGAGGAAGAGGAACCCCCTCCCCGCACTCCCTCTGGCTAGTCCTCCGGCGTGGTGCGACGCCGAGCGGTCCGCGTTAGCGACGCCGAGCGGTCCTCGTGCCGCGACGCCGAGAGGTCCACGTCCTCGCCTCCGCCTCCGCCTCCGCCTCCTCCTCCTCCTCCTCGTGCACCACCGTGGTGGCGGCGGTGGTCGGGGTGCCACGACGCCGCCCTGCCCCCTACCCCGTGGCGGTGGTGGTGGCTCGGCGCTTCCTCTTCCTGTTGCCCGCTTGCCCTAGCGAGGCTACACTTTTGAATTTCCTGGTCATTTTCTTGAAGACATTCATTGAGGCATCTTTTGAATGACCTGCAATTAGATAGAATATAATTAGTAAAAATGCAAAATTAAATAGAACATAATTATGAAGAGATTGAAAACCAATAATCGAACATAATTATTAAGAGATGCATAGTATTACATGTATTAGAAATAATCCTCATCTCTCGCCACGATTTCGCACCGGTCGGATCATAATCCTCATGATCACTATCATCCATGTCTACGCCTTCCAACATATGAAGATTGGCGGGATCCATGGGAGGAGGAACGACGTCAACACTACATTTGTCCTTGTAATTTTTCAAGTAATCGTAAGTCCTTCGCATCTCGAACCTCCTCGTCCTCCTCATCATCAACAACACTTTCATTGTCTACTTCCATTTCGTTGGGCCTGGTTATTTCTATCACAAATTTACCTTGTAGCCCATCTTCTTGGAAGAACTCTCCCTCATATGTGTTTGCATTAAAATGGTAATCGTCCCTCGCTTTTGGGACGGTAGTCTACCGTGGTGGCAATACCTTCTCGCACAACATCCCAACCCTTAAGCCGCTCGTCGTGCTGGCAACACCATGGGAGAGATAAAAACTTGTGTGGCATGTTGAGCCACAATGTCGACATCATCTCCGGCCATCTGGGAATCTTGTCGAATCTGAACAATCCCAAGTTGTTCGAGGTCCGAATTTGTTATTTCAGGATCGAACCAATGGCACTTAAACACGACAGGAGCAAGCCGTTTAGAGCCGGGGAAATGGAGCTCGTATATTTCTTCAATTCTTCCATAATAACCTTTAGTGCTAGTTCCATCATCACCTTTAGTGAAAACTCCGGTATTTGTGGTTTTTCGGTTTGGTCGATTCTGCTCATAGCTCGTTGTGTGGTAGCGATATCCATTCACGCCATAACCGTAAATGACCTAACCCCGGCCTCAAAGCCATTGGCAACCTGTATGAGCTCGGGATGCATACCGGATCGGTGCTGTGCCTCGCAAGCTCAAGCGGGATAAATGAAATGAGACAGTTCGTTAGCATATCAAACGAGACGTTATTTAACACCTAATTGACAAAGACCGGCGTTTGAACCAACTAATGAAATCGGGTTTTCCATTGCCAGCACCCTGTCTAAGCAGGGCGTCCAATTCATGTGCTTCGGGCGGCGTTCGTTGACGCCAGAATTGCCTTTGAAATTTCCTATACCAACGAGAGACAAAAGGGTTGGATGCGGGATATTAAGTACTAGAAGACAAGTAGGTTCTATGCTTAGAGTTGTGACTTACTGTATGTAAGGAAGCACTTCGTCCAGGTTGAAAAGTATATAATTCATTATACTGATCCACTCTCGATTTGTCAAGATCTTTATTTTTGAACCACTTGCACGTCCTAGTTCTCCTTAGAAAAGGCTGAGGGTTGATTCATTTTCATCAACGATTGTAACGAGGGGTGGATAATGCGAAGCTAGGAAGGTTGTCACCATAGTATTTTTGATGTGAAGTCGACACCTCCCGCCAACCTTTGCTTTGCTTCTGCGATGGAACCCTCAATCTTACACTTATTTTTACAGTCGGCCCGAACATGCTTCAGAACTCTCTCAACAGCATAGCACCAACGAAACGTGCGGGGGGCCACCCACCCTGCCTCGTATGGAAGGTGCAAAATCAAATGCACCATCGGAACGAAGAAGCCAGCGAAAATATCTTCTCCAACTTACGTACTCAACAACACAGTGCCATTTTTTCCATTTCTTCTAGTGTGGTCCGAGATAACTCTTTAGCACAAAGCTCGCCGAAAGAAATTGCTCAACTCTGCCATCACATGCCGGACATGATCGGGGACATAGCCTCGAAGCATCACTGAAGAAGCCGCTCCATCCATATGTGGTAGTCACGACTCTTGAGCCCATTGATTCGCATAGTAGATAAGTTCACTCCCCTCCTCCATTTGCCGCATACCCATCGGGGAACATTAATTTCTGAAACCATTGCAAGATTTCCTCCTTTGGGGCCTGCTCAACACGTAATCGGCCTTAGGTTTTTTCCATCTCTTGCCATTGCTAGGAGGCTTCATTTTTTGCTTCGTCCGTCACATAACTCTCGCCAGATCAATTCTAGCCTTAACGTTGTCCTTTGACTTGCTAGTTTCCATGAATGTTCCAAAAAATACTCGGCGATGTTCTTTTCAAGTATGCATTAAATCAAGGTTATGTGGAAGAAGAAGGTCATCATAATAGGGGAGCCTCTCTAATCCTCGACTTGTGAGTCCATGCATGATCCATGCCATAACCCACAAAGACACAATTTTCATCGGCAACAAGGGAATCCACTTGAGCGTGTACCTCAGCAAATGTCACAATCTTCAGCTCTGGGTCCGTAACTTGGAGACCTTTCGTAAAGTTCTTCTTGTCTAGCCTGAATGCATGGTCAGGAGGGAGGAACTGTCGATGCTTGTCGAACGCAGAATACTTGCCACCCTTCTTCAACCAGGGTGAACCTCACAGCCGCCTTTTGCATACTTGGGCAAGGGAACTTGCCGTGCACACACCCAGCCAATGTAATATCCCATACGCCAAGAAATCATGCAGGGAGTAGTGGTACCACACGTACATCCTGAAATTTCTCTTCAAAGCTCGGTCGTACGTCCAAAACCCTTCATTCCAACCTTTGATCAATTCATCAATCACAGGCTCTAAGAACACACCCATTTTATTTCCCGGGTGGCCAGGAATTATCAAAGAAAAAAGAATGTTCTTCGCTTGAAAGCAGACGCCCGGAGGGAGATTCAGCGGGATAACGAATACAGGCCAACAAGTGTATGGGGCAGCCATCATTCCATAAGGATTGAACCCATCTGTTGCCAGCGCAACACGCACATTACGAGCCTCCATAGCTTTGTCAGGATGAACATTGTTGAAATGGGTCCATGCTTCGGCATCGGATGGGTGTACCATCTTATCTGGATTGTAGCGATGCCCATCTTTGTGCCATGTCATCTGTTTCGCAGACTCCTCGGTCATATACATCCGTTGTAACCTCGGTCCAAAGGGAAGGTACCGTAGGATTTTCACGGGGACCTTAAGCTGTCTCTTCTCACCATCTTCACCAGGGTCTACCTCTATGAACCTTGAGGATTTACACTTTGGACAGTGCGTATCATCTTTGTACTCTTTCCTAAATAAGACGCACCCGTTCTCACAAGCATGTATCTGCTCGTATGGCATCTTGAGTACCTTGAGGAGTTTCTCTGACTCGTACATGTTCTTTGGCAGCACGTGACCTCGCGGAAGCAAGCCCCCAAAGATCGTCAACATGTCGGTGAAGCCGTCTCGACTAATATTGCATCGGGCCTTCAAGTCCATAAGGCGTGAAATGGCATCTAGTTTGGAGACCTCACAATAGTCATGAAGGGGTTTCTGTGCCGCCTCCAACATGGTATAATAGGCCTTTGCGGTTTCTTCTGGCTCCTCCTCCCCCTCATCCCCAAGTCCTTGCTCAAAGTTACCGGCATGAAAGTCATCTATCATGTCTCCTATCCCAAGATCGAAGCAAGATCATCGATGCGTTGCCTCATGACCTCGTCTCTCATACGCCGGTTTCACCATGGAAGATCCACCGCTTATAGCCCTCCGTCCATCCATACTTGGGAAGATGTTTAGACATGTCCTCCTTACTTTGCCTTTTTTTATTGTCACAATTCTTGCATGGACACCAAACCTTACTCGCCCCTCGAGCATTCTGAAAAGCATAATCCACGAAAGCACTGCTCTTCCTAACCCATTCACGGTCATAATCTCCAAAACTCCTCCAAATTATTGTATATCCATGCACGGTCATCCATTCTCTATCATATATCTTGGCGAGAATATAAGAATGCGGTGCATCTACACAACGATCCTACCATCTAGTAGGTGAAGATAGGTCCTAATCCCACCGAGGATGCGTAGATGAGGTTAGTTCCATGCTCCACTCCTATCCAAAGATTGACAAAGGCAAGATCGACACCTCCCTGTTTCTCCGAATACACGTCCTCCCCGAGAGTGAGATTGTGTATTCGAAGAACAACAGGGAGATGCCGCCAAACTCAATTAGACAGAGTGGAGCATGGAACGAACCTCATCTACGCATCCTCGGGCTGTCCAAAAACGTGGACAATTCAAACATATACGGTTATAGGTATGCGGGGATCTCGCATACTTCCAACCGTATCTCTTTTTCAACGGGAGACGCCCTAAGCGAGCTGCGCGATCTAGCTACGACCATGACACGGAAGGAGGGGATATACCTAGGGTTACGCGGTGGAGTCGGGCTACCCGACGAGGAAGAAGATCGGGGCCACCAAGGGACTCCGGCTCGGCAAGTAACTTCGGCTCCAAAGGGTTCCTCTCTGCATAAAAGAAGCCGCGGGGATAAGTTCAAAATTTAACCTGAGAACCTCCCCGCGACGGGAGGTTTCCAATACACGCAAACAAAACACACGGCACGATGGCCGACAATCACATTCACATCAAGGGCACGATGGCGACAATCATATTCACATCAAGGGCACAATGGCCGACAACCTCTCGGGCGAAGACGGCGGCGTCTTGCGTGCGGACGGACGGCGGTGGTGGCGGTCCTCCTCCCTCTCTTCGGTGGTGGGTGGCGGGTCGAGGTCGCAAAGGGTCCTCCTCCTCCTTCCTCCTCCTCTTCCTTCCTCCTCCTCCTCCTCCTCCTCCCCTCCTCCTCCCCCTCCTCCTCCTCCTCTTCCTTCCTCCTCCTCCTCCTCCTCCCTTCTCCATCCTTCCTCCTCCTCCTCTTCCTTCCTCCCCCCTTCCCCCTCCCCCTCCCCCCCTCCCCTCTTACTCCTTCCGGGCGCCGGGGCGAGGCAGGGCAGCGCCGGGGCCAGCAGCGAGGGCGCCGGGCCGAGCAAGGCTTGACGGAGGCCGGGCGCCGAGGCTTGGCCGGGCAGGGGCCTTGGCCGGCGGCCGGGGCAGCGGGCCGGCGCTCGGCTGGTCGGGGTCGGGGCGCCGGGGTCGGGCGCACCCGCCGGGCGTCGGGGGCGTCGGGGCCCGCACTTAGGGCGTCGGTGTCGCGTGTGCATGTGAGTGTGTGAGTGCGTGAGTGTGTGTGGATGTGCGTGAGTGTGTGGTGCGGGTTGACCAAGTTTTTTTTAAAAACATGCTTTCCGTGATGGATCCGGGCCGGCTCACGGGAAAGACAACTCTTTTTCCCTGAGCCGCCCGGATCCATCACGGAAAAGAGGGAATTTTGTTTTTTAAATATCCACCGATGCCATCTCGCGAGGCGGGTCCCACGATCCCTTTCCCCGTGAGCCGCTCACGGAAAGAGGGAATTTTGTTTTTTTAAATATCCACCGATGCCATCCGTGAGGCGGGTCCCACCGATCCCTTTCCCGTGAGCTGCTCACGGGATATCTCATGCCTTTCCCGTGAGCCGCTCCGCGGTAAAGGGTTTTTTCGAAATTAAATATATTACTCCCCTTCCTTTTTTCTAACATATATATTTTCAAACTTTGATCAACATTACTTCAAAAATACCTTATCACATACACTCACCCATACATAATTGGTCCTTTAGTGAAAAAATTGCCATTATTTCATGTGGTTCTATCTCCCTTTTTTCAAAATTATTTACTTCCTCTGACAAAAAATTATAATAATTACCAAAATAATCCAAAAATTCTCGAAAATAGACATGACCACGATATCCGAGGTCATTTTGCATATAGAAAAAGTTTCGTAGCCAAACCACAACTTGACCGCCACATCCACATGAAATGACACTAGATCATTCTCAACAAACATGAACCTTCTATGTAGATGTTGGAGCCATGAACATCGTGACGCGTGCCAACTTGTGCGAAACGTTCCAAATTTTTTTTATCATAGCCTCGGCATAAGATATCATGACATATTATCAAATTTCATGATTTTTGCACATCGGTTTATTTTCTAGAATTTTTAAACCACTCGAACGGGGATTAGAGTTGATGATTTCGTATTAAGATGTTCCGATTTTACTATTTTTTTAAATGCAAGGCCTTACATTGTGTTGAGTATGAGGAATATAAATTTTCTACTAATTTTTTTTTCAAAATTTGAAGCACTTGTAGTTCAAATTTGGTCTTATTTCATAAATTCCCATAAAAGAGAATAATTAACTAAATATATCAAATAAAGTCAATAATTCACCAAACTTTAATATTGAGTGTCATATGATGTGTAACAAGTAACAAGTGTAGAAAAAGTTTGGAGATGAAAATCAAAAAAAAATCCCGTGAGCGTCTTTCCCGTGAGCCGGGTACCTAGCTCACGGAAATGGGGCCCGTTCACGGAGGCCTACTGTTTGGCCCACGGAAAGCCTGCTCATGGGAAAGAGATATCCCGTGAGCTTGGCGGTGTTCTCACGGGAAATCGCACGCTTGGTGACGGAGGGGGCGGGGGCTCACGGTGGTTAGCTTTCTGTGAGCCCCTTTCTCACGGAAATCGGATGGGGCTTTCCCGTGAGTTATACCTCACGGGAAATATGTTTTCCCGTGATCTTTTGTTTCCGTGATGTTTTATTTTGGCTCACGGATAGGGCCTGATTTCCGTGTTTTTGTTCCTGTTAGCTCACGGGAAATAGTTTACCCACGGGATAGCGCTGGAATCCGGTAGTGTACACAGCTTTTGACCTTGCCAGTAACATCCGTGTCCTGCGGCATAAGGAATCCATGGGCTAGAAGCAGATCGAAACAGCGGTCAGCTTCTTCCCATGAACTCAACCTGCCACATTTTGTTATCATGCCTTCGGCCACCCATCTTCTTACCAATCTTGTCCGTCTAATGGTGGCTTTCTCCGGGAAGATGCTCAGGTGAAGGAAGCAGTTCTTGCAATTGCTAGACAGGCCATTATAGAGAAGCATCGGCACTTTCTTCTTGCTATTGGATGATGATAAGCTCTGAAAGTCATCTAGTGTCTTACTAGGGTTAACATAGAGAGCATGTAGGAACAACCCAATGCACTCGGGAGCTTCTTTGGACAATTTTCTGAGGATGCCCCTTAAAATTGGCTGCAGATCATTGTTGTTCACTAGGGCAGTTGCTTTGTCCAGGTAAAACTCGGTGAGGTATTCATGGCGGTCTGAACGTACCCGAAACACGCTATATGTGTTGGGGGTGATGGAGGAGGCCACTTCATAGGACACTGTGAGGACTAGTATTGCACTGCCAGGGGCGCAGTTGCCACTGAAAGCAGCCTTGATGCCATCCCAGACCCCAAGGGATTTCTCCTCGGCTTTGACATGAAGCACAAGCAAGAACTTTTTAGCTCTCAGATGCTGCTTGAGCTTTTGAATAATGAGCTTCTCGTCGTTCAAGTTCAATTCTTCCATGCCATCAGCAAACATCCAGTGGTGATTGTCCGGTCCGAGCTCCACCCAGGCCCTGCAGTCCAAGGCACAGGATGTCTTCAACCATGGATCTTTATATGCTGTCTTGGCAAAATGAGTGGTTGCCCTCTCAGATCCCCAAAGTGCAATGACTGTTGGCGTTGAGTGCTGATGCCAGCCTCCTCGTTCTTCTCCTTCCCCCTTCATCCACTCGGCCAGTTTGGAGCTCTCAAATGCGACGGCATGAGCATTGGCCAGGGCATGACGTTGGGCGTCATCCCGTTCCTTGGCATCCTCGTCGCCAGAAGTCTGCCTTGACGCCTTGCTGACGCTGGTGGACCCGTGGACATGGCTTCTTCTGCTTGGTGGTGCTTCCACGCCGTACCTCAGCCGCCTCTCCCCCACCTCGCGTGACCGGGCCTTTAGTTCCCGGATCTGTGTCGCAATGCGGTGGCGGGTCGGCAGCGTCCACAGCAGCCGGGGCAGGCGAAGGAAATAGCTCGTCCCTGCTCCAGCTCCAGTGCCACGGCTCTGGACGTAGAGGTCGACGCAGTTCTGGGAAGCGTACGCCACTTCCGCAACCTGCTTCATCCACGCCTGGACTCGGGGGTCCTCCTCGCCGTCCCCGGTGGACTCCGCGACGTGCAGAAGGAAGCCGTTCATGCTCTCCATCTCGTCCTTGATGAACTGCACGTCGCCTCGGACGCCTCTCAGCAGCATCGCCTCCTCGCCGAGGGCCGATGCCAGCCGGCCGAGAAGCGAGCCAACGGCCCCTTGCGCGGAGCCGAGGATCATGTCCGCCATTTTCTTGGGCCTGTTTATTTGCAAAATGCATCATAAAATTGTTTGATCAGTTGGTGAAATACTGTAGAGTTAATTTCACTTTAAAACTAGCATTCTCTTCTGAGACGAGTTCATACCTATTGATAAAGATGGATGGCAAGCTGCAGCTGATCGACAGGCGAAATCTTGTAATCGATATCGATCTAGTTAGGAACAAAAAGACCCTTTAAATCTTCTCTTCAATTAATGGACTGATAGAAGATCGATGAGACTGTATGTGTCCCTGTAAGGAGGACGAGCTGAGGCTACAACAAGACTGGTTGGCTGGAATGGACACTAATGCAAAGCCGGAAACTTTATCAATTTTTGCGTAAGCCCTGGTCTGCTTGAGGCGTAAATTATTCCATGTGTGTCATGCTCCTATGCCAAGAATAAAATTCATTCCAAGCTTTACCCTTTTGTATGCGTGTTTCAGATATAAAAGTACTCAATGCTCCATTTGCGTGTGCAGTTAGCTTGCCGGATATAGTATTTCCAACGGGCAGTTAACTTGGTCATAATATGCTCAAAAAAAAAAAAAAAAAAAAAGTTAACTTGGTCATAAAGAAACTATACTTTTATTTGCACATTATTTTTTATGATACTATTAAAGTGCATAATTAGATCCAGATCCAAATGGATATATCTATTCGCCTACATCAGCGCGTTGACATCAGCACATACAAAAAAAAAAAAAAGAAAGCTAAGGAAAGAGAGCGTTGTAGCTAAGAAAGGCAGCGCTTATGGTCGGATCGACCGTGAGTTAGCTAACACGCGATCGGGAATTAGGGTCCGCTAGGCTAAAGAATGTGACTCAAACTCCGCCTCAACCCCTAATACAACTCAACTCGTAATATAACCAATTCCTTATAAAAAAATGTACACATATATTCGACACATATCTAACAAACTCTAGATTGTCGAATATACACGCCACCTTGATGTTGTCAATGCGTGAATCTTTAAGTACATTGGACTCTATTGCCATCACAGCTCCATAGGAGGTGCCTAACGAGTCTCATCAGTCATCACACGGGCCATCCCAAACAAATGCTTCGGCTATCCACACAACTCCATACTCCATGACACCAATTCAACTACAGTTGCACCCTTCTCAGTTATCACCACGATCACCAATTCAACTACAGTTGCACCCTTCTCAGTTATCACTACAATGTAGACCAAGCAAAATTGGACCCTGAAAAGATTGACTCTTTATCCCTAATACATATCTTTTATCCCTAACACATATCTGACTCCCCGAAGCATGTTTATTCCATGCATGTTAGGCAACATATACGAGCTAACTGGATCCAATACCATACTCGAAAAGATTGAACACTTCAAGAATAAAGTTCATTCCAAGCTTTCCCCTTTTGTATGCGTGTTTCAGATATGAAGTAATCGATGCTCCATTTGTGTGTGCAGTTAGCTTTCCCCATTTGTATGCGTGTTTTCAGATATAAAGTACTCCCTCTGTCCCTAAAAGATTGTCACCGTGTTTCCTGAGACACAAATGCAGGCAATTATATATTAAAATATAAAAACATTTGTGCTAAGTAATTAGCATCATCGGAAAGATCTTCAAGTCTAGTTTTTTAACAAATTTATTTAAAAATTTAAATGTTGCGCCAGACCATTCGGCGGTAATTGTGGTGTTGTGGTGTAGTGTGCACGTATTTTCTATAAATTGAGTCAAACTTATGGTACGCATCTCACGGTGACGATCTTTTAGGGACAGAGGGAATAGTAAAGTACTCGATGCTCCATTTGTATGTGCAGTTAGCTTGCCGGATATAGGACTTCCAATGGGCAGTTAACTTGGTCCTAAAAACTATATTTGCAGATTATTTTTATGATACTATTAAAAGCATGATTAGATCAAGATCCAAGTGGATATATTAACGGAAATGTGGAGAATAGAAGCCCAACGTTGACAAACAAAATGTCTTTTAAAGACTTTTTAGACGATATGCCTACAACCTTAGTGCATGACTACATGCTCCCTTCCCCGATAACACTAGGAGAGCAAATTATCGGCAGATAGCAAAGGCCGTCGGCAAAACATCCACACTTTCGGGCGAAGACACCTTTGCCGAGAGTCGTGGGCGAGCTAGGATGAGCCTCCTCGGGGGCTAAAAACAAAGGAGAGTTAGCAAAAATCAAGACATTTAATGGTAAAATAAAGACTAAGCTATAGTGATTAGCACTTAAATTAACCTCTCCAGGGGGCTGCAGCCCGGCAGCCCCACCGTGGATCCGCCCCGCCGAGTCGAGACCCAACTCAGCTTTTCGGCAAAGGTATTTTCCCCCGACCTCTTTGCCAAGAGTTTCCGGTAGCCCCTAGGCAAAGGACCCCCTTTGCGCTTTGAGTTGGGACCCTCGGGCTCTCGGCAAAGGCTTTGAACGTTTTTTTTTTTTTTTTTTGACCTACAAACTTTTTCAGCTCTTCATATACATCATATGGTACTTATGTTCAAGTTTGGTGATTTTTTTTGACTTTATTTGGTATATATTTAGATAATTAATCTCTTCTACGACAATTTTTAAAATCAAGCCAAATTTGAACTACAAGTGATTAAAAATTTTGAAAAATGGAGTACAAAATTGATATTCCTATTATTCAACCCAAAATTGTCGGTAGTCCTTGGTCGCTCCGCCGCCCTCATGGGATCAACTTCATCCATCACGCCCGGTCGACCTAGGCCTCCGGATCCACGAGCTCATGGGGAAGGAGACGCACCTGGTCTTCCTACGGGCACCCGGCACCAAGAAGCACCGGCGGTGGAGAGGGAGGGGCAGTTGCGGCGGCCGGGCTGTGAGCGGGGCGTGTGAAGGACAGGAGGTGAGGGGAACGAGTGGTGGCCAGCCGGAGCCTGGCCAGGAAAGAAACACCAACCCCTGCAATTCAATCCTAGCCTGGCTAACTCCTCCATTTTGGCCAGCCCTAGCCTGGCTACGCTCCCTCGTTTTGCAACCAAACACCAAAAACTTAGCCTAAGCTAGCCTGGCCAGCCCAAAATGCTGCAACCAAACACACCACATGTGTCTCTTATGATACACACACACAAAAGATCATTACAGCTACACACCCCAAGCCCGGTCCAAAAAGTGAGGGAAAAGATGGGAAAACTTTAACATTCGTGTCAGTAAGCTACTACAGCTCTACACAGATCGACTGCCAAGGGTTTACCACTCAAGTCCTTTCAGTAGATCAGAAAGAGAAACTGCCTGCCATTTGCCATCGTGCCCTTTCAGAGTTGCCTGGAAATGTAAAAATATACAATTGTGTCACTTCTATGCATAAATGGATACCGAGAAACTGTAAGGAGATTGTTATTACTTGAAGGTGGCAAGTGGAGATCCGGCAGTAGTAAAGTAGGGAAGCAAGATCAACATGTAGGTCATCGTACATGCTGAGGAACGGATGATCCTGCATAGAAGGCAGGGAAGGGTAAGATAGATAGCCTAGTTTGCAGATGATGCCTTAGAACAACATAGTGAGTGTGACGGTGCTTTTCACTTACTAATAAGACTTGTGCTGATTTTCTATCATTAGCATCCTTCTGGATACTGAAAATCACAATGAAAATGTTTACATCAGGCATAGTATCCTCCAGGCATCATGTGAAAAAATCCACAGGTAGAGAATAACCAAAAATACATCAAGGACAGAATGGCATGTCATACAACATATGAACTAAACTTTATTGCTGTTACCTTCCAAAAGCTTTCCCACCACATGTAATGTACAAAGTATGAAATTTGACTTGAGCAATAAAACCATGAGGTCAAAATGAGATCCCTTTATTATGGTGTTTTAAGATAGGTTTATGTTGTTAAAGGAAAACAAATTGCTAACAGGTCTCATGTAATTTCACTAGCAAATGGTTGTTATAAATAAGATTGTAAATGCAGCAGTATCAGTACCATGAAGAAATGAACGAGCAGAATTCTGGAGAAAACTGTTCTGATGGTGTAGACTGTGGCAGCCGTTCAACATCTTGAAGAAGTTCGTAGAGGCTTTCACGAGGAGGAAATGGAAAAATTCCTGTTGCACATTCCAGAATCACTAACCCCAAACTCCAGATATCACTCATGTAGCCATGCTTCCGTCCACTGATTCTTTCAGGCTGTCAATTTGGCTTCAGTTCATCAGAACTAATTCATGCCAAACTGGAAGAGGCATTTATGAAACCAAAAATATGCACTCACCGCCATGTAGTTGTATGTGCCAGTAAATGTATCTTGTCCAGAGGAACTAGAAATAATGGCACTTACACCGAAGTCTGATATTTTTACTTCACCCCTATGATTTATCAATATATTTGATGGTTTCAGACCTCGATGTATAATGCGCCTCTCATGATGCAAGTGTATCAGTCCTTTTAATACCTGGACAAAAAAGGTATAGTTTTAATGCAAGGTTCATGCAATGCTATGGTATCATTTTAGTATCAAAGTAAATATGGCTAGCTTCTGCCACATGTCACTGGCCTGCTTACAAATTGCAGCAAGGTGGTCCTCTGGAATGGTTTTAACAGTCTTAAGGAAATCAGCAAGAGAGCCACTGTCCATGTACTCCAAAACAATAGAAATGGCGCCATGGACATAAAAGCACTGGTAGAACACAACAACATATTGGCACTGTGTTGATAAGTTTATTTTCAACTCCTAGACAATCTGTTTGCATATACTCTCAGCAATATTTAGTTGAATAACCTGCAAGCACAGTGGCATACCGATGAAGACAAAGACCCTTTACAACAGTTAGGAAGAGTACACAAAGTAGACACAATAACTGTAAAGAACCATAAATGAGCAGTATGATAGAATGATGCATCGGAAATACCTTCAGAGCAAAAAAACTGGCCAGTAAATTTGTGGCGGACCAATTGCACATTTCGCTGTTACCTTTCCCGATCACTTTTATAACGTCTAGATCATCTAAGCTCAGTTGACTATCCAGTGGCTCTATAGGAGCCTGAAGAACATTCTGAGCAAGTCAGAAAAAAAAATGTAGGAACAGTATCAGAAACTTGTTATAGGTAAATATAAATAAAAAGTAAAAAACACCACCAATGGTATGAGACAACATTCTTCCCACTATTTGTGTCTCATTCAGAAAAATTCAGCTAACAGATACATCTATAAGTCCAGTAGGCCACAGCATGTACAAATTTTATTGGTAGTGTCTTATTTTTTATTTTTATTTTTGAAAAATGCTAGTGTCTTATCTGTTTCTCACTCATCAAACTGGAGAATTTGTCAAGAGTCACAAAGCTACATATCGTTTTCCATATACTAGTATCTTAATTAGAGTACCAATGAATGGCGGCCCAGTCATCAAATTGAAGTAGTCGTAAAATGCCACAAGGCTACATATCGTTTTCCTTAGATCAGTATCTTGATTATATAATTTGGGGACGGAAACGACAGCATATGCAGACATGCTATTAGGGAACTTTAGTGAAGTGAAAAGGCTAGTAGTGCAGAACTTTGCCTAAAATATCCAAATGCTTTATATCACCATGAAGAAATATATATATAAAAATGCAACGGATTATCACTTAGCAACGCCCTGATTCCTGGAGACAGGGCGTACGCGTACCAATTCCACGAACAAACAGAGCTTATTAAAATGTGAATCCAGAACGTCTATCTCTACCTGACCTGCCAAAGCAATCATTCATTCTAGCGCTCTCAACAGGAACGAATACAAGAGCCAATTTTCGCTATCTCGATCCTACGATTGCAGACGGATGATGCCAAGATGCGATTTTTAGTCCTTGGTGCGATGCAGGTGACTTACCTCGCCTCCCTCACTCTGCGAGACGATGCGCAGGCCATCCTTGTTGACAAACAGATCCCCGTCCTTGAACGTCCTGCTGTGCGTCCTGGCCGTAACCCAAGCGAACACCAGGCGATTAATCAGCAGAACAAGAAAAGAACAGAGAAAAAAAAGCGAGGGGGGAAGCTGAAAGGTTTGCCTACAAGAATTTGCCGATGGTGGTCTCTTTGGGACGGCAGCGTGAATTTGATTGGCTTCCTTGGCGTTGCCATTGGAAGTCTGTCCGGTGGCACATGTTCCTCCTCAATCCAATCAACAACTTGTATGTTTAACCTAGGAATCATTGAATGCTTGCTAATGGCATCCTTCAATGTAGACTCTGCGGCCTTCTTATCAAATTCCTTAGAATCAACAGCTGCCCTGATTCGTCCTGAAACCTCCTGGAGGTTTAACAGGTGCTCGATGCCAACAAGCATATTGCCACTGAACTCCACTCCACTGTAGGCATTGAAACTTAGTTTTAGCCTGTGAAGTTTTGGCATTGCACCAGGCCAGAATGCAATGCATATCACCCCGCTTCTCAACTTGAAACATTCAAGAGCTGGGAACGCTCCACTGCTGAAAATGATTGGTTCGACAGTGGGTCTCCGTACGTACAAAGAAAGAAACTTGAGCACTTGCAGTCCTGCCAAACTGTCCATGTTATGCTTCAGGATCTCTAGGACTCCGAGCTTAAGAATGCAGAGGCTTCCCAGTTGTCCTATCCACATAGGGAGGCTGCGCAAGATGCAAGTGCCTCGACGCAATTCAAGTCTCTCAAGACTGTCCGTTGCACACACCACGCTGCTGGAGTCAATGATGGAAACAGAATGTTCAGGGACTGAGGCACCACGAACCAGAGCCAGAGATTTGACGTTATCAAGAACCCAAAGGATAGAGAACAGAACATTCAGATTTCTTTCCACACGGTCAGCTGGTGCTGTAGTCAAGACAAGTTGAAGTTCCTCCAAAACGGATAGCTCCTTAAGGCTCTTTATTTCCTCATCCAAACTGCCTGAGAGATCAAAGTGTTTCAGGGTACGGAGAGATCTTAGCCGGTTCATCCCGTATGGCAGCTTTGTCGCCGCAGGTAGAGAGAGGTGTGCAAGGTACTTGAGGTGAACTATATCCTCAGGAACAGAGGTTTCTTTTGCGTTTATTTCCAATGTTTCCAAAAGGCTTAGCCCCCACATCTGGGTTGGTAGTTGTATGCAAAAGTTGCATGTTACCTTCAAGTATTTCAACTGAAATAACCTGTCAATTCCAGAGAGGTTCAATCTTGTTGAATCGTTCTGATCACCCCACAAGTGAAGGACTAGGACACGAAGAAATTTGAATTCCCGAATAGAAGGCAAACACTTGACTAACCCATAGAAGGCCAGGGAACGAACTTGCAACAGTGTTATACCTGATAGTTTTGCAGCATATTTTGCACTGCTGTAGAAAAGCAACAGCCGCCGAACCTTGCTACAAAGTTCTCTGGCGTTCTTAGAGTAGTCTACTGTCGTGATAAAGTTGTCTTCTGCAGCCTTGCTTGTTACAAAATCAAGTACCATGGGGTGCACTGTACAGGATAACACTTGATCACTGTAATTCATGTCTACAGCTTGGATCATTCCCCTGTGGACCAGCTCTTCAAAGTGGCTCTGCGCAATTGCTCCATTGTTTCTCTCCCTGTCTCCCTCTATAAAACCTTCAGCAACCTATCTTCTCACTAGATCATCCTTCCAAATTGTGCAGTTCTCAGGATACATACAAACATATTGCAGGCATGTCTTCAAACACTGTGGAAGGCCATTGTAGCTAAGGTTCATCACCTTTCTCATCCCTTCATATGTACGACTAATGCTTAAATTACCCAATGATCTTTCTACATAATCCCATTCCTCTGATTTGTGTTGTTGTCGTGTCAAAAGTCCAGCTATATGTATTACTGCTAGAGGAACACCACCACATTTTCTTATGATTTCACATGAAGCATCTTTCAGTTGTTGAGGGCAGTTGTCTTTGGAGCCAAAAAACTCGTGTGAAAAATAATTTTCTCGAGCCATCATCATTAAGAGGTTCCATCTTTAGAATATAATCAGAACGATTACCACAGCATGCCATAGCTATGTTCTCACTTGCTACTGTTGTTATTATTCTACTTGACTGAGTACCATCTGGAAAAGCACTTCAAGAAAATCCCAAACTGCTGTATCCCATAAATCATCTATTACAATAAGGTACCTACAAATTAACATCATCAAAGAAAATTTGAATACAAAATGCAGAACCATTAATTACAGTCAGTAGATAATATGGGTTTCAGGAAAAAAAAGTCAAATTCAATGTGTGCTGCATGTATTGTTCTCTTAGTGAAAAATGATTTTAAGATCTCTTCATTCAGACTCACAAATATATATTGTCATGGCAAAAGGGCTCAGCTATATGGAATCACTAGGGTCAACTGAGCTAATTGTCTCCAATAACATGAGATTTTCTACTTCCAACCAAGGAACATGATTCGTGAACTCACACAATATACAAGTAGTGTAGATCTATACATTTAAATTTGCACACAGAATTTGTTCATTCTATTCACATTATACTGGTTTTCCTTATATACATAAAAACATTGTACTGATTTTAACTACTAAAAACACAAATCCCTGCAGCCTACACCTAAGGGTTCCACCAGAAAAAAAGGATTGGAAGGATAGAGTATAACTACCAAGCAAATATCACAGGTGAACTCACATGGCTGAGGTCGTCTTTGACATGGATAAAAAATAAGTTTAGTCCTTCCAGTTGGTTTCTACCATTTTTTACCAACAGAGATTAGTAGTGAAGTTCTATTGAATAAGAGAGTCATTGTTGGTTGACCCATAATTGTGAAAGGAATAATTATTCTTGATCAAATATTTAGTTCTTTTGGCCCTTGACTACCATATGGAGAAGTCATCAATGGGATAGTCGAGTACACACAAATTAGTTCTGATATTATACCATTAGAGTTACGCATGGAAACCAAACTAATTACACTAACTGGTATATATTTATACGTAGTCATTGATAGTCAGTTTTTCCTTCATATTCACAAACATTTTTGGAAACTCCACTGAAGCAAATCCCTGTTATTTAATCCTAGACTTAGATTCTTTTTCTTGACGTTGTTTTGTACTACTATATCAACATGTTATATGTATTACTTATTACTTATATACCTAGTAGCTTGTCGATGGTAGAAAAAATAACCAAGATTACATACTAGATACTTTCAAAGTACAAAGTAGCAGGAGGTATGGTTAGATTATATCTTCGAAGGTACAATTTTTTTTGTACACAGGGGTAATCATTTAGTTTTCTTATTAGGTGATGAGCTCCAAAAGTATTCGGCAGGCTACGCAAATTTGACAGTCAGGAATTGCATCCGCTGCATCTCACAGAAATCTTTTGCCTTGTGTGTAAAGGATTGGGCGATAACTTAGGTAGTTGGTCCCATTGAGTCATCCACGCATCCAGGCTCAAACACATATCTCATTGTGTTCTGAAAGTTTTAAAGCGGTAGCAAAAATTGTTGTTTAAACACTTAAATACAGAACGTATAGCTTTATTGTGAAAACAGATTATCAATTGGACAGGACTACAGGCAGTATGGAGATTGGAGCCCCTTTTGTTGCACAAATTATAAATAGTATGTAATAAGTCCTTATTTTTCTTCCAACTCTTCCTAGCTTAGGCTGCAGGGAGTAGCGCTGCTCACGCTTAAAGTGACTGTTGCTATCTTCTCCTTATTATAATACTAAGCTGGGCGACCAAATCTTAAAAAAAGAATGGACAGGTCTACACGCAGTATGGAGATTGGAGACATCAGAAATACCTTGTATGTCGCAGATGCTCGCTGAGATGATCAATGAGCTGTTGTAAATTGCAAGATTCAGAATGATGGCGCCACCCAGTTTGTGAGAGGATGCTTCTGAGCAGATTCCTTGTATCAGGCTTCCGTGACGCTCTCACAAAAGCATGGCATTCGAACTGCCATCCAAGTTCTTGAAGAATTTGTTTTGCAACTGTGGTCTTCCCTATCCCTCCCAACCCAGAAACAGATATGACATTCAGCTGCTTCTCTCCATTATTCAGCAGCTTGATAAGCTTTTCCTTTGAATCATCAATACCCACAAGAAGGCTAGAAGCCTCCATGGACCACTCCGGCATCCAATGGCTATGCATAAAGTTAGTAGATCTCGGGAAGGTGTTGTTATCAAGAACATACCGCTTGTGCCGTTCACTGGCATCTTGCAGGCGACCCCTCAGTTCCTTGATTTGGCTGGCTATATTTGGGCGTGGATTCAGTGTCCTGGGAAGCCGGCTGATCTTGAGACGAGGAACTACGCCAACAGACCCAATGTTGAGTTCAGAATGGATCAACCAGTCAATATAGTCCTCAGTGTCGTAGCATATTTCACGCACTTCCTTCATCCAGTACTTCTTCGTAAGGTTAGGGTCATCCTCATCTGAAAGCTCCAGGAGGAAGGTGTCTATGCCTTTCAGATCTTCTTTCAGAAGCTCGAAGGTCTTTCTGACTGGATTGCGCAGAAACCGTTGGGACTCAAGCCAATCGAGCTTCCAAAGAAGACAACCCATGGGGCCCCGTGAACTGCTGACCGGAGGCTCCATCGTCTCCTCCTCAGAGGTAAAAGGATTGGAGCAAAGAGGATGATTAACGAATCTGTTTTGCAAGAACCATAGCGGATTAGCGGATAAGAAACGAGAGAAGAAAAAAAAAAACAGTTCCTCTCGCCAAGAAGCAGAAGGGAATAAGCAACAAGGAGCTCACCTAATAGAAATTTGGTGGAATCAAAAAAAACCATTACGCGATCATCAATGACGACGTGGGGAAATTTAATGTGGCGTATGGCATTCCTCTTCTCTGTCATGATTGCCGTTAATCCTCTTCCTCATGCTTAAGTCCAACTTCCTCGGTAACTCTGCGCTGGTGGTGTAAAAGTACAGTAGTGCCGGATTAGATATTTTGTAAAGCCAGACCACTTTACACCACTCGTTCATTCTGTGTTGATGAAAACGACATGTATGGAGGGAGTAATTCAGAACAGAGGGAGTAGTGTCTACTCAGCTCATTATTTTGAAGCATACTTCCTGTTTTGTAGGTGTATCCCGCATAGTCCACAAAATATTGGGAGCCACAATTTGTTCGTCGGTTTTGGCCGGCCATAACCTGTTAATTTAAGTGGCCGAGGACTGGCACACCGTTACTGGAGATATGGAGAATCTGGGGATGCAAATATCTTGGTCTTCTTGGAGGTCGACTGCATTGTCGCTCCAAAGCAATAGACTTGATCCAAATACATGTCATATATCATTGAAATTTAAAGCACATGTAGACCTACATGTTGTCTTCCCACTTCACCTACTAGGCACCTCTTGCCTTCCCATGTCAACAAGCACTCCATGATCAATCAATCTGATAGGACCCTGCAGCCGGTAGGACAGATGGAGGCTGCCCTGGTGAGTGGATTCATAAAAATTATTGTGCCAAGGCTGTTTTCTCTCTCAAGTGAGAAGTACAAGCTGCACAAGAGTGTCAAGGGTAACATCGAATTTCTGCAGCATGAACTTGAGATGAACTTGCAACAGTGTCATACCCGATAGTTTTGCAGCATACTTTGCACTGCTGTAGAAAAGCAACAGCCGCCGAACCTTGCTACTAATTTCTCTGGCATTCTTAGAGTAGTCTACTGTCGTGATAAAATTATCTTCTTTAGAATTGCTTATTAGAAAATCAAGTACCATAGGGTGCACTATACAGGACAAAACCTGATCATTGTAGTTCATGTCTATAGCTTGGATCATTCCCCTGTAGACCAGTTCTTCAAAGTGGCTCTGTGCAATTGCTTCATTGTCTCTCTCCCTGTCTCCCTCTATAAAACCTTCAGCAACCCATCTCCTCACTAGATCGTCCTTCCAAATTGTGCTGTTCCAAGGATACATACAAACATATTGCAGGCATGTCTTCAAACACTGGGGAAGACCATTGTAGCTAAGGTTTATCACCTTTCTCATACCTTCATATGTAGGAGTTATGCTTAAATTGGAACCCAATGATCTTTCTACATAATCCCATTCCTCTGATTTCTTTTGTTGGCGCAGCGAACACATGGTTGATTTATCTCAAATGTGTTTAGTTTTGATGTAGTGATTGTCAACACTCAACATTCTTTCTCTATTTTCTTTTATCTTTTTCTCGCTTCGGCTATGGTTCACCGCAAGACACGTGGAGTGTGTCAAGACGATTCTTGGTTCGTGTTGTGCGGGTGTGGAGCTCGGAGATGGTAGCCGACGGAGAGGTGAAGGTGCCAAGGAGGACGCGTGCGGGCCGACGGACCGTGGAGGTGAAGGACGGACGTGAGGCTTGGACCGAGGGACCGGGTGCCGGGCGGCTAGCCATGGTGGTGACATCCGGGACAACGACGGATGCAAGAGGACGTGGCAGACCGTGTCGATCGGGTCAAGACGGGCGAGCGTGCAGGCGCAGCTGGAGCTCGGATGACTTGGCGACTCGGGCGGTCAAGACGGCGGTGACACGTGGTCGAGGAGGTTTGGTGGTTTGCCCCTCAAAACCATCGGCGCTGGTTTCGTGGTGGTTTGGGCCTCAAAACCACGGGCGGGTTTGGTGGTTTGGGCCTCAAAACCACAGCGCTGGTTTTCGCGGGTTTGCGCCTCAAAACCCGGCGTGTTCCGGCGACGGAAGGGACGGCACGTGGCGGCATCGGGAGATTGCGTGGAGGCAAGGCTACCGGTGAGGAAGGCGCTGTGGCCGTCGGATCGAAGATTACCCGTAGTCGACGGAAATAGCCTTAGGGTTACAAAACCGACTCATGTATCCTAGGGGTAGTTTAGGCAGAGGAATAGGGGCTATTTAGCGCAGGCATACCCCTCCATCCTCCCTTTGCTCTCATTTTCATATTTTCTAGTTAGGGTTACTGATCGAGGTGTGAGAGGTCCACCGATTTGTACCAAGATTTGCGCAGCAAGGGCTAGCTGTGATTAGCCTCGTCACGCTGGGGTGACGTTTGGATCGATTGATCGGTGTTCTTTGTTGTTCATGAGCTGTGATTTTGAGTTCTTCACTTGTTCTTCCCGAGTTCATCCTCTCCCCTATTCTCTTCGCGATTTCTTCGATTTGGCACCGTTTGATCTCGTTTTTCTTGCGTTGATTCGTGCTAGGGCGTGAGAGGATCATTTCCACCGAAGGGTTTGAGCTAATTCCTCACGAGCACGTAGATCGGGCGAGTTTTGGATCAAGGTGACCTTTTGGGTGTGTTCTTCGTGTGATCCGCGATTTCTCTCGATTCACTCCATCAATCTCGAAATTTCCAAGGGGAAATGGTCACCCACATGCCTAGATGCTATGGCTCAATTCTTGTGACCTGAGGTTTCGATTTGAGTGAGTTTGGATCGATTTTGGGGTGAGTCGCCGCCGGGGTGCTTTGTTCGCTACGGGGGTGGGTGACCGGACGCACGACGGACGCACGCCCTGGATTGACCGGACGCTTCCGGTCTGTCCGCTGCGTCGGGGTGACCGGACGCCCGACCGGACGCACGACCAGGTTGACCGGGTCGGTCCGGTCGCAAGGCCGCGTAGAGGTCCGCAAGGGCGACCGACCGACGCTCGACCGACGCTGGACGACTCGCCAGTGAGTCCGGTCGCTGAGTCCGGCCACTCTGCAGGGCTGTTTTCTTCCCGTCTCTTGCGTGTTTGTTTCGTTCGGTTTCCTGTTGATCCGCCGTGAGTCTAGAGCAAACTCTAGCTCATCTACCTTGCATCCAAGGTCGTGATCATACCGTGTGGTGTGTGCTTTTTTGCCCGAGGGGTCGTGAGAGCTACAAGTCATCTAATTCGAAGAATTTAATTGAGGCTCCCATTCACCCCTCCTCGGTCGCCGCTTTCGGTCCTTCAATTGGTATCGAGGCGGGTTAAGGATCATATCCACCTTAACCGGTTCTTGATCCGCAGAAGGCGACATGGAGAGGTTTGGTCACTTTGGTGGCAAGCCTCCGGAGTTCGATGGCTCCAACTATCCCTATTGGAAGATCAAGATGCAAGCGCATCTCATGGGGATAGATTGGAGTGTGGGAGATCGTTGAGGACGAGAACTACCAAGTGCTAGCCGCTCGAGTGGGTGAGGATCAGATAGCCCAACACAATGCCAACAACCGAGCGAGGAGCGTCTTGTTCTCTAGCCTCAAGGATACCGAGTTTGAGAGAGTTGCCTCTTGTGAGATCGCTTTCGTGAGGTGTGGAAGACTCTAGAGAGCTACCACGAGGGAACCCCACAAGTCAAGGCCCGCCTCTACGAGACCTACAAGAGAGAGTACAATAACCTCATTCAGCTTGATGGCGAGTCCATCGACTCTCTCTTTGCCAGGGTTCCGGACGATTCAACAAGCTTCGGCGAACAAGCCGTCGGAGAGGCTCGACGAGCACGAAGGCGATCGCGGCTCTTGTACGCTCTGGATCGGAAGGTGTGGGACGTGAAGGTGTCCGCAATCATGGAGTCTCGCAAACTACGACACCCTCACTCCCGATGAGCTCTCTACAAAGAAGCTTAAGTCTTCGTGAGATTGAAGCTCGATCCAGCAGCGCTCAAGAACCCCTCTCGCGCCGAACGCCGCCCTTGTCTCGTGTAAGAACGGTTCAGTTTCTTCGCTAACCCTTCACAAATTTCTTTCGCCTTGTCTTCCTTGGTGTCTGCGGATGAGGAGCGGATGGAGAGTCTCGAGATGATGAGCTTGCGCTTGTCATCACCCGATTCTCACGGTTTCACAACAACCGCTGAACCGCTTGCGTGGCGGCCCGCCCAAGGGCGGATGCTTCGAAAGTGCGGAGATCCGACCACTTCGTCGCCGCATGCCCCAAGAAGAACAAAGACAAGTACTTCGGGCGAAGTACTACTCCAGCAAGTACGACTCGACAAGCGCAAGGACAAGCGCCGAGTACACCTCCGCAAGCACAAGTCCAAGAAGGGATTCGACAAGGAGGCAATCAAGAAGAAGTACCTCAAGCGTGCCAAGGAGCACAAGCACGCCTTCCTTGCGTCCCCTCGACCTCGACAACTACTCCCCCGACGGGCAATCTTCCTCAAGCGACGAGGAGCCCGAGCGCAAGGTCGAGGACAAGCTCAATGGACTTTGCTTCTTCACCAACTCCAAGCCCGGGGCTTCGCACCATGGCCCTCGAAGGAGAGGCGACCGGCAGGCGACTCTTCTTCTCCTTCCTCCGAGGTACCTCCTACAATCGAATCTCTTTCTGATGAGGTTGACTCTTTGGGCGAGGCGCTTGTTTGTCAAGAGAAGTTGCTTAAGCGTGCCGCTAGGGAGAGAAAAGAGTTTAAGGAGAAGTGGGAGATGGCGGTGACTGAGATAGAGTTGCTTAGGAAGCCGGTTGCTGTCTCTGATGAGACGGAGTGTGATGCTTGTGCTGTGCATATGTCTAGCATCGTGTCTTTGCAGTCAAGTATTCGGCTTTGCTAGATGAGCATGTTGAGTTGAAGTCTAGGCCGATGTTGTTGAGTGCGTGCAAGTCTTGTCCCGACTTATGATCCGAGTTGGCGTGAGAAGGCTGCCAAGCTTGTCAGGCTTGAGAAGGCCAACTCGTATAGCACCGTGCTGGGATGTGCTAAGTGTGAAGCTTTGGAGTTGGAGCTCATGTCTTGTAGGCATGGTAAGGGCGAGTAGAAGAGGAGAACAAGTACCTTCGCCTGTCCCCGAAGTTGGGTGTCTAGTGGAGAGCCACGCTTGGCATGATGATGAGTCGGCCAAGAGGGGGACCGACACATCGGGTTTAGGCTTTGCTATAGGTGGGAAGGGTGAAGTTATCTATGGAAAGGTTGGTCAAGGGAGTGGTTTGAGCTCGAGTGAGAAACCAACCAACACTCCTAAGTTTACCAAGATCACTCCACCCGAGCCTTCCAAGCCCATTGTGCAAGATGGCATTCTCCAAGAACCCACTAAGACTCCACCTCCCAAACAAGTGTGGCTTCCCAAACCGAACCACCTCAAGAACCCACTTGACACTTTGCCCAGATCCCCGAGGAAACCCTTCCTAAGGCCAAGACCACGACAAGAGTGAACCATCCACCCAAGAGAGTGAACCAACCACCACCCAAGAGAGAGGTGAGGTATCACTGTGAGTATTGCCAGAGGGATGGTCACTTGGTTGAGTTTTGCTTTAGGAGGAAGAGGGATGCTAGGCGTCAAGTTGAGTTCGAGAACCGCGACTTGTATCACCCTCCACTTGGCATGTATGAGAAGGGTGTGCGATGTCGGTTCGAGAGGCGCTTTGCTAGGCCTCAAGGTAGGAGGCCTCGTAAGTTTGGGCCACGGTTTGTGAGATCGCTTGGTGGTCGTGGTTCGCGAGTGGACGTAGATCCTCGCTTTGGGAGTTTTGAGGTTGAGAAGAGGAGTGCACCACGCTTTGTTGTGCGTGGTGAGAAGGGTGGCAAGATGGGGCGTGGGATGTATGTTTTACCTAATGCATATTTGGGGCATGATGGTCAACACCGGTACTCTTCCAAGTTTACTAACCCCATGTTGCGCCATATGCTCATCCCATGTTCTATTGTTGATATAGGCCGGAAGGCCGGAGGACATGTGGCTCATTGATTCCGGCTGTTCTCGCCACATGACCGAAACTCCAAGTGGTTCTCCAAATTCTCACCCCGATGAAGACGAAAGAGTACATCACTTTCGGGGGCAAAGAACAAGGGGAAGATTCTGTCACGAGGGTCAATCAGGATCAATGACCACTTCGTGCTCAAGGATGTGGCGCTCGTCTCCAACCTGCACTTCAACCTACTCTCTGTCTCTCAGCTTATGGCAGATGGGTATGAGGTACGCTTTAAGGTTGGATGTTCTCGCGTTTTGGATTCTCGCGATGATCTTATTTGCTGGATCGTGCCATTTGGGCAAGTCTTTCGTGCTGATTTTTCTCGAGGCTTTGGCACTTCTTGTTGCTTGTTGGCCGGGTCCTCCTCTGATTTGTGGAAATGGCATAGGAGACTTGGACACCTAAGCTTTGACCTTCTCACGAGGTTAAGTTCCATGGGTCTAATCCGAGGATTGCCTAAGCTCAAATTTGAGAAGGATTTGGTTTGTCATCCCTGTCGTCACGGGAAGATGGTATCCGCTTCCCACCATCCAGTCACTCAGATTATGACCTCGAGACCCGGAGAGATCCTTCACATGGACACCGTTGGTCCATCTCGGGTGAGGTCAGTGGGTGGGAAGTGGTATTGTCTAGTGATCGTTGACGACTTTTCGAGATACTCTTGGGTCTTTTTCATGGAGGGCAAGGATGAGGCTTTTGGTTTTGCTCGCGACTTGATTTTGAGACTGAGAACTGAGTTGACAGATACAGCCATTCGAGCGATTCGCAAAGGACAATGGCACGTAATTCAAGAACTCTCGCCGAGTCTCTTTGTGCTAACTTGGGTGTCGAGCACCAGTTTTCTAGCCCTTATGTCCCGCAGCAGAACGGGATTGTTGAGCGGAAGAACCGGACTCTTGTGGAGATGGCAAGGACCATGCTCGATGAACACAAGACTCCAAGGAAGTATTGGGCTGAGGCAATCAACACGGCATGCTATGTCTCCAACCGCATTTTCCTCCGTGCTTTCACCAAGAAGACATCGTATGAGTTGCGGTTTGGAAGACTGCCCAAGGTGAGTCACTTCCGTGTGTTTTGGATGCAGGTGCTTCATTCTCAAGCAAGGTAATCTTGACAAGTTTGAGTCTCGATCACCGATGGCATTTTTCTTGGATATGCTTTGCACTCACATGCCTGGGGGTTCTTAACCTTGAGACTAACCGTTGTAGAGACATGTGAGGTTACCTTCGATGAGACCGCGCCTTGTTCTTCTTCTGTGTTTGAGTGTGCGTGAAAGGAGGAGATGGAGCGAGCATCTTTGTGGAGGAGGAGCAGGAAGACGTTGGTCGGGTGATCCCGGCGACTCCACCGCTTGCCCCAACCGACCACGTGACGACGACGACCGCCACGGACCGCACCCTACTACCACTACTTCTCCTCGTCCGGTGGAGCAGCTCCCTCGGGGCGAGATGGCTGCACCTGAGGAGGTTCCGACTCCAATCGAGGGGAGGCGACATCTTCGCAAGACGGCGCCTCAAAGACATTCAGCCGTCACCCCCGGAGACCATGATTGGAGGATTGAACCAAAGGGTAACTCGTTCCAAATCCTATGCTATGTGTCATTTTGCTCATTCTGCATTTGTTTCCACTCTTGAGCCCAAAGATGTTACCACTGCATTATCTGATTCGGATTGGGTCAATGCCATGCATGAGGAGTTGCAGAACTTTGAGAGGAACCAAGTTTGGGTTTTAGTGCCACCTCCAAACAAAGTGTCATCCCATAGGAACCAAGTGGGTGTTTAAGAACAAACAGAGTGAGGATGGGGTGGTTGTGAGAAACAAAGCCAGACTAGTTGCCCAGGGGTTTTTGTCGAAAGAGGGTATAGACTATGAGGAAACCTTTGCTCCTGTAGCCCGCATAGAAGCCATTAGGATTTTGCTTGCCTTTGCAGCCTCGAAGGGCTTTAAGCTCTTCCAGATGGATGTCAAGAGTGCGTTCCTAAATGGGTTCATACGGGAGGAGGTGTATGTGAGGCAACCCCCCGGGGTTTGAGCATCCTAAACACCCGCACTATGTGTACAAGTTGTACAAGGCCTTGTATGCGGCTGAAACAAGCCCCTAGAGCCCGGTATGAGCGATCAAAGCTTTCCTATTAGCTAAGGGTTTTGTGATGGGGGCTGTAGACAAGACCTTGTTTCGCTTAGGAAGGGCAATGACATACTCCTAGTCCAGATATATGTGGATGATATCATCTTTGGTGGCTCTTCACATGCTATGGTATCGAGTTTTGCAGAGATTATGAGCAGGGAGTTCGAGATGAGCATGATGGGCGAGTTGACCTACTTCCTTGGACTTCAAATCAAACAAACCAAGGATGGGATTTTCGTACACCAGGGCAAGTACACGAAGGACATGATCCGCAAGTTTCGCAATGGGTAGGCCAAGCCTCTTTTCGACGCCCATGTCGACGACGACGGCCCCGGGCGAAGACAAGGATGGAGAAGCCGTGGACCAAAGGGAGTACGAAGCATGATCGGTTCGCCGCCATACGGACGGCGACGCGCCCGACATCCGGTTTGCTTGTGTGCCTCTCAAGCACGGTTTCGGCCTTCGCCGCGCACCTCTCACTTTCGTCGTGTGAAGAGGATCTTCGGTACTTGCGGCTTACCCCGACTTTGGCCTATGGTACTCGGCTTCTTCCACTCTCTCCCGGTTGGCTATTCGATTCGATTATGCCGGTGATCGTATGCATAGAAAGTCCACTTCGGGTACTTGTCGGTTTCTTGGTACTTCTCTTGTGTCTTGGTCGCCTCGTAAGCGCCCGGTGTCGCTCGGTCATTGTTGAAGCGAGTATGTTGCTTCTGCGCTTGTTGTTCCCAAATTTGTGGATGGTTGCCACTTTGAGAGACTTTGGGTTGAGGTTTTCACGTGTACCCTTGTTGTGTGATAGCATGGGAGCCGTGAGTGTAGCCAAAAACCCAAATCTGCATTCCCGCACCAAACACATAGAGGTGAGGTATCACTTTCCGAGAGATCACCAGGAGAAAGGGGATATAGATGTTCAAAGATGTGTACACAGAGCAACAAATTGATTAAGGACATTTTCACCAAGCCTTTAGATCAAGTCCGTTTTGTCCAAATTTTCGAGGAGAGTTGGGCGTGTGCTATCCCTTTTGAGGGGTAGCTTTGTAGTTGATGTACGGATGTAGTGCTAGGTTTATTTTTACTTTGTGCATTATCTTGTATCATATTGCATTCATCATGTACATTTTTGCATCTTGAGCTTCTTGGTTATATTGATCACAATGAGACTATGCTCTGTTTAGTGTAACAATTACTTGTTGGTGCTTATTGCTTGTGCTCCTTCGTTCAATTGGTATATGTTATGAGCAAAGTCAAGTTTCATGTGAACTTGCTTAACAACGATGAATCTTGCAAAATGTTCACCATTGAGATAGTTCCTAGCATGTTTAAGTTGTTGAGATCCTTTGTGCTTATCATGTATGCTAAGGTGACTATGTCTCATTCACTGAGTTATACACTTGCTTAGATGACCACATGCTTTCATATGCTAAAATCTGAAATTTAAGCTAAGTGTATGGAAAAGATCGAGATGGGTCCATACCGCCTCACATCCAAGTCTTGGGACAGCTTCTCATTGCACTTGAGTTGAACCTGAGCTTGGTAGTGTTTGACCCAGACCATTGTCTTAAGCTTCGATTGCTCACATGCATAGGCTTGACATGGTTGATTAGTAAGGCGTACGGTTGTGGATAACCACTCGCACTCATGTCTTTGGACCAATGCTTGTATCCGCTAAATCTCGATAATCTTAAAATGTTGTTGGCAAGTGTTGGTTCTTTCTTTGGCATGATGGATAAACTTTGCTTGGGGTAGTCCTCTTGATATACATGTGTAGCACTTGGTAGATTTCCACTTACTTATGCTATGTGCTATTCTTTGTGGTGGACACCTTTTTCGAAATGCTTAAAACTGAATCAAAATGCCTTCAAGTCATATCTCATATCTTTTTGATCAGTTTGAGCACCGTGTTAAGCACTTGATTTTGTTGCCATGACACTACCTAGAGCATCTTTTCATTTGGATGACTATAAACTTGGAGCTCACTCATTGCACTTTGCATGCATTTTCATCGCTTGATTAGTGCATGTGCCAACAAGGGGAGAAAGATATACAAAGACAAAGAATTGTGAATTGGTATCTTGAATTGGTATCTTCAGTGACTGCACTAGTCAAGGGGGAGTAACTCCAGGGGGAGTATCTCTTTACCACTTTGAGCTAGATGTGTTGAGCCTTTGCCTCTGTCTTGAGGGTCTAGCTTGTGTGTGAAAGAAATTGGTAGAGATTGGTTTGGAGCTGTGCTAGTGGTGTTGAGCCCAATTCTACCTCTTCTTGAGGACTAGCCGTGCTGTTTAGCTTGGTTGTGTCGAGCCTTTTGCCCATGTCTTTGGGAACCAAGTTTTTGCTCCATGTTTGCTATCCAGTTAGGTTGTCTTAGCTTGCCTGGATGTGCTTTCTTCTATCTTATTCTGTCTTTGTGTTGAATGTTGACAATGCACTCATCAAGGGGGAGATTGCGAACACATGGTTGATTTATCTCAAATGTGTTTAGTTTTGATGTAGTGATTGTCAACACTCAACATTCTTTCTCTATTTTCTTTTATCTTTTCTGCTTCGGCTATGGTTCACCGGCACACGTGGAGTGTGTCGAAGACGTATCTCTTGGTTCGTGTTGTGCGTGTGTGGAGCTCGGAGATGGTAGGCGACGGAGAGGTGAAGAAGGTGCCAAGGAGGACGTGCGGGGCCGACGGACCGTGGAGGTGAAGGACGGACGTGAGGCTTGGACCGAGGGACCGGGGTGCCGGGCGGCTAGCCATGGTGGCTGACATCCGGGACAACGACGGATGCAAGAGGACGTGGCGGGACCCGTGTCGATCGGGGTCAAGACGGGCGAGCGTGCAGAGGCAGAGCGGGGAGCTCGGATGACTTGGCGACTCGGGCGGTCAAGACGGCGGTGACACGCGTGTCGAGGAGGTTTGGTGGTTTGCCCTCAAAACCATCGGCGCGGGTTTCGTGGTTTGGGCCTCAAAACCACGGGCGGGTTTGGTGGTTTGGGCCTCAAAACCACAGGCGCGGGTTTCGCGGGTTTGCGCCTCAAAACCCGAAGTGTTCCGGCGGACGGAAGGACGGCACGTGGCGGCATCGGGAGATTGCGTGGAGGCAAGGCTACCAGTGAGGAAGGCGCGGTGGCCGTCGGATCGAAGATTACCCGAGTCGACGGAAATAGCCTTAGGGTTACAAAACCGACTCATGTATCCTAGGGGTAGTTTAGGCGAGGGAATAGGGGCTATTTAGCAGAGGCATACCCCTCCATCCTCCCTTGCCTCTCATTTTCATATTTTCTAGTTAGGGTTACAGACTGAGGTGTGAGAGGTCCACCGATTTGTACCAAGATTTGCAGAGCAAGGGCTAGCTGTGATTAGCCCATCACGGGGTGACGTTTGGATCGATTGATCGGTGTTCTTTGTTGTTCATGAGCTGTGATTTTGAGTTCTTCACTTGTTCTTCCCGAGTTCATCCTCTCCCCTATTCTCTTCACGATTTCTTCGATTTGGCACCGTTTGATCTCGTTTTCTTGCGTTGATTCGTGCTAGGACGTGAGAGGATCATTTCCACCGAAGGGTTTGAGCTAATTCCTCACGAGCACGTAGATCGGGCGAGTTTTGGATCAAGGTGACCTTTTTGGGTGTGTTCTTCGTGTGATCCGCGATTTCTCTCGATTCACTCCATCAATCTCGAAATTTCCAAGGGGGAAATGGTCACCCACATGCCTAGATGCTATGGCTCAATTCTTGTGACCCGAGGTTTCGATTTGAGTGAGTTTGGATCGATTTTGGGGTGAGTCGCCGCCGTCGGGTGTGTTCGCGCTGGTCGGGGTGACCGGACGCACGACCGGACGCCGCCCTGGATTGACCGGACGCTCCGGTGCTGTCCGCGTCGGGTGACCGGACGCCCCGACCGGACGCCGCGACCAGGGCGACCGGTCGGTCCGGTCGGTAAGGCCGCGAGGTCCGAGGTCTGCAAGGGCGATCTGACCGGACGCTTCTGACCGGACGCTGGACCGGACTTCGCCAAAGGAGTCCGGTCGATGAGTCCGGTCACTCTGCAGGCTGTTTTCTTCCCGTCTCTTGCGTGTTTGTTTCGTTCGGTTTCCGGTTGATCCGCCGTGAGTCTAGAGCAAACTCTAGCTCATCTACCTTGCATCCAAGGTCGTGATCATACCGTGTGGTGTGTGCTTTTTGCTCCGAGGGGGGTCGTGAGAGCTACAAGTCATCTAATTCGAAGAATTTAATTGAGGCTCCCATTCACCCCCTCCGGTCGCCGTTTCGGTCCTTCCCGTGTCAAAAGTCCAGCTATATGAATTATTGCTAGAGGAACACCACCACATTTTCTTACGATTTCATATGCTGCATCTTTGAATTGTTGAGGGCACTTGTTTTCAGAGCCAAAAACTCGAGCAAAAAATATTTTTCTCGAGTCATCATCATTAAGAGGTTCCATCTTTAGAATATTATCAGAACGATTACCACAGCATGTCATAGCTACGTTCTCACTTCTTGCTGTTGTTATTATTCTACTTGACTGAGTACCATCTGGGAAAGCTCGTAGAAGAAAATCCCAAACTGCTGTATCCCATAAATCATCTATTACAATAAGGTACCTGCACATTATCAACATCAAAGAAAATTTGAATACAAAAATGCAGAACCATTCATTACAGTGAGTAGAAAATATGGATTTTCTGGATAAAATTAAGGGCACCTCCAGTGTGCAGGTGAACCATGCGAGCAGCAATAAAACGAACACAGCTAAAGTTCGATAGTTTCTTCCAAAAAAAAAAAAAAGTTCGATAGCTGTAGTGTGCACATGATTTGCGGGCCCACATGAAACAATAAAAATGTATGTGTGAGCAGTTGGTCTGGATGGAGCATGTGTTGGGCTCCGTTCTCTGTTTACACAGCGGCCGTATTAAATATTTTAATCGCCTCGGTTCGCATTCTTGGCACGCTTTCCAGCTCTGTCAGCCTTGGTTCGACACCTCCAGTGTCTCAGTTCGTTTGCCACAGCCCTCGGTTGATTCCGCCTGAACACTGGAGGTGCTCTGATGTCTGCTGCATGTATTGGTTTCCAGCTTATGCAACGCTGGACCCATGTCAAAAAAAAAAAAAAAAAAACAAACGCTGGAGCTCTCTCATATGCCATGGTGAAGGCCCCAATGAGGTGCTAGCATAAAATAGCCTCTAAATCATCATCATAAAACACTATTTAACAATTTAATGATATCATATGCCATTTTAGTCTTGAACTACACTATTTCTCGAATACCTATCATGATTTCCTAGTTCATCAAGTCACCTAGATCCTCCTTTATATGATCCTACAGCACCCCGAAAATAGTTTACTTTTTTTTTCCTGGCGAAATGTTCTTTGACATGTTAATTTGTCAATTTCATCCATTGTTTTATTTGACAATTTTATCACTTTTCCTCTCATATACTGTTTAATCCCAATCAAAAACATATTTTAGACTTCAAATAGAAAATGATTATCTATATGAAGATGAAAAGCCTCAATAGCTGAGAGAAAGGAGGCTACAAGTAACTGAATGAAAAGGAGGCTAGAAGCAACAACAACAAACATTCAACCACTACTAAAGAAACATCGTTCTTGTGTGCCTATCCTTACCGAGATAATTGGTTTTCAGGACTCCAAACATTGGGCTTTGCATATTTAGTACTTCAATGATTGGTTTCGCAAATTGGTATTTATATCGTTCACATCTGATTACTATGGTATTATAAATAATATGCGAAGCCCAACGTTTGGAGTCCTAAAAAGTCAATTCTCTCATCCTTACAGGGAGATGAATTTCGAGCAACCAAAGTATCCATTAAAGTTGGTTTCTACCATATTTTACCAACAGCGATAGGGAGTTCTATAGTATCAGTAGTGAAGTTCTATTGAACAAAAGTTACTGTTTGTTGATCCATAACTTTGAAAGGAATAAGTATTCTTGATCAAAGATTTAGTTTTGTTGTACCTTGACTACCATATGGAGAAGGCATCAATGGCTGGCTGACAACTCACAAATTATTTCTGATATTATACCATTAGAGTTACACATGGAAACCAAACTAAGTACACTAATAACTAGTATATATTTATACATAGTCACTGATAATTGCTTTTTCCTTGATATTCACAAACAGTTTTGGAAGCTGCACTGAATCTGATAGAATTCTTTTGCCCTGTATGTAATTAGGTACCATTTAGAGGATTGAGTGATAACTTAGGTACTTGGGCCCTTTGAGCCATCCACCGACCCAGACTCAAATACAGAACATGTAGTTTTATTGTAAAACAGATTATCAATTGGACAAGTCTACAGGCAGTATGGATACTGGAGACATCAGAAATACCTTGTATGTCGCAGATGCTCGCTGAGATGATCAGTGAGTTGTTGTAAACTGCAAGCTTCAGAATGGCGGCGCCACCCAGTTTGTGAGAGGATGCTTCTGAGCAGACCCCTCGTGTCAGGCTTCCGTGACGCGCTCACAAAAGCATGGCGTCCAAACTGCCATCCAAGCTCTTGAACAATTTGCTTCGCAAGTGTGGTCTTCCCTATCCCTCCCAACCCAGAAATAGATATGAAATTCAGTTGCTTCTCTCCATTATTCAGCAGCTTGATAAGCTTTTCCTTAGAATCATCGAAACCCACAAGAAGGCTAGCAGCCTCGCTTGACCATTCCGGAATCCAATGGCTATGCACAAAGTTAGTAGAACTCGGGGAGGTATTGTTATCAAGAACATACCGGTTGTGCCGTTCAACAGCATCTTGCAGGCGACCCCTCAGTTCCTTGATTTGGCTGGCTATATTTGGGCGTGTATTCAGTATCCTGGGAAGCCGGCTGATCTTGAGACGAGGAACTACGCCAACAGACCCAATCTTGAGTTCAGAATGGATCAACCAGTCAATATAATCCTCAGTGTCGTAGCATATTTCACGGACTTCCTTCATCCAGTACTGCTTCATAAGGTTAGGTTCATCCTCATCTGAAAGTTCCAGGAGGAAGGTGTCTATGCCTTCCAGATCTTCTTTCAGAAGCTCGAAGGTCTTTCGGACTGGATTGCGCAGAAACCGTTGGGACTCAAGCCAATCGAGCTTCCAAAGAAGAGAGCCCATGGGGCCCCTGGAACTACTAACCGGAGGCTCCATCTCCCGTCCCCCTGAGGCGAAAGGAACGGAGCAAACAGGATGATTAACCAACTACTTCTTACTATTACTAATTGTAGGCTCCAATGAAGCCTCCACGTTAATTCTCAACAGGCGCACTAAAAAAAAAAGATAAATCAAAAGAATTCACATAATAATTAAAAACATCTGGCCATCAATTGAGGTCCATTAATTTTAATAACCATTGGATCGGTTCTATTTTCTAAAAATTACCCATTTTAACCATTAAGAAAATGCGTTAAAGTAACCCCTCAACTTATATCTTAATTACCCACCGTTGCCATTATAACATTGCTCTCACACGTCATAACAGATCTTCTAATTGATAAACAAAAATAGATTTTTTTTTACAACAATTAAAGTGTCACAACCCGCTTTTCGGTCAACGCGAGGGGAAGACGAAGGAGATGACGAGGCGTTTGAAGAGCTCGCCGCAGCGATGGCACGGGCGGCGCGCGGGCGCATGCGCTTGTAGGGCGGGCGGCGGCGCGCGGCTGCGGCGCCATCTTGGCGGCGGCGCGGGCAAAGGGCGGCGCGGGGCTCGAGGCGGCGGCGGCGGCGGGAGCTAGAGGGCAAGGTAAAAACCTAATTATTTTCTTCTTGATTGTCTCACGATAGTTGCCCCCATATTTATATGAGGGGATTACAATTGCTAACGGGCCAGGCCCATTAGTCTTTTCCGACTATCTTTAATTTAATCTAATAATTATAATAATAAAGCTAAATAATAATTAAATATTCAGCCACTCCGCTTATCTCGGGCGACTTCGCCGACCGAAGTCCGACATCTCTCCCTTTGGAGATTCAAATTCGCCCTCGAGCCGGAAGTCCTGGATAGATTTTATTGAATAATTCAGATCTTCCCATGAAGCATCTGCAGCAGGTTTGTTCTTCCATTTGATGAGCACTTGAAGCTGACCCTGGCGGACTCTTGTTTTGAGCATTAATTCAGGTTCAGGGACCGGTGTGCCATCGTGAATCCGAGGTAATTCCGGAATATCTGTAGGTATCTCCCCACGGTGTGGTTTGAGCATGCTGACATGAAAGGCATTGTGTATACGGGTTCCAGGCGGCAGATTCAATGCATATGTTACTGGTGTAATGATCTTGCGATCTTTGAAGGGTCCAAAATATTTAGGAGAGAGCTTGCCTTTGTGTAAATCAGATATTGTTGCCACAGAACGGGATAAAAGTTTGAGCCAAACATAATCACCCACTTTAAATTCTCTGTCTGTATGTTTAGCATCAAAATATTTGCGGTAATAATCCTAAGATAACGCAAAACGAACCTTTGTCCGATTGAGAAAAAATATCCCGCTGAGTTAGTAAATCATCCACTCGGCCGGTAATGTTGTCTCACCCGATGATAACCACGAATAGTAGGGGGATCACGCCCATACACAAGTTTGAACGGCGTTGTTTTGGTCGATGCATGATATGAAGTATTATAGCAATATTTAGCCCAAGGTAACCATCTTACCCAATCCTTTGGTTTGTCACCAAATAAGCAAATGGGCGATACATCGTAATAATTTTATTGACGACCTCAGCCTGGCCATCTGCTTGAGGATGATAAGCCGATGTTGGTGACAAAATAATGTTGGATAGACAGAAAATTTCTTGCCAGAATTGACTCATGAAGATGACATCCCTGTCACTAACCACTGATCTTGGCAAGCCATGTAGTCTAACAATCTCTGAGAAAAATTTCTGAGCTACTGAAGTTGCTGTATACGGATGAGAAAGGGGTATAAAGTGAGCATACTTGGATAGACGATCAACCACTGTTAAGATTACCGATTTAGATCCAACTTTCGGAAGAGCTTCAATGAAATCCATTGAGATATCCTCCCAGATCTGCTCGAAATTGGTAAAGGCCGAAGAAGCCCACCGGATGAAGGTGTTCAGTTTTGTTGCGTTGGCAAACCAAACAATCATTCACAAAATCTGTGACAATGCGTTTATCATGTTTGACAAAGAAGGTCGATGGAATCGATGCAATGTTTTCTGTATACCCTCATGTGCTGAATCATGAATTGCATGGAGAATCGTCTGAAGATGTTTGGATGATTTGGAAAGCCATACTTTTTATTGAACAAGATCAATCCATTACGAACTTCCCATGCGTAGTCCTTACCGTTGATTATAGAATCAATAAGGGCTATAGCTTCATCATCGAATGTAATTTCCTCCCGTAGTGGTCAAATAACCCCAATTGAATTTCAAATAGCCATGAGGGAAGATTCATCTGTGTTCGACGAGATAATGCGTCGGCCACCACATTTGATTTACCCGGCTTGTACTCCACAAGAAAATCATAGCCAAGTAATTTGCTAACCCATTGATGCTTTGAACTGTGGACAAGCGTTGATCTAAAATGTACTTAAGACTGTAATGATCGACCTTATAATAAATGGGCGGCCCTAAAGATATGGTCGCCAATGCTTGACCGCTAAGTACCCGGTCCTATGAGTTCTCTTTTATAAGCAGCTAACTTTTTGTACTTATCGGGCATACGTTTGCTAAAGTAAGCAATTGGACCATTACCCTCGATGTAAAACAAGCACCCATACTTGTACCGGGGCATCACATTCCATGACAAATGATTTATTAAAGTCCGAAGTTGGAGAACTGGTGCTGATGATAAAGTCCTCTTAAGGTGCTCAAAAGTCGTTGTTGCCAATGATGTCCAACGAGAATGAGTCCTTCTTAAGAAGATCGACCAAGGGACGTGCAATTGTACCATAATCCATTATAAACTTTACGTAGTAACCCAAATGAGTCCCGTAAAGCCTCGCAATTCACGGAGAGTTGTGGGAGCGGCCAAGCGGTGACGGCCTCAATTTTCTCCGGTCAACAACCATTCCAAAGATCCGATATAATATGTCCCAAATAACCCAATTGTGATTGATCAAAGAGGCATTTAGATTTCTTTAAGAAGATATTATGAGATGCTAGTACCTTGAAAACCTCGTCCACATGGTGGAGGTGCTCGCACCAGGATTTGCTAAATATCGATATCATCAAAGAAAAACCAAGACAAACTTACGCGAAAACGGTCCCAATATATCATTCATCAAAGCTTGAAAAGTTGAAGGTGCATTGCATAATCCAAATGGCATGACCAAAAACTCAAAGTGCCCATGATGTGTCCCGAAAGTCGCTTTTTCGATGTCCGGAGGATGCATGCGTACATGGTGATAGCCGAGCGAAATCTAATTTGGTGAAGAATTTAGCACCTTCTAGTTCATCCAAAGTAATTTAGCAATAACCGGTATTGGAAATTTGTCTTTCAAGGTATTACTATTGAGCTCCCGATAATCAACACAAAAACGCCAAGTCCGATCATGTTTTTTTGACAAGAAGGACAGATGAGAATGGCGGTGCTATACCGGATGATACCTTGATGAAGCATGTCTGCACATTGTCGTTCCAGTTCATTTTTCTGTATCTGAGGGTAACGATAGGGGCGAACGACAGTCGGCTGAGTGGGATCCTTAAGATGAATTCTATGATCATAACGCCGTTGAGGTGGGAGCCCCGAAGGCTCTCTGAAAAGCTGTTGGAATTTGCATAACAGAGGATCCATTGGCACGTCAGGAGAAAGTATATGAATACCTGGTTGAGAATCTGTCTCTTTAGAGAGGCTGTGCCATGTGATCGGCTGTCCTTTCCGCCAGAACTTCATAATAAGTTTATTAAAATTCCAGACAATATTTTCCAAAGAACTCAGCCAGTCCACACCCAAAACAACATCATAGCCTCCTAATTTGATGCTGAAGAAATCTGCTTTGAAGCTTTCAGTAGCAATAGAAAATTCAATATTATCATACCTTCCCACATTTGTTATGTGTTGTCCATTGGCGACAGCAACTTTGAGCGGACGGTGTAAAGAAGAACTTTGGAGGCCCAGTTTCATAGCCAAATCAAAATCCAGAAAATTGTGTGTTGAACCAGAATCCAATAGAGCCAATAAATTGGTGCCATTTATATTGATAATTAATTGCATGGTAGGACAAGTGGATATGCCAGTTAAGCCATGAACTGATATTTGAATATCTGAATATCCTCTTGTGCGTACCTTTGAGTTCTGTCGACGGAAGCCGTAGAGAGGCGTCTAGCAAGTGCTATGGCTGTCTCAATATCAGTGGTTGATGTAGTTGGACGTCGATCTGAATCGAGAGGTGCTAACCCAAAGAATATAAAGCATAGTCTGCTTGTTTTGGGGAGAGGTGTTGTACCTTGTTCAGCGTTCTTTGTGAACGTATTAGTGTACTGTCCCAAATCTCCCGTCCGGCGTGATGCCGGATCACCAAGATGATTGTGTAGCCGGAGTTCCAAAACGTCCCGTAATAGCTGCAGAAAATTCTGGCCAAGTTGGTTGACCCACTTCGTTTTCCCAACGAATAAACCAAGATAATGCGTTCCCTTGGAGATGGAACGAAGCGAGCTGCATCTGATCTGTATTAATAATTCCTTGAGCGAGAAAAATTTATCGCACTTGTACAGCCAATGAGAAGGGTCACCCTTGCCATCATACTCCGGAAAAAATAATTTAATATTATTGCTGGTACGTCTGGGATTTTCTGGCAAGAATTTAGGTGGAAATTCTGGAGTAATTTCTTGGGGAATTTCTGTATCAAATTCGAGATGAAAATTCGGACTGTCCGCTGGCTGTAGGATTGAGGAATCGGAGGTGCGGCGGATGGAGGGCTCATCTGTGTCTACAGACTGAAGAGAGCGCTTGGAGGGCGGGATGTACTTAGCTGATGATGGGGCTGAATTAGCCTCCATGGCTGCGATGTACTCGTCGATGATCCTGTTGACGTTCGCCGTGATGGATTGTCCTGGTACGAGCCATTGGATCGCTCGGTCTCCGGATACCAATCTGTCACAACCCGTTTTCCCAACAACGCGAGGGGAAGACGGCGGAGATGACGAGGCGTTCGAAGAGCTCGGCGGGCGGCGATGGCATCGGCGGCGCTGGGCGCACGCGACGCTGCTGGCGGCGCGGGCGCGCAGCGCGCCGCTGCCGCGCGCTATCAGCGCGCGCTGCAGGCGGGCGGGGCGGCTCGAGGTGGCGGCGGCGGCGGAGCTAGAGGGCAAGGTAAAAACCTAATTATTTTCTTCTTAATTGTCTCACGATAGTTGCCCCCATATTTATATGAGGGGTTTAATTGCTAACGGGCCAGGCCCATTAGTCTTTTCCGACTATCTTTAATTTAATCTAATAATTATAATAATAAAGCTAAATAATAATTAAATATTTAGCCACTCCGCTTATCTCGGGCGACTCGACCGAGTCTGACATAAAGCTATATATGTTGTCCCATCCAATTTCACGTATTAGCACTGCCGCCGCCGTCCATAGTCACGGAGCTTCAATCTATCAATTAGGGCGATCCACTTCTCAAGCTTGGAACCTGTTACATCAGGCTTTCCCTCACGGTCATCACTTATTGCTTGGGCTTTCCTCCAGTCATGACTTGCCGGTTCTTTGTACGTTGCAGCCCCAGGTATATTAGTTGTCCTTTCAATTGCCAAATCAATCTTCAATTTGAGTTTGGGCGTACATGTTTCAAAACCACTAGGGGACTAGCCGAAATCGAGAAAACATGGCAAACCGTGTTATCATGGTCTAGATGAGGTGTCACTGGACATCCCATAGCCTGATAGCCACAGCTAAATCCGGTGTCCTGCTGTGTGCCTATGTGAGTAGGAATACACGTACAATACTTTTGCTGCATGTACGCCGGCCACTCTTGCTCGCTCACACTCCGCACTTCTTGCTGTATGTACGCAGCTCTTGCGACAGACGCAAGACCGCCAGCTTTGGTCGACAACGAAAAGCCCAAGGTCTACAGGTATGCTACTCTTGCCCGCTCATACTACTACACCCCGCGTCAATATCTATGCAAATCTTCTTACTATTACTAATTGGAGGCTGAGGCTCCACGTTAATTCTCACTAGATGCGCTAGAAAAAAGATAAATACTAGAAATTCTCACATTAATTAGAAACATCTAGCCATTAAATCTATAGACTCACAATCCTTAACCATCAGATCTACTTTATTTTCTTAAAAATTACTCACCTTTGCCATTGTTAATAGATAAGAAAACTAAAAATGAATCTATTATATTTTAAATCAAATCTACGTATATAACAAGAAATTAGGAATAGATTAAAAACAATCCCCACCTCAAGCCCGAAGGGATCATCGCAGGGTATATCGATCCCATTCAGCTGCAAGAGATATTCTAACGGAGGAGGAGAAAAATAGGGCGGTTATGAACACGACTCCACGCACGCGGCACTGGCCGCCGTCGGGACTGACTTGCGGTTGCCGGACCAAGCAAATGTAAGGAGGAACCTAACATAGCGCAAGCTAATACATCTACACCGGAGCCCTTATCAGATCAACAACAATACCAGTTACGTTGGTGCGTCATGTGTAGGAGATGTTTGGCCTCCGTTCCTGCACTGAAGGTGGACGCACGGAGGAGCAGCACACAAATTCTACTGTGTTGGTGGAGAAGCAACAAATGTTGCAGCAAGTGTGCGTGTTGCCTTTCCCTACGACAAAGCTAGCTGCATGTCGACGGAACACGTCTACGAGGCAGCCAGGGGCGCCATCTAACCAAGATGAAGGACGGCCGGCAAGCCACAAGCACTTAATGGCTTAAGCGAACTGGATCCGTGGTAGGCTGTCTGTGGCGTTTCGTGCTCCGCCATAGTTTGGAAGGACACGAGCACGCAGACATGCATCTTGAAGTCCATGCAGCCAGCGGTTCCACCAAGAGGACACAGATGCATTGGCGGAAGACGGAGCGTTCTAGGAACAAGGAGGGTGATGGCGTGATCGGTGTCACCCATGGGTGAGCAACTAATCTAATTTCCTCCAATTCTTAAACAAATCCATGAAACTAATCTAATTTTCTCCAGAAGTCAAGGCAAACGGAGATGACTGTTGACGTTTCTTAACGTCGCAGAAGAATCCGCAAGCGTACAGAATTGTCGTTGTAGCTTTCACCCGGAAATATTCAGGGTATCGTATTTTCCACAGGGAACGGAGATACTCTCTCCTAACTAGTTCGCCCAAGGACACACAAGGCCAAAGATGGGGAGGATTATCGAGAAGGGTCCCTACACCTTTAGGGTCTATGGTTAGCCAGTCTCCAGAGCTAGTTGTTTACTTCGGGCACCAGCCAACGCCCAACTGGGCAGCTTCCGGCAATTAGCTCTACGTCACAGCTGAACGTGGGGGGATTTCAAGGGACGGTCAAGGCTTGTCACGACCCAGCCGCCTACCCCCTCAACCGTGGGATGCTTCGCAAAAGGTAGAAAACCGCTAGCCCAAACACCACGTCTACGCTAGCGATTATCACTCTAGTGTTTGCCAGGTTCCACCACTAGAGTCCTGACCCGAAGGTACAGCTACCGATCCCGCAAACAAGTAGATAAATCGTGGATAAATAAAAGACAATAAAGATTATCAGAACCGTGGAAACTTACTTAGCCAAGATCCCGTAAAGGAGCTAAGCCCGAATCCACCGAGGTACAAGGTTGGGGAGACACCGACAAGTCCGGCGCTTCCCCGCTCTCAGCCCTTCACATCTCTCCTCCGCCGATCTCTCTACTACTAATGAGGGCCTAAGCCCATTGGAGTGAAGGAGTGGAGTAGAGGGGAGAGCTCTCTTAGAGGAGAGGGAGAGACTCTTCCTTGGAATTGGTGTGTCTTGAATGAGGGGGAGAGAGCCTCCTTTTATAGGTAGAGGAGAGGGGGCTCTTTGGAAGATGGCCATTACCACATGGAAGGTGCAAACCGACCTCTCCAGGGCGGTTTCAATATAATATTTGAACAAAGCACCCGTGGAATCCTAATGTGCATGGCAGCATGCAACCGCCTGTGAAAGGTCGGCTCGAGAGGCGGCATTGTGGGTCTGGCCGGACCCACTTCCAGTCCGGCCGGACCGGGGGTGGCCCCTCTCGCGACCACCTTTCGCCTGTGGGCTCCTGGGCCGGCCTGGATCCGTAGTTTAGGGGTGCTTTGGTCCATCTCGTTCCTGACTTGGGCTTCTTGTGTTGCACTTATTTGATAAACGTGTTTTCCAAAGTACGCTTTCCATGAAGTTTGGTTGTGGTGTCGTGGATGGGCCCGAAAAAGTCTGTGTGGGTGATGTTGGCTCGGCCCGTCTTTGGCGTTTGGTCCATTTCCACCACGGGCTTGTGATCTTCTGAAATACGCTTTCGAGGTCGCGTCTTTTTGGTCGTATTTCCACCTGTATTTATTATAAATACTACAAAATACAATTCGAACACTACAAGTGGAAATATGTTAGTAATAAATGTATATGAGTATAAAAAGGTATAGTTTTACTCCCTTTATGGTAGTAAGTTGACGGGAAAAATATGTAGTTGGTGACCGTCAACAATGACTCCAGGTAGCAATAGGATCTATCAGCGTCTAGATGCACAGATTCGGCAAGACGTCATCAAGAACGACTTTACATAAATCTACAACACCACAACATCAGGAAAGGTTGAGACGAATACGAACAGCTTCTGCAATGGTTCCTACCCCAATGATGCGGCCGCACCTAGAAAGGTGACCTGACCCAACCTGTCATTAGACACCAGGTATAGGTAGGGGATGCTACACCGATTATTTACTGGAGAGCACTGATGATGAAGGCGAGTCCACACCAACTACCTACTGGTGAACATCCACGAGGATCAAAAGCGACGCTTCTTCACTGACTACCTATCAGCCAGCACCTACGATGAAGGCAGCAGTACACCAATGACAAAGGTGGCCCTACACTAATAAGATAGGAGATGTTGCATCTACTTTGACAATACACCATAGGCTGACCTGACGACGAGCAGGCGGGCTGACATTTCAGTTGTGCCAAGCCAACTTCACCTACTCACGCACCACTTGACACCGCCAAAGCGGACGACATCCGGATCGGGCCACTAACAAAAATAGCATAAAATCCAGGCCAGTAGTGCCACGACGTCCAGCGTCCATGCATAACATCTACATCAGTGTTGGCACCGACCACACGTGTAGACTAAAGGTATGACAATCTTGCTAGAGCCCACAATTCAATTTAATTTGTCTCATGTGACATACATGATCGATATGATCCTTATTTACGATTAATTGTCATTTTAATTTTAGTGCCCTTGGATTACATGGCACAAATACCTTTTAATATAATCCTTATTGACCATCTTGTATAATTTCTTTATTAACTTATTAATAATGTCATTGAGTTACTCGAACCACATGCTAATGATGCTAAAAATTTAGGGGACCATGATCCTTAAAGTTATCAATAAAGCCTATATGGAAAATTTCAAACTTCGAAATTATGAAAAATATTAAACTAATCCAATAATATTTTTTTATAAATTATGAAAGATAATGCTTTGACCCCTAAGTTTTCACTCAAATTACCCATACATGGCAGTATGAAAGATAATGTAAAATAACTTATACCTATGTAATTTGTACATAAATAATCCATCGCAACCACTATAAAAAATTAACAAAATCTCTCAAATCTACAACTACATGCTCATATAACCTATTACAAACAATAATTCAACATACACAACATATACATTAATATAAATATTAATTTTTGTAAGCTTATTAAGCATGGGAATATATCCTTAGCAAACCATGTAGTAATTAATGACACTCACAGTTCACTTTAAATTATATTAACACTTTGTATTATATTATATGTGTAACTTAATTTTAATGGTATTTTGTTGAAGAATACTGATACAATACAATGGTTCAACATCTTAAGTGCCACGTTGCATGCTCAACTAACTATTATTTATGAAATTGTGAAAACTAAGAGGGTAGCCAGACCTTCCAATATTTTTTTAATAAAATAAAACTTCAGTTCAATAAATGATACAATAAGCTTCATAATTTCAAATTAATACATATGTTACAACTTACAGCTAGATCAAAATCCCAAGGTTAAAGTATAGATTTTCATGATAACACTTGATGAAAGAAGAGTTTATACACTTTATTTATGTTTCAACCAAATTCATATGTTAGTAAAAAGATTAATAGTGAAAAAGATTATGGACAAAACCAGTAAAAATAAACAAAGATAGATCTTAAAATACTTACAAAGATTTAAAACATTTTTCCATTAATTGATAAACCATAATCACCATTGCAAAATAATTGTTGTTGTATCTAAGGAACTAATATGATTAAAATTTTGGGGAAATCAAAATTTAGGTTCATATCATCAAAACTATGGCTAAAACTGTCGTAGTTAAAACAAATGTTTGAACTAAATGTATATTGAAGACACACAGAGATGCTATGTAAAGAAAAAAAAACATATGGGTATGCATTAACAAAAAAAAATCAAAATTTAATTGATTCTCACAATTGTATGAAAACTATAGTGTACCTGTTATGTTCTTTTAGAATATTATTGAAGAGGGGAAAGTGTTTGATATAAATAATTCTTATTAGTTAAGTGGTTCATAAGATTCTAACCCGTGCGAGAGCACGGGTTGGTGAACTAGTTGAAACAAATTAAGAAACATTCGGTGTATCAGAAAAAACTGATTGGTAAGCTGAAAAGACTACCCCTCATGCGACGGAAAAGGGAACAGGCAACAAGGAGCTCACCGATTGGAACTTCGGAGGACTCAAATCCGTTGCGCGATTGGAACTATAGAGTCGTTCCTTTTCTCTCTATATTGCGGTACGGCGTGAGTCCTCTTCCTCCTCCGTTGACCAGACTTGCAACTCTCTACGCAGGATGTGTAGTTACCCTATTTTTCTTTTTTAAGATTATACATACAACGCACGCCCACGCTTGCACAACCCTACCCCTTAGCAGTCTCAAAAGTCATGTTTAATAGAGGTGTCATGCACATAAAATAGAGTGTCATATCATCAGGGTTTGTTGACTTGGTAGGGTCATTAAATAAGGGAGTTTCATCGGATAAGAGAGTAGTTTTATTTTCATAAAACTTAGGGAAATTGGTGATTTTGCTCTGTTTTCGAGGCCAATGGTGATTTTGCCCTTGTTTTTTTGGTTCTGTGCGATTTTGCCCCTGTGTTTTCGCGGTTGAAGGCTCCGTTTACCCCTGTTTTTTACGGTGTGAGTGGGATATGTAAAGAAAAAGAAAAAGAGTCACCGTCGCTCCCTAGGATACCCCTAACCCGCACCACTCTCCCTCCCACACCCGACCTCTCTCCGTCTCGGCTCCCATCTTGAATCCTCACGAGGACCCAACCCTACCTCCCGAGCCGGCGGCGGCGGGGGCTCCGGGGCGGTGGCGGCGGATCCCCGGGGCGGCCGGGCTGCGGATCCGGCCCGGCGGCGGTCCAGGGGTGCGGCTCCCTGCGCGGGGCTTCTAGCCGGCGCGTCGGGGAGGCTTCGAGGTGGTGCGTCGGGGAGCTTCGAGGGCAGCGAGGGAGCTTCATGGCCGGCTGCTGGTGCCCTCCGGCCGGCGCGCTGGTGCCTTCAAGGCTGGCGCGGCTGGTGGCTTCAAGGCCGGCGGGAGGGCCCAGAGGCCGGCGCGTCGGGGGTCCTTTTACCGGCGCGTCGGGGGCCAAACAGGCCCGGCGCGGCAAGGGCGGGCGCCACACGGGCGCAGGCGCGCCACCGCTAGCCCCGTCACTCTCTGCCATGGACCGCGTAAGAAGGGGTGACCATGGTGGAATGTTGCTGAAATTGTGCCAAAAATTTCTGCCAAATTATCTTATCAAAATATTGTCAAAATTGTGTGAAATGTTGCTAAAATTGTGTCAAAATTGTGTCAAATTTGTGCCAAATTACTATCGAAATATTGTCAAAATTGTGTGAAATGTTGCTGAAATTGTGTCAAAAATTGTGTCAAATTACTTGCTGAGATTTTGTCAAATTAATCATGCAAAAAAAACCTATCTAAAGTAAGGGCAAAAACGCATGGGCAAAATGGTCTTTTCATGGTGCTTTTAACACCGTTAAGTGGTGTTAACGGAATAAGGATAAAACTTGCCTTCAATTCAAAATAACAGGGGTAAAATCGCACATATAAAAAAAAAAAAAAAAAATAAAATCACCATTTGCCTCAAAAGCGGGGCAAAAACACCAATTCCCCTAAAACTTATCTAGCTGAGTTACCTAGTTTGTAGTCTTGATAAGCTGTAACATGAAACTATGCATTGAGATTGGCTTTATGAGCACTTTCGACGGACTGAGTCGGCGGCACTAGTGCCAAGTCGAGAACTTCAACCCTGGTGGGCAACTTCCACCACAAGAAATCAACCAAATCTATCAATTCACACAGGATGTGTATTACCAAGGTTTTAAGTAACCAAGGTTTTATCAGGATTCAAGTCATGTTATTTAGCTAGTTGTAATTAACTTGTTGTTTTGTTAGCTTGTGTAGCTAAGTAGTTTATATGTAGTTAAGTAGTTGTTGCTCTGTAGTTGTGGTTAGGTAGCCTAGCTAGTTGAGTAGTGTTAGTGTAGCTTGGCTTTGTGCATGATGCTCACAAGTACATGTAGGAGTTCGTTTGCGTATAGTTGACTAGTTGTTTAGGTTTGTGTGACTTGGCTAACTAGACTTGATTAGGTAAGCTCCCTCTAGCTCGGTACCTTAGATATAATTTCTAGAATCTTTTGTAAGGTGTATTTGATGATAGAGGGGGCGAGAGGTGGAGTCGATTTGTTTCAGTTAACCGGTATGATTAGATATTAGAAACGGATATTCACCCCTCTCTCTAGTCGGCTGTCGGCTCCTTGTTCCTATCAAAGTCAACCTTCGCCTAGGCGCTTCATTCATTTAGATCCTTCGTCTTATTAATGACTCGCCTTATTGTAAACTTCCTTTGTCATCGCCCTTCTTCGCACGTCTGAGACGATCGTTTCACCACTTCATGCGAAAAGTAAAGAAGAGCAAAGGGTGTTTTGCCGAACAAATTACTAGAACTCTAATGCAACAATATAATCTAGAGGTGAGCTTGTTCTTAATTAAATGATCCCTTTTCATATTATGAGAATAGATTGCAATCTAATGATATTACCATTCTTAGGAACACTGAAGAGGTTAATTAAGAGCATTAAGAGCTTGGATAAAGGCGTCGAGGTAAAGATCAGCAAGGGCGTTCAAGTCAAGAGAGAGGTCCAACCCAATTCAAGTTTGAATTCTACTTAGCCTCCAAGAGTAGCTTGCACTAAAACGGGAACCCAACATACGTACTCTATTTTTAAAACCTAATTATGCATGGAAAGTTGAGAAGATAACCTATCCAATGGCGCTAGTCTCACATTAAAGTTCCATCGGAGTCAACAGGAATTGTAAAAACAAGTTAGTATCCAAAATCTACCAAGTTGTTGCAACAACGACATTTGGTCTATTGTGATGTGTATCGTCTTATAGGCCATTAGGGGATGCATCAGGGGTTATGCACTCTCCTCAAAGACTTTTATTGAGCCGCCACTGCTCACATACATTTTAGATTTGCTTTAGATCAATCTGTCTTCGAACAGTTAGCATTATTGTTTTGTAAAATCCCACATTCGAGTGCGTAATCATGCATCTCTTATTTTCACTTCAATTGAGTTGTGTTCTTTTTGAGTTCTTGCTTATGTTTGTCATGAATGCAAAATTAACATTCTTAGCAAGGTCAACCAAATTATGATGCGGTTGATAACCAAAGGAGACACCATGTTAAAGTTGTATGGTTTGAGTCTTTTGATCTAAAGCCAAATTGATATGCCGCATCTCCACAAAATCGATAGTTACCTCCATCTTACTGAGGATCCAAACCGTTACCATCACTGGGCATGCTCTAAAACATTTTGTTAGGCTCATTTAAAAAACACACAACAAGCTTTTTTTTTTTTGTGACTACAACAAGCTGAGCGAGCTAAAGAGGTAGATTTTCTTTGTCAAAAAAAGGGTAAATTTTTTCGTCCAGCTCTTAGGGGCTGTTTGGTTTCCATAAGTCATGGGACTTATTAAGTCAAAAAGTGAAATAAGTGACTTAATTTCTTAAAAGCGATGGGGGACTTATTAAGTTATGGGACTTGTAAGTCACTTGCAACCATTTTCTCTTCTTTTTCACCCCCGCATAAATTAATCTATTTTCTCTTCTTTTCCCACCTTGACTTATAAGTCACTTGCAACCAAACAGACATAACTTATAAGTCACTAATTTTTAGTTACCTGACTTATTAAAATCAAATAGGGCCTTAATCATTGAAGCCAAGCACATAGACCCAGCAGCCCTCTAGTGAGAAGCCCGCATCACATATTTCTTGCCACTTCACCTACTACCTCTTCCCTTCCCAAGTCAACCAAACACATACTATGAGAACAGCACAAAGGGGGAGAGACTTGACTCCATAACCAATCGGCCTGCACGCCGGTAGAGAGATGGAGGCTGCCCTGGTGAGCGGATTCATCAAAATCATTGTGCCAAGGCTGTTTTCTCTCTCAAGTAAGAAGTACAAGCTTCACAAGAGTGTCAAGGGTAACATCGAATTTCTGCAGCATGAACTTGAGATGATTGCTAGAACTATTGATGACCAGATCTCTAGGGGAGAGCATCTTAGCTCGGCGCGAAATCAGTGGATCCAGGAGTTGCGTCAACTGGCCTATGATATTGAGGACTGCATAGACCGCTATGTGTATCGTCTGACCTACAAGCAGCAAGCATCGTCCTTCCGTCGGGTCACCATGGTACTTGGCAGCTCGCAGTTCGCCGACGAGATCCGGAAGCTCCGGGAGAAAGTCAAGGAACCATGCGAGCGCATACGGAGGTACACATCCGATTCTCAGTGGTCTACTCCGGTTGAGCCGCCGGCACCTGCCTATGATCCGCACACCAAGAAGGCCGACCTCGTCGGAATCGACATGCCGCAAGAGGAGCTCTTGGAGCTCCTGCAAGATGACGAGGACCAAAGGGGAGGAAGGTTATCTCCATCGTTGGGTTCAATGGGGTAGGGAAGACCGTTCTTGCTGAGCAGGTATATGAAAGTGATGCTGCTAACCAGTTCAGCCCGAAGGCTTGGATTGATGCACAGGAGAAGGATGCCAAGGATGTTCTGTTATCCCTTCACTCAAGTCTTGGTCTTCACAATGAACCGCAGAGTACCGGCAACGTCAAGCTCCTAAGCTCAAGACTTGAAGGACACTTGCGAGATAAGAGGTACAGATGTATTAGTAATTTTTTAAGTAAATTGTCTCAGATCAGACATCAATTTCTCTGTTCTTAGTACATATTGGAAATAAATTTTAGCTAGCATTGAACAAACTAAAAAATACAATACCTCAGATGATTTACACCCAAAGGATGTCCCACCTCAGATGCCTTAAAACAGTTTGATAATTGTTTATTGTCTTAATTTTTCTGTTAGGTACCTTATTGTAATTGATGACATGAGGACTGAACTCTGGAGTACTATAGGATCAGCCTTCCCTGATAACAGGGGTCTCAGTTGCAGAATAATAGTGACAACGCCTATTCAGTCAATAGCTTATGCCTGCAGCTCTGAAGACCGCTATATCTACAAAATGACAGGACTTGGTCAGAAGCATTCAGCACAACTGTTCAAGAGGAAAGGACCAAAAGTAGATCTCGAACAAACACAGATTTTGAAGAAATGTGATGGTCTACCACTTGCCCTAGTTAGCATAGCCCAGTTCATGTCCAAAAAGTGTGTGCCAAATGGAACAACAAGCTGTAAAGATGTGTGCAGCAGGCTAGGATACTATTTGGAGAAGGACAAAGATACCTTGGCAAGAATGCAAGGGGTGCTAGCAAAGAACTATGCAAGCCTGCATGGACATGTTCTGAAAGCGTGTTTGCTATATTTGGGTTTGTTCCCTAGTGAGCACGCAATCAGGAAGAAGAGGTTGTTAAGGCGTTGGTTAGCTGAAGGCCTTGTAGAAACACAAGACCTCGCAGAGATGAATTTTCAGGAACTTGTAGACCGGAATATCACCAGGCCCATTGATGTGAGCTACAATGAAAAGGTGAAGACATGCAGAACCTGTGGAATGATGCTTGAGTTCATTATACGCAAGTCTGTCTCTCAAGATTTCATTACCTTATGTTGTGACGGCATAGTAAAGTTGCTCTGTGATCAGGGGGCGCAACCTAGATGTGTCCGTCGGCTCTGTCTCCATCGTGGTGGTACAGCCAATGTGAGTTTTGGTAATGTATCACTTGTCCGATCGCTGACGATCTGCAACGAGGCAGATGAAACTTTGGTGGATTTTGGGAACTGTCAGCTACTACGTGTTTTAGATCTTGAAGAATGCAACAATTTGAGGGAAGAAAAACTTAGAGGAATTTGCAACTTGCTGCTACTGAAGTACCTTAGCCTGGGAGGAGCAATTACAAAACTTCCAAGAGAGATTGCAAATCTGGAATTTTTGCAGACACTCGACATAAGGAGAACAAATGTCAGAACACTGCCCATAGACGTCATGTCACTTCCCTTTCTCATCCATCTGCTTGGAAAATTTAGGCTCACTGGTAAAGCCAAACAAATGAGTAAGACAGAACAGTTTTTATCATCAGGGAAAAGTAACTTGCAGACGTTGGCAGGATTTATCGTTGGTGAAAGTGAAGGATTTCTGCAGCTATTGAGTCATATGAACAAACTGCGAAAGATCAAAGCATGGTGTAAGTCTATTTCCGGCAGCAATGGCACTGTTGATCTTGTGGAGGCTGTTCAAAAGTACATCCAGGATGACGATGAGGAGGAGCAGACTAACCAGGATGACCGCTCCCTGTCACTTCATTTTAAGGTTTCCTCTTTGGACTTCCATTCTTTGAAAGGCCCCTGCTATCTTAGCTCACTAAAATTGCATGGCATGTTAGGGACGGCATTGCCTCCGTTTGTTTCATTATTGCGTGGTCTCCGTGAGTTGTGCCTTTCAACAAGCACCCTGACAGCGGATATCCTGGCTACAGTGAGCAAATTATGCTACTTGCAATATCTCAAGCTGATTGCAGACCAGCTTGAAGAATTCGTCATAGAAGCAGGGGCGTTCCCGAAGCTGCTGCGCCTGTGCCTTGTGCTTCAACATCCAACCAATAATATCCTGGTAATCAAAGAGGGGGCTCTATCAAAGGTTGTTGCACTTCAGCTACTTTTTAAAGGTCTAAATGGCCCTTCTGGCATCAAGATCGCACACCTGAAATCCCTCAAGGAAGTTACACTTCATCCTGATCAAACTATAAAACTGGATCAATGGCAAGAAGCAGCTAGGGATCATCCGAACAGGCCCAATGTTGAACTTCTGGGCACCGTTGATCCAATGGATACTGATGCTGCACAAAATTCTTCTCTGCGAGATGAGAAATCAACTCCTGTCACAAAAAGGCCACTTCAGGATCAACCCACTTCATCTTCCATACTCGAAGTACCACAGAAACGTCGACGATCATTGAACTCAGAGACTATTGAGCAGTTGATCTTGATCAAGGACTGTGAGCTAGGGCAAGATAAGGCACAGCATGTTGTGGAGGACAAGGAGATGGAAGACTACTTCAAGAAACTTTGGCTTGATGATGAAGGTACTTCTGCTGGTGGTTCTACTGCTGGTGGTTCAACTGCTTGAGTGAGAGTTGAGATTGAGACATTTGAGTTGTCTATGCTTTTGTAATAACTTCAACATTTGAACCTATTAATAATTTGAAAGTTGAGCTGTGAGCCGTACTCTTTTCCTTTCTAGGGTTTTTCTCACGAGGTGTGAGTTTTACCTAGAAAGGTTTTTAATGAGGTGGCATTGCACGAACAGCTCAACTTTCTTTATCTTCATTCTTGTCTTTCTGAGTTGCTGTGATAATACTTGTTCTGTGATGAAAAATGAGTTGTTGTGATAATAAAACTTGTATTAGTTGTGCAAAACTGAGTTGAATCTGTGGTTTCCTGTGTAACGGGCTCCGGGCTGGCCTGGTTATGGTTTGGGCTCGTGCATTTTTGGGCTGGCACGGCCGAAAACAGACCCACGTGCCGTGCCTAAGCCTCAACTCAAGCACGGTTGGCCTGGATCGACAAGGCACGGTGGCCCGCAGGCCAAACAGGCCCGTGCCAGCCCATTGCTCAAGTATAGCGAGCGCCTATTTTCTAACTTGCCGGCATTGATCTGGGGCCCGCATATGGAGGAGGTGAAGCAGATCTTGGAGCAGTCGGTAGCACTGTAGTCGGCGTCCTGCACCTCGTCAGAGAAGATGGTGCCACGGTGGTATTACAGGTCTCCACGCACTTGAGTGTGCAGACTGCATAAAAGCTTCTCCAACAGTCCCCTAAACCTTCTTCTAATATTTCTTTTTGAAAGATGAGGAAAAAACAGTCTCCAACAACTCCTAATGGTGAGATGCTTGCCAGTTACCAGCAAGTGTTTCTTCAGAAGCTCGGACTTGAGGGGGTTCTGTGATGTGTCTACTGCTCACTTGGTGTGGTGTCAATCAAAATATTGCTGGAGTCTTCTTGGAGTCTTGCTAGTGTACATTCTTGCAGAAGCTTTCGAGAGGTTACCATGCTCGCTCTGTCAGACAAAGAATCTCCCGTTTCTGTTTTACTACAAATAGACGTGGAGTAGTACCGCACAAGCATGCCAGGTTCAGGCTAATTTCAGCTTGTGAGCAAGATAGCATGCATGTTACCGTGTTCAGAAAAGAAAATATAGTGGCACTAATACCATGCAATGTCCAGTCAAAAAGAATTATCAGAAGCATGAATTCTGTTGGAAACGCACCGAAGGACATTTGTGGGTTAAGTTTCGGAACCCATAAATACATTTGTGGATTATCAGAGTTATTGATGTTCAGTTGTGGAGCCTTCCTTCAATTGAAAGGCAGAGAGCTCCTGCCATTGTTTCAAAAAAAACAAACAAACAAGCAAAAAAAGAGAGGAGAATTGACACAAGTATATTGCCACCTTCAGGATACCTTTCATCATTGTGCAACGAGAAATATCAAATATTATTCTGTAGCGAAGCAACTGTGCGGCAGCGAAGATATAATTTCACTATGTGTCTATTTTCAGAAACCAAAATCCTGCTTTGAATGTGTTCCATTTGCATTATCATCTGCTAGATTCTTGGATCTTCATTTCATCATCATTAGCCACGCGTCGGAGCTACAGGGTTCCTAGTGAGATGACACCAAAAGTCAACATGCTGCCCGAAACATGTACAGGCTCTAATGCCAATTGTCATAGCCGATCATGGATCTGTGGCTCTCAATTCGCAATCTCAGACTTCCATTCAACAGCCAAGAAATAAAGGAAGTCTGGAAGAGTTTTGGTGTCACAAAACAGAGAAATGTTTCTCCTTTATTCAATCAATAAATATATGGGAAAACAAACTAGGTCCTGGATTCACGCCATGACCGTGCGTGTGCCATCCCACACGGACGAGGCATGCATGCATCTCACACATCATTCTGCCAGCTCTGGTGTTGTGCACCACCACGCACATCTTCAAGCTGGCGCCATGAGAATCTAGGACTCTGACACTGCAGCCACGACGCGAACACAAATGCATACCACGGTTGACAACAACACAGAGACAGTGCCCAGCAGTACAAACCGAAACAACAGAAAGATAAAGGAAACAACGAAATTGACGTACAGTACTCCTACATAAGAGCATGATCATCGAGTGGCCAGATAGCTCCATGGATTTGCAAAGCGGAGATTCCACATACATAAACAAACGTACAGCCCCCGGAGGCTGCAAAGCCGTCATTTCACCTGTCATCAAGTACATAACGTTGTTAGCAAAAGGATAATTCTCTGAAACTAAAAATGTAAATGGATCTGCAAGCAGTAGCCATAGTGCTGGACATTCAGAGTTATTGGAGGTAAAAAATAAACTAACATTCAAAAATAATTAACAGGATTAGGAGTACATAACTGGCTGGTAAGATATAATATACTCAAACACAAGACAACAGGATGCATACACATACATGATACTTGTCATCAAGTAGAGATCGTTGGTCAGCAAAAGGACTATTCTCCAAAACTGAAAATAATGTAAATGGAACTGCAACTAGTAACCATAGTGCTGGGATGGGCATTCAGTGTAACTGGAGACCAATAAAACATTCAAAAGTAACTAACACGATTAGGTTCACATAACTGGCTAGTAAGATATGATCTAATAAACATATGAAGACAGGAAACATACACATACAGAGGTTTAATCTTGAGTACCTTAAGACTACTTTTGGGATCAAATGTATACCGTAGGGAGTGCCATACCTACTACCATTAAGAGCGTCTCCTCAGAGGCTGCTTTACTTCCTTCAACTTTGGGCATTGTTGAATGTCCACTTTTGGTATGTGTGCAATAGCTTCTGGTCCACCAATTGATACAAGTGCTTCACAAATCACAATATTTAATTCCTGTAGTGACTTAAGATTACTGCTCCATAGGTTGCGTGGAATGTACTCTATGTATTTGCATTGATTCATATACAGTGATTCGAGGGATGTGAGGTTCTCCAGAAACCTCACAGAAAAATAACCACAATCCCGTAAACTGAGGTTTTGGAAGCATGGTGGTAACACTATTCCATTTCCCCATTTAAGATGTGGACAGTCCGAAATGTCCAAGCTCTTCAGAATAGACCAACTCCCATTAAGAGTCTCTAGTTCTTCGCATTCTTGAATGGTTAGGTCAATGAGCAGCAGCAACTTTTCTCTATTGAATGTCAGAGATGAAAGATGGTAGTCTAATAAATAAATAGTGGTCAGGGAACAGCAACCAATATCGTCTCCAAGATTGCCGGCATGTACCAAATGGAGCTTCTTTAGGGATGGGGCCGACAGATGTTGTGAGTTGATCTTTGGACAATTGTGCACCTCCAGTTCTTCAAGGGAAGGCAACAAATCCCCAAACCGTTCTACTGGTACAGATTCCAAACTTGTGCAATCTCTAATCACGATTTTCTTGATGGCATGCATATAAGCTGGGCTGTAGAAACTTTTCAAGGCTTGATAATCTCGGGCTGTCTATAATTGTTATCTCAGTGTTAATGATGAGAACATGGTAGAATCATCCGAATCATTCAACCAGCTTGGAAAGTGTTCACCTGGATAACTTTTGAGGCACACAGATTTGATACTGGTGGGAGGCTCTTGAAACACTTCTATCTCAATGTGCACTTGAGGTCCTAATGAAGGATTTATCTCTTTAGACCAATCCGTAGTCAGATTAAGAGTATCTTTCTTCATAAGTTCAATTTTTTCTGCCTGATCCTTGCTTATTTCAGAGAGGTTACACATATACAAATCTTCGGTGATCACATTAAAATTATTTAGCAACCCAAAGATCAATCTTAAGAACTTGTGATTCCAACTTTTGTAGATTTATCAGATTAATAATGCCTTTGGGTATGACTTTGATTCTGCATTTCTTAGCACTTATTATCTGCAGATTGTAGAGGTGACAGAATGCTGCGGGAAGGCTATCAAAACTGCAATCATCGAGAGATTTTAAGGTACCAAGATTCTTCATGTTGCTAATACTATCCGGCAACCCAAACCTAGAGACGAGAGGCACAGACCATGACGCGCATGCTTGAAAGTTCAGTACACCATTTCTTCATCACAAAGTATGACCAACTTGACCCTTCAAAGACATGTCACAAAGTAGGGTACGCAACTTTGTTTGCTTGCATATATTCTCTAAGTCTCGAACACTTGAAATCTTTTGCTTTCGAAACCACCGATAGATGACGGACCTTCGTGGGAATCCTTTCAAGATCCTTCTCTTTTATTATGAAGCAATCATCATTAGAAAACAGTTGTGCCATGTCATATGTCAAATCAGGCATTACATATTTCCTGCGAAGTTTACAAAAAAATGAAAGATGTGCAAGTTCTTCAAAGTAATCGCAGCCAATTTGTTGAAGTGGAATGTTACATTGAAGTTCCACAAAGCCTTCGCCACCCAAATTTCAGCTAAATCTTCTTTTACAAAATCTGTAATCCTTTGGGTACACGGCACAGAATGAAAAGCATCTTTTAAATGGAAGGGTAAATAAATGTAGCTCAACCGAAGAGCTGGCATAATTTCGGTGTCCTCTTGTTTGTGCTCCCACAACCGACCGTTAAGAATCATATTCCAATGTCTTTGGGTCAAGGCTCATTCCTAGCAGCCGTCCAAGGTTTTTTGCAGCTAAAGGAGAGCCTCTCAACTTTGGGAGTATTTGCTTACCAATCCTTTCCAACGCAGGATTATTGTTGGAGCTATCAGATCCAAACACACATAGTTTGAAGAAATTATTAAAGACATTATCCTTCAGGCCCTCTAATAGAAAGGGATCCATCGTCCGCACTATATTAGCAACCTTTCGAGACCTTGTTGTGACAAGCATCATGCTTCCCTCAAGTACATGTTTAAAAGGTGCATAGAACTTTTTCAAAGCGGATCATTTTCAGCCCATATGTCATCGAGGAAAACTAAAACTCTTCTCTTGTTGAGGCTATGTGCAAGATCAGCTGAAGAAGGTTCAAATTATCCTTTGTCGGTACTTTCCCGGATAATTGTTCTATGGCCTCTTGAGTTAACCTCTTGACATCAAAGTCATCCGAGACACAAATCCAAACTATAATATCAAAGTGAGCTTTCACTTGTGGATGGTTACGTATATTTTGGGCTAAAGTAGTTTTTCTAACACCTCCGATTCCAAATATGGGTAAAAACTGGAACACTTGTTATAGTTGCTTCATTATTGTCAAGGGTAGCACAAACTTGGTTGCCTGGTGATGAAGGGATTGCACTTCTTTTCCTCTTGGTTCTAGAAGGAACCCTTTTGTTATTCGTAGATACACCAAGCAGTCTAATCAGCTCCTTTATTTCATCATCACGACCAAATATCTTTGCCCCAAAGGGAATAAGAGAGGTCTCGGGTCTAACTGATCTCGTCAAACCGTGGAGTTGCTTGATGTAAGCCCATTCTCTTTAACAGCACAAGCTGGTAATCTAGCCTCTCCTTGATGTGTTCCAGTTTTTTGAGGTTACCTTGAACGACATCGTGGAATAATTTGTTCCCTGGTTCTGCTGAGGTCGCACTGCCCTCAATTTTCACCTTCTGCTCGTAGCATCGGGAATCTTCCAGAAGGTCCTCTGCATCATACACAGCAGCCCTGAGCTGTGGGAGGAGCTCGCCACGGGGTCCTCATGGCTCCTCCACTCTACTCGATCAATAAAGTTGTACACTTTGCGCAGGTAGAGTATCCTGAAGGCATTGGAGAGAATTTTGCAACTGCAGTACATCATCTTCTTTAAGTTCTTTACTTTCTTTCCATTCAAATAGGATCGCAGAGATCTAATCCATTGGAAAAAAGTGTCACCCTGAAGATTCCATCGTCCTCTATGCTGCACAAATAGTAGATTTCTTGAACATTAGAATGGTAGTGTATCTTGTGGTCACAGCAATGCTAATAAAATGTACAGTTAGGAAAAGCCAGTTGATGCAGCAAATAATTTCTTCACATATTCTTTCCTAGAAACAGAGCTACCATCGTTGAATAGTAGTTCAGATTTGATACTTCCCCAATGAGTTAGTATGGGATAATTAATGAGAATAAACAAGAACATGTCATACCAATGGTTACATCAGAGATAATATTTCACAAAGTGTTCATATAGTTTCATGGGTAACAATGGAATGACTAACTGTAAAGGAGCCAAAAAATCGTGGATGCAAAAATGCAGCCAACCCCTCCCTTGTTTAGGGTGTTTAGAGGAATTCCTTGACTTGTTGTGCTCGTCCTTAGAGTAACTATAGGAGTGCTTGACTATTTGTGCTTCGCTCAGAGTGTTTAGAGATCTTGACTGGTGCTGTTTCTATAAGGCTTAGGATCTCCTCACCTCTATATGTAACACGTTGTCTCCCATTGTACAATCAATCAATACACTTTTACACAAATCTACAGCTTTCACTGAGCTCTCATGCTTATTCCTAGATTCTTCCTTATCGTAGCTTCTAACACACCGAAGGAGAGTCATCCCAGTGGTATTGGTACCAACATTGGTGTTTCCTTCGAGCTGGTCATCATGTAGCGCTGGAGTGAAGTTTGTATTGGGCTAGTAGATGGATGAGTAGTAGAGTGGATGACGTGGAGATTCAGTTGAAGCTCTAATTTATGGATTCATGTGTTGTGTATTAGCTCTATTCATTGAGAAGAAAGGAGGCGAGATATTGGGAAGTGGTATAGCACTAGGATGAAGCAGCTACTATCATCTGTTGAAGAAAGGGTAATGCTTGGCTAAATTGGAAAAAGGAGCAGCTGGGGGAGAGATCGAGAGAGCTTGGTTGGTCTGAACTCTGAAGTGCTGCTTCGACATCTGTACTCTCATACTTTTTAAAAAGACATCTGTGCTCTCATTCATGAAGAAAGCAAATTAATGGAAAGCACATGGGAATCCATGGTGTGAACTTGGATAGGTTTGGAAGCAGTGCGCTTGATGCATGAGTTGTTGCTGCTACTTGTCCATCTTCTACTGCGTTCTACTCTGAAGCCAATGGGAGAAGGGGCAAAACAGTCCATTGGACTGTTCATGTCATGGGCCCACAAAGTAGAAAGATTCGGCACATAAAGTGGCTTAGAGTGTAAATTTTAGAACAACTGGAGGTGAGGCAAGTGTCTATTATACTAAGGTTTTTTGCCTAGTTACATGGAGAAAATATGAAATATGACCCGTTATTCGCGTTAAATCGTAAATTTGACCTGCACGCATGCCTTATGAAATATGACCCGGTCATACGAATTGTTATGAAATTGGGCCTTTTAAAGTAATAGTCTCAATTGCCCTTCCTCTAAATTGAGAACACCATTCCATTCATGCGTTTCTTCGTCACGCAGATTACGAAGCGGCGGTCGCGTCGCGGCCGCGACTCTCCACCGGGCGGCGCCGCTCCTCCCCCCCGGCGCTGCTCCTACCGCTAGTGGCGCTCCTTCCGACGATCACGGACCCCGCTAGCGACGCACCTTCCCCATCGACCTCCCGCACCTCCCGCCGGCGACTTGATGCACGACGTGCGCGCCTCAGGCCGCGAGGAGCGAGCTCCTCTTCGTTAGTGTGCACCGCAAAGCTCGCCGCCCGTGGCCTCCGCCGTGGTCGTGGGCTCCGTCGGGCGCAGCCGCGGCAAACGCGAACTCCACCGCGAGCGCAACCCTTGGGCATGGGCGTGAGCTCCGTCGACAACGGCGGCTAGTGAGCGGCGTGAGCTCCTCGCAGGCATGAGGGCGGAGGCGAGGTCGGACCCGGCGTCCATGGCGAGCTTGGTCCCGACGATGCCATGGTTGATGCGCCCCGCCGCGCCGCCGCCAGGAAGAAAGGAAGAAGATGACGAGGTTGAGGGGTATTTGGGCAATACGAGAATACAACTGACTAAATCGGGCCTCAACTTCTCTAGGGACAAATATCAGAGCAATTCGCGTGACCTTGGTCATATTTCATAAGGCATGCGAATTTCGGGTCAAATTTCTCACGGCACCTAATAACGGGTCATATTTCATAATTTCTCCATTACATGCCACTACAGCGGTTCGAGGCAGGTCAAGCTATTTGTCCATATACAATTTAACGGTTATAGCTCACTAGTCTCATTCAAGAGGCCAAAACTAAAGATGAACTGTGTGGGCTGGGGACGCTATGGAGGGACTCTCGGGCTCGCTCGTAGGAGGGAGGACCCCCGCACTTGCCGCCGCGCGTCGCCGGCGGCATCCCTGGCCACGACGCCTCTACTCTGCTCGTCGTCGGCGCCTCTCGCTTTGCCGGCCCATGCTGGCCTTCCAGTGATGGCCCTCCATTTCGCTCCCCCACACCTAGCCCCCACCCACCTTCCCATCCTCGCCGCATCCGTGAGATCCCTCGCCTCCCGGCACCGTCAGACCTCCCATTGCTACCTCTAGGCCTGATCTGCCTAATCTTGTCGCCCATCGAGTGCTCGGCGATGGAGTGTAGGTCCTCATCCCGCCGCCGCCGTGGGCGGATGAAGTGGAGGAGGAGGAGGAGGAGGCGCTCACGGCCGCGCTACTCGTGGAGGAGGAAGACGCCCTGGCCGTTCCGGTGGCCAACTCTTTGGTGGATCCACGCATGGTGACCATCTCTCGCTTTTCTCCGATCCGGATGGGGAGGGATTTGAGGAGGAAGGTGAGCCCCCCCGAAGGGGATGGAGGTGGCAGTTGATGGCAGCAAGGCGGCACGGAGGAGCGCAAGCGCCACCATCACCATCGTAGTGGCCCCGAGGGTCTGAGAGGGCTTCATGGCGGTGGCCGACCACTCGCACCCCCACGGTGGGTTTCATGGCGGCGGCCCGCCGTTCGCACCCCGCCTGCAGTGCCCCGAGCTAGCGCCCCCACCCCGCTCCCGCTTGCCCACCCGGCTCAAGCTTTGGGGTACCCGACGCGGATGGCTTCCACCGCGTGGAGAGCCGCCACCGTTGGCGGCATTCCCGGTTCACCGACCTGGGTCGCCGCCGGCCGGCCTACCTCCACGGGGAGATGTCTCAAGCTGGGCGCCCACAGGACACCTCGGCGGCAATCGCACCTCCAAATCCCATATGCCTCAACTGCGGTGCCTAAGGGCACCATTTTGGTGCATGCCCATCTCCCCCAATCGGCGTCCCCGGATCCAACAAGCGTCGCCGCTCTCCGGAGCAGTTCCGTCGGGTGGCTACGCCCGCATGTCATCAACACACCCCAGGTGGCCACCATTTCCATTGTCCGACGACGACACACTTGTGAGGTCCTAGATGGCTAGAGGGGGGTGAATAGCCTATACAAATTTTCTACAAGCTCAATTAACAAACCGATTAGTATAACAAAAGGCGTAAACGCGGTTTGCACTAGCTCTATTGTCTTGCAAGCCTCTACTGACAATTCTAACAATATGCTATGATCTCTATATCAATCAAGGGCTATGTCACTACTCTAACTAGTGAGCAATCCTAATATGATCCTTAGGCTAGCAAGAACAACCTACACAAGCAAGTGCTACTCTCTACTCAAAGTAAGCTAGGAAAGTAATGCAAGAGTGAGAAGCTTGTTATACCACCGAGTAAAGGCAATAAACCAATCACCGTGAAGAGGATGAACAACCAAACACACAAAGATGACGATCCAATCACCGAGACAATGAACAAATCGATTTGTTCACCCGGAGTTCACTTGTACACCGACAAGCTAGTCTCCCGGTTGTGCCAACCAACACAAGGATGGTGTTTGAGCTAGGCGGTGCACTTGCTAGCCTCAACACACCACTCACAAGTGAGGTACCCAAGACACGAGCAATGTATTCCTTGCACTTTGTCTTCCCGACGAGGAGTGTGTGATCCTCTCACAAATCAACCGGAGGTGGCCAAGAACAATCTCCTTTTTTTGCCAACAACTACACCAAATCACCAAGCAGGCTAGGAGCGGTATCTCCAAGAGAAACGGGAAACCAACCAGCTCACAACGATCCCCAAGTGCCTCTAGATGCAAGAACTCGATGCAAATGCACTTGGATCAACTCTTCTCTCAAGAATGAAGCTCACAATCAAGAATGAGAGAGGAGGAGGCTTGTTGCTCAGCTCTAGGAAGTTAGGGATGATTCAAATGACCAAGAGAGAGAGCAAGAGGCAGCCAACCAAGTATATATAGCCCCCACCACGAAATCCAAACGTTGGGGTGCAAAATGGGGTTTCTGTAGCCTGACCGGACGCGCAGACCGGACTCGCAACGTTGGGGTGCAAAATGGGGTTTTAGAGCCTGGCCGGACGCTTGAACCGGGACTCACCGCACCAAGTCCGGTCGATGCTTCCTTAAAAAGCGTCCGGTCACACCGGACAAGCAGCATGGCCCACATCTCGACCCCCTTCTCGTGAGTCCTGGTCACTTTGCTTCCGGTGGGTGCGTCCGGTCGGTCCTCGGCCGATGCTCCAAAAACATGCTCTCTACCGACTCACCCACCACGGCAAGCGCCCGGCCGATCTAAGGCGGCGTCCGGTCGCGGGTCCGGTCACCGCGTCCGGTCGCCTCTGAGCTGCGAATTTGCGTCGTTGTGTTGCCGTTTCTTCGCCTTTGCTCCAAACCGACTTCCGTCACTTGATTCTTGTTGCCGACACGTCTAAGAACACCTCGACACCATGTGTTAGCATTTTCGAAATATTTTCGTCAAGTACGGAGTTAGCTCTTTAGGTTAGAATGCATGCATATGAATTTTGAACCTAAAGGCACACATGAGGACCGATGTGTACGATAAGTTTCTCCTCTTTATAGTACGGCTTATCGATCCTATAATCACTCACACCCTCTATGGTGTCTTGAGTGTGAAATCAAAAAGCCCTATGGTTATACCTTTGCCTTGGGGTCAATTGATCTCCAAACCTCATCATGTTGGATGCTTGATCACCTTTTGGATCACCTCGATCCATCATCCATGATCACCATGCTCCAACTTGACACGACCAATCTCTAATCTAATTAAACACTTAGCATCGAGAGATTAGTCCTTAGGTGTCACTAATTATCCAAAACCAAACTAGAGATCTTCAACACTCCCACCCACCTCAGCATCCATGGGCCATTCCACTACGATTCCGTTCTGCTGCAGACCCCTCGTCGTCGGAGCCCCAGGAGCAGTCTAATGACCCCGAGCTGAGGGGGCAGCCTAATGACGAAGACCGACTTGTTGTGCCTCGCTCGGCGGAGCTTGAGGCGGCAGAGCGGGACCTTGGGTTCTCTCTTGTGGCCCTGGTTGCTAGCACTCAGCCCGCAGTGTCCCCTGCCATGGTGCGCGAACACCTTGCGACATCTTTCGGCATCACGAACGTCTTGATGAAGTGCCATGAGCCGGGAGACTTCGTCATGCGTCTTTCTCGCCTTGAGGACCGGGAGATCATGCTGTGTACCCGTGTCCTGCGGACTTCTTTCCACCTTATCTAGAAGCCTTTGAGTCGAACAACTGCTGCCACCTCTGAGATGTTCCATTTCAGAGTGTTGATCGCCATTCACCATGTGTCGTTACAATGCGTTGTAGCTAAAGCGCTGCGCAGTTGGCGTGCATCCGCGGTCGACAACGTCCGTCTTCGCCTTGTAGCGACCCGGCCATTATCTCACGAAAGTACAACACAAAGACGGGAGATTCGGCAGCTCTCTCCCTGGGAGATTGAGCTGCACAAGGAGCTTAAACGCGCGGTCCCCTAAACCCTAACAGGCCAAGTTGAAGGCCAAGCCAAAGCCCAGGAGCCCACATGCAAAACAGGCCCAAAAATAGAGACACGGTCGCCTAAATTGGCTCGTCAAACGATTAATCGCGACTAGTCGACGACTAATCGGACGACCAGAAACCTGGTCGAGCTGGTCAGGTCGTGGGAACCTAATCGAGCCCCGTGACCGACCAGGATGACTAATCGCGATTAATCGGACGACAAGAAATCAGGGGGCTACCCAACATTGACCTATCCGATTTGGCACATCCTTTCTCCACAGCCGAGATCGCCCAGGCAGTGAAGGAGACGTTGTTTGGTCGTGTGCTTGGCCCAAACGACATGAATGGGACCTTCTTCAAGGCTGTCTGGGACGCCGTGGGAACCCGACATCGTACGTGCATTCCAGGCATCGTGGGAGGTAGATTCAGAACCTTCTACCATCTCAGTGAAGCTGTCATGGCCCTGTTGCACAAGACCCGGGCCCTAGGACTCAAGAACTACCGCCCCATCAACTTAATCCACTCGGTGGGCAAACTCTTCTCCAAGTATCTAGCGATGCCCCTCGCCCTCGCATGCACAAGCTTGTAGCATGCAATCGGTCTAACGTTCATCCAAGGCCGACACATCCATGAGAACTTCATGACAGTTCAGCTCACTTGCGTATGGCTACATGCTAACCGTCACCCAACAGTCTTCTTGAAGATTCAAATCACCAAGGCCTTAGACTACGTGGGCTGGCCCTTTCTTCTAGAATTCCTAGACCATCTCGGATTTACGCTATGTTTAAGGGATTGAATCTCGGGCATGTTTGTGGTACCGCAAGCACCGGTGCTAGTGAATGGGCGCCCTGACAGGCGTATCTGCCACGCTTCGGGGACTTCGGCGGGGTGATCCGTTGTCCCCTCTCCTTCTCGTGATCATGGAAGTGCTTAATGCTCTCATTTGTGAGGGGGGTCGCCGAGGACTTTTCACACCGTTACGTGACAAGATCAAGCAACGAGCATCCATCTATGCGGATGACCTAGTCATCTTCTTGTCCCTGGTGGAGAGTGACTTCTCCAATGTCAGTTGCATGCTAGAACTCTTCGCCCGTGCTTCTGGGCTCATCACCAACTTTGACAAATGCATTGTCTCACCTATCCATTGCACGCAGCCACAGATTGATGTTGTTCGCCAGACCTTCCCATGCATGGTCCAAGAGTTCCCTATCCGCTACCTGGGGGCGCCCTTGTCACTCTCCAAGCTATAACGCGCCAAAGAGTAGTGGCTCATGGATGCGGTGTCGGCTCACATTCTAGCTTGGAAAGGTGGGCTACTCAACCACGCCGACCACAAGACCTGGTGCAATCAATGCTCTCGGCTATCCCAGTCCATATCTCCATTACCTGCTCTCTTTTAGCCTGGGCCTTACGTGAGATTGATAGATGCCGCCGCGCCTTCCTTTGGGCTGGGTCCGACCGGGTTACGGATGGCCATTGCAGGGTGGCTTGGCCACTCATGTGCCGCCCAAGGAGCACGGTGGCCTGTGGATCCCGACCTTCACATCCTAGGGTTCACCCTCGGGCTCAAGTGGGAACGATGGCGCCGCTCAAGACCAGACTCCACTTGGGCGCTCATGCCCGCCAGGTCTGAGCGGCAGGTGGCAACCATGTTCTCCACTTTAGTGTCTGTTGTCGTCGGGGATGGGACCTCAACGAGGTTCTGGATGGATGCCTAGCTACCGGGCGGCACCATCCGCTCCATTGCTCCAAACCTCTTCAAGGTCGTTGGACGGCGCTTCCTCAAACAAACGGTCAAAGACGCCCACGCCAATCGATGTGTACATGACATCTCGGGGCGCAAAACCGTCCACGTAGCTTCTTGAGTATGTGCGGCTCGGCACATCCTCCACGGTGTTCAGCTACAACCGGCAGGAGGCTTCGTTTGGTGTTGGACGGCGGATGGTGGGCCTATCCGCTTACTTCGTCGGCTGGATAGGCATGGCGGGTGCTATGAAACTTTGGCGAGCTTCGGCGCCTCCAAAGGTTAAATTCTTCTTTTGGCTTGCACTTTGCACAACAACCCGTGCCTTATGCTACCAAGCCGATGAGACCACGGATCATCTCCTCTACTCATGTGTCTTCAGCGAGGGGAGGTATGGTCGCACGTCCTCATTCGCCTAGGCCTCCCCTGCCATCACCCCCACACGGGATGACTTGCTTGATCGGCCGGTGGCTCGCGGCCTCGAGTTCGCTCCCTCGGAGCTTGAGACGGGGGCTTCAACTCCCTTGTCTTGCTTGTTACTTAGTGCCTGCGGGCGTGAGAGAAATCGGGCGCACCTTCGACCACTCTACGGCCACAATGGTGCATGTTCTCTCGCCACGTTTTTGGATGAGGCAACTGCTTGGATCGGGCGCGGGCTTTGGGTGCGTGGCGGCGCTAGCGGTGTAGACCGGTTAGTGCCCCTCCGCGGTTTCCCGTCGCAAAAATCATTACTTAGTATGACCAGTTTTTTCCGCCACTCACTTTGTGTTTAGTATGCCCCCTGCGACGACCCGCGGCCACTTGCCGCCCTCTTGTGGGTTGTAAACCATCCCTTTTCCACTTAATGAAGCACGTGCAAAGTCACACTTTCAAAAACAAATTCAAGAGGTCGGTAAATACCATAACTTGAGATTTAAAATTTTTTCTTTGGAAAGGTGACAATTGGATGATGGCTCTTTGGTACGGTGGCAAAAACAAAGAAAAACCTTTTTGCTATACACATTTTAAGAAGCTTATTAGTGGTGTTTCTCTTATATCTTATGCCCTTTTTTGTGTTTCTCTTATTAAATTGTTTCCTGTGGGCTTCATCTTTAGCCTACCCCATCTAGCTTGGGATATAAAGCATGGAACTAGATATATGTTCTTATTCTTCACATATTGATATTCCTTTTGGGCACCTTGTAGCCAAGTAATACTAAATTAATAATTTCAGATTTTAATAGATTTATATGTAATTTGAATAGGCAACACCTTAAAATATACTCATCCATTCCAAATTATAAGACATTTTGACTTTTCTAAATACATGGCTTTTATTGTGCACTTAGATATACATTATCTAAGTATATAAAAGAGGGTGTATTTCCATCATTTTTAATGTATGACACCTTGACTTTTGAGTATAGTAAATTATATTTGCCTTATTTATAAAAAAAATCAATGAAAATGTGAAAACATGTGAGCCATGCTTAAAGTACAAATAATGATAAAGCAAGTACTGCAAAATTATGGTCAAACATGTCCAACAGTTAAGAAAACAAAAGGTTAAATGAGTTCCAAAGCCTGACACTTAAAAGAGCATGTAAAGCTTGTGTCGCACATAAGTTGTGGTATGTACCTTCCCGTAAAATGACTTGTCAGAATATGACGACATGATATTTGTAGTAGTAGATAGACTCATGCTAGTACTTTTGAGACATCCACATATGATTTTTTCCCTTTTGTCACCTAAAACACATGGCAAATGGTTAACACATTCAATATTTTGATGTGACACAAAAATCCATATTCCTTAACAAATAAAACCATGGAATTATCTATTATAATATGAGAAAACTATGTAATAACTAAAAACAGTTGTTTTTGGAATTTCAAGAAAATATTGTAGTTCAGTACACTTTTTTTTTTTTTTGCTAGTTGTATAGTCCAGTACAGAAAATACGAATTATATAAACAATGTTGTTTAATATTCTGTCACAACCAATTAGCATGATCCAACAATTTACTCTTCTGGTCGAGAAACCATGGTATCTTTTTGTTGGGAAAAAGTTAGTACCTGAATTCAGATCATCTGAAGTGGTTACAACCGGAAACGAGAAAGAAGTCCTGGATGAGAATAGGGTAACAGGATGAGCGAAAAGTCTATAATTTGATCACCTAGCAAGGTACATCCATTTAGCCATTTTTAAAGCAAAACGTGCAAATGGAAAAAGAAGCTAAATCAAATGGACTTGGAGAAAAACATCTTATATAGAATGATATAGTATTCGGCCACATTATTGGCTTGGATTGAACAATACTGCAGCGTTAGATTCATCTATGTGTTCGATGCATAGATACACATTAGGTTCAAAGCCTATAGATTCAAAGCCTATAGATCAATGCATAGATACACATTAGGTTCAAAGCCTATAGATTCAAAGCCTATCTCTGATGGGCATAGATTGGTCTGAGGGTGTTGAGCCGCTGGAGAGAACGAGGGGAGAGGGAGGGGCAACAGCCCATGGTGGCAGGGGGCTCCTGGGGGTAGACCTCGTGGGGGCTGGGAGGCAGGGAGAATAGGAGGATAAATCCTTTCGATTCATCTACATGTTTGACGCATAGATATACACTAGCAAAACATGCCCGTATGTTGCACCGGAATGAACAATTTATTATTCAGTATTCGTTCCATTGGCAAATGTATACGGAGAGAGATTCCTAACCACGCTCCTTTTTATTTTTAAAACCTGAAAGTCTGGATTTTTATTTTAAATATCTATTCATATATTAGAAAAAGAGAAAAAATGACTGATTAAAAAACCAATTGAATGTTAATTGGCGGAACCAATGGGATGCGAAAAAGAACACCACGAAAAAAGAACCTAGTTAGATACTGTGAAGCAACGAAGAGGAAAAAAAACTAAGAAGATAGAAAAGTGAAAAGTGGGCAAGAAAACAAAAATCCCGGAACCCAAATCCCACGCCAACAGGTAATGATATATTTTGTCTAAATAAAAAAAGCCGTCGGTCTAGGAAAAAGGGGAAAAAAGACTAACAAAAACTAATCTTTTTTTTTTTTTTTTGAAGAACTAACGGAAAAAAAATACTCGATAGGCTAGTAGCAGCACCGCACGTACTCAGTCCAGGTTTGGCTAGGCTGATTTGTAGTCGTTGGGGGCATCGATCCTTTAGGGACTTTGTAACTCAACACAGACGCGGCCGGACAGTTTAGAGGCGGGCATATTCGATCTAAACCATTGATGTCAATCCGATGACTGAGAACGATCCTGCGGTGCGGACACTTTGGAAATTTTCTCACTTTATTAGTAGGTATAGATTAAATTCAAAGCCTACATAGATTCAAAGGAGTGTATCCTATGAAAACCAGCCCATCTGTGCAAACTATGAAAACTTCAATCCACGTACACAGGATCGTGGATCAATGGCTCCCTATACAAGTGGGATCCTTTTTCCACTAAGCCCCACCATTAGCAAAAGTAATTACTTTTTTCCCCACAAACCCCTGCTTTCCCTCGCGACGCTGGCCTCCCGTGATGAGCGCCGCTAGCGGCGCCGCCGCTTTGTCGGGCGAGTGAGCCCGCCAACAAGTAGCCCACCGGCGGCGAGGAGGCCAAGAATCCGCCCAGCCGTGCTTTGCGCCGGATTGCAGCGCCTTTTGCTGTCCACGGGTTGCGGTCCCGCGCACGCACATCCTTTCTTCCCGGTCCTAGTGCCATGGTGTGCTACGAGGAGCGGGCCGCGAACAACGGCTGCGTCATCTTCCGGCGAAGGCGATCGTGAGGTTCCTAGCTTAATTAAGACAAAGAAACCGCTCGGTCACGTATGATGAGTTGATGATTCCATGATTCCATCGTAAGTGTGGAAAAAGCACGATGTATGTCTCGGGATTACCGGGGCTCCACGATCGGCCGCTGCCGGCGGGTAATGACCGCGCGTGCGGGCGGCTCACTTGTCTTGGAAATGGACAAATTTGCGAGGCCCTCCGCCTCGCCTCAATTCCAGCCATGGGGATTTCCTAGCGGCCGAGCAACCGCAAGTCAGCTTGGCGGGCGGGTGGCGGCGTCGCTTGTCGCGAGGGAAAGCAGGGGATCATGGGGAAAAAGTGATTACTTTGATAATGGTGGGGGCTCAAGTGCGAAATGATCCCACCTGTATGGGGAGCCATCGGATGCACGATTTGTGAACGGGATGAAAGTTTCCATAGTTTGCATGAGTGTGTAGGTTTCCATAGGATACGCTCCCTAGATTCAAAGCCTATCTCTGATGGGCGTAATTGGATTGAGGGTGTTGGGCTGCTGGAGAGAACGAGGCATAGGGAGGGGGCAGCAGCCTAGGGCGGCAGGGGCTCCTAGGCGTAGACCAGAAGGAGGAGGTCCTAGGGACTGAGAGGCAGGGAGAATAGGAGGATAAATCTTTTATTTCCTTCTTGACCATAATGGGTACATGACTCTTATATTTGTAGTCCCTAATGAACTTGACTCCCAAGCAGTGTACAAGTATAGTCCTTACAGATTTGGACTCTCCTTTCCTAAAACAAACTTTATTTTCTTTTATTGTTATCCTTATCTATTTCTATTCCTAATTGTTAGAATTCTATGCTCTATTAGTCGCTTCCCTTCTTGGGCTGACTTTTGGATTCCTCAGGCCCATGTACTTTGCTATATATATGTGTGTAATCTCTCTGTAATCAATCATCAATTAATTTAATACAGCTGGCATACGGCCTTCATGGTATCAACCGCTAATCGGGTCCTGTGCGACCCCTTCCGCCTCCACCCCTCTTGGGTGTCGTGCTGTCTCCTCTGGCGCGGCACGCCATGCCTTCCACCACACCCCCTCCCCCCTCCGATGACTCCTCCTCCGGAGCGCTCCCCGCCGCTGATGCTGCTGCCCCCATGGCCAAGCTTCGTGATGAAGCTCTCGCCGCAGCTAAGGCCATGGAAGAGGAGGCCGCCTCTGTCCACACCGACAACGTCGAGCGCCGCCTGGCTCTGGATCAAGCAACAATTCTTGAACAATCATGAGTCCCAGGCTTTGCTCCATGACGCCGAGTTTCACACCATCTCTCAAGGGGTGCTCTCCATCGACGATTACTGCCGCAAGATGAAGAGCAAGGCCGACGCTCTTGCTGATCTTGGCGAACCTATCAATGACAACACCCTAGTGTTGAATGTTTTTGCTGAGCCTTAACGGCGTTTCCAATTCATGGCTCAGCTCGTCACCTGGCCGTTCCCCTCCTTCGGCGGCGTCAAGCGGATCTACGCTTGGTTGAACTCAACATGGCTCACCTCCGGCGCCTCCGGTAGCCCTCGTCGCTTCCTTGACATGCAAGATGCCTACCTCTTCGGCGGCATGCATACATTCGACCTTCCCGGGGCCCTCCTCATCCTAGGGGCTCTCCTTCAGCGGTGGTCGCGGCCGGCGCGGGCTAGGGCGGTCACCAGGGCAGCCATAGTGGCCCTCCCTCCTCAACCCATGGAGTGGCTCCATCCATATGTGTCCTGGCGGTCCTCGTGCTCCTCTACAGCGCCCTGGTCTTCCACAGCACCACCAGCGGGCGCTCAAGGCCGGTCAACACCAGTAGGCGCACATGGCTGGTCCACCTCTTCCCGCCGTGGTAGTTCCGCCTCTACCGTACACCGCCTCTAGTAGGCCATGGCCTGCTGGCTCCTCTGGATCCTCGTACTTGGGCCCCATGGTATCCGCAGTCCCTCGCTAACGCCTTCAGCATGGTGACCCTCACCCCTCCCGGTAACTCCGATCGGGTTGTTGATTCTGGAGCCACCTCCCATATCGCCTCTAGTTCTGGTATGGTCAGTCCCTCTTCCTCTACTATTTTTCATTCCTCCATCATTGTTGGCAACGGTGCTACTCTTCCCGTTGTTGGCACGGTTACTCAACTCTCCTCGGTCCATTTAAGCCTCAACAATGCTCTCATCGCTCCCGCAATTATTAAAATCTTCTTTTGTTCCTCAATTCACTACTAATAATCATGTTTCAATTGAGTTTGACCACGATAGCATTTACGTGAAGGATCTTCGCCTTTGGGGCCATTCTTCTAAGATTGTAACTGCTCGGGGCCCCACTACATCTTGCAGCTTCCATCGGTGCCCTACTGGACCTTGTGCTCTCGTCGTCACTCCTTCCTTGACTGACTAACATCGTCGTCTTGGCCATCCTGACAAGGACGCCCTTCGGAGCCTCGCTCATTCTTCCTCCGCCATCTGCAGCAAACCAGCGATGATTCTGTGTCATGCATGTCAACTCTTTCTCCTCCTTTGTCCAAGGCTTCTAAACCATTTGATTTAGTACATTGTGATCTATGGACCTCCCTGTCATCGGTGTATCTAGATTTAAATATTATCTAGTAATTCTTGATGATTGCTCTCATTTTCTCTAGACTTTTCCTCTTCTTCTCAAGTTTGAGACCTTTTCATCCTTTTCTAATTTTTTCACCTATGTTCTCACTCAGTTCGGTTGCACTATTAAGGCAGTTCAATGTGATAATGGTCATGAGTTCGATAACTCCACCTCCCGCGCTTTCTGGTTTCTACTGGGTCACCGTATCTGACTGGAATTGAGCAACTTCTGAGCGTCAAAGTGGTCAAACTTACAGTTACCTTCAACAACAAAAGGATGCAACAAGCAATTCCAGCAAACACAAATTGCCCCGTCTTGGAAACAAATTAAGCTGATGCCTAGAGTAAGACCAGCTGTCCCCGTTGGTCTTTGACTGAAGTGCATGCTTGCTGGAATGAAAAGCAGCTCTAGGGAAGACTTTCAGTTGCAATTGGTGATCCACTGCTACATGTTTGATTGTATCTTGATTTGTACTACTGGTTTATATGTACTTTACCTTGATGAATTGTTACTGTCCCTTTATCCCATATATATGCCACTATATGCAGTAATTTGGACTGGTGTATTGTATTTTATGGCATATTCACTCGTCAAATCATTCCAGCAAGAATCTGATCTGTACCTCATATATGTCCAGAAGGTAAAAGAAATAGCATTAGATTGTGTCAAACATCTACTTCTACACACGCACACACACTTAAAAAAAAAAAAAAAAAAAAAAAAAAAAAACCCTGCAATGTGCCATATATGCCTCAAACAAGCAAAACATCCCAATTTCAGTCAGTGCCTAAGCTATGGTTCAGATGCAGCAATAATAATCTTAGGCAAGGCAAGCATGGGTGTTATTTTGGTAACATAGGAACGTCCTTGTTAATCCGAAGCAAGATAGCATATGAGATTATTCATTTCGTTCAAATCAGTGTGCAACGGTAGATCTGAAAATCTAATCAACAACCCACATTTCCAGGAAAGCACACCATCTCCACCTCTAATCAACAATGCAGAGGAGAAATAGCTCTACAATCCCCACCTCTAAAATCAATAATTCTGAACTGGGAGCAGCGCCAGGAAAGAGTTGGGTGAGAAAGGAGGAAGAGGATACGGGTTATACCTTCTCTAGTCTAGTCGCAGGCCAGCGGCGGCCGGGAACCAACGCTAGGGCCGGCATCCTTGAGCGACGACGCGACGGGATTGACTCATCGGTCGTCCGGGAAACAGCGACCGCCCGGAGAAGGCAATGCGGAGGGTGCTGCAGCCATTCGGATTGGCCAGCGAGGTCGTGGGCCGGCCAGATCATCGTGTGCCGGAACAAGGGGCGGGGTGCCCGGCGAGGCGTCGACGGGTGGTGCTCGACGGCGAGTTGAAGAAGATGGGCCTCACCGTGCAGTGTACAGGCCTAGGCCCAGAATGTCGGTGTCGCCAACCCACCCAACGGGCCAACGTGCAACGACAATTGCGAGATGGGCCTCACACAGCAACCCGATCAAGGAAAAATTCTACTGTTTCACACACAAAAAAGTGTACTTATGCTCAAAAAACATCTCCTGTGTTTCTCCAAAAGGAAAAAAAATCTCCAGTTTTTAGATTTACACATTACAACACATACGCACACTCACCCATATGAACACATACGCAAAATCCTATCCCTATGAGCACCTTCGAAGTACCGAGCCGACAAATCGTGATGTTCACGGAGGCGTCTCGCTGTCGACCGGGACGTCACCTATCACTTAATACATAGCGCCAGAAAACCATGGAAAAATCCAGGATAATGTGTCGCACCTAAAAAATTTAAACCCCGAGTGGGAGCCCCTCAACTTTTATATATAAAAAGTCCTTTTAGGTAGCTCCACCCAAACCCTAAACCCTAAAAAACTCTGAGGTGGTTAAAACTGTCGTCGCAGTTTTCAAATTAAGAAGTTGCTTTAATTCTCACTTGGCGAGAAAACCTCTGAACCCTACCTCTATCCTTACATGGTGGCCTCTGTCACTCAAGTGAGAATTGGGTTGGGCTCCCCAATGCTTTGGTACGGGGACAGACGAGAGAATCTTTTTTACCCAGACTGATATTTAGCATCCTTTGGTAAATTCGGAGAGGAGAAGAGAGTGCCATGGGCTGCAGAGTCAGTCCATTCGTCGGTGCGGTGGCGGCCACGGTCGCCGGCCGGAGCATCGTGCGGTGGAAGAAGACGGGGGACTCAGAGGCCCATGAATGACAAGAATCCATTCAAAAAAAAATGAGAAGAATCCAACGGGAGACCAGTGAGCCAATGGTTACAGTGCAAGGAAATGAAAACAAGAAGGGAGTGATGAATTTTATACTGGTTGCATTTCCGTGAGAACTAAAATGGTCCACGTCCCCAGGAACTCGACACGGGAATCCGAGTTCGGGCCGTTGGTACCTTGTCCTTGTCCCAGCAGCGAACAAATGGCGAGCGAGTAACACAGATTCCTCTTGCACCATCGACTCGTTCCACCCCCAAGACAGATCTCGCCAGAGCTCCACCTCTCCGCCTCCCTCGCCATGCCCACCCTCATCTGTTTCAAGGCCCCGTTGCTAGACCAAGATCAGTAGCTCATCCACTAGTGATTTGCACACAGTTGCACCCTTGCAGCAGAGATCCAGACGCGGGAGATGGCGGACATGCTCATGGGCTCTGTCCAGGGGAGCCGTTGACTCGCTGCTCGGCCGGCTGACAACGGCCCTGGTCGAGGAGGCGCAGCTGCTGGGCGGCGTCCGAGGCGACGTGCAGTTCATCAAGGACGAGATGGAGAGCATGAACGGCTTCCTCATGCAGGTCGCGGAGGCCACGGGCGACGACGACGGTGAGGACCACCAGGTCCGCGCGTGGAGGAAGCAGGTCGCCGAGGTAGCTTACCGTTCCCAGAACTGCGTTGATCTCTATATCCAGACCCTCGGCCCAGGCACCGCGGCAGCAGGGAATAGTGGCGTTCTTGGCTTCCTCCGCCGTCTTCACCGCCAGGTGTGGACGCTGCGGACGCGCCACCGCCTTGCGACGCAGCTCCGGGAGCTGAAGAACCGAGCTCGCGAGGTGGGCGAGAGGAGGCAGAGGTACGGTGGATTTTTTTAATTTTAATTTTTTTTAAACAGTATTTTAAAAATAACCGCTCCCAAAAAAATTACTTGCATAGCCTTTTGGCAGCGCCAGCCCTGTTGGTACGACCAAATAACATAGTTATGCCACATGCGTTGGCGTGGCAAGATACGGCACATTGACGTTGTTTTCGACATGGAAAAGTTTGTCGCGCCATATCGCTGGCGTGACAGTATTGTTTTGTCTCGAAATTTCAAAAAAAAAAATCACAACTCTTCCATACAATGTCGAATGAACATGAATTTATATGAAAATTATAGCCCTCGACGAGATCTACAACTTTCTAGTTGAGTTTTTTCATTTGACGATGTTAAGGTGTTCAAAAAAATTATATAAAAGCTCAGCACCATAATAATTGAGTACCATGTTTGTTGCATTAGTCTTTTTTTATGTGTTGTCAAATGAAGATAATTTTTTATATCAAAATTGTGGCACTAAAAAAAGATCTAGATGCTTGTAGTTTTTTCAAACCGGGCACTTTAGCCCGTCTTGCATTAAGAGGAAAATGAGTTTAAGTTTACATCCTCGCGAGTACCCTAGCGAGGTGCACGGGGCTGCGCGAGGCGGAGCACACTAACACAAATCACCGGGCCATAACGGTGGAGCTTAGAGTGGTGTAACTAGTAAGGAAACTATAAGAGGTGACTAAAAGAGCGACGGGCGGGGGTGGCCGAGTGGTGGTCACCGACGCCCGGCGACCGCGGGCGAGCACCACGCCGAGCACCGCGCAAGGGGGAAGAGCACGCGCGCCTGAACGCGTTTGTAGTCCGACGTGTGTCCCTGCGTGTGTCCAACCGGCCGGCCACCGGCGTCGTCGGGGTGGAGGAGCCAAGATTGTCCGGGCGCCCTCCCACTTGTTGAGCGGGGGCGCCATTGCGGCGCGCCGCCCGGCCTCGGGTCCCGATAGACCGATTTGGCGGCGAGACGGGAGGTGCGCCGGGATCCACTCATCGACCGGGAGGTGCGCGGTGGCGGCGGGGCGAGATGAGCGGGGTTGCTCCAAGGGCAGCCTCGAAGAGTCGGCGTAGGCCGTGATTTCGACCTCGGTGGGTGGAAGCTGCCCCGGTCTTGCGACCGGCCGGGCGACGGCGGGTCCGCCGGTGTCGTCATCACGGACGTCCGTGGCGAGGTGTCGTACTGCACGCACGGCGTGGCGCCCCTCGTAGGGTCACGAACTCGCCCGACGAGGTCACTCCACCGATCAAGCGGGTGTGGGCGCGGGCCGGGCCGTGCGGCGGGGCGTCCCCGGCTCGCTCCCGTGCGGCACACATGAGAGTCGGTGCCGCGTGAGCACGACGTTGACAGTCCGCCCACCGGTCGGCGACGCTGACCGTGCTGCCCGTCGGGGCGACATCGTCCCCCGGGACGCTTGAGCTCGACGCAGAAGTCATTCGTGCCCACCGATGCGTGTCTTGGACATCGCCCCTATGCACGGACAAGGAAGGTGCGGTGGTGCCACGGGGTCGTGGGCGAGGGTTGGTGGAGCGCGTGGGTCTCCCGGCCTCGCCCATGATGGAGCGGCAAGACGGGTCCGGCCCCCCGCCGAGCATAGTGCGGCGTTCCTCCCCGGCTCTAGCCCCGAAGGACGAGTCAAGGTAGGAGGTTTTGGGGCGCGGCGCGCGGCGAGCCTGGTCCACGGAAGGATGTGGGTGCGAACCGCAGCACTATCGACGCTGAAGGAGTCGGACAGAGGATCTGTCCGACGAGGAGAGGAGCCGCCAGCGGCCAGGAGGCCACAGAGGCTCCCAGGACATCTCCACGATGGTCGACGTTGTGTCGAACCGAGGGAGTAGGCGTGGCACGACCCTGCGCATGCCCCTCCCTGGGCGCCGGATAGGCGACGGTGACCAAACCTGCGAGCCCTTGCCGGTTAGCCCCGTCTTTGCCGAGGCGGAAGAGGCGATGGATCGGAGAAGAGCACCGGCGCCGATGTGATCCCGGCTAGGCAATTGAAGCGGTCGACGAGAGGCGGTGCCGGCCGATGGCGACGGGGGGGGCGAGGTGAGGCACGACGGCGGCCCCGCCTACACTTCGAAAGAGGGTGAAGCCATCGGCGTCGACAAGACCCCTTGCCGACGGTGGAGGGTGGCTGCGACAAGGCGCCGGTGTGCAGGGACACACGCGATCACCGTGGACCGAGTTGGGAGAAGCGCGGGCACCCTAGCGGTCGTAGAAGCCGTCAAAGGGTCAACGGCCACACCAAGACGCTGCGGCCGACTGGTCGGCACCGCCCCCGACCCTCCGACGGCGATGGGACCGTCTCGGCGTCGGGCGGCGCCGGCCGTGGCGGCGGCGGCATGCCGCCATGGCGTCCAACCGCCGACGGCGCCGAGGGCACGGAGGTCGGCATGGCCGCCGCCGGGAGCGGCTCCCCAAATCAGCGGGGAGTAGACGGGCGGGGCGCCACCACACGACGGTGGGGGCTTCCTAGGCACAACGTCGAAGTCCTCCTCGTCCGAGCGGTCGGAGAAGTTGTCCTCCCAACGCATTTCCTTGGACCTTCCAAATGAGGGAAAGGCGCCGCGATCCGGGAAGGGCTCTCTTGCCGGCCAGCCGCCACGCACGCCGAGGTCGGGAAGGAGGCGGCGACGGGCACGTGCGACGGGCGCCACGAGGATGGTCGCGCGTCCCTGACCTACCGGTGAGCGGGGAGCCACCGGGCGGCGACGACGCCGAAGGGAGCACGGCATGCTCCACCGTGTCGACGGCGGCGCCGCGACACCGGATGGGCGGGCGTCCGATCCGCCCCGGCGAAGGTCGTCGCGAGATGCCGGGGCGGGGAGGGAGAAGACAAACAGCCAGATGGAGCGGGTCGGTGCGGCAGATTTCGACGACCACCATCCTCTAAGTCGCCGAGGCCGTCATCCCCATCTGGGGCCCCCCAACCGAGGTCGGTCGGCGACGCCAAACCGCGGCCTACGGCGATGGGGCGGCTCCTCGCTGTCGACCGCAGGCAGGCAGCGGCGCCGGCCGGGGGTGCAGCCATGACCGGCCATGTGAGCAGGCCCACCACGGGCGGAGGGTCGCGGCGGAAGGGGTGGGCGAGGCCGGAGGCCGCCGCATGGTCGAGCCCAAGCCTCCCGGCGATGACCGGGCCCCCGGGCGCCGAGGCGAGGGGGAAGGGGGCCGGCGGACGAGGCGCCCCCGTGGGGGCGGCCGGCGGCGTGGGAGGGCGAGCCGCCGGATCCGGATCGCGGCAGGGCGCCGGATCCCGATCCACCGGGCGACGGGGACGGAGCTCCAGCGGCGGGGAGCGTGGTCGGCGAGCCCGCGGGCGGGGAGTCCGCCCCGCGAGGGAGAGAGGGAGGTGGTGGCGGCCTCTAGGCGGCGAGGGGGGGGGGAAGGTGAGGGAGGGGCGCGGGGTGGCGGGCGCCGGGCCAAGGTGGCCACCAAGCGGCGGCGCCCGCACGGCCCGGCAGCCAAGGGCAACAGCTTGGGAGGGGAGGGGGAGGAGCGGTTCAGTCAAGATAAGGGGAATTTGGAGGTGGGGTATTAGACTGCTCAACAAGATGCAGGAGAAGGGATTCAAATGCTTGTAGTTTTGAGTTTTTACATTTCAAATTGTTAAGATGTTGAAAAAAAATAGTATAAAGTGTCAACGCATATTAAGTTGTTGATACATTATGTTATTTTTTAACATCATTACAATATCAAATGTAAAAACTCAAAACTACAATATTGTCATGATATTAATTTTTTTAAACATTATTACAATATCAAATGGAAACGCCAACGCATGTGGCGCGACAAAGCTTTTCCACGCCGGGAACAACAAATGTATCATATCTTGCTGCGCCAATGCATGTGGCGGTTATATTTATTTGGTCGCGTCAACGGGGCTGACACGACCAAAAGGGTTATCTGAAACAATTTTTTTTCGACCGATTAATATTGAAATAGTATTTATTAAAAAATAATTAAAATATAAAAATTCTCCAGGTACGGTGTGGAAGCCCCCGCCAATGCCGGACGTGATGGAGCCAAGGTCAACAAGAAGCCCTGGCAGGCAAGGTGGTGGGGACGACGACACTAGGGAGCAGGAAGATGCCAGACGGCGTGCTTTGACCGAAATGCATACTCCTACTCCAGATCAACAGATCCATGATCTTGTGTTACTGGACCAAGGAGCTGATGCCGGCAGTGGACTGCAACAGCTCAAAGTTATCATAATTGTAGGACGAGGTGGCGAAGGCAAAACTACCGCCGCCCGGGTGGTTTTCAAAACCCGCCGTCCAAGACTCCTTTGACGAGAGCATCTGGATCTGTGTATCACTAAGGGCAGTATTACGGGACATACTGATTGAAATGCTCCGAATACTGATGACTCGGCTACAACTACAACGGACTCCACTAGACTTTCTGAACAAAATGGATAGCAATCAACTCGTGGAAAAGCTCCAAATGCATCTTGAAGGTAAGAAGGTCTTAGTGGTGCTTGACGATATCTGGATGGGCGACTCTCTCTTGAGTTGTGTAAAACTCAGATCTGTTCTCTCTGACTCCAAGTGCTCCCCTGGTAGTGCTCTACTAGTTACCACAAGCCAGTCAGAAGTGGTAGACTCATTTAACCCATGTGAAACATTTAGGATGCCTGACGATTTATATCAAATTTACAAAGACAATGCAGTTGATCTACTCAACAACCCAAACGATGACCTCAAGCATGTTTTGATGGTCATTGTGACAAAACTGGCAACATTAGAGCCCTCATGGATTAGTGGCAAAGAAAAAGACGACCCCTCATGGATTCATATGTTTCTTCGTTCCCTCTATCTTAATCCTTGTAGGACAAAGGAGGATTTTCAAGGCTTGAACCACAATCTGGATAATGATAACATGTTCAACTGCATCACGCAACTACTGCTATTCATCTACAATGACCTGTCTAGAAATTGTCGGAACTGTTTGCTGTATCTCAGTATCTTCCCTAAAGAATCTACCCTTAGACGATCAAGTTTGGTAAGAAGATGGGTTGCAGATGGAATGATAACAAAAATGGGCAGGTATAGTGTGATGGATGAAGCTGACAGATGTTTCAATTTGCTTGTAGACCATGGATTTCTTCAGCCCATACCCACGGATGTTACTGGCAAGCCCATATCCACGGATGTTACTGGCAAGGTCAAAAGTTGCAATATGTATGACTCGATCCATAACTTTGTTATCAGTACTGCAAGAGACGAGGGTTTTCTGAAGGCAAATCTTCCAACTGACTTGACTCGTCGCCTTTCAATTCGACAAGCTCCAGAGCAACTACATGCTAACACAACCTATTCCAAAGCCTGCTGGAACATTTGCACTCATGTCAACCAAAGTTTCCAAAAAGAAATTGATGAGTCAAGTTCCACAAAAACATTCCTGGAATTTCTCCATTTATCAACTCATTTTGGTCTTCTGGAAGTGCTTGATTTGGAAGGCTGCAAGGATCTTAAGGACCATCATCTGAAGAATATCTGCAGTCATTTTGTTGCAGCTCAAGTACCTGAGCCTTCGGAACACTGATATTACTTTACTGCCCAAGCAGATAAACAAGCTTCGGTACCTAGAGACTCTGGACATTCGACATACAAGGGTACAAGCTTTCCCCAAAAATTCTATCATGCTTCCAAAGCTAAAGAACCTACTTGCCGGTCACAAGACTGACTGCACAAGCCAAGTTGGTGACAACCAATCGGAAGGACCATTTTTCACTGTACAGATGCCTAGGCACATTGGAACTATGACAGAATTGCAAGTCTTGTCCCATGTTGCAGTTTCTGACAGCGGTGATGAGTTGGTTGACGTTGCTAGTCTACTCCGACTGAGGAAGTTGGGCGTGATTATCCAGAAACCTCAGAAACAAGCCTTCAGGCATTTGTACTATGCAATTGGGAAGCTGAGCAGAAGCCTTCGCACTCTGTCAATCTGGATTGTATCTGATAACGAAAATGCAGATAGAGACATGGAAGAGAAATTAGCCATCCCTCCAAAGTACCTTCAGGCTCTAGAAATCAGTGGCCTGGTAAGTGGATTCCCTGAATGGGTTGAAAATCTCAGAGACCTAACCAAGATTACCTTGCATAAGACTCTATTGAAAGCTGATGACATCAGAATCCTTGGCAAGCTAATTAGGCTCTGCTACCTTAGTCTATGGCAGGAGTCATGCCTTGAAAAAACACTGAACTTTAGTGAAGACGAATTCCAAGGTCTCAAGTTCCTGGTCATTGAGTGCTCAGACGTGACTACAATCAATTTTGGTGACAAAGCCACTCCTAAACTCAAGAAGATAGTCTGGATTTCCTCAGAATCACAGTCACGGTCTCTTACTGGAATTGATCGACTTCTGAGCCTCAAAGTGCTCAAGCTTGAAGGTATCTTTGATGTCGAAAGTTTGAAACAAGATATTGCAGCAAACACAAATGGCCCCATCTTGGAAATATAGACAATACTTCTTGATCGCACTGCATGCTTGAACACCACCTCTGAAACAAAAACAGCATGAAGGAAGACATTCTGCTGTAATTGGTGATCCATTCATACATGTTTGATTGTCTGTTGTTTTGTATTGGATAATATGTACTGTCTCATTATGAACTGTTACTGCTCTTTTATTTCATATATGCCATAGTATGTTGTAAAATTGGACTCACGTGTTATACTTTTATCGTATCTTATGCCATGGTTATCATTTAGCTCTCCTCAAATCATTTTGCTGGTTCAGCAATTATCTGACCTGTGCCTCAGATATGTATAAAAGGTAAAGAATATCATTACATCGCATCAAGCATCTACTTGTTAAAAAATAATGAAGCACCTGCAATGCCATATAATAGGTTATATAGGCAATATGCATATTTGCCTCAAATAAGAAAAAATTTCCCAATTTCAGTCAATGTCTAAACTATGGTTCAGATGTAAACCTTTGGCAACATTGGAATCTTTAATGATCAGAAGCGAGACAAGCATACGAGATTGTTCATTTCATTCAAATAAGTTTGCATCGGTAGGTCTGCTCATCTAATCGACAACCCACATTTCCACGGAAGCATACCACTTTTCACGGTTTCACCTCTAATCAAAACAATCCAGCAGAGAAGAAATAGCTCTAACATACCCACCTCTAATCAATGATCCTGACTGAGCTGGGACTAGCGCCAGGAAAGAGCGGGTGAGTGAAGGAGGAAGAGTACAAGGGTTATACCTTCTCTAGCTAGGTGCAGGCAGTCGTGGAGCGGCACCGTGATTGACTCCTCGATCGACGCGCCGCTCTCCAGTCCATGTCGTGGAGGAGACAGCGAGCGGAGAAGGGGGGGTGCCGCGGGTGGTGGGGCCATTCGGGTTCGCCAGCGAGGTCGAGGGACGGCGGGATCCCTCGTGTGGCGCAAGAAGGGGAGAGGAGCCTGCCGACCGGCGACTCGGCGAGCCGGCGATGGTGGCCGTGGCCGCCGGCGAGTTGAAGGGAGGGCGAGAAGATGGGCCTCAACACGCAGTGTACAGGCCCAGGTCCAGAATGTGGAACATTTTGTAGCATGAGCAGAAACTCTCAAGCTATCGAATTGTTAGCTTGCTCTGAGCGAGGACTTTCTTTTCTCGAGAACGGAATTGATCATTAAGTAGGAGTAGAAAATACAGTAAATTAAAGTTTTGCTACAGTAATGAGCTGATTACTGATGCAACACGACCTTACGGCACCACGGGGTTGTGATTTACATTGATAAAAGTTTGTGACAGAGGGCGGCTAAACACCATAACCTGCTAAACACCAACCTGCATTGCTAATTGGGCTGCTGATGTCGAAATTCTGTTCAATGTCCTGACGTTCCTTTCCTTCCCGACTGTCCAGCCGTTGCGGAAGAACAACAAAAGCGTGGCAGGCATTGATCCTGGGAAACAAGGTCCCTAACGACATTGCGACGAGCGCGTTCCTGGCCGTTGATCCTGATCCATGACCCGTCTCCTCTCCTCTGCTCTGCTGTAGTTCCCTTTACTCCTGAAACACCATCCATCTCGCTGTAAAACAAACCTCATACATAGCCAGCCATCATTGCCTCAAGCAATGCTCCCGATTCAAAGGCAGCGTAGAAAGACGGCCATCAGCGCGTCACATGCCCAGCTCTTCCATCCGATCCATCCGTCCCGCCCGGCACCTTCCATGCCACAATTGATGGCCTGGCCGAGGACATCATCTTTACTCAATGTCTGAAACGGTGGAACCTATCCTATAGGATCAGGGACACGGACTGCACTGGATCGCACTCACTTTGGCGCCGCTGTATCGATGTGCCTGGGAGACTCTCATGGTGCCACCGCTTTCAGGTGCTGTGCAGCTTCATGGCTGCGTTGCATTTACAGGTATGTTCATTCATTCATCTCGGTCGCCTCGCTCTCATGGCGCCGCCCACAGCTTTCTTGGGCATCATTGCTTGCGGCTCTCCTCACACCCTGAAACTCATAGCGATGCGAAAAGATCAGGCAGCGCTCTTTGATCTTAATTTCTGCATAGAAGCCGTGTAACATGCCCAGGTTTCCCAGCTATATCACTTGTTTTCTTCGGGTTTTTTTTTTTTTTTTTTTTTTTTTTGGCACTCTACATTGTCTACAATATTTCCATGAATGATTTTTTTTAAACGGAATATGTCCATGAATGATGAATGCGCAATGGTTTGCAGCACTAGGAGAATATGTATATACATGAACACAAGCAGAGACAGATGAGAGACAAATTCTTCTTCCACTTCTTTAGACAATTGCTGAGCCATGGAAGCTGAAAAAACACAGATCGATCACAGACCTCAACAGCGCCGCTCGCTCCTACGTACCACGGCGCCAACAAACTTACTAAACCACTATCAGCAGGAGGCAAATTAAATACAACAAACACCTTCTTACAGGTTACTACTACAGTGCAAAACCCACCCCTTCCAGAGTTGCAGAAAGAGCTGCATTCAGGAACCAGCGACTTCCTTTTCAGAAGAGCTGTATCAGACACATTCATTCATCATCACGAGAAGGTTTCAGGTAGAGGCTGGCCCTGCAGGAACGCTCTGAAGAGCACGAGCGACCGCTCCGGCTGCGAGAAGGGCGCCTCATGCGAGGCGCCCCTGATTGTGGCGAACGACAGCGCGCCGCCACCGTACACCTGAGTCCATCCTCCAACCTGCATATAGGGAGAAGGAGAAGAACATATTACATAAGGAAATGATACAATTAGCATGTTCAGTCTGCAGCTAGATGCATTGTTAAGCCAAGCTCTGAAACGTCACCTGCTGCCCTTCGAACCAAACTCGGTAGGGAGTGGTGGTCTTGAGGCCCATGTCGTGTGCCAAGTTCTGCACCAGGGTTCGGCTCCCCGTCAGAGGGATCACCGAGTCCTGATCGCCGCTGCAGAAACATTTCAGAAAACAATGCTGAATGTTATGAGAACATATATATTGTAGAGCTTTATGTTGCCACAAAAAAGGTTGAGAGGACCCTTGGAACATAAAAGGTTCAGGTACAAATTTGCATCATGTTAAAAGTGATCCATGGCAAGTACTTGTCAAGTAATGTTTGTGAGAAGTTCTTGAGCTTTATGTTTCCTCACGCCTCATAGGCTACAGGTCCCACTAGACACAAAGTTCAGGCATTTTTTTTGTTGTACAAATCACCAAAGGACCAAAAGTACAAAGACAATTTAGGACCCTTTTTTTTTAATCCTAAGATGATTTAGGACCTTGCTGCACGTACTTAGTTCATTTTTTTTGTCCAAATCATTTTGTCTTCCCTCTAATCTATTCTGGAAGTCTTATCAGAACTTCATGATTGAATCAAAGAAAGTTGACAAACACGAGACACAAAAACAGCACTTTGAATCTTAATAAATCTTTTCACCAAAATACTATACCTGTAAACTAGCACTCGGATTCCGGATCTGACGAGCAAGCCGACGATGTTGATGGTGGGGATCTGCAGGTTCAGCAGCTCGTACTCGAGAACACTGTAGCAGAACCGAAACATTGCTATTATATGTTAGTGATCATGTTCAGGCAGAGAATCGTCGACAACAAAACAATGTCCTGAAACAGCGAGTGCATTGGCACCTGCTGCAGACGGCCCACTTGTCGACGCCGACGAGCCTTGCGTGCAGCGCCGCCTGCACGTCCCGGCGGTTGAGGTACCTCACCGTCTCGTCCTCCACGCACACGTCGATCCGCTGCCCGACCTGCTCCTGCACAGTCCATTCTTCATCAGACTCTGCAAAGGTTGCTGCGAATGAAGCGAGAGATCGCCGGCCGACCGGCCGGCGGCGACATGGACATACGTGCGGCGAGAGGATCTTGGACTGCGAGAGCACAGAGGAGAGGCAGACGTCGAGCGTGACGTCGTACTTGTCGACGAAGCGGCTGGTCTCGCGCGTCACCTGGTTCATCACCCTGGCGCACAGCGGCGACAGCGACCCCCCGTAGTACTCGCTCACGTAGCGGGAGTAGTTGCAGACGGAGGTGAAGACGCGGTACGTGGCGTCGGAGATGAGGCCGTGCGACCAGAAGTACTCGGCGCGGGAGTTGAAGTCCGTCGTGAACTCCAGCACCGGGTTGCCAAGCTGATTCATCCATGGACATCGAGGTTCAGGTTCAGCAGACTTGCAGATACAGGTTCAGGTTCAGGTAGCTTACAGCGACGCCTTTGAGGTTGAAGATCCTGTCCTTCTTGTTGAACTCCACCATGGCCTCCGCGAGCTGGGGAATGTAGTGCCCTGAATCGCAATCTTTATCATGTTTCTTGATCAAACCACAAAGGAAACGATTCCAAAGCCGGGGTGTATATTGTATATACCTGCGTAGCTCTCTCCGGCGATGTAGAGGTCCCTGCCCTTGTACTGTGGGAACTTTTGGAGCCACCTTTGCAGGAACACCATGTTGTCCATGGCTTCATTGGTCCACCCAGACGTGCAGCCATGGAGATGGAGAGGGGGAAAAGTTAGAAGGGCTCATCATCACTCCCAGCCACAAGCACTGGCACTGCTACTGTTACCACCCAAACAAAAAGACAGAGCATGCCATACCCCTCTACTACTAGTAGCCCAGCATTTTTCTTCAGCAGAAAAAAATGGCTGCTTTTTTGGCTGCTGATTGCTCCAACAAACAGGTAGGGGCACAAACTGCTTATTATACTAGGGAGGGGCAGATTATAATTTATAACTGATGATGTGTGTGTGAGCATGGACATGAACTGATGAACAGTAAAAGTAACAAGTCAACTCTATAAAAGAAGATTCATCAGTATTTTCAGGGAGTACCTGTCATCTTATCATCCACACCCTGGTAGTAAGCAGCATCAGCAGAGTAGGAGTATCCAACACCAGCTGGCGTCTCCAGGTATATCACATTGGCCTCTGCAATGCAAAGAGGAGGAAGGGTCAAGAATTGAATTGTAATGGGCAGCAAGGAATGCAATCCAGAGCTTTTGAATTCTTGCAGTGTGGAATGAAAAAGGGATGATGCCACTCATGGCCTCGCATGGACGCCGTCGGCACGCACAGGCACATGACATACCTTTGTTCCAGCTGTATTCATTCTTCACGAGCACCTGCCCACTAGGCCTGAACGGTCCATTCTCTGAGAAGGCCCCTACACCCAGCGACGAGCACCCAGGCCCTACAGAAACAGATGAATCTCAGAAAGAGCAACAATGGACACGAGTAGATGACAAAAACTTGGATCAAGGATTTCAGAGAGATAAACAAAGAAAAAAGATGCAAAACCAGGCTCTGCAAACTGCAACTCTGCAATGCATCCAGGTTGTTTCAGTCAGCAGAACAGAGCTTACCGCCGTTGAGCCAGAGGACGAGAGGCTTGGAGGCAGGGTCGACGTCGGCCTCCACGAAGTAGTAGAACAGGGCCCGCTTGCCGCCGGCGTTGTCCACGCCGACATAGCCGGAGTACTGGCCGAAGCTCACCTCCGGCTGCCCGGGCAGCCGCCTGATCCTGTCCGCGGCGGCAGCGGCAGCTCCGTCGACGCAAGAACCCGGACGGCACAGCGCGGCCACGACGAGTACCAGCACCAGCGCCAATAATGGCCTGCTGCTGGAGGAGCTCACCGCCAGCAACGGAGCTAGCAATGACATGGCCATGCCTCCAGTCCAATGGACAGAGAGTGTGTGTGTGACTGGAGGTTGAGGAGAAAGAGAGAGAGAGAGAGGAGAGCAAGAGTCAAGTGTGCTCTTTTGCCTTGAGAGCACAAAACTATTTTCAAAAGATGAATGATTCAGAGGGAGGAGGAGAGTGAGGGAGAGAGTGGTAGTGGCAGATGCAGGGAGGGAGGGAGGGAGGGAGGGAGAGGCCTCTGCTTGGAGCTGCTTGGAGTTGTTGGAGCACTGGATGGAATGGAATATATATAGCAGAGGAAAAGGGGATAAAAGGTACGTTAGGACTGTTAGTGTGGTTTGTCAGTCTTTGCTAAACAAATGTAAATGCACATGTTATCAGACAGGATTAAGGTTGGGAAAGCAGTTGTTTAACTGTTTTTGTTTTCTGAAAGTCGATTTGTTTCAGCAGACACACCATGAATGCCAATTGCCAAGACTTCAGATTTCACTTCTGCGTGTGCTTAGAGCTTGTGAGCTGCCATAGTAGTTTCTTGTGAGCAACGGTCAGAAGATTAGCCGGAATATTATGCGTAATTTGAGAAACAAGGCAGTGACAAAATAGTAGTAGGTAGAAGCATAAGAAAGTAGCAAAGAATTCAAGTGTGGTAGAAGTGTTCACGTAGCCCCTTTTTCACAACGGATGAACATTGCCTTTCACAAACAATTTTTTTTTTTCAGTTCTGTCAGTACAAAAAAAAAATACTTACCACCTGTGCACACACTGATCCACCAGTGACCAAACATTATTTTAGTTACTAGTAGTACATTGGAAAAATAAAACTACATGAATTGTTTAGAGGGTCACATGACATGAGAGAGAGAGAGTATAAGAGAGGGACAAGATGGACCCAAGGGGGGCAAAAAGCCTTTGGTGCATTACAGAAAGTAGGCTTTCCACAGTGGCGCTTTTGTTCATCCTGCTGCCTGCCTCGAGCAGAATTGGTGGTCCCCACTAGTCAGTGTCATGATTCACAAGCAACAAGTCAAGGTGACCAATTAATTGTTTCCTTCAATTCCTTCTACTACTAGTTTCCTTTAGAACAAAAAATATTCCTCTGTATTCATTCACAGCCACAACAGATAGGAATATACAGTAGACTTGTAGTAGTATATAGATTGACACAGTTGGGAGGAACAGATGCAGGTGACCACCTATTTCTGTTCTTTTTTATGAAAAGATGAAAATGCATTGGCTGACTGTTATGATCTACATCCTGATGCTTCCTGTGAAGGTGTGTTGGTACTTGTACATTTGTGTCACTTGCCTTAGAGTCTGCAAACACAGTTTTACTAGTGCTGTATTTAATTAGCTGCATGCCACCGAAAGATTGGCCAAAATTGTGGGGTGAAGCAACTGTGCTGTGCTTTTTGTCCATGGCAAGGCACGCCCTTCAACACGCAGAGTGTGCTCACGTGGCCTAACTGTTCAGCAGGGGCGTCCTCAAGCCCGTGCGGGCTGTGCGACTGAACAGGGCCTCCAAAAATCATGGGCCTCAAGATTTACTAAGTGTAATAAGCATATATAATAAATTTGGGCTTTGTTTTAGTTAGAAAATGAACTAAAGCTGTATTATATGGCCCAAAACGTGGGCTTCTATAACATCTAGAGCATGGCTCGTCCATCCTAGTCTTCACGAGGTCTAGGCTGAGAGCCGAGAGGCGGGGTCGGCGATTCCAATTTTCTCACCTTTGTCACCTGAACGGACTTCCCCTGCATATTCCTCGCCCTAGCCGACACCGTTCAAGACCAATCGAAGACGGAGATCGCCCGATTGCATTGTCTTTGTATACACAAATTGATCTAGGGTACTAGATATTTTCCCGCTAATCATTGGAGACCATTAGTTTCTTGTTTTGTTACTAAATATTAGGCCTCCACTTAGTGCTTTGAACTGGGCCTCATATTTTTCCGGGACGCCGCTGCTGTTCAGGGGTCCCTATTGATCAGTAAACAGGAAACGGCCTTATACAAACAAAAATACTGATAATCGTAGGTGAAGTCATTATAGGATATATAGGTACCTAATAAGATGATAAGAGTACAAACTGATGATCAAATATGACTATATATATGTTTCAACAGCGGTAGATTTGATTGATTTAACCCTTCTTGATTTCAGTTGGGTCAAACTAGTATTATAATAAAATTTTCTAAAGCATAGAATGAAGAAAACTCTGAAATAATTTCATGAAATTCATCAGTAAAAAGAATGTTGCACATAGAACGATACATTATGAACAAGTAACCCAGAGGGCAGAGGGCACAGGGCGCAGGCAAAGGCAGAGGCAGTGGCATGTGAGCCTGCGCTAATTACGGTTTGCAGATGGACGTAAGTGCCTGTTGTTATCCCGGGAGCGACATTCAGGGGAGCCATGAGCCTTCTGTCTGGCATATTTGAGCCCCCACATCTTTGTTTTCTTGCCCAAGGGTCTTGTCCATTGAGCATCTCTCTCTCTCTCTCTCTCTCTCTCTCTTGCAAAGCTTACTGACTGATTGATTGATTGTTGAAGAGAGAGAGGTGGCTTTTAGCTACAGTAAGCCGCATCCTCACTGTCTAGCAAAATTTCAGTAAGAAAGCACTATTATTGCAAATGCAAACACCAAGATATTCCAAGATTCCAGCAGCTTCCTTTCCACATTCAGCCTTGTCCACACAACCATAAAGAAGAAACATGATCTTTCTTCACCTGTAATAGTATGCAAGAGGGATGAGTTGTACCATTCTACACGAGCATAGCCTTTGTTTCCTTCCAAAGGTTGCAACTTCAAATCCAATCTAACCAAAAGAGCTGCATTTTCAGGTGTGCAACCATAAGAGTACACATACCCTGCAGCATAAACAAGTTGTACTGAGTAGTGCCAGTACAACTGCACAAGCTAGCTACCGGCATCAAGAGAGACCCTGCTGGTGGTAACAGTAACACACTGCTAAAGCTAGGGTGGACAAGCCTGCCTGGTGTCTTATAAAAAAGATAAACAGGCAACCCCGTGCAATTATTGAGCTAATACAAGCTGCTCCCAGCTTTAGGACAAAAACTAATCACGCAAGCACAAGGGACATCCCGTGTCTAAAAAGATGGCACCACCACATAATCTAAGTGTGTGTGGCCGTACGGCCCACATGCTTCTCTCAGGTTAACACTACTGAAAGCCTGAAACTGCAGCAGAGGTTTTATGGAGTACAATTAGGAGTATAGGTGAGCTTGATGCTTCTGCTGCCTTTTGGAGTACTCCTAAAGCCGGAGGAGATCACTTGCCTTCTGGAAGACATGCACGCAAAGAGGGATATACTAGGCCTGCTTTGCAGTCTGCTAAGTACTATTGTTGATGCTGGTAATCAAGTCATTTACTGATCCTACTAGTTTGTATATGAAATTAAACTGCATTAGGGCCCTAGCTATTTAGGATAGATTCGGTCGTTATCAAACTTTTATTTATACCACTAGTACCGAAAAGCTTTTGAGTGGCTGGCATTTTAGCTTTTTTTTGGCGGGAATCGTAGCCCCCGCCACTAATGAAAGGTCACGGTTAATCGATCGATTAACCGTGACGGCCAAAGTGACCGCCACGCAATGGATTAAGCGTGGCGGAATATTACAATGCCCGCCACGGTCAAAAAAATAAAAAAGAAAAAAAACTCGAACAGCCCGCCGAGCCCGCCCACGGCCCCGCCGAGCCAGCATCCAGGTTGCGCCGCCGCCACCGCCGGATCCAGCAAAAACGTCGTCCTGACCGCGGCGCCCTTCCACCGTGGTCGCTGCCCCGCCGATCCACCTCGCCTGACTGCGCGCCGACGTGGACCCGGCCAAGCCGCGCCTCGCCACCTCCGCCGCGTGGGTCCGCCGCGCCCAGCCTCTCGTCACCTCCGCGTGGATCCGCAGGAGCTAGGTTAGGGATGGGAAAAACGCCGGCGCCGGATCTGAGAGAGGGCGTAGTACCGTGGATTCACCGCTGTGGCCGTGGTGGATCTCCGGCCGCGCCGCCGCCGTCGGGATCTGGCGTGGGATGCGCCGCCGCGGACCGCCTCGACGCCGCCGCTGGCGGCCCCGCCCGATCCGCCGCCGCCGAGTGGATCCGCGGGCGCCCCGCGGATCCGCCGCCAGAAGGCCGATCCGCGCCGCGCTAGCGCGTGCCGATCCGCCGCCAGGCGCGATCCGCCGCCGCTCCGCCGCCGGCGCCGATCCGCGCTAACTTCAGATATATACCGGACACGGCTATCGGCCCGCCACGGCCCGCGGGCAGACATTGCGCGTGGCGGGCGGCCTCGCCGCCGGCACGGCGCGTGGCGGGCAAATGTGACCGCCACGCAAAATAAAAACGCCGCCACGCAAAACGCCGGATAACCGTGACGGGCAAAAATGTGCCCGCCACGGAAAAAAAAAACGGAGGTGTCTCGCAAAATCGCTTGGTTACTAGTGTACCCACTGATCGAGGAATCGATTTTTTTTTTTTTGAGATTAAACAAAGACAACTCGGGCGCTCAACACGCACGCATGTCACCCCTATGAACACACGTACGCAAACCCTACCCCTATGAGCACCTTCAAGGACCGAGCCGCAAATCTTGAAGTTCCGAAGTCACCACCGGGCGCCTCGCTATCGACGGGGGCGTCGCCTACCACTTAATGCATAGCGCCGGAAAATCCTCGAAATAAATCTAGGATAAAGTGTCGCACCCGTGATTTGAACCCCGGGTGGGAGCCCCTAACCAATGGCCTTTTACCATTGAGCCATGAGCCCCTTTGACGATCGAGGAATCAGTTATCTTTTACTTTTTGGATATGGGCCTAGTCGCTCCAATGTTTTTTTCTTTGTTTTACCATGATTTCTCTTTTCTGGTTTTTTTTTTTTTAGTAAAAAACAATGATTTGGATGTTCTGTTTATTAAGAAGGCTCTAGTAGTTACGTTTATGTCACAAGTGTTGTGTTGAATTTAAATGGGCTTCGCCCAATAATAAATTCAAAGGATCATTCATGTGCGCAAGAGGAGTTGTGGGCAACTCTTTTGGACTAAAGTCCCAGGAGATCAGTTGCCATCTGGAAGCCATGCACGCAAAGAGTATACTAGTCCTACTTGCACTCCGCTAAGTACTCTTGTTGATGCTGCTAATGAAGTGACTTATCCTGATCCTGCTAGTATGTATATGAAATTAAATTGCACTACGACCCTAGCTATTTAGGATAGATTCGACCGTTATGAACTTTATTTATACCCACTCCAGCATTTCTCTTAATTACTTTTTGGACATTGGGGCGTAGTCTCTCCAATGTTTTTTTATTTCTCCATGGTTTCTTTTTCTTCTAAAAATTGTTAGGGAAAACACAATGATTCGCAGGTTTTGTTTATGAAGAAGGCTCATGTACCATTTTTATGTCATAAATCTAAGTATTTCGGCATACACATATACTCAGAATTCATAGTTTTTGGCATCACACATCCAAAGAACATAGAAAGCATATTCTTGACGACCCAACTTTGGTTAGAATCTTCTTCACTTTCCGTTTTTCCTTGACTCCATGCTTTCCCTTGCTGTTCTTGACAGCCCCGCATAGTACGTTGAGTCGACCAAATCGATGAGAGGTGTCACGGCGGGGATCGCTACAAGAAAGAAGGGGGAACGGAAGAAGGGGGAACGGAAGGCCAATCATTATGGATCTTCGTGATACTCACTGTTTAGTGTAAGATCTCGTTTTCCAATAGTTTTTATAGAAAATCTATGCTAGAGTTTGGTGAATTAGTTTGATTAGATGACTGGGTCAAGGTACTAATCTTGTAACTAAGCCATGTTGTTTTTTAGATTGTGTGTCATTGTTGTTTATGTGTTGTTTAAGGCTATTCTTATGTGCTAAAAAATCATAGAATAACTATATTTTAGTAGTAGATTTGATAGCTAGCTATGCTATCAAATTCGTAGATAATTTTAGATGCATTTAGTTTTACGATATCTTAAGTCTAGAATCTCGTGGAATGGCCTAAATGAAAGTTGTAGCTAATTTCATAAGCTTTCCAGATTCATAAATATCATAAATTTCTAGTTAGTATCTCCAATTATGCATGCTTTAGTCAACTTTTATTGTTTTGTCATCGGAAATGTTTAGTTAGTTTGAATGGTTGATTTGGATATCTTAGATTCTTCAAACTCCAAAAGTCATAACACGAAAGTTTTGTGTATCCAAGAAAAGTTTTATAGTTTTTAGACAATTGTTTAGAGTAACAAACTTGGAACCTAGCTATGGCCACCCGCTTATAAGCACAAAATAATAAAAAAAAATAGAGATACATTTTGACATTTTATTAAAAAAAGATGTATGTATTTTCTATGGGAAGATCATACATATACATGACCAAAATCAATGGATCACTACGAAAACCATGTAACCAAGGGGTTCTAACTTCATTTTTGTTAAAAGTTTGCATGGTTCCTCGAACGCCCTCCTCCCTACCGCATTCCACACTTCTGTGGCACGTCACTACCAAAATGGTGAACTTCTCCTAGTGTTTTTAAGTAGTGATAAAACACTACCACTTATTATATCACATGAGAATATCACTAAGAGGCATTTAGTAGGAAAGTTTATATACTAGAATAAGTTCTAATTTCTGGTTGTGCATAGCTTGCTAGGGTGGACAAAAGGCACGTTGATTCGTTGACCTCGTTTTGAAATAACAGACACTGTCTATAACAAGATAAGAATACAAAGAAAGGTAAAAGCAGCAATAAAGGTACGGTTTGGCTCGCACCCTAGCGGCGCAATGCTGCATCACTTGGGCCAACAGTTCCTCCATCTTGGCCTCTTCCTCCTCTCTCTCCCCGTGACGTCCTACTCCTACAATATTCCCCACTCGATGTATACGTATCATGTATGCCATGTCATCCCCAGTAGGACGGCGAAGCAGGACAAGAGACGGGCAATAATTCATTCATCCTCCAAGAACGAAACACGTCTCTTTCCTTTTCTTGGGATTCCAAAGTCTCCCAATGCAATGAGGCGCCAGCGGCCGGCAGTATACGGAGGCCAGCACCAGCCCCAGGCCATGCAAATGTCAGCAGTCCAGATCGAGGCCCCGGTCCGGTCGGAATAATAGCACCGAAAAAAGATTCCATTCCTGCACGACGTACGGACTATCCAAGTTATGACTAGAAGCGCCACTTCAATTATACTCCCTCTCTCCTTTTTAGATGTCATTAGGGGTGCGTATCGGTCAAATTTTTTTCATCTTTTGATCAAGCGTTTGTATAAAATATGTGCAACATTTATATCTCCAAATAAATTTATTAAAAACTAGACTTAAAGATCTTTCCGATGATACTAATTACTTTGCATAAATATTTATATATTTTAATATATAATTACCTACCGTAGTTTGAAATCGTTAACTTTGGAAAGCGAGAATGACATCTATTTAGGGACGGAGGGAAAGAACTTGTACTAGTACTATCAAAGTATACGGAGTACGGTAGTATATTTATATGTTTTGTTTGGATGTTTTCACATGTGCTGCAAGCTAGCCTGCCATCGCAAATCCTATCCAAATCTGCTTAGATGACCGGGCGCTCTCTCTCTCTCTCCCCAAATCATACCATACGGGTGAATATATGTCGTCACCTTGGTCCTCGTGCAAGCAACGCTTCTTCCACTCTGCTGATTCCTGTCACATGCTTGATGCTTGGTGTACGTTTTTTACGTGGAGTAGTGCGCAGCAATGTCACGAAGGCTTTCGTTTTTGTTCGCATGAGAATTGGAATTGCAGATACATACAAACAACTGATCGATCGTCTGTACGTCTCTGATCGTGTCATCGTGTGTGTGTAACGAGGACCTGCCATCGCCTGCGTACGTCCGTCCGCGCTTGTGTGTGTGTGTGTTCCATACCATACGCACGCATACAGTATCTCGGTTTGGACATGCATGGGAACAAAAAAATTCCATCCTGCATGCAGTCGCAGTATTCCATTGCACTAGCGACGTACGGTGTGTCTGTCTGTGCCCACCGACGGACCTCGGCGATCGTTGTTTCCTAGATTCGATGATACAGGTAGCAACAACGGCTTCGGGCAACCTTCAATTCTGTCTCACGCGTAGGCGCGCAGTGGTGAATCGCAGTGATGAAATGAATCTAGAAATACAAATGGAGGGGTGCTTAATTATATCATTATCTTCTATCTTTTGCCTCCTCTTCTTTTTTTTGACAAGGTTACACTATTGGAAAATTGAAATTCCCTGACCGTTTCGATTTTCCTTGACGGTTATTACATAAACCGTTCGGGTACATGGCATTAACCTTGACAGTTTTTGAAAAACACTCAGGAAATTTAAATAGCCGTTAGGCTAAATAGAACTATCTTGATTGTTCATAAAACACACAGGACAAGTAAATAAACCGCCAGGGAAATTCCTAATTAACCTGTGAGTACACATACCCTTCAACGAAATTGCATAAGTTGTTAGGGTAAATAGAATTACTTTGATGGTTTCGTATTTTTTGACAGTTATTGCATAAACCGTCTGGGTAAAAATAGAATAACCTTCACCGTTTCTAGCTAGAATACACAGAAGAAAATGGTAGAACTCAAGAGTATCAACAGAAGTTTTCTTTTTTATCTATGGTGAAATTTTGTAAAATGTTTTTCTCCCTCGTTGTAACTCCAAATGATATGTTTCTTTTTCCTTGTTCTATATAAAATCATGATCTACCAATTCACATCATTTGTGCGGATATAAATTACTATTTCTTGGTTCTTCTGGATATGTTTGTCATAAGTTCGGATTTGTAGAATAGCCTACGTGGTCTAGAGCTCGAGCCTACAGGTGATGTATCCATCCTTGTAGGCGTGTTTAAAGCAATGCAAAGAACAATGTGTAATGTGGACTAACGCATGAGTAGCAACTAGTATTGCTTGTCTAATCATATTCTCTAAAATCAGAGATGATATGCGGTCATTCCACTTCCATGATGTCAAATGTCCATCCGCACCTAGGTCCATTTTTGCTATAAGGCTGCGTTACACCCTTTTTGCAGTTTTGCACGTTTTTTTGCGAGGGGTCTAGAACCCCCCATATCCCCTCACTATATGAGAGGTTCATGATTGATTGAGATATCGAATTGATCATAAACACATGCATTTTAACCTTTTGCCTATTCTTTCTCTTTTTGCCATAATCTCTTCCAACTCCATATCAAGTTGTTCTACAAGCTTTTTCTACAGTGTTTGTGGGTGTTCTAGGTGGCGTTTCCGACCCAGAGGAACTCTAGTTGTGCCTGCCCAACTACCACCTTCTTGGGAGTCATTTTGAGGTTTTTCACGTGAGGCTAACCTACTGAAAACAACTTATCTACGCTAGTTCTGTTCAAGTCAATCCAAGCCGGCTTTCTCTGGCTGACTACAATTTTGATTCTTGATTATATATCCAAGCATGCTAGCCCTTTGGGTATGTAACCAATATTCGAGTCAATCGTCATCTTATTTTCAGTTTTTGAGAGGTCAATGACGAAACCTAAGTTTCACCAAATATATATATAATTAAATGTACTAGTGGTTATGGTGTGTAATAACTATTATTTAACTAATTATGGAACATATTTTATAATAAACACTTTATTATATATTTGGAGCTTTAAATGTTGATAATTTTATAAACATAACCTAAAAAATGACTTAGTCGGCAATATTTTTACAAACATAGAATGGTTATCTTTTGGTAAGGAGAAGAGTACGTAGTACTTGGTAACAAAACACGATTTTGTTGGCATTAGTGCCTGTTGACATGTGGCAAGGACCAGCTGCTAGCAGTGCATTTGGACATGCGGCGTGGACAATATGGGCACGTGACAATGACTTGAATACATCAACCGTAGGTAGGGAATCTTGGCAACCGGCCCAAGCTACGTCAGTGGCAGTGGAGTAGCCTTGTTTGGGCAAAAAATTTGCCCGAAGCACTGTTTGAACTCTTGAAGACACCAGAAGACGTTTCGTTTGTTTGTGGTAAACATTGTCCAATCGTGGATTAACATCCAGCTTAAAAAGATTCGCCTCGCCATGTACAACAGAACTGTGTAATTAGTTAATTTTTTTACCTACATTTACTGCTCCGAATATATGTCTTTTGATGTATTTAATATGATGTGATAGAAAGAGAGTCTAAAAACTTAGAAGTTGGAGGCAAAAACTTGTCCAACTAAACGAGGCCAGCTCTCGCTCGCTCTCTGATGAAGATAAGTACGTACTGTAGTAGCTATAGCATAGTACACGAACACGACTGTGCGTGGTGTTGCCATCACCAATTCACCAATCACCACTGCGCGTGTGTCTGCTGGATGTGCACGCAGCGCTAGCTATAACGACGACAGAACCTTTTACGTCAGCATGCATGTACGCAGTACGGTTTCACACTACAGTAGTGTAACTACAGTAGTGTGTGTCTGCTGGATGTGCACGCAGCGCATGCACACTACAGTAGTGTAACAACAGTATAATGTATACGTACGTACCATGCCTGTTGGTTGTTCCAGTGCACGAGTACGGTTTCACGGATGCATGCATGCCTTTTGTCCTCTCTCTCTCTGTATACCTGACGTGTACAGTATACATACTTTATGCTCGTGCATGCCCGCCTCTCTCTCTCTGACGTGTACAGTATACATACGCAGAGTGTGGCGTCGTGCATGCAGAGGCAGTGACTACAGTCTGCGCGCGCCTTGGCGCCAAGCGCTCGACAGCGACTGTGCTCCCACTGTAGGGCGCCGCGTGTCTGACGTCTGCTGCTCACATGCATTACTCTCTGCACCTGGGCTGCAGATCGTGCTTGTGTGTGACACAGACAGAGAGCGTCAGGGCGACGACGATGTGCACCCGGTGCTGTCACCTGTGCCTGTGTATCTGGCTGGCTGCTGCCTGCGTGCTCACCTGTGTGCCTGTCAGTTGTGTGTGCATGTACTGCAGTCCTAGGACGCACGTTATACGAGTGCTGAGAGTCTGTAACGCTAGCGATGAGAACAAGAAGCAGCAGGGGCACGAAAGGCAACAAAGCATGATCGATCGCGCATGGAGAAGCTAACCCGCGCGAAAGTATTCGCCAGGCACTAGTGCATGCACCGAGATTCCTCTCTGCTAGCCAGTTATCCTCGTCCTTTGTGATTATATTATCACATCATGCATATCACATTCCCTCTCTGAAACGAGTATTTTGTAATTTTCCCAGGTGCTCCACTCGTCTTGGTCAGTGTGTATGTGCTCCAAAACTTACCTTCCGCTGTAGCAGGGATGTTCTACTTACTAATATATTAACATGAAAAAATAAGAGCAGGTACAATAATGGGCTATAAAGACAACCTAGTCAGCAATTTTGATGATGTGGAGAAGAGAAGAAGAGAGAAAAGAGAGTTTAACTCTTATTCTAACACCAAGTCAAGCAATGATGCATAAACATTAGTGGATCCCAATAAATATGGATGTGAGGAGGAATAGAAAAGAGAAGAGAAATAAATAATAATAAAGAAATTTTGTAGCTAAAAAGACTGGTTGTTGTATAGCTTGACTCTTATTACCTGGCTTATGGCCAAGCATTTGGCTCTCACAAGCAATTAGCCATGCCCTAATGTATCCTTGACATCTTTATTTTCCTAGCTTTCTGCATCATTGTTGTCGTCCTTGATGTAAGGGCAAGTCACTTAAAAATAGGCACATGCATGATTAGCATCTTTGAGGGTGAAAATTTGGAAACATTCCACAACGCTCGTGTACCAGCCATCAGTGATTGGTGGCTAGCTACCCCTATCATCATCAAGCATATTGAAGCTCACCCTGGAAAGTCGCTACTGTACTACTCTACTAGTATTAACATATATTAACATATATATGGTCCCATGATGGTTGTCTCAAAGTCACTGCAGGTAGCATTTGCATAACGTTACATATATTGTCTTTGTTTTTTAACAGCGCATTTGCTATTTTCTGACTTTCGAGATATTATACTGTTTTTTCGTCGTTTGGGATCGATGGATGACACGCTATGTACTGTGTCATCTGTTTCTACAGTGTCATCTGTTTTTGCTGGCGTCCTGCCTGCCTCTATGCACTCCACGATGCATCGAGCTGAGAGATCCAGCAGAGCCCCAGCCGGCCGGCGCAGCCAGCAGCCAGCCAGAACCACACAGCCAGAGAAGAGACAACACGATGAAGCGTACTGTACGCATGCACGTACCGCGCCATCCACCGTGCATATTCTGCATCTGCATGCAATCAGAGCGCCTCTGACGACGATCAGAATCAGACGGTTCAGGGACGCGACACGTCGGGATCCGGGCCCCTCCGTCCGTCCCAGGCCCAGCAGGCACTCCCCGACCAGTCACGCATCAACGACGGCTGGCCGGCCGCCCGGCCTCTGCGTCGTCTGCGTCCTGCTGCAACAAGTGCGTACTCCTCCGTCCCATTGGGGTTATCACCCCGGATTCCGCACTCATCTTATTTGATCTTGATGTCTTATTTAAATTTTTTTGCATAAATATAATTTATTTTATTACAACTTATTTTATCAATAAAGATACTTGAATATTGATTAATTTATTTTATGATTTATATAAATATTTTGAATAAGGCGGATGGTCAAACATGAAGTTCAAAAGTCAAAAACGACGAAGTGCATGGGACAGAGGGAGTACTCCAAACTACACCAACGGACCACTGGGCATTACACGAGCTTTCTCATGTCGCAGGAATAATTGGTACTATTAGTACTATAAATCACATGCAACATTTTGTTCAAGTCACAATTAGTCTATTTAAGGTGCCGTTTCAATCACATAGGATTCTGTAAATCCGTACTCCCCCAGTTATAAATTGTGACGTTTTTGTTCTTTTATATACCTAGCTTTTGCTTTGTACACGTACGGTTACTAAAGCATTTGTTAGAGATTCACAAATCACATTTTCAGAGACAAGCAACCAGCCCGACTCTAACTAATTCTCGTTTTCCTACTTGTTTAGAGAAACACAAACACAAACCCGGGCTTTCCTTATTCTATTTCTAGTTTCAAGAATCTAGCGAGGTAGCCAAACGGTTTTCACAAAGCAAAAATTCTGACTCAGCAGAGAAAAGACGAATCTGATCCCCACCAATCACACTCTTAAGTTCTAGTAGATTTAACACGGATGCTCAAATTTCTCCAAATAATTTATGCATTCATGCACACAATATTGCACTATGCTATGCTTCCCATTTTAATTTGCTGCCTTGCTAGCTCGGGCCCGGCACTGCAAGCACGCTCTGCCACTGAATTCCCTACTGTAGCTCTCTGCAGGTGGGTCCTCCTGGCCACTCTCATTTGTGCCTGGGCCCCCGTGTGGTGGCCACACGCATCTTCCCGAGATCCATATGCATCATCCACCGGAGGGCTTCGTCCGTCGCTGACAGGCCGGCGTGTACATCGGCGCGGACCACGGCAGCGCCATGGATGCGTGCACCGATAGAGATGGGACGTCGATGGACGGCTGTCCGTCGACATCGACCACCGTCGTCTCTGTGCCGCACCTCAGCCCGGCCGTCAGACGATGGCGCCGATGACCGGAGCGTGGGTGGCGTCGCCGCCGGCTTTCTTGGCTGCATGCAGCCAGGCCAGGGCGCATGACGCGAAACCCTCGCAGACGGCTTTGTTCGTCGTAGCTACTAGGGGCAAAAGATTCAAGTCGATGATCGATCATCGACGACGAATCCGATCACAGTCCATCATGCATCCATCAGGCGCTTTGCACGATCGATCTGTTGGACGACCGATCTACTCCTACTACTTTGCTGCCATGGCTGGCCGATCGAGATGCTCGTACGTATAGCGGCAGGGTAAGGTCGACATCCATCTGCCGTGCAAGAGACACAGACACACTGCGTGTCTTCCAAAGGTAGGAGCAACGGTGACATCTCGCTTTATTAGTCATTTTTCCTTTCTTTTTCTCCCTTTCTCCTGTGCCATCAGTGTAATACTAGTAGTGTAATAATAAAGTATTCCACAAAAAAATTGTAATAACATACTCGTACTAGTAAGTGTAGTTCACGGCCTCTAAGGCTTTGGTCTGATTTCGATCACTTTATTTTTAGCAAACAACTTATAGTGTGTAAATTTTTTTCAGACACGGTACAACGCAAACAGCTACTTGTGTACATGTTAAAATATGGGCGGGCCAGGCCACACTGTAAGTTCATACATTTTTTTCAGACCCAGGCCCGGACCAAAAACCCAAAAATTAAACTAGAGTGTGGTATTTGTTTTGGGTATGAGCATTTTTTTTCTAAAAAACAATATGAATATTGATGCTCGCGTAGACGTACAAGAGAAGCATTTTGTTTAAACATCTTGTGCAGATGAAAATATGGTGAAGCTTATCTGTTGATGGATATAGTTTTTTTTTTGTTTTTGTCTTGGTTTCTCACTAACATAGCGACAAGTGGCATATTGGCAGGGATTTGATTTAGCCCCAAGTCTCAATGGTGAGTTTCATTACGTTGTTTTCTCAACGTTTATGCAAGTAGACTTTTCTTGATATAGCGCCCTATTTAATGTGTACAAAATGCCTATAAAATCCGCATTGAGACCGACCTTATGGGAGGTACCAAAAGTAAAAGATAAGTCTAGCATAGCGTGAGTTTTGGATTTGACTCCTATGGCTGTAGCAATTACGTAGTTACAGTCCAATTTTCTTAACTAGAAACATGTCTACGGGTTGCAAATTAAAGGAACATACAACAAGTTTTCTAATCATTATTAGAACCATAATAGATAGCTATCTTGTTGGATTTAATTGGGTTGATCTAACCTTATTTTACTTAAATCAAAAGACGACCCATAGCTAAATGTCACTTAGGTTCGAGTTCACTCGTGCTTTTACATGTCTAATTAATGTGGGTTGGGTTATGGACCAAGTAGGGCTCAGGAGTCGTGCCCATAACACAAAGATGAGGCCCAGATCAAGAACCCAAAGGACCAAGTATATTTTCTTTTCCCATTTTTGGTAATTTATTGTGAAATATAGTAACAACACTAATGCCCATGTACATGCACAAGCAATACATTTTTGCGATGAAAGAAGAATTATATTATATGGTTATTGGGTACATCAACAAATTACAAGCACTTTGAATTACAAAGTAGTACCCGGATGTAAATAGCACAACTCAAAACCTAACATGTAATAAATCACACATAGAAAACTTATTAAGCTTGGATTTGGTTGTAACTAGTAGTTACATAGCTATAGTGCAAACATTTTCCTTAATTAAATAGCCCACATAAACAACTATAAATATATTTAAAAATTAAAATAAAAGTAAACATAAATATCATGTGTCACTTTATAGGTCAAGTTCAAGGACCTTCCAATTACTCATACTAAATCAAGCTATTCGTTTTAATACAACTAATCTGACTGTACATAGAATCACACCATACTTGCCATCCACAAATGCGCGGCGAATTCTCGAGAATCAGTGACACATGACAACATCACATAGCTCGCACAAGTTCTTACTTCATGGAAAAATAGTTAAGTTTATTACATCATCTTAGTTCAAAATAGAGTTAGTTGACCATCAAACACCATATAGCAGAAGTCTAGCTAATACAAGTACAATTGTCTTAAGATACATCTTATGGTTCATGTCAAAATCAAGAGCTATGATTCCCCATGCCCTACTAGGGTTTGGGAGTGTAGAACTAGCCATACACATGGGGCATCTAACCTACAACAAATTGAAAGTAGCACCATTGTTGACACCTGTTATAGCATAATATTACTAGTCAACTAAGCATGAATATGGGCTTAAAATGAATATCAACATAAGTCTAGGGGTCTAACTAACATAATTCCACGAGCTTTGGTGATTTATGAATTTGCAGGGACTAAACAGATAAAAGCAGATAAGAACGGTGAGAAACCTAAGAGTTTACATCTCATACGATGACAAGACTTGACCGTGAAGCAACTCAACCCAAAAAGTGGACTAAAATATTCTAGAAAACACCAGAAGACACCAGGAGAAACCCGAAGTGGTTGTGCACCAGGGCCCTAGCGATTGCCAGGATGATCTCTGGCTACCGCCGGCCTGGTCCCACCTGTCGGCCTCATCTTCCTAGGTCGGTTTGTAACCGACTTTGAGGTTGTATCTACACCGTTGCCAAGGTCGGTTTGATCCAAGGGCTATCGTTCATCGCCAAGGGCTATATAAGAAGACCCCCTGACCCCAGGGTGAAACCCTAATTCATTATCATTCAGTATCAATAGGCTGAGACCTTGAGTCTCAATCTATGTCTAGATAGAACTAGAACTAGAAGAGTTAGCATGCAAGAGAGGATTAGATCTAGATAGATCTAGTCTTTAGAACAAGAGAGATAGAGAGAGGGAAGGGATCGAAGGAAGTGTCGGCCTGTCGGTGCTACCTCCATACTTGTACCTCGGTGGAAGTTAGCCTACACTTGAAATTACTCTGATAATCTACTTCTTTATCTAGTAAGTACTAGTTCTTATTGTTCACAACTCTTGTTTGAGTACTTTAATCTGTAGGACCCTATAGATTAGAGGAGTAGCTTAGGTTTAGGCGTGGTGCTTAGACCGAGGTTGCTTGTGAATGCACCCTACATTCTGGGTCGTGTGGTAGTTCGTGGTAGTGACAATACCATTGATTCCTTTGGAGTCCACCCCCCGAATGATAGGCCAAGCAGGACCATGTTACTGGAGGATTGCACGTTTCGTCCCTGCTTTCCTTTGAGTACGTCCCCTAAGATAATATCATCATAGCTTATCAAGATAAGATCTAGATACCTTAGTAATCCTCTCTACACTCTCAACCTTCTTAAGTCTTGTGCTACTCCGGGTTAAGAATAGATCGTAGTCTCCCTCACCCGTTTCCCTGTGGATTCGATATTAAACCCTCTCCCGGGTGAAGTGCTCACCGGTATCCGTTAAACTGCTGGATTATATAAATTATAAATATTTCTGTAGGCTTATCAAATACCAACAACCATACAAATATAATAATTGTACTAGGTGGGACTTAACCAAATAATAATCAAAGGAATATGCATCACGACTATAAGCAAGATAAACAAAGTGAAATTGCTTGAAAAATTTATGCCCCTACTTGAAAAAGGGGTTTTGTCAACGCTATTTTCACCTCCTGGTTCTATTAAAATTGACGATGATAATGATTTTCACCACGGTTTGTGGCATGGACAGATGGTGAAAACCTTCATATTAAATCCTAGCCGCATAACTCCCCTCCCACACCTATCGGCTCACATTCTTGCTTACCGACACTCGCCGGCTCTCTCCCCCTCTTTGCCACCGGTCCTCACCCCCGACTCCCTTTATAGGGTGATGGCACAACCTAGGATGAGGTGCAGTGACGTGTGCATGAGGCGCAAGTGAGGGTGATAGAGTGGTGCCTCAATCCAGTTCTATGTGTGGGTGGCATAGGTAACCTAGATTCGCTCAAATCGAACAACAATGTGTGGCAAGCTCAACAGTGGCAATGCGGATGGCAGGAGTCGGCACAGGTGGGCAAAAGCTCGATAGGGAACTTCGACATGCATGGTAGGAGATTGTGCAATCAATAGCGGGTCGGTGGTGGGTGCGGAAGGTTGTTCATGGTTGCCGTGAAATGATGTAAATCTTGATTTTCGATGATTCACACAATTTATACTTTGACTAAAGGTATATAAAAATTACTAACATTAATGATACAAAAATAAGTTTCATTAAATTAATTACAAAATATATTTAAACTTAGTCAATTACTAATAAACCTAATTGTAGACACAGATTACAAACTTAGTCAAATTTAAATCAGTTTGGTTGACATAAATTTTACAGTTACATTCATTTGTGAAGTGAGGGAACACGTAGATTGTGGACCCGGAGACAAATACAACAAAACCCTCCCCAACCACACCAAACAAGTACACGAGAGACAAACACGTGGTGACACGCCACGTGAGGCTGCATACTGCCGGCTACCCGCTACATTGGCAAATACACATTCCTCTCCACGTCCAAGACGAAATGGCATGCATCATCTGCCATCATTATATGTGCCTTCAAAACCTAAACATTTGATGGTATATATACATATACATGCACATCTCCAAAACGAGCCCACACCTCTCTCTTCTTATTTTGAGTCCAAAAAAGTTTCGAATTCTTCAGACCAATGATGTCGAAAGACAACTTGTACCGGGCAGAAAATCTAGCTACCAGTACATTCGACCTATCATATGTGTTGGTAGCACTTTCTATCCTTTTCTTTGTAAGTCGTCAGGTCTCTTTTGTGACGGTTCTTGTAAATGCGCTTTCTGAAAGTTATCATGTTCAGTCTAGTCACCTGTCTCGCGTATCGTACTCTCATAATTACCACTGTCCAGTGCATGTGGATATACCACCTGTCTTTTTGGGTTATATATCTTCCTTTGTTTTCTATGTTAGGCAAATACATCTCGAAAACTTGGGTTTGAGTTGGGTTTTTGGACTAATGCTTCTGGAGGCTTTCTCTCAGTCTCGATCTCCCGGGCACTGTCTCCTGATAAGTGGGAACCTTTGCGTGAAGCCATCGCTAAATCATGCGGCCAAAGTTGCTGTGGAAACCATGGCCTTTTGCTGCGTGTCCTGCTGCCTCTCTCTTTGTTCTCTTTGTCCCCTCCTGCTGGCCTATGTGTCTGTGTGTGTATGATAGAACCGAGTGGCCTGGCTTGGCTTGGCTTTCTCGAGGGTAAAAAGATGCACACACTGCTGCTGCCTCCCGCCCCTGTATTTCATGTTTAGAGCCCCGAATTCCTTCCTAAATTCCACTAAGCAAAAAGAAGATTCCCCATCACATCAAAATGCCAGCAATGTATCGAGTACTAATTGTAGGTAAAAAAATAAAATAATTACACAATTTAGATGTGCATTGCGAGACGATTTTTTTGAGCCTAGTTATGCCATGGTAGGATAATATTTACCACTAACAAATGAAACGTGCTACAGTGTACGATGTGACATGTATGTCCTATCCGTCCAAAATTTTGGGTGTTAAACACAGGTAAAAGGTGCAGCGGCTTTACTCCTACATAGCTTCAATTTTTGCAGACACGCATACATAATGTTTTCGTATTGTAGAAGTTCAGAATATGCACGACGTGTGTACTCCATGGATAGTTCGACAAATCTACAGGCAGGCCTTTTACTCAGCGAAAATAGCGACGGACGCCTTGTACGTCGGTACGTAAAGCGTGGGTTTCTTGCTCGGTCGTCTAAGTGGAGCTTAAACTATATTTAACTTTAACGACGACATTTCATCAGCATATATGTAGTATAGGTGTTTGTGATCCATAATCATGTGGCAAAGTGTGTGCTTGCCCTCGAGTACGCTCTCTCTTACTCCTGTTTTTTTATTTTAAAAACTAATAAAGGCAACAAGTACGGTTTTGACAGAATTAATTGATGGTATACCGACATTTAGGTTCTAGAAGGGCAGGCACATGGATGGTTAGATTTTGCCTGAATCAAGCAACCAGACATGCAGCTGATTGACAACCAGTTAATTTGCTCCCCAAATGCAAGTGTCTAACTGCTCCCAATATATATACAGCGGCTTAGAGTATGTCCAAGATAATTATTGCTATCAAACTTGCTATTACTATTTTTACCTAAAACTCTAGAAAACACTACTACACAAAATAGCAACCATGGCGGGAAAAAATGTTTTTCCGTGGCGGGATTCATAACCGCCACAAACATAAGGTTCGTGACGGTTTTAATGTCCGCCACGCTTAATAAAATAATAAAATAAAAATCCAAAAAGCCTAGATCCGCCGTGGGTCGGACCGCCTGAAGCTTCGCTATGGTTTTGGGGCCCGGCCGTCGAGCCAATCCACACCGCCGATGTCCGGTGTAGGAGCGCCGCCAGGAAGGAGAGCGACCGGATCTCGCATCCCAGGCGGGATTTGTAGGAGTGGAGCCTGGCGGAAGGGGTCGATTTGGCTCCCGCGGGCCGGGCCGAGAGACGTAAAATGCCCCCAAACACCGGAGTGCCCCCCTAGCGCAAACAGTGGCATGGGGCCACCCTACCAAACACGCTCTAAATAATTTTTTTTTCTATGGAAAAACAAGGGAAAAAAGATGGTGATGTCCTAATACAAAACATAAGATACAGATTTTAACAATTTTACTACAGCTTACGCACGTATCTTGGCATACATTGGACAGAGAACACGTCGCAAGATAGAGTTGACAAATTTCTTTTAACAGAGACATACGAAAGATGTCAAATAATATGAGGGCGCTGCTTAATAGTACAACAAACCGGCCACATCAGCAAAAAAAATGATCTTACAAAAAAAGAGGAGGATAACATAACGACCGAGAAACCAGAGAAGATGAACTCGATCGAACTCATGTGGTGAACTGAACCAGAGAATCTGAACTCGATCGAACTCATGTGGTGAACTGGCCATAACCAGACTGTCGGCACTGTCGGCCAGCTCTTTCTAGTTTCTCTAGAAGCCGCCCTGCACATCCCATCCGCAATTCCACAAGTCAAAGTCCGCCCGCTTGACTTGACATTTGTGAAAAATTTTGCGTCATTGCTTACGTCAATCAATAATATAATAATAAGGCGGCTGGCTTCCTCTCATCTCGTCTCCTCCCTCTAAAATTTTTCTCGATTCAACTGCTCAAGCTTCATTCATCTGGCGATGGGGAACGATCCTGCTGAGGTATGTACTCCGTTCGGGATAGTATTAGAAGTCGTTTAGGGCAAGACGGTCTTTAAAACATAACTTTGACCTCTTATTATTATAAAAATATTTATGAAGATGTGATATATGTATACTTTTTATTAAAGTATTTTTTAAGACAAATCTACTCATATAATCTTTATATTTACAAACTCAACAAATTAAAAGTTATTGATGATTTATATTTCCAATGTTTGACCCAAACCTTATCCAAAAACGACTTCTAATACCAGCCCGAGGGAGTATGTGTTCGATCGTGTATGACCCTGATCCAAATTCCCGGTCAGATTAGTTTTTGTGAGAATAATTATATTGGCCTCTCTGTACGTTTCCAAACAAGCAATCTCATCAGTGCGTTGCTTTTGTTAAACAGAGTGCTAAGAAGAAGAACAAGAAGGAAAAGGAGCAAGGTGGTGGGCTGTTTGACAAAATTAACAAAATCTTATGCAACTCCTTTGTTTGGGCTGGTGTTGGGGGCGCACTTGGAGCGTTGTTGGGGAAAGCTTTTGATTTCTCCCTCCCTTCGGTTGGAACATATGCTGGTGCACTAATTGGCATGGCGGCAGGTGCGCTTGTTGGCATAGTCATCGCACTTATTGACAACGAAAAGCTCAATAAAGTGTCAGAAACGATCCAGAAATTTGTCAACCTTGCCTGTTTCGGGGCCAAATGTTCTTCAACTGAGTGCAAGAGGAGGTACGGTAACCGCGGCTATTTTATTCAGTGCATGCTGTTCAATACTCCTTCCGTCCCCAAAATAAACGACGTTTTTAGGTTTTCGTCTTGCCACAAGTTTGACTCAATTTATAGAAAATACGTAGAAGATTTAATTCTCTAAATAAATTTGTTAAAAAACTAAATCAAAAGATCTTTCCAATGATAGTAATTTTATAATATAAATATTAATCCTATTTAAATATATAATTGCCGGTAGATGTTTCTCGGGAAGCGAAAAGCGTCATTTATTTTGGGACGGAGGGAGTAAGGTATATTTGTTCTATTGACCTTCGAAAAGGAAAGGGATTACTTTTAAATTTGGTTTTTGGTACTAACCATCCATTTGAGCATTTCTTTCCAATTTGATGAGGACAAATAAAAACCGGGCCTACACTATCACTGAATACCCCTTGTCTCTTTTTGCATCTCCCTCACTCGCTGTCGCTGGTTTGTAACAACACAATGGGAAGATGTAGCGTACCCATGCTAACACCATCACAACATTCAGGGTGCAATTTAACGCCATGAAGTTTTATGGTCTATAACCATCTCTACCCGCTCCTCTATACATACACACGGAGGGCTTTTTTTTTTTTTTTTTTTTTTGGGTGGGTGGGGTGGGGGCAAAGGGGCAACGGTGGACATATTTTTTTTTTGTGTACCTAAAATAGTTTGGATTGTTACCTTATATGTATGGTATTGAAATACAGATATAGTAGTAACATACTACTTATATACTCTATCCGTTTTAGATTTTAATTCATTTGACTTTTTTCAATCTTAAATTTGACCACTCATTTTATCTAAAAAAAAATTGTGCAAGCATAGTCAAATTCCAGTCATTCTAAGGATCTTTTGTTAATAAAACATGCACAACAAAAGAAGTGATATTTTTTGCACAAAATGTTTGAATAAGATCAGGGGTCAAACTTGAGGTTGAAAGGTCAAATGAACTATAATTTGGAACGGATTTAGTAGTAATTATGGTGCTCGATCTATAGTAAAATACTACATTCAAATATAAGAGATTTTACAAATATTTTGAATATACTCTCTCCGTTTTTAAACTGTAGTTTACTTTGATTTTTCTAGATCTATTTGTTTTAGCAAAATAAATGTATATAGAAAAGCTAAAATGAACTACAATTTGAAATGGGAAGTAAATCAGTACATATACGCTCTTACAATGCATTGCTGTTTTTTGTACAGCACTACCTAGCCGGTCATGTTGAAATGTCTTCTTAGGCCAGTCTCAATGGAGAGTTTCATTGCACTCTTTCCAAGACTACAAGATGAAATGAAACTCGGATGAAACACCCTCCCTCAATGCAAAGTTTTATTCTAAAGTTTCATATGCATTTAATTCCATGACTCATAGAGAGTTGGTATTCGTGCTAAGAGAGTTTCACCAAGATGAAACTTTTTTTCTCTCTCCTTAGAGTTTCATGCAAAAAGTGAACTTTTTGCTGATGTGGCACCCTATTTAATGTGCATGAAACACCTATGAAACTCCCATTGAGACTGGCCTTATGCTATGGTGTTTTAATGAAGAACTTGTGATAAACTGCAGGTACATGTGTAATGATAAGGCCATATGGAAGGATGCAGAATTACCCCTATATTTCATGGGCTGTTATTAGTAATTATGGTTTCTGTGATGTAGGGATGACAGTTCAGCCGTCGGCCCCGTGTCCGAGGAGGCTCTGGTGTGGCAAGCCATGCGGCGCATGGTCAAGAGGCAGAGGAAGAGACCTAAGCAGCTGGAGAGTTTAGTCATTAATTAAGTGTACTATGTATTAGCGTGCTGGAATTATTAGCCAGCAGCAGGAACAAGGAGCTAGCCTCCTATATATGTACCGAACCAGTCGATGGAAAGATCAAGCAATGAAGTTTATCTCTCTCTCGTGCAAGGCTGACTGACTGATTGATTGATTGTTGAATTGAGAGAGGTGGCTTTTAGCTACAGTAAGCCCCATCCTCACTGTCTAGCAAAATTTCAGTAAGAAAGCATTATTATTGCAAATGCAAACACCAAGATATTCCAAGATTCCAGCAGCTTCCTTTCCACATCCAGCCTTGTCCACACAACCATAAAGAAGAAACATGACATTTGTTCACCTGTAACGGGGTTATTAAAAGTCAGTCAACTTCCTCGCGCCACAGAATTTTGGCATTCGTGGCTTCCTCCCGTGGCGACACATAGCTCTCCCCCTCCTCATTCTCCTCTCTCTCCTCTGTCTTCCGCAGTCGCCGCACGCCTCCTCACATCCACACACGCCTCCTGGATCGCCATCGTCACTCCTCCACCACCGTTTCTCCCCTAGTTTCAGCTACCGCTAGACACACACGAAAGGGCAGTTTCATCCTTCCCTCGGGCCTCTCTCCTCGGCCTTTTTGCGGTGCGCAGCGTCGACGCATCCTTCCACCAAGGCGGCGAGGGCGGCTACTACCACGCCTTCCACAACCGGCTCTCCACGACTGGCGGCGCGCGGCACCCGTCCTGTACCGGCGGCGCGCGCACGCCCTCCCTGTCCGGCAGTGCCCTCCCCTGCCCTTTCCCCACCGGTGGCAAGCCCCCTCCCACCCCTGGTCGCCCGATGGAAGGGAATGCGAGATCCAGCGGCGGCCGCTCCGATGGGGGACTTCAACGGTGATCGTGTCGGCAGCGGTCCAAGGATGAGGTTCCCGCTTGGACCCCAACAATACACTGCGGTCTTGCTATTGTTTTTTTTTTTTTTTTTGTTGCTATGTCTGTCTCTACTGCTTCTGTGTTTTTTTCACAGATCTGTGTGACAGAAAGTTGCTAGCTAGACAATTTGTTTATACTGCTATTTTGACTGAAATGCATTAAAAATGATTGAGATTTTGTGATGCTCAGGTGATTTAACAGGTACAAGAATTAATTGGATACATTGTTATGGCACGAGGGACTGCCTTCTCTGTTGACTACTAATACATTATTATGGCACGAGTGACAGCGCGGTTGGCATAGACCACAAATTTTACAAAAGATCATCACGTGATGTGCTTAGATGTTGGTTGAAATTTCAGTAGTTAGAATGTATAGGATGGGAATTTTTATTGTTTCACTTATTTACAGATCGATCTCCTTGGAATTGTTTCAGGATTGGTGATTATCTATTTACAAAGCTGTTTATTTGCCTCAACCCCTGATCTCCATTGATGGATTCTTCTTCATCATGAGTCAGACCCAATCTCTCTTCTGCTTAAGATTATCAAATTTCCTAATTTTCTTCTGAACCAGTTTCAGTTAATCACCTCTTAGCCTATGCGGTTGTAGCTGTCATTTGTTTCCCCATTGGATTTTATTGCAGATTAGTCTACGAGTTTCCTCCATGACCATCCTAATCATCTTGAAGTGGTATATGTTGTTTTTATATGGTCTTTTTTTTGTCCTAGCATTATTTTCAACTAAAACAATTCCCTGTTTGATGTCATCCATTTTATTTGTCTATATGGTGGCTCTTGCAAATTTAATGAAGTGAGGCTGTCCTTTTTTTTCTATAATGTTTTTACTGCAAATTTGATCATTGCGTAGATAATTCTGTGGGAAACATTTAGTCCACATGATCGAACTGAAGAAGCCAATGCAGTGGAAATTAAACTCCGATCCATACAGTAATTTAATGATTCTAGGTCGCTCGTGTGACTATAGACACTACAACATGGGTACCTGATTAACACTATACTGCACTATGCATGCTTAACACTGTACAATACTTTTTATTTTTTCTTTCCTGATTCCTGTTCAGGCAGTACTGGTGCCTTCATTAGTGGGAGCTGAAGGAAAAATCAGTTTCCATCTACTACTAATTTGGTGGAAGACATTGCCTGGCTTTTCAAAGTTCTTGATCGATCGATGTTAAATGACAAGAAGAATGATCCTAAACCAAAATGCAATGAATAGTGAATAATCATGTACTGTGTGGTTAAATAGAATGTTGACGGCTGCACTTGCAATATAAATTGTGCTCTATTTGTGTAACATGGCTGTTTTTAAATACGTCCATACAACCACCTAATTATAAGTCCATATGATGAAGTGTGGATAACATCTTGTTTTCTTTAATTGGTCACCGACTTGTTCGACTTGGCTAGCTAGAGGGGAAAATAATACTATGTTGTATATTGGATCTCACGATTTTGACTATTACTTGTATGTATCATGCATTGATGTTTTATTGTGCACCTTGAATTAATGAATCCAACTTGAAGATGACGTGGTTTAACAGAATGAGAATTGCATAGTTTTTAATTTTGTACTTTGCTCTCTAATTACTTTTTCCATTTATAGGGTAGTTCGACTGCTGACTAGCATCTAACATTCAGCATGAAGGGACCTTGCCGTTGTAATGATTAGTTATGTTCTTTTGGAAACATCATGACAGTATATGCACATTTAGCTTACGGTTCTTTTGTCTCCGACATTGAGAACCTATTCTAATGAACCATATGTCCGTATCGTTGTTTCATAATTTTTCATGTTTCTTTTGGCATGATATGATACTTCATCTTAGGTACTGACACTATGGTGATATAATTTTTAATATTTCTTTTGGCATGATATGATACTTCATCTTAGGTACTGACACTATGGTGATGGTGGCAAGTACTATGTGTTAGTATATGTGACTAGCATCTTAGTTTTGGCATTAGTATTATGGTGCCATGTCTATCAAGCATAGACTAGCTATTGTTCCTCAAATCATGGTAGGGCGCCCAAAGGGCGCCTGATGTTCTAGTAGTATGCAATAGGGATGAGCTGTACCATTCTACACGAGCATAGCCTTTGTTTCCTTCCAAAGGTTGCAACTTCAAATCCAAACTAACCAAAAGAGCTGCATTTTCAGGTGCAGCATAAACAAGTTGTACAGAGTAGTGCCAGTACAACTGCACAAGCTACCGGCATCAAGAGAGACCCTGCTGGTGTTAACAGTCACACACCACTAAAGCTAGCGGGACAAGCCTGCCTGGTGTCTTATAAAAAGGATAAACAGGCAACCCCGTGCAATTATTGAGCTAATACAAGCTGCTCCCAGCTTTAGGACAAAAACTAATCACGCAAGCACAAGGGACATCCCTTAGTGTCTAAAAAGATGGCACCACCACATAATCTAAATGTGTGTGGCCGTACGGCACACATGCTTCTCTCAGGTTAACACTACTGAAAGCCTGAAACTGCAGCAGAGGTTTTTATGGAGTACAATTAGGAGTATAGGTGAGCTTGATGCTGCTGTCTTTTGGAGTAAAGCCGGAGAAGATCACTTGCCTTCTGGAAGACAGACACGCAAAGAGGGATATACTAGGCCTTCTTTGCAGTCTGCTAAGTACTATTGTTGATGCTGCTATAATGAAGTCATTTACTGATCCTACTATTGTTGATGCTGGTATAATGAAGTCATTTACTGATCCTACTAGTCTGTATATGAAATTAAATTGCATTAGGGCCCTAGCAATTTAGGATAGATTCGGTCGTTATCAAACTTTTATTTATACCCACTCGATCGAGGAATCAGTTATCTTTTACTTTTTGGATATGGGCCTAGTCGCTCCAATGTTTTTTTTTCTTTGTTTTACCATGATTCCTCTTTCTGTTTTTTTTTTTTTTTAAGTTAAAACAATGATTTGGATGTTCTGTTTATTAAGAAGGCTCTAGTAGTAACGTTTATGTCACAAAGTGTTGGAATTTAAATGGGCTTCCCAATAAGAAATTCAGAAATTACCAAGAAAATTTCAAAGAGTCATTCATGTGTGTAAGAGGAGTTGTGGGGAACTCTTTTGGACTAAAGTCGAAGGAGATCAGTTGCCATCTGGAAGCCATGCACGCAAAGAGGGATATACTAGTCCTACTTGCACTCCTCTAAGTACTCTTGTTGATGCTGCTAATGAAGTGACTTATTGATCCTGATCCTGCTAGTATGTATATGAAATTAAATTGCACTGCGACCCTAGCTATTTAGGATAGATTCGATCGTTATGAACTTTATTTATACCCACTCAAGCGTTTCTCTTAATTACTCTTTGGACATTGGGGCGTAGTCTCTCCAATGTTTTTTTTATTTCACCATGGCTTCTCTTTCTTCTAAAAAATTGTTAGGGAAAACACAATGATTTCCAGGTTTTGTTTATGAAGAAGGCTCAGGTTCCATTTTTATGTCATAAGTCTAAGTATTTCGGCATACACATATCCTCAGAATTCATAGTTTTTGGCATCACATATTCAAAGAACATAGAGAGCATATTCTTGACGATCCAAATTTGGTTAGAATCTTCTTCACTTTCCGTTTTTTCTCGATTCCATGCTTTCCCTCACTGTTCTTGACAACCCCGCATAGTATGTTGAGTCGATCAAATCGATGAGAGGTGTCATGGCGGGATCGCTACAAGAAAGAAGGTGGCACTACTACAAAAACTTACTGTAAGAACGCCCCCCGTTTACATTAGGGGCGGTTCGTTTTACTGGCGGCCCTATCGCGAGCGGCCCGGGGAGCAGGTTACGGGCCGCCCCTACTGAAGAGCACAGTAGGGGCGGCCGGTGTTACGAACCGCCCTACTATTAGTGGGGGCGGCTCGATATCCGCCCCCTAATGTGCCGGGTCATTAGGGCGGCTAGCGTTTGAACCGCCCCGATGTAGTATGCTGATAGGGGCGCTCGATAACGAACCGCCCTATAGTGGTCGTAGATAACGCCGAACACAATCATACTATATGGCTACCATACCACTTCGGGTAAGTTCAATCTGTATATAATGGTTGGTTAATACATATTATACGCAAATGTGCTTATCATTTTCCTCTGATTGAATTTATACAGTAACCCACTGGATCGCTATATGCGTCGATCTTGGGCTCGCGTCGCGTGGGTTTTGGATTCACTCGCACACTCCGCCCGCACATTATTCCGACTTCATAGCGATTCTCAAATCGTAAAAAATAACGACAATCCTCTTATATGATTCAATATAACCTCCTAACTTTTTTGTCACATACTAACATGTTGTATTTGTGAATATCAATTTCAACAGGGCATACTTGTTGGTATGTTAAAAAGTTGAATGGGAGACATCTTGCCGTAATGAAGGGTGAGCTTGTCTGCGTCAAAATAGATACTTGTGTAAGTATGACCTACCTCAATCTTGCATAATCTCAAATGCATTTGCTAACAATTTTATATACCGCGAAGTGTGCCAAGCAAAAGCCCGGAAGTGTTCACTTGGGATATTACGTATGCATGGCGATGAGTAAATTTTAAATTTCGCACTGAGACACCCTGACTTGGTATATATGCTCATTCCTCTCTCTCTCTATGTATATGCTCACTATGTGTTTCTATATATAGGCTAACTATTTATTATCCCCTAATTGTGTAGGCTGAGACGCCGTAGGGACAAAAGGGGACCCTTACCGAGATGATGACCTCTTGGAACTCGTGGCTAGCCTTTGTGACTTCATATTAGATCATGCTATACATCCAAAAGGTTGCTACCTTGATCATACTTCCGAAGTTGCTTGATCGAATCCACTACTTCAACATTTTTTTAGGTAGTGGGAAATGCTAGCAATAGGGAGGTGAACTAAGAGATGAGATTGAACTTGTAACTAATGTGAATAAACCATGTTTATTGTAAGATTGAGTAATGGAGATGATACTTTGTGAGTTATGTGAATTATAGATGTTTATTGAATATAATATGAATATATATTGTGAGAATTGTGAATTATAGATGCTTATTAAATATAATATGTACATGTATTGTGAGAATTGTAAATTATAGATGTTTATAGAGGTGGGAATGTATATTTCAGTTTTGAATTTTTTTTTTTTTTTTTTGCCAAATCCAGTTTAGGGGCGGTTTTAGATTAAATCGCCCTACAGTTTTTTCCTTTTAGGGGCGGTTTTAGAAACAACCGCCCCTCAGATCTTTTCTTTACTTGGGGCGGTTTTATATTGAGCCGCCCTAATGAAAAAGCCACCGAGGGGCGGTTAGGCTTATTAGCCGCCCCTACAAAGATTTCTGATAGGGGCGGCTCGAGGGAACCGCCCCTTACATGTGGTGTCATTTGTAGGAACGGAGAGTTAGGGGCGGTTTCAAAACCGCCCCTACTGCTCCAAACGAGCCGCCCTACAGAGGTTTATTGTAGTAGTGTGGAACGGAAGGCCAATCATTATGGATCTTCGTGATGCTCACTGTTTAGTGTAAGATCTCGTTTTCCCCATAGTTTTATGGAAATATATGCTAGAGTTTGGTGAATTAGTTTGATTACATGACTGGGTCAGGGTCCTAATCTTGTAACTAAGCCATGTTGTTTTTAGATTGTGTGTCATTGTTGTTTATGTGTTGTTTAAGGCTATTCTTATGTGCTCAAAAAAATCATAGAATAACTATATTTTAGTAGTAGACTTGATAGCTAGCTAGCTATGCTATCAAATTCGTAGATGCATTCAGTTTTTACGATATCTTGTACTAGAATCTCGTGGAATGGTCGACATGAAAGTTGTAGCTAATTTTATAAGCTTTCGAGATTCATATAAAGATTATAAATTTCAGGTTAGTATCACTACTACTGAAATGATTTTCCGTGGGCGGACTTTTTGATTTTCCGTGGCGGAGATTAAAACCGCCACGCAGCTAGGGTCACGCGGTTAATCGACGTGGCGGGCAAATGTTCGCCACGCAAAAAATCGATTAACCGCGGGCGGTTATTTAACAATGCCCGCCACGGAAAATAGGAATTAACCGTGGCGGTCTTCTTACAATGCCCGCCATGGTAAATAAAATAAAAATAAAAAAAAAAAGAAAAAACCGGATCCGGGCCCAAATGGGCCCGGATCCGGGCTTCGTGCTAGGTCCCGCGTCTCGCCATCGTTCACGCCGCAGAGCGCCGGGAGGAGCGCGCCCCGCGGGATCCGCCCGCCCGGAGCCGCGCTGGATCTCGACGAAACAGCGGATCCGCCGTACCGCCCGCCGCCACGTACTCGAAGGTGCTCGCCCGCAGAGGGAGACGCCATGGGGACGCTGGAACGGCCCGGGAGCCGCCTCGGATCCGCCCGCCCCGCCCCGCGTGGATCCGCTGTGGACGCCGCCCGCCGCTGTGGATCGCCTCCGGCTTCGTCGCCGCCAGCGTGGATCCGCCTCAGCCGCCGCCGCCGCGTGGATCCGCCTCCGGGAGCATCCATGCGCGCCGCCGCCGCGTCGGATCAGCGGCATCCGCCCGGAACACCATGCGCGCCGCCGGGTAGCCGGGAGGGGTGCCATCGGAGGGGTGCCATCGAGAGAATGAGGGAGAGGGTGACGGGGGGAGCCGGGGGGGACTCGGTGGTGGGACTTGTGCGTCTGGCCGGTGAGAATGAGTGAGAGAGAAGGGAGGCCTGGTGTGAGCACATTAGGGTTTCATCTCGCTTTATATGCTCCAGCGAACGGGCTCCGTGGGCTTGTGCGGGCTGAAACTCGACCTAATTAACCATGACTTTTTTAAAAAAACCCCACGGTTAATTGATTTACCGGGCGGTTATTTAACAATGTCCGCCACGGTTAATCGACAACCGTGGCGGTTTTTTCGCGCCGGGCATCCAAAGCCACCTATTTTTCATGGCGGTTTTTGAAATGCCCGCCACGGAAAATCAAAAACTGAACACCTCCCAAAATCAATCCTGTAGTAGTGTATATTTCCATTTATGCATATTTTAATCAATTTTTTTGTTCTCGTAAATTAGGAAATGTTTAGTTAGTTTGCTTGGTTGATTTGGATATCTTAGATTCTTCAAACTCCAAAAGTTATGACACTAAAGTTTTGTGTATCCTGGAAAAGTTTTTTAGACAAGTGTTTAGAGTAACAAACTTGGAACCTAGGGCCACCTGCTGATAAGCAAAAATATAAAAAAATAGAGATACATTTTGACATTTTATTAAAAAAATGATGTATGTATTTTCTATGGGAACATCATACATATATACATGACCAAAATCAATGGATCACTAAGAACACCATGTAACCACCAAGGATTTCTGACTTTATTTTTGTTGAAAGTTTGCATGGTTCCTCGAACGCCCTCCCTCCCTAGCTCGTTCCACACTTATGCAGCACATCACTACAAAAAAATGGTGGACTTCTTTTTGTGTTTTTAAGTAGTGATCCACTAGTTATGAGAATATCATTGAGACATTTAGTAGGGAAAGTTTATACTAGAAGAAGTTCTAAATTCTGGTTGTGCATAGCTGGCTAGGTGGTTGATAAATGGCAGGTTGACTCGTTGAGCTCGTTTTGAAGTCAAGTACTCCCTCCGGGATGGTATTAGAAGTCGTTTTGGACAAGGTTTGAGTCAAACATCGGGAATATAAATCATCAATAACTTTTAAGTTGTTGAGTTTGTAAATGTAACAATTATATGAGTAGATTTGTTTTAAAAAATACTTTGATAAAAGTATACATATATCACATCTCCATAAATATTTTTATAGTAATAAGAGGTCAAAAATTATGTTTTGGAGATCGCGTGTCGCCGTAAAACGACTTCTAATACCATCCCGAGGGGGAGTATCAAATAACAGATATTATCTATCTAATAAGATAAGAATACAAAGAAAGGTAAAAGCAGCAATAAAGGTACGGTTTGGCTGGCACCCTAGCCGCGCAATGCTGCATCACTTTGGCCTCCATCTTGGCCTCTTCCTCCTCTCTCCCGTGACGTCCTACTCCTACAATATTCCCCAATCGATGTATACGTATCATGTATGCCATGTCATCGCCCAGTAGGACGGCGAAGCTGGACAAGAGACGGGCAATAATTCATTCATCCCTCCAAGAACGAAACACTCTCTTTCCTTTTCTTGGGATTCCAAGTCTCCCAATGCAATGAGACCAGCGGCCGGCCGGCAGTAATACGGAGGCCAGCACCAGCCCCAGGCCATGCAAATGTCAGCAGTCCAGATCGAGGCCCCGGTCCGGTCCTAGTAGTAGGAATAATAGCACCGAAAAAAGATTCCAATTCCTGCACGACGTACGGACTAGCACCCAAAATTTTTGGCCAAAATTAATTTTGGACGGATGGAACATGCATGTCATATCGCATTAATCGTAAAGACGCGTTTAGTTTGTTTAGTAGTAAATATTATCCTACCCCTGGCGTAACTAGGCTCAAAAAGAATCGCCTCAATGAATGCATCTAAACTGTGTAATTAATTTATTTTTTTACCTACATTTCGTATTCGATTCGTGTGCGGCATTTTATGTGATAGAGAATCTTCTTTTTGTAGTGGAATTTGGAGAGAATTTCTGGACTCTAAACACACCCGACTAGAAGCGCCACTTCAATAACTTGCAGTACTATCAAAGTATACGGAGTACGGCAGTATATTTATTGTTTGGATGTTTTCACATGCTGCAAGCCTGCCATCGCAAATCCTATCCAAATCTGCTTAGATGACCGGGCTCTCTCTCTCTCCCAAATCATGCCATACGGGTGAATAATGTCGTCACCTTGGTCCTCGTGCAAGCAAACACTTCTTCCACTCTGCTGATTCCTGTCACATGCATGCTTGGTGTAGTACGTTTTACGTGGAGTAGTGCCCAGCGATGTCACGAGGCTTACGTTTTTTATTGCATATATGCATCATATAGAATTGGAATTGCAGATACCTACAAACAACTGATCGATCGTCTGTGTACGTCTCTGATCGTGTCATCGTGTGTGTGTAACGAGGACCTGCCGTCGCGCGCTTGTGTGTGTGTGTGTGTTCCATACGTACTCCATGCACGCATACAGTATCTCGGTTTGGACATGCATGGGAACAAAGATTCCATCCTGCATGCAGTCGCAGTATTGCATTGCACTAGCGACGGTGTGTCTGGCTGTGCCCACCGACGGACCTCGGCGATCGTTTTCACTGCTGTCTCTACCGAGCGCCGGATCAGTTTGGCTCTCGGTAGCAATATGGTCGTTTCACCGTGTACCAAGGATGCGCTCGGTGAATCGACCATATTTCTACCAAGCGACTTGTTTACCGAGTGCTGTGCTCGGTATACCCTGAAAAAATGTGGACCTCGGTCGCAGTAACTATCTTGACAATGACAATAACAGGGGAATCTTGGCAGCAGGCATTGCGCAAAGCCTTTTCGTCATGCCGCCGATACCACTTACCACCGGCCCTAGCTACGTCAGTGGCAGTGGGAGTAGATCTCACTCTCTGACGAAGATGAGTACAGGTAGCTATAGCGTGCACGAACACGACTGTGCGTGGCTGGCGTTGCCATCACCAAACCACACTGCGCGCGCGTGTCTTCTGGTTGTGCACGCAGCCGCGCGCTAGCTATAATGACGACAAAACCTGCATATGCATGCGCACGTAGTATAACAACAATATAACGTATACCTATATACGTACACGTACGTACCATGCATGTTGGCTGTTCCAGTGCACGAGTATGGATACGTGTTTCACGGATGCATGGATGCATGCCTTTTGTTCACTCTCTTTCTCTCTCTCTCTGGCGTTTAGAGAAGAGGGAATTTGGTGCCTTGGCGTTGAGCATGCAGAGGCAGTGACTACAGTCTGCGCGCGCCTTGGCGTCAAGCCTCGGCAGGACAGCGACTGTGCTCCCACTGTAGGGCGCGACGCGTCTGACGTCTGCTGCTCGCATGCATTACTCTGCACCTGGGCTGCACGTCGTGCTTGTGTGTGACACAGACAGAGAGCGTCAGAGCGACGACGATGTGCACCCGGTGCTGTCACCTGTGCCTGTGTATCTGGCTGGCTGCCTGTGTGCCTGTGTACTGTAGTCCTAGGACGCACGTTATACGGGTGCTGAGACTCTCTGTAACGCTAGAGATGAGAACAAGAAGCAGGGGCACGAAAGGCAACAACCAAGATCGATCACGCATGGAGAAGCTAACCCGCGCGAAAGTATTCGCCAGGCACTAGTGCATGCACCCAGATTCCTCTCTGCTAGCCAGTTATCCTCGTCCTGTGTGATTAGTATCACATCATGCATACTCACATTCCCTCTCTGAAAGACTGAAACGAGTGGAGTAGTATTTTGTAATTTTCCCAGGTGCTCCAGTCGTCTTGGTGAGTGTGTATGTGCTCAACTGTTTACCTTTCACTGTAGCAGGGCTTTTGGATACTACTAATACTATATTAACATGAAAAAATAATGTATCCTTGACATCATGGTTTTCCTAGCTTTCTAGCACCATTGTTGTCGTCCTTGATGTGAGGGGAAGTCACTTAAAAATACGCATATGCATGATTTGAGGGGGAAAAATTGGAAACATCCCACAACGCTCGTGTAGCAGTCATCAGTGATTGGTGGCTAGCTACCCCTCTCATCATCAAGCATATTCAAGCTCACCCAGGAAAGTCACTACTGTACTACTCTACTAGTATTAGCTTGGAACTATGGTCCCCTGATGGTTGTTTTCAAAGTCACTGCAGCTAGCATTTGCATAACGTTACATACTGTCTTTGTTTTTTAACAGCGCATTTGCTATTTTCTGACTTTCGAGATATACATCCTACTGTTTTTTTTTTTCGTTTCGGATCGATGGATGACACGCTGTGTACTGTGTTTTTTCAAGATCGTTTCTACGGTCCATCAAAGTTTCATCTGTTTTACTGCATTCCACTAACACGGTTGCTGTAACGTCCCGCCTCCTCGGGCCGGGCCGCTTATATTTGACATTTCTTTAAGGATCAAGATCGCCTCACGCATGCACCAACACCTGGTAACTTTTTCACAAGACTTTGTCTCACTTTCATGCGCACCGGGAAGGACTTCCCTGGCCGGTCACCCATCGCTCCCGGCCAAAAGCACGCTTTAACTTTGAAGTTTTTAGGAGATGGGCTTATAGAAAAGAAGTTGCAACTTATTGGTATGAGTATTCTATCAACCTTATTAAGCTCTCGGGCGGGGTGTCACATACTCACCCCGCTAGGAGAGACCGGCGTCCTCGCCGGTCAACCCTCGTCGGAACGCCCCTCTTGGCCACGTCCGCGGTATGCCAGTGCAAGATGTGCCATGCCGTGTGACCACGCCGGTCCACACCGACCATGCGCACCATGCTGCCTGAATCGACACACGCGCCCGCGGAAACCGCAAGGGTCGGCTCGATACCATTTGTAACGCCCCGCCTCCCTCGGCCGGGCCCGCTATATTTGACAACTCTTTAGCGATCAAGATCCTGCCTCACAGCCAACACTAGTCTTTTCGCGCACTGACCTCACTACACCACGCACCTCGAAGACTTCCCGCCGGTCACCCATCGCTCCGCGCCAAAGACGCTAACTTTGGAGTTTTTGGAGATGCCTGTAGTGTTATTACAACTTGTTGGATGAGTATTCTATCAACCTTATTAAGCCCTCGGGCCAGGGGTGTCAAAGGCTGCTAATCCCAGCGGTCCCCGCCGCCCGCACTAAGATCGATTTGGATTTATGAAAGGAAGATCGATAATCTTTTTCCGTGGCGGTGACTTTTTTTTTGCCCGTCACACGAAAAATACCCGTCACATTCTATTTTTTTTTTTTTGGCGTGGCGGGCGTGTTTTCATCCGCCCACGGTAAATTGATTTTACGTGGCGGGCAACTTAACACGCCCGCCACGGAAAATAAATTATTTTCCGTGGCGGGCGTGTTAAGTTGCCGCCACGTAAAATCAATTTTCTCCGCGGGCGGGCGTTTATAACATGCCGTCACCTAAAATAGAAGGCCCAAACGAGCCCATCTCGGCCCACATCCGCTCCAAGGTATATAAGTGAGCAAACCCTAGGTGGACTCGGTTCGAGAACTCTCCCTCACACTCTCTCAAGGGCTTAGCCCGCTCCTCTCTCCCTCACACTCTCTCTTCAACGCGAGCGGCGAACCAGGCCTCCTCCCTTTGCGAGCCCGACGCCCATGGCGGCGCTTCTCCAATCCCTCTACTCTCTCCTCTCCCCTCTCCCCTCCTACCAACGTCGCCCCCTCGTCCATACGCTCCACTCCCCCCTCCCGTGGCGGCGGCACCGGCGCTTCGGGAGCGCGTCCTTTGGCGACGGCGCATCCTCGGCGGGAGGAGCACCGGCGGTAGGAGGAGCACCGGATCCGGATACTGACGAACCACGACGCTCAAAGGCGCGATGATGGCGGGCTTCCGGCGCAAATCCGGCTTCCTCGGCGTAGATCCGACGGCGGCGGGCTCTCACACGGCGGATCCGCGCCGCTTCCTCGTCGGCGTGGCGGCGGGCTCTCACTACGGGCGGATCCGCGCCGGCTTCCTCCTCGCCGACGCCGGGCGCCGGGCGACGGGATGGCGGCGCTTCGTGGCAACGACGGCTCTGTGGTGAAGGGGCTCGGATCCGCCTCCCAGCGGCCGGATCCGCCAGCAGGCGGGCGAATCCGGCCACCCGACGCGCGGATCCGGCCGAGCGGCTGGCGGATCCGAGCCCACCCGGCGGCGGATCCGCCAGCCGCGGCGGATCGAAAGCATCGTGGAGGCCGAGCAGCAGCGGCGAAGCTTCGATGGCGGCGACCGGGCGCGATCGGGTTGGCTAAGGTTTCGCCTATCGGGCTCGAGAATGGGCTTCCGGTGGGCCTTGTGTATTTTTTATTATTCTTTTAACAGACCGTGGCGGGCATCCTAATGTGCCGATTAACCGTGGCGGGCAAAGAGCCCGCCACGGTTGTTCTCGTGATTTTCTCGTGACCTTTGTTTGGTGACGGGCAAGCACGGGCGGCAAGTGTATTCATGGGTATTCTAATGAATACCCAAGATTCTAGTACCCAAAAAAATACATATACCAATATACATGTATAATCTCTTTTTTAATTGGAGCAAGAGGCAAAAAGGCCACAAACAAGGAATCCACTATATTTTTGCTTCAATTTTTTGACATTTCGCATACCTAGCCACAGATTTTTGGCATTTCACATACCCACCCGCATTTCATTCCTCCGCCCGCTTGAAGGCAGAAAGTACGCCCGCCACCTAAAATAGATTTTGCCCGTCACCCAAAACTAATTGGGTACTAGTGCTGCCTCTATGCACGGTGTGATAGATACGATGCATCGAGCTGAGCAACCCAGCAGAGCCCCGGCCGGCGCAGCCAGCAGCCAGAACCACACAGCCAGAAGAGACAAGACGATGAAGCGTACTGTACGCATGCACGTACCGCGCCGTCCACCGTGCATATATTCTGCATCTGCATGCAATCAGAGCGCCTCTGACGACGATCAGAATCAGACGGTTCAGGGACGCGACACGTCGGGATCCGGGCCCCTCCCTCCCTCCGTCCGTCCCAGGCCCGGCCAGCGGCCAGCAGGCACTCCCCGACCAGTCACGCATCAACGACGGATGGCCGGGCCGCCCGCCCTCTGCGTCGTCTGCGTCCTGCTGCAACAAGTGCGTACAAACTCCACCAACGGACCGCTGGGCATTACACAAGCTTTTTTTTCATGTGATGTCGCAGGAAGAATTGGTACTATTATTAGTAGTACTAGTACTATATAAATCACATGCAACATTTTGTTGAACTCACAATTAGTCTAATTAAGGTGCCGTTTCAATCACATAAATCCACTTCCCCTGTTATAAATTGTGATTTGTCCTTTTTTTTTTTAATGTACCTAGCTTAAAGCATTTGTTAGAGATGGACAAATCACATTTCCAGAGACAAGCAACCAGCCCGACTCTAACTAATTCTCGTTTTCGTGCTTGTTTAGAGAAACACACACACAAACCCCGGCTTTCCTTATTCTACTTCTAGTTTGGAGGATCTAGCGAGCTAGCCAAACGGTTTTCACACAAACCAAAAATTCTGACTCAGCAGATAAAAGACGAATCCGATCCCCACCAATCACACTCTTAAGTTCTAGATTTAACACGGGTGCTCACATTTCTCCAAATAATTTATGCACGCACACAATATTGCACTATGCTATGCTCCCCATTATAATTTGCTGCCTTGCTAGCTCGGGCCCGGCACTGCAACCACGCTCTGCCACCGATGCACTGAATTGTAGCTAGTACCTCTCTGCAGGTGGGTCCTCCTGGCCGCTCTCATTTGTGGCTGGGCCCCCGTGGTGGCCACTAGGCCAGCACACGCATCTTCCCGAGATCCATATGCATCATCCACCGGAGGGCTTCGTCCGTCGCTGACAGGCCGGCGTGCACATCGGCGCGGACCACGGCGGGCGGCGCCATGGATGCGTGCACCGATGGAGATGGGACGTCGATGGACGGCTGTCCGTCAACATCGACATCGACCACAGCGCGCTCTGTGCCGCACCTCAGCCCGTCAGCCGATGGAGCCGATGACCGGATCGTGGCGGCGCCGCCGCCGGCTTTCTTGGCTGCATGCAGCCGGGCCAGGGCGCATGACGCGAAACCCTCGCAGACGGCAGATGGCTTTCTTCCTCGTAGCTAGCTAGCTGGCTGCTCCCTCCGTCTGTTCAAAATAATTATCATGTTGACTTTAAGATGTCATGTTTGGACCGCCTTTATTCAAATTTTTTATATAAACATCATCCAATTTGATGTAACTTATTTTATTATTAGAGATATTTTAATAATAATTTATTTATTTCTTAAATTGTATAAATAATTTGAATAAGACGAAATGGTCAAACACGATGCCTTAAAAGTCAACATGATGAATTATTTTGAGACGGAGGTTAGGGGAGCAAAGGATTCAAGTCGATGATCGATAATCGACGACGAATCCGATCACAGTCCATCATGCATCCATCAGGCGCTTTGCACGATCGATCTGTTGGACGACCGATCTACTCCTACTTTGTTGCCATGGCTGGCCGAGATGCTCGTACGGAGTACGTAGCGGCAGGGTAAGGTCGACATCCATCTGCGATCTGCCGTGCAAGAGACACAGACAGACCGCGTGTCTTCCAAAGGAAGGAGCAACGGTGACATCTCGCTTTATTAGTCATTTTTCCTTTTCTTTTTTTTTCTCGCTCCCTTTCTCCTGTTGCATCAGTGTAATAGTAGTGTAATAATAATGTATTTCATCATAAAAAAGTGTAATAACATACTCCTAGTAGTAAGTCTGTAAGTGTAGTTCAGGGCCTCTACGTCTTTGGTCTGATTTCGATCATTTTATTTTTTAGCAAACAAGTGTAATTTTTTTTTAGATTAAGTGTAATCTATAAAACTTATGTTTGCAACCTACACTTGCTAATTCTCTTGACATGCAAAGACGTCCATCTCACCATCCCACTAACACCCCACTAGCATGACACCTCACCAGCCCAAGAACCATTCCTTGCGCCCGTCATCAACATGCCCCACATGTCTATGGGCATAAAAAATATTATAACTCATGAACCAAAAAAATAAATCAAATTCTGATTACACCATTATTTTCATTTTGATTAATCCTTTAAAACAAGATCTCACATGTATATATTTTGATAAAATTATAAATGGGACCCGTTGGTACAGAGAAAAAAAAAGAAAATAAAAAAAAAAAAAGAAGAAAGAAAAAGAATAGGAGGGTGATAGTAATATTGTAACTCATAGAATTCTCCTTCATACTTTCAAGGCAACGTGTGGGGAATCCACTAATTTTTTTTTAAGACACAGTACAACGCAAACACGTACATGTTATAATGTGGGCGGGCCAGCCCACAGGCCAGGTCCCATTCAGCTGGAAGTTCATACATTTTAGGCCGAGGCCGGACCAAAAACCCAAAAAATAAACTAGAGTGGTATTTGTTTTGGGTATGAGCTTTTTTTTTTAAAAAAACAATATGAACATTGATGAACATTTGTTTAAACATGTTGTGCATATGAAAATATGGTGAAGCTTATTTGTTTATGGATATAGTTCTCTTTTTTTTTTTTTTTTTTTGAGCTGATATGGATATAGTTCTTTGTTTTTGTCTTGGTTTCTCACTGAGACACTGACATAGTGACAAGTGGCATATTGGCTGGGGATTTGACTTATCGGAGGTACCAAAAAGTAAAACAAAAGTCTAGCAGAGCGTCAGTTTTGAATTTGCCTCCCTTTCAAGAAAAAAAATTTTGAATTTGCCTCCTGAGTCCAATTTTCTTAACTAGAAACATGTCTACGGGTTGCAAATTAAAGGAACATACAACAAGTTTTCTAATCCTTATTAGAACCATAATAGGTAGCTATCTTGTTGGATTTAATTGAGTTGATTTGAGCTAACCTTATTTTTAATTAAATCAAAAGACGACCCATAGCTAAATGTCACTTAGGGAACTCATAAGGCGAACTCTACGATAGAGTCTAAAAGTATTTATTATCTTGGGTAACATGGACTTGGAGTCCAAATAAGACTTGGAGTCTTATTTTTTTTTTCTCTCTTTTCCATAAATATATTGCCACATCAACGCCACATCGAGCAAAGTGCAATAAATATGATGGTAACAAATAAGCTTAGACTCTATGGTAAAGTCTGCATTGTGAGTGCCCTTAGGTTCGAGTTCATGGTGCTTTTACATGTCTAATTAAATTAATGTGGTAGGGGCACAGGCCCATAACACAGTTTCAGGCCAACTCAAGAACCCAAAGGACCAAGTATATTTTCTTTTTCCCATTTTTGGTACTTTATTGTGAAATATAGTAACAACACTGATGCCCATGTACATGCACAAGCAATACATTTTTTTGCGATGAAAGAAGAATTATATTATATGACCATTGGGTACATCGACACATTACAAGCACTTTGAATTACAAAGTAGTACCCAAAATGTAAAATGCACAACTCAAAACCTAACATGTAATAAATCACACATAGAAAACTCATTAAGCTTGGATTTGGCTCTAACTAGTAGTTACATACCTATAGTCCTAACATTTTCCTTAATTAAATAGCCTACATAAACAACTATAAATATATTTAAAAACTAAAAGTAAAGTAAACATAAATATCATGTGTAACGTTATAGGTCAAGTTCAAGGACCTTCCAATTAATCATACTAAATCAATCTATTCGCTTTTAATACAACTAATCTGACTGTACCTAGAATCACACCATACTTACCATTCACTGTGTGCAGAATTCTTAGAATTAGTGGCACATGACAACATCACATAGCTCGCACAAGTTCTTACTTCATGGAGAATGGTTAAGTTTATTACATCATCTTAGTTCAAAATAGAGTTAGTTTGACCATCAAACACCATATAGCGGAAGTCTAGCTAATACAAGTACAATTGTCTTAAGATACATCTTATGGTCCATGTCAAAATCAAGAGCTATGATTCCCCATGCCCTACTAGGGTTTGGGAGTGTAGAACTAGCCATACACATGGGGGCGTCTCACTTGCAACAACTTGAAAGTAGCACCATACAAATATAATAATTATACTAGGTGGGACTTAACCAAATAATAATGAAAGGAATATGCATCAGGGCTATGAGCAAGGTAAACAAAGTGAATTTGCTTGAAAAATTTGTGCCTTATCACTACTTCAAAAAAGTTTTTTTGTCAACACTATTTTCACCTCTGGTTATATTAAAATTGACGATGATAATGATTTTCATCGCAGGTTTGTGGCATGAACTGGTGGTGAAAACTAGCCTCCAATACATATATACACCCAAATCCTAGCCACATCTCTCTCCCCACCCACACCTATCGGCTCACATTCTTGCTTACCGACACTCGCCGGCTCTCCCCCCTCTCTGCCACTTATCCTCCTCCCCCGGCTCCCTTTATAAGATGATGGCACAACCTAGGATGAGGTGCAGTGATGTGGGAGTGAGGCGCACGTGAGGGTGATAGAGTGGTGCCTCAATCCAGTTCTACGTGTGGGTGGCGCAGGTGACCTAGATTCGCTGGAATCGAACGATAATGTGTGGCAAGCTCAACAAAGGGCAATGCGGATGGTGGGAGTCGGTGTAGGCGGGCAAAAGCTCAATAGGCAACTCGACATGCATGGCAGGAGATGGTGCAAACAATAGGGGTCGGTCGGCGGGCTGCGCGAAGGTTGTTCATGGTTGCTGTGAAATGATGTAAATCTTGATTTTCGATGATTCACACAATTTACACTTTGACTAAAGTTATATAAAAAAATTACTAACATTAATGGTACAAAAAATAAGTTTCATTAAATTAATAATTACAAAATAAATTTAAACTTAGTGATCAATTACTAATAACATATAATAAACCTAATTGTAGACACAAATTACAAACTTAGTGAAATTTAAATCAGTTTGATTGACATAAATTTTACAACTACATCCTTTTTGTGAAGTGAGGGAACACGTAGATCTGTGGGCCCCAAGACAAATACAACAAACACCCTCCCCAACCATACCAAACAAGTACACGAGAGACAAACACGTGGTGACACGCCACGTGAGGCTGCATACTGCCGGCTACCCGCTACATTGGCAAATACACATTCCTCTCCACGTCCAAGACGAAATGGCATCATCTGCCATCATTATATGTGCCTTCAAAACCCAAACATTTGATGGTATATATACATATACATGCACATCTCCAAAACGAGCCCACACCTCTGTTATTATTTTGAGTCCAAAAAAGTTTCAAATTCTTCAGACCAATGATGTCGAAAGACAACTTGTACCAGGCAGAAAATCTACCAGTGCATTCGACCTATCATGTGTTGGTAGCACTTTCTATCCTTTTCTTTGTAAGTCGTCAGGTCTCTTTTGTGACGGTTCTTGTAAATGCGCTTTCTGAAAGTTATCATGTTCAGTCTACTCACCTGTCTCGCGTATCGTACGCTCATAATTACCACTGTCCAGTGCATGTGGATATATACCACCTGTCTTTTGCGTTATATATCTTGCTTTGTTTCTTATGTTAGGCAAATACATCTCCAAAACTTGGGTTTGAGTTGCCTTTTTGGACTAATGCTTCTGGAGGCTCTCTCTCAGTCTCGATCTCCCGGGCACTGTCTCCTGATAAGTGGTAACCTTTGCGTGCAGCCATCGCTAAATCATGCGGCCAAAGTTGCTGTGGAAACCATGGCCTTTTGCTGCGTGTCCTGCTGCCTCTCTCTTTGTTCTCTTTGTCCCCAGCTGCTGGCCTATGTGTCTGTGTGTGTGTATGATAGAACCGAGTGGCCTGGCTTCGCTTTCTCGAGGGTAAAAAGATGCACACACACCGCTGCTGCCTCCCACCCCTGTATTTCACTTTCTTGAGAAGGTAAAAGGTGCAGCGACTTTACTCCTAGCTTCGGTTTTTGCAGACACGCATACATAATGTTTTCGTATTGTAGAAGTTCAGAAGATGCACGACGTGTACGTGTACTCCATTGAAGTTTCACAAATCAACAAGCAGGCCTTTTACTCAGCGAAAATAGCGACGGACGCCTTGTACGTCGTCTAAGCGAAACTTGCTACTATAGGTGTTTGTGATCCATGATCATGTGGCAAAGTGTGTGCTTGCCCTCGAGTACGCTCTCTCTTACTCCTGTTTTTTTATTTAAAAACTAATAAAGGCAACGAGTAGGGTTTTGACAGAATTAATTGATGGTATACCTACATTCTAGGTTCTAGAAGGGCAGGCACATGGATGGTGACATGCAGCTGATTGACAACCAGTTTGCTCCCCAAATGTATGTGGCTGCCCCCAATATATATACAGCGGCTTAGAGTATGTCCAAGAGAATTATTGCTATCAAACTTGCTATTACTATTTTTACCTAAAACTCTAGAAAAGTGGCCTCCAACAGACTAGCCAATGCAATTGCTATCATATTCGAGAAGCTATCCATAAGTCTTGGCAGCTAAATTTGGCTAACCGGCCTGCTTTGCTATCTTGGTGTATGTGAAGCTGACATCTAGTGCCATATTTGCATGCTCCATAATCCATTCTGAGATATCTTGGAGATATAGCCGGTCTGTTGGAATATGTTGGAATATATGGAGATATCATTTTTATAGAGTGGATAGCGAAAAAGATAAGATATTGAATATGAAATTTAGATTGTCTCTTGGAGATACTCTTAGCTTGTTAATATAATATTGCGTCTAGCTAGCAAGATAAGAAGGGCGTGTTTATGCATGGGTCCGCATATGCATGTGGCACTACAACATGTCTTTAGAGCAATGCTAATAACAATACAACCAATTATGAAAAATGCTGCCAGTTGAAACCTATAGCCAATATATTAGACCACTTGTGTAATAGTTAGCCTATTTATAACTCATTTGTCTGTCTCACTTGCTTGGTCGGTTGTGTTTATAGCCCGTTTCTCTTCTCTCTATTAAAAACTCAGTGTATAGCCTTTTTACATCCCTTGTCATACTTGCTCTTACGTGCAAGGATTAGACCTACGTACTCGTGGTTCGTTTCATCAGTACTCTAGGTGATTGCAATCAAGGGCAATAATCTAGGCAAAATCTGATCTCTCTCCCTTTCTCTCTCAAGCTTTCAAAGGACAAGGAATATATGTATATGTATGCAAGCATATATTATAGTATTGTTTTTTGTACTTCCTCTTCCTTTTGGTGCCCTATCCCCACTGAATTTGCTCACCTAATTGGACTTGCTTGTGCATGAAAAAGTGAGTTGGCTTGACCAGTGGGATCCTCCACTAGCTTAATTTGGTCAGGTAACAATAAAAATAGGTAAAGCTCCAATAACATATAGCATCTCAAATAAGCTAAGCTAAGCTAGCTACTAGGTTATTTGCGTGAGAAAGTGAGACACGAGTGGGTAGCTGGGGCCTGGTTGGGTTGGGTTGGGCCAAAAGGAAAGTTTGCCTCCCCTACTCCGCTGCTACTCCCATGTGATTATTTTGTCAGGAGATGCCAATGATTCCTGCCTGAAGAGACTGAGACGGGAGTGAAGTGGGAGCCCTCGTTCTCCCGCGCTCCCGGCCCGGCGGAAAAAGGCAGCGGGGCATTTTGCTGGCAGCATTGGCGTGCTTGCCCACATATGTATGTCCCGGTTTGCTCGGTGGACCGCTCCCATGCGCACCTTCAGATTCACAGTTGGCACAAGCACATGCATCATACCTAAAAGGCTAAGCTGATGAGGTGCAGTTTTGTCATACTAGTTTGTTTTATTTTTGCTTGGAAGATGGCTGTTCTCTCCCCCTTGTTTTCATGGCCATTTATGATTTATTTTTGTTTTTTCTTAACTTCATTATTTTATCCTTGTTTTTCATTCCAAAAGGCATTATTTGCCCCATCCTCCAGCCAAAAACCAAACAAATGGATTAATTAAAAAATAACTAAAATATTAGAATAGAATACTACCTCTAACATAGTATTGTAATTTAAAATAGGCATGTCACAAACTCACCAGCCGATGTGTTAGGATATATATGGTTCCTAGGAGCATAAATAAAAGCATTAAGTCTATTTTTACTCCATCGACGCCTGGCTTTGCCTAATTTTAACCCTCAACAATAAAACGGGATTAGGACGGGACTATTCGATAGTTGATGTGTTAAAGTTAGACAAAATCAAGAATTGAGGGATGAAAATGGATTTAATGAAGAACCACTACAACGTACGTAAACACGATGTAACTAACACTGAACAGGTCAGTGGCGTCGTCCTATGCATCGCCATGAGTCGACCCTAGCTCATAAGTCATAACCTTCAACTTATCCTGGATGTAGGGCCAAGGAATTGCGAGGATCGCCTAATCAAGCGTCCTTTGCCGCAAGCCAACCTTCACCAAGGACCAGGTACAAGGCCCTCACAATGGTCGCGGATAGTGACGTCAACCCTACTGACCCGATGGCGGCAAAGAAGAGTAGCGCCCGGAGTAGTTAGGGCTTAGAGGAAAAAGTATGCGGAAAAAGTACACATTTTTCCCCCCTAGCTTGGTCCCACCAGCAGTGTGTTAGGGGCAGATTTGACCCAATTTAATGAGAATTTATCCTGCATTCATTTTTTTATTTCCGTTCTATTCGACAGCCTCGTTACGATCTCAATCCGTGAACTCGATTCCTATGTTAAATCCTTGCCCTCCTATCTCTTAGCTCCGCGCGGGGTAGGAGGTCGATGTGAACCCCATAGTTGGTGCCGTCCCGTGGGGATCGAACAAACCTTCGCCCCGGCAATGGCAGCCATCGAAAGGACCGTAGAGAACAACCTCCATCCATTTGCGCATACAACCACAGTTGCGAGAGGATCGACACGAGGCAGCACTGATGTCCTGGGGAGACGGCCATTCAGCCCAAAGCAAGGAACCCCCACTTGGCTCCATCGTCATGTAGCAGCCGGGGCACAGCCGCACCTCCACACCTCTATCGGGACACGTGTGGAGGTATCAGATGACGGAGAGGCTAGGGGCCTCGGCGCCTTGGGAGCAACTGCAGGAAGAAATCCAAGAGAAGAAACGACACCTCGATGCACTCAAGAAGTAGGTCGCTCATAGTCCTTGTTGCGATCTCAATCCGTGAACCCAATTCCTATAGTAAACCCTCGCCCTCGATCCTCGCTCCAAGCTCTACGCGAGGGAAGGAGTCAGGTGTGAACTCCACATAGGGTGTGTATGAGTGCTTGGGTCAACGCGTATAAGTACTCCACTCGTCCATTTTTAACTTTGATTCTCATTTCCCAATAAGTCAAACATAGTTTTGACTAAATATAATATTAGTGTTTATAGTACATAATTTCATTATATAGATCATTAAATCTATTTTTATAATCAATTTATTTGGAGATTTCCTAGTTTTTTATATAAATCTAGTTATATTTAACAAAGTATGTCTGACACATATATCATAGCAATAAATAACGAGACGTAGTAGAGTAGTATGACTGTTCAGCCATGGTAAAATGTTTTCTCTTACAACAAAACAACATCAACGATTTCTTAGCCGATCACATAGCCCAACATGACAGAAAGTGGTACTAGTAGTACTTCTTCTCGGGTCTTAAGATTGTGCCGAATGCGCCCTAGCTATTCTATTTGCAGCGTACATGTATCGAAAATGTGCCCATCTACTATATGCAAGATAGTTGAGACGATAAAAACAGGAAAATAAAATGAAAAGGAAAGACAGTTTACTCGTACTTCAACCAAAAATGACATGTCTGTATTATCTATATAGGTTGGGGTTCTGTTAATTTATAGACTACATAGCTTTTTGGCTAGCGGACTCATTTCTTTAATTATATATTGTCAACTATAACAAGTTGTGTACTTGTGTATCTTCGTTGACGCTAGCTGAGTACTAAAGCATACTCTGGACTTCACGTCGTGCATATTCAGAACTTCTACTACACGAAAACATTATGTATCCGTGTCGATGCTATGTAGGAGTAAAGCCGCTGCTGCGCCTTTTACCTTCTCAAAGAAAGTGAAATACAGGGGAGACAACAGGCAGTGTGTGCATCTTTTTACCCTTCTTCAGAAAGCGAAACCCACTCGGCTGCCTGTATCATATACACACGGACACATAGGCCAGCAGCAGGGGACAAAGAGAACAAGAGAGGGGTTAGCTGCAGGACACGCAGCAAAAGGCCACGGTTCCACAGCAACTTTGGCCACAAGATTTAGCGATGGCTGCACGTAAAAGGTTATCACTTCTCTAGACAGCGCACGGGAGATCGAGACTGAACAGAAAGCCTCCAGAAGCATTTTAGTCCAAAAAAAAAAAAAAAAAAAAAAACCCAACCCAAACCTTTAATGGTAAAAAAACGGTACTCCCTCCATCCCAAATCAGTGGTTTTTGACTTTTTTTACTCCAACTTTGATAACTCGTCTTATTCAAAAACATTGTGCAAACATAGTCAAATTTAAGTTACTTTTGAAGAATGTTTATTAATAAAGCAATCAACAAGAAAAGAAATGATATTTTGCACAAATTTTTGAATAAAATGAGTGGTCAAACTTGATGTCAAAAAAGTCAAACGACTTACAATTTGAAATGGAGGGAGTATCTATATGTGGTCCTGAAAATAACATACGAATGTCAAAACCACACATCATTTCTCCTCAACCAAACAGACTAAAATTACAATTGCTCCCACACAAACTGAGATCCTAGTTTGGTATCAACATGTTGAAGCCAAACTCCTGGAAAAAAAATTCAGGCTATTTGCTGATCTTACTAAATGCAACTACTTGGTCAACTCTCCAAATAATTAACATGACAATCAAAATGAGTGTTGGATGCACTCTTTGTTATTACAAAAACAATTAAGACTTGCATTGCCATCGCCATTACAATTTTTTTTTATATAGGATTATCTTTTTCCTAAAGTGGCGCCCGGCGCCCTTGATTGAGAATCAAAGAGATCTTAACTTTAAGAGGGCTAATCTGAATTTTCAGAGATCGATGTATTTGCCAGACATAAAAACAAAGCAAGACATATGAGACCCAAAAAAGCATGCATTTCTACTGTTTGGTGCCATGCATGGTGTATATCCACTTGTCCTTGGTGGTAATCATAAGCGTGGCTGTAGTAGCGTACGTACGCGAGACAGGTGAGTAGACTGAACATGATAGCTTTCAGAAAACGCATTTACAAGAACCGTCACAAAAGAGACCCAACTTAGAAAGAAAAGGATAGAAGTGCTACCACACATGACATGTTGTCCTTCGATATCATTGGTCAGAAGAATTTGAAGCTGTTTTGAACTCAAAATAATACTCCTAAGAGCTATAGAGGTGGCTCGTTTTGGTAGATCCATGTGGATGTCTATCTATATATACCGTCAATTTTTTTTAAGAATTACACAGTACAACGCAAACGCTTATAACATGCACGCACCCTTACCCCTATAAACACATGCACACAAACCATACCCCTATGAGCACCTCCGAAGGACTGAGCACATGACAGATATGGAGATTCCCGAAGTCACCATTAACGCCTTGTTGTCGACGGAACGTCGCTTACCATTTAACGCATAACGTCGGTAAATCCTGGAAACTAAAAAACCGTCAAAATATTTGGATTTGAAGGCACATGTAATGATGGTAGATGATTCCATTTCGTCTTGGACGTCAGGGAGGAATGTATTTGTATGGGTAGCGAGTAGCCGGTAGTAGTAGTCTGCTGCGTCATGTGGCGTGTCACCACGTGCTTGTCTCTCATGTACTTGTTGGTGTGGTTGGGGAGTGTGTTTGTTATATTAGTCAAACTAGTTTAACTTTGATTAAGTTTGCAATAAATAGTATTAACATTCATTTGTGTCTTCAATCCAATAAAGTTTATTATGAAAATATATTCCATTATTTTTTATATGAGGAATGTTAGTATTTTACTCCGTCTATATCACTATTAGAAGACATTTAGAATAGTGACACAATCTCCAAAGTACAACTTTGACTTCTCCTTTCTATAAAAATATTTATTAAAAATTTATATATGTATATTTTTATGAAAGTAATTTTCAAGAAAAATCTATTATGATTTTCACACTTACAAACTCAAAGACTTCAAGCAGCATGGCGTAGCCAGGAATTATTCATAAGGGGCCAAGCAAATCAACTTGTAAAAAATGAGCACATCGAGTTACCTTAGATTTTTCATGCTGACTATTAATTTATCGACTTGACACGAGTACTGTGATTTTTATGTACACTCTTAGAGCAAAGACACTATTTTTTTAGTGGTAGACAATAACCCTTAACAAGAAGGCATCCGAGATGATTTTGTAAGCTTTGATGTCCATGTTTTCGTCCCTTTCAATGTGCTTCAGAATATTATTTAATTGTGTTTTGTATGATTTAATTACCTAGAAGGACTTATACTAGTAAAAATTACTACACATACATCAAAGTTAATTATCTAGAAAACTTATTTTTGCTTATATTAAGATGGAGTAAATAAAAATAATGGACTTATACTAGGAAAAAAATTTGCTTGAAACCTTAGGGGGCCATGGCCCCCGCCAACCCCCGACGACACTGACTAATTCATGATTTATGTTTTCAATGTTTGACCCAAGCTTTAACCAAAATGTCCTCTATCAATGATACGAAGGGAGTATTATTATTATGTAAGTTTGGTCAACATCATTTCACAACGACCATCAATAGGCCTTCCACACCTACCGCCCATCCGGCTATTATTTGCAGCATCCTACCATGCACGTTGAGTTTCCTAACAAGCTTTTGTAACTGCTAGTCAAAGGAAAATCCGCTATTATTTGCACCATCCTACCATCCGCTTTAATGGACTTCCCTTTTCGATAAAGCTATAGCTTACTCGAGTCATTTGGACCAATCCCACTTGAATGTTCTAGATCTTCTCTAAATCAGGTATCTTTGCCTCTTCTTTTGCAAGTTCGGTGCCCTTAGAAGGCGCCTGGGTAAGGCAAGCCGGTGGGCACGGCGATAGGGTGGCTTCAGGATCCTCGTGATAATAGTGGTGCGGATGGGCTAGGTGGTGGCGGGAGCAGGGATGGGAAGGAGGAGGCCATTGCAAACGCGGTATGGTCACGACCACAAAACTCCAGTGGGGCAGTGTGCACAAGTGGCGACAATGTGTTTGAAGGAGGAAGATGAACAATGATCCGTCTAGAGGAGAAAAATATAGGATGCTTTGTGACTTTTTAGTACCTTTGGTAACTCAACCCTGAACTAAAAAAAAAACAATAGACACAACTCAGAGGTCGTTATTTCCCGTGCCACTATGACACTTATTTGTATTTATTTATTTCTCACTGAGGTTGGTTCAAATACATATATATATATGGTCGCTATGTCAGTAAGAAATGAAGACAAAAAGAACTATATCCATAAACAAATAAGCTTCAACATATTTTTAAGCATGAAATATTTAAACAAGTGTTTTTTTGCTTTAATTTGCTTGTTTGTGTACACGAGCATCTGAGTTCATACTGTTTTTCACCCAAAAAAAAATGCTCGTACCAAAAAGAAAACCCATTATAGTTCTTTTGGGTTCTTGGGCTGGGCTGGGCCTCAAAATTATATGGACTTGCAGTTGAACAGATCCAAGCCCATAGCCCGGCCGGCCAACATTCTGACAGGTAACACAAGTAGGAGTACACGTCAAGGGGCTCATGGCTCAATGGTAAAGGCCATTAGTTAGGGGCTCCCACCCAGCGTTCAAATCCCGGGTCCGACACTTTATCCCGGATTTATTTCGGATTTTTGGCGCTATGCATTAAGTGGTAGGCGACGCCCCGTCGATAGCGAGGCGCCGCAGTGACTTCGAACTTCAAGATTTGCCGCTCAGTCCTTCCGAAGGTGCTCATAGGGGTAGGGTTTGGCGTGCGCGTGTTCATAGGGGTGAGTGTGCGCGTCGCGTGTTGAGCGCCCGCGATGTGTACCGTGTAATCTCAAAAAAAAAAAAAGTAGGAGTACACAATAAAGTGGTCGAAATCTCTGCTAACAAAATGTTCGAAATCAGATCAAAGCTGTAGAGGCCTTGAACTATACTTCAAGGCACTCACAATGCTAGAAACTATCATGGTTTCTATAGTCTTGACATTGTGTCAAGAAACTATCTCCCAAAATACAATTTTCTATCATGATGTCACATGACCCACTTGTCACCTCACAAATTGTCTTGGTTTACGTGAAGACCGGGTTTAGATAGACTTGGTTTCTTATGTTTTTCCTCTCTCTCTTCAATAAATATAGCGCCACATCAGCCAAAGGCAATAAATAGAGGGGTAATAAATGAGGATAGAAAACCATGATAGAGTCTCACCGTGAGTGCTCTCATGTCAAAAAAAAATCGAACGTCTTATAAATTTGACTTGGATTGAGTATGTTGTTATTACATTATTATTACATTACATGGATGGATGGCATAGTAGGTACTCCCCTCCGTCCCCCGAAGTTTGTCACACCGGATTCCGCCATCTTCTTCGATGCTTCGTCTTATTCAATTTTTTTTGCACAAATATAATTTATTTTGTTATGACTTATTTTATCAATGAAGATACTTGAATGTTGATTAATTTATTTTATGATTTGCATAAATATTTTGAATAAGACGGATAGTCAAACATGAAATTCAAAAAAGTCAAAAACGACGAACTCAATAGACCGAGGGAGAAGGAGAAAGAGAAAAAAAAAAAAAAAATAATGATAAAGCGAGAGGTCTCCGTCTCTCCTACCTTCGGAAGACACGCAGTCTGTCTCTGTCTCTAGCAGCCAGATGGATGTCGACCTTACCCCTGCCGCTACGTGTAGCACTAGTACGACGCGAGCATCTCGGCCAGGGCCAGCCATGGCAGCAATGCCAGCAAAAGATGGTCGTCCAACAGATCGTGCAAAGCGATGATGGACTGTGATCCGATTCGTCGACGATCGACCAGTGCTCCCTACGAGCAACAAAGCCGTCTGCGAGGGTTTCACGTCATGCGCCCCGGCCCCCCGGCCCGTGCCAACAAAGCCGACGGCGGCGCCACCCACCCTCGCTCCGGTCATCGGCTCCATCGATCCACTGAGTAGCTCTGGTCGACGTCGACGGACGCGGACAGCCGTCAATCGACGTCCCATCTCCATCGGTACACGCATCCATGGCGCCGCCTTGGTCCGCGCCGATGTGCACGCCGGCCTGTCAGCGACGGACGAAGCCCTCCGGTGGATGATGCATATGGATCTCGGGAAGATGCGTGTGCTGGTCTAGTGGCCACCACGAGGGGCCCAGCCACATGACAGTGGCCAGGAGGGACCCACCTGCAGAGAGACAGAGAGCTAGGGATGCAGCTGCAGGTGCTTTGCATCGCAAAGCCCAAGCTAAGCGCATTTTAGCATCTTCATGCCACTTGAACAATTGCTGCACTGCACGCAGAGCTCGTGTAATGCCCAGTGGTCCGTTGGTCGAGTTTGTAGTACGCACTTGTTGCAGACGACGGGCGGGGGCAGCCTTTCCGTTGGTCGTTGATGCGTGACTGGTCGGGGAGTGCCTGCTGGGCCTGGGACGGACGGAGGGAGGTAGGGGCCCGGATCCCGACGTGTCGCGTCCCTGAGCCGTCTGATTCTGATCGTCAGAGGCGTTCTGATTGCATGCACAGTGGTACCGTGCGTACAATACCGCCTCGTGTTCGTGTTGTCTCTTGTGGCTCTGGCTGGTGGCCTGGGCTGCGCGTAAAGATGGCAATGGGTTTCGGTTCGGATATCAGTAGATTTTGGTTGTGTGGGTTTCGGTTTTGATGCTGGAATTTTACCCACGGTTTTCGCGTTTGGTTTCGGTCCTAGTTTTTCACCCGTGGATATCCAACGGATATCCTAAATAAATCATTTAGAATTAAAACTCATGTTTTTATAATATGTTAATAGTAACTTATTTACTTAGATTATTAAATTTATTCAAAGTTGACTCATGAAAATATTTATTATTTGTTGTCTCTTGTTTATACATGTGAATATGTGTATATATATATATATGATATATCTACGGTATCCGCTCAGTTTTGGGTTATCCGCTGGTTTCGTTTTACGTTCGGGTTCGGTTTATCCGCTGATTTGGTTTTGGTGATGGATTTCCACCCGATTGGTTTTAGGTTTGGTTTTGGTTTTCGATTTCGGTTTTAGTTTTGGGTACACGGAGACTCCTCCCAATCCGAACCCGAACGCCATCCTTAGCTGCGCGGCGCCGCGCCGGCCGGCCGGCCGCTGCTCGATCGCTCAGCTCGATGCATCGCATGCACTGCAATGCAACGCAAGAGGCAGGAGGACGCATGACAGTGCACTCTGCGTCTCTGCCCGCTTCGTTTGATGCTATTGGGGACTACAGTAGTACGCGCGCCGCGGCTCCGACTCGGTACTACTATTCCTGTTTCTTCGTCGTCTTCTACGATGGGATGCGTGTGAGGTGATATAGCATTAGCTCGGGATTAGCAACAAAAAAATGGGGATTAGCAACAAAAATATAGAAACAGATGAAACTTTGATCGACAAAAACGATTTTATAAGTGCAATGTATTACATCCAAAACGACAATATACTAAGGGCATGTTTGGTTCCCATGAGACTAGAGACTGGTGACTAATTTTAGTTTCATTTAAATTCCTAAATAAACAAAACATAATGACTACAGACTAATTTTTAGTTCCAATTAGTCCCTCGTTTCAACACACTCTTGGGAGAGAAGGACTAATTTTTAGTTTCAATTAGTCCCAGTCCCTAATCCCATGAACCAAACAGGCCCTAAGACTAATACAACTATCTCGAAAGTCATAAAGCAGCGATGTGCTGTTGAAAAACAAAGAGATACTCCCTCCGTTCACAATTAAGTGCACTTCTTTGACTTCCAACATTCTTGTTGGACCATTCGTTTTATTTAAAATTACATACTCCTGTACTTGTATGTAGCGTTACCCGCATGCTATCTGAGTGACTTTTTGTGACAACCATCCATCCGGGGAACATATATTAACAATTCTAAGCTAAATTTAACTAGTACTCCGTAGAGTACGGTAGGGACTTGACAGATGAGCTTGAATGCTTGATGATGACATGCAGTGGTGGAGCCAGAAATTATGCATAAGGAAAGCGGTCAACCATATAAGAATTGGCTGTATATTATTTGCTTGGATTTTTGCAATCGAATTAACCATGCACACTATTCCTTCCATGGCAAACGACCGGGCGGCTAAACCGGAATTATTCATAAAGGACCAGCCAAAGATGAAATATGAATTTGTGTGACTTTGTTTTAGAGAAGTCATAAAAAATATATGACAAAAGTTTTTATTATATTTTTTCTAATATAGATTATTAAATTATATGTTCCATAAAAGAATTTATTGTGATAGTTAGGGGGCATGGCCCCCTGCCAGCCCCTGGCTCCACCACTAGTTCCGCCATAGGTGTAATGCATCCAAAACAATAATTAGTATTACAAGGTTAGCATACATACATGCCAGCTACCAACGGTGTTGTTTTTACTTTTGGCTGAACCACATTTCCAATAGCAAAAATTCCACCACCTTTTACGGTATCCAAACAATGAGCAAACATTTTTCTTCACTTTACCAGCAGCAGCTAGCTGTGATAACATTGTCGTATTGTCAGGACTAAAACCAAGAATTCCATCAAGGGCTTTGTTTGAACTTTCCGAATCCCCATCTTGCTAAGTAAAATTAAGACACCTACAAAGGAAAGAGGAATCATGTTTCCCACTTAAGACTTCAGCACTACTAGTTAATCAGTTGATGCTTGTTCGTACTCAGTTTTTCTATTGCAATATAGTAAACAGCATGGGATGCATAGTAAACCCCAGGGGCAGTGAGGAGCCAGAAATTATGGATAAAGGGGGCCAGTCAACCATATAAGAACTGGTTGTATATTATTTGCTTGGATTTTTGCACCGATTTAACCATGCACACTATTCCTTCCATGACAAACGACTGTGGCAGCTAAACCGGGAATTAATCATAAAGGACCAGCCAAAGATGAAATATGAATTTGTGTGACTTTGTTTTAGAGAAGTCATAAAAATATATGACAAAAGCCTTTATTATATTTTTCTAATATAAATTATTAAACTATATGTTCCATAAAAGAATTTATTGTGATGTTGTTGTTGGGAGGGGGGCATGGCCCCCGCCAGCCCCTTGGCTCCGCCACTAATGACAGGGGCTAGCTAAGAAGACACGAGCTCAACGCACAGGTAAGGAGACACCTCGAAGTTGAATCCGTAGACCATATCACCACCAAATGTTGATATTATAGGAGATGCAAGCCCTTGGCCTCCAGTTGCTCGTAGCAGCCCCAACAACCATGAGGTGGTGGCGAAGGCTGCGTACCAGGCTCGATGGTGATCAACGGATAGGTATGGACTCACTCTTCGCGCTGGGTGTCATGGCATCTATGTAAGGAACGAAATGCTTGGCGTTTCTGAAACGCAGTGGCCACAACCGTCGAGACTCTCCGCAAGTTGTCATGTTGGATGACGAACGATGGATTGAGGCTCGAGCCAAGGGCCTGAACGCCTTAACGCACGCCTAGAGCTTACGCTGAGCTTATGCTGCCATGACCGGCTTCTCAGAAGAATGTTTAAGTTCCTTTATGTAAGGGTATTCAAAATGCAGACTCTACCATAGAGTCTAAAACTATTTATTACCTTGGATAACGTGGACTTGGAGTCCAAATAAGACTTAGAGTCTTGTTTTTCTCCCTCTCTCTTTCATAAATATACTGCCACATCAGCGACACATAAGTAAAGTGCAATAAATATGATGGTAATAAATAAGCTTAGACTCTATGGTAGAGTCTGCATTGTGAGTGCCCTAAACCCTTTTTCCTTGATTTTGTAACGTCGCTTGCGGCTCTCGAGTACATAAAACTGCTTTCTTCTAAGTAGGAGTAGGTAGCAAGCCACCAATCACTATTCACTACCAATCACTAATGACTGTTCCACGTTGTGGAATGTGTCTCCTTGCATGCCTACATACTCCTCCTTGCCAACTTCTAGACATGCATGTCCATTCATTAAAAAATAGTAAGTTAACATGCATGCATGCCTATTCTTTTATTAAGTACTCTATCTTGGCCTCACATCAAGGACGACAACAATGATGTCCAATACTACGTAGTAGAAGGCTAGGAAAACACTGGGCAATTGATGCCAAGGATACATAAAACTAGTAAACTACATTATGTGTCATGTTGAGTACGGGACTATATAATCCAAAAGGCCCTGCTAATCTGCTATGGGTAGTGCAGTGCAAGATTAACAGAGCTAGGTAGCGCGCACTCTCCGAGACGAGAAGAGCACCTGGGAAAAATACAAAATAATCACAGGATCGGTGGAGAAGGATGGCAGCAGAGAGGAATCTCGCTGCATGCACTAGTCCCTGGCGAATACTCCCGCGCGGGTTAACTTCTCCATGCTCGCTCATGCTCGTTGCCTTTTGTGCCTGCTGCTTCTTGTTCTCATCTCTAGCTAGCGTACAGTATAGATCAGCAGATCAGCACTCGTACAGTACATGCACACACAGGCAGCCACCACGTACGCAGCCGGCCAGGGACACAGGCCGCAGGAGAGGCACACAGGTGACAGGCCGGCCACCGGGTGCACATCGTCGTCGCTCTCTGTGTGTCACAGATAAACACACACCGCGCCCTACAGTGGGAGTACTACGTGCAGCGCAGCAATGCTAATGCATGTGAGCAGCAGACGTCAGCACAGTCGCTGTCGAGGCTTGACGACGCCAAGCAGGTGCAGACTCTAGTCACCGCCTCTGCACGATGCCAAATTCTCTCAGAGAGCATACTATACGTCAGACACTCAGACTGTCAGAGAGAGAGAGAGGACAAAAAAGCATGCATGCATGCATCCGTGAAACACGTATCCATACTCGTGCACAATGCAACATCCAACATGAAGGTACGTATACATGCGTTCATCCGTAAGTACAGTAGGAGTACATACATGCATGCAAATCGTCGGAGCTAGCGCTGCGTGCACAACTGTGCGGACACGTACACGCGCAGTGGTGACGGCAACGCCACGCGCTGTACGTCGTGCATGTATTCATCTTCGTCAGAGTGTGAGAGCTAGGAGTACACCACTGCCACTGACGTAGCAAGGGCCCGGTGCTATCGGTATGACGACGAAAAAGGCTTTTGCGCAATGCATGCTTGCTGCTGCCAAGATTCCCCTATACCTACTGTGAAATTGTGCCCATCCGTCCACAGTCCACTGCATGCCAATTGCACCATTCTCCGTCTGCTAGCTAGTCCCTCACACCTATCAACAGGTCCACACTAATGACAACAAATTGTGTTTTGTTACCACGAGTACTACTCTCGATCTCTCCTTACAAAAAAAATCATTCGACGTTTGTACAAAAATATTGCCGATGGATTCATTTTCTAAGTTAGACTATGTTTACACATATATTGCCAATATTTATTTTCTTTTGCTAATCAGCATGTGGCCCTAGGTTCCGAAAGTTACAACGCAAAAGATTTGGAGTTTGAAGAATCTAAGATATCCAAATATTGGAAAGCTTATGAAATTAGCTACAAACTTTCATGCATGCAGACCAGTCCTTGAGATTCTAGACTTAATTAAGATCTCGTAAAAAGCCAAATGCATCCAATATCCAGGAATTTGGTAGCATATAGTTGTATCACCAAACATTGATTATATCTCCCAAATCACAAGGACTATCAAGTCTACTACTAAAATATAGTTATTCTATGATATTTTTAGCACATAAGCATAGCATTAAACAACACAAGAACAACAATAGCATGGCTTAGAGCATCTCTAACAGTTTGACATTTTTGTTTCTCAAATCATATGTTGTTTGCCAACTCCCAAAATAATATGGAGAGGAAAAAAAGAGTCGATCTCCAATAGTTTTGTATATTTCACTCTGCAAAATTAAAGTTCCAGCTATTTAAATGCAATAAAGAAAAAAGATAACAAAAACACTTTTGCAAAGTCAACACACAACTTTTCACAAATTCACCGAGCCTACATCCGAAAACTATTGTGTTTTGCACTTTTTGCATTTGGACCCAAAGAAAAAGTTTCTACTTAGATTTCGCCTTACTCCTTCACTCGATTGAAGAGAGCAGGCAGCGGCGCCACATCCGCGTTCATCTATGCCTCGGGCGAGCTCTTCAATTTCCTCCTCGTGCCCACCTACGATAACAAGCCTAGCGCCGACAGAGGCGAAGAGCACAACTCCAACAACCGCGCCCAGGTGTCTGTGGCGCTATGGGTGGGTTTCTCAATAGGACGACGATAATGAGGATCAGCCATGGCGCGGGAAACGATGACGATCTATGGCGTACACATGTAGCGCAGGAGACGATCTTCCCTTCCAGCGTGCAGGAACTTAGGAGTGACGTGCGCGGGATAGATCAGACGCCACGCGGAACGAGGAGGGTGGGCCACGAAACCTACGATGTGCAGTGACGCCGAGCGCGCAAATATGCGCGTCCCAGGACCTCTATTTGCGGTTGCTTAAATTTACCAAATGATATGTGAAATTGTTGGAGGCATGTTTTTATTGTTTTTCCCAAAAATCAAGAATGGCAAATCAATTTGGAAAGCTCTTGGAGATTGATACTCTTATCAAACTATTTTGCCAAACACTAGCATAGATTTCTATAAAATTGTGGGGAAAACAGGATCTTACCCCAAACATCCACAACGATTGGCCTCCCATTCCCCTAGCTTCTTTCTTGTAGCAATCCCAGCTATTACACCTCTCATCACTTTTGATCGACTCCATGTATGGTTCGTGGCCGTCAAGAACAGCGAGGGAAAGCATGGAATCGAGGGAAAACGGAAAGTGAAGAAGTTTCTAACCAGATTTGAGCTTTCAAGAATATGCACCCTTTGTTCTTTGAATGTGTGGTACCAAAAACTATGAACTCTGAGTATATGTGTATACCGAAGTACTTAGACTTATAACATGAAAGCGATACTAGAGCCTTCTTCATAAGCAGAACACCCAAATCATTGTGTTTTCCTCTTAAATTTAACTAACATATTTTTTTAAAAAAAAAGAAAGAGAGAGAAACCATGGTAAAATAAAGAAAAAACATTGCAGAGACTACGCCCATGCATGTCCAAAAAGTAAAAGAGAATGGATATATACTCGAGTGGACATAAATAAATTTGATAACACGACCGAATCTATCCTAAATAGCTAGGTCCCTAATGCAATTTAATTTCATATACATACTAGCAGGATCAGTAAACGACTTCATTACCAGCATCAACAATAGTACTTAGCAGACTGCAAAGTAGGACTATAGCTAGTATATCCCTCTTTGCGTGTATATCTTCCAGAAGGCAAGTGATCTCCTCCGGCTCTACTCCAAAAGGCAGCAGAAGCATCAAGCTCACCTATACTCCTACTTGTACTCCATAAAACCTCTGCTGCAGTTTCAGGCTTTCAGTATTGGTTAACCTGAGATAGGCATGTGGGCCGTACGGCCACACACTTAGATTATGTGGTGGTGCCATCTTTTTAGACACTGAGTGATGTCCCTTGTGCTTGCGTGATTAGTTTTTGTCCTAAAGCTGGGAGCAGCTTGTATTAGCTCAATAATTGCACGGGGTTGCCTGTTTATCCTTTTTATAAGACACCAGTCAGGCTTGTCCCGCTAGCTTTAGTGGTGTGTTACTGTTAACACCAGCAGGGTCTCTTGATCCGGGTAGCTTTGTACTGGCAGTACCCAGTACAACTTTTGTTTATGCAGGTAGTATGTGAAGGACCGTACGTGAATACTCTCGTGGTTGAAACTGAATGCTGTTCTCAATGCAAGGTTGCTTGGACTGATGTCACTCTCCCCAAGCCTAAAGGTGGACTAGGTGTCCCTGATATGGAGAGGAAAAATAAGAGCTTGCTGAAAAAGTTTCTGTTCAAGTTCCATAACGCCCCTCCGGCCTCCTGGATTGATTGGTTAAGAGATAAATATGGCTAGGATGATAGTCTTGACTTCAGCGACATCAGGGCGGACTGCTCGCCTGTTTGGAGAGACATTATAAGAGAGCTTCCCGCCTTCCGTAATGAAACTAAGGTCATGGTGGGATGTGGTAAGATGACCTCTTTCTGGCTTGATATGTGGTTTGGCTCTCAAACCATTGCCGACACCTTCCCTGCTCTCTTCTCTCATTCAAAACGCCGTAATATTTCAGTTTCACGTGCGCTTGCTACCCCTGATCTTGCCCTCCACCTGCAACCCCGTCTCTCTCGCGTTGCCTCCCAAGAGCTCCTTGAGCTTCGATCCATGCTTGCCGTGGTCGTCCTTGATTGCGAGGTCCCTGACGTTAGACTCTCCAGGGCTACTGACCGAGCTCCCACTTCTACAGATCATTACCTGCAATCCTTTCACGACCATGATGATGATGCCTTCTCCCCAGCTGTCTGGAACAACTTCGCTCCCAAGGAATGTAAGTTCTTCCTCTGGTTACTTCACAGAGGCGCCTAAGCTCCAACGTTCGCCTTCGACGTTGCTCTCTGTCCTTTCTGTCCCGACGATGAGAGCTGCCACCATTTCTTCCTTACCTGCGCCCGGAGCTCAAGCTTCTGGGGCTTCATTGGCTATGATTCTGCCTCTTTTGTTGCACGACATCGAATCTCTCTGGATCGCGAACCCCCTTCCAGAAAACGACATCAAGATCAAGTCCACTGTTCTTATTTGTATCCTCTGGAACATTTGGAAATGTCGGAACGCCAAAGTTTTTAATCACAATGATGAGGCGAACCCGTTGATCGCCCGCAGATGTCATGACGACCTCCTCCTCTGGTCCCATCGATGCAAAGAAAGAGCGGGACAGGGACAAACTCCTCCAAAGGTCGCGACGTCTTCTTGAGCATAGTGGTCTTTTACTTGTAAATGACCCCATGTAAATTGTCTTTGATGCAATAAAGTTCAGGCAACCCGCGGGTTGCCGTAGTTTCCCAAAAAAAAAAAAAAAAAAAAACTGAATGCTGTTCATTTCTAAAGTTATTTTGAATTCAAAGTTCCAAAGAGAGAAAAAAAAAAGATGTAAATGCAATATTGTTTCATTTTTAAGAGTAGAGATTGACAAACCAAGCAATCATCTCTGAACAAGGCACATTCAGTTCTTCCTAGACACAACCTTTTCCATCTGCCTCTGTCCAATGAAGCCTATCAGCCAGTTCCAAAGAGCTTTCAATTCTCTTGGAGAATATTCAACTTTCAAATATGCCAGATTCTTGGAGCTACCCCTGGGGTTCCCCCTTCTCTTCCAAAAAGGTTTATCGACATCTCATTGGTCATCATCACCCGTTCCTCCTTCTCTTCCAAAAAGGTTTATCGACATCTCATTGGTCACCATCACCCGCACGGATCTTACAAATGGCTCGTCCTCCTCCTGTCGAATAAGAGAAAATTTTTCTTTTGGTTACAGACTGAGTACTAGAGAGCTTCTAAAAAGGAAAGGAATGCAACTGGATGACTATGATTGTGTTTTTTGCAAGAACCATATTGAAGAAAGTTTACTTCATATGCTTTTTCACTGCCCCTTTGCTATGGCCTGCTGGTTCTCCCCGAATGTTATAATACCGAATGCAGATGACCTGTCAACAATTCTAGAGGGTATCAAAGTGCAGCTCAATTACCCTTTCTTCATGGAGATCATCATAACTATGGCTTGGTCAATCTGGATGATGAGGAATGACATAATTTTCAAGAACATTGCCCATTCGGTTCACAGATGTAAAGAAGTCTTCAGGCATGAGTTTGCCCTGGTTATTCTACGGGCAAAGCCTTCCCTCCACCCCAGGATAGATCAATGGATACAAACTTTTGTGTAATTTTGTTGATTTTTTCGTTTCTTTTTATGTTTCATGATTGTAAGCTGTAAAATTTTTTCTTGTTTCAATAAATTCTAGTAGGGGCTCTGCCTCTCTTGTTCCCCTGAAAAAAAACAAGCAATCGGCTCATGTTGGGGTATATAACAATATTAATTGAGCTGTTTTAAATTATTGTAACTCCAACAACACCTCTGTTCCTTCTCGCATACTACTACTATTGTTGAACAACGATCATGTTTCTTCTTTATGGTTGTGTGGACAAGGCTGAATGTGGAAAGGAAGCTGCTGGAATCTTGGAATATCTTGGTGTTTGCATTTGTTCCTGAAAATTAGCAAGGATGGGTCTAGTAGTGCTAAAAGCCACCTCTCTCTATCACTTCAACAATCAATCAATCTATCAGCCTTGCAAGAGAGAGGGGGAGATGCTCAATGGACAAGACCCTTAGGCAAGAAAACAAAGATGTGGGTACTGTATACCAGACAGAAGGCTCATCACTCCCTGAATGTCGCTCCCGAGATAACAACAGACGCTTACGTCCATTTGCAAACCGCAATTAGCGCAGGCTCACATGCCATTCTGCTAGATAACCGCCTCTGCCCTTTGGGTAACTTGTCCATTATATATGCCACCTCTTCGCTGTATCGTTCTATGTGCTGCATTATTCTTTACAGATCAATTTCAAGAGTTTTCTTCAACGTTTCGAACATTTTATTAAAATAGTTAAACACAGCTGAGATCAAGAAGGGGTAAAGCAAAAACTACTACTGTTGAAACATACCGGCCATATTTGATCATCACTATGTATTGTTATCTAGTAAGTATTTATATCTCATATACCTCACCTATAATTTAAATTAATAATGTTTTCTTGAGTTTATCACCTCGGTTTATGTATAATATTTTTCTTTTACAACAAATCAGTATCAGTCCGCCTTGTCAGTATACCTCATTCCTGTGTTGAAAGTCGTGCCATGACGTGGACAAAAAGCACAGCACAGTTGCTTCACCCCCACAATTTTGGCCATATCTTTCGGTGGCATGCAGCTAATTAAATATAGTACTAGTAAAAATGTGTTCGCCAGGCAAGTGACACAAATACAAGTACTAGCAACACCACACCTTCACTACAAGCAAGCAGCAGGCTGGAGGAGATCATAATTATAATAAAAAAAAGAAATAGTGTGGTGACCTTCACCTGTTCCTCCAAACTGTGTGAATCTATACACTTTTATTTAGTGTATGTAATTGTTACCAGAAGTATATTCCTATTTTGCTGTGATTTGTGAATACTTACACAGGAATAATTTTATGTTTGAACAAAAGCGCCATCTTGACTTGTTTGTGAATCATGACACTGACAAGTGGGTACCAAAGCGCCACTGTGGAAGTCCTAGATAAAAAGCCTACTTTCTGTAAATGCAAAGTTGCCCCCCCCCCCCCCAACCCCCACACCCCCACCCACACCCCACCCATCTTGTCCCTCTCTTATACTCTCCCTCTCTCTCATGTCATCTGACCCGCTAAACAATTCACTGTAGGTTTATTTTTCCATTGTACTCCCTCCGTCCCACCGAGTTTGTCACCCCTGGTTTTCCGCGCCATCTTATTCAATCTTCGTCTTTATTCAAATTTTTACATAAATATAATTTATTTTATTACGACTAATTTTATCAATGAATATACTTGAATATTGATTAAGTTATTTTATGATTTGCATAAATTTTTTTGAATAAGACGAATAATCAAACATGAAGTTCAAAAAAAAATCGGCGAACTCCATGGGACAGAGGAGTACTAGTAACTAAAATAATGTTTTGGTCACTGGTGGATCACTGTCCACACACACAGGCCATAAGAACAGAAAAGAATTGTTTTGTGAAAGGCAATGTTCATCCGTTGTGGAAAAAAGGGGCTTGAAATCTTTATTCTGTTTCTACCTACTACTCTGTCAGTGCCTTGTTTCTCAAATTACGCAGATGAACCAGCATCATCTTTCAGCTTATCTTCTGACCGTTTCTCACAACAAACTATACATGCAGTACTTTTGTACCGACAACAAGATCAAAGTAAGTACGTGTAGAGAACTGAAGTGGTGATATCTGCAGTCTTGGCAATTTGGCATTCATGAGTGTCTGCTGAATGAAACAAATCGACTTTCAGAAAAGAAAAAACAGGTGTTGTTCCAACCCTAATCCTGCCTGATAACAGGTGCATTTATATTTGTTTAGCAAAGACTGAGAAACCACACCAACAGTCGTAACAAAACGTACTACCTTTTATTCCCTTTTGCCCTTCTCTATATAAATTCCTTTCCATCCATTGCTCCAACAACTCCAAGCAGAGGCCCTCCATCCCTCCCTGCATCTGCCACTACCACTCTCTCCCTCACTCACCTCCTCCCTCTGAATCATTCATCTTTTGGAGATTTTTTTGTGCTCTCAAGGCAAAAGAACACACTTGACTCTTGCTCGCCACTCTTTTCTCCATCAACCTCCAGGCACACACTCTCTGTCACTCCGTCCATTGGAGTGGAAGGCATATATGGCGATGCCATTGTTGCTAGCTCCGGTGTGCTCCTTCAGCAGCCGGCCATTATTGGCTCTGGCGCTCATCCTCGTCGCGGCCGCGCTGTGCCATCATCCGGGTTCTTGCGACGGAGCTGCCGCTGCCGCGGCGGACAGGATCAGACGGCTCCCGGGGCAGCCGGAGGTGAGCTTCGGCCAGTACTCCGGCTACGTCGGCGTGGACAACGACGGCGGCAAGCGGGCCTTGTTCTACTACTTCGTGGAGGCCGACGTCGACCCTGCCTCCAAGCCTCTCGTCCTGTGGCTGAACGGCGGTAAGCTCTGTTCTGCTCTGACTGAAACAACCTGGATGCATTGCAGTTGCAGAGCCTGGTTTTGCATCTTTTTTGTTTGTTTGTCTGTCTTGTTTGAAATGAAATCCTTGATCCAAGATTTTGTCATCTACTCGTGTCCATTGTTGTTCTTTTCTGAGATTCCTTTGTTTCTGTAGGGCCTGGGTGCTCGTCGCTGGGTGTAGGGGCCTTCTCAGAGAATGGACCGTTCAGGCCTAGTGGGCAGGTGCTCGTGAAGAATGAATACAGCTGGAACAAAGGTATGTCATGTGCCTGTGCGTGCCGACGACGTCCTTGCGAGGCCATGAGTGCCATCATCCCTTTTTCATTCCACACTGCAAGAATTCAAAAGCTCTGGATTGCATTCCTCCTCTTTGCATTGCAGAGGCCAATGTGATATACCTGGAGACACCGGCTGGTGTTGGCTACTCCTACTCTGCTGATGCTGCTTACTACCAGGGTGTGGATGACAAGATGACAGGTACTCACTGAAAATGCTGATGAATCTTCTTCTATATATGCTTGAGTTAGACTAGTTACTTTTACTGTTCATCAGTTTATGTCCTTGCTCACACACATCATCATCAGTTATAATAAGCAATTTGTGCTCTTACCTGTTTGTTGGATCAATCAGCAAATCAAAAAAAAGCAATTTTTTTCTGCTGAAGAAAAAATGCTGGGCTACTAGTAGTAGAGGGGTATGGCATGCTCTATCTTTTTGTTTGGGTGGTAACAGTAGCAGTGCTTGTGGCTGGGAGTGATGATGAGCCCTTCTAACTTTTCCCCCTCTCCATCCTCCCTCCACCCTCCACTGGTGATTGCACGTCTTGGTGGACCAATGAAGCCATGGACAACATGGTGTTCCTGCAAAGGTGGCTCCAAAAGTTCCCACAGTACAAGGGCAGGGACCTCTACATAGCCGGAGAGAGCTACGCAGGTATATACAATACACCCCGGCTTTGGAATCGTTTCTTTTGTGGTTTGATCAAGAAACATGATAAAGATTGCGATTCAGGGCACTACATTCCCCAGCTCGCGGAGGCCATGGTGGAGTTCAACAAGAAGGACAAGATCTTCAACCTCAAAGGCATCGCTGTAAGCTATCTGAACCTGAACCTGTATCTGCTGAACCTGTATCTGCAAGTCTGCTGAACCTGAACTGAAACCAGCTTGGCAATCCGGTGCTGGAGTTCACGACGGACTTCAACTCCCGCGCCGAGTACTTCTGGTCGCACGGCCTCATCTCCGACGCCACGTACCGCGTCTTCACCTCCGTCTGCAACTACTCCCGCTACGTGAGCGAGTACTACGGCGGCTCGCTGTCGCCGCTGTGCGCCAGGGTGATGAACCAGGTGACGCGCGAGACCAGCCGCTTCGTCGACAAAATACGACGTCACGCTCGACGTCTGCCTCTCCTCCGTGCTCTCGCAGTCCAAGATCCTCTCGCCGCACGAGCAGGTCGGGCAGCGGATCGACGTGTGCGTGGAGGACGAGACGGTGAGGTACCTCAACCGCCGGGACGTGCAGGCGGCGCTGCACGCAAGGCTCGTCGGCGTCGACAAGTGGGCCGTCTGCAGCAGGTGCAAATGCACTCGCTGTTTCAGGACGATTCTCTGTCTGAACATGATCACTAACATATAATAGCAATGTTTCGGTTCTGCTACAGTGTTCTCGAGTACGAGCTGCTGAACCTGCAGATCCCCACCATCAACATCGTCGGCTCGCTCGTCAAATCCGGCATCCGAGTGCTAGTTTACAGGTACAGTAGTATATTAAAAGATTGTAGATTCAAATTGTTGTTTCTTCGTGTTTTTCGACTTTCTTGGAACCAATCATGAAGTTCAAGACTCTTAGATTAGAGAGAAGACTAAAGGATTTGGAACAAAAAAAATGGACTAAGTACATGCAGCAGGGTCCTAAATCTTCTATGTACTTTGTTCCTTTGGCACTTGTGTACAAAAAAATGCCTCAACTTTGTGTTAGTGGGGGCCTCTGCCTATTGAGGCAGGAGGAAACATAAAGCTCAAAAACTTCTCACAAACATTAATTACTTGGCTAGTACTTTGCCATGGATCTCTTTCATGATGCAAATTTGTACCTGATACTTTAATGTTTGGAGAAGGGGAAGGGAAAGCGAAAGGGAACACATATAAAGCTCTACAATACATGTTCTGATAACATTCAGCATTGTTTTCTGAAATGTTTCTGCAGTGGCGATCAGGACTCGGTGATCCCTCTGACGGGGAGCCGAACCCTGGTGCACAACTTGGCGCGCGACATGGGCCTCAAGACCACCACACCCTACCGAGTCTGGTTCGAAGGGCAGCAGGTGACGTTTCAGAACTTGGCTTAACAATGCATCTAGGACCTGCAAACTGAAATGTCTTCAATTTGGCATTTCCTCACTGGATGTGCCATAATATGCAGGTTGGAGGATGGACTCAGGTGTATGGAGGCGGCGCGCTGTCGTTCGCCACCATCAGAGGCGCCTCCCATGAGGCGCCCTTCTCGCAGCCCGGGCGGTCGCTCGTGCTCTTCAGAGCGTTCCTGCAGGGCCAGCCACTGCCTGAAACCTTCTCATGATGATGAATGTGTTTGATGCAGCTCTGAGGCAACCGTCCTCCCTGCTTTTGTTAGTAAAGAAAAAAGCAGCTTCAAAGTGTCGATGCACACGGCGAAAGGCGTGATTGATCGAATGGTTGGTTGATCAGCCGACTCTGCAATCTGCATACATGGGTTACACGGCATGCAGTCCGACAACAGAGGAACATGTCATATAATCAAAGGCTGATTTCTCTAACATTAAGACATCTTGAAGCAAAAGGGTGCCTAACAAAGGCGGTGCAGACAGTCAACACACATAGAAAATCACCTCACTCTGCTGTCAATTTGTTTCTGAATCATAGATGCACCGAACACAACGTGTGCCAGCCCTTTTCCTGTGTGATCGACGTCGACCGGTCCGATCAGTTCAGTGTAGCCGGCCGGATTAGCAGTGAGCTAAGCTAGCCGGCCTAATTCCTTTAGTGTTCAGCTAGCTTGTGACAGCTCTCTACTGTAGACTCTAGGTATTAGCTACTTGTTGCTTTCGGCTGGAAATTTGTATATTCCCGATGCGTGGCCTGGCAGATTAGCATCTTAACTGTGTGTTATATTCAGTTTTGTTTACGTCAGTTTGAAAAGCTAGGGCACTTCTCACAATCTTGAGACCCGAGAAGAAAGTACAACTCAATGCCCTATAATTAGCCGGCTGATGTTATTCTGTCATAAAAGAAAAACACTATACCATGGCTACTAAGTCAGGATCATTTGTCATAAGAGAAAAACACTATACCATGGATACTTACTCAGGATGATATGTTCAAGCGAACGGTCATACTAGTCCCTCTTTGTCGTAAAAAGAAAAACACTATACCATGACTATCAGGATGATTTGTCACAAGAGAATAACACTGTACTGTGGCTACTAAGTCAGGATGATACGTTCAAGCAACATCTCCAAATAAATTGATTATTAAAATAGATTTAATGATTTTTCTGACAAACACTACTACAATAAAGAACAATGGTTGCATTTTTTTTTTATTAACGGTGGCGGTTTGAAACCGTCACCGAGCAAAAGATCACAGTTAGTCGGGCGATTAATGATTTAATCGATTTTCTTCCACGGAAAATAAAAAAACACCCACTTTGGTAAATTGTAGACATTAACCGTGACGGGCAAATTAAAGTAGTGCCCGCCGCAGGTTCCTTTGGGGGTGTCACTTAAAAGATTTAAAAAGATTTTATGTACTAGTGGCTTCGTTGACAGGACTGTCAAGGGCACATGACTTAAACCATCGCAGACGGCTTTGTTCCTCGTAGCTAGCTAGATAGGGGCAAAGGATTCAAGTCGATGGTCGACGAATCGGATCACAGTCCATCGCTTTGCACGATGTGTTGGACTTGGACGACCATCTTTGCTGCCATGGCTGGCCCGAGATGCTCGCGTACGTAGCGGCAGGGGTAAGGTCGACATCCATCTGCCTGCGAGACAGATCGAGACTGCGTGTCTTCCAAAGGCAGGAGAGACAGTGACCACTCGCTTTAGATGTTTTTTCTTCTTTTTTTTTCTTTTCTTTCTCCTATCTAGGAGTATGCCATCCATGTAATAATGGTAAAATAATAATGTACTCAATTCATCCCGGATTATAGGACGTTTAACATTTTTGACATAAAGTATTGTTGAAGACTTCGATCTTTGGTCTGATTTCGATCACCTTTTTTTTTTTTTAGCAGAGATTTCGGTCACTTTACTGTGTACTTGTGTTACCTGTCAAATTGTGGGTCGGTCGGGCCATAGGCCAGGATCTGTTCAGCTGCAAACCCATACAATTTTAACGCCCGGCACGGCTCAAGAACCCAAAAGAACTAGAATGGGTTTTCCTTTTGGTAAGACCAATTTTTTTTTTTGAAAAAAAAGGTATGAACACCTATGCTCGCGTACACAAACAAGCAAATTAAAGCATTTGTTTAAATACGTCATGCTTAAAAATATGTTGAAGCTCATTTATTTATGGATATAGTTCTTTTTTGTCTTAATTTCTTACTGACATATTGTAACTATATATATGTATTTGAACCACGGTAATTGTTATTTACATACATCCGGACGCTACGGATGCATCTAACCGTGGCCCATCCCACGGACCGCCCACTCGCTCCTCCTGCCCCTCTTCCTCCCCCCCAGCTACTCCACTCTCTCGGTCTCGCAAGCGCACCGTGCCTCTCTCCTCGCCCTCACGTCCACGACAGCGGCCGAGCTGCCCCTACCTCCCTTACTCCCTCCCTACGCCCCACGCGACTTCCATGCACTGGAGTTGGGCGATGACAGCGGTTTTCGGTGAGTCGTGCAACTTCCTCCCTCCGTGCTCTCTCTACCTCATGTTCCACGAGCTGCATGCATAAGCGCTCATGTTCCACGAGCTCCATGCGTAGCGGTGGCTTCCAAAGATGAATAGGTGAGGTCCTCGTTTGGATCTCAGCCTTCCTCCTCCTCTAGATCTGAGCTCTCTTCTACCTCCTCCTCCTCCTCCTCCTGCTCATACTTCTCCTCTCGATCCGGATCTAAGGTATGTGGCGGTGGCTAGGGTTTCGGTGAGATTTGCTCGGCATGTTGCAATGGTTCTCTTTGGATGTTCTGAGTAGGGTTTTGATTGAGGTTGTAGTCATGCTGCTTTGAGGTGTAGGCAATATGTTTTGGTTCAATGGCATTTTGCGGCCGGTTGATTCGTTGTTGTTGTAATAATATGTTCATGGTGTTTCCATTTAGCATAATGTTTTGAGATATTTTTCTTTTGTTGTTGGAATAATACGTTCTAGATGTTTCAACTTCTTCATCCTAATATTGTAGTTTTGTATGCATGTCTCGAGTGTGTCATCGACTTGGGCACAGGCCATTGCACAAAATTAGGCTCTCTACTCTCTTGCTCACTTGTGTTGTTCTTGACTTGTTGTGTGTAGGGGGAGGGGGAGAATAGAGCCTCCTTTTATAGGGAGAGAGGATGAGGGTGATTGAAAATATCTCCTCCTCGCGCTCATATCAAAACCGAGCAAAGAGAGGCGGTTTGGAGGTGCACTACACCTGGTCACTGTGTCCACTGCCTTTCTCCTGAGTAATGTGACCGACCTACCAAAGATGGGCCCGTCTTGCCAGGTCATTGGCGCGGCACACGCTAGGCTAGAGGCCACCGGCCTCGGGCTTTAGGCCCAGGTGGGTTGTTGGCTCGATGCGGTCCTCGGCACATGTGGTTGCTTGGTGGTTATGGCCTTGAATGAATGTTGATCCTTCTTTTTGCTTGCTTTTGCTTTTGGGCCAAATTCAAATTTATATTCTTTTGCATATTTTCCTTTATAATTTGGCCCAATTTATGTGTTTTCGTGATAGATCGTAAAACAAGTAAACTCACCAAAACTATGAAATTGGTTAGTAAAAACCCCTATTTCTATTGTATTTGGTGTTTTTTTATGCTAATGTTGGTGGTATTTTATATGCAGTTGGTTACTGCCAACAAGCTCCCCCTACACTTAGTCCTTTGCTTGTCCTCAAGTAAAGGTATGAAGAACTAAGGTTCAATCTCTAGGGTGTTAACACACGCATACAAATTATTAGGGCTTCACCGCTCTGTGAGCATTGGGGTGGCTACCAAGTCATTTGGATAATTGTGGTATGGAATAGCTTGGTTTTCCATTATCTTACTTCTACTCATGCTCATAGACTTGGTTGTTTTATATTTTTGCAAAGAAGAGAGCATTGCTCCTTGGTTGATTCTCTCACAAGGTCTCTCAAATATGTGGTTTGTTTCCTTACCAAAACATCTCTTGTTTTTGCCTTTCTCACTCATCCTATCCTTTTGCTGGGTTGTATATCTAGAGTTCTTGGATGGATGGAAAAAGATGCATACCATCTTGCATATTTTGTCGGGTCAAGCTCCAGATCCTTGGAGGGAAGCGTCATACTCTTAGATCGAAAACTGCAAGTGTGTGGAATAGTGTATATGATTATATTTTGTACACTCCTTTGATTCAAGATTCTCTCTTTTGAATACAAGCTTTTTTAGAGAAGAACAAGCTATTAGACATATGTCCTTTATGCTTTTCTTCTCTTCTCTTTTTTTGGATAGGTTCCGATTTTCATGTCATTTTATTTCTATTAGACATGTGTCCTTTATGCTTTTTTTAGCTGTCACGCCCCACTTTTAATGGGTCGTTAATCACACTTGTTTGCGTTAGGATCACGCCACAAACACTGTTAGTAACGGATAATGGTAAATAGAATTAATAGTAAAACCGAGCTATAGAATTATAGGATGGAAAGGGGCTTACGGTGGGCAAAGGGGTCACCAAGCCGGGTTACAATATCGAGTTGGCTAACCGAAGCGGTGGATTAACTATGACACTTTGCCCGCGTACTCCACAAAAGGCGGACTTGTGCATGGATGAATTCTGGGCTTCAACGTCCTTCTCCTAAGCAAACACCTTGCAACCTCCTACGATCTGCTGGTCCTCTACTTTGTCGTCGATCTTACCTTCGCATGTGCCGATATACGTAAAAATAGAGGGGTGAGTACAAAAGCGTGCTTCGGCAAGTCCCAACCGGGGGTTGTAATTATTAAGGGTTTGGGCCCTAGCGAGTCTCTAAAACTGCTCTCGCTAGTTCGGGTTATCTCATGTCATCATTTGTCATGACACCACAGGTTAGTCATCATCAAAGTGTAATCTAATCATAGATATTCAGGCCTAGCACTTGCCCATTCCAAGGGCGTGGCTATTGAATAGATTTAAGTAACTCGCAAAGGTGTACAAATTTCCCCACCACGATAGGCATTGTCTACACCATGGCCCATGGTTCGGCCGAGGCCTAGCGAGATTTCCACCAGCTTGGATGTCTCCCTACGTGTATTGGTATAATCCTCACCCGCGACTTCTCGGGGTTGGAAGGATGGCGTATCATCCTAGACAATATGGTGATACCAAATCACCCACGATTTTTGAGGTAATACCTTATTACCCAACCTATACCGTCAAACACCATACCCAATCATTAATCATAAATCATTGCACCTAGCCTTTGCGCCCACTAGCGCCCAAACACTTCGTGGAAGATCACTCGGCATCGGCCCAACCTAACCATGGGGCCACTCTCCCCATGTTGCGCTCCCAATAGGTCGTTAAGCCTACTCCGGCCACCTTGGCTCCAATTATACCTCAACCCAACGGGGTGTGGAATCAAAAACCACCCCATATCGGGCGTGTGGTCGTGCGTAATATTACACTAGGTAGAAGGTCTATGAACGGTCCTTAGGGGGGCGAGTATCTCTCGCGAGGAACCCTCGGGCGATTCCCCGATGTGGTATTTAGGCTCTACCGGACTACCACTACTCACCTCTTTTGTTGGTGAGGGTTCATTAGGCATTCTCGGGTTTCTCTTTAATTACAGCGTATGGCGTAGATAACGTGGATGATTACATCATCCGGCTTTAGCTCCATAGCTACGTTATCGGGCTCATACCACTATTTACTAATCCAATTATCATCATCATCATTATTTAAGGTCATGATTAGGGGGGGTAAGGACTTGCACAGGAGGTTCTTACAAATCGGCACGGCGTCGGCGTCTCTAAGCGTGCCGGACGGAAACTCCTAATCGGTCGATGTAGAACTACGGCAAGATACGTTGATAACCTAGCTTGAACTAGAGCAACCAAAATAAGCATAGAACAATATGGTGGCAATGGGTTAGATGCATAGAGCTAGATTTTAGATGAATTATGGAAGTCGTTTTCACGCGAAACGGAGTTAAATTGCATGAGATATGGATTTTATAATATTAATCCCTAATTAAATCATTAGGGTAATATTATAATATAATTTTATCATGTAACAAAAATGGAACTAATTACATGATAAAATTCTATAATTCAAATGATGAATTTACAAATTTTAAAAATTTTTCCGACAAGGGAAAGTCTAATTTTGATCCTCTGTGTACAATAGTGGTAGGCGTAGCAATTTACAAAATGTACACGGGAATCCCTCTCTACGTGGGTGCCACGTGGGTCGGATGGACGCCATGCTTGTGGCTGCCACGTAAATCCGTGTTTCACGGATGCCCCGGTGGCACCGGGCCGGCGTCGGGGCGGAGGGGAAACGGCGGGGGTGGCGTGGCGGCTTCCCATTCGGCCGTCTCTGTGGCGGCGTCCGTCGGGAGTAAATGGCTGTCGGCTCGAAACGAGGGCCTCCGCCCGTCGGCACCCACACGCTGGCGGTGCACCGCCGGAGTCCGGCCGAAGTTACGTTCCTCCCCGCCTGCTTGCGTCGCGTGGGCCCTTCATTATCCGCTCGACCTCCCCGCATCGATTGGCGGGGCCAGGCGCGTGGTCGGGGTGGAACTCCACCAGCGGGCGGCGTGCACGAGTAGCTGTGGCCGGCGCCGCCGGCGGTAGGCGTTACGGTAAGGGAAGGATGGGAATAAAGGAGGAATGAGAGCCTATGCACTAAGGACCATCACTAACTTTGTCAAACTTCGCCTGGAACTACTCCGTTGCCGGGCACGCCTTGCCACCTTTCGGTTTCTCACGGTGGCGGCAGAGAAGAAAGCTTGGATTGAAGTCGCGATTCGCGGAAGGAGAAGAGGGAAAAGGGTGGGCACCGCGTGTTCTGGCGGCGGAAGACTTGGGAAGTGAGGGGCGAGGTCGGATTATTTCGGTGGTGAGGCCTATTTATAGAAGCGACAGCGGGATCGGGGAGGGAAGATTTTTTCTCGAGCTCGGATATTGCAAACGGCGGCGCTCTCGGCCGTCGCCTCCCGGCTGGCTCTGGGCTGGCGTGCGCGTCGATGCCCACGCGTGGTCCTCGTGCCACGGTCAGCCGCGCCTAGCGATGCGGTCTTGTCGCCAAATCAGCGGGTGCCGGTTGTCATGGCTGGGCGGTCTCATCAGCGCGGTTGTCTGCGCTTGACGCTGAGCGCCACTGTCGCCGGCCGGTTGCCGGTGGGGTTTGGCCGCCTCGTCTTCGGCTTTCGTAGCTGCGGCGCGGCACTGGTGGGTCGACCCGTCATGCGACGCCGTCGTGGTCGCGGCCCGGCGCGCCGAAAAGGTGCGGCGGCGTGCCGAGGTCAAGGTGAGAAATTGATCGGTCTTTGTGTGATGTGGCGTCTGCGAGGCCGGCGCCTCCATGCGTGCCTTGGTCTTCCGCGTCCGACCGCGCAGACCAGGTTGCAGCGCCGCCGCGGCGTCGCGGCAGGATGGAGGAGAGGAGAGAAGGCGGCGCTGAGTCCCGGTTGTCGGTGAGGAGGGGGAAGGGTGGTGTTGGGCCTCGCGATGCCGGGCTCCGCGCGTTGTCGGGCCTGGCTTCTGGCCTGGCCGTGGAGGCCGACCCACGCGGGCACGTGGAAGAAAAAGAGGGAAGGAGAGGGTTTGCTGCTGGGCACGAACGCAAGATTGAGCCCACGAGCTGTTTCCACTTTTCTTCTCCTTCTCTATTTTCCTTTCCTATTTCTCCCTTATCCTTATTCCTTTCTCTTATTATTTCATGTGTGTAGGTGTGTATATATTATAAACATTTACACAAGCACTTATATATATATATTCCCATGATTCTCACTCATGAAAATATTTATTCTATTATACTTGTGTAAATAAATATATACACACACATGTTTCCCGAACTCTATTATTTCATGTGTATTTATATTGTGAATACTTATACAAGCACATATATGTTCCCATGACTTTTATCATCGAGAATAACTATTTATTGTGCTTATAAAAATATTCATACATATATTTATACATGTGTCTTGATACACGTGTGTGTCGGTAGTTAATATTCCCGAGATAAATTTGTAATTCATTCTCATGCAGAATTATACTTCCATAATTGAAATCTAAAACTTACCTTGCATCCTTGGCCATCATAAAGTTCAACAAGCAACAAGCATGGTTTCCTATTTTCTATATGGTGAGAGTTTAAATGCGGGTTTTTCAAAACGAGGGTTTCGGTTTAGCGGGAAAAATAAATCAAGTTTTAGTTGTTATTCGAAAAGTTCAAATTTTTAGTGAATTTTAAAAATGATGCAAAAACACGGGTGTTACATTAGCATAATATTATTTTTCTTTTTATATCCTGTATCTTCTCTTTTTGCATGAGAAAATTTTGTGTAGAGATTATCATGATGAAAAATAGTTGGAGTGATTATTTGGTGGATGGAATGGTGCATTTTTTTGTGCGCAATTCTCGGTGTGAGAGTTGGCATATATTTTGTGAGTGTACGTGAATTTAAGTTCTTTGGAGTATGAAATTCTCTCAACATAAATCTCAAAACTTGACAAAACTCAATGCAAGTGTGAGTAGCTATTTGTGTTAGTTCATGTCAAGAGTTATCAGGCTTTGATAGGAATTTCTTTATTCAACCTGGAGCATGGTCAATTTTTGAGTTTTTGAAAAGATAAATATCAAGTCTTATTACAAGAGAGAGTAAGTTTCAACATCCTACTATATCTCATAATTCAATTACTTAGATGAAATGTGCTCTCTATCATGTAGTTGCTTCACAAAGTGTAGGATATTAGCTAGGAATAAAATGTATGCAAATTATGTAACAATTGGTAGACTAGAGATGGAGAAATTTATTTTTGGATCAAGTTTATTATTATTTTTTGCATTATGAAGAGGAGATATGAATGACAAATCAAAAAAAACTAATGTCAAATTTTTGCGTCTCCCCACACTTGTTTTGTACCTACTCCCTCTGTCCCTTTTTAAATGTCGCTGAGGAGATGGCACGGGAATTAAGACAAATCTGAGCACCCTAGTAATAATGATCAGTTTTGTTCAGTTTTCTTTTTTAGTAGGGACTGTGTGGTGGAGAGACTGCCACGGTGAAGATCTCTTGTTTGGTTTTGGCTAATTAGTGACACCTAAGGACTAATCTCTCAATGCTAAGTGTTTGACATGATTGGAGATTGGTGCGTGCGGGGGGTTGGTGCAAGGTGATCATAGAGGATGGATCGAGGTGATCAAAAGTTGATCAAGCATGCAACTTCGGTGGAGTTTGAAGATCAAAGGTCCCAAGGCAAAGGTATAACCATAGGGCTTTTGATTTCACACCCAAGACACCATAGAGGGTGTGGGTGGTTATAGGATCGATAAGCCGTACTATAAAGAGGGGAAAACTTTTTCGTACATATCGATTCTCACGTGCCTTTAGGTTTAAGTCTCATATGCATGCATTCTAACCTAAAGTGCTAACTCCGTCCTTGGTGGAAATGGTTTCGAAAATGTTAACACATGGTGTCGAGGTGTTCTTGGGCGTGTCGGCAACAAGAAACAAGTGGCCGGAGGAGTCGGTTTGGAGCAAAGCGAAGGAAGGCGGCGAAAACGGCGTTTTTCCTAGGCTCGGCGTGGCCAGGGCCTTGTGGCCGGACTTGGCCCGGTCAAATGTGGCCGGGGGCGCTCGGTGCGTGCGTCTGGCGGCACATGTTCGGGGGGTCGGGCGTTGGCCGGGTGACCGGACGCCCGACGGAAGCATCCGATGCTGGCCGCGGACGCGATCGATCCGGATCTTGTGACCGGGCGCTGCGAGGCGGTCGTGCGGGTCGGTTCGGCTTGTCGGTTGTGGCCGGACCCACCCGGCCGGACTCAACTGGCGAGTCGGTCGATCGTCGATCGGGCCGCGCCCAGTGTGTTTTTCCACCCTTTCCACCACATTTAGTGGTGTGGCCTATATATACCACCTTGGGCGCCACTTGCTCTCTCTCTCTTGGTCATTTTGATTCACTCCTAACATCTTTGAGCAAGCAAAAGCAAGCCTCCCTCCTCTCTCATTCTTGATTTGAGCTTCATTCTTGAGAGAAGAGTTGATCCTAGTGCATTGCATCGAGTTCTTGCATCTAGAGACACTTGGGGATCGTTGTGAGATGGTGGATTTCCGTTTCTCTTGGAGGCACCGCTCCTAGCCGACTTGGTGAAGTGGTGGAGGCGTTGGCAAGAAGAGGTGATTGTTTCTTGGCCACCTCCGGTTGATTTATGAGAGGATTACGCACTCCTGCGTCGGAAGACAAAGTGCAAGGAATACATTGCTCGTGCTTTGGGTACCACACTTGTTGAGTGGTGTGTTGAGGCTAGCAAGGGCACCGCCTAGCTCAAACACCATCCTTTTGTTAGTCGGCACAACCGGAGACTAGCTTGTCGGTGTACAAGTGAACTTCGGGTGAACAAATCGACTTGTTCATTGTCTCGACTTGTGGATCATCACCTTCGTGTGATTGATAGCTTTTCTTCTTCCTGGTGATTGGTTGACATCCTCTACACATCGGTATAACAAGCTTCTCACTCTTGCATTACTTTCCGAGTTTACCTTGAGTAGAGAGCTAGCACTTGCTTGTGTAGGTTGTTCTTGCTAGCATAAGGACCATATTAGGATTGCTCATTAGCTAGAGTAGTGATATAGACCTTGTGTGGACTAGAGATCATAGAAATATTTAGTCTTGTCACTAGAAGGCTTGCTTGACCATTAGAGCTAGTGCAAAACCAGCTTTTCTGTAGTGTTTTATACTAATCGGTTTGTTTAGTTGAGCTTGTAGAAAAATTTTATAGGCTATTCACCCCCCCCCTTCTAGCCATCTAGGACCTTACACACGGTAGGAGGGCGATAAAATTGTTGCGTTTGGCGGCACTAGGGCGAGATGCAGGGCCTAAGCTACGGATAGGCAACGGCGGTTGATACAGGACAAAGATGCGGTCGCCTAAACGACATTTAAAAAGCGGGCCGGAGGGAGTATCTTTTTATTTTCATTTTGCACAAGGAGGCAAAAACAAGTGGAAACATACAAATATTCCAACAATAATCTTTATTGAATTATAATAAATTGCTTACAGTAGGCGCATGATGTAATTCAAACATGACAAAAAGGGGAATAATGAAAATAAAACTTTGATGCGCCTAATTTATTTGGATGAGGGAGGTGGTGCTCTATGTGGGTTTCTTGAGAGCATGTGCCACCTTTGCTGCATTAGCGACACTAACGAGCTTAGCATTGAAGCTACGATGAAATTTCTTAAGATTAGTTGCCTCCTACTTCTTTGACAAGCCCTTTCGCTAACCCGTTGAGAGAGTTCACTCTAGCGTTGAGCACAGCTAGGGAAGGGGTTATGTGCAACAAGCTACTACTCTTAGTGCGGCTCTCAAAAACATTTGGAGCCTTTCTAGGAACAGTCCGTGGGATTCTCATTGGAGCGCTTGAGGATGTTGTCGTCGGGGTTGGAGCCTTGCCAGGTTTCCTCATGAGACCCTTCCCACGCCCTCCATTAGGCAAGTCTATTCCCACAAGGGTGTGGGAACGACTTGCATTTGTGGTGCGAAGGGACGAGGTGTTGCTTGATGAAGATCATTTCCCGACTTTACCTACTTGATGTCGATCGCCCCATCGTAGGCCTTGGAGGGAGATTGTTGGCGTTTCCGAGTGCAACCACCAATTAGGCGACAACACTAGAAACGTCGGGTAGCATTTCCTAACAGCATCACTAGGAATGGGCTTAAATTCCATCCCTAGCAATGTCACTAAGAACACCGACCAACACTTTGTAACCCTGTACTTAGGAGTAGAGTGTGGATCCACTCCTAACTATCACGCTAGGAGCGTTGTGCCTTCATCCCGCAGCATCATTACTAGGATCGTAGACCCTAATAGTGACACTATTGGATGGCGGCTGATAGATCTTGGCCATAACATGTATTATCCGCAAGCGCACAGATCTATCGTTGCAACATTTTACCTAGAAGTACTATCAAGTTGTCGTATTTATATTTTCCCAAAGGATGATGTATAAGAGTGTAATTGTTGCTTTTGAAAAGAGTCATTGTAAGGAAAATGGACCTTGGCCCATTTATATGGATTTTAGTGTTTGAATGACCAACATGACCAAATGAGACTAACGAGTTTACAAGTGTCTATTTTGTAGTCTCACAGGATGCAAAACATGACTTGGACCAAGGTGCATAAATTTCGAAATTAATCATAGTCAAGGCATGAAGGTAGGACCAATCCCAAAGCAAAGATCGCAAAGAAAAGAAAGTTTCAAGCATCGGGCGCCCGACCCGGTAGCGTCCAACAGTCTTTGAAAGTGAACAAACAGCAAAAGTGATCATTTGTATGCGTCGGACGCTAAGACTGAATTGAGGTGTGTCCGACGCAATTTCACCATAGCGTCCGATGACCAACTTGAAAATCGCGCCAAGATTTGGATCCGCGCGCCGTCTGCTGATATAGAGGCGTCCAGACGGTCGGCAAGTGGCGTCCGGCGATGGCATGTTTACGTAGCTTCTCTAAAGCGCTTCGGCGCTCTTGCGTGCGGCGTCCGGCGAATGGCGGCGGCGCGTTCGGCGTGTGTGTTGGGATGTGTCGCGACAGCGGTCGAATTCAAAGCGGCAATGGTCGAATTCAAAGCTGCTAGCGGCGTCCGACGGTGGTGGCCCTGGTCCGTCCGGTGGCCGCGGCGGCGCGTCCGGCGCTCACGTTTCTTTGGCGATGAGGGGCAACGACTATATTCTCATTTGGGCCTATATATACTTCACCCAACCGGCCAAATGAGAGGGGAGAGAGTTGAGGATCATACCAAAGGTGTTGAGACACCATTTTAGAGCTCTCCACTTGCATAGTGCTTCATGAAATATTCGGTGATTAGCATAGGTGTGTTGCGAAGTGCTTAGGTTAGTTAGACCACCGCTATATGTGCTTGCTCTAGGCTTAGACTTAGTGTTGAGTGAGATTTGTCAATCTCAAGAGTTGTACATCGGAGGGAGGCTCGAAGTCTTGCGAGACCACCCAACAGCGTTTGTGGTGTAGCCGCCCTTGTGTACCAAAGGGAACAAGGCTGCGGCAATTGTCGGAAGCTTGATAGTGAAGGCGGCGGGGAGCATCGGGGAAGGCTTGCACGAGGGGGCCGTCGGAGACCCACTTGCCCATGGGGAAGGCCGAGGCTATCCGCGGAGTTACCCAACGGGAGCTTGGCCCTTGCGAGGGCTCCAACGAGGGATTAGGGGAAGCTTGCGGTTCTCGATACCTCGGTAAAAATATCGGAGTCATCAACGGGAGTTTGCATCTCTATTTCACTTTACCTTCCGCATTATTTACATTCTAGCTTAGTCAATAGGCTAGTTGATAGGATTAAAACCTAGGGTGCAAAACTTTTTGTCGCGGTAGAGATAGCAACACACCTAGCAAAACCATAGTTGCACATAGATAGTTTTCTTTTTTACAACAGGTTTTGACTAGGTGAAGTTGGAGGCCACAGTTAAAACTTTTGTATTTGTCACGATTCCCTTCATGTCACACAATTTATACTTTGACCAAATTAAGTTATATAAAAAAATACTGACATTCGTTGTATAAAATAAAGTGTCATTCGATTAATTGTAAAATATATTTTTGTAATGAACTTTATTGGATCGAAGACACAGATGTTAATACTATTTATTATACAAACTTAATCAAATTTAAACTAGTTTGACTAACAAAAATTCCAAGTTATATCTTTTCATGGACTTTAGGGAGCACGTAAATTATTGTGGACCCGAGACAAATACAACAAACACACTCCCCAACCACACCAAACAAATACATGAGAGACAAGCACGTGGTGACACGCCACATGAGGCTGCAGACTACTACTGCCGGCTACTCGCTACCCATGCAAATACAAATACATATTCCTCCCCCACGTCCAAGACGAAATGGCATCATCTACCATCATTACATGTGCCTTCGAATCCAAACATTTTGACGGTATATATAGTATATATATACATATACATGCACATGGATCTACCAAAACGAGGCACCTTTAGCTCTTAGGAGTATTATTTTGAGTCCAAAACATCTTCAAATTCTTCAGACCAATGATGTCGAAGGATAACTTGTACCGGACAGAAAATCTACCAGTACATTGGACGTATCATGTGTGGTAGCACTTTCTATCCTTTTCTTTCTAAGTTGGGTCTCTTTTGTGACGGTTCTTGTAAATGCGCTTTCTGAAAGCTATCATGTTCAGTCTACTCACCTGGCCTGTCTTGCGTACGTACGCTATACTGCAGCCACGCTTATGATTACCAGTTACCACCATGGACAAGTGGATATATATACACCATGCATGACACCAAAGTACCAAACAGTAGAAATGCATGCTTTTTGGGTCATATGTCTTGCTTTGTTTTTATGTCTGCTAAATACATCTCTGAAAGTTCAGATTACCCCTCTTATCATTAAGATCTCTCTTTGATAGATTCTCATTCAAGGGCTAGGCGTCATTTTAGCAAAAGACAATCTTATATAAAGAAAAATTGTAATAGAGATGATGGAATGCAAGTCTTTAATTGTTTTTGTAATAACAAAAGTGCATCGATCCGACACTCATTTTGATTGTCATGTTGCAAGAATTATTTTGAGACTTGTCCATGTATATGATCACCAAATAGCATGAAAGTTTTACGAGGAGTTTGTCTTCAACATGTTGATCACAAACAAGGATCTCAGTTTGTGTGGGAGCAATTGTAATTTTAGTCTATTTGGTTGAGGAGAAATGATGTGTGGTATTTGACAAAAGGAGATTATATTCTTATTCGTAGGTTATTGTCAGGACCACATTACAGATACCGTTTTTTGACCATTATCCAAAAGAAAAGTACCAAACTAACTGAAATCTCTCTGAATATATATAAAGGTTTGAGTTGGGTTTTTGGACTAATGCTTCTGGAGGCTTTCTCTCGGTCTCGATCTCCCGTGCACTGTCCTAGAGAAGTGATAACCTTTGCGTGCAGCCATCGCTAAATCATGCGGCCAAAGTTGCAGTGGAACCGTGGCCTTTTGCTGCGTGTCCTGCTACCCCTCTCTTTGTTCTCTTTGTCCCCTGCTGCTGGCCTGTGTCTGTGTGTATACGATACAGCCGAGTGGGTTTCGCTTTCTGAAGGGTAAAAAGATGCCCACACACTGCCTGCCTCCCTGTATTTCACTTTCTTGAGAAGGTAAAAGGTTCAGCGGCTTTAAATTAAAACGATAGACATGGGAATGGCTTCCTGCAAGGAACAGCCATCCACGTCTCTGAATTTGTTCCCCGCCATCTGATCTCTGAATCGGCGGTCAAGATTTCCTGTAGCCGCTCCAGCTTCCGCGGTTCTGTCCAGAATCCATTCTCGGGTCCGGCTCCCTCTCTATAGATCGCAGCTTCAGCAAGAATCCGGACTCAACTTCTTAGAATCCGCCTCGTCAAATATATACTCAGCTCCTCTCCTGCTTCAGCTTCTCATTGTAGATATTTTCTTTTTCCTCCGCCCCTCTCCCCGTCGTTCTCTCCGTCTCGCCCGACACGGACACGGACGCCCAGCCCCCCGCGGCGGCGGCGGCGGCGCCCGGCCCTCCTTCTCCACCTCCGCTCGTCCTCCTCCACTCCCTCCCTCCCCTTCCCTCCTCGGGTAGCGGGAGGTGGAAGGCCATGGCGTTCCTTGCACGAAACCCGCGCCGCGGATGGTGGCGCCACGATCCCATGGGCGGCCGCAGCCATGGCTACCCCTCCACCATGGACACTGCCGCGGGCTGGGCCTCGGGTGCTGCCCTGCCGGCTCCCCCTGGGCTGTGGCCCCCCCTCCTTCTACCTCCCGTATCATATTGATTTACAAACCCTAGCTCACCCTCCCTCGATTTTTCTTGTGTTTTTGCTTCCCTCTCTTTCCCCCTCTAATCTGACTGTCCAACTCTATCATGCTGCCAAATTTAGTCTGAGCATATGTCCAAGTCTATGATTGTTGCAAATTTAGTCTGAGCATATGTCCAGGTCTATGATTGTTGCAAATTTAATTTGAGCATTTGTCCATGTCTATGATGATTCAATTTTAGTCAAAAGCATATATATTCCTGTGTAGAAATTTAGCATGTGTCCCTTATGTGCATGTTGAATTACTATTTCTTTGAAGCTCTATGTTTCTGGACATATACAATGATGTTTGTTGTTTCCTGTTCTTGATCTGAGGCGTTGGACAAATGTGATGATTATTATTATTATTGTAAGATACTACACTACAACTGAGTGGACATATGCAATGATGCCTGTTATTTCTGTTTCCTACCTGAGGCAAGAATTGAGACAGTGGACATATGCAATCATGGCTGTTATTTGTGTTTCTTACCTTACGTGAGGCATGTGCAATGATGTTTTGTTATTCTGCTCTAAACCTCAGGCATGATGCATGTGCGATAATATTTTATTTTGTTTTGCTATATCTGAAAACCTCAGGCATGAGCCTAAATCTTTTTTGATTTCTGCTCAGTTGTTTTTCGAAATCTCAGGGCACTGTGGACATGCCCATCCATGAAGGTAACAGGATTACATATTTGTTTAATGCATTTCCTGGTGCTATAGATAGTACTAAAACACATTGATGTTCAGTACACTAATTCGTACAACAATCATAAGATATTTGTCCTTACATGACAGCACAACATGCTCCTCTTGTCATTTCAATAGTTTCATCTGTAATTTATATAGCTAATTTCCAACCCAGCCGGCAACTTGCATATTTACTCGGTACTGTAATATTATTATCGAAAAAATATGTCTTCCTTACATAATCATTATAGGACTACCCACTGCATATTTTTTTTCCAACAATAATCGTAACCACAATAATTTTCAGTGAGGCTAAACCAAATTCAGGTTACCTCATGGTCAAACAATAAAATTGAATTCTTTAATTCCACCACCACCTAGGTCCGTCAAAATGATTTAGATTGACCATGATGATCTTATTCTTTTACCCAGTATACCTCATTCAGACTTAGCTAAACCATCTTTTTTGTATATGAGCTGCATATACTTATTTTTTTTAGAAAAGGAAATGACCTGCACATATATGGTGTTTCTTAGGTTTTCTGAATCTGAAGCTTCTGCATGTTAGTTCAATGATACCCTTTGAATTTAACATGCCTGTGCCTGCTTTTTTTTTGACAGCCAGGTCACACTCTATTTGAGATAATTGTACCTTACATTAATGAGGATTCCTGCACGTAATCGAACAGTTTCAGAATATTGATGGCTATAAATGAAAACAAAGCTTTTATTGTTATTCCAAAATAGAAGACACTATGTTTTTTATATTCCTGATAGCTTCAATGCTCAGCCAAAATGTATTACACCTTGAATATGTACTTTCAGTTCAAAATATATTATTTGCTTGGCTGTTTCGTGTTCAAAATATGTACTTTCAGTTTAAAATATATTAATGACAGATGATTAGCCTAAGACATGGGTCTTCTTTGATACAAATACGACATCTAAATATGCCATCTTTAGCTACTCAGGCTCTCACCACCTGCTTAGCTTTAACAGATTCTAAATCGTCGTCTCTCTCTCTCTCTCTCTCTCTCTCTCTTCCATCCTGTTATATTTTGTGTAGTTTGGAGGTTGTAATAAGGGTTAACATTTTGTTTCCTATTCAGACTCTTAATTATGAGTTATGAAATTTCACCTTCTGATAGTGTTGCCTGTGATGATTTCCTTTTTTTTTTTGTCTATTCTCATGATTATCCTTTTTTTTTGATTTTCTCATGTTTAGAAAATATCTACTGCACTACTGCTGTCTCTAATCCTTGTATTTGATTTGCATCATTCATTCCATGACTTCTTTTGCATCTTTAGATAACTGCAGATTTTGTGTTGTCTGTTAGGTTGGGACAAAAGCAGGACTCTGCCAAACTGATTGGTCAAATTTCGGATATAGCATGCTCCAATGGTAAGATATTCACTCCATGTAGTTTTTAAAGCACATATTCCATTTCAATCTTAATGTCCTATGCCGCCGACGAAGCAACTTACTGCATAGTTTTAAGCAACTACTTCTTGATATTGATGCCTAAATTTGTGCATGCACAGTATTTCCATCAAATTCTTATAATGGAAGCAGATCACCTCCTACAACCCCTGTCCCCAATTATAGAGCACCTTAGTTATGAAACATAGCATATTTTTTACTTCGGTATGTCAGATCAGCATCCTACTCTTTTGTTAATTTTCCATTAGTGCTTGTGAGAACTCTTCCCCTGTCAAGTTTTGTGAAGCCAGTAGCGGATGCTTCCTTCACTCTTGCATTTTTGGTCTCTTCATGCTTACTTGACCTTCTACATATATAGATGGTATATGTGTGTCAGTTAGTGTTGCTTTGTAGGCTACATCCATAATCATAAAACATGGTTTCAGCTATCTTTTTAATATGAAAAGCACGCTATGCCTACAGATGTTATTGTTTTTTTAGTATCTGAACCTAGACGAATACTTTCAAAATTCTTGATTGTATTATGTGACCTTAATTTACCGCAAATTAATGTTACCCAATATTCCTTTTGTAGCTTCAACACTTCCCAAAGAATTAGATTGGATGTGCATTGACATTTACTAGAGTCATTATCAAGGTACATTTTAAATTTTAAAAAAGCTGTAATGTTTCCAGATTTTCAAAGCTTCCACGTTTACAGCCTTTCTGTTTGGTCCAGGCAGTTTTCTTCACTTAGCTAATGTCACAGAGTTTGTCAGACGAGTTCCCTGGCTTTCAAAAAAGTATGCCAGTTTACTCCTTCAGGTAATGCTATTTGGCAATTTTACAGCACAAACAGAGGATCCTCAAGAACCAAATCAACTCTGCCCTTTCTCATTATCTTTTTCTATTCAGTGTGACATGAAAATTTCCTCTGCACTAAATAGCGTATGTATGTATATATGTATGTATCTTGCGGAAGGCCAAGCTTATTCGTTGATCATGGACGCTGTTTAAAAAGAAAGGTAAGACCTCCGAGTCCACGGACTGATTGTAGCTGCTATATATGTGAACCTTGCGTATGTAAATTTAGATCAACTGATATATATTTGTAAGTTCTAATATCTTGCCACTTGCATTATTGTAGATTTGTCATTGCTCTCTGCACCCTCATCCAGAGTACGCCAAAATCTTACCAGTTACTAACTTTTAACATTTCAGATGTATGACAAACCACAGAATGATGTGCCAGAGTACAGAAGCAAAAGGTATATTTTCAAACTGCCCATTCCTCATAGCTAAAATGCTATTGTTAGAGGAATAGCTACTGAAACAATTTCTTTTGCTCCTCTCTCTCTTTTTTTTTTTTTTTTGAATTTTCACCGGGGGGGAGGCGCTCCCCACCTGAATTATATTCAAGTGCCCTAAAATGGCTGATAACCTCATTTTTTGAGGAAAACGAGGCCAAACCACATCCGGATTAATTGTGGGAAACCGGACTAAAACCGTACAACGACCTCGAACTGAGGCAAGGGTGTGGCTAAACCACAAAGGAGACAACAACAACAACAAGCTCTCCGGCATTGGAGAGAGAGGTGGCTAACCACAAATACAACAAAGAAAGAGAGAAACCTAGCTCAAGCGAGAGAACTCTGAAGACGAGGCCGCAAGGCGCCCACGAGCATGACGTGCCCCCTGCCCGAAGCGGCGTACTCGCCGCTTTCACCATCGCCGTAGTGCCCTCCACCACTCCTCGTAGCTCACGCGCGCTCCACGGGGGTGGAAGGGGACTAAGAGTGACGGCGAGCCCGGCAAGCGAAGGATCGGCGGACACGACGACCTCCCATCGAACCGGTGGTGACATCCTCCGGCACATCCGGGCCCACGTACCACCACCCAACGCCGACCCGAGGGGAGGAATCCGTGGGGGGATGGCGGCGGCGGTGGAAACACCACCCGGCATTTGATATTCGGCACCACCGGGGAGACCGTCGGCGGAGCGGCGCCAGCGGGGGCACTCGTCAGCGTCGGCGACGCCAAACAACCGAGGCCAAGAGGGGCGACAACAACACGGGGGAGAGCACACGGGAGAAACACAAGACCACGGCACGAGCTGGACTCTCTCATCCACGGGCGCCCTCAAGAGGGTCACGGCATCGACCATGTCGCCGCCAGCGACTCTAGTAACTAGAGCTAGGCATTCGCCCCGAGGAGATCGAGAAACCCGCAGGTCATAGAGTTGGGAAATATCGACGCCCCCAAGGAGGTGAACGGGCGCCAAAAGCGTCGTCGTCAATCGCAAAGACGAGTCTTGCACGGCTTTCGCCAAGGCTCCCAAACTCATGGACCCAAGTTCATCGATTAGAGACCAAACCTGCCCGGCGCCGGAGGGACGGCGGGTGAAAACGGGCGAGAGGGTAGAGAGACGCGTCGCCCGCCGCCCGGCAAGCCAGCGGCGAACAACACGCGTTCACAACCCGGCGGAGAAGAAACCCCGCACGCTGCCCCGCCGCCGGCTTGCCAGCGGCGAAGCGCATGCACCATCTCTGGCGACATCGTCGGTGGCCTGGCGCACACGCGGTGGGGGTGCGGTGCCGCGACGCCCGGGCGAGATGCCTGGTCATTGCCGGCGACTGGGCTTTCCGGCCGCCATGCCTGACCGCCACCTCGTCGCGGCAGCTCCGCAAGCCAGAGTCTCGCAGCCACCCAAGCCGGAAGTCGAGGATGACGGGGCGGAAGCGGATGGGGACCGCGAGGCGCACCACACGGGCAGCCCCTCGGCGGGGGAAGCCGACCCCGCCGTCGCGCGCCCGGCCTGGGCGGAACCGCCCGGAAAAGGGAGGAGGCACGGGGCCGCGCAAACCGGCCGGACGAGAGGGCGTGGCGGATCGGGTGGAGGAAGGTCGAGAGCTGCCCGAAGACGGCGACGCCGTCTTCAACCTCCACGGCCTTGCCGCCACGGGGCGGGAGGTGCGGCCCCACCGGGCGGATCGGTGGGGGCCGGGTGGATCCATGGCGGGGGAGGCGGATCGGGCCGCCGGCTAGCCATCGTCGCGGCGCGCACCGATCGCGCCGACCGCCCCGCGAACGCGGCATCACCGACGCGGCAGGCCCCTGGAAGAGCGGAAGCCCCGCCACACGCCATCTTAGGGGTCCGCGCGGGCTTCCCCCGGTCCCCCTCCGGCAGTGGTGAGGGGAGGGGAGGAGGTGGAAGGCGCTGCGGCGGTGGCTAGGGTTGGCGCCGCCGAGTCGCTGTCTTGAGCGACGAGCAGCAGCGAAAAATGATGTGAGTGTTCTCTTGCTCCTCTCTCTCTCTCTCTCTCTCTCTCTCTCTCTCTCTCTCTCTCTCTCTCTCTCGCATTCAACAGAATAGCTACTAGCCAGGTATGAAATCTGCATGATGACATGAGCAGTCCCATACATGCAATTAGGGTGCCCTTTATTGTAACTGATAGTGTTCAGTTCTTTGATCCAAAACAAATGCAGCCTAGATATTAGGTTTCATAGTCCTTCAAGTTTTCTAATCTTGTTTTGTTTAATTTTTGCAGCCTAGATATTACTTTTCAGATTGGATATGTATACAAAACAAATGCAGCCTCCTACTTTGGTGAGTTCTTCCCCGGTTCCTCTTGTTTACTCCACACCCTCCTAAGACCTGTACCTGAATTTTGATTTTGCGTCTCTTATCACAGCTACGAGCCACAGATGTTCGATGCTTTGTATGGAACAACTACTTTTCGTGGGATCTGGATGTTCAATTTGCACTAATGATATGGTACTAAAAGTTTTGCCCTTGTCAGCCAATTTTTCCCTCTACTCATTATCACACCCACCTACTTATTATTCGATATTAATATTGCTTCAATATGAATTAGGTCATGGAAAAGGAGAATGCTTAGTTTGCCCAAGTTTTTTTTTTTGACCGTAAAAGACTGAGGGAGATCCCCGCATTGCCCAACTTACTCTGCTGTAAAACTGAATAGTTTCTGCCACGCTATATGTGATATCTTATTTTGGTATATGCTTCTCGTATGTTGATTAAACCTTGGGCAGTTCTATCTTTATATCCACTAATTAAAGCAAACTCTTCTTTTCCAAATTATGGTGAACACTTACTATATGTTCTTTCATGCCCTTGCTATGCCTGTCCTAAACAAGCCTTGCACAATACACTTTCTTTTGTACATACGGTATCTATTATGTAGTTATAAGACTTACCTATCGAATAGTGATACTATTTGAAGGAAGTGTTCATGATTGTGTATGCAACGTTTGATTTGATCTTGTCTTTTCTTGCTTAGGATGTCAGCAGCCTGACCAACTTCAATACAGCGGCATCGTTCGCCTCTTTCTTTGCCAAAATTGCTGTTAATTTAGAGTATGTTAGAAAAGCAGATCGGGTTATATCTTGAATCTAAAGTGTATGCAACAGAAGTATCGATTATAGTTTTGACAGATGCAAAGCAAACTTTCTTGTATAGTTCAGTACAGATAGGCACCGTCATACGACAGGTGTGGAGCAAGCAAGGAGACCAATCCTATATTTGGACATTCTGTGTTTGGGCTGCAAATTTTTCTCTGAGACCAAATGGGTCCTTATCATGTACAGTATGTCCTCTGAAAAGCGTATCAATGTGAGGAAAATTCAGAGATAATAATATTTTTATAGTCTTGCTGCTCACTTGACATCTTCCATAGTGTTCATTTCTTTTATAAATTTGTTTCATTGATCTTTCTGATACTCTTTGAGAACTTAATTTCCTTTCTGCTTCCACGACAAGCCCTACAGCTAGGGGCCTATAAATAGCATATTTACTTCCGTAAAAAAACAATATATTTACCACTTTCGTATGGCCTGAAACCATTGTTTGTGCTCTGAAAAATAATTGTTAAGAGAAGAAACATATCAATTGTTTAGTTCATCTTCAGTCTTGCATGGGCGGCGTTGCGCCCACTCCACTAGTTACTCATATATAGCGTCGATTTTTTGCAGACACGCATACATAATGTTTTCGTGTAGTAGAAGTTCAGAGTATGTACGACGTGAACTGTATGGATAATCTCACAAAGATATAGGCAGGCCGCAGGCTTTATATAGGCATTCCCTGTATAATGATACCTACATTTTAGGTTCTAGAAGAGCAGGCCCATGGATGGTTAGGTTTGCTATAAATCACGTCATCGGGTTAGGACCTTTCCCTCTCCGTCTCTCATGATCACACAGTAGATGAAAGAAGTAGAACAAGTAGACACAAGATAGGAGACTATTCTTTATTCATTTGAATATATTGGTCATTACAACCTGAGCTCCCACATATATATAGTCTGTCAAGGTCTAAGAGTTTCGGTAAGAGCCCACATACGAACGGACTAGGATTAGGATTCCTCCTTCTCCTTTCCTTCTAGGATAGAGTCCGTGTGTTTTAACACAACCCTTGAGGGCGATTACCACGATATGCATATGCCTCATCAAAAACTCCATCCGAAAACCCAAAGTGAGAAAAAACGGTTCTTGGAGAAAAGAGTACATCGCATTCGTTAATTGCATTGCACATGTTGTCTCATAAAAAACCTTGTGTGAGAAACCTTCGAGTAAAAACTCATATAGGAAAAAAAGAGTACAACATTTAACCTTCTTGGTCATATATTCTTCGGGATATACTATTCTTCATGAATAGGTATTGATCTTCATAATTTATGCATAAACTTTTGTGTTTTTTAACAAATATGATCTACTTGATCTTTGTAATTCTAGTGGTTTTTACCTTAAAGGCGAGGATTCAATAAAATATGTTCCCCCTCATAAAAAGCCAAACTTTGAACTTCATTGTTCAAACCACACCTTTTCATAAATGTGTGTAAATAAAAGTTAGCTTATAATTCTTCTATGAATTATATGGGAGGAATATGCTTCATGCATAATGACCACCAATTAGTTGTGCAAAACAAATAAATATTATCCTTCAAAGAAATAGATCCTTTCGAGAGGATTATGGGGGTAAATAAATTAATATTCAATATCTTCTAGATAGTGTATCAAACTTATACTAGAGTTTAGATACTTATAATTAATCCTTAGTGGATTTTCAAATTGTATTCTATAAATCTTGAGATTTTGATTGTACAAATCCGGTCTTGCATTTGGCATTTAGGGGATAATTCAATTGTCAAAACCACCATTATTCTTATACCTTATATGGTATATAGAGGATATTAACACTACATTGCTAGCTTTTCATACACTTTCTAAGTGTTTTCGATGACACCTTCATGATGTTTAAATCCCTCATTTTATTTCTCTCGGGTCTATATTCACTTCAAGGATGAATGGTGCTTATTCAAGAATTGACTGGTAAATCCTTCATGGATTAATTCATTCTTAGTGAATTAATAATTCTCTTCTATGAGATACATTCTCTCTTGCATGAGAGATGAGTGATATACACAATGACATAGTATTATTCACTATAAAATCATTCAATGATTGTAATCCTTCTAGGACATGCTCTTCTTGAGACTTGAATTTTCATTCGGGAATATATACCTTAGACTTTAATACTTAGTATGAGATTTCTACAAGTTGTGATTTACATTCTTCGAGAATTATATGGATTTTCATAATCCACTAATTAACTGCATATTCGATATTCATTCATTTCATTTGCCGAGATATAGCGAGAACATTCATTTCTTCTTAATAGGAGATTCAACCTCAATTGCATTCTTCATTGACCCGATATAATCGCTACAAGCGACTTTGCCATGAACTTTGTTTTCCGGATCCGGGTTCTCATAAGAGAAATATTTGCAATTATAGAGGTAATGTTGTCGACAATTATTTCTTTCTCCCAACACTCTCACAATATGAGAGTATTCTATCTCTGTCATTTCCCAAACAAGAGATGGTATATTGTTCTGCATACCCAACACCAGTGAGGTGTGCGCTTATTGTGTTGGATGTCATCTTCATGATGATCCTCTTCATGAGGTGCTTAACCTTCGTGAGGCGTTCTCTTCACGAGAATGGAGGAGTTCCGTTTTTTTTTTCTATTTAACGTGTATACACTAAACTAGAACCCCACAGGCGTCCCCCAGTAGATTTTAGATTGATAGTATATAACATTTAGTTTACTACTAGTAAACACAACTTCCGGGTTTATAACTTCAAGTTACTCCTCTCATTTTAAAAATATCGGCATATGCTGCGCCCGGCTTCACAAGAGCATTAGTCAAACTATTGTACGACTTAGTGTGTGATACTATTCTGCTTCAAGCTCAAGGAATATTTTCTCTTAAGATCATTTTCCTTCTATGGAAATAATATTTGGCATTCAAAATATAGGCTCTCTCTCCCCCTAATGCCAATATTAGATCAATGATAGCATATTTCAAAATATATCCCCTATCATGCGCTTAATTCAAATTCATATATCTCCAACTACAAGTGGAGGCCCATTTATGTATGCTATGATTAAATTTATGGGAAATATTCACACACATATTTCAATATGGGGGTTATTATTCACTATGCGTGACTAGAATACTTAAAGTGCACTTGAGAATGTTCAGCATTCCTATAAATTTTGGGATGTTCTCCCCTTAATATGCACAAAACATAGTTTAGAAAAACTATTTCATTCTCTAGCTTCTTTATTAATCAGCCTAAAAAATTGATCCAAGTACTCATAAAAAAATTGATCATACACTTTAAATGTATTAAATATGCAACATTCAAGTTCACATGGAATTTTCTTCTAGAATTTTCTAATTGCCATCAATGCAAAAATCCCTTGATGCCTTTTCTTCATAATAAATCCCAAATCATCATAATTGTGTTATCCAATATCTTAGTTCCACATCTATTCATCCCATCAAATAGGTTAGTCTCCATTGAGCAAAATTTCATAATCTCACTCCCCACGATCTTAGGTCGCTCGGCCCTAGACCAATCTATTGCTTATGCATACGATGCATTGAAAAGCAAATCATTCCTTAGTTCAACGAGAACCATATAGGCGTAGCATGCTAGCTACCATTTTGATTATGAGGGAAGCGTAAAGATATAGCTACTAGCTACAACTATAGTTTGCTATGCTAATATTCATGTAAGAGTGAAGATAGTTGCGACTCAATGAGATACACATGCGTGTGTAATATGAAAAAATTAGTATTCGATCTAACATAATAGATAACAACAAAATGCAAAGCTACAAGCTTACTTGCAATTAGTGCAATAGAGAAAGTTAACTCGGCCAAAAAGGGACGCGAGCAGAACTTCAAGTCCCGATATATGCACTTAAAGATTGATTTAGGAAGGTTATGCCTATTAAAATATTAGCCACATTTTCTTATGCCTTTTGCCCAAAATTCCTCGCCCTTTTATGCCATGACTACTTCAAGTAGTGATTTGCTTCATGCATCATCTATGAATAGTCACTTCTAATGCTTCATAGAATCCAATCATACTTCTAGTATTCATTGATTATGGCACAAAAATTCACATATCCATTGTACTATTCGGTGTACAACAATATACTTAGGGTGGGATATAACTTAGTCTTGGACTAAAAAATAAATACTTAGGATTATACAATTTCTTGGCTACATCAATCTTTCCAAGATCAATTAATATGCCAAGTATAGTCCAATTATCTATGTGCTTTTGGAAAATCCAGTTTCTCTTCTACCTACACGGTAGTAATGCACAAAGAACTATCACCTTCATGGTTAACTAAGGCTTCATTGTGGATAAAATTAATGCAAAATTTAATTTCATAGGCAATAGGCAAATCTGTTTATATGTTTAATATATAAACCTAATTTATTCCATAAGAAGTGTGTACATATTACTTCAAGTAATAACAAGAATTGCAACTAAGAATATTAAATATTTCATATTAGTCTTTAAGCTAACAAATTAACCATTAACCACTTAATTCAACATGAATTAAAACTTAATGCACCACCACCACTAATACTTCGGGATATAAACTTCAAAGATAATAAGCATATAAGCACATGATTTAAGTTCTTCAAGAGAAACTTTATATGTTCCAAATAATATACATTCTCGCGTGTCTTAACTTCTATACTTGACAAGCGGTAGCTTCATGCTTTATATTCAAGAGTTATAATATACCGTCACAAGCCTTCAAGGGGTGTAACATATATGCAAGCCATATATTTAAAATTATTGCAATCCATAATATCCTCGGTTCATTAAGTTGTCTAAAAATTTCAACTCAATTTCCATGAGTAATTTCTAATGGTAAAATCAAATACTTCAAGTATTACATTGCTCTTTGGTATTCTATACACAAGAGACACTTCTTCAAGAATGTAGATTGATATAATCTTATTTACCATCTTGTCTTATAGACATTTACAAAGCTTCAAGCTATTGTTTATAGAAACGTTAAGCATACAAGCTTTAAAATTCGACTTTCAATGCAATATGATATTTTATAATCATAATTTGGGATTTTACTCATGCAATGAGTCCCACAATGCATTTGTTACTTCTATCGGCCATATACTCATTCTAGAGAGTAATTCAAAATATATATACCGAGTTTACTACACTTCAATGGTATCAAAATATCTGCATGGATTTAATAATGACCGTAACAAAATAATTTTACTTTCGAGAGTAATTTTAGGATATTGGTTCTTCTTTTAAGGCATGCATATTAACATAACTTGGATCATGTGCATATAAGTTTACTACATGTAAACAGTAGCAAGGTGCAAAAAGGTAGTGGATGGTCATTCAAAATATTCTTAGAAGCATCCTAGCATTCTCCAGATTATGGTGCATGCAAATTTTCAAAATTAATACCTCAATCATTCATTCATCCCAAAAAATTCTATGCTAGGAAAAATAAATATGAGCCTCTTAAACATGATAAGTCTAAGGTCCGCGGGGATTTAGAGAGCTCATCGTACTATTAATAAAAAAACATGATAAACAAATGATTTCATGTTGTACACAAGATCTTATATATGCGGTATATAAAAATACAATGAATATGCATGAACGGAATGACTAGAGTTAATTATTCGAAAAACACGAAAAAACTCAATCTTCCAATAAGGGGGTCATTCAAAAACACCCAATAATATACAATTTCTAGAAAGTACAAGATCTATTCTGCGAGAATATATGAGATCATCCATAAAATCTACGAGGATTTAGTGGCTGGTATAAAAATTTCAGATTAATACAACCTTTCTTGTTTTTCTAGATTTATTAATCTCGGTGGCCTAATTTATACGTGCACCGATTTTGATCCGTTACGTATACGTAGTCCTGGTCCGTTAAGATCTTCGGCCTTTTCGAAAAAGTAGCCCGATTCATTGCGGATCAGCGGCGGCGGCATAGCTTATGTTTTTAACCCGAGGGCGGCAGGGCGTTCGATCGGCGGCGCCAGCATGCATGCTAGTTGGTAGGAGTAGTTGCTAGGGTACTCAATGGCCTGCAAGAGGCTTGCCGAGATCGCGGGCGGTGCGGAGATGAGTAACATGTAAGCCCAAAGCCGCGTGCGTGCAGGCGATTTCGTTAACCATAGTCAGATATTTGTAGGACTCTAAACCCCGCCCGATTCAGTCGGACGTGCTTATCCAGGCCGGTGCTCCAAAAACAGAATATAGAATATGCTAGTATAATTGTGACGTGCTTGTTGGCGCTCTACTGGAAAGCAACGATGGCTTCTATGCGTGCGGCTGACTTCAACGTGCCGACATAGTGTAGCTTCGTGACACGGCTTAGCTGCATGTTTAATTACCTTGATGACGCATACAGCCGATGCATAGTCCTAGTCACGTGCTCATGCAGGAGCCAAGGAGCTTGTTGCTGGCTACAGGCCAGGAATAAAGGAGCAGCGATAAATATGGCCATGTTTTTTTTTATAGGAACCCTAATACATCCGTAAGGATACTAAGACATTGTGTATGCATGTATATACTTCGAGTATATATACGTATATGTACTTCACATGTACAATCCTACATACATAGAATATATCGACCCAGCTCGATAGCGGATGCAATTCTTTCGTACCTTTGTTTCTTGAATTCTAGAAGAAGAAGCCGGCGTCGTAGGGCAGTTCGGCTGGGCCGTGGGGACTGCCGGCGTGACGATGAGTCGATGCGGTCTTGATTAGTAGCGGTGTAGAGGTAGCGATCCGTTCAGCTTAACAACGTCGGGGATGTCGGCGTCGTCGGCGTAGTTCGGGCGTCGGCGGCGTCGATCTTTGAAGATCGGCGTCGGCTTCAACGACGATGTCGACAAAGAGCTTGTCGTGCTGATAACGTGTTATAAATTACGCCGTCGGCCGGTTAGGACCTTCCCCTCTCCGTCTCTCATGATCACACAGTAGATGAAAGAAGTAGAACAAGTAGACACAAGATAGGGAGACTATTCTTTATTCATCTGAATATATTGGTCATTACAACATAGAGCTCCCACATATATATAGTCCTGTTAAGGTCTAAGAGTTTCGGTAAGAGCCCACATACGAAACGGACTAGGATTAGGATTCCTCCTTCTCCTTTCCTTCTAGGATAGAGTCCGTGTGTTTTACAACAAGGTTTTGCATGAATCAAGCAACCAGACATGCAGCTGATTGATGGCCAGTTTGCTCCCCAAAGTACACGTGGCTAAATAACTGCTCCCAGCAGATATAAACTATCAGTTTGTTAATATAATATTGCATCTAGCTAGCAAGAGAAAAGAGGCTCTCATATATACTTATAAAAACATATATAGGATTAGGTGCATGATACCTCATACTCCACAAGTAAATTTGACTCATAGAATCCATGCAAGTCAAACTATCTATATTTGACTAACTTTATAAGAAAAAAAACAAACATCTATGACACAAAGTGAACACGTTATGAAAATATATTCTATGTTATATATAATGATATACTAATTTGATGTCATAAATTTTGATCTTTTCTAAAAGTTTGGGCGAAGTTTACAACTGGTAAGCTACAAACTTTGGTAGGTGTAAGCATGCGTGCATTAGACTAGCGGAAGTGATTGATGCAAGATCTGATCTCTCTCTCTCTCTCTCTCTCTCTCACACACACACACACAAACACAAAGGAATAGGTATCCAATAAGCACATATTATAGTAATATTTTTTGTACTTCTTCCTCTCCTTTTGGTGCTCTATCCCCATTGAATTTTCTCACCTACTATACTAATTGGATTTGCTTGTGCATGAAAAGAGTGAGAGCTAGCTCGACCAGGACAGTGGGATCCTCCACTAGCTTAATTTGTTCAGGTAATAATATAAAATAGGTAAAGCTCCAAAATGACTATGGGTAGCATGTACTATAGCATCTCAATAAGCTAGTAGGTTATTAGCGTGAGAAAGTGAGACACGAGTGGGTAAGCTGGGGCCTGCCTGGGTTGGGTTGGGCCCAAAGGAAACTTTTGCCTCCCCCTTGTTGGCTACTAGTAGCTCCCATGTGAATTATTTTGTCACCATGACAGTAATGATTCTTGCCCGAGTGGGAGTGAGAGGGGAGGCCCAACCCTCGTTCTCCCACGCTCCCGGCCCGGCGGAAAAGGCTCTGCTGCAGGGCATTTTGCTGGCGGCATTGGCGTGCTTGCCCACATCTGCATGTCCCGGTTTGCATGCTCGGTGGGCCGCTTCCCTTGCGATTTGCACATGCATCGTACATAGGTAGGCCATGCGCCAGCAGTTTTGTCCTTTTTTTTTTTTTGCGACTTGCAGTCTTGTCATACTGTTGTCTTTTTTCTGCTCTGGGAGATCCATGTTGTTGGTCTTGTAGGTTGGGGTGCAAGAGTGTGGATCCGTTTACAAGAGTTATGAAAACAAATGCAATATCAGTAATATCCTATCCGACTTAGCTGACACTGCTATTCATATTCAAGTCCGAATCCGAATATAGGAATATGAAAACAAATGCAATATCAGTGATATCCATATTGTTTGCACCTAAGGTTTTCAAGGCTGATTTGAGTTTACCCTTTTTTTTCCCATAAGTCTTGTTACTTGAAGGCAAACATACAAATTATTTTAAAAAAAAATTAAAAAGATTGCACTACCCCTAACTTCTTTATCAGAAGTGACCCGGTTCTGGCGATGATTGATTAAGCATGAGTAATGAAAATTTGCTCCCTTTTAGATTATTTGCATATTTTTTAGAATTCTATCAAATCATTTGGTAGTCACAGAACTAGGGGCTGATTGATGATATGGGCAAACCAGTAATTTTTTAGCTAAACTAATAATACTGTGAAGTCTACCTTGTTTGCAAAATCATAAAGATAAATAAACAAGGAAGTCACTATATATGATACTTTACAACAGTATTAATAAAAACATATAAGGCAGCGACGGAGCTGTCGGCAGGGTAACACGGGCTCCAGCCCTGCCTACCGACGCGAGCGGATTAGCCCGACCTAATTTTTTTCCTAGCTTCGTCGATATATAAAGGGACTCTTTCTTTTGTATCAATATATAAAGGGGAAAATAGACACTACCAAAACTCGAACTGAATAAGATTCAAAACTAATTTGTTGGGAATTAAATTAGGATGCATGATCACAACTTATATCGTCCAGTAGTAGCTAGCTAGTTGAGCTACGCTCACGTAAAGAATTCCAAACGGCCGGGCCCGGCACTACACGGCTACGGGCATGGCAGGCACGCACGATGGGCACGACGGGCGCCGCGGCCGTACGCGTGCCGTGCCATGTCACCGCGTGACCTTGTCGCGGCGCTAACTCGATCGTCGCCGAACGTTCCGTGCCATGCCGACGAAACGCCATCTCCGAGCTAGCCCAACGGCGTCGCCAGGCCGCGCCGCCGCCCAGCATGCATGCACCGCCGGCTACCACCGCCCGCCTTTTGGTAGCCCTAATGATGCGGTGAAGGCCGTCGCCGCGAACCTCCTGTTGCTCCGTCCATGACCATGCCACATCGCCCGACGGGAATGGGAGGAGGAGGAGGACCGCCATGGGAGATGGGCAGATGCTGTAACTGCGGCCCAGGAAGAAGAGGCGCGGGAGGGAAGGGATGAAGAAAATGACGCCCGCAGATTAGAAGTTAGGGTTTCATCTTATGTAATATCATCCGACGCTGCAAAATCATCTAATTCATCCAATGGCTAGTATTAATCGGGCCGACCTGGGTGTCGACGTTGGATCGGACCGGGCGCGGCCGCCCACGGGCGATTTCGGCGTCCGAGCACGCACGGGCACGCGGTCGGGCCAAGCACGGGCACGGGCAAGGCCGGGCGGACCGTTCCGGGCCGTGCTTTTAAATGCGGGCCCGTGCCAGCCCGTTTCATTTGGCCCGTTTGGAATTCTTTACGCTCACGTAGTAAAACGGATATGTCACAAATTTAGCTACGCACAAACAGAGACCTCTCTCTCTCTCTCTCTCTCCTCGAGACCTTGACGGACGAAACTCATGGTGGCCGACGTGGTGGCCATATATCTCCGAGACAAACCAACGTGGTGGCCGCACTATCACTATGCATGCACACGGCACACCACCTGCCTTTTGGTGGCCCTAATGATGATTTGCCGCTGCAGGCTAACCCTCTCCCTTTATCGATCCGTCCAGGACCATGAGCCAATGCATCTGCTGCCTCCTGCTTGCGTGGACCCTCCCGCCAGCAGACACTGTAACTGGGCTCAGCTTGGGCAGCAGCAGTAGTGCTGACTCTGAGGTGGAATGGAAGCATATCATATGGGAGTTTGCAGGTAGCCACGCAGCTTTTTCCCTAGGTTTTGGGCTGCACATCACAGCATAATAATCGGGTAGTTTTAAGGAGAGGGCTGGGTTTAGTTTAGCTATATAGTATAATGTTGCCTTACTGCATGCAACCAAAGCATGAACAACAGAAACATACATGCAAAGCAGCAAAACTAATCCATCATCTGCATGCCCCGGCCCCAAATAGTAATGATCATGCTTCTATTATTAGGTCCAATCGTCTTTTACAACAATATATAATACAACAGCATCTGATATTCAGAAAAACGTTACAACAGTGTGAGCAATCGACAGAGAGACTCGCTAAACAGCAGCAAGGCATGTGAGAGCCCGTGGCTTGCCTCGGAGCGTGTGCCATGGCCCGTGGCCGCCATCGGATCGAGATCTCGTGGTCCTCCCCGCCCGCCCGCCCAGCGCCTCCCCGACCTTGTGCGAGTCATCATGGCGTCGTCACACGTCAAACCCGGCGCGGCCTCTCTCTCGCGCTTTGCGAAACCCGCTGACCAGTGGGACCTCGCAGCCTATATGAGGGCCCACCTGCAATAGTGCATTTCGATCAGTAAATCAATATTCTCATAGCTGAAAAAAAGAACTGCGTGAGTGTAGAGGGAGGCAGCATGACTGTAGGAGTGGTACTTCTCGGGTCTCAAGATACGTGCCCTAACTTTCAGAACTGTAGGAGTGGTACTTCTCTGTAGCAAAAGTGAACATAACACACAGTTAATCCGGCAGGCCATGCATGCACGCACACATTTCCGGCAAGAACATGACACGGATGGGAATATAAGTACAAATTCCCAGCCGAAAGCAACAACTAGCTAATAGCTACATCAGTCTAGTTCCGAAAGAACTGAACGTACACTAAAGGAATTAGGCCGGCTTAGCTCACTGCTAATGCGGCTAGATTGAATCGATCGATCTCATCACACAGGAAATTAAAAGCACACGCTGTGTATAGGTGCATTCAGATTTCAGATGTAAATTGACAGCAGAGTGAGATGATGTGTGTGGTGTTTTTTTCTAGGTGCGTTGACTGTCTGCACCGCCTTTTGTTATGCACCCTGCGGCTTCAAGATGCTGTGTGAGTGTGAATGCGTGCAGGTAAGTATTACGGGCCATGGGCCTCGTTGGGCTCAGTTTTATCTGGGCCTTTTATTTTCTGTCGGGTTCTTTTTAAAAGGTTTGATTTGACACCTGTTCTTGCTGTTAGATAAGTTTAGTGCCACCTTACTGTTCTTCATGTGGCTCCAGAATAGTTATGAGACATGTTCCTCTGTTGTTGGACTGCATGCCGTGTAACCCATGTATGCAGAGTCGTTTGATTTTGATCATCAGCAGTTTCAGTTGCACCCTTCAAGCTGCTTTCTACTAACAAAAGTAGGGTGGAAGTTATGTACATGGGGGTGAGTAAAGAATCAATGAACCATTTTTGTGACAAACCTCAAAACCAAAACCACAAAAATGTTTACAGTGTCCCAGTTGATCTGTATGTGATATACAAATATATGGCTGAACTGCATTTGGAAGATGGTCGTCCGCTGAGGCTGTTAGGTCAGGTCCTCGACATCCGACGGCTCGTCTTTCGCGAGGTTCGCCTCATGGCGCGAGAGAGCTCCCATAGGAGCTGCTCGATGCCCAGCTTCCTCAGCTCGTGGATGCCTTGCTCAACTGCAAGAATATAATAGTGTTCAAGGTATAAGTCATTTCTGCCGGATTGATTTTCATGATCTAGGATCACCGTCGTGGCTTTCGATGTTCAATGTGGCACCAGCCACAAAGCATAATACTGTATAAGATAATCAGCAAAAGGGGAAAGCAATTAGCAAAAAGGAAATTATACCATCCACAGCGTCATGTGACGTTGGTTGCTGGCCGTGTCGATCGATCCACATCTGCAATCGCTCCTCAGCAATATCTTCTTCCACGTTGTGGGTTTTAGCCCTCCTCCAGAAGTAGATGAGCCAAGCCTGGGCAGTAGCATCAGATCAGTTGGCGGTCACCACATAAGAACATTTTTTTTTCCAAAGCCTCGTGCAAGAAATTGGCCAGACATGTATTAATAGAGAAGTATCGTACAACAAAAAAAACCACTACAAAACGCACCACAAAGTGCAAGCAACAACGACACTCATCACCCAAAAAAAAAAATACTGCCCACAAAGCCACCAAAACACCGATGAACAAAAGCCACCTCGCACACCACAATGAACAGGCAAAGAGCTTGGGTATGAGGATGGCCCCTAGGACGATGCCTCCAAGGAGGAAAACAACATCCATAGATGTTGGTTCAAAAAAAACATCCATAGATGCCGCCAAACTCCAACCGAGAGACCAAGGTTTTTCAACCTAAGCCTTTGAAGGTAGGAGACCTTATAATAGTGCCTCCAACGCGGACTGTGACATAAGAACATTAACATTCACATAATCTAGGCATCTGGGATTTTGTACTTCTTTGGTCTATAAAGCCAAGGTCTATTGGACAACTTCTTTTCTGTTAACTCGTACTGTGCATCCTCATGCAGCTCATTTTTTTTCTGCTCTACAGAACTGAATGTAATTATGATACACGACACTTCTTTTTCTATTCTAGTCACATTTATTATATATACTAAAACATACAAGACTAAAGGAATAAACTTACAAGGGATGACACAGTCACCATGAAGCAAAATGAATTTTATTAGTAACTTGGCACAGAATTAACCAACTTGCTGATTGAAGTCAGGCTCAGAGAAAAAGGAATAGGGACAGTACCTGCTTGAACTGTACATCTTCTTCCTCCTCCTTGCTTAGATCTGCATTAGATTAAGTATATTGGTCATGAATTTGTAAGGTTTCCCAACAGAACAAACATGGCACTGGGTGCTCATACAGCTAACCAGCCAACTAATGTTGAAAGAACATCACCCATATAGCTAGCTATTAATATGATGGTTATAGAAACTAGATAGAGAACAGTACCAAATGCTTCAGTGAATTTTTCGTCCCCAGATGATTTAATATCTGCATATGTGAAGCACCAAACCATAAACGTGAATTAGCTTCTCAGATGGGCAATGAAAGAATTATGTCAACTGACCAATTGATGATTTATATCATAATATAATGATCTTTTGTGCAAACTATTCTTAGTACATTATCAGTAACAAAAAGGAGAAGCAACAGAAGAAACCTGGATCAGCTGCTCCAGCAACATTAGAACGATGGTGTTGGGCAAGGGCAAAAAGTACTGCATCCTCAACCTACAAAAAAATAATTAGGAACATCTAGAAAATCTTCAGCACCAGGCAAACTAAGGTGCTGAAAACTGCTGAATATATATTATGCATAATAAATACGGATGAAAGCCTTGTTAAAAGGTAAGCACCTTCAGGAAAAGCTAGCTCTTGAAGTCCTTTATCAACAGCAAGCATGGTTTCTACGTTGCCTTCCCCTGCTGTAACAGTCAAATCATGAACGAGCTTGTCTACGTCTTCCAAACCATTACTTTCTGTATCAGATCCATTCTTAGCTCTCTGTCCAGCAGATGTTACATACTCAAACGGAAGAGGTGCAAGTGAAGACCAGTATTCATGTTTTGACATTGAGATATCTGGATAGATGCCTGCAGAGTTGCAAGACTAATCATCAGGGGAAAAAAGCATCAATTGGTAAATACTGCTTTCTGACAGTGTTACTGTGACCTCAACAATGAAAAGGAATTTTAGGAAGACTGATGTTATAGCTCCCCACATGGCTAATAAAACCAGCAATCAGTTAAATTCGTTGCAAAAATAAAATGGTAGTCTTATTCTGAGTTTACCATATTGGACAGCCAAGCCCCAATAACGGGCTAACCAACACCTCTTCATGACAACCTCTTCCTGTACAATAATTATGTGCTTCAAATCAGCACTTCCACAAGCAACTAGACTTTTTATGCTTGATTGAATCTTTGGATAAAAGGAAAAGCGAGAGAGAAAATGAACCATTTCTTCTTTGCTTAAGATCATCCTGCGCGTGTCATTGTAATGCGTAACTCTTGTGTTTCGGATTCAGCTTCTTTGAGTTTCTTCACAGCAGCAGATGCTTCTTCTCTTGCAGACTAGAACAGAAAACAATAATATTGACAACTGATAGTCGAACTCATAATTTTCCTTATTGTAGGGCATAGGCTAGCACCTTACCTGTAGCTGTTGTTGAAGAGTGGTGAGTTCCTCATTTTACCATTCTTGGATATAAGAGCTTTTCTTATCTCTTGCTGTTTTCAAATCAGGAAAGAAAGTGTGTATGAACATCATGTCCTGTTGTAACACCTAGCAGGTGAAGAAATTTTCTAGAGTAGCAATTATTCTACCAAAACTTAGATTATATAAAAGTACGGATTTGGGCCACTTCATACAACGAAATGAGGGAATTCTAATGCATCATTCGTCATACTTCTAGAATGGATAGCAATGTTATTTAACATGTGTTCTGTTCCATTTCAGAAAAAAAAAATCCAAATGATCACTATTAACATAAACAGATAAACATGCAAAGTTAAACTTGTACCTCCTTTCTTACAAGCATCTCCTCCCTCCTGCATCCATAAGTTGGAAGTCATGGACAATGTGATAGGGGAAACAACGTGTAAAATATCCAAAAATACACTCCAAATACCTTTTCATAAGTTTTACTTCCATAGATAACCCATCGCCGAGATTAGCAACCTGGAGATATTGCAGACAACAAAGATATAAAATGAATACCATCTGTGCTACATAATCAAATTATCCAATCACAATGGTCATATGAATGAACTAATGCAAAAGCTAATAATTTAAACTCAATCCAGACTGAATGAGCTTTCATATTTGGAGAGGCATCATTTACAAGAAAAAAAACTACGCTTTACGGAAAATAGTTGTATGATACTATAATAAATTGTTAGAAAATGTCCTCTTGATTATGCCACTATACAATAATAAAATCTTTTTTATATATAGATACAATAATAAAATATTAACACTACATGTACCGATTTAACACTTGAAAAGGTGTACTGTGAAGCAATAATATGATGCATGTTGAGAAACTCATCAAGCCCATAAAATCTGAGATCTCTGAAAGAAGCTACATAACTATTAATTATATATCAAGTTTTACAGTATGAATGAAGTAGGATCTGGGACAGTAATACCAGATAATTGAAATGCCAATAAGAGTACCTGTTTCTCAAGCTCCGTTGTCCGGGCTTCAGATTGTCTAAGTTTCTCTTCTGCTAGCCCAAGCTGAATTCGGAGGAGTATTACATAAGTTTAGTATGAAACAAAGACACTCCTATTTTCTGATTCATGGAAACTGTTAGAATACACAAACAATAGTGTACCTTCTCCAGGAGATTTACATTCTCATCTTTTAGCATTTCAAGCTGAAAAAAGCAGTATTTGTCAGATTGCTTAATTGGAAAAGTTATCTCACTATTACTGAAGAAAGCCATGTGTAAGTTCACTAATTGTTCAGTACAAAAGCATCTGAAAACTAAAGAATGTAGAAGGTGTGATCAGCAAGCTTTGCGACAGACCTCTTCTGTTAGTGTTGAACTGTCATGTGAGTCCCGTGACCGTGTGGACTGGGCAAAAGTAGGATCTGGATAAACAGCCCTACAGCACCGTGAAGTATCAACTGTTAATCCCAGCAATCTCATTACTTCTTATAGACAGACTCGAATTATATCAGTAATGATGAAACATACTGAGAAGAAAGTCAGACTAATTTCCTATGTGAATACAATAGCAACATAATGACGAACATTAACAACATACAAAGTTTTTCTGATTAATATACTCATACTTTCAAGGAAAACTAAATATAAAAAGATAGAAACACACTTGTCTATACCGAGAGAAAGACACTGGGGTCTATGAAAAAGGGCATTCCAAAGCAATATTTGTAAAGGAACATAAAAAATTCTACGCAATCAAGAAGTGAAGAAAATGGCTCGTTTCTCAAGTACAATGTATGAAACTCTACAATACATATGTAGCAGAAAAACCATAAGTTGCAACTATGAACTGGGGCAGGAAAACATTAATAGAATGAGAGCGACATCTGTTTTGAAGAGACGTGCTGGCATTATGACACTGCTATAGCAAGAGAATTATCTCGAAAAGATTGACAATTCACCTTCTATCCCTAGGTGTCCCATTGGGAATTTCCACAGGTTGTAGAGGCCTCACACTAACGCCAACTGGAGGTGCAAAGGTTGACCTTCCTGTTGATGGTGCACGATTTGCTGCAGCTGAGTCCACACCATTCCGACCTAACTAGGTAAACAATGACAAAGGAAATAAGGTGTGCCGTTTCATAGGTGAACTGAAAAACACATTATTATTTGAGAACAATAGGCTTGCTTCAGCATCTGAGGTTGTAAATAATTGTCTGGATCAAGAATTCACTTCTCTATCTCATTCACTATTAGAAAAACTTCATATTCACATGAAGCATAAAAAATAAATTATGTCAATGTCAAAAGGAAACATCAAAGCAGCAGCAGCAGCAGCATGAAACAAGAATTAACCAGCAAGAAACATCAAACTTAACAGTACCATGTTTTTTAAATAACTACATCTCGTGTTACCAGTAATTAAAAGTTGTGGGAGAAGGAAAAACAGTATAATAGCAATGCAATCAATTATCAGTCACCGATAAGCGATAACTGAAATAAATTGAGAACAGACCCAGTGCCTTGTATGCCATATGCTTTGTATCCTATAAATTGTTTATATATAGTTTAATATTTTATTATTTTTATAATCTTTTCCTTTCAAGACAGAGTATCAAGCAGAGACTACGAAGAGCAAAACAATAGTAATAGTTTTTCTAGACTTGTTTCTTTCTTTGCTGAAGCTAAATTCTTAGTTTTATCAAACGAATTGCTTGAGATAACAAATGGTAAGCTATCATCTATGGCATTACTTATCGCGGGCGAATTGCTCCTGCTCCTGTCTCTGGCGACGACCGCCGCCAATGGCTTGGGCAAAGACACTGCCTCATCCCCACCGTCCTCACTCCTCGGCTGCTCCACCGCCCGACGCTCTCTGCGTCGGAGTCCACGCTCGACGCTACCTCAGACACAACTTGCTTCACGCCGACGTCCCGCCTCGACCGCCGACTAGAGGGCCTTGAGGCGGGCAGGCTGGCAGCAGCGACGGCCTCTGAAGTTTGGGGTGCTACAGTCGCTTGCAGCGCCTCTGCAGGCCTCGTCGCGCTTGAGCTCCGCCCGCCGCGAGCCAGCAGCTGAAGCGGCGTCTCCTCTTCCTCCTCATGAGCTGCCACGCGTCTCACCTCGGTGGACCTCCATGGAGGCGTTGCGCTGCGGGAGACCGGCGGTGGAGGCGTTGCGCCGCGGAAACCGGCCGCCGCACGCTCCGCGGGTCCGTCAGCCGCACCGGCGCCTCTACCGCATCCTCCAGCTCGTGGTCGCGGCGCGCGGCACGCTCTTCCTCCTCCTGAGCCGCCACGCGTCTCACCTCGGTGGACCTCGGTGGAGGCGTCGCGGCGGGAGACCGGCTTCCGCACGGTCCGCGGGTCCGTCAGCCGCACCGGCGCCTCAACCGTCTCCTCCTGTTCGCGCTCGCGGCGCGGGGCACCCGCTCGCGGCCGCGCCGCGCCCGTTCCATCGACCGCGCCGCGGCGAGGGTGCGCGCGGCGGTGTCCGGGTCGGCGAGGGCGTCGTGCCCGCTGCCGCTCCCGTCGCGGCGCAAGCGCGTGGGGACTCCCTCGTCCCGTCCTCCGCCGCCCTGCGCGCCGCGTCGGAACGGGGAGGAGTTGGTGGAGGATGAAGAGGCCTTGGGGCTGCCGACGGCGGCGCGGGGTTGCGGCGGTACTGTTGGAGCGAAGGCAGAGGGGCGTCGAGGATGATGCTGAACTCGCCGGCGGCGCCCGCGTGCGCGAGCATCATCTCTTCCATGCGCGCCATCGCCTGCGCCGCGGCCGCGCGGCGCTGGTCCGCTGCCGCGCCGGACGGCCCCGGCCGCCGCGTGTGGCCGCCGCCGCCGCTGCCGCGGGGCGCGTCCATCGGCGTTGGGGTGGGTGGTCGCCTAACCGCCGCCTCGTTGACTTTAGTTTGACTTTCCCGTTCCGCCTTGTGTGTTGTTTGGGGAGTATTGGAACTTTGGGTTCGAACTCCGAAGAGAACAAGAGTCGCGGATTTGGGGCTTTGGCCGTTTCGATGAAAGTGAGGGGAAATGTTGGAGAAGGAGAGGTGTGCGTCGGTTTGCACACTAGTCCCTTTGAATTTTATAAATGTATAATTGATGTCAATTATTGGTTATATAGTTTGTGCCTCGTAGTTTTTCTTTTTTGTCTTTTGATTTCATCGTGTCATTTCTTTGGATGAATTACATGAGGTTCTAAGACTTGGATTCTGTATTTTGACTTCCTTTACAAAATGATTGTCATTTGACCACCTATAGCACTAGAAGCATCCATCCTTCCCTTTGGTTCTATTTGGCATCCGCTCAATCCACCTATGATGAGGCGTGATGTTAGGGGGAGTTGACGGCAAAGTGCTTTAGATCAACTCAATCAACAACCGCTTTTCATGACATCGTGCTCAATTGACAACAAAGATTTCCAAAGTCATTTGATCGACTCATGAGCTACATCAAACTTAAAAACAACCACAAGGAAGGATAAGTCTCCTTTCTAGGGTGCTTTCCTAAAATCCCATCATCATATGTAGTAGAGACCACATATGCGAGAATGTACACATATTTGTTTGTTGCCCAAAAACAGTGTCATAGGTTGGAGCAGAGATGACAAACCAAGAGGAACTTGCTCCACTGCTTACCGTGAATCACTCTAAATGAAGACTAGAAACCTAAAAGGTAACTAGTAGATATTGAGTTACGATGGTTTCACTCTCAACCCATGATAACAATCTTGTTATGGAGAGATCTCTTTAATTTTTGAGCTAGGTGTCAAGTGTCATGGTGAGTGGTCGGGTTGGATAGCGTGTTCCATACTTGTAGCCTATGAACTTTTCGCCTCACTTAAAATGAACTATTAATAGAGGTGTGTGTTTAAATTATCAGAGTAAGGGTTGGATTTTGTCTAATAATGTCTACAAAGAGGTGAGCAAGACAGTCTTGGCAAAAACTTTTAGGATAATCCAAATCAAATCAATAGGTCATAGACACAAACTTAAGGTACCCATTCATCAGGAAATGCAAAAAGATCAGGCACTAATTTGCAAAATGGATTGATTTAAAAACCTTGACTCGCACCAACAAATATCCGTCGTCCCACTTGCACGTGCAGGTGACCCACATTAGCGGGCCCACTTGTCAGTCTGCAGGTAATCCAGGCGTGCACGGTGCTGGGGGAAGAAGGCTAGAGGGGCCTACATTTATTTTTTATCACGTTTTGATTGACAGGGAGGGGGAGACCTGGGAAACGAGATTAGCGGCGGCTGCTGCTGGACCCGATCAAATCATGCCCATTGACCTGGACTCAAAATTAAAATAAAAAATGAAACAGTCACGTCTAATCGTAAATAAATTATCCCCTCAACAGAAATTACTGGCGGTAGATATATCTTGCATGGCACGGAAAATGGCTTCCAGTTTGATGTTTTCTACCTAGAGAGAAAAACGACGTAGTACTAGGCATTGCACGTCTATTTGAAGGTTTAATTTCCTTTTGATAACTTTCGTTGTACCCGTCACGCGTACGCATAATTGGAAAGCAGCAGATGGTTTGATTTGACCGATGAAGAGTGTGTGAGAAGCTGCGACGTTGGAGAGTGCTCTGCAAGCTAACACTGAGCAGAAGTTTTTTTTTTTTTTTTTTTTTTTTTGGCGACATGGTCAAGAGTGTTGTGGTCACTCTGGGCGGATGCTTGGTCGCCGTGGTCGCTTTGGATCTCGACCCCCCTCTCCGGTAGATGCTTCGCGCCTAGAGTGTGTTGATGTTGGCCCGCTTTCTGACGGATGCTTTGCCGTCGTGGTCACTTCGTTCATTCGCGGATGCTTTGCTTTGCCATGGTCGCCGTTCATTGGCGGATGCTTTGTCGTCGTGGTTGCTCGGTTCGTTGATGGATGCTTTGCCGCCGTTGCTTATGGATGCTCGTTTTCTAGGTGGATGCTTTGCCACCATGGCTTGGTCTTAGCGTAGGGAAGCCTTTGCGTTGAATTTTATTGCAGGCCTAGCTGTAGGTTTTGGTGTTAGGCCTTGTGGGTGGTCGCTCTCTCTCTCTATTGTAACTTTCTTTATTCGTATGTGTATTTTAGGTTATTCACTACTATCTTAGTGGTTTTATAATCTGTGCTATGAGGGTTCTCACTACTATCTTAGTGGTTTATAATCTGTGCTATGAGGGTTCTCTAATAGCTGATTTGTTTCACTCTTAATTAAAAAACGGGTTATATCCTCCGTCACGAAAAAAATAAGTTCCTTTTTAGGGGACCGTGAGCAGAAACTATCCACAAGGACAGTATTGGGCCTCTATTGGGCTGGTGGCCCAGGTCGGAGGGACGCAGCGTATATTATGCTCATGCAAAAAGGTGCACTCCCGTGTATCTCTAATTTTTTTTCCCTTTTCATTTTGATTTTGCCGATTATACTTGTTTTAGTTTTTTTTACCAAAGTGGAAACCTCAGTCTAATCTTTTTAATAATGCAGATGCAGATAATGTTTAAATTCACTCCGAGTCAAACCTAGGTTTACTGGTACCCTACTTTTTTTACTGGGTGACATTCTACTTTTTTAGTTCAGTTTACCTGCATCATGATTTTTTTTTTCAATAACATTTATTCAGATTCGTCAAAAAAACCTAAATAAGAAGCCGAACACGAATTTTAGAAGGGGAAAACCATTTTTATTAACCAACCGTCGAGTGGCTGGTTTCATTTAATAATACTCCGTAACGCGTAGCGCATCGAGATTTCTGATCGATCGGCGCAGCGCTTGGACGTACCCCTCTGACACGACGTTGGGCTCTCCCCCGTCCTCCTTTTTGACCCACCGGCACCGCGCACGCTACTCCACCAAGCTGGCTGGGTAGACAACATCGCCGGATCCAAACCTGACTGGCTGAACGGCCGGCAGGCAGGGCCGCTCGTGATCGCACGTGCAGCTAGCGTGTCCAGCGCCCGAGCGCCGGCCGATTCGACCCGATCGGACACCCACCGACCAGTGTGGACAAAGGGGAAGCTATAGGTCAGCGGCAAGGAAGCCTAGGCAGGCATTGGAGGGCGGCCGTTGACCGTGCATGGATCCATACACGCGCAGGCATCAGAGTGCGGGACCGGTGCCGCGTGGCAGCACCGCCGTATTAAAAAAGGACCCGGCAGGCTGCCTCGGGACACGCGGTAATTAATAACTTCTCCGGCTTGCCGAACCCAACAAAATCCTAATTACCCTCTGTTTTTAGATTACAGTTTTTCTAGATTAATTTATTTTAATATGTATCCAGAAATAGTGAAGTTAAAGTGAACTACGATCCGAAACGGAGGAAGTAAATTAGTCACAATACCATACTAGTACTTTATATTTAAAGTCTTTATCTTTATGTACAGTAGTAGTACTGTCTTTAAGTAGGGTACCTTATTGAAAAAAAAAAAGAATGTACTAGTACCACGATGCAAGTTGGCCAGACGTGGTTGACCTAAACACTAAGGTCGGTCTCATGGGGTTTTTAGAGTGTTTAAATGCACATTAAAGTAGTGACACATCAGTAAAACTTCACTTTTTGCATGAAACGCCTAGGAGAGAGAAAGAAAGAGTTTTACCATGGTGAAACATTTTGGCACTGTTTCACATGCGTTGTAAAACAAGTGTGAAATCCCCATTGAGACAATAGCGTTTCACCATGGAACTATGCAATTAAACCATGCAATGAGAGAGAGGTTGTGGGACCCGTGAGCATATAAAACTGTGCATTGAAAGAGACGTCTATTTCATTTCAAAGTTTCACATCTTCGAAACCGGGAGGTGAAACTCTCCATTGAGACTGGCCTAACCCACACTACCTAATTAATTTATTTTGGGTTTTGATCCAACCCAACCCGTTCTTGTTTGGGTCGTGGTTCCACCGAAGAACACCAAGATAGCCTATCCACATCGCCTCCTGCGCATCGCGCCATCGCCTCCTCCACGCTCTCCCCCTCCCTGGATCTCTCTCCTCAACAGCGGGGATGATGGCGAGCTATTGGCCGCGGAGGGAACGACGGCCACCGGGCGATCGCGGCGCCCACCGCCCATCCCCACTCGCCACCTGGGTCCCCCTTCTTCCTTAACCCCCTTTTGTTCCATGCATACGGCCGCCCGCCACCACGATTCCTCTCCCGCATCCCTCTCTCCTTCCGGCGGCGCCGCTTTGCTCCTCCTCCTCCAATGATGATCTCCGCCCGCCGTCAACTAGTTCTCCTCCTCCCGAGAAACAAGTCTTGATCAAGTCCAAAATGCGAGGTCGCGTCCTCGGCGTCCTCGTCGGCCTTCCCGCCCGCCCCGCGCCCTCCAAGTCCGAGTGCGGGCTGGCCGTCATTTTTAGCGATGGCGATCCCGCGCGTCCCCCGGCGGTGGCAATGCGGCTCCGCCCTCCCCGACCCGCCGGGCTGCGAGCACGGTCGCCATGGCGGCACCCCCCATCCTCAGCTCGCTGCGGAGAATCAGCAGCCTCCCGTCGGCGGCAAATCTAGCAACCTCTCCGTCACCGCATCATCAACAGTAATAGGGCCGCCAAAATATATTAGGCCAGCAGAGTGGGTATTTCAAACACTCTTTAAGTTTTGGGTAATGGATCAGTGGGTCAACCCAATTAAACTTACATCGTGAACTGTAATGTTTTTCTTCTGCATGGCAACAGAAATCAAATCAATTCTACTATAGTACTCCATAATGGAATTGCCTAGTTACACGGATCCAGCTATACATGGGTCTTGCGGTAACGCGCACTTTGCACTTCATGCTTTATTTTGCGTGTAGTAGGAGTTGGAGTAGTTTCAAGTTCACACAACCAGTAATCCTGTTACTCGTCAAATTTGTCGGCATTATTCACGTACAAACACGACTGCTACCTCTTTCTTACCCGTACAAACTACGGCAACGACAGGTTTGGAATATCGTTTGATCGTGTTCCAGGTTCCAACGACGATGACAATCGAAACGCACGCGAATAACAGACAAAAATAGCATATACAAACAACAAAAATTCCCCAGAGGGGACTGTGGCGGTGTGTGTATAGGGTGCGTGTGTAGTGTGTGTGCCGCAGTAGACGCGTCCTGAGATTTCTCAGGCAGTCTCGGCTGCGCTTGAGCGTGCGGTCAGGCGTAGCTGCCCATTTACGAGTCTTACATGATAGCCAGTGCTCCTGGTAATGTTCAAAAAAAAAAAAACAAAAAAAAAAAGAAAGAAACCAAACAAAGCGACGAAACACTCGAGAAACACATCCAAAACTGCCAACGAAGATCATGCGAATTTCTACCAGGACCAGGAGTCCGTCCTAGTCCTAACTCCTAGCTAAGCAAATGCGAGCGGTAATTAATTAAACGGAGCACACAGTAAGTAATTAGCAACGATCGATCCAGAGTAAATACGTACCTTAGGAAGAGCGAAACCGAAGTACTTGTCCTTGGCCCCGCCGGTGCCGCCGCCGCCGGCCGCGGCGGCGTGCAGCGGGCTCCGTCCGCCGTAGCCGTACCCGTTCCCGTACGCGGCGCCGCGCGGAGGGGCTCCGCCCACCACCGTACCCGTGCCCGTTGCTGGCGTCGTCCGCTCCGTCGTCGTAGTAGTCGTCGTCGTCTCGCGTGCCCGCGGCGCGCGACATGGCGTGCGCCATGGCGGCGGCCGCGCGGGCCTTGACCGCGCCGCCAGGGTGCACGGGCGACGCCGTCGTCGTGGCGGGGCCGAGTGGGTGCGCTGGGGACGCCGGCGTTGAGTAGATCCCGCCCGTCGCCGAGCGCCGCCGCCCGTACGTCGGGCTGCCGGCCCGGCGCCAGTCCATGTCCTCGAGCGCGGGCGCGCCGGTAGACGATGGAATGGATCGGAGGACGGCCGCCGGGCGTGCGACGCGCGTCCTGGACGGCGGCCTCGGCTCGGCTCCGGTCGGCTCTCGCTTGATAGGAACGGAGTGCTTCTCGTGTCTGTGCGGCGCGGCCTAGAGCTAGAGGGAGGTTACTTCTTGCAGCAAAGGGCTGCACTTCGAGGATGCTTTCGGATTATATAATGCTTTTTCGTGGGTTTAGGGTGGTGATAAAATATTTCTCGAGAGGAGTGCACAATTAATGACCGCTGAGCTAAGCAAAATGTGCGATCTTCACCGTCCCTTTTTGGGACTTGCTCATCAAAACGTGGCTTCTTTACCGTGGACCACCAGCTAAGGGCTTCTCTCTTTTCATTAGGGATCGTAAAAATTACAACAATATCATTACACTTATTGAAAATGATTATATTGTGCAATTTTATTATACCCTCAATTTTTTTTGTGGTAAAGAAAATTTCTTTAATACTAAATCAAGTTACATCCTCTCATTATAAAAATAAACCAAACTAGTCCAACTCCATTGATGGGCAAGAAACATGGAAAAACGGTATGCTATCCTGAAGAAGTGGCTAAGGGCATTCTAGTAAAAGTAAGAGAAACCTATGTGCCCTTAAATTTCATGATCCTAGACATGGGGAAGACACAACAAGGGCCTTGAATAGCCTATGATGATAAATTTGGCCAAACACTTGACCTATAAAGGAAGTCATAGGAGAAGTACATGTTACAAATAAATTTTGAGTATAATATAAAGATGTCATTTGTTATATTTGTTTTAGATAATGTGTATTAACTATTTTTTTTCTAATGTAACAACTTTTATAAGGTCCTCACTGTTGTTAGGTTGCAATACTTTGATTACGGTCATTACACGAGAAGGTGCTGCTTTATCCGGTAGTAGTTCCTCAAGCGGAGCTCCCATGCACCTAATGTGTCCCTGAGTAGCTGCCGCCATCGCCCCACAATTCGCATATCCGTGGCCACCGCCACCACGAGATCCTTCAACTCCAGCGCGTCCATGGCTCCTACGCCCAGATCTAGGGAATGAAGGGGCCATGGGGGCCATGGCGACTGGGGTGAGAGATGGGGTTCTAGCCAAGAACAGGACCAACTTCTAGGACAACAGCGCCGACATCAGTGGACGGCAACAACGACGACGATGATTTTTCTGTCTTCGGTGGGAGAAGCAATGACATGAAAGAGAGGAAGGGGGAGAAAGCGTCCACAATTTCTTTTATTTCTTCGGCCATGGTTCCATTCATTGGAACAAGTCCTTCATCAACTCGGTCTCATAGTGTATGGGAACGGGTCTGATGCTCACATTTATTGCATCGACCCGGCTGGGAACCACACACTACTGATGCTCTTAGCAAGTAGTTTTACTGAAAATTTAGGATGCTACGGGAAGGTAGAGTGTACTTTGCTTGTGCTATGTATGGAACTGACTCGTTGGGGGCGTGACCTTTGAAGGCTGAAAACCTATACGGCAAACGTGATAATTATGGTCTATGGACTTGTTTGTTTTAGCTTATTTTACCGTGGCGACGAGAATAAAAAAATCATACTAAACGTCTTATGGTGGTCGGTGAGAACTTCTCCTCACGATCACACTTGTGGAAAAAAATCCATTTACGGTGGGCTAAAGGCTCAAAAACCTATTTACGGCAAACATGATAACCATGGGTCTATAGGTCTATGGGCATGTTTGTTTTAGCTTACTATGAGGATTGAATATAAATGTGTTAGGATGTTAGTCATAAGACTTAGGAGATGTACATATTGAGATATATAGGTAGCGAGGTTTTTCTTAATGGATATTAATTATAGGCGATAGTGCATTACTTAGGTGGATAGTTTACATATTGAGAGAAATAGCTAATGGGGTTTATCTATAGTAGTAGATTTTGCAGCGGCGATCATCTTAAGTAGTGCCAAACGTCTTATGGTGGCTGGTGAAAACTTCTCACGATCATCCTTGAGGAAAAAAATCAAAAATGAGTTGTGTTACCGATTTTTTGTATTTCAAAAAATTGGTACAAGAAGTAAATTACCTAGTTTTCTTCAAGAAATTGGGGACAGCATTTTGAATTTTGAATATGGCTTTGCCACGTGAGCATACAGCTCAGAGAGCAAAGATGCCAGCGTGGCTGCACGAATCTCAGCGCTCGCTCTGCCCACACCAAACCAAACCACTACGGCGACATCACTCACGCCGCGCCAGCCCCAGTACCGCGTTCCCACCTCTCCCCGGTGTCAGATCTCGCCGCCGCCGCGCCGCGATGGGCTCCGCCCACTCCTCCCACTCGTCCGTCTCCACCGCCAGCGGGGACGAAGACGAGGACGACGACGAGCCGTCCGCGGCGGCCGTCTCCTCCGTGGGAGCGCCAGCGCCGTCGCTGCCCGTTCTGGCGCCGGCGCCTGTGCGCGTGCCCCGGCGTCCGCGTCTGCGTCCAAGGTGCTGGAGCAGGAGCCCGAGGTGCTGCCGTGCCTCGCCGCGGACTCGCCGCTCTCGCCCGCAGCCCTCCGCGGCGGGCACCCCGCGCCTCCTCGCGGGGCCCGGCATCAGGTCTGGGACCCCTGCCACGTCCTCCTGCCCCCCGCCGCCGCCGTCCCCGCCCCCGCCGCACACGGGCAGGCAGCAGGCTGACGCCGTCGAGGTCGTGCTTGTCAGCCACGGCGAGTGCGCCGCCGCGATGCGTCCGGACCTCGTCGGCGGCCGGTGGCCGGCCGCGGCGCTCACGGCGCGCGGGGAGCGTCAGGCTCGCGCGCTCGCCGTCTTCCTGCGCTCCCGTGGCTCCAGGCTCGCCGCCGCGTACGCGTCCCCGCTTGACCGCGCTCGCGCCACCGCCGCCCTCGTCTGTCGGGTGAGCGAGCAATTCTTCGCAGCTCCTCCTGCTGCTGCGTTACGTTGCTGTTACTGCACTTTTTGTCTTGGAATGCGCCTGAATTAGACCTCGCAGATTCTACGTCATATAAACTCAATTTTGCCAGAAAATGAAAACAGTGCTTGTTACTTCGGCATCTGCATTGTACTTTACATCATATGAACTCTCGTGTCAGCTTGGAATGCTCCGTATTGTGCTAAATGCATGATCTTTTGAAGAAGGGGTGATATGCTGCGTTGTGAACATTAGTTCAATCAAGTAGCCTTTGTTGTGTCTTCTATTTGTTTGATACACTCATGCACATCTCTGAGATCGTGCCATTAAACACTGGTGCTAAAATAGGTTGTAAAAGGTGCTGTTTGCTCTTTGCTGTATGCTAGGCTGGTGGGTAAGCATGGTGTATTCTAGATCTTTAACATGGGGCCTTGGGCAGCTGTTACCCTGTTAGTTCAGGAATCAGGAGCATAGGCCTTTGAAGAATACTGGATGTATTTTTTTCATGGTATGAAATGTTGTCCTTTATGGTTGCACACATTGTCTTAGGCACTGATAGTTGTACAAAAACATTTTAATGTTCTCTGGTTGCAAGTGGCTACTAGTTGGTGTAGGTATTTCTGTATTTTTTTTGGGTGCGAAAGCAATTTCTTTTATTTTCCATGTTGGTTTTCTTCCCATTTTATTTTATTTTATTTTATTTTATTATTTCCCACATTGGACAAGAGGCTGTCATTCATTTGTCTTTTGTAATAGTTTTTTTGTTATGTCGTTAGCTTTAATAGGGATATAACAGTTGTTTGTAATATTTGTCATGTGTTTTTTTTTCACATGAGAAGATCAAATCTCTAGCTAAGAGTCTTCCTAGTCTTACACCAAACTTTGGTGAATCTGAGGCAGCTATAGTAGTTCTTTCTTTTGTTTTCTACATTTTTCGTAAGATCGAAGTATTCTACAGTTCCTTTGGTGTTTTCTTTACCATTTGAGCTTCTGAATAGTGCACTATACACTTTAGCAAGATAAGATCAAATACAACTACACTGTACACTTATCTCGACACATAGCAGTTTCACATATGTGACTATTGATAGGTAGAAAACATAGATAGGAAAAAAAACTGAAGGGACCAGGAGGAGTCTCTTATTTTCATTTTGCTGGAACTTGTCTGAATGGATTTGTTGTGTTCATAGAAGGGTGCATCTTTAGTGAATGTGGCAAAAATGTTGAAAAATAGTTTAATTTCATCGAAAAGCGTACTTCAAGTTTTGGAAAAAAACTTGGCATATCGATAGACCATAGTCATTCATAGATGTACTTTGTTGTAAAAGCTGAGATTCCAACTGATTCTAGATTAGTTTGTACGGAAATGAATAATTTGGGCGCCGAATTTTTTCATTTTTATATGAATTAATATATAATGATTAGAATCCCAACTTCATAAAATGGACTATGAATGCACCAAGTTTCAGATTTTGTCGAAATTTCAAAGTATATTTTTGGATGGATCCTCACCATTTTCAATATTTGTGCCATTTTCACCAGAGATGCACCCACAGATAGTATGCACCACATGACACTACCATGAACTGACACGATTTTGTATCCAATGCATCGTAACCTGAAATGGAGACACCTTTTGTGCATTTCTTGCTACCTTTCTGTAATTTAATGGTAGTTAATTTACAACTGGAAAAAACATTACTATGCTTCAGCAATATCTCCTAGGGATGATAACAGTAACATGGGTGCCTGTAAGTGTTAAATTATAAATGCTGTTTCCTAAGTTGCCTTAGTTCCTGATAATTAGTTGAAACTAAATCTACTGAGACGTTGCTACTTGCCTACTTCTGCTATGATATAGTTTTTTTGGAAACTTCTGCTATGTAGCTATTTTTACTTAGTCATTTCTAACTATAGTCTAGCTTTGTAGACCAAACAATACCTTATACGGTTATACCATAAAACGGTTATTCCTCAAATGCAGACATATGGAATTTGTCTTATGGATTTGGTTATAGATGGCTAAAAGGTGGTTATAGATGGCTAAAAGGGCTGGGTCAAACGGGCGGCATGTGGCATGGCACGGCCTGTTGAGTTGTGCCATGCTTGGGCTTGACCTTTGCTTGTAGTGCCGGCGTGAGCATGGCCCATTTACTGGCCAGCCTGTTAAGTGGCGTCATGAAAACCTAACTACCGTATCGCCCTTCCTGTTTCCCCACCCTGCCTGCCAGTGTGCTTGCATTCTGGCGCTGTACCCTTTCTTCTAGGCTCTGGTCATCCTCTCTTCTCGGCACTGGTCCTTCCACTCCCGGCTGCCACTCCACCTCCCTCACCTCCTGGCCTCCCCTCCTGTCAACAGCTGGATGGTTCAGCATCATTGCGAAACAGATGGCGGTGCGCAGCATTCAATGAGATCCAGAGGCAGTAAGATCCAAGATGGCCGTGATTTGTGAATATGTGGTGTATGGATGATTGTTGTTGCGAGTCTGGATTGGATTTGTGCTGTTGTGTATGTGGGGATGATGGATCTGTGACTTCAATTTGGCTTGGACTTTTTGGTGTTCGTTCTTGGATTTGTGTACTGGCCTGCCAGGCTGGTGCAGGCTCACAAGCTCACCGGGCTGACGTTCTGGCTCAGGCATGTTTAAGGCTCTGTTTCACCATGCCTAGACTGGCCGATGAGCCTGTTGGTGAGCACGGCATGGCACAACTAGGTAACCATGCCTATCGTGTTCGTGCCTAACTGTGCCTTTCTTAATCGTGCTTGTGCTATGCTGTGCCGCCCATTTAGCCATCTATAGATTTGATGATTTGTTTTTTTCATAACATTGAATGCTGGTAATGTTAGTTTCTTTAGTTAAAGATCGAAACATATTTTCAGACTTGAGACTGACTTGGTATTCTATGTGTGCTAAATCTGTTGCTTATTTTATGGTAAAATCAATCCATTACATTTTTCAATGGTCAATTGTTCGTTACCTGGGATATTTCAATGATATCTTGTATGCATGATAGATTCTCTCTTAGTTGTCAATGCTTGCCCTTTTTTTCTCTCTATCAGATATGAGCTGTTTCTAAGTCTGAACTCTAAATCTTCGATTTCTTTTTTTTTGGAAGCAATTTCTAGGATCTAGATGTGGAGTGCAAATAAATGTTTTTTAGGACATGTGTCATGTCTGCATAAAAAAACGAAAGCTTTTTCAAATGGATCTTTTTCTAGTATGGGATTGAAATGAATGTTTTGCTGATTTTAGCGCAATGCCCTAGTGTGCATGGTATCTATATGGCACATGTGTATCTATATGTCATGCAAACAGTTCATGGCAAACAACAGTTGCATACTATTTTTTTGGCAGCACCCATTCTTTTTATAGCTTCACTTACATGGCACATGTGTATCTATATACAATTTAATACTTTTCATTTTAACTGTATTGAAGTTTGTAATATATGACATGTTATCCTGCAGGAACTTGATTTCCCAGAGGAGCAGATCCAACTGTCAGATGCTTTGACTGAAATGAGTCAAGGTCAATGGGAGGGCTGCCCAAAATCAGAAATTTATACTCCAGAAATGGTCAATCTGATGGAAAGCACCCAACCTGATTTCTCTGCACCATCCGGGGAGTCACTCAGACAGGTACAGTTTCGGATGATGGAATTCCTCAACCGAACAGTCCTAAGACTACCAGAAAAAGGTGGCAATGGGGGACACACTGTCACAACAAAATGAGCTGAAGGGGTTCTCTCGGCAGAGCACCAGCAATTCTGTCCAAGATGGCCCTCCATGGGATTTGCTTTACAGGCTCAACCGACATAGCCTCCAACGAAAGAAATCTGGGAAAAAGTCGCCTCCAGTTTGTCACTTCAGGGGATAATGAAGCTGAAGATGATTTCTCCCCTAAAGAAGTAAACCGGAGGCATTTCCTTCATGAAGGAATTCTTGGTAGCTCAGCGACCTCCATTGCTATTTTCAGTCATGTGACCCCTATTCGGTGCCTCATTGCAGGCCTGCTAGACTGCAATCCTACAATGTCCAAGAGAATATGTATAGACGATTCTTCTGTTACGGTTCTTGAGCATTCGTTGAAAACAGGATGGCAAATAAGAAGGCTGAATGATACTGCACATCTCAGGCTTCTCTAGCTGATGAGTGTATCAGGCACTGATAGCATTCTGCAAATCAGATGCTGAAAGCCACTTGCTGCATGCGTGTACTATGTGGCCATCAGAAGTGTGGTCTCATCACTGTATTTCATTGTATCTATCGAATATCTCTACGCCAGGTAGAAGGGTTGGCCTGTATTGGTGTTGTGTAGTATTTGTTGTTATTTTTTGTCTAAATTATTTCTCAAATCAAATGTAATCCAGCAGAATCTAGCTACTTTTTTTTTGGGTAGTTAGTGGGGCACATATTAACGCACCATTCTTTTTGGCTGAATATTTGGCAAGTTTGTATGCTCAAGGGTATGGAAAATGAACTAATGAAGTAATGCAAATTTGCTGTGCATCTGCCAATGGCACAACTGTTTGTATTTTGCAGTATAATGTTGCACAAAAAGTTCAAACGCAATCAGGTGTCTATGTTTTGTACCTCAGTTGGGAACCCGTCTGACATCATAAGTAATCTTGTACATTAGGCGGTTTTGTTGTGTCATTGTTCTGATTTGTTTTTGTTTTTTAATCTGGGCACCTATTGAGCAGCAAGTTGCTAACAAGTATAGACCCCCTCAACTATTTTAGTTCATAGACGCCACACCACGTCTGGAAAGCACACTGGAAGAGAGGGAGTTGTCGCTCATTTTCTGCATCTTGATAATCCTACCACATTCACTTCCTCAAGATCAAAAAGGCGAAAATAGCTGTTTTACCATTTTCCAACTTCGTGGTAAGTCGTAGTGAGATGCTAGTGGAGTAACAACTTTACTAGAAAAATTTTAAGCGACACCCAAAAAGCAACTTCTGCTGCAATAGGTGCCACTGAATTCTTGATGGTTAAAAAAAATGTTGTAGATAAAGATTTCATCAAAGGTTTTCTAGGAACACCAAAACACCTCGAGGAGGTCCACAAGCCTCCACACCACCTAATAACCCTTCAAATGACACAGCTATAATTCTCGCACCCAACCCAATGAGACGATCAACTAAACTCCCAAACACCCAACCATTCAAAGACACTTTACTTTCGATGATGCCCAACGAGAAACACAGACTGCACCTCAACTCACCCAAGATAGAGTAAGTGGGTAACCCAACCAACATCCACTGTACTCAAGGGAGTTGCCGGTCTATGTAATCGCCACAGCTGGATCTCTTCTAGAAATAATATTCTAATCCAACACACAATCACCACCACAAAAACCTAAGATGATACTGTCTCGTTGTTCACCTCCACAAAGCATCCCTGATCTTCATGATGCGTAGTTTTCTATGACAAGACAAATTGGTTCAGAATAGCTTTCATTGTACATAAAGCTGATCCATCTCATCAATCAGCTAGATCAGTGTACCTGCGTGCCACATTATTCAAACTTACGGAGTATGCACGAAACTACTCTTTTCATTAACATTTCTTTTTTATTAATCCAGTTGTTTGTTTGAGCAATATCATAAATCAGTTGTATGGTTATGGTTGACACAAAGGAAACAATATGCCACTCCTCCAGATATAATAGTAAGATAGTCCATCCTTTTCACAAGAGACCTGAATCCTGATCCAATTTGTGCACACATTGGTCTCTGAACAATCACCTCATCGCTGTATGGGTAACACATATTATAGGTCTATATATGCCTAGCTAGATAAATTCATCACAAAGACAAATCAACCGTGTAGCCGAAGTGAGGGAGAGACCATGGCCGCCGCCTCTCGAGCGATCCTATACTTCCTCCTTGTGGCCTCGTCTTTCCTCGTTGCCGCCGCAGCTTACAACAACAGCACTGCCGTCGACGATGGCGTCGTCTCCGGCCCGCACCTCCACTTCTACATGCACGACGACTACGGCAGCACGCACCCGACAGCCACGCGCGTCGTCGCCGGCAGAGGTCGCTGGTGCTGCCGCTCGACGCAGGCATCGCGTCGTCGCCGCGGCAGTTCGGCGACATCGTGGTATTTAACAACTTGCTCACGGCGGGGCCCGGGCGCGACTCGCCCCGTGTCGGCACCGCGCAGGGGCACGGCGTGCGCATGGCGGAGCGCGGCACCGTGACGGACCTGAGCATGCACCTGGTGATGGACGACGGCAGCGGCTCCATCGATGTGAAGGGGCGGATTGACATCAAGGCGAAGGTGCGGGAGTCCACGGTGGTCGGCGGCGCCGGCCGGTTCCGGCTCGCTCGAGGGTACGTGCTCACAAGCGACTACGGCTACTACGACCTCGCCAAGGGCGGCACCGTGGAGATCGACGTGTACCTGCTGCCATAAAGCTAGTGCATGCGTTTGAGGAGAGACGATGTTGCTTTCCCCGTCTATGCTTGGATGGCAGGCTTAAGTAATGAGTGGCGTATAGTACACCTATATATATCTCGCTTGCTAAATAATGTTTGCACGACGTCTTGTGTGTCATCATACAAAAAAATGTGCGTGTCTACCTGCGATTTATTAGTGAATTCTACTACATCATGCTTCTTCTACATGGATGTTTTGAATATGTTTTAATTTATAACCTGTTTAGTCTGAACACGTTTCAAACATGCATAAAACTCGTTTAGATGCTCACATGTTTATTTTCTTTTCATAAAAGAAGTTTACTTGCTTATAAATGATTCTCTAAACAATTATGAATCAAATCTGACTAGATTTAACCTTGTATTTTAATTTTAATTAAAAGTATAATTTGACTAATTTAATATCATTGGTATTGTTCAATTAAAAATAAACCATGGAGCAGGCAGTTAAGCCCCCAAGGGTGGGAGCTGGCCGGGGTTCAATCTCTGGCTCCTACAATGGCCTCCAAAGAAGGTCGGGCAAGGTGACCCTTTTCAAATACAATAAATAAAATAAAAAAACAATTGGTAGTCGTTTCTTTTTAACTGTGGATCCGTTTTTAATGCCTCTTGCGCAGTGCGTAGTTGTACTAATGTTTTTCATGTCATATATGTTTCTCCATATACAGCTAAATATTAAATTGATTAATATGTTAGTAACTAGTTTTACAATTGAAATCGAAATAGCTTCGTACTTCAATATTTTATATGTAAATATTGACATAATTAACATAAACATGTTTCAAAATTTTAATTTTTTAGGCTAAAGAAGTTCACATGAAACTCATATATAGATGCTCTGCAAAGTAAAGTTTAAACAACTTAAATAATATGAGATATGTTTATGATTAGTTTAACTCGACTTTTAAAATAAATGTGATATTGATTAAGCTGAATTTATACGTTTCACGTGATTTTTGTCAAATAAAATTAATCAAGAAAGTATGCCTTTTGTTCCTTTTTTACAATATATAGCTAGCCTCACGATAGTCTTCTTTTTAAAACAATAGTTCTCATTATCAACGTATCTTGCATTCACTTGATCGTAGCAACAAGTTCTCTCTTAACATGTTGTTTTAAAGCTTTTACTATGATTGGTTTATTGTTCTTAGTTTACTTTGTTTGCTTACTTGTATGCATGGTATTTGATACGAGTGGAACGGAACAACTTGTGAGCACTGAAGATAGGAAGGTGATGATCGGGAGCAACGTATGAGAAAGTTGGAGCAAGTGTATAAGGAAAGTATAGCATGTGGTCATCCTTTTGTTATCCTATTCACCATACTCACTAACTTCATATGCATGTGTATACCTTGTTTACCAATAAGGATTACCTAGTTGTTGATAACTTGTACCTTGACACCTTGGGTTAATGCATTGGGTAATACTTTGCTAGCACTATACTAAAACCATATCTTGTAACTTGACTAATGTTATATGTAATGAACACTAAAAAAGATGAATATAGGGCGAGAGAGCTCATGCTTTTACATGATGCTATTGGCTCTTGTAAGGATTTATCTCGTAAGTGATCATTCCGATTTACAAGACAATTGTGAGGGCCATAAGGCTATGGCTTTAATCACGTATGATGAACTTTTCTAGCTTGTTAGAGGTTTACCAAAAAGGCACAAAAGGGGTGTTCCGGTTGGGTGTAGTGCGGTCTTTGTCCTTATGTGTCTAGTCGTGATGGAATTGTTCCATTTAGAAGGGGAGCTCTACTTTTGTAGGGCATAAATTCCTAGTGGCCCTAACTTGTTAGATGAAGCTTTAATGGCACCCTACCTACCCGCCTTCGAAGTTTTTTGGGAGTTATAAACCCCGGGCATATGGGCTACATGACTCACAAAGAAACAACCTTTACAGAGTGTAAAAAACTGTTATAACAAGTCGTGCTCACAATCACGAGCGGCCTTGGAACATTTACGGAATAGATGATGAATAACAATGATATTGATGATGAATATGCTTATTCCTGATACTTTTTTTGCTATACATTGTTCTTGTTTACTTGATCATGTGTTTATATGGGCTTATGATAACTTGTTGCTACTCTATTGCTTAAAATGGTGACTCATTAAAAGGTAATCGCCTACGCTTAAACCCGTGCCAACCTATTGAGCCTCATGAACCCCATATTATATTTGATGAGTACGATATGTGCTAACCCTTGCTATTTCCCCTCACCCCCGTTCTCCTAAAAAGGTACTCGGAAGATTGATGGAGTCACGTAGGATTCTCGGGAAGATTGATATATAGAAGTGCTAGGCTTATGTTACCCCGAGTTAGTCATCCAGATCAAGAATGGAGCTTGAAGATTAGTTAAAGTTCCACAATACTTTGATGTAAGTGTTAATATTAGTATGTTTTCACTATATAACATTGTTTCTGATATTATCCTTTCTTTCTTTGTCGCATGTCCGGAATTCCCTGGCACACATATGGCGAGTGCTTGGTTTCTTTTTTAAACCGTGAAAGGTCCTAATGGCTAGAGGGGGGTGAATAGCCTATTAAAAATTCTTGCAACAACACTAAGCACCCGGATTAGTAAATAAGATGACGGTTAAATAAGCGGTGCTACACACTATCTATGCAAGCCACAAGTTAAGCAAGATATATCTAATGTCTCTAGGGTCACACAAGGGCTAAGTCACTAGATTACTTCTAGGTGAACAAGCAAATCTAACTAATCTCAACACTAGGAGCTAAACAAACTACACAAGCTACACAAGCTAAGCAAGGCTACACAAGTATACTAGTGAAAGTAATGCAAAGAGGCTAGAATATAATACCACTGCATGAGTGTAGAGGATGTACCCAATCACCGTGTACAATGAGAAATCTCCAACGAGATCAAGACAATAGACACGATGATTTTTTACCGAGGTTCACGTGCTTGCCGCAAGACGCTAAGTCCTCGTTGTGGCGACACACTCACTTGACATGTGCTAAGCAATGGCCGGTGCCAAAAACCCCTATGGACGCCAAGCAACGATCACAAGAGAGGGTCCAACAAGCCACGAGCAATCCACTAGTGCTCCTTTCGCGAATCTTCCGCTGGGGTAAGAAACGACCCCTCACAATCACCACCGGTGTGGCCTCAAACAAGCTCCACTTGAGCTCAACACCGCCTCTTGCTCCAAGCCGCTAGGGAACCCGGGCAAATTCCTAAGATAACAAGAATCCCGCATGCTTCTCAAGGATGAAGTGCCTCTAAATGCAATCACCAATGCAATGCACTTCTATCACTCTCAATCTCACCACGAATACGAATTATGGATGGAGAGATGAGTGGAGAGGAGTCTCAAATGCTCACAAGCAAGTTAGAGTGTTCAAATGTGCAAGAGAGAGACTATGGAACCGGCCATCCAAGTATATATAGCCTCCTCCAAACAAAAGAGCCGTTGCCTTCAAATTGATGCTCTGCGGGCGCGACCGGACGCTGAATCGGACGCCGCCGGCCGAGTCCGGCCGTGGGTCCGGGGCTGCTTCGGTCCACAATGCACAAGACATGGGCCCACAACCGGCGCCCCTCCTCCGCGGCGTCCGGTCACCGGTTCGGTCGACACCGAAGCATCCGGGTCCCGTGGTCCGGTCGGGCGGCGGCTCGGCAAAAATTCGGCCGGCAGAGTTTCTCTGCGACGACCGACCGACCGGATGCTCCGGTGAGTGCTTCCGGCCGATGCCGAAGGCGTCCGGTCACCCCAACAGGAACCGATCTTCATCTTTTTCTTTGCTCTTTGCTTCAAACTTGCTTCTCGCCTCTTGCCATAGGTTGCCAACACGCCCAAGATGACCACGTTATCACCAATGTTAGCACGTCGAGATGTTAGGCAAGATCGGTTAGTGCTCTCAAGTCCTAAATGCAACATGCAAGTCAATTGGACCTAGAAGCACTTCATGCAAGGATTGTCGCGCGGCATCCCTCTTGATAGTCGGCTATCTATCCTATAATGTGATCACACGCCTATCGTGTCTTGATCACCGAAAGGAAAACCCTATCAAGTATACCTTTGCCTTGATCTCCCGGGTTCCTCTCAAGTCGATCACCGAGCTTGACGATCCATCAAGTCCACCGACATGGTCCATGTTCATGATCATCATGCTCCTTGTCATCCATCTAATCCTTTCTTAAAGTCATCACTTAGAGCAAAGGATTAGTCCTTAAGTGTGTCATCAATTTCCAAAATCAAACATGAGATTTCAACCGGTGTTACAACTAGGCCGTCAATGTCATGCCATCGTCTCCAAACTAGGTGAGAAGACTAGCGACATGTCCCTTGGAGTCGGTTGGCTCCTGGACGACAGAATCATGGCCAATGGAGTGGCGACGAGGACGTCTACGGCTATTAGCTCATTTGGGACCCCCATAGAGTGGTCTCTCACAATGGTGGTGCCTATGATGGGATCCACTAAAGGTAGGCGAAAAGAATTATTATTATCTTGTGGGCTCATGGGTATCTTGCTCTTTGTTCATGCCCTTGGTTAGGGCCATGGATGGGTTAAGGTGGTGGCAAAGTGTCTCAAATGGTAGGAGATGGAGAAGGAGAAGGGAAGGAGAAGAAGAGGGGGAAGAGGACCTTAAGTAAAGAGGCATGTCAATGTATCCCAGTTCAAATTTGAGCTCGACACACTCCTCCATCATCCACGATAGGGGACGTTTGAACGTCAAGTGACCGATCTAGAGACAAAATGATCGAGTCAGCCAACGCAACATTTTGCGAACCAAGTTGTGCCAATAGTCTAGACGCATCCCATATTGTTTCTTATGCATGTCTCACCCATCCGCAAGCCAAAAGGCTTGAGTGGACACGCCGACCAACGCGTGATTTCAACTCAATGAGTCAAAATCGGTTCTTTGGGGCGTTATCTAGGGGTTCACGCCTACACGCCTCACTAGGTCGGGGGTCCAAAAGACCCACTCACTAGGTTGCCTAATGTGCCAAAAAGTGGCTCAACGAGCTCAAAATTGGTGTGGAGTGTATTTTAACTATGTATATGAAGGAGGGCTACTTACCTTTTATATACAAACTAGAAAAATAATACATGTAGATTTTGGTCATATTAAGTCGTGCAAGCGCACGATCCGTCATCTCTACTTCGGATCGTAAAGAATGTTCATGGAAAACTTTAAGATGTTCACCATTTACCTTAAAGATGTTGTCGTCATCGTCCTGAAGCCAAGACTCTTGAATTCTCGTCCTCCGTAGCGCTAGGTTTGGGTGCTTTTCTCCACATTATAAGGCTCCAAAGGACTCTAGTTAGCGTGATTTTTGCTAAACTAAGTTGATTATGCAAGAAGGGCGGCTTGGAGCAAAGGGGGAAGCAAAGTGTGACGAAAGTGACGACCCAACGCCTATTCATTCTCAAGACCCAAAAGAAAGAGGCAAAGCCAATAAAGGAAATCTAGTGCAAAGATTGATGAAAATGCAGCTAGAGAAGGAGAAACTGTGTATCCCGCTCACGCAAGGTTTACCCGACACCACTGATGAACCATAGATCCAAGCTAAACCTTTAGCAAAGGACCTATATGTCGATCTCATGTTGCACAACCAAGTGTGTGCAACCAAGTGTGTGCTACCAGTTACACCAAGTTCAATAGACATGTTGTAGATTGCAACTAGAACTAAAAATAGAAAGGGAAAGGGAATGAAAGATGGATGAGGAGATTGAGATCAAGCAGCTGAGGAACGAGCCATTTCCTAGATCACATCCGATGTTGCACTTTTCTAGGCCATTTGTGCCAACAAGGTTAGTGAAGTCTTAAATAGTTCCCAGGGAGCCATGATTAAATACTAGGTTAAGTGAGTGCGTTCGTGCATACATACACATCCCAAAGGCTTGATGCCTACATCTTCAATAGCCAAGGACCACGAATAAATTAGTATCAGGAAATCTTGTATTATGATATTTTTTGAAAGCTTGTGTTATGATCTTTGATTTGCAATGTTTCAAAAAAGGATCCTAACAAAAGATTTCTAGATTCTAATTTATTTGTAGCCCCTATGCTAAAGGTGTGCGCATCATGCCTTTGGGATGCACAAGCATGTGTGGTGGCTCCATGGGAACAATCTAAGGTTTCATTAACCTTGTTTGCACAAGTGGTATGAAAAAGTTTGACATCAGATGTGCTCCTAGAACCCACTCCTTCCTCATCTACTTGATCTCAATCTCCTCATCCACCTTTTGCTACTTTTCCTTTCTAATTTCAGTTCCTCCATGAACATAATTGCGCTCTGTGACATGCTGGTAGCTCTATAGCATGAGATCGACCCGGTTTGGTGGGGTCCTTTGTTAGAGGTTTGGTGAGGGTCTATGGCTCATATGTGGTGTAAGTAAACCTTTCCCCGAGTGGGATGCACAACCTCTCCTCCTATAGTTTCATCTTCTTCAATCTCTCCACTAGACTTCCTTCCTTGGCCTTGTCTTTTTGTTGGGTCCTGAGATTGAGTGGACGCTAGGACATCAAGCTTGTCATTTGCTTCGCGCTACAAGACGCCCTATTTGATGATAATTCAATGGGACCAAGTGTTGTTATATTTCCTCTTTTGCTCATTGGATTCGCACTCGGCGGTGGATCCTACACTTATCGGTGTGTGTGGGAGGCATGGAGGATGTAGCCAAAGACCGGGTGATAGAAACATGCTTCTTTCTTATTATGGCATCTTTGCTATGTAACTTGCAACCACCTAGCTTTGTATCCGGATAGCAAGAGGATTCGTAACTATTTGAACCTATCAACCCGATACTTGAAACTGTCCTCATTGAGCTCTAGGAGGACTAACACGTCTCCTCTATCTCCATCTGCACCAGCACGATCCTAGCCATCAGTTCCCGTGAGGCGGAGGCCTCGTTGCCTCGTCGTTCTCGTGCAGCCCCGCTGTAGACCTTGGCACTGGACCACACATTATCATCTCTCTTTTAGGTGGTGTGCCGGGCACATGTTCAAGGTGTTGGTGCAAGAATCCAACCTTGTGGGACGCTGACCTCTTCACCACCGTCGGCCTCTAACCTCTTATCGGAAGAGACACAAGTCGGTGGCGATCCGGAGCCGTAGTTGCTTTGCTGCCTTTGCTATCTACGCCAAGAACCGCTAGCCGCACAAGACTCGAATAGTTTTAATTAGTGGGGATCATGGGTGACACATAACAAAATTTTAATTGTCTCTAAAACCCACCCCTTCCGTGTTACAAATCCTTTAGAACATTTGTCGGCATCCTTATAGTTGTCTAAAAAGATTCTATTTTGTATTAAAACAAACCAATATAATTCCCATAAAGATTTATTCGAAGGTTGATTTACTAGTATAATTGCTTGTACATCAACCGCAAAAAAGACTCTTATCTAATAAAGTTCCAATTGATGTTATCACTTTTGTTTTATCATAGTGTTGCTCAAATGCAACTTTGTGCATTAGCTCGTTCCTTGAATTTTTTTACATCAATATGATGGGAGAAAGAAGATTAGGCATGACTCCTTTGCTTACATATAATATAAACCGTAAAAAATGTTAATAGTTTATTAGTATCTTACTTATAGGTTCGGTCCCCACAAGTTAAACATCGTGAAACTAATCTTTCTCTTATCTCTATCTATCTACAACCAAAATTTACCCAAGCCAATCGTTCACCTGGCAGGCGAAATAACACCCACGGATAGTTCACCCGCACCTTTGCATGCTCATGTTCAAGGTAGTTTTCGTCGACCCCGTTGGACTCTGTTGGTATTTGATAAGCCTACAGAAATATTTATAATAATCCGCAAGCGGACGGATACCGGCGAGCACTTCACCCGAGAGGGTTTAATATCGAATCTACAGGGAAACGGGTGAGGGAGACTACGATCTAATCTTAACCCGAAGTAGCACAAGACTTAAGAAGGTTGAGAGTGTAGAGAGGATTACTAAGATATCTAATTCTTATATCGGTAAGCTATGTTAATATTATCCTTATGGGGACGTACTCAAAGGAAAGTAGGGACGAAACGCGTGCAATCCTCCAAAGAATGTGGGTCCTACTTGGCCTATCCTACGGGATGTGGTCAATGGTACCGCATCACTACCACGAATATAATTACCACGCTCCGGAAGGTAGGGTGCATCTAACGAGATACCCAAGTCCAAACACCACGCTTGCATCGCAAATATTACTCTAATCTAGGTACTAGATTAAAATACTCCAAAGAGACTCGTAGACCAATAAGAATAAGTATAACAATATTACTTACTAAAAGAAGAAGTAGATTACCAGAGTAACTCCCAAATGTAGATTAACTTCCACTGAGGTACAAGTATGGAGATAGCACCGACAAAGCCGCACTTCCTCCGATCCCTTCCCTCTCTCTCTATCTCTCTTGTTCTAAAGATTAGAACTAATGAGTTCTAATCCTCTCTTGCATGCTAACTCTTCTAGTTCTAGTTCTAGTTCTAGTCTAGACCTAGAGAAAAGAGGTTGTCCTCACATTGGGACAGCTCTATGACCAACAGGTCAAGAGATAATGAATGATAATGAATTAGGGTTTCACCCTGGGGTCAGGGGGTCTTCTTATATAGGCCTTGGCGATGAACGATAGACCTTGGATCAAACCGACCTTGGCAACGGTGTAGATACAACCTCAAAGTCGGTTACAAACCGACGTAAAAAATGTGAGACTGAATGGTGGGTCCCACCTGGCGGCCGGCCTAAAAGCCTCTAGCGGCCGCCAGGGGTTGTGATCCTCTCGGGATCTCCTTCCTCCTGGTGTCTTCTGGTGTCTTCTGGTATCTTCTAGAGTGTTTTAGTCCACATTTTTTTGGGTTGAGTAACTTCACGGTTAAGTCTTGTTATCGTATGGGATGTAAACTCTTCTGATTCTCACCGTTCTTCTCTGCTTTTATTTGTTTAATCCCTGAAAAGATATAAATCACCAAAGCTCGTGGAATTATGTTAGTTAAACCCCTAGACTTATGTTGATATTCATTTTAAGCCCTTATTCATGTTTAGTTGACTAGTAATATTATGCTATAACAGTGTCAATGCAGACTCACTCGCACAAGTTGCAATGCAACCGATGCACAACGCCCTCCCCACCCAATCAAGCCAAGCCTCCTCTCTCGTCCAATCCTAATCGCGAGCCCTCGCTTCCAATGCCCTCGCCTACTAGACTAGGAGAAGGCCAAGCTTGATGTGCACCGGTCCGCAAATGTTCATTTGTCCCGCACGTCCGCCCGCAATATCGTCCACCCTAATAAGATCCTCGGTGGCCCCGCCAAATTCTCCATGGTCATCACTACCGCAGAGGCTATCCACCGCAGCCACTTAACCCGATCACCTACCCGCGCCGCCTCAAGCCTTTACCCCGTATATGTGATGTTATGATTGATGTTGTTGATCTAAAGGAGTTCAAGTTGAGGTAGACCGGAAGGAAAATTGGCCTCGTGCCCTAGGTCGGTATATTGCTTATCTATGAATTTGTAATTACATGATATCCTTATTAACTTCAACACAATGATCCGGATGAAGTTTATTCAAAGGTAATGCAAAGGTATGGCAAGAAGCCATAGCAAATATTGTTTTTTATTCGCTTATTAGTTATTCACGTTATATTATTCATCGATCACCGATTCTCGTATTATGATTTTAGTTGATGTATGAGGAGGCAAGTCAAATAGAAAATGATGCAGTGAGCAAGTCATTTTTAGCTAAAGAAAAAGTCATGGATTTTACAAAATAAAATGTGATGGACCTTAGAGTGGCTTTGGAGTTTCCTTATTGTTGTTTGCATTTATGCTGCCAACTTCTACATAGTACTTGAGTTACTACTTCCAAAACATAGACTCGTATACAAAGATCCTTACATTTATATAGTTGCTTTTGTCATTTTCATTAGTAAGATTGAGCCAACCAAGACACACACACACATATATATGTCAAAGTATGGATAAATAAGTACCGGCCCGCAGGTGACATCGTTTCTTTCCATCCTATGATACATACACCCTTTTTGTTCCCTCATCGGTCACCGATGAAGCAATCAATAGATGCAAAAATCATTCTTGTAGATCTACACAATGACTTGAAAACAACAACAAAATGAAGAATATGTATGGATTTTCAATAGACAAATGTGTGCAATAATAACACATCAAAGCAACAAGGAATATGTATACCAAAACGACCTCGGTTGTACTACTAATTTATATAGAATATAGATTTAACCATACCGGCTTACTTTGAATTTACCATCCTTTTGCAATTTGGCGGTCATTATTGTATCTCAAATCTGTCTTTGATGCATTTATCAATCGAGGTTGTCTTCGATTAACAAGAATTAGAATGCGTTCTCATAATTGATTCACAACAGGTTGTCTTAGGTTGTCAGTAGAGGGGTTTGCTCTCGCTACATACTTCTATTTTTTTTTTTTCGGTTTGGCCATATTGCTCAATGGAAAGTACTCTTCTATTGTTTCTGAAACTGCTTGATAGTTAGTAAATTATAAAAATTAGGCAAAGAGAATGCATAGGAAGCAAAGGTCGGGATACCATACAATTCTGGTCTCGTGCAATTGTGCAAACATTCTAAAAGAAAAAAAAAGGTATAGCTAATATGTAATATTATGGTATTATGTAATATTATGATAGTCCCGATATTTGAATTTGAACAAATAAATTTTATTCAAGTTTCTTGCTTCAAGAAAGAGTTAAATTTGACATGCGCTTAGTTCCATGTGTCTATATTTTCCATGGTATATTCACCATCCATTTTCGATGGATGAGCATTATGGAGACCAGGGGAACTCGTGTTCGAAGACAACATTTCTCTTGTACCAAGTATAATGATCTTCACCAGTGAGAAACAAAGGTAGCTTAAAATTTTCAATTTCTTGTAAGTCCATAGAATATATGGCTTGTAATCGTAGCATATTGTTCTCTTCTTTTCTCACACAACCATCACGAGTACTTTTTAGTGTAGCATGGCTAACAAGATAGAAGTATGTGATCTTGTTGGAAGCTTGTAATCTTGTTGAACGGTAGTGTGAAGTGGATCGTATAACACCTATAGCAACGCACGGGCATAAGCCTAGTGAAAATACAAATAGCCTTTATTCCTGCGTCTATAATTTAAGTGTCTTGAGTGTGCAAAAGAATGCTAAACCAGCTTTTGTCAAGTTACTCCGGTTGGCACCCTCGTGGCCTCACCGTAGGTGAAAAAAAGCTCACATGCCCTACGCCCCCCAAAGCACATGTTTGTAGTCACCGCCCACTCACATGGTTACTGCCTCTGTGGTGAAGGCGGGTACACAGCTTTTAGAGCTTTTCTTGACCTGTGCGAGAGGTCCCTACTTAGTGATACTGTAGCAATGATCGTTAGAAACTCGTCAAAAGACACCTTTGTGCACGCATCTACTCAACATTTGATCATGCGTGCCTCTCCAAAATGACCAAACGTACCTATGTTGCGTCCAATGCGCATCCAGAGATGATTTTTAGTGACTAGGCACGCCCAATCATCACGAATTGGACTCCATGCAAAGTTAGGTCGCTTTACTCACAAAATACAATGATCGAGATCGTCTTTAAAGACTTTTCGGCGTCCTGGTCATAGACCTTTGCTCGCACAAATGACCAAAATTCTTTGCTTCGAACTCCATATTCAATGATCTTGGACATATTGGAAAGCTTAATCGGAGGGCTACACAACCCACTGACACTCTTAATCCAACGCTCAAAAGATTGATATAGAATTCCATCCAAAATCCAACACCTCTTTTTCAACACAAGTTTTCTCCAAAACTTCTCCAACTTCTTATCCTTTCCAAATGTGCCAACACCACCAAGAGGACACAACCATGTGCATGTGTGTTAGCATTTCACAATCATTTTCAAAGCATTTTCATTTGATCTCACCATGCCACTCGATCCTAGCATATCGCAATGTTATATCACTCAAGTGGCACTAGAAGACCAATATGCAAACAAGTTTGCCCCTCTTGATAGTGTGGCCATCTATTCTAAACCCGGTCATAAACTTCTCTACACTCCTATGACCGGTGAAATGAAATGCCCTAGGTTATACCTTTGGCATGGGCATTCCATTCGACTCCATCTCCTTCGATGTTGATGCTTCACCGCCTCACTACCTCGCGCCCCATCAATTCAAAGCCTCTAACTTGCCCTTCCCAATTGCAACCAATCCATCAAGCCAAGCCTTATCTTCTCCACCGTGGTCACATGACTCTATGTCATGTCTATAGCAATGAGTTCCACCTCAAATTCACCTATGGATTAATCCTTGTACATCATATAACCACATATTAGACCACCTAGGTTGTCATTGAATTACCAAAACCAATCGAGGACCTTTCACACACCCCCGCTCACTCCATTAGAACAAAGGTGACAGCCGCCGGTGGCGCACGCCATCATCACGTTACGCATAGATTAGACAACATCGGACAAACGGTGACGGCTAGTACGGTACTCCAAATTCGATGAGAACCTAGGACGGCACTGTTGACCTTCGCAAAGATTTTTCAACTGGATTCAAAAACTGACTTGCCGAAAGTAAATCTAAATATATTACAACTTGCTACAGCAATATGGATAAGAGATCGAGAGCTAAAAATAGATTATCACAAAGGTGCTAATAGATCGATTCAAACACTAAATCAACAATATGAACTTGCAAGAATCTTTGGCCTAATCGATTCGGCTATGGGCACCTTCTTGCCGCCCTAGCCAAAACAGAAATTGTAGACAATTTTTGGTGGTTTGTTTTGGTAGGGTATGAGGATGTTGAAAATAAATTTTGATAATCTAGTTCAACAATCTCAAACCCTAATTGCAACTAATGAATAAGATACCGTTGTGACCGACACGAGGGGTATTTGTAGAAGTTGGGCCTAGCAATCGGTTATGGGAGGCACTCACGCCCTAGCCAAAACGTAAAAATTGTAGACAAAATTTTGGTGGTTGTTTTGGCTAGGTTTAAGGATGTTAATAATGATTTTGAGCATCTAGTTCACTAGTCTTGGAGTCCTCACGTTTTTGATTCTCTGCTTGTCATCTTGATAAATCTCATTAGTCCTCTAATTCGGTGGTGATCAACATCAAAACCCTCATTAGGGCTTACTGCACTTACATTACCGGTGGCCTAAACCCTACAACTCGGGATCGAGACACCGCTGACACCGACGGGGGCGATGACCCAAGGGCAGCCACCAACTCTCATATCGCAGCCACGACGCCACCCTAAAGACAATGATGAGGCCACAACGGACTCCACGTCGTATAAGACGGATGGTGAACCCGTCTGTCGACACGCGCGTTGCATCATGCCATGCAATGCCGCAACATGGGAACGAGGCCATGATGACACCATGACGGAACCTCTCTTTGTACGTGGCTTAGCACCAAGACTCTATATAAGGGCGGCAACCAAGACACCCTTCCAAGGGGACGAACTCTCGAGACTTCATTTGGGAAGTCCATCCTAATGTCCTACCTCACTCCGTCTTCTCGCACACCACATTGTAAGAACTTCAAAGCATTCAACCGAGGAACACAAACTCGAACTCCCTCTAAGACTTGGTGTAGGCTCTATCCTGAACTAGTATAACTCCTTGTGTCTTTGGTTGCTACCATCATCTTCCTAAAGCGGTAGCGACATACGTATAAATTCACTTGTCGAATGACGGAACACCGACAGATATGCTCCTACGGTGTGTTTGGAAGGGCATCTCCTAGAGCTCCTCTATTTCATTTTTATAAAAGAAAATAGCTTCAAATGACTCCTCCTACACTTGTTTGGTAGGACTCCTTCAAGGAGGCAAAGAGAAACCCTACCAAATACACCCTTAGTATTACAACATGGACTCCTTCGAAGGAGGCAAAGAGAAACCCTACCAAATACACCCTTAGTATTACAACATGGCATTTGCATGGATCCCTAAATGATTTACATGCAAAATAAATTATTTCATGTTTATTTTATGCTAGTTTTTTTCATGTGCGTACTAATATTTGAAACAATAAGTTTTAACATATTTGTGAGGAAAGTATCACCATATGACTTGTTCTATAAAATGTGAAGTCATTTAATATATAGTCCCATCAAGCAGTAACATGTTCTAAAAAAATGGTTACAAAATAGTCATTACATGGTCACGTGATGGTGCAAAAAAAAAAGATTATCCTAGATTCAATGAGATTTTTTTTTTTTTGAAAATAGCATTTTTATTTTTACTTACAACAGGAAAAATGTCTTTATGCCGTTCAAAAGATCAAGTACTTTTTTTTTCTTAACGCATAAAGTTGAAAGTCGCAAGAAAAGGTTTTATTCAATGAAGATCGTTCTCCAAATCCCATTGAAAGTTTGAAATAACCAAGATGACCAAAACATACTTGTCAGTAAAGCTCCAAACCAATGCAATTATCAACACAAAAGAATCGCAGATACGGTTAAACCACAACGGGTTTTTCGTCGCCTTTTCGTTAGAGGACGATGCAGTTGGTTTTCACGAGGCCCCTAGATTCGCTGACACTCAAACCTGCCACGCGTTTCCTTTTCGGAAACCTTCCAATGAATTCTGTGTTCTTCTTTCACCTTCTTCTGTCTAGCAACCAACCCATCATAACTTCTGCGTTCTTCTCTGACGCCATGAATTCTGCAACCCATTTACATGAACCAACCGGTTCTCTGATGCCCTGAATTCTTCTTCTGAACAAAAGGTTCTTTAAGGCAATCAGTTTCGAGAGTTACGTTTAGGGGCAGCAGGAGCAGCCCCAGGTGTCCCTGTCCACGTGCCTTTGCAGCGTTGGACGGCACCAGACAGACAGAACCAGCTTTACACCCAAAGTTAACAAACACAGATACTGACATAGCAAACCCATCCTATAAATGCCCTGCCCTAAAGATTCCGCCGCCGTTGTCAGTTCAGGTCACACTTTCGATGGGCTACCAGCGGCAGCTACCAAAACGGCAAGTTTAGCCCCAATCCTTTGGCCAGAAGCAGGATTTCTGAACCTATATGACACAAACTGCACCACTTTTACATGTTACAAAAGGACGAGGCGGTGAGCATCTGCTCATCTACCTTTTCGCGGTGGGCATCTGCTCATCTACCTTTTCGCGCATCTTTGCTGGCTCTTTCTAATTTTCACGCATCTTTGCTGGCTCTTTCTAATTTTCACGCATCTTTGCTGGCTCTTTCTAAAAGACATCTTGACAAGATACTCACCACCTCTGTAATGACGTCCACCACAGACCCAGTCCCTCTCCCAGGCTTTCATAAAGTGTTTTCTTCGTTAGCATTTCTTTTAAGGCCTGTAATTCTTTTTTGGTGGTGGTTTTACTTACTATCGTCCGGTTTTAGATATGTTGTTATGGTTTGGTTAATCATGTTAGATTACCACCACATGAGTATATCCCATCCCGAGAAGAATCTTTCCTGGAGCCTTATATGACGAGTTGGGGCTCAGGGCGGGTGTTATTTGACTGCAAAGTCGTGTTCGTTGGCGCGCCGGTACAACAGAGCTGAAGCTTCTACCCTGTTTACGGCAAACATGATACAGAATTTCAATCAAGTGATGGGTTATCTTGAGAAGTTAGAAAATATAAGGTCATAAGATCGAAAAGAAAATACTCATGTAAATAGAAGTAGCAGTATTCCTCACCATCCTGGATGCACCACGAATTTGCCTTTGGATAATGCCCAATTCACCTTGTCCGTCCCAGGGGAGTTGGCAACAACATGAGTGACCCGGTCATCAACCAGGTTTGTGCAGACTGCACCAAACTGCTCTGCAGTCTGCCACAGAGGATGCAAGTGGGGGCTGGCGTCTCCAACTGGAAAAACCGGCTAAAGACAATACGACACCCAGCAAGGATCCTCCGCTGCTCAGATGCTAGTATGCTCCGCACATCAGCCTCATTGAGGTTAGGATGTGAAAAGAAATTGTGGTGGATTCTCTCAATGACCTATTTCCAAAATGAGAACCACGTCACAATCAAGGTTCACACGGTGGTTCATATGTTAGAGAAAAAAGTACCATACCGCTAGTGAAGAAGCAAGGGTGCCATCCTCAGGCCTCTCGTCTCTGTCAATCTCTAGAAGTGATGGTCCAGGAAGGCCAAATTGACGTCTGCTGCAGGGGAAATAGGTGTATCTGCAGAAAATCACATGGAAAGGGAATTAGGCAGATGCAATTGGCAATAGTTCATTAGGAAGAACAAAAGCATCGACGCATACCTCTCTACAACTATCAAATTGTGCCTATTATGAGGCCAGACTCTAACAGAATCATCTATGATCACGACTGCAGATTCCATACCCAGTACCCCATCCAGATCTTTACTTTTTTGGCACTCGCTCATCACTGTCAAAAAGGATCACCATCATCACCTCTTGATATGACTCGTCCAGCAAACAAGGTTCCAGTAGGATCAAGAACCTTGGCCATCTCGGTAGCATACAGTTTGTTTCCCATAGTGTATAAATGCAACTCGAATAGGTTACTAGCCTGCACAAAGCAACACAGGTCAAAATTAACAACAGAGCACAAACACTTAACTCTGCCAAAAAAAAAAAAAATGATCAAACACAGCAAACCTTCTCAAGAAAGTTCCATATTCCTGGCCTCAGCTTCGTCCACATATTCATATGATTTAAACGGTAGAGATGACGTTCTGGCAAAATCCTGTCTTGCTCCTCTTTCTTGCGTAACATCTCTTCATGAATGGGTTCCACTTCTATAAACTGAAAAGGTATTGGATGCATGAACAGAGAAATAATTAAACAACTTTAAACTCATAGCCTCATAAGTCAAAATATTATACCTTTGCAGAATTAAGAAGGGTGTGATCCAAATCAAGCACCAAGCATAGCTTCTGCGCGGAGAACATTTTGTGCTGCTCTGTTATTCGTCTTGCCCTTTCCTTCTGTATCAGAGCTTTTTGCTTATCATCATATCCATCAAGGAGATGATCAACATCGCCCCATGGGCTAACAGGCTGCGTAGCTTCAAGTGCTGTTGCAGAACCATCATTTGTTGTTGCATCAGCATTTTGTCCATTCTGTTCAACTGCTAATCTTGGATCCACCTTATTTATGCTACCCAATGCTTGTTGTGTAGGAGGAGCCATAATAGCTGTAGCAGCTAACTGTGAATTAGAAACAGGATCAACATGTTTGGTGCTGCTGAATGGTCTTGCAATGCTAGACGACAAAGCTGGTTGAGAAGGCATTGAACTAGTCTGGTCCTTGGTGCCCTGAGAGTCTGGCTGGGTAATTCCATTAGTTTTCACTTGGTCCAAGCCCACTGCATCAGATTTCTGTGCTATGTTATTGTGTAGGATACGCCGTGGATCACGGGGGCTTCATCGCGAAGTATTCCACCATCATTTTGTGAGTTCTACAGAAATAGCAAAAGTTGTAGTTAGTAAAACACTCTAGAAAGAGCTGGGCATTAAAATGTAAAGATAACACCTAATTATTAACTAACACAACATATGAGCAAACATGGAATCAAAAAGAGACCACCCTAGGTTCTAATCATTTAACCCCTTAATAAGCACACTAAAAAAATACAGAATATAATGATCCAAAGGAAATAGTTATCAAGCAAATAAATGATGTACTATACAAGTATGAACAGAAGACGATTACAGTACAAAGAGCTTTACCAAAGGAGGTATCTGCACTGGAACCTGTGGTCTAACAGAGGGACTTGTGCAGCTTCTGTGGTCTTTGGAGCATTGCCAGGTGTGAAAACAGTGCCTGCAATTCCATTGTTGGTCATCCCACTAGACATGCCACCCTGAGTTTCTGATGCTGACTTCTTTTGATGTTCCATTTGGATCAAATGCATAAGCAATGTTGGGTTGACAGCAATGTCCTTTAACAACATAGGAGGCAACGGGATAGCAGGAGCTGCACTGACATGTGGAGCAGTAGTTTGAGGGGCTTGTGAAGTTTTCATATTGATACCGCTAATATTTGTAGGAGCCATGTTCATAAGCTGATTGGGATTCCCTGTAGGCTGCATGTCTCTAGGATTCGCAGTTCCGCCCCTAAATCTTTTTAACACATTTTCATCCACCTGAGGTTCATCAACTGCTTTGTGTTTACGGTTACCAACTGACGCCCCACCCTGCTTCCCATCCTTCAGTTCTGAAAAATTTGCACGCCTATTCACATCTGTTGCACCAGCAGCATCACGGTTCAAAAACCTGAGCCTCGGATCTCTACTTTTAGATGCTACCTTTATTGCATGATTTGGACCTGCAGCCGACTGCTCAATTTGTTTAGCAAAACCAGGAGGACCAGATGGATAGTTAATAGCAGTGCTGCTCACTGCGCTAGATTGAGAAGCAGGCATCTGGCTTGTACTTGGTAATGGAATACTCTTTGGAACAGGGAAGCTGGAAACTTCACCAAATATGTCACCACCTTTATCTGCAGATTTACCCTCATCACCAGATGGAGTTGGACTTGGTAGGTCATCACTTGGAAATACAGATTTATGGCCGTACTTCTGCTGGTATGAGGAGACAGCCTTTAGAGGATCATTTAACGATGGATATAATGAATTCTTTGCAGGCTCAGCTCTTTCTGGGAAAGACAATTTCTCAGGTACCATTGGAAATGCTCCGAAACAGATAGGCTTTGGCACAGGAAAAGGCGGTGCATTATCCCGGGTTGGCGAGGGTAAGCTGTTCTCATCATAATCTGCATGAAGATCTAACAAGGGACTGATCCTTTTGGCAGGTACTTCCAACCTCGGCAAGCTACTAAATGGATTTCCTGCACCCGACTCAAATGGCAGTCCTCCTGAGGATGAAACCTGCCCAGATGGAGCCGAAACATTGATCGCATTGGTGCCACTTGTACTTGGGTCGCTGATATTGTCTTTATCTTCAAAAACTAACTTCCTCACGCGGCTGTCCAACTGATACACAGGAACAGGACAGAAATTTGAGGTTGCGGCTTGAGCATTCAGCACATAAGCAACAAAACGGAATGGTGACATTGCTAACCTCATCTCGCTGGTCAGGCGTCAGCATGTCTGAATATCTGTTCTTTATGTGGAACAACGACCTGCATCATTCAATGGGCATCGTGTCAGTTACAAAAGTGGTGGTGGTGGCAATTTTCATCTGTAAGTAATTAGCTGAAGACCAATTGCATACTTTAAAAGCATTGTCTTATTCTGCTCACTTCTCGGCAAGTTATACGACATCACCACCTGCAGTAATGCAACGCAGCAAGCATCAGCCCTGCATCAAGGGAGGGAACCAACCAACATTTGGTGTAGGCCTTACAGTGGTGAGTGTGTCAATTCCAATAAACGCCTGCTGCATGATGGGTTCAAGTATAGCCATCGGGCTCCCGTTCTCCAGTTCCTGGAACAGCGGCTTCAGGTTCTCGAAGCAGGTGTGCAGTCGTCCGCACGCACCCTCAAACGACCTGCGCAACATTGCAGCAGTTACAACCGGTTTTCTCAGCCTTCGTCCGAAACGAAGCCTTTGTTCAGCAAAAGGAAAAAAAAAACGAAGCATCAATCTGTCCATACTTCTCAGCTTCCTCAATGGAGACCATCTCGAGTTCCTCCAGTATACTGCCGACACGCTGGTCAAGGTTCACCTCCTCTTCCTCAGCAGCAGCAGCTGGGGCAGGCACAGCATCGCAAGCCGCCAACTCTGGCTTCTCGGGGGCGTCTGAGTCCAAGTCGATGGTCTCAGGCTGCGCACGGGCAGGCTCGGCCTCGGCCTCGACAGCCTCCCCCCCTCCTCAATCTCGCCCTCCTCCTTCTCCCCATCAGACGCGTCCATGGCGTGCTCCACCTCGTCCTCGTCCGGGGCAGCAGGCGGCGGCGGCTGTAGCCCGAGCGGCTTGTTCCGCACGGCCTGCGACCACGCGAAGCTGTTGAAGGCGTGCCCATAGTTGCGCGCCATGTAACCCACGGCGGGCGGCGGGGCCGGTACCCAAGACCTAGATCTCTGCCCCGCCCCGGCGCCGCCGCCGCCCAACGCCGACGACGAGTCCTTCCTGAAGTCGTCAGCTGAAATCTCCTCTATCGACCCGGCCGAGTCCCCATCCGACCCGTCGCCCCCGCCGCCGCCGGGAGCAGTGACCAAATCTCCGCCCGCCACAACCACCGCGGACCGCGGCCGCTCCCGCGCCATCAAGCCGACCAGCCGCTCCTCGTCCTTGGGCGTGACCGTCACGCGCATATGAGACCCGCTCTACCTCCCTCCCTCCTCCTCCTCCGCTCCACGGCCAACCACGAGGCCGAAGCTAGCTCCGTCACAAACTCCGTCCGGGTCTCGTCCGCGGCGAGCGAATCCGGCGACCCCGGTCCTCGATCCGCGGCGCAAGCGGGTACCCTGCCAGACGAATCGCGCCAATCGACGGGCGCAGCGCCGGAACCCGCCGGATCGGAGGCGCACGGCGGGGGGCGGAGCAGGAGCAGGACACGGAGACAGACAGGCTGACAAGCACGCGAGATTTGGGGAAAAAAGCGGAGAGGAGGAAGGAAGGGGAGAGGGGATGACGGGTCGGATATGTAGAGCACGCCGGGTCGGATCCGGCCGTTGGGGTTTGAGTTGGACGGTGCTCGATGCGGACACGTCGTCGTCTTGCCGGGGCTGTTCGCGTTGCGTGGGTGGGTGCACTGCACAGTCTAGACAAGCCTACCTACACCTACGAACACGGCGGCGCGGCTGTAGGCTGATATCAACGGCTATTATATTACTCTGTCAGTTGGTGAAATATTTTAGGTTCGGTTCTTTAAACACTTTTCGTTTGTATTTGTTAATTATTGTTTGACTATGGACTAACTAAGTTCAAAAGATTCGCCTCACACTTTTCACCAAATCGTGCGATTAGTTTTTTGTTTACCTACATTTAATGCCATACATCGTGCGTCAGAGATTCGATGTGACGAATACTATAAAGACTTTTTCAGATTTGCTTTTCACCAACTAAACATGCCGCGCTACTTCTGCGGCTGCGCTGCAGCTAGGGGCAGGATCCGATCTTTTTTTTTTTTTTACGATTCAACGTGGCCCTTCTCATTATTAGTTTAAAATTATATATTTTAACCACCCTGATCTTAATTTGGTTTGATCTTTAAATTTGCTAAATTTGAGGGTCCTTTACCAACCTCGCAACAGGCTAGATCTCTCTCGGGCGGGTGCCAACAACCCCAACCTCCACATCGGTGCATTTGCTAAGGGCTTGTTTTGGCACCGCTCTCATCTAACAAGAGCAAGTAGGGAGAAGCTGAAATTTTCAAGTCACACCAGCTTCACCGGGTCGTGATGAGAGGGAGGGAGGGAGGAGAGAGAAAATCAGCTCCCATGAACAAAGGCTGCTACAGTGACTTGTCCGAGAGAGTTGAAGCGGCATGGAGCGATGCCAAACAAACCCTAAGTGTCACCTGAAACAACAGTTCCGTAGGGCATTCTTGCCAGTCGGACAAAAAGCTAGAGCATATGCTTAGACAAGCGTCAGAGAGAAAGATGAGGGGAAAACGGCTATAAGATGCTATCAACGGCTATTATATTCCTCCTCGGTCTTTGCGACTTGGATTACGTGACCGGTTCTTCGTTGCTTATGGTTGCCGCTGCAGCCGGAGGCGGTAAGGGCTTCTCCATTGCTCTGAGTGTCCATGTCATAGGCAATAGCTATCCTACATTCTAACGGAGAAGCTTGCGAGAGGATCCTATAGCTTGGCCCTACGTAAGCGAAGCGGCAGGCATCAAATGAAAGTCGTGTTGGAGTAGTGAGGAAGCCCCTCCATGGTTGGGGACCGCATACTTTGTTGTATCATTTCTGCTGATGACCTCATCAATTGCCTACCTTTAAATGAAGCATATGTTCGTATTATCTTTGCGTTGGGAAATTTGCTAGTGCTTTGCCTCATCTACATGGCCTGTTGAGGCAGTACGCTAGTAGGTGCTCCCATTGGCCTTGCCCTAATGGATCCGATTTTTTTTACAATTTGATTTGCTTCTTTTCATTATTATTAGTTTAAAATTATATAGTTTTACCATATGGTCCTAACTCGGTTCGATCCTTAAATTTGAGGCTAAATTTGGGGGGCCTTTACCACCCTCTACAGTAGGCTAGATCTCTCCCGAGCCGGGCGGCCTAGGGCTGGACAACAACCCAGTCTCCACATCGGTGCATTTGCTAAGGGCTTGTTTGGCACCGCTCCCAGCAGCTCAACTTCACCTGACAAAAGGCATTATTCATCTGGCAAGAGCACTGTAGCGAGTGGGGAGAAGCTAAAATCTTCGGGACCCCGCTGCGAGGGAGGGAGGGAGGGAGGAGAGAGAAATCAGCTCCCATGAACAGTGTTGCTACAGTGACATGTTACAGAGAGTTGAAGCGACATGGAGCGATGTCAAACAAACCCTAAGCGTCACCTCAAACATCAGTTCCGTAGGGCATTCTTGTCAGTCGAACAAAAAGCTAGAGCATATGCTTAGACAAGCGTTGGAGAGAAATATGAGGGGAAAACTGTAGGATAAACAGTGGTGGGATAGAAAAGGTGTCGACTGCATAGCTTAGAGTATGCTTTAACTCAGTTGTAAGGGGGTGTCTGGTTACCGGCCGATGTGAGCCATGTTGTACATGTGGTTGCCACTAAGAGCTAGCTGGTGCATTGGCTAGATACCGCCACAGGCCATGCCTCGGACCGTAGCTACCATCGATACTTGGGTTGTTGTTTGGTTGCAGTTAAAGTTGTGGCTGCCACAGAATAATGCAGCACAAAAGCACGTAACAGGTGTGGCAGTCCAATTCATTACCTAAGGTTCGGCGCCATCTATTACTGTAGCATGGCGAGCCATGACCAGAAAAGCAAAAGACTGGCAGGGTTTGGCCGTGAACCATACATCCTCTTAGTGAGTTCGAGGCATATGATGACTACTGCCTCCATTGCGTCTTCCCTCACAGAACCATTGTACGAACACTAACTGTGGAATAGATGCGTCGAACTGGGTCCTAACGGTGATCAAACAGCTAGTCTAGGTGGTATTCTATTGGTCGGACAAGAGACAGAGCAAGTAGTGCATACTATGCTGGTCTCAAACATTCTTATAGCATGCAAAGCTTCGAAGCTTCGCACTTTTCTATTGCTTTTTTATTGTTCTGCTGCATCAGCGCCACCATTGAGCACACCCTTAGTATTGATTATTTGTTTGGAATTTGTTGCATATGTTCTATGTAGTTCAAATTGTTAGATTTGTTCAAACCAAACCAACCATGACAATTAAATATAGAGGAAACCAACATATTCTACCAACATCTACTTGTTTTTTTTCATGTTATGTAAGATTGACCCAATTTATCCAAAAAAATATTGGTTTTGAGTCGACCTAATCCATCAATTTTTTTGTTGAATCAACCTAATCCACTCTATCCTTCGGTTTGTTGTTCCACCATATAACACACCAAGGAGCACAATCGCTTCGATATTGGAGGTAAGCACAGGTGTCATTTTCAACGACGTTGGTATGCAATAACACGAACTATGAATATGGTCAACAAAATGACCACTTCATTCCCTATTTCAACAAATACAACTTCAGTCTCTACCCAACCCTTGCTATGTAATCCTCTTCAGTGTTCATCTTCAGATGGCTTTCCACCATATGGTTGCGGTTGCATTATTTCATAGGCATGCTCCCATTTCTGGAAAGGGCATATGGTTCCATCTCACTGCATGAATGTCTAGCATCAACTTAAATAGCAACATCGCACAAAACCTTCATGATTGAACCACTAACTTTATAGTATGTGCAATACATGATCGAAGCTCCATGATTGGTTCATGTATATGACACCATTTTGTTAGTACTGGTAGTGTTTGGCTGGTAGGTTGGGTCCATATTTTTTTTTAAATAATACTCCTTCATTCATTTCAAATTATAATTCTTTTGACTTTTTCAATCTCAAGTTTGACCACTCGTCCTATTCACAAAATTTGTGCAAACATAGTCAAAGTTTAGTCATTCTTAAGGACCTTTTGTTAATAAAAAGCATGCCACAACAAAAGAAGAGATATTTTGCACAATTTTTTGAATAAGGCGAATGGTCAAGCAGGGGTTGAAAAAGTCGTTTAACTATAATTTGGGACGGATTTAGTAGAACCAAAGGTTTTGGCTTTAGCTTCTCACAAATAGAAGCATCAAACCAAGCTTATTACAGACTCACTCCGAACGAAACTCACACAAGTACAAAGTAGTTCCCAAGACGATAACTAAAGTTTCAACCATTTGAAGCAAAAAAAAAACATGGCTTTTGACTCTAAATTTTTGCACCCATCTTGGATAATCACCCTTTGTTCATCCAACCATTGCAATGAAGCCCAAAACCAGAGCCAGTTTGTCACCCTAAAGAGTACCTGCAATTCACATTGCTACTTCCTTTACGATGCTCATTACTGGAGTTCAGAAACAGGTGCAATCTGACAGACAAATGAATTAAGAAACAATGGCAAGCAAACACTTGCCATCCTTAGTGGTGTATTACCAAACCATGCCCCCATTAACACAACTGTAGATATGGGTCCTTTGAGAATACGCCTCCTCAACGACCAATGGTTAACGGCGGTTCTGTGGAGTGGTTTTGTGAGAATTGTTGGGGTGGCCTTAGAAACAAAGATGCAGGCTAACACGGTGTGTGACCGAAGCCTTGGAAGGGCGAGATTAGCCTGAGACAGCTTACTCCCTACATCCACAAATAAATACATTTCTTTGACTTTCACTATTTTTATTTGACCATTCGTCCTATTTAAAAAGTTTTTAATAAATATTACTTATTTTGTTATAACTTATTTTATCATTAAAGATATTTTATAATATTTTTTTTTTTTATTATTTACGTAAGAAATTTAAATAAGACGAATGGTTAAAAAAGAATGGTACAAGTCAAAGAAATATTTGTGGAAGGGAGTACCAATTCCGGTTCGTTGTGCACTTAATTGAGAGCAAAAATCATGTGCACTAGGGCATAACATGCTCATCAATAATCTTCTCTAACAAAAAAAAAGTTGCGGAAATTGTAAGGAGAGCTGTCTATAATGTCTGTCTGTCGAACGAACAACGACGCAAGCTAAACAAAACAGATGGCAACGAGGGTGGTAGGTACAGTATATATCAGCTCTTCAATCCGCCCTTATTATCCTGTCCTGGCAACGAACGAACGATTATGAATTCTTTGTCCGTGTTTCTATATATGTCTTGTCGTCGATCTCTCATGCATCTCATGCCACCGGTGGCGCTGCTGGGTTCTGGTCAACGAGCTTGTCGATGAGGTCTGCGGCCTCCTGGATGGTGGTGATGTTCTGGGCGTTGTCCTCCTCGACGGTGATCTTGAACTCCTCCTCCAGCGCCATGACGATCTCCACCGTGTCCAGCGAGTCGGCGCCGAGGTCCGAGAACTTGGACTCCGCCGTCAGCCCCACGTCCGCCGCCAGCGCCAGCTGCTGCTTCACGATGTCCATCACCTTGCTCACCGTCTCCGCCTTTGCCTGTGGCATCATATATATTGTCTATCATTCAGGGTTGCACTTGCTGCCAGCATCATACAGCATTGCCTGGCATTGCAGGCTTGCAGCAGGTCAAGATCGATCAAATGAAACGTTACCGCGTAGACGCGAAACCGAGGGGATCTTAGGGAGACGAGGCCTCCTCTTGCCATGGAGACCACATTCCTGCCTGAAACTCTGCTTCCCTGCATCAGTTAAAAGAGGTAGAGAACTGGTTCAGGTATTCAGCCATTCATCAGGGAGCACATCAGGTGAACAAAAATGGTACTGTACGGCGTTGGGCAGCACGGTTTCACCCAAACTAGGAGCATGTTCAACTTGAGCCCAAATTGTACTACTAGCCAATATTATGTGTGTAGTGTAGGTGCATGCATGCACCCTCAAAAAAGGAATGTGGAGGTACCAATTACTACCATTTGCACCCATGCTGACATGAAACATTCATTCATACTCTGTTGAGTGGCCGACAAAACGCTGGATCTACACGGATTAGCCAGCTACGCTTTTGTTGCTGGTGCTGCTTTTCCATTACAAAAAAGAAACTTTACACATACAGTACCTATATGACTCTGGAATCTCTCCCCTGTTTCAAGTAACCATCGACATTGGCCTCTCCCCTGTTTCAAGTAACCATCGACATTACGCCTCTACTGGCGCATCCAAAACCTATAGAAAACGTACTAGAACCTACACCTGCCACAGTGCTAAGCTTCATTGTCGTCCACACAACACATTGCCTTGCAGTTCAGACATCTGAAAATATATGATTACACACACTGGCACACGTACTGCATGCAAACTCAAGTTTGTAGAAAATTTTGCCACGAGCAGACCAACTGGTTATAATGTCCACCAACCAACCAAAACACAGCCAGCTTGAGCAGTGATGTAAATATGTAAAAACAAATAAAAAAAAAAAGAGGAAAAAAAAAATGCCACTAGTATTTCAGTGTTTACCTTCCAGCTCAGCGTTGGCGCCTTGCAGTAGCCGGCCTTGGCGGAGATGGCAGACAAGGTGGCCATTGGAGCAGCTTTGCAGCTGGTTAGAGCAGCCAGTAGATGGAGCAGCTTGGGACTGGAAGCAGTGTACGAGAGAATGAACGGAGGAGGAGAAGCAGAGGAAACTAACCAAAGCTAGCCTAGCAGCAAATGGAGCAGTGTAGTGAAAGACTGGAGGGGGTTTTGGATTAGATTAAGTCCTCCGAGGTGGCGCGATTCTGGCCACCCGCTCCGGCTTACATACTCCCCCCACGCTCCTGTCTCCTGTTATGTTATCTCTGCATGTGGGCCCAGGAACTAAACTTTGGTAGTTTTCAGAAAGCTGGGCCCAGCACAGCACCTTTAAATCCTGAATCCTGAATATAGCCCTCTCTCAGTGTATTCTGAATCTGAATGAACTAGGAAACACAAGTTTTAGTTTCAGCTAAACAATACTGGAATGAACGGAAATATTGCAGATGAATAAAATTCAGCTTGTTTTCCAAAAAGAAACAAAGATTCAAACCGTACCAGTAATTTGAACGAGGCTCAAGCGTGACACATTAATTTGAGTTGCGAGGATTGTTGATCCCATAAAAGCATATATAATATCAGCTTAAATACGCATCAAACAAAATCACTTATCACATCAGCCAGACCTCCATGAACCACCATGCTTCAGTTGACAAGTTATGCAGATAATAAGTAAGAAGCATTATAAACGAGATGAAATAAATAAACGAGCAACCAAACATACAAGTTATGCTGATCAATTACACTACCTTCTCCAATTCAAGCGTGGGTCTACTGGGATTCAGGTCCAGCACTTTCCGTATCGAAGCCTCGGCCGTCTCCACCTCCTCAAGCTCTGCTTGGTAACAGTTGATATGAACAAGGACGCGCTCCAGCAAGGAGAGGCTCTCCAGGCCGCACTCGAAGTCGCCAAACTGGTCCAAGGTATGCCGCACATGGAGGTCCAAACGAAGGGTTTGGAGCTTTGGCATGGCGCCTGCTGCAAACTGCACCTCCATGGCGCCAGGCCCGATTCTGAACTTGGTCAGGCAACGGAACAAACAGGCATCGCTGCTGATGGACAACCTCTTATGCCTGTCTTTTGTGTGATCCTTCACCCATATGTAGAGGCTGCGAAGAGATGGTATTCTGCCAAGGACCTGGAGGTTCTCCTCTTGTAGTGTCAGCAATGTGATGTCTAGAGCTGATAGGACAAGGAGTGATGGCATCCATCTTGGCACACAGCCGACAGTGCCAGGCCCTATGTTCATTGACCGAAGCTGTTGAGGCCCTGGTGTCAACAACATGCCAATGTTGGAACCAAGGCCGTTGTGGCAATCAAATATCTGCAGGGATTCAAGATTCACCAGGTTGGAGAGACAGTGAACAAAAGGTTCCTCATAGCTCTTGTCGTCCCAGTCATCGAAGCGGAGCATCAAACGCCTCAGGTCTGTTAGCTTGCTCAATTCACACAGAATTGTTGGGGACCCGATTGTTATACTCGGTGATAACTTCTGTAGAGAAATTAAGTTGCCAAGGCATTCTGGTAGTCTAGTCCGATTGTCGACACACAAGAACTCTAGTTTTCTTAGCTGGACAAAGGCTGGTGGAAGCTCTTTTATGTTGGTCCTACCCAAGTCCACGAACTGCAGAAGCTGTAGGTTCCCAATCTCATTCGGTATCTCAGTGATGGATGTCAAAGATAGATTTAGATACCTCAGGTGATACAAATTGCAGATGTGCTTGCAGTGACTATTATTCACCTGAGTACAGCTACGTAAATCCAACACACGTATGATCGGAAAGCTGGACAGGGTAGGCAACAAAGTGAATGCTTCCGATGACACGGTTAGTGATCTCAAATGGGACAGGTTCATGGTTACCGCCTTCTTGACATCTTCGACCTTCATGTTTTTGAGGGACAATCGGCGGATCTTACATGTTGGCTCAGACATCGTGTGGGAACCACCACCTAGTGCTTGTAAAATGTTCTCCAATGACATGGAAGCAACTAGATCAAGCATCATGTCATGCACACAACAAGACCATACCTTACTGCCGTGGTCGAAAATCATTGGCTGGATCATGCTTCTGTTGATGAGGTCTTCAAAGTAATCCTCTCCTGCTTCATAAAAAGTTTGCCCATGTTGCTTCCGGATAATACCTTCACCTATCAATTTGTATATCACCTTTTCGATTATTATACCATAATCCTCTGAATAAAAAGTCAGATACAACAAGAAAGTCTTCAAATGTGGCGGCAGATCATAGTAACTGATAGATAGTATCCTTCTCATGTCCTTCACATCCGTGCTTTGTTCAAGTCCAGAACCCATGGACTGATACACTTGGGACCAGTGCTTATCTGCATTTTCCTTTTCTCCTTTTAGTTGCTAGTAAACTGGCTATTGTAATTATAGCTAAAGGTACACCGCCACATTTTTTTCAAAATACTCTCTGATACTTCAATCAAGTGATTAGGAGGAGCTCCGTCTTCAGTGCCAAATATTCTTTGGTAGAACAACTTTCTTGAGTCAGCAAGAGAAAGAGGTCTTAGTTCATAGATACTATTGGCTTGCTTGGCAACATCAAGGATGCGAGTTGTCATGATTATTCTGCTTCCACATTGATTCTCAATAAAAGCATGCCTGACTGTGTTCCACACTGAACAACTCCATATGTCATCAATGACAATGAAGTAGCTGTTGGATTGCACCAAAGAACCATGTTAATTAGTAAATAAAGCTTATGATAAAATTTATTTTGTTAACTTGACCAAAAAGTTCAGCTGCCATTCTCAAAAAAAAAAAAAAAAGTTCAGCTGCCAGTGAAATTCTCCCTTTCATGGTTATACTCCTATTTGTTTAAAGAGACATTGGTATGGAGGTAATGAGGCAATGCCAGATTTAAGCACAATCATTGTGTAATAGTTATAAAAGATACCCTGCTACCGGTTTGCAGTACTAACTTTCTAAAAACAGATTCAAGAGGATGTTGCAGCAAAGAACCATGTTCATTAGTAATGCTCCTAATACAGTTTATTTGGTTAGAGCTGATCAGTATAGAGGTGACATGAACGCAAAAAAATCATGTCCCAATGAGGCAATGCCCTTTTAGAGATAATGGTATGGAGGTGATGAGGCAATGCCAAATTTAAGCACTGAATGTGTAATAGCAGTGAAAGAAACTCTGTTTCGGTTACGAGTACTAAAAATCTAAAAACAGATTCAAGAGGATCATACAATTTACAACCGCGAACTAAGATAAATTAGTTCATGTCAGAGTGTTACAAGTATCTATGTATGAAGATGAAGGGGAAAATGTACATACGCACCTCTTGTCTCCAAGAAATTCCCTTAGCTGTTGGATAACTTGTGCTTCGCCCCAAATCGCAATGTTGGTGTTACATTTCTTATCGAGTTGGAAGAGCATGTCCCTGAACACCTTGTCCATGTCAGGATCATGCGAGATGGAAACAAATGCCGAGCAATCGAACTGCCCTTTCAGATCCTCGTACACAATCCTAGCGAGAGTCGTCTTGCCCAATCCTCCAAAACCAACGACAGAGACCATCTTCAGCAGCCGATTCGTCGACGCCTCATCGCGCTCCGCCGTCAGCAATTCCACCAGCTCACGGCGCCTCTCTTGGGCGCCGACAAGCTCCGTCGGCGCGGTGTACAGAGCCGACAGCCGAAGAAGGCCACCGGCGGCGGCCGGCAGCGGCAGGCTACGGCCGGACCTCGCCGTCGCCGGGAGGCCGTCGACCTTATACCTGACGCGGCGCTCGCCGACCTCCACGACGCGTCTCTTGATGTCCCTGACCTCAGCGCCCATGTCGCGGCGGATCTTGGCCCGTCTGAGCAGGCCGAGCCCCCTGTCGATGAGGCCCCTCAGGCCCCGGTCCCCGGGCGGCGCCGGCGCGTGGTGGTGGTGGTGGTGGTGCAGGCGCACGAGGAAGGCCTCCAGGCAGTCCTCGACGTCGTGGGAGAGCTCCCGGACCTCCCGCGCCCACAGCCTGTCCTGCGCGTCGGGCGGCGGCCGGCGGTCCGCGTCTGCCACGGAGAGCCGGAGGAGCGCGGCCTCCATGCTCTCCAGCTCCGACTTGAGGAACGCGACGTCGTCCCGGACGCTCGCCTGCAGCTCGTACTCCTGCGTCAGGAGGTCCCCAGCATGGACAGCAGCGTGCTCACCGCCCCCGTCACGGCGTCCATCGCGACGGGCACCGCCAAAGGCAGAGGAACCTCGTCGGGAAGACGACCTCACGGTCACGGTCACGGCCACGGCAGCTGTCCGGCCGGCGGCCCAAAATCTTTGGCACCAGCAAGAACGGTGCAAAAGCTCTGCACGCCGCCTTCAAAAAATCTCAAGGATTGTTCAGCAGAATTAGCAATTATAGTTTGCAGTTTTAACAGAATTTGATCTGATTGAGACATTGTACTAGTGCAGTTTCCTAGTGGACAATTGACAGATGTTGTTGCTGATCCTCCTTCCCTCCCTGAAACAAACAGTGAGCTGAACAAGTCAATGACATGTATATGCAGATGAATGCGCAGCAGTGAGCTGAAGATGCTAAGTGACCCGTACTCTTTTATTTTGTGACTTGGATTTTTGTTATGGTATGATCATGGACTTTAATTGATGCGAACGGTTTCTGAATTTTTTTTAAGAAAGGGCGGCAAAAACTTTGTCGTGATTTCTAGTAGGCGAATAAAAAAAAAAAAAAAAAAGCCTTGGTAGGTTTTTCGAACTTTTGTACTGCTTCATTCACGCTAATCTCTCACGGTACCCTATTTTGTTGCATGTTACTCGGTCCGTCTCAAAAAAAAAAAAAAAAGTCACTATAGTGTTTGTGTCGGTCAAACTTTTTAAAATTTGACTACATTAAAATTAAAATATATTGAACCCGACACGTGAATTGGGGGGGATTGGAGGAGAAGGAGGCGGCGATGGTGGTGGTGACGGGCGTTAGGCGGCGGTGGTGTAGCCGCTGCATGCCAAGGCCTGTGCGTGGCCGCTGGCAGGGGCGTGTGCGGGCGTGTGAGGGGGCAGGGGCGGGCGGCGTGGGAGAGGGGGGGGGTAGGAAGATGGGATAAAAATTCTTTATTTCCTTGTTGCCCCGAAAGATTACAGACCCCCTTACTTATATAGCCCTGGCTATTGGGACTTGTATCTCAAGCAATCTCTCTAAAGGTTTCCTTATAGATTGGAATACCTTTTACAAGCATGTTCTATTTATTTATTTCCTAATAAGGGTCTCCCTTATAGATGAGATAGCCCCTTGCACACCAAAACACCTAAAGATAATCCTAGATATTTTCCTCCTTTATCTCCGAATTAGTTCTTAGAAGAATCCGCGGAAGGGAGGGGGGGCGAGGGGCGAGCCTTGGCGCCGGCCCGGCTTGGGCAGTCGGGCCCTGTCCTCCCGGCCCTATTTCCGCAGGTCATGACATCTCACCCCTTCTCCGGCCGGCGCGTCCTCGCTGGATGAAAGTCCATTCGGTGACACACGGTTGGAGATCGGCTACCCACGAACGATGAGCTCAACTTGTAGCATGAGGCGCCCTTGTACTGGGTTCCCGAGGATCATGTTCTCCCCCTGTTCGCTTGGGATCGAACTCCGGAGATAGTGAAGGTTGCCGATGTAGCCGTGGTAGATGTAGCGGTGAACTCGGCACTTCTTTGTGAAAGCCGTCGGCTGGCCGCCAGTAGGAGAGCCTTGGAATGCCCACATCAAGGTGCTGATGCACCATGTCGCGAGGGAGGGCTCTCCGGGAACAAGAAACGCTCATTGGGTGGAGCGTTGACGAAGAGCGGCGAGGAGGCGCCAAATAGTGATTTCGCGGCGAGTAGGAGGAGTTGCGTTAAGTTCAACATCGCATCGTACATGAAGGGAACCGGCGCCGAACGAGAGGGCGCGTAAAGTCGGTGGACACCCCTCTCGCATCATAGTTGATGTGGGCGTTGTCGATCGCGGAGGAAGAGGCGTCCATGCCGCCGCAGAAAGACGACCACCGCCGGGCCAACATGGTGGTGCCGTGGCCACATACCGCCTAACAGATGGCGCTGGCGCACTGTTGGCCTCCGCTGCAGGCGCCCAAGGCGAGGAAGTTCGATCTTCCGAACTCCGCCCGGTGCGGCCTCCGCAAATGAGAGAGGAAGCCGGCGGAGAAAGCCGGGAGGTAAAAGCCGGCCGCCGAGCGAGAGGCCGTCCCTGCCGCCCATGTCGGAGCGTCGCCCTGTGACGCCGAGGGCGACGCGGCGTAGGTGCCGATCCTCCAAAGTAGCTTGACATAGCCGGACGGCGACCCGATTGGGCGTGTCGTGAGGTCCAAGGCGCCGATGCCTCAACGTTTTCCAAGCCGAGTCGTGGCGTCCGGATGTCGGCGAAGATGCTGCGACCAGCAAAGCCGTGCCCGGACGCCCGCGCCGAGGAGGTGGAGTCGATGTGAACGCGTTTCGACGCGACCGTCGCGTAGTACCGAAGCTCGTGGGTCGCGAAATCCCACGCCGCCACGCCCCGTGCCTGCCAACCAAGGCATGCCAAGGATGACATCGACGCCGTCGCCCAATGGGGCATGACGAGGGCGTCGATGTCGGCTGGTGCCGGGCGTCGAGGCGTAGAGGTACGCCTAAGGTGGCAGCCCGGCATGTGAGGGTGGCGCCGGTGCCGGGGTGGATCAAGACATGCACCGGCCGAGTCCCGAGGCCCCGCCTGCGGGTCACCACGCTGGGGTCGATGTAGTTGTGTTGCTCCCCGAGTCGACGATGATGTTGACGCCCGTGCTCGAGATCATACCGACGAGGTAGAGGGAATGAGCACCACGCACGGGAGTCGTCCCCGACGAGGACCTTCAGTCGGGCTCCTCTTTGACGTCCGCCCAGCGGCGTTCGGTCGTATCATCGGTGTAGTCGTTGAAGATCGCGTGTTGTCGAAGAGGTGCTTGCACTTGTGACCCCGTGTGAACGCTCGTCATAGTTGAAGCGGAGTCCAGCCTTGCGTCGCCTCGGTCATCTCCTCACGGTCGGCCGCTTGAACGGCCGAGGATTGGTGCGGTGATGAGGATGGCGCCCTGGGGGCGGCGGCCGCCAGGTTAGGCCGGGCGCCCGCCCTTCGCCGTTCTCGGCTTGCCGGTGTTGTAGAGGATGGCGAGACGTCGCTCATATGCTGGCGAGACATGGCTGCCTCCATGTCCTTGGGATTACGCATCTCGACGTCCGTCTTGAGCGGTTCGCCCCAAGCTTCCAGTATAGATGTTGACCCCGCTGGCTGATCGTCGAGGTTCCCGCCACAAGTGCCACGTGTGCTAGGGCTGCTACGTGTAATCATCGGCGCCGCTGTCTTCCTCGCCGAGGCCAGCTCACCCGGCCGAGTTCCAGCCGTTCTGCTGGGCGGGCACTCGTTGGCGTATTACGGCAGCTTGCCCAATCGGGCCTCGGTTTCTCCCGACACAGCCGCATGTACCATTCTTTGTGCTCCTCTGTGTGAGATGATAGGAAGCATACCGGACTTGCTCTGTAGGCGTACCTTGTCCCCCGAAGAATTGCTCGCGGCCCGTTGATCCATGGAAGGGGATCGTCCTTGCCATCATAGGTAGGGAAGGATAGCTTGTGCGGCGGGGAGGGCGAGACACAGGAAGGTGTCGGCCGTAGGTGGAGGAGGGCGGCGCATGCGCCCCAATGGCGGCGCCCCTATTGCGCAGCCTTCGGCCTCAAGTAGCCCTTCATCGGGTTCTCGGATCATTTCTTTGTGACTGATTGTCACGATACGCTTGCCATCGATGCGCTTCTTGATGAAGTCGCGGTCGCTGCCTCGGGCATCGCCCTCATCTTGATCTCAAGCGTCATGGAGTTGTTGATGGTGTTTGAGTGTTCTTTGGGTCGTCGCTTTGAGATGATAGCGAGCCTATCATCGATCTTGTCCATCCCGGCGTTCATCTTGGCGAACTTCGTCGCCGAAGTTCTTCAGCCAGCCTTCTTGGATTCGGCGTCCATGGTGGTGGGTGGATCGTAGTGGTCTCCTGGATACCAAATTGTTAGGTTCCGGCTAGATTGGACCGGACCCGACACGTGAATTGGGGGGATTGGAGGAGAAGGGAGGCGACGATGGTGGTGGTGACGGCGGCGTTAGGCGGCGGTCGCCCTGGGCTGGCGCGGGCGGGGGGCGCGAGCCCCGGCGTCGCTGGGCGGCGAGGCGGGCGGGCGGGCGGGGGCGGGGCGAGGGAGAGAGGGGAGCAGGAAGATGGGATAAAAATTCTTTATTTGCTTGTTGCCTTGAAAGATTACATGCACCCCTTACTTATATAGCCCGGCTATTGGGACTTGTATCTCAAGCAATCTCTCTAAAGGTTTCCTTATAGATTGGAATACCTTTTACAAGCATGTCCTATTTATTTATTTCCTAATAAGGGTCTCCCTTATAGATGAGATAGCCCCTTGCACACCAAAACACGTAAAGATAATCCTAGATAGTTTCCTCCTTTATCTCCGAATTAGTTACCAAGAATCCGCGGAAGGGAGGGGGACGGCGGCGGGCTTGTGGGCGAGAGCCCGGGGCGGCGGCGAGGGGACGGCGGCGGCGCGCGCTGGCCGCCCGCGGCGCCGGCGCCCTGGGCCTCTGGGCCTGTCCCTCCCGGGCCCTATTTCCTGGTCGTGACGGTCTACCATAGTTAATGGCAAGATTAAACTAATTGTATATTTTTTGCAAACTAATTGAAAATTTGAAATATACTATGCACCGACAGCCGAAAATACGACACACCGATCCGGCTACAACACCACTAGGGCCTCCTGCTGCGCCTCGGCAATCTTAGCACCGTACTGGTGCCCCCACTCGAGGAAAGACCCAATCGCCCCAAAAGACTAGTCCGATAGGGGAAGGGTGTCTCTCCCTTTTAAGGTGACTTCCTCCTCCCAAGTTAAGCAAGGTGGGATTATTAGAGGCTCACACGGTCGCTGTCCGACTATAACTGGGCCACCTGGCCCATTTAGTGTTGCGTCTTTGCCAACGGGTAATAGTGGTGGAGATGTCCTCATCGATCTTGGTAGATTGTTGTGAGCTAAAAGAACTTCAATCATTCGCAAAATTATCTAAACCAAATTGCTCTCAAGCCTAGCTATGGAGGGAACTACAGTGCATCATAACAGAAAACAAGCAGACCATATTATCTATACCTACTAATAAAGCGAGAAAATTTCAGTCCACCAAAATTTCTTTCACCCTTCCTTCTGGATTGATCTATGAGTCAGTTACGTATGTTTCCTATCTGATTCTTTCTAGATGGATGAGTCCAACACGTAAGTTACGTTTCCTATTCTTCCGCCCAAGCCTCCGGCGACGGGCCTCCGCTTTCCTTCTGGCCGAAGCCCGGCCTTCCTTATGGGCCGAATTTGGAACATACTCAACACCTTCCAATCCTTCCATTTTGTAATATGTTACAACCACAAGATTCATCTTTGCGATATACAAATTCTGAAATTTGTTGGGTTAAATCTCTCTTGTGTTGTCTGGATGTACGAGATGCTCGAGTGTTCTGAGAGCATGGCAACAGTACGCACCGAGCATGCTCCTGAGAATGCCGGTTTCTTTTTTTTTGTGTTTTCTAAAACACATCACTGTTGGGTAAACAACCGGGGGTGTTTAGTCAGACTCATCACTTCCACTTTGGTTCTGACGGTTCAAAATCCGGCAGTAAATGGGGGTTTGGAACCGGCAGTGATATAGAAATCTGTAGTAGTGGTACGTACATAGTCCGCGTACTATATGGGCGTGTACGTGGTGGAGAAAGAGATCGAGATCGATAAACATGAGCCAGCGGTGTATGTGACGTGGTGGAGTAGATTAGTGCATTGCTTTACTACACACAAGTCATGACATGTACGTGACGTGGTGGAGTAGATTAGTAGTAGTAAATATGATAATATACCTGTAGCACAACGTCATATGATAATATATAGATTGTTGATCAAAAGCTCGCTTCATATTACTGAAATATCTTATTTAAAATGGAAAACATTCTTTCATTTTGCTTTTTAGAATTTGTGACGGAGGGAAGAAGAATTATCACCGGCTGCCTACCCAAAGGACCCATTGACAATGACAAATCCACTCAATGTTGTGCTTCTTTGTAGGACCCATTGACAATGACAATGATAAATTTTTCATAAAATTTTTCTATTAAAGTCACATAGCTTTTTATTCTCCGTTACAACGCATCGGGTATATTTGCTAAGAACAGAAATAAAGAGAGATGTATCCAATCCTACAATGGTACTTAGCTTTGTACTTAATGTCCAGAGGAAAGTCAACCAAACTCCAATATTATTTGCACATGAAGGATCCGCGTTTCACTGAGGTGATTCGACTGTAGATTTAGTGAGATCGATCTTGCTGAGGTATGACTCCGTCAGTGACCCGTAGTAGAGATGCTCGCCGACCTTGAGGCAGCCGGTGGCGAGGGCGAGGCCCTGGTCAGTGTACATGGTCACCGGCTTCCCGTCCAGAGCCACGCTCATCGCCCCCGAGTTCTTGAGGGATCGGGGAACCGTCACGAACTTCTCCGCGAGGTACACCAGCTTCCGGATGAAGGGGTACTTCATCAGCAAGTCCCGCTGACGAGTCCTCCCCTGCAGGTTCACATACACACGATGGATCCAGTCAACTCCCTCTGCCTGGCAAATTTTGGAACAAAAAATCAAAATTTCCGATGATGAGAAGAGATACTGTTACCGCGGACAGGGCAATCCAGTAGCGGCCTTCCCCGTCGTACCGGATGTTGTCGGGGAACCCCGGCAGGTTGTCGATGAACTCCTCGATCGTGCCTTTCTTCTCGCCGGCGATGTGGTACCTCGAGCACCTCTTCCTACATGGTCGAGCTACAAGAGGTCAGTTGCGCAGGTCATGCCGTGCGTGCGATCTCTCAGTAGGCCAACTCACATGACGGTCTCGCAGTAGATGAGGGAGCTCTGGTCCGGCGACACCGAGACGCCGTTGGCGAAGTAGAGGTCGCGCGCGAGCACGGCCGTCTGCCCCGTGGACGGGTCGAAGCTCATGAGTCGCCCGTGAGGCCGTGCCTCGAGGATGTCCATGTAGCGGTTGCCGAAGTTGTACTTGTACGACGCGTCCGTGAAGTAGATGGTGCCGTCGGCGGCGACGTCCACGCCGTTGGTCAGCGCGAACTTGAGGCCCTCCGCCGAATCCGTCAGCAGCTCTACCTTCTTGTCCGGGCTCACCTTCAGTAACCCCTGTCAAGAACCTCAGTGTTCACGGGTGAATGATCCCATATTGAAAAGCCAGCGCCAGCCGGGTGTTTTCGATGTCAACTCACGATGTTGGCGTCGGCGACGATGAGAGCGCCGTCAGAGGCGAGCACGAGACCGAGCGGGCGGCCGCCGGTGCGGACCCAGTCCTCGACGTCCCCGCCTGGCACGCTGACCCTCCGGACCCACCCGTCGGCGCACCCCGTGTACAGCCACCCTCCGGCGGCGTCGAACGCCAGGTCCTCCGGGCCCGGGAGGCGCCCCTCGCCCACGCGCTGGCTGAGCTGCAGCGCGCGGCGCTCGTGCCGCGGCGCGGACACGTCGGGCCCGTACCAGTACTCCGGCGGCATCGGCGCCGGCGAGAAGTCCCTGGGACTGTACAGCACGACCGCGAGCACCGCTGGCGCCAGCACCAGCGCCACGGCCTTCAAGAAACCGAGCCCCGCCGCCGCCATGGTGGTGCTCTCTGCCGCCACAACACGCACGGAGACGACGACGCCTAGCACCCGACGTCCCAGGACGGCAAGACTGGTATTAATAGTGCACGCGGAGACGACATTGTACTCCACCGTTTGGTTTCATCAACATGACAGGCGACTTCTGGTTCGGGACAGGAAAATTATCTCATCCACTTTTCTTACCTCTCTCTTTCACGGTAGTAAATTAAAGACCCACCTCGTCTATTTTCCGTTGTCTGTTGCTTTCATCCTACTTTTCGTCCATCAGTTCGCCTCCTATAATCATTCACGTGTGTGTTGCGTTGTGTCCTTTTTACTATGTCTGCTGCACCGAGTGGAATGTGTATATCATAGAGATTGGAGGTTCTGTCCTTATGCCTGCTGGACCGAGTGGAATGTGTGTATCATAGAGATGGGAGGTCATGGAAAAAGTGTAAGGGGCATGGTATGATCTATCAGTAAAATTTTATTCTTGACTGAGTATAATAGATTTATTTAATTTACTTTATTTTTAAAATTCATAATGATATGTTGTTTACTAAGTTTGATGTGAAGAACTATTGTTTAATGTGTGTTATCCTAGATATCGTTGTAGCGTTAGCATAAGCATTATATTAGTTATTCTAATACCAGAATTTAAAGCTGGAATCCATTTAGTAATATACTAATCTTTTATATCAATGGCTATTGCTAAGTCTACTAATACTTTGGATCAGGGTAGCCAAATACAGTCACGATATTCTAACCGTTTGCAAATAGATCAAATTTTTATATTTACTCTTGTGCACAGAAGGGGTCAATAGTGAACACTAAAAACCACAAGTGTGACAATACAGAAGTAAAACCGAGCGCAAGGAATTCCACCAGGAGATTGACAAAACAGATCCAAAATGAACAACCACTCGAGCAAACTCAAAAACGCAGAGCAAAGACACAAACATATACAGACAATGACACTGGATATTACTGCATATAAAACAGATAAGTTTCTTGCCAACTAGTGAAAGAATGGGTTGAACGAGGTTACCCGACCTAGGGGCCTCGGCTACATGTTATATAGGTGAGGAAACGCCCTCACGTGGCTTACAAGATTCACCGTGACTTACAATCCAAGTAACATGGGATTACAAACGAGATTACAACAACCTGATCTCTAGATTACAACCGAACAACTTGTTATGCAAGAATGAACCTAGACAGCCAACTAACTAGCTAATCTAGTGCGGGGATATGTTTACAATATCTTTAACACTCCCCCTCAATCTTAGCCACTAACAAGGTTAAGATTGACTCTAAAAGGTCTGATCTTTGCAGCTGACACCGCCTTGGTGAAGCCATCGGCTAACTGATCACCAGAGTTAATAAATCGAATGTCTAGTAGCCTTCGTGCCACTCGTTCTCTGACAAAATGAAAATCAATCTCAATATACTTCGTCCTTGCGTGAAACACAGGATTTGCTGAGAGGTACGTGGCACCCAAGTTATCACACCAAAGCCGTGCTGAAGGAGGATGACGAACTCCCAATTCAGTGAGCAGCTGTTGTACCCACATGACTTCTGCAGTGGCATTCGCAAGTGCTTTATACTCCGCTTCAATACTAGAACGTGAAACCGTAGGCTGTTTGCGTGCTGTCCATGACACCAAATTGTTCCCAAAGAAGACATCAAAGTCGCCTGTAGATCGACGATCATCCACATCACCGGCCCAATCAAGATCCGTGAAAGCGCCACCAAAGTGCCACTTGATCTTCTAATCTTTAAGCCCAGATTAATAGTGCCTCTCACATACCGCAGGATCCTCTTTACAACACTCCATTGTACCGTTGTTGGGGCATGAAGATATTGACAAACCTTATTAACAGCAAAGGAAATGTCAGGCCGAGTGAGAGTCAAGTATTGAAGTGCCCCAACCACGCTTCTATACCGAGTACCATCTTCTGAACTAAGGAGAGTACCGTCCGTCAGGCTGAGTTTCTCGGTGGTGGACAAGGGAGTGTCAACACTCTTGGCTTTTTGTCCATGCCAGATCTTTTCAATACATCCCTGGCATACCTTTCTTGAGACATAACAAGCCCATTCGGTAGCTTCTTTACTTCAATGCCGAGAAAATAGTGTAGGTCCCCTAGGTCCTTGAGAGCGAACTCCTTTTCTAGATCCTTCAACAATGCCTCAGTTGCTTGCTATGATGAACTAGCCACTATAATGTCATCAACATACACAAGTACAAAGATAACATGACCCCCTCGATTAAAATAGAACAAGGACGTATCTGATTTTGAAGCGGTGAACCCAAGTGCTTCCAGCTTCTTGCAAAGACGAGCATACCACGCTCTAGGAGCCTGTTTGAGTCCATAAAGTGCTTTATCTAACTTGCACACATAGCTTGGATGTGACTGATCCGCATATCCAGGGGGTTGATACATATAAACCTCTTCCTCAAGAATCCCATGAAGGAAGGCATTTTGCACATCAAGTTGCCTGAGTGACCAGCCTCTTGACACTGCAATTGACAGAATCAAACGAATAGTAGCTGCCTTGACAACTAGGCTAAATGTTTCTTCATAATCCACACCATATTGTTGCTTGAAACCCTTTGCAACTAGACGTGCCTTGTACCGATCTATGCTGCCATCAGCTTTCCTCTTGAGTTTATACACCCATTTACATCCTACAATGTTTTTACCCTTGGGTCTTGGAACAAGGTGCCAAGTTTTGTTTCTCGCATTAGTGCTTGATACTCACTATTCATTGCCGCCTTCCAATCCTTCTGTCAAGGGCCTCAGAGAGAGTGGCAGGTTCCTCGGGATGAACTGTAGTATGCATGCACCACCTGACGGTACCATCAGTTCGAGTTTTGGGACAAGAAATACCATGTTGTAGCCATGTAGACGGACGCCGTGCGAGAACGACCTCAGGCGAGGGAGCCGCAGACGATCCGGGCAAGGAAATCTCCCCGATCGGACCCCGACGCGGTATGCTCCCCTCGCTCGGATCCGTAAAATGGCTCGATCGGCGAGGACGGAGTCACATGTGGCGATGAAGGAGGCGCGAGAAGATCCCTGGCGTCGACACAGAAACAGACCCGGACGCGGATCCCGTCGAAGATTGCCCGGGCGGTGACGAGACCGACTCGGGGGGAATCGCCTTCGCTCCCCGCCGGCGTTTTTCGTTGGAAGCATGAAATATCGTTGCCGTGCACCGATTTCTTGACAATTTTCAACCGGATTTGAACCTGCATCCAGCACAAATTCACCAGATCTCGAAGAAGGATTAGTGGGGTTAGTGGAATGCACACGTTGATCATGCAAAGTCGAGTCCCCTGGTACAATAGGTGAAGTAGGAGAGAGATTGGGTAAAAGCTCTATTTCTTTGCGTAGGCGTGCACCGCATTAGGATGTAGGTCGGCAAAGGGAAAAACTCCTTCATCAAAAATGACGTCCCGAGAGATATAAACCCGACCCTGGCGAGGATCAAGGCATTTGTAGCCCTTATGCAAGGAACTATACCCAAGAAAGACACATTGCTTGGAGCGAAAAGCGAGCCGATTTGGCCAAGCCGCACACCCAAAAACACGCAAGAACTTATAGTCGGGTGATCGGTCAAAAGAAAAGACGATGATACGATTGTATCATTATTGATGACTTTGGATGGAAGGCGATTAATAAGAAATACGGCAAAGTGGTGAAGGCTTCATCCCAAAATTTTAGGGGTAAAGACGCATGAGCAAGGGGAGTGAGACCCATTTCCACTATGTGACGGTGTTTGCGTTCACGGAGCCGTTTTGTTGGTGAGCATGCGGGCATGAAACATGATGATCAATCCTAATGCGGGTAAAGAAGCTATTTAGTGTGCGATATTCACCACCCCAATCCGTTTACACCGCATGTATTTGCCAATTGAATTGTCGTTCTACAAGTTTTTGGAAATCGGTGAAACACCGAAAAACTTCAGATTTGTGGCGAAGCAAAAAAATCCAAGTAAATTTGTTGAAGTCATCAATAAAGCTCACATAGTAATTATTATGACCAACCGAAGTTGGGGCGGGATCCCATACATCCGAAAAGACGAGGTCCAAGGGACCAAACCGACACACTCGTCGACTTAGGGTAGGGAAGCCGATGACTCTTGCCTAATTGACAAAGGCCACAAACCCTATCTTTATTTGACTCATGGACAAAAGAAAGTTTATGACTAGCTAGAACTTGTCGTTGGTGGACCTCCACGGCCGCCACCACGGCCGTTGGTGGATCAGCGTCCCACGACCACCTTTTGCCGCCATGTTGACGGAGGGCTGATGACCCCCGCCATGGATCTCCATGCGTTGCTCGAAGGCGGTGAGCTCTTTTGTTGACACCGTTATAGCATAAAATTACTAGTCAACTAACATGAAATAAGGGCTTAAATTGAATATCAACATAAGTCTAGGGGTTTAACTAACATAATTCCATGAGCTTTGGTGATTTATATATTTTCGGGACTTAACGGATAAATGCAGAATAATGGAGAAAGTTCCTAATATACATCTCATACAATGACAAGACTTGACCGTGAAGTAACTCAACCCGAAAAAGTGGACTAAAACATTCTAGAAGACACCGTAAGACGCTAGGAAGGACCTGACAGCCTGGGCCCCACCATGGCCTGGCGGCCGCCAGTGAAGATTAGGCCGGCCGCCATGTGGGTCCCACCTGTCGGTCTCATCTTCCTAGGTCGGTTTCAAACCGACTTTGAGGTTGTATCTACACCGTTGCCAAGGTCGGTTTGATCCAAGGGCTATCGTTCATTGCCAAGGCCTATATAAGAAGACCCCCTGACCCCAGGGTAAAACCCTAATTCATTACTATCTCATTCTATCTCATTATCTCTTAGTTGTAGAGGGGTCCCTTGTAAGGGTCAACTCTCTCTAAGAGATTAGTGAAGGACAATTAGACATGTAATTAGAAGTGGATTAGATCTAATTAGATCTAATCAAGAGTAAGAGTTAAGAAGAGATTAGAGCCATAGTCCTCATTAGAGAGACTAGAACTAATCTTGTTCCTAGAGTTAAAGTGTTGGTGATGGGAAGAGCTACTGAGGAAGCACCGGACCTGTCAGTGACTCCTCTACATCTTGTACCATCGGAATCAAGTAACACTGGTACTTGATTCCGAGACTTCTATGGTGGATCAACTCCTTATTTGAGTAAGTAAATGTTCTTATTATTCTTATTGTTCACAACTCTTATTTGAGTACTTTAATCTGTAGGACCCTATAGATTAGAGGGGTAGCTTAGGTTTAGGCGTGGTGTCTAGACTGGGGTTACTTGTGATGACACCTTATATTCCGGGTCGTGTGGTAGATCGCGGGAGTGACAAGTCCTGCTGAGTCCTTTGGAATCCACCCTCCGTCTATAAGACAAGTTGGGCATGTAAGTGCCGGAGGATTGCATGTTTCGCCCATGTTTTCGTTTGGGTGCTTCTCTTTAAGACAATAACAGCATATGCTTACAAGGATAAGAATTAGACAACCATAGAAATCTCCTTATCTCTTTATCTTCTTCAATTCCTTGACCACTTTGCTTTCGGGGATTAGTTATATTCTTTAGTTACCTCACACCATCCTCCCCGTGGATTCGATATTAAAACCCTTTCCCCGTGAAATGCTCACCAAGATCCGTTAAACTATGGGATTATTATTAAATATTTCTGTAGGCTTAACAAATACCAACAAGCATTTAAAAGCCGTTGTCGGGGAGGAATGGTTGCCGAGAAAATATTGAGTATAACTAATCTTGTACCATATCTTAGTGTAGTCTTTCTTTTTATATTTTCTTTCCTTTTTGTATCTTTTTGGGATCCTCGGATTCCACACCTATCCTTATACTGCATCCATAAGCACAAGTTCAGGCCACTAGAATCTATAGAACCTATCCTACCCCTTGGCTTTGAGCTGTGTCTACGGTTGAGCAAAATGATCATGAAATAACCCATTATAGGAGAGAATTTTGAAGTTAACCTCAGGCCAAATCCTATCCTTTCCAAAGGATAATGTATTTGGATCTCATCCTAGAAAAGTTGTTCGCATGACCATCGTGCGCCTTTTCTGAGGAACTTTTCTTTCCTTGTCTAAAAGCAAGGTTTGTCCTTGACAAACTCAGCGTGTATGATCTTTTTTTAGAATTCTTTCATAAACACCCAAAGGAAGAGAAGGAATCATCCTCTAGACCAAAGAAGAAGTTTTTGATAGCCAGATCATAATCTTTTCAATCCTTTGATTAGCTACCAATCCTAAATCATCCATACTCTAAATCTCTCCAAGGGAAGAAGTAATTCTACCCTTGAATATTTTATGGTGATGATTTTGGGAGACAAACTTCTAGCTTCATAGGAGATCTTTGAGTACCTATAAACCAAATCCTTTTAGAGAAGAGTCTCTTAGAAAGTATCCTTATTCTTACAAAGGACGTTGGGAGCCCAAGGATGACATATCTAATGATGCCATAGAAGGAGAGCAAAACTATCTAGAATCCATTCACATCTTCTCCCCTTCTATTTTAGACTAGATAACTTATCCTAAGCCAATTTCAATCTCATCCTTGACCCCAATGAATCCTCTAGTGTTCTTTTTCATAAGTCTACCTACGATCTTAGAAATCCTAAGTATAGACATCATGAAGGATCTATGGAAGACCAGAAAGAGCATTATCCATAGTTGGAGAACATCCATGAGCATAGGAGTTACATCCTAAATTTTCTATCCAATCCTTGCCCATGTGAACAAACTCCTAAATTGATTGCCATCTCTAATCTAGCCACTTATAAGATCTCAACCCCCCTTGAGATAATTGTTTATAAAGATTTGGAAAGGATCGTTGTTGATCTTATTGGCTTGAATGTTGAGATTGGTGATTTAAGGGAAAACCTCTTCATCATCTTGAATCATATTTAAAAGGTTTCCCAAGGACGAGCTTTTTGTCCTAAAACAAGCACTCTAGGGGAAGTAATATAAGTATAGATCTTTTGCTATAACACCCCCTTGTGTAGTGAGCATAGAGATATAATTGTGAATATTCCTTCGGGTATTTTTGTTACTAACCATTTCAGGTCAAGAGCAAAAAGAACGAAGGATGACAATGTAAAGGTATGTCCAACCAATCATTGAGTAACATTGAATCACTCATATAATTCTTGCCATGTTGCTACCTTACCTTGGTTATTGATACCTTTAATACATGCTCTAGTTACTACACTATTTCATCTTCACTTGAGTAAATCTCTATAATGCCTTCATGTTACCTTTGTCTATCATAGTATGCTTTGGTTTGGGAATGTTGCTATTTGCAAATAGCATGTTTTCAAAGGATTTTAAATTAAGCGTGGTGCTTAGGTTAAAATGCCTTCCTTAATTAAATTAGACATGGAGTCTAGTTTGATTATTGAACTAAATATTACTTGTGTAGACATTGGTATATTTTGTTAGACTAACCCTTGCGAAAAGAAAAAGGTCTCAAACCAGCTTGGGGAAGTCCAGAGATAAACTCAGATTAGAGATGAAGCAAGGCATATGATGAATTCCAACATTTTGCAAAGGACACGACTCATTTATAGAATTGTAAGTATCAAATCATTCACTCTGTCCTTTGGTCGTAAGTTACCTTTGCCTTGATCCACATGCTAAGAGTACAACCATAATTAAAATATAAGACATGAATAAATAAAATCTGTGCTAAGGTAATCAAAGAACCACCTTTTCATTAGCATAGATTGGATCATATGAACCTTGAGCAACAACCCCTTCTTCAACCATATTGTATTCCCTGGTATGTATCCATTGACATTTTGCAGGAAAGGGTTATGCTAAGTCTATTCATAGAATGAAATGAACCTGCAAACCAAACTACCATACTAGAGATGAAGAGAAAGAAGAGGAGTGCCACAAACAGAGTCTACAAACAAAAAGCACTTGCTCAAGGATGAAAGAGTGATTGGCACATGGAAGAAGAAGATCAACTCCACCAAGGATAATCCAACTGTGCTCGTCTTCCTTACATGCCCCATCACTCCACATGCTGGTTTGCAATCTCTCTATTCACCATTACTCTTTTCTACAAGTTTGAATGATTTCGATACATGAGAATCAAAACTTAAGGTTTCATAAAATCGTTCCTTTAGAAAAGCAAGGTGAAACAATAAGATAAAAAGATCTATGCTAAAATTTTCAACCAAACTTTTCTCAGAGCATAGAAAGTGACCTTTAGCCCCGTGACAACACTATTCTTGTTACTACTTGTATATTCCTTCGGGTATGTGTTGTTCACTAATGACGCAGGAGTAAAACCATGAGAGGAGCAAAAAGGTCCTAGCACAATTCAAAGGAGAAAAAAAGAAAGGATGATGCAATAAAGGAGACAAGTTAGGAACAACATACACAAAAGGCCAAATAAGGAAAGCTTCAAGCAAAAGGAAAGAATAACCACAAAGTGTTACATTGCCATCACACTCCAATAAAAGGTAACATCTTGAGGTAAGCTATCATTAACTAAGCTTTTCCTAATAATGGCATGCTCATAAATAAAGAGTCAAACATGTTGGAGTCAAAACCTAATCTTATTCATCCTGTTTAGCTTCACATGTTTAGTTCTTTGCTCCTAAACACTACTCTCTCCCCAACCCATATCCCCCGTTCATGTGAATTAAAATGATGCTCATCCTGCTTTGTAAGATAGTCATAAATCAATTAAATCGTTGATGCTCTATCTTGTGATCTTGTCACCCTCGTCATAAATGAAACAAGTAAATATTAAATCTGCCTTGTTTAATGTGCCTAAGGTTAGAGAAGAATGAATAAAGTTTTGGTTCTGTTGATGTTTTCCCACCAACAGAGCCCATGCACTTGATCTCTACCTTGTCTTTGTAAAATAGGACATACTTCGAGCACAACGTGGAGGAGTATCTCACTCTCCTAAAATTCTACAAGGAAATGTCCTGACCCACAAAGTACGCACACTAAACAAGATGTTGCCTGCCTCCACTGTCAAAGCTTCACTTCAAACCATGGGACATGCAAGCAACATGGGTGATGCCATCCTTAGAGATCATTATCTCAGGAGACGCAACCACCAAGATCAGATGATACACTTGAGGAGTGAGTAAGGTAAGAAGTCTTGTTCAAAGGACTTAAAACATTGAACCCTCACCGAAAGGTAACTCGGTAGTTATCCATATTTAATTTCTAGCATTGCATATCATATTTATCTTCCTACATCATGCATAAGCATATTTATTTCCTTGCATTGCATAATCATTCTTCCTTTAGCATGTTTACATTTATGCATTAGCACCGCATTGAAAAAATTCTCAAGCCCCATGTGAATAATTTTGTGGCGTGTAACAACCCATAAGGATATCCACCATGGTGGCATAAAAATAATTATGCATTCATCTAGTGCATTTGCATGATAGTTCTTTACATGCATATAAAACTATAAAACTCAAAAAAAATATTTAGAGAAGAAATCTTGCTGAAGTTTTACATAGAATAATCATGATCCATCTTGAAAATTTTTAGACACATAAAGCTTATGTGGCAAACCACTAACGCTTAATCAAGTTCCACTAGCTTTGTTGTCTATTTGAGTTTAGCAGGATTTCAAGGGAGAGAAACATGATAGGGCGATACTCTCATCCTTTGTCTACCTCAACTCCCACAAATGCACCCGACACTTCAATCCAAATTTTGGGGAGAGCACCCCCAGCTTATCACGATAAGTATTTCTACTACTATATTTTTATTATTATTAGCTAATATTTTAGTTTGCTTAGTTTGTTAAGAGTCTAGTTCAGTAAAAGTCATTTAAAGAGTCTTTAGTAGAGTGTGATCTGTAGAGAGTATGAATAAATAAATAAATAAATAGGAGTGTACCATAGTTTTCTTTTCCACCAACATAAAATAATCTCTCAGTAGCTAAAACTCATGCATGGAAATGATGAATAGTTGCTCCGCCATAATTCCTTTTCAGTACCTAGCTTTCAAGCTTAATTTCTCTTGAGCCTTAAATGCAAAACTGCTTTGACTTGAGATTTGCTCAAACCTAAAACCCTGGGTTGCAATTTGCTTGCTCTAAAGTCTAGGTAATTGACGGATATGATATATGAGAGTCCGAGCTGCTATTGATCTTACTCCTAGTGATACTAGATTTCGGAGATTTATTTTGAAACTTTAAAAGTGCACATGATAAGTTCCTGTGTGACAAAAGTGTTGAACCTCCTACCACAGCCATATATACATGCTCCCTAGATTAGGAAAACCTTTTAACACATATATATAGGTCGCTTGCTTTGCATTGAGTTTGTTCAATCTTTGTCGACCCTTAGAAACTTGTCATGCTGATCATGTACACTCCACTACACTCCACCACCATTCCACTTCGCTCCACTTCTTTCCACTACATCCACTCCACTTGACTCCATACACATATGCTATTTCCATCCCGAAGTACGCATCCACCACATATACATTCATCACATATATACACCATATACACCCATTCACTCTAGCCAAAAAAATGTTCTCTACTCCTATCCTAGAGAGAGCAACCAAAAATATTTCCTATACCCATTCACTCATTCATTGCTAGCCAATATCTTACAAAAAGCCCCATTACATTTATTTATCTCTCAAAAGTTATTACAAAAGAGATCCGGGTTGTAGATTAAAAAAAAAAAGAGAAAGGGAGATGAAAAATGGACAAAAGTCCTACGGGCGAGTAGAGCCTACCTCCCAAAATAAAAAAGATAAAAAATGAACAAGTGTTCGAGGGCGAGTAGAGCCCACATCTCTAAAATAATAAAAGAGAGAGAAAAATGGACACAAGTCCGAGGGTGAGTAGGACCCACCTCTCTAAAGAAAAAGAAAGAATAAATGAGAGTTAAAAAATGGACAAGTATCCGCTGAAAACAATGGGTACTTTGATGCTCGCCTCTCCATAAAAGAAAAATAAAGAAAGAAAAAGATACAACCCAGGTTCTCTATAAAGTTTCCAAATCCAAAAGAGAGAAGATTTCTCAAGGAGCATAAGTAAGATTTTCCCTCATCTATTCTATTCACTTCATTACATACTCTACTATATTCCATACTATCTATATTCTATCCACCATACACATGCACCACTTGATCAGTGTGACTTGTAACTTTAGATCCATTGCTTGAACTTACAATATATGCTTAGTAAGTAGAATTAGTTTACTCCCACCTAGAGCTCCATATATAAGCCTTATATATAGGGTGAGAGAGAAGAAGGCATAGTGTCCTACTACCTTAGCCAAAAATACTACATACTATGAGAGAAAGGCAACACTACCTTATTGCCTTAGAGAGGATCCACAAATACCATAAATGAGAGATTAGAGAGAAAGTCATACCGAGAAACTTTGAGTTTTATTTGAAAACCAAAAAAAAAACTCCGTAAGACGCTTGATCAAAAGAGTTTGAAATATAGTGTTCAACTTGATTGTTTCTATCTTTTCAATTGCCCAAGATCAAAGAAACGGCTAAGCTCCATGGTTAAAGGTAATATGGGTAAGATAAAGAATGAACAATTTATTTTTATCCGGAGGAGAAATTTTGTTTGAAAGCATGTGTACTTGTAGAATTATGAAAGCGTTGTAGCAACTCCCGATCCATTGCTAAGTTTGGCTTTGCTAGGGACTAGCAAAGGGTAAGCTTGGGGGGAGCTTGTTGACACCTCTGTTATAGCATAAAATTACTAGTCAACTAACATGAAATAAGGGCTTAAATTGAATATCAACATAAGTCTAGGGGTTTAACTAACATAATTCCACGAGCTTTGGTGATTTATCTATTTTCGAGGGACTTAACAGATAAATGCAGAAATAATGGAGAAAGTTCCTAATATACATCCCATACAATGACAAGACTTGACCGTGAAGTAACTCAACCCGAAAAGTGGACTAAAACATTCTAGAAGACATCGAAGACGCCCGGGAAGGACGGAAGTGGGCCCACCATGGCACTGGCGGCCGCCGTGAAAGATTAGGCCGGCCGCCATGTGGGTCCCACACATGTCGGTCTCATCTTGCTAGGGTCGGTTTCAAACCGACTTTGAGGTTGTATCTACACCGTTGCCAAGGTCGGTTTGATCCAAGGGCTATCGCTCATCGCCAAGGCCTATATAAAGAAGACCCCCGACCCCGTGGTAAAACCCTAATTCATTACTATCTCATTCTATCTCATTATCTCTTAGTTGTAGAGGGTCCCTTGTAAGGATCAACTCTCTCTAAGAGATTAGTGAAGGACAATTAGACATGTAATTAGAAGTGGATTAGATCTAATTAGATCTAATCAAGAGTAAGAGTTAAGAAGAGATTAGAGCCATAGTCCTCATTAGAGAGACTAGAACTAATCTTGTTCCTAGAGTTAAAGTGTTGGTGATGGGAAGAGCTGCTGAGGAAGCATCGGACCTGTCAGTGACTCCTCTACATCTTGTACCATCGGAATCAAGTAACACTGGTACTTGATTCCGAGACTTCTATGGTGGATCAACTCCTTATTTGAGTAAGTAAATGTTCTTATTATTCTTATTGTTCACAACTCTTATTTGAGTACTTTAATCTGTAGGACCCTATAGATTAGAGGGGTAGCTTAGGTTTAGGCGTGGTGTCTAGACTAGGGTTACTTGTGATGACACCTTATATTCCGGGTCGTGTGGTAGATCGTGGGAGTGACAAGTCCTGTTGAGTCCTTTGGAATCCACCCTCCGTCGACAAGTTGGGCATGTAAGTGCCGGAGGATTGCATGTTTCGCCCATGTTTTCCTTTGGGTGCTTCCCTTTAAGACAATAACAAAGATATGCTTACAAGGATAAGAATTAGACAACCATAGAAATCTCCTTATCTCTTTATCTTCTTCAGTTCCTTGACCACTTTGCTTTCGAGGGGATTAGTTATATTCTTTAGTTACCTCACACCATCCTCCCTGTGGATTCGATATTAAAACCCTTTCCCGGATGAAATGCTCACCAAGATCCGTTAAACTGCGGATTATTATTAAATATTTCTGTAGGCTTAACAAATACCAACAAATTATACAGGCTTCGGGAACCGTGATTGGCTCCACACGGGCGGTGATGGCCGAGACAACTGGATTGAATTCAAGATCCAACCCGGTTAGAATGTAGGAGACCAACTCCTCATCATCAAGCTTGCGGCCGGCGGATGCCATGTCATCTGCCAAGGATTTCTTTTCACAAAATAATCACTGACCGAACTCGAACCTTTCGATCTTTGTGGCCGGGGCCATCCTGGTGCTCATCATGCGGGCACGGGGGCGGGGCGCATGGAGTCCCTGAATGGCGGTCCATGCCGCCGCCCGCCGTCCAGGCGGATGTAATCGCCCCTCAATCTCGGGGGTGATGGAGTTCAGCGAGATAGCTGAGAATCTGCTGATCCTTCGCAAACCACTTGCTCCAGTCGGGATTGATGACGGGAACGTCATCTTTCCCAGCATCAGGCTTCGGTGGAAGGTACTTGGCCGGCACCTCCTGTGCCGGGTCGATGTACTCAGCGACTTGAGCGCCGCGCAGGGCGGAGAGGACTTGCCTCTCCCACATGGCGAAATTCTTCCTCGTCGGCTTGTCGGTGATGGGAAATAAGCCGAGGAGAATGCAGCAAAGGCTGCGGAGGAGGATGGGAGTGCCATGACTTAATTCCGTTAGGAAGCTAGCTCAATACAATGAAAGAATGGGTTGAACGAGGTTACCCGACCTAGGGGCCTCGGCTACATGTTATATAGGTGAGGAAACGCCCCTCACGTGGCTTACAAGATTCACCGTGACTTACAATCCAAGTAACACGGGATTACAACGAGATTACAACAATCTGATCTCTAGATTACAACCGAACAACTTGTTATACAAGAATGAACCTAGACAGCCAACTAACTAGCTAATCTAGTGCGGGGATATGTTTACAATATCTTTAACAACTAGAAATAGGTACAAATAGTTACACTCAATAGACCTACTGAAGATGACGCCAAATATTACTGCATAAAAACAGATAAGTTGAGTACGTTTAGTCAAATTTCCATACGGTATTAAAACTATCCACTCCTGATAAATTACATACCATAGAGTTTATTGATTTATTAAATTTAATATGAGCAGACTCGCAATAGATTCAACAGATTGGCCACTTGCTGTTGCTGCGGCTTAGCTTATGAGGGAAGACATGCCTAAACCTGATGATGACGAAGATGTAGCTGGATTTGTCGGCTTCTTGTGTGTGTCCCACCTCTCCACGGAGTCAGCCCGGCCAGGCCGGCTTAATTAGGCGGGGGTGACGAGGAGGTCGCGGTCTTGCACGGGGACGATCCGTGGGCTCCTGATGTTGTCTGCGACAGAACCAGGGCCCGATGATGAGGTGGAGGCATAGTTCAGAATTTTGCCTGAATTCACCGATAATCGGTGATTTTCATTTCTATCGGCCTGGCCCGATAAAAAGTCTATGGTAAATATTTTGGCCCATTTTGAATTGTTTTATCCCAGCATAGTCAAAGCTGCCCAGTAACTGCTACCCAGCTGTATAAGACATGAGAGGAAACCCCATTCACAAATGCATTTATCTCTCCTCACGTATTCTGAGACGGCGTCATTTCTCTCTCACCTACTCTCACCCGCCGCCTCCGCCTAGAATGGTGGCACTTGCCCCAGCTAGCATGGGTCCGCAGGTGACCTCGCCCTAGCCAGCCCCGCCCCATCGGCGACCTTGCTCGGCGATGGTGGCTCAAGAACCTGTCCAAGCAACTCGGAGAAAACTCATACCCCAACCCTCCAGGGATCGAAGCCTCTGGCAGGTGATCAACATATGGCTGACATCGGCGGGTGTGTTCCGGTGAACCTAGCAGGCAGAGCTTCCTACAGCCTATTTCGGGACACGAGGGAAAGACTCCCTATCGATGCTCGCGGGAAAGGAGCGATGATGACGGCGCAACAAGAGGAGCAGCCACCAGAGATGCTCCTGTAGGAAAGGTGAATGATGGCCACAACAATAGCAACAATAGTACGATAGGTGATATGTACCATTTTTTTCGATCTTGCAATTTCATAGTCACATAGTCTACATTTTTCTTTCAAGGATACCTCGTTCTTAGTAGATTAGTACTTAGAACCTTGTATATATCACTTTGGTTTTGCATGCTCTCCACAATTTATATACCTGTCCAATTTTGTCATGCAAGCAACAAGTCTGAATCAGACAATTTTGACACTTACAAGCACAAGAGATTTGGAACTACATGTTACTATTTAACTACGAATATTTACTTGACACATGAGAATTTAGCTCCAGTTTTTATGTTTTAGATAAATTGTTCTCTTGGTCACCCTTTTGATTTTGTGCAAATCATTAATCTACATAGCTTATTCTTTTACAACATTAATACTTGTGTCAAACAAAAGTATCGAGCAGTAACTACCAAGTTAAAGATGAACATATATTTTGTATTAGCTAGAAAGAAGTGACTAATGCAAACAATTGTCAACATCCATGTTTTATTTTGAGAACATGCTTACAACAATGTCCATGTGGTAGTCATAGATTTGAGATATGCTTATAGGCTTAGATTTAGTCACTTAGCTAATTTGGAACTGTTATTTTGTGCAGCCATTGATAACGTATGGACATATGGTATACCTTTTGGATCTAGATTTTGTGCAATTTATCAATGGCTTACCAAGTTATCCAAAAGGTACACCATGTGTCCATACATTATCAATGGTTGCACAAAATAAAAATTCTAAATTAGCTAAATGACTAAATCTAAGCCCATAAGCATATCTCAGATGTATGACTTTCGACAATTGTTTGCATTAGTCACTTCTTTCCAGAACACTCATCTTTAACTTGGTTGTTGCTGCTCGATACTCATGTTTGACACAAGTATTAATGTTGTACATACAAAACTATGCCAATTAATGATTTGCTCAACATCAAAGGCTGACCAAGAGAACAATTTATCTAAAACATAAAAAGGGAGCTATAAATTCTCATGTATCAAGTTAATATCCATAGTTAAATAGTGACTAGTAGTTCCAAATCTCTAGTGCTTGTGCATGTCAAAATTGCCTGATTCAGACTTGTTTGTTGCATGACAAAATTGGACAGGTATACAAATTGTGGAGAGCATACAAAACCAAAGTGATCTCTACAAGGTTTCTAAATACTAATATTACTCGGAATGAGATATCCTTGATAGAAAAAATGTTTGTAAGATCGAAAACAATTGTACCTACCATTGTTGTGGCCATCGTTCCCCTTTCCTACAGGAGCTTCTCTAGTGGCTGCTCCTCTTGCTGCACCATCTTTTCCCTTGTGTCATCCATGTACCTGCACGAAGTTGCCTGGGCCAGGTTGTAGGAAGCTCCCCTACCGGGCTGACCAGAGCAGACCCATCGACGTCGTCCATATGCTGATGACCTGCCAAAGGCTTGGGTCACCCCTGACGCTCGGGTTACCCGCAAAGTTCGGGTCGGGTAGTTCGGGTTTTGGAAAGTTCGGGTAATAGAATCTGCTACCCGAAATGAGCCCCAAAAATCCGTTACCCGCAATTTCGGGTACCCGCAACTTCGGGTTCGGGTATTACCCATTATACCCGAAATAAAATAAAATACATCAAACACTCGATCATCACTGAATCTTACATAGAATTAAAAAAATTAAAACTGGACAAACAATTGATTGATAAGTTCAAAATTTTAACGGTAGCATCACAAACATTGTCACATCATCAATTTTTTAACGGTACCATCGCAAACATTGTCACACCACGATGGCACACAAAGTCACATTACACAAATATAGGTACTGTAGTCTGTACTGCCATGCGCCAAGCATTTTAAATCAAAAGTCTGGCAGCCTGAAGCTTTCCAATTATGAATGTCAAAAATCATATAAGCTCTCGAGATTTACACGGTGTCACACTGTGGCAGGTCAGCAGGTGGCGGCTAGGTTTTAGTTTACACGGTGAGATGTTGGGCCAATGGGCCGCGCATGCTGAGACTTGGAGATGTTGGGCTGCGCACACTGACTTGACTCATAGAAAGTTGGGTAGTATGGGTAGTTCGGGTACCGGGCTACTCTACCCGAATTACCCAAAGAAAGTTCGGGTAATCCAATTCGCTACCCAAAGAAAGTTCGGGAACTGCAGGTTCGGGTAGTTTGGATTCGGGTCCGGGTAGTTTGGGTTTGGGTAATGGGTAGCGGGTAATATGCCCAGGGTGAGGCTTGGGTCAAGGGTCGGCGTTTAATTTTCGCCGAGCTCCTTGGACAGGTTCTTGAGCCCCGCCGAATGGGGTCGGCTCGCCGCTGCCACCACCGCCAAGCAAGGTCACTAGAGGTTGGGGCTGGCTAGGGCGAGGTCACCTACGGGCTGGGGCTGGCCGGGACAGACGCAGGGTGCCACGGTGCCAGCGGCGGCGGCGGCGGCGGCCGAGTACATGAGGAGAGAAAAATGAATTCGTGAACAGGTAGGGTTTCCTTTCAGGTCTTATATATATAGTTGAGTAGCGTTTACTGGGCCGTTGTGACTATGTTGGGCTAAAAATATTCAAAACGGGCTGAAATAATTTAACTGGTATGGGCTTTTATCGGGCCAGGCTGATAGACACGAAAATCACTGATTACCGGCGAATTCGGCTCGAAATTCTGAGCTTTGCGCTCAACTCGGTGGAATTCATTGGGCGACGAGACGCGTGGGCGCCACTCCATTTCTCTCCTAGTTAGTCGGAATTCAGGGTTTTCTCCATCGATGAGGATATCAGATTCGGCAAAGGAATTGTTTTCCAACGAATTTGAAGATTCAGAATGATGAAGGCACGTCAGTGTGGCTATAGGAGAAGAGGAGAAGAAGCAAGTAGAAACGATCGGAGCCGGCCAGTGCGCGTCGGACGAACGTCAAGTCATCCACTGGCTGCACTCTCGATCGGACTCTGGGCTTTGTGCTACCCTGTCGGATTCAGCGACGGCCGGCCTGGATCTTTGATGCCACTAGACGGCGAAGGACTTGATCGTCTATAGTCTGGTAGAACGTCCGGCGCTTCTGCTCATACTCGCTGCGCGTGTGCACCATGCCATGGTGTACGCATCAGCCCAGAACAATGCAGGCGGCAGCGACAGCCTGGCAGGTGGCAGCCCAGGGCACACGTCGTCGTGTGCGAGGTGGGACAGCAACACGACGTTTCACTGAGTCAGATCGCAAGCTAGAAGCTCGATTCTCTGACAGCGACACCGCCACCTAGAGCAGAGCCTTGACCAAAGTTGTGCGGAGTATTATGGATGAGTTGATCTCTTTTGGAAAAAAAATGATTGCAGCCTAATCGTACCCAATGGAAGCAAGAGAGGTGAATAAAAAGAAAATGGACCCTTTGGGTTTTTCTCCAAGAACTCAACGACGAGGTTCAGGTTCTGACTCAGTTGATCTTCATCCATAGACATTGGTTGGAGTGTGACAGTGACATAGTCCTCATCATGTTCACGAATCGGTTCAGCTCTTAGAGCAACTCTGCCTCACGCTTGATGGTAGGGGTGAAGATAGAGCAAAATAGTGGGGGTGCCTTGCTCTTATAGATATGAAAATTTAATTTAAAATAATGGTGAAAATCTGTTCTTATAAGTGTTTTTTTTTTAATTTTGGAGGGTGCCTGGCTCCGCCCCTGCTCGAGGGTTCCAAACTTGCTCGACAGCAAGGTCAACAACAATGAGGGGGCTTGGGTTGACCGAGAAGTTTGACGAGGCTAAGGTGTTGGGTTTTTCTTGGGAAGGGGTGCAAGAAGGATTGAGGGTGCAGCTTCCGGAATATGTATTAGAGTTTGTCTTCTCAAATATCTCACGTGAGAATTGAGGGATATTTTTTTGTGGGGAGATTTATTGATCTTTTGGTTCCTCATCTAGACTAAAGTTGGGTCGGGCCCAAGTCAAACAACACTTCTTAACGTGATCATAGTTAAAACAAGCAATGCAATGAATATTATTTTTCTCGAATACATAAAAGGTTTGCACATCTTTTATATTAAGTAGACAAACAGTGAAGGTTACAACGACGCACCACAAATGAGGCACTACGAGGGAACAGAGTTGTAAAATCAGTTCAGCCCTCCCTAACGGAAAGGAGATGCAATGAATATTTTGTATGCATCTACGACGAGCATGTCCTCGAGCCAAATAATGGATGCAGCCCAGAAATGACTACTTAGGGGAGATTCGAATATGCAAAATCCCAAACTTCTAGGAATTTGGCGGATGCATTGATTGATTGGTAAGGATTCAGACTAAAAAAATTATAGGTTTAGGGATGACGATTCACAGTCCAGAGAACTCGTGACATGAAGATCAAAGCTTAAATCATTCTTTATTAATCTGCTAATGGCTTGACGAGCAAGGGGCTGAGAACTAGAATGGTACAAAATTCCTTTAAAAGGCTTAGGGATCAAATCAATGGGCATAGAGAAAGCAGAGAAGGTGATCATCCTAGACGTCTTAGCCTTAATCATGGGTGGACTGTGGACAATCTTGTTGGTAAATCTGACATGTTTGTTTTTCTTGTTGACACCTTTGCCAATCTCTTAACAGTTTGGAGAGAACAGTTGTCTATTTCCTTATCAAGAAAACTAAATGATGTTTTTGTAGCATAAGATATTTTTGTATTTATTTAATTCGGAAATGCACAGGGAACAAAAAATCTAAGAGGGATTCATACTTGTCTTATTTGCTAAATTTTATGTGTTTTTTGGCAAATCTTGGTGCCAGCAGCCTGGCGCCACCCCCACCTTCATCCAGCAAGTGGTATGTGGCAATCAGGAGCCAAGAAATCTCAAGAGTATGATAGGAAAACACAGGAAATACAACGAATGTGTTGTTTGCTGTCTAAAATGAGTGTGCATGTGGATGGCTTGCAGTACGCCTACGGTGGCCGCACACTAGCCAATTCTTCCCTATACTTCAGGCTATTCACGGGTTTTGCCAAATTGTGATTAGGTAGCCCCTCTCTCACCCTTTTTTTCTGGTGGGTAGTGCACCACATAGTGTAATGACTCATCACTCTTGTCCAGTTTTCTCATGCATGTTTTTCTTTATCTACACTCTTACACATCACCCTTATAGATATCTTATAATAATAAAGCATTGACACTGCACATAGGAACAAAAAGTGACTAATATGGGTGGTTCTACTCTTCTCTCTATCTTTACTGTTGTCCTTTTGCCCTTTTCTTAGTACCATCCATCCCTCTGCTCTATGGCACTCTTTTGTGCTTGTTTCTGTTACGGTGAGTAAAGTAGAGGCATCCTGTGGGTGATGAGGTCAAGAGCTTGAAAACATGTAGCTTGGTAAGAAATGATTGATTAGTGTTATATTTGTTGGTCTAATTTTTTTTTGCACAAATTTTTTGGTCTAATTAATGGCCTAATATGAAAAATAGAACACTTGGCATGAGGTGAGTTTACAACTTTACATGCATTTGCACTCGGTCCTATAAACAAAAATAACACTTAACAAAGATAAACAAAAATAAAATTTCTAAAATTAATAAACATGATACAAAAATCAATGTATACTCATACGTCTCCATAGGATACTAAAAAAAAAATTATTTCCAATAATGAAAAAACAGCTTCAATATTTATTGTAATATCATAGTGACATACAACATTTGAGACTGTATAGACCAAAATCTGCCAGCTCATTACTTGAAAACATAAATGAAGGAAACTCATTTGGTGTTAATCTCTTACAGTTTATCTCCAACACCTTTTATTACATAATGTCATTGCCCACTCTATAACACAATTGCTGCCAACATAAATTACTTCCCGGACTGATTTTTATCAACTTTGTCGTTGCCCCCATCCTCATTGCTGTCTTTTGCCTTCTGTACTGGTAGGCCGGTGAGGCTGCCTGAGCTAGAAGTTCCCTCGGAATTACCCTGCCCAAGGAAGTTGAAGAAGTGGACTTGCCCTCCATCTGCAATGTTGTAACATTGGGCGATGACACGTGGTGTGTGCTTCTTCTTCTTGTAGATGCGACAGACGACCCAGGAGTCATCTGGATTAATCATGACAGGAACAACCTTGGGCACACTTGTAGTAGCATTGCGGAGAGCTTCAGAGAGATTGTCCTTTTCTACGGAGAAAGTTCACAAAACTATTCATTATGCAGTGTTGTTTTAGGTGAAAATAGGAAAAATATGGTGAATACTAATGTTGTTTTACAAAGGACAACAACTAGGCTTGGTAGCAAAAGTTAAGTTTGAGGTTACTAGTTTTACAAATGACCAAATTGGACAGCATGAATGGTAAAAAAAAAGTGAAAATGAAGATTCTTATTGAATTAGACAATTTTTAATTGTTAATTAGTTATCTATAAACAACTCCATCTTAGGAAAAAAGGCCTCAGTACTTGAGATATTACATCAACAATTTCCACAAGAAACATGTTACCGACACGTGTTGTTGGCTAGACTATTCAAGTTTACTTTCAAGCAAACCGACAATGAACTCCTTTTTATATCAAATTTTTGTATCTTCAAAGAATCCCGCCCGAGGACGACTAACTATTTCCCCACACAAGAAAGTTTGCAGGACCAATTAGCAAGACTTGCACTTTGTATAATCCCCTCCTAGTTAACATGCAATCAATTTTAGTCAAGAACAAACTTTTCTTTGGATTGTGAGTCAATATACCTTTGCGATTGCCACTGTATCATGACTGTGTTCTCCTATTCCATCAGGCCCAATCACAGGATAGGGTGCGAGGCCGGCTTGGATAAGGCTATATTCTTGCATGACCCATTTTGTGTTCTCACCAACTGCTGCCTTGCCAAGGTAGAAAACTAGTGTTTTCTTTAGCCCAACCATCAAAGGCATTCCACCATTGATGATCTTGCTAAAGATGGGCACATCCTTACCCGATGCTCTCCAGTGTCCGTCACCCGCTGCACGATTGCACCGGTTTCCATGTGGCCATCTTTGTACCCTTTGACTAAAGAAGTATTTCTCCACAGATCCCTCTGTGTACATACAACAATAAAAAGCAAGCAGGAAATTTTTAGCCATACATAGATCAGATCAAACTGTAGCAGGAGCAATCAAATGAAATTAAAAAGGACTTGTATATGTATTGTTGGGAAAGGTTGCCTGGTACTAGGTCCCAAGGGTTGCGGCTTAGGATATCCACATCAACAATGCATTTTGAGGGGAGTGGTCCATTCACTGCACGAGGACGAAGGTAGAGCATCACGATCTCCTCTTCAGTAGGTTTAAACTTGAACCCAGGCTCGAGTTCCACGGTGGCTTCACTTGCTGTGGCCTTAGAGAAATCCATGGATGTCTGCTGTTGGGTGATTGGTGGGCTCTACTCTAGATATAGTGAGGTTATTTGGGATTATTAATTTGGTGATGGAGATAGAAGTGTGGGTAAGGGACATTTATAGGAGAAAAAAGGGTTCTGTAACCTTGCGTGAGGATAACTCATCTTTATCTCCTGTCCTATGTCATTCTGCCTCTACAACTTTTCGCTCCCTTTTTTGGTCCCCATCATCCAGTGTGTGCCTTAAAAGATATGATTAAAAAGTCCCACATATAAGGGTTTATCTCCAAAATCTCTCCCTAAACCCAACAGCACTACCCAACCTCTTGATTTTTGTATGATGGTTCCTCTTTCGTGATCTTCGAATCTCAATTTATTTTACAGCCCCTTAGGTGTTATGTTATTTGGGTTCCTAGTGGTTCAAATGGGTAACACTAGTTAGTTAGGGCAATGAACACGATGTTCGTTGGGTATTCATATATGTTCCTTCATAAATAGCTCCAAGGCTACGTTTTTCTTTGCACCTATCATTGCAATGTAGCATTGTTTGGCATCCTTTTTATTTTGCACTGTTCATTTCATTGTACATATTTGTCATCACATTCACCATTTTTTGTTGCTCTTATACTAGAAAGTAATGTCTGCATAGTCCAAATGTGGAGAAGGTGTAAAGTGAGGGGGACTCAAGGTCATTTTTTCCACTACTACCCCGACAACAGAATTTGTTCTATTTCGATCTAGACAAAGAAATGCTAGGTGGCAGTGACTAGGCATTGTTTCTTGCATCTTGCCATGATAAAAGTTCGTCTCATCTAATTACTTTAATCTACCTTTTTTATTTTGAGTCTCTTATGGAGGAGGTTATGCATGGAAGATTCAGACATATGAGACTGAAACTATGTGCGACAAAGGGTTTCTAGTAGACTTTGCTTCCAAGTTTGGTCCAGCCTTCAGTTACATAGTTATGTTTCTTGTATGATTTTATTGATTTAGTTCTGTGAGTACACAAGCTAATAACTGTTACGTATTATATTTGTTATGTTATTATTTTAATTAAGTAAATCTTGAACCAGTTACCAACAAAGTTATAGTCGCACACATCACGAAAGCATCCGATATCTGTTAGTTTTATATTGCTTCCAAGGTCATAGTACTATCTGTTGGAGAATAGTGTTAGAGAGTAATTCTAGGCATTAGGCTTGCTATACTTAGCTCCCTCTCTGCCTATATGTAAACACTCTCTATACCGTTCAATGCATTATGTATTCCCCATATTCTCTTTCAATAACATTCAAGCGATAAGGCATTAGAAAACATCTTAAGTAAAAAAAAAGAGAGAAAGAGAGAGAGAGGAGAAAGAGAAGAAAAAAAAGAGAGAGAAAGAAAGGGCCGCACGTCCTGATCCGCTGCCGCCGCCGATCCACATCGCCGGCCGCCGATCCTCACCATGGCTGAAACCCCGGAGCAGCGCCGCGTGAGGCGCAGGAGCAGCGCGACCGTGAGGCTGCCGAGGCCCGCACCAAGGCCCTCGACGAGTTCGAGGCTAAGCACGCCGACACCCACAGCGCCGCCATCGCTGTCAACAACATCAAGGTCCTCGTCCCGCCGCCTTGATCGCGCCGCAAACAACTACAATCGCTGGCGCTCCCTCTTCCTCGCCGCTCGGGCAAGTACATCCTTACCGATCACGTTCACCGATGTGGTGAACGCTGATCGGCCGGCCTAGCTGCAAATGGACTGCACCATCCTCATGTGGATCTACGGCACGATCAACGCCGATCTCCAGCAGTCCACCATGCTGAAGAACCCCAACGCCCGCACCGCCTGGCTCCATCTCGAGGACGAATTCCCGGCCGCGAGTCGCGCTGTCTTCGGTCCGCGAGTTCCGCACCGCGGAAGCAAGGCGCGCCCTCCATCACGGACTTCGCCGCAAACCGGAGACAATGGCGCCAACCTCAAGGACTTCGCGATCCGGCGACCGACCCTCGTCCTCACGCTGCCGCGGCCTCGCCGACAAGTTCCGCCCCCCATGGTGACCAACATCAAGCCGCGCCAACCGCTCCCCCACCTTCGCCGAGGCCCGCGATGCTACTTTTCCGGGAGGAGATCGACCTCGATGACGCCGCCGACACCACCAACCCCCCCCCTCGCCACCACCGGCCCTCCCTCACCGACCGGGTCCGTGGTCGTAGCCCTTCGGGCGGCCGCAGCCAGCCGGGTGGCACGCCGGGCCAAGGCGGCAACCCCGGCGGGTCACGGAAACCCTAGCGGTGGCCGTGGCAACCGCAAGAGCCGGCCGTGGCCGCGGTGGGGCAGCAGCAGCCTCAAAGAGCCCGGCGGCGCACCATCCGGGGGCCGCGCCCGCCCCTCTCTACAACACGTGGGGCACGGTTTTAGTTCGGTCGAACCCCCCCACGGCCGGCGGCGGGGCATGGCGGTCACTATCGCCCACCGCAAAGAGCCCTCACGATGGTGCCCCAGGCCAGCAGCAGCCCCCCACTTCCGGGCACCGCACGGTGCGGGACCGGACACGGGCCCTCGCACCTCGGCCCCCTCCGGGCTTCGGCTATGGGCTGCCGATGCCTCCACCGCAGCGATGGAGCCCGATGCACGGTGGGTCCTTTGACTCGTCATCGCTCACCAGCAACTTCAGCACCATGACGACGACACCGCCCGGCCCGAGCGATTGGTATGTTGACTCCGTGCCGGGCGCCCACATGGTTAATAATCTTTGGTATAATTTCCTCCTCTCACCCTCCCTTGTCGCCAAGTCCTTCATCTATCATTGTCGGTAATGGAGCTACGCTTCCCATTACCTCCGTAGGATCTCACTCTTTTATCACACCGCAACGCCCTTTAAATCTTTCTAATGTTCTATTTTCCCCCCGGCATTATTAAGAATTTAATTTCTGTTCGTCAGTTTACCACTGATAACAATTGTTCCATTGAGTTTGATCCTTTTGGCCTTTCGTGAAGGACCTCCGGACACGGAGCGTCTCGGCAACATCGGTCATGAGGCCTTGTCCAATCTTATTAGTTCACATGCTATTTCATGTAATAAAGCGCGATGACACTCATATTTGCCATGCACTCGCCGCCTAGGTCGCCATGTGCGTCTTTCTTTTAGCATGTCAAATTCCCGTGCACCTCGCTCCTTTGATTTAATACATTGTGATCTTTGGACATCTCCGCTTGTTAGTGTCTCCGGCTATAAATATTACCTTGTCATTCTTGATGATTGCACTCACTTCAAATTGGACTTTTCCTTTATGTCTCAAATCCAACACTTTTTCTACTCTCACTAATTTCTTCTCGTATGTGCGACGCAGCTTCGACTCCTCCATCAAGGCGGTTCAGGTGCGACAATGGTCGTGAATTCGACCATTCCTCGCCCGCACGTTCTTCCTCACTCACGGGTCGTTCTTCGCCTTTCGTGCCCATACACCTCTCAGCAGAATGGGCGGGCTGAGCGCATTCTATGCACTATTAAAAACATTGTACACTCACTCTGTTTTCAGGCCGGTCTACCTCCGGCTTATTGGGCGGACTCACTCCACACTGCCACCTACCTCCTTAACCGCCACCCCACAAAACCCCTAGACGGCCGAACACCCTACCTCGCCCTCCATGGCACCCAGCCCTCTTACACTCACCTTCGTGTTTTTGGCCGTGCTTGCTATCCTAACCTATCATCCACAACTCCACATAAGCTCTCGCCACGCTCCTCTATGTGTGTCTTCACGGGTACTCCTCGATCACAAGGGCTATCGATGTTTTGACCTTCATTCTAACGCATCATCATCTCTAGACATGTCGTCTTCGATGAAGCGGTGTTCCCTTTCACCGATATGTCCACCTCACCCCGGGATCCCGCCACACTTGATTTTTGGACAGCGCCGATTCCTCTTCGCCCCATGGGTCAAGAGAGTCGTATGCGCTAGTTTTCGTCTTCCCTACCGGCACGGATGCCGCACCGGGCAGCCCCAAATGGCGGTGGCGATGCGCTGGACCTAGCCCCCCACCGACAGGTGCCCCTGCAGCCTCCCCCACACCCGGCTTCGATTTGCGCCGGTGGCGGTTCTCCCTCCGACGCGTGGCGACCGGTGCTGCTGCCCCTACGGACGCCTGCGTCGCTGCCGCCGCCCTCAGTGCCGGCCGCCTCACTTTCGCCGACAACCGCCACGGCGCCCAGCGGTCGTCCCCGTCACAAATGCACATGGCATGCGCGACGCGTGTCAAAGACGGGACACGCCACCCGTCGACCGCCCGAACCTTTGTTGGCATTTCTTAGCGCAATCACTAGAAACAAAGTTTAGAACCCATCCCTAATGACGGCGCCAGAAACGTGCCGTCGATATCACTAAGTGGAACCACCGTGTCGGTGATAACGCACTTTCAATCAACGGTGATAGATCTTGTCATAGTTGATATTTCATCCGCAAGCGCACGGATCTATCATTGTAGCATTTCACCCTTTATATTTTCCCAAAGGAAGGCTTGTATATAAGAAGCTAGCATGGCATCTGAATAATGGAATGTGTGCACGCTAAATCCAACTTGATCATAATAGGGGTAAGCAATACGGTTTATAGATAGTGTGACACACACACGTTGGAATCCACCTGGGAAGGATAAAGAAAATAGATAAAGAATAAATGAATATCCTATGGAGTGTTCTAATGTATTATAGTCATGGTCATACAAATGAATAGTTAGGATCATATGCTAACACGATATAAGCATGGTTATGTCTAGGATAATAGGGAGACTCCCTGGTACCATCCGGCCCAATGGGAAGCATTTACGAACTCCTACATTACATGCGAACGTGGAGGGATTACAAGGGACAGACAGGGCTGTCATGACCCTGCCGCCTACCCTCACGACCGTGGCATGCTCTCATATTCGAAGGTGTCGTAATACCCGGGCACCATGCCCGCGTATTAGAGCACTACTCTTGTCCCCCCAGGATCCCCACCCTACGGATGGACGGACTAAGACAAGAGCAAACCCGAAAGAACGACGAACCGTTATCCCATCTATAATCATGTTATGCATACGATGATCGATGAAGAACGAATATGAACATGTCAAGATTATGATATGCAAACTATATGCTAGTTCATATATCAACACTATAACATGAACGAGACTATACTCTAATTCATAAGTTAGACCATGATCATAGAAATAGAACTTGCAAATAGAAGAAAGATCCATCGAAGATGTATATTACCAAAGATCACTTTCTTCTAGATTACAAGCTCTTCCTTGTAGCTCTTCTACTCCAACTCTAGCCAAAGAAGAAGAAGAAGAAGAAGATGGTGGTGGAGAGTGAGGTGGTGCTGCTGTAGGTGAACTCCAAATGGTGTGAGTGGAAGAAGGAGGAGAGGGGAGCTACTTATACACAAAGGAGAGGGACAAAAGTACCTAACTACCCCTAAACCGACCTCAAGGACACGTCCAGGTACGTTGAACCGGCCTTTAAACCACCGCACCACCCTCTAGGACACTTAATGTACCGCCTCCCCGAGGTTAGGCTCGAACCGCCTCAGGGAGGGTGCGGGGCGCACCCCAGGGTGCGCACCCCCCCCTGGGCTCGGGTTCGGCCGGGCCTCGGGGGGGCTACTGATGATCGGGCCGAAAAAGTCTGGCCGGTGGTGTTTGCTCAACCCATCTTTGGCATTTCAGTCCATTTGCACCCTGGGTTTGTGTTCTTCTAAAATGCGCTTTCTAGGGTTACGTCTTTTGGTCGTATTTCCACCTGTTTTTATTATAAATACTACAAAATACATTTCGGACACTACAAGTGGAAATATGTTAATAATAAATGTATATGAGTATAAAAAGGTATAGTTTTACTCCCTTTATGGTAGTATGTTGACGGGAAAAACATATCGTTAGTGACCGTCAACAACCTCCACGCGGCGACCACATCCCCGGTGCCTTCCTCCGTCCATTCAGCCCTTCCCGATCCCGCGTGGTGCCGGGCTATGCGGGAGGAGTTTGATGCACTGCACTGCAGGCAAACGACACCTGGACCCTGGTTCCTTGGCCTTCTGGTGTCAACCTTGTTACAGGGAATTGGATTTTTCGTCACAAGCTCAAGTCCGATGGCTCTCTTGACCGCTACAAGGCACGGTGGGTCCTCCGCGGTTTCACCCAAATACCACCCATTGACTATGATGAAACTTTCAGCCACGTGGTCAAGCCGGCTGGCCCGCTCGTGCAGTCCTCACTCGCACTCTCTCATTCATGGCCTATTCATCAACTTGACGTGAAGAATGCATTCCCGCATGGCACCTTGAAGGAGATCATTTCGCGTGCACAAATTTAATCTTTGCCGATCCCTCCGGACTGAGTTCGTCCGCCGCCTCAACAAGTCTCTCTATGGATTGAAGCAAGCTCCGCGAGCCTAGCACCATCGGTTTTCCTCTTACCTCATCTCTCTTGGATTCATTGAGGCCAAGTCTGATACTTCGGTTTTCATCTACCGTCATGGCTCCGATATGGCTATTTTGCTTCTATATGTTGATGACATTGTTCTGACGGCCTCCTCTACGAGTCTTCTTCAGCGGATTATTGCAGCTCTCCGCCGGGAATTCTCTATGACGGATATGGGACCCTTCCACCACTTTCTTGGAGTTGGTGTTCAGCGCCAACATGACAGTCTGTTCCTCTCACAAAGCGTCAATATATCTTTGGATATTCGGACCGTCTTTGGTATGCTCAACTCGTAAGCCTTGCGGTACTCCTATGGATACTCACGCCAAGCCGCTGGCGATGGTGTTGCCGCGGGCCGACCCCACCTCCTATTGCAGCATTGCCGGGCGCCTTCTGATACCTCACCTTCACCCGTCCGGATATCGCCTCCGCTGTTCAAGAATGCCGCTTGTATATGCATGATCCTCGGGAGCCTCATCTTGGTGCTATGAAGCGCATTCTTCGCTATCTTCGGGTACTTTGGACCTCGGTCTTCACCTTCACCGACCACACCGGCTGATCTTATTGTCTACACGGATGCTGATTGGGCGGGATGTCCTAACACACGCAAGTCCACCTCCGGGTTATGCCGTGTTCCTCGGGGGACAATCTCATCTCCCGGTCCTCCAAACGTCGGCCCATCAGTATCCAGGTCCAAAGCATAGGCGGAGTACGTAGAGCGGTGGCGAATGGTGTTGCCGGCCCCTTTGGGTTGCGCCAACTTCTGCAGGAGCTTCATCATCCTCTTCGCCGTGCTACCGTGGTCTCATCAGGACAATGTCGGTGCAGTCTACCTCTCCAGGCAATCCAGTCCAAAGATCGGCCGAACCAAGCATGTCGAGATTGATCTACACTTCGTCAGAGAGCGAGTCGCCCTCGGTGAGGTCCGCGTCCTACACGTTCCCACAACGTCGCAGTACGCCGATGTCTTCACCAAAGGTTTGCCGACGTCCGTCTTCACCGAGTTTAGGTCCAGTCTCAATGTATGCGGTGCTCCTAGTTTCGACGTGGGGAGAGTGTTGGAGAATAGTGTTAGAGAGTAATTCTAGGCATGAGGCTTGCTATACTTAGCTCCCTCTCTGCCTATATGTAAACACCCTCTATACCGTTCAATGCATTGTGTATTCCCCATATTCTCTTTCACTATCTGTTGCAAAACGGTTAGAGATTTAGATATAGGTCCATCAGATTATTCTTCTATGTTTGCATCATCTGCATGTGGAGAAGGGATAGAGTGAGGCACAAGCTCACTTTTCCGCTCTATCTTTTCCGCCAGTATGTATACCCAAGCTATTTTTCCCACTCTATATATCGACAACAAATAAAGGGTATTCTATCCACAATTTTCACCCTATCTTGATCAACAGAATTTGTAGTGTTCCAACTCAAACAAACAGATGCTTCGAGTAAACAAGTAATATATATTTTTTTATTTTATTTGGTCAGCTTCTGCTTTCATATGAGTTTGTCTCATCGATTTTTTTTATAAGTTGCCTCATCGAGTTAGTTGAGCCTATCTTTTTGTATTAGTTAGGAGAAAAAGAAAAACAGAGTCACAATGTCCAGCAGAGCAGGTTGCTGAATCACTAATAGAGTAGTAGTTTTCACTACTCAGGAGTCTCAAACAAATATAGATATGCAAACCTGAATCACTGAGGTTGGTCCAGACTCCAGAGCTAACATACTATAGTTGACCGTAGTCTCACGGAGCAAGGCTGCACCGCTGCAGCAGGTTCCGACGGTCAATCATGGTCCGTCTGCTGGTCAGCATGAGATCAGATTCTGTTCAGGCTTCTGTTTGACTTGTTGAAGCTATTCTTCTCTTCCGTTTGACTTGTTGAAGCTATTCTTCTGTTCTTGTTTGGCAGCGACACTTCTTTCCCCATTTTGGTGGGAGTGAATTGTGTGAACTGTGAAGCTGAACAAAACGTGCCCAAACTCCCATCGTGGAAATGGCCGGCGCTATGGTTCAGTGTAACCTTGTTGATTCAACCATAAAAAAATGGTCCATGCAAGGCAACTTGCTCCCGAGGCCCACTTTCAGACAGAACTCCCGGCCTTGAACCGGTCAACATTCTTCAGTTCAGTCCATCGCCTCGTCTTCCGACTTTGTCTGCGCCGCCCTCGTCTGCAAAGCGCTGGTGCAATCTCATCTCCGGCCCCGGCTTCGGCGCCATTTCCGTGAGTTCCACTTCCACCACGCGCCCCTGAGTGATGGGGTTGCTCTACAGTTTCTGGACCGATCCTGATGACGTTAACCACGCCGACATATCCTACTTTGTTCCCAAATGTTGTAATAGCATAGGGTGCAAGTATCCCCTCTGTGATTCCATTGGATCGCTTTAAGATTCGTGCAGCGAGGATAAGACCACTCCTCTCTCTCTATATAAGAGGATCATGGGCTCATGGCCGATTGAGTTCCCAACTATCCAATTGCTAAAACCAATCTACAAACTCCTTTTTACCCTCTTTTTCGAACCACACGTTGTTCTTCCTTGATACGACGATCAAGGATGATACTCTAGACTTATTTACGTAATGAATATTAGCTGAGACATACATGTTAATATTATCATTATAAACTCGGTCAAACTTAGTAAATTTGACCCGCACGATTCCCACAATTACATTCTTTTTTTCGAGATGGAGGGAATGCGTCGGGTTTTTTAGGCTCAGAAGACGTGTGGTTGTCCAGTTGCAGCATGTGAACTTCTTAGTCTTGCCGCGGTTACAATAAATTGGAACTATATTATACGATTGTGATACCAAATCTGTAATCATGTGTGCTTCCTACAGATCATGAGACAAGTTAGTGAAAACACGATTTTTTGGGGTAATTTTGTTACCTAGAATGTTACAATTATAAAAATATAAAATCACATTTTCCATTTAAATAGTCAACAACCTATTTAACTCTTAGGAAAAATAGAAAAAAAAATTAAAAAATCATTTGTTTTATTTAGTTTTTCTATTCACAACCTAAATTTTTCTTTTGGATGTGACGTCACTCCCCTTACTTTTCCTTCCGTTAGTTACCATGAGGATAATTGTAATTACCATGAGGATAATTGTAAGACATGCCATATTCACCACAATTATGATGGTGTTTGGTTCCAGGAACTTTTTGTGTTGAGACTAAAAAGATGCCTAAAAGTTCCTAGGAAACCAAACAGAGGGACTTTTTGGAGATTTTTGTTAAATCCCTAGAAGCACCACCTGAAGAGTCTTTTTTTTTCCTAAAAGTCCACAAGACTAAAAAAAAAAATCCTAGGACTTTTAAACCAAACATGTCGCTACTTTGTCCTTAGTCTTCTTTATCAAGAAAGCAAGATCTTCCTCATCATCTTTTCATTGAATGAATCTTTATCACTTGATCTTGATGGAGGAGCATCAATCGTCTCGCTTCTCTTCTTCAGCTTGGTCTTATTCTTGGTATCAACCTTTAAGGCAAGGTCCTTGAAATGGAAGGTTCTTTAATATCACCACAGATAGACATCCCATGTGCCTAGATCTTGCTTGGAAGTTCATGTACATTCAATGATAGAAAGGTCACTCCTTCCGACGGCTCGTCACTCCAACTATTAAACTATGACAAACTAGTCCATAGCCGCGCTGTTCAGCGCAGATCCGGCCGCCCGCCGCGGTCTTAACGACTCAATTGTCTAACACAACAACGCATAATGTGTGTTATAAAAAGCACATGTACATAACGGTGTTTTATGTTTGAAACACACGGATAAGACATCTTTCATGGGAAATACAATACTCTTAGTTGTAGTCTAAAGAACGTAATTGCATAGTTCGAACACATAGCAATTGCATGGACGCAACTACACAATTGCTTGGCCTGCAACCATTTCTCTGTGGTAACAAAAGAAAGAAACACACAGTCCGCTACAAAATGGCAACAAAAGAAGAGCGTAAATAAGCAAGGCTTTTCAACAGTCGCCGGGGCATCTGTTCCCATCCGATGTCTGCTTTTGTTTGGGAAGCATTGCGTTGTCCAAGATTGGATCTTCACCAAGGACTGGAAACCTCCTGCAGAGAACCGGGCATGTGGCTTGGCGGCAATTAGTTAGAGTGTTATCAATTAGCTCGAGTGGGTCTCTCGCGGTCAAGACTCGAGCAGCGGTAGTGCAAAGGCAAGAGATCCAATGACCTGCACCAATTCAGTAGAAAATGAATGACAATCATGTAACCCTTTGCTAATTAGATAACACATGGCGTCGACAATTTGTCCGACCACACAACCCCGATATCCATGGGGAATGTGTGACGAGGGCAATGCGAAACATGGGCATCTCAACAAAGATGCCATGAGCAACGGCGATAACGAACCAAATTAAATTTGAAGTCCAAAATCATAGAACATGTCATTTGACACCAATAGGCGATAAATTTCTAACTATAACAAAGAGGCGGAGTCAAAAAGGGCCACACCGACAAACCTTTGCATGTAAATATTGATGACACAATTCCACCTGAACTGGACTGTCTACATCTAAACAAAGTCTTACCGAGAATAAAAAGCATGAAGGCCAAATTATACCTGTAAGAAAAGAAACCCACTATAAGACATCCAAACAAATTTTGCAAGCATAGCCTACAATATATAGCAATTAGAGGGCCATCTCGAGCATCCGCCACCACCAACTCTTCACTATTTCTTGTACGACGAAACAACAAAACAATTCAAACGAAGCAACAATAATTCCATCATACATTGTCGGTTCACTTAAATATTGTGCAAATATATTTAATTAGATAAGTCATATAAGGTGACTTATCTTATTCAAACAATGTGGCGAGAATGGCACTTTGGGAAGGATTGTTTGTACAGTCGTAGAGCAAGTAGCATTTTCTACCCCGCCTATTCATATATTAGAGGGAGTGATTAAATAAGAAGGTGCATGAAATAGAAAGCTAACCGGCACTTGTTTAATGCTCCATTTTAAAACAATAAAAAAATGAGGAAGTGGGTTGTAAGCAAAACAGCACAAAGGAAATAGTCGTACAATGATAAGCAAATTCGGGAGATTTTTTTTCACCTCTAATAAGGTACATAGCTATCTTTGTTAAATAAATATCACCATCCAAATCTGGTGCACATATAAGAAATTAATCAACACCAAACCTGCGAGAGAATGCCCATTAGTCTTGCGAGATAGATACCGAGGAAGCAAAAGAGCATACAAGCTCACCTCAAAATCTGCTAGACTGAATAAGTTTCCTTCCGCCTCCATGCATGCTCCATCCCTTCAATTTTAACATTAACAAAGAGCCACCATCACCTATCGGTTTAGTGGAAAGCACACACATAAGTACCTTTCGACTTATACGCTTTATATGTTTGGGTGGGGTGGGGGAGCACGCAAATCAATCAGCCACGATGAATTATACCAAAATTATATGCACGTAACCGCTTTAAAAAAAAGGCACCTAATAAAACAAAGGCAATGAGAAAATGCAGTACGCTCCTTAAAAAAAAGTGTACACACTCACAGCAAGCAACAAATAACTGTATCTGTAGAAAATGCTTTTTCTTCGCTTTATCTTTTTTACCAATGTTGAAATGACATTCTTAACAAGTACATCTATAGATAAGGTCCTCAAAAACAAGATTACAAAAGTCAAACCTCCTATATTCTCGTTGATGTTCCAAACAGCCCAATAAGTCATGAGCATATCTGATAAGGTCCTCAATAACAAGATTTTGAAGTTTAGATACCTCGGTTTCATAATTTAAAAATAAAATAACAGCATCACTAAATATTCCTCAAAATTAGTTTCGAGGTGATATTCCATTGGCCGCCCAAATTCTTGCGAAGAGTTAAAAACTATCTCGTGTGTATTCATACTCTACCTCAAACATCTAAGCATAGCTTGTTTTGCTTCGAACATTAACCATAGCTTTTTTTCGAATGTAGAAACATTCATTCAATTAATTCAACCTCGCACATGGCGGCATCTACTTTATCCGTATAATGCAAGAAACAATCGGCAAAAGTTTGAATGTCTCGCAAGCCAAGCAATCACATGCACCGTTCCGTAACCGCTTGCATCCAATCGTGCAAATACCAAAGAACCATCCCATGAGTTATGAGAGGAATGAAAACATAATCGAGAAGACCGGAAGGTTAAGAAAAGAGCGGGGGCTAAACAAAGCGTACATGAGGCACGAGGAATCGGCAAGGCTCTATGAATAAAGAATCTTCACCACAAATTTCTCCATGGTTAAAACTTCAGTCTCCAAAGAATAAGGATTAATTCTTCTCACATTTCCATTTTGAGGTTGTCTAGCATACAAATCACCCGCCGGGGAAAGTAGTAGCCGCATTCGGTCACTTATGCTTGAAGTTAAATGTATAATAGGCTCTTAACATTTCACGGGGACATACGCAAAGTTCATACAATTCTGATTTGCATGAAGTCAAATTTTGTTTGATGTGCTCATTTTGGTAGAGTTATTTGATCGAATGCCGGTTGAGAACTCGCGTGATGGCATGTACGGCTATTATGAACTCGAACTTTAAACATGTTCGAGATAGGGTTTTATTTTACCCCGATCTAACCGCTATCGTTGTTGTAAAAAAAGAAACCACTACTTGTTTTTTTTTCACATGGGGCAAAGTAATTCTTTGGTTTGGTCTTCGTGAAGCGACTACTCACTTTCTACTTGACCGAACCGTGCATCAAATCCATTGAACAAATTACGGGGCGCCAATGTCCCGCGGCGGCTCCATTCACATGCGTAAAGCACAAGGCACTCGATTGATTCGGGCTTGAGCGGGAGGTAGCGGCGGACTCGAGGACAACCGATTCGCGGCTAGGAGTACATACGTTGAGGCACGGCTCGATCGTCGACGGTCCGGCCGCCACCGATACCGACGGGGCAGCCGACCGCGGGGTAGCTTGCGGCGGCGCGTCATGGTTGTTGACGACCATGTCCGGCCCCAAAGCCCAGCCGGGCCGCTCGGCCGCCGGATGGGTGCACCCGCTGCATGGGGCTCATCTGAAGGCAAGACGGCTCCATCTCGCCGGCGGCAGAGCCATCGCGGCGGGCCGCCGACGCCGCGTCCGGTGCCGGCGAAGAGGTCCTCGACGATGTCGAAGCTCACCACCGGGTTGGAAGCGGCGATCTTCATGGACAGGAACTGCGCAAGCAAGGAGACTCTCCTGAGCGATCACACAACAAAGATTAGCTAGTTGGAAGAAGCGGAGAAGATAGAAGCGGCGTTAGGCCGGTGGATACCTCGACTTGCTTCGCAGGGGGCGACGTAGTTGATGATCTCGTCGAGCATGCCGGCCTTGCCCGTCACCTTGCCGCAGCCGGGCACCCGGCTCTCGCCGGTACCGCATCCGCTCGCCGATCCTCTCCCCTCCTCACCTGCACGCCAATTCATTCAGCCATGAATTCCGATGCGCCCGCATGGGTCGGTCGGCGTCCATGAGCATGGAGCACGCAAAGATGTTTGTTCGAGTAATTCACCAGAAATGCTTTACCCGCCGGGCGAGGCTCAAAATTCATGGCTCGCGGCCCTGGCGATAAGACCAGCGGAGACATGACAAACAACATCCGCGAGCATTCCACCAAACACCTACGGTGCTAGCATCCCGAAACACCCATCGACGCCTTGCCGCCACCGACCAAACGCCGCAAAGACCTCACCGACGCCAGCTGCGCCCATGCCCTCACACGGTGCCGCGGCGACACATCCACAACCCATAACAACAACGTCGGCCTATCGGCCGCACCCCACATCGGCGGCCACGACCCCGACCACGCCAGATAGTAATATCGTCGCGAGCATTTCATCGAACAACACTTACCGTGCGAGGTTTGGACAACACCGGTCCGGCTTGAGGGCACCTTGCCATGGCCTAGCCCACCTCGGCTGCCCCGCAGTGTGCCCACCACCGTAGCTAGGACACCGGGCGCGGCGGCACCCAAGACGGCGCCACAAGCACGGAGGACCGATCCGACCATGGAGGCACCCGATCCGACCATGGAGGCCCCGAATCGACCCAACAAAGAAGGCAACAAACAAAGATCGACGGCCGGGCACCGGCGAAGGGAAGAGGAGCGGGATGGGAGGCAACCTTCACCGCGTTTTCTCTGCAGCCCCGCATGCCGAGGACGCCCGTAGGGGCCACCCGCGCGGGGTTAGGAGCACGCCGCGCCTCGCCGCCGCACCGCTGCGGTGGGGAGGCCCGCTAGGGCGCCGCGCCGCCGCCCTCGGCGGCCTCACCCGCGCCGCGCCGCCGCCACAAGAAAGAGGAGGGAGAGGGAGGGGATGCACGGGAGAGCTAGGGTTGGGTTGGAGCCGGATATATATTTGGCTTGGAGGAGGCAAAGGCAAGACCGTCGGATTGAAGATCCAAGGGCCAAAAAAATTTTGAACGACGTGTCCATGGTGAGGCGGGTTGTGGCCCGGTCGTCTCATCTCTCTACATGACTACAACTTGAGTGAGGCAAATAAATCCAGAGGTGAGCTCATTCTTAAGCAACCCGTTTCATAGGTATGAGAATACACTTCTACATAATGATGTTATCATGCTTAGAAACATTGGAGAGGATCATGAAGTACTTGGAGAGAGGCATGGAGGTGGATACCACCAAGGACATCCAAGTCTAGAGGAAGGCTTCGCCCAACTCGAGTTTGAGTCCACCTCGCCCTCTAGAAGTAGCGCACGCTAGAAAATATTACCCATGATGCATACAAACTCTGTATTTGATGTTCTACCAATACATAGAAAGCTAAGAATATAATCTTTCTAATGACGTTGGTCTCGAATTCTAATGCAATCAATGACAATCATCAAAACATGTCCATGTCTAGAATTTGCTAGGATGTTGTGACACGGTCTTCTGGTTTGTTAGGTAGTGTATTATCTTAGAGGCCAGTATCAAATGCGTTCAGGGGGTAGGCACACCCTCACATACACTACATTGAGCCACTACCACTCACATTATGTTTGGATTTTGCTTTAGATTAATTTGTCTCCGAACAATTGCTAGTCCGTTCAATTCGGTTTGTGAAAACCTACAATCGAGGGCTTAATCATTGGTCCGGTTGTCATTTTTACTTTACTTGCATTCTTTTTGTTCTTGCTTGCATTCTTTGGTTCACAGGTGGGGATAAGCCTTCTCGGTGAGGTCAATCGGATGGTGACATAGTTGATAACTAGAGGAGACATGATGCCAATGCAAGGTTACAGGTTTATAGTCTTTTGACCTAAAGCCGAATTAGCTAGTGTGTCACTCTCTACTCGAATCAATAGTTATCTCCATTTGATGAAAGATTGGGATCCCTATTCCCATCATCCCATCTTGTTGAGGCCTATCCCATGGAGGATAGAGAACACGATGTCATATTAAAGTTGTGGAGAGTCATCAAGGAACTTATTGTTGATCTCACCCTTAGTAAATTAAGTAAGCCCAAGTGAGTCTGTTACACGCATTGAAGCATACATATTATTGCAAAGAATCTTTGAGAAGCATTTTGAAGTCATCAAGCTTAGCCTTAAGCACGTGAGATGTATACTAGTTTGTTTTAGAATGGAGAGAGAGGGTAATTTCACATGAATTAATTCAAATTTATAGGAAAAAGCAAGAATAATTTGTCATCTTAAACTATCTTTGAGAGTTGTTGTCCACGTGCTAGATTGATGTGACTATGAGTAAACCTTTGAACCCGTCTAAACCAAATATTCAAGTAACTTGGGTTTGCCCAAAGTGGAATCTTCTCTCAAACATATTCTCATGTGTGCTTCTACTTCCTAGTGCATGTTGTGTAGGTTTAAAAATCTTTACCCGACAGAGATGCATTGTTTGTGTCCAAACTTGAAATTGAAACGACCCATCTCAGCCAAATCAAGCAGAGGCAACGCCAAACATGATCGTGCTCATGCACGCACAACACGATGGATGATTTACGAGAGGCAACACGGCCTCGGTGCGCCCGTGTGTGTGTGTGAATGTGATCGAACCGGCGTGTGCGCCAGAATCGGGTGGCGAGGTGATCGAGGTAGGGTGCAGTGTAGTGCAGCTGCGGGCGTGATTGAGGCACCGTGGTCCAGCCAAGCGTCCCATGTATTCCCATACCCTCGCCCACCGACATACGGGGCCCTAGGAATCGAGACCCTACCGCTCAGTGAAGAGAGCCGATTCGTACCAAATATTCAAGTAACTTGGGTTTGCCCAAAGTGGAATCTTCTCTCAAACATATTCTCATGTGTGCTTCTACTTCCTAGTGCATGCGTGTAGGTTTAAAAATCTTTACCGATCGAGATGCATTGTTTGTGTCCAAAGTTGAAATTGAAACGACCCATCTCGGCCAAATCAAGCGAGACAACGCAAAACACGATCGTGCTCATGCACGCACAACACAAGTGGATGATGAATAGAGGCAAATGCACTCGGTGCGCCCGTGTGTGTGAATGTGATCGAACCGAGCGTGCGCCAAAGCCGGTGGCGAGGTGATTGAGGTGGCGGTGCGGTGCAGCGGCTGCGAGCGACGTGATTCGGAGAACCGTTGGTCCCGCGTGTCACATGTACTCCGATATCCTCACCCACCGACATACGGGGCCCAAGGAATCGACCCTACCCAGCCGGTAAGAGCAAATATTATAGAAGGTCAGTAGTCGGCTAAATGCTAATGACACTACAGGAATGGTTTGCTTTGCCGAGTGCGGGTGCACTAGGCAAAGGCACTTATGCACTTTCGGCAAAGGTATTGCCGAGTGCCGTCGCATCACGGGCCCACTCGGCAAAAAGAATGACTCGGCAAAACATTCTTTGCCGAAAGTGCCAAATGCTCGGGCACTTGGCAAAGGTTTCGCCGAGTGCCATGTCGGTGCTTCGGCAATGAAAACGTCGAACGTTATAATCGGGCGCCCTTTGCCGAAGTGCCTAACGTCGTGCACTCGGCAAAGATTTGAATTTTTAAAAGCTTCGCCGAAAGTGTTATGTCGTGACTCGGCAAATTACTTATTTTACAAAAAAAATAAATAAACTTTGCCGAGTGCAATACCGGAGGCACTCGGCAAAAGTAATGGTCGGTTTTGCCGTGTGCCGCCCATGCACTCGGCAAAAGCGGAAATTTTGTCGGCGTGCCCGCTTTTGCCGAAAGTGCTTGCACTCGCAAAGCCGGGAATTTTAATTTTTTTTTTGTTTACGTTGATTGAGCACTTTCGGCAAAGCTGGGAATTTTAATTTTTTTGTTGTTTTACGTTGATTGATGCTGCCAATACACACACACACACACACACACACACACACATATATATATATATATATATATATATATATATATATATATATATATATATATATATATATATATATACACCATAAGCATTCATATATACACATAAACCACATATATCACCAATTCACATATATAATCCACATATATCACAAATTCACATATATAATCCACATATATCACAAATTCACACATATAGTCCAACATCGAAACGAAATTCAACATGTCCAACATCCAAACGAAATCTAACATGTCCAACATCGAAACGAGATCCATCACGATTGCAACATGTCCAACATCCAAAAGAAATCCATCACGGTGCCACCCGCGAATCGAACCTAATCACCACCAACTCAACTTCACCGCCCGACCCGTGGCCTCCCCGGTGCGAAGAGTGTGAGGGGCCCCTCACCTTGCCCCCGATACCACCCATACTGCGGGCGCCGATTGGTACGTCCACCCATGGTGTGTAGGAGGGACGTGTGGAAGCCCGTAGTGTGGCCGCTGTGCCCGGGAGGAGGAACGCCACCGCCCACGTGTACTTTTGTGGAGTCGGGCCAACCGGATGGGGTGGAGAAGGGCCACCGGAGGAGTCGGGTTCGAACCCGCCGACGCCGGTGGCTGCATAAAGGAGAGGCGATCTCATTAGTACCGCAGTGAGCCGCACAAGCCAAAGAAATAAACAATAACATATACTCACCGGAGTCCCTACAGGAGGAGGAACGGAAACGGGGTGGAGCGAACAGGGGCTAGGGCAACGGAGGGGGTCACACCCGGATTTGGAGGCCCCCGGAAGAAGGCTGCCACGCCCTGCATCGGACGCACCGCAGTCTTTCTTGGTATGCCTCCAACTCCGCCCGATGGGCCTCTGCTTGGGCCGCGCTGCCCGGCCTCAAAGTCTGCCGCCCGGGCCGCCCGCCTCGCCTCCAACTCTCGCCATCCGGCCTGCAATATTACACCCGTAACGTTGAAATAATGCATAGGCAAATGACATGTGTAAAACCAAAGAGCGACGAATGAAACCGTAATTACCTCAAACGCCGCATCATCTGCGTGGAGCTCTGGCCGAGGTGCTATGGGGATGTCGGAGGAGGTCGTGCTCCTTGAGCGAATCTCGCTCGGCCTAGGAACAGAGGGACGGGTCGATCGCCTTTGTTGGCCATCCAAGACGGCCGTCTTTGCTTCCCTCCTCCCAACCTCATCACGAGGTGCGTGTCTAGGGGCGCGGTGGCTGGATCGGTCGTCCCCCATAGCGCCGCTTTGCCGCCTCGGTGTCGGGTAAGCTTGGGGTAGACGCGGGCGTTGGTGTACGCCTCCCCCCTTCGCCGGGTCATAGACGTTGTCCTTGTTAGTCAATCCGCCCGCCGTGACTCAAAGGCGAACCCCGCGTACTCGATGTGCTAGCCTTCATGCGGCGCATCACGAGAGAACACGAGATGGTTAGAAGTGAAGAGATTTGAGCGCTTGAATAAAAAAAAAACGTAATCGTACCCATCTATCCATATACACCGGGAGGGGCACGCCCCTTGGTGGTGTGGCTTCCTTCCATCTCCAAGCGACATCTCCGGCGAAGTATCTTAGTCTCGTCGTCTCCTCCAAGAGCCACTTGTCCACAATGGCCTCCCAAAGATCCTTGTACTTGCCGCACCACCCCTTAACACATCCGCATGACATAGCGAGAGGATGAATGGAAGCCCCGCTTATTTTTCATTGAAGGAATCGGAATAAATGTGTTCTACGAACCCGGATGTACCGGTCCCCTCGGTGAGGTCGGTCTCCCCTCCGGAGCATCATCTCCCTTGCTTCATGCTTCCTCACCACCTTGCCAAGCACGTCGGCGTTGAAGGAGATGATGCCTTTGGACACGTGCCTCATGGTACAGTCCTTGAGCCGGTCTCGGCCGGACCTTGTCTCTGCACTCTAGCGGCCGCGCCTCTTGCCCCCCGCCTCGCACGTGAAGTAATCCCGCATATAGACAACATGTATCATTCTATTATTTAAAAAACGTGAAGTAATCATGCATACGACTCACCCGAACTGTCTTGATCTTCGCCGCAAGGGCGTCGTCCTCCACCTTGACGGCGTGCTCCCACGTATAGGCGGCTCCCTCACCGCCCCGACGGTCACCGTGCCGGGGTAGTTCGCTTTTAATCAGAGGCTCTGGATGCCATTGATATGGCGTGAGCTGCCCCCTCTCGCTTACAATCTTCCGATTCTTGCCACGAGCCATTAAGACAATTGTTAGTCCGAAGTTCAATTTGCAATATGTCATATGAACAAGTAGTGAAAATATCAATGGCTACTTACTTGTCACCGTGGGGTCGAATCACCGGGCGGCGGGCAAAAAGGATCGTCCCATCCGGGAGGGTCGAGGCCCCGGGTACGGTAGACCCCCGCTCAAACTCGAGGAAGACGCCTCGAGGGGGTGTCTCTTCGGCACCGGTGTCCGAGTCCGAAAGAGGTGTGGGTCGGCGCCCGACGACGGCCCCGGCCGCCCTCCGACGACCCGTGGCCCGACGAAGAAACAAACTCAAGCCTCCTCGTCGGCCGGCGGCGTCGGGCTGCGCCTCGACGACGTCTCCACCGTCGTGCTTGCTCGTCGGCCTCCTCCTCGTCGGCGTGGGGAGAGGGTGGGGGCCTCGCGTAGACGGACCGGACCCCCGACGTTGCCGCCTTCCGCCCCGGCATTTTGTCGAGTCCCTGCGAAGACAAAGAGTAAATCAATTAGTATTGCAAAATGAACGAAACATAATTGAAAGGTAACAATAATAACAAAATAGTATTACATGATTTAGAAATTATCTCCCCGAATGGCAAAGGCTGGTGTGTAGTCATCACTATCACTATCACTAGGGTAATCATCAATGTCACCATCCTCATCATCTGTATCGCCCTCAGCATGTGCTTCGCCCTCCACAACTCCTTCGCGCACCATCCTCCATCGTTCAAGAATTTGTAAGTCATTAACATCCTGCACCTCATCACCCTCGTCCTCATCGATGGCGTTGTCTACTTCCATGCCCATCAGTGAAAGAATGTCTATCTCCAAACGTCCTTCTAGCCCCTCAGGTTGATAGAACTCTTCAGTGTTTGGGTCAAGGTTGTAATCATCATCGTTCGAACAGCGCTTTACCGTGCGGCGATACCCTGGCGCACAAGGTACCAACCCACAAGGTCCTCGTGTTTTTGGCACGCCCATGGGAGGTAATAAACTTGTGTGGCGTGTATATTGGCCACAATATAGACATCCTCTCCTCCATATATCACGGAATCCTCAGTCGAATTTCGACTTGCCCAATCGTAGGGTCTACTTTCGTGTCATCGATTGAACCAATGGCATTTGAATACCACTAGCTTGAGCTCTTTAGGACCCCCGGTTGAGCTCATATATTTCTTCGACTATGCCGTAATAGTCCTTCTTATCCAAGCCAGCGCGTTTAACTCCGATTACCGCGTTGTTTTGCGGTTGGGCCGACTCTCCTCGTAGCTTCTCGTGCAAAAGCGATAGCCATTCACATCATAAATGGTGAACGAGTTGACCCTACGGGGGAAGCCATTGCCCACCTGTTTTAAATCTTCGCACATTTCTAAGATGCATATGTGCGGGCCTGCAAGGTGAGGCCACGTACATCGTTACATTATATGTTACTAGGACCAAAGTGGAATATCAAAGTCGGAACGAGGTTAGTTGGATGGTACCTTTGAACGTAACCGGGAAATAAAATCGGGCGCCCATTTTTTAGAAGATTGTCTTCTTGTTGCAAGGTAGGAGCCCCATTCCCTCTCGGTGTTGACCAATAAATTCCACAAAAAAACAAGGCAAATGGGTCGGATCGATAGGTGGAGGATAGTGACCGCGTATGGAACAAGCTCATTGAGAACTTACTGTTGATAAGGAGCCACCGTCAAGGTTCAACAACACATAGAGCATGATAGTGCGCCACTCATCAAAGGACAAGTGCTTGTGGGTAGCTGCGCTTCCTCTTCCGACTTGCCCTCCGAAAAGGCCGAGGTTTGATGAACTCTCGTCGGCGTTGTAACGAGGGGTAGGATTGTGGACGCCGGGAAGTTTCTCAATAGTACGCCCTGTGTGAAGGTCGACACCTCCTCTAGAATGTATGCCTCGCCACGGAAGGCTCAATTTTGGCTTTATTCCCGCATTTTCTCCGAAGTACCTTGAGAGGCCTCTCGATTGGATAGCACCAACGGAACTGCACGGGCCCCCCCATCGTGCCTCGCTAGGAAGGTGCAAAATCAGGTGCTGCATCGACGAAGAAGCCGGGTGGAAATATCATCTCCAACTTGCGGATCAACATAGGTGCAAAGACGCTCCGGATCGCAATCGCATCCCGAGATAACTCCTTAACACAAAGCCGGTGGAAGAAAAAGCTCAACTTTGCCGGACGCGCCACACCGGCTCGAGAGGTATCCCCGAGTCATCGCAGGGAAGGATCCGCTCAATCCATATGTGGAAGTCATGACTCTTCATCCCTAAGACTTTCATAGTGCGCAAGTTCACTCCCTACTCGGATTCGCCGCATACCCATCGAGGGGAGCGATAACGTCTTCATCCACTTTGTAGTACTTCCTTCCTATCGGCCCTTTTTGATGATGTAGTCGGCCGGGCCCTTTTTCCATCTCTTCCCGGGGCTAGGGGTCTCTATCACTAGCTTTGGTCTATCGCACATCATCTCTATGTCAAGTCTAGCCTTAACATTGTCCTTTGACTTCTTAAGGTCCATGGTTGTTGCGAAGAGTGCCTCGGAGATATTCTTTTACGTGTGCATTACATCGATGTTGTGTGGAAGAAGAAGATCCTTGAAGTAGGGGAGATTAGTCAAGCCCGATATATAAGTCCACATGTGTGTGGTACCATATCCAACAAAACAACCTTTCTTTTCATCGATTTTGAGACCAACTAGCTCGGCAAGGACCTCTTCACCGGTCATAAACTTTGGGATGGGGTCGGTGACTTCAACACCTTTCGTGAAGTGCTTTTTGTCTAGTCTCGAATTCATGGTTCTCGGGCGGGAATTGACGATGTTTGTCAAACGAAGAATACTTGCCACCCTTATTCACCCGGTGAACATCACACCGGCCTTGCATGTTGGACAAGGGAACCTCCCATGAACACACCATGCACCGAATATGCCATAAGCCGAAGTCATGCATTGAATATAGGTACCACACATGCATTGTAAAGTTCGTCTTTGTAGCTCTGGCCGCACGTCGAGACCCCATTTTGCCAAGCATCTTGCAATTCATCCCACACCGGGCCGCATGAACACACCCATATTGTTGCCCGGTGCCTGTGTATTATCAGCGTCAAGAACAGTGCTTGAGCTCAAACATGACACCGGGGGAAGATTGAGAGGGATCACGAACATGGGCCAACAAGTGTACGGGCCGCCCAACATTCCGTGCACGGGTTGAACCCATTCATTCGCGAACGCCACGCCGCGTACATTTCGAGCCTCCATAGCTTTTTCGGGATGCATATTATCGAAGTGCTTCCATGCATCACCATCCGATGGGTGTACCAACTTCTCGGATCGTATCTTTTGCCCTTCTTGTGCCATGTCATTTGTTTCGCGGACTCCTCTCACATGTGCGGCCGTTGGAGCCTCTGCGAAAAAGGAAGGTGTCGTAGGACCATCTCGGGGATCTTGGACTATTTCTTCATGCCATCACTACATTCTACCTCCACAAACCTAGAGGCTTTGCACTTTGGGCAAGGTGTGTTGCTTCCTTCAGTCTCCTCTAAATAGGGCCGCACCCCTTTGGACAAGCATGGTACGACTCATACGGCATCTTGAGTCCACGAAGGAGTCTCGTGACTCATCGTGTTCTTCGGGCAGGGCGTGACCCTGCGAAGCGGTTTGCCAATAATCGACAACAGGTGTCGGCCGTCTCGACTAATGCTCAATTGCGACTTCAACGCTATAAGGCGTGAAATGGCATCCAGGCCGTAACCATTGTCTTCTCGTGAAGGGGCTGCTTTGTGCGCCTCCATCATCTCGTAGAACGCCCTTTGCGGTTTCCTCGAGTTCCTCCTCCAATCCTTCATTGAACCGTGCATCGTGAAAGTCCGCCATCATGTCCGCCATCCCGACATCGCATCATAGTCCTCGAGGAGGGGCCTCACCACGTCCTCTCTAATACGATCGACTTCACCGTGGAAGATCCAAATGGCTATAGTTTGAGACGAATCCGTGCTTGTAAATATCTTTGCCCATTTCAACCTTTCGTTTCTTTTTCTTGTTCTTACATTTGCCGCAGGGACACGGCATCCGAATAGACCCTTTAGCAAATGGGCCAAATGCATGCTCGAGAAAAGCATCGGTCCCCCTAATCCATTCAAGGCTCTTACTTGCGGCCCGTGTACATCCACTCATGGTTATCCATCCTCTATCATACGCCCATGTCGGTGAGCCATATAACCGGCAATTGCATCTACACGGCCTTCGTACCATCTAATAGGTGAGGGATAGGTCCTAATCCCACCCGAGGATGCGTAGGTCCTAATCACCACGCCCTATCCGACACGGAATTTGGCAAGACCTCCCGCCGTTCTCCCGATACACGTCCCGGCAGGGAGAGTGTATCCGGAGAACAACGGGGAGGTGTCTTCCGAAAATCCGCTCCGACGGAGCGAAAGCATGGATGCTAACCCATCTATGCATCCACGGGCTGTCCAAAAAACGTGGACAATCCGAAAATGCATATTGCGGATATGCACGGATGCGCATACCAACGCCTCGTATCTCTTTCGAATCGGGAGACGCCTAACCGGGTCACGCTATGTAAGACAACTATAAGGATTCGGAGGTGATTAATACCTCGGTGTCGGTGGAGACGCGTGTAGCAAGACACGTGCCCACGAGGACGATCGGGTCGCCGAGTCCCTCCCACAGATCCTCCTACAAAACAAGGGCAAAAAATAGTTAGTGTCGACTCAAAATTTTAAGAAGACCTCCCCGCACCCGGAGGTTCCCAAAACTTGCAAAAAACATGGCACGAAGGCCAACAACCACATATATATACCGAACATGGGCACGAAGGCCAATAACCACCAATATACCAACAAGAGCCATTTACTTTACTTCTTTTTCTAATTAGATGAAAGTATTCAAGTAGTACAAGAACAATTACTACTAACCCTACAACTACTACTAACACCTACTTAACTACTAACACTACTAATACTAAGAGCTACTTAACTATTTACTAACTACTACTACTAACCCTACAACTAACACTACTACTAACCACTACTAACAACTACTACTAACCACTACAACTAACCACTACTAGAAGGGTAGGGCTTACCTTGGCCGCGGAACGGCAAGAGCAAATCTCGGCGACGGCGGCGTGGATCACCGCAGCAGAAGACCAAGAACGGCGACCGGTCCCCCAGAGAGGCACTTTCTTCCTCCTCCTCCCCTTCCTCTTCTTCCTCCTCTCCTTCCTCTTCTTCCCTCCTTCCTCTTCTTCCCTTCCTCCCTCTTCTTCCTCCTCCCCCCTTTCCTCTTCTTCCCTTACTCCCTCTTCCTCTTCCTCCCTTCCCTTCCTCCTCCCTTCCTCTTCTTTCCCTTCCCTTCCTCACTCGCCGACGGGGAGGGGGCCGAGACGCGGGGGCCTGGGCTGGGCCGAGAGCGCCGGCGGCGCAGGCCCGGGACGGGCGGCGATGGCCGGACGCCGGGCGAAGCGGCACGGCGCCCAGCCGGCCGGATCAGACGCGGGCGACGGCGGCGCCGGCGGGGTGGCTCGCCCGCGGGCCGGAGGGTCGGCGGGGCGGGGCGGGGTCCGGCGAGGCTTGGTGGCGGCGGGGCGCGGCGATGGGCGGCGGCGGGCGGATGGGCGCGGCGAATCTGCCGAAATGGCCTCTTCGGTCCCGGATATTTATCCGCTTTGCCGAAAGTGCCGAAATGAGGCACTTTCGGCAAAGGTGTTATTTTATTTTTTTAAAACAATACTCTTTTGCCGAGTGCCGTGCGTTTAGGCACTCGGCAAAGAACCTTTCTTGCCGAGTGCACGACACGGCACTCGGCAAATTATGAATTTTTTTTTGTTTTTTCGTCCCATATTTTTTACGTGGCCTTGGTACAAGAATTTACATCTCATGTTCACAATTTGGGACAATTTCAAGTTGTTTTGCTATATTTCATGAATTATTTCTATTTTCTTGCATTTTCTCGGACCACTCCAAATTTGAACTGCAAGGTACATGAAATAATGGAATGTGGTCATTCAAAAATGTTATTCATGATGTTTGGCGTATGTTTAGGCTCAATCCAGGAACTCGCGCCAAATTACGAACATTTATGTGTCGGAACATGACGAGTTACATGCGGGAAAAAGTGTTTTAAAATTCTATAAAATCCAAACGAAGTTTAAAAATCACAAAACTTGGCGAGGTGTCTTGTCATCTCATGAGAAGGCTGTGGTAAAAATTTAAAAAGTTTCGAGCAAGTTGTGACGTCGGAGGGCTAAAACTCGAGAGATCCCCACACTTATCACCGGTCGCTGACACCAACCTCACCAGCGGGACAATGTCGTGGGGTGTTTCTCCAGCGTCACAGGCCGAGTGGAGAGGGAGGGCAAGGCGGACCGGAGCGGCGGCGGCTTCCGGGTGGAGCCATCTCGCCCTCGCTTCTCGATCGAGAGGGTTGGCGAGGGGGAAACGGGAGGCGGAGGCCATCGTTCGAGCGATGATCATCGATCTAGCGTTCGAGGGAGACGGGACAGACCGAGAAGAGGAGGAGAAGGCTGGGGTTTGGTTGACAGTCTTGCCCCCAGTCGAGCGGTTTGGCTTTGGGTGAGTTCGCTCATCGCTGTTCCTCCTTCTCCTACTCCACAACCTCGTCAATTTTCTGTAAAAAGAAGTATTTTTTCTTTCATCCAGAAGCCACAAGTCTTGAATTTTTTTATTTTCGCAAAAAAAAAGTCTCGTTTTTTATACCAGACACTGAATGTTTACTGCAGCTTCCTGTCGTTTGCAGACAGATGGCCGGAAGAGTTGTCCCTGGAATGATGGTAAGTTCATTTTGTTACCTCCTCTGTAACAGTATCATAAATATATGTAGCATGCTAATTTGGTCTCTCCGTAAATGCAACCCAAAGTCTCACATGTTGTCAAAGTTTACCGACACTTTGGTAGTGCTAGGACTAATCCTCACTACCACCTTGTGTTCATTTTATTTCTCAGTAGGTACCACCTTTCTGAATTTTTATTAATGTAATAAACCAGACATAAAAAAAATTAAATATCAAGAATGTATGTTTTGTAGTATTACCTTAAAATAATGGTAGAAGCGCCCAGGGCTTCTTTTTTATCTTTGAATGGGTCTATACAAACCCAAGTTTTATCATATCTTGGCAAGGGGAACATAAAGCCATCACGCTATAAGATAATACATGCCCATGTGGCTTCTAAGGAACTTTTTTTTTTTAGTGATGAGGACATTGCCACGCTGGACAAGTCAACACCATGGTCTTCCACAAGTTGCAACTCGTTCTCAACTCAATTGTCACGTCATCCTCGGATTCAACGGACAGGTCGTCATCACTGTTTCGACCATAACATCTTCGCATGCGACATCAAAACAAGGTGATCTTGGATGCGTTGGAAAGGGGACGACGACGCCATCATTTTGGATCTTGTCCTGGATCCAAATGGCCAGTGGATCATTCTGTGTGACCACAAGAAGGTGTGTCTCCATGCTGGTCGCCCACAACCCTAGCGTCCCCCCCCCTTATATACTTAGTAGCCACCGCCGTTTAGACTTCGAGTTTTATTTAGTTCAAGTTTTCCAAATGAGAAACTTTGATTGATTCATTGTAACTGTGAAGACAATTCCTTTTACAAATGATCTAGGGCCCCGTTCTTGTTCGTCACCGTTGTGTCGATTAGTCCTTTTGTGATCTAAACTTGAACCCCATATTCAATTCGCGTCATTCATATTTGCAATTATCAGATTAGCGTGTTTACCTATTCTTGCTTGTGTTCTTCGATTCGCTGCGGGAAAAAGCCTTCTTGGTGAGGTCAATCAAGTCGTGCTTGGTTGATAACCATCGAGATGATGGTGTAGCGGGCTGCGGGGTTCAAATCATGTTGATTTGAAGCCCAATCGTCAACGTCGAGATCTCCACCAATCGAATTTACCCTTTACCTCACGGGAAGATCGGGCCAGCGCCTCATCATTTAGATTAAAGATTAATCTCCTGGCACTATGTGGATTAAAGAGATGATGTGGCTAGACTCTGAATTGATTAATTATATACTCTTTGATTTGATGTAGAGATTTTCTTTATAATTTGTGAAATTATTTTTGAGCATGTATGTAGATTATATATTGTGGTTTATTGAGAAATGTACTTTATTTACATAAAAATATGATGTTTTTTGACTGTTGTGGTTTGTAAACTATGACATTCATGATATGTCTACGCCTTTTGTTAAGGCCGATTTCTAATTTGACCCCAAGTGTTTCTTGGTTTAAGTGTATTTTTAAATAAAACCATGGCAACGCACGGGCATTATACTAGTTAGTGTATTAAACCAGACATAAAAAAATTAATATCAAGAACGTATGTTTTGTAGTATTACCTTAAAATAAGGGTAGAAGCGAGTTATCTTTGAATGGGTCTCTACAAACCGAGTTTTATCATATCTTTGCAAGGGGAACATAAAGCCATCACAACCTCACTTTGAAATACCGGCTTATGGTCTTGCTAGATCTCTTGAAATATAAGGCAATCACACAATTTCTTAGATTGTTAGATTGTGGTCAACTGTGTTTTATGCAGAAAAATAGCTAACCGTTCTTCAGCCAACACATGTATAGTATAATCCCTTAGTAGACCGGAATCACGCAATCGGGAGGAAAGCTTCTAGAGCAGCACAACTTTCCTCATCCAGTTGATGGATGCGGTTTGTATCTGTTCCATTATATAGTTCATCTAGCCTTTTTTGCTTCTCCAAATCTATGCTCACCAAGGGCCAATATTTGATTGGCAATATTCTAGAGCAAAGATGCACATGTTGCCGCCATTGGATAATGGCAATGACAATAGATAGGACACTTAACATCGGAGCTCTTTGCTGGATAACATAATCGGAAATGTGGTCTTTATCCATCTAAGCATCATATGAGATGAAAAAAAAAATGTAAGAAACAAGTGAGCTCATAGTTTACATTAGGTAACGTGTACAAAATTACTACTGTAATCAATATACATATGTCACTCACTTTCTAAATGTATTATATAATCATAAGTGGGTTAATTACACATAATGACACATGTCGGAAACATCTTATTTGTTTGCTAAGATAACCTATAACCATATTATGCTTACCAAATAATTTTGAAAGCATGAATTCATTTATCAATACTACATCTCTTGCTTTTTTTTTTTTTTTTTTGCTTCTTTTTAGGTTTTGTAACTAGTAATAAATCTCTCTCACGCCCAACTTGGCGGATTAGCTTCCCTTGAGCTAATATCATCATATTTTTCCAATTTAGTCACTCAATTATCATTTTTTTTACTTAAAATATTAAATATCGTTTTTAATTCTACAAAATTAGTATATAGATACCAATGATATATTGTTAATCATGTTTGAATCTTTTTTGGTAGGTTAATGGACAAAGGTCTATAATGATTCTTAACCCATCACTATTGAAAATGAGCAACCCATCGGTGTTGTCTTACTACTGTGGAGTAATAAAATCTGGAACTCTAGATGATCGGCAGGATGCATGCAATGCAACGATTTTCAAATTTGTTGAGCTAGATTCTACATCAAAGTTATATGACCAACTTACTCAAGTTGATCATCCATGTGTGATGAAAACTCTAGGATTTGCTAATGAAGTTTCTAACAATGATTTTGTTTTATTATCATTATTAAATTAGGAATGGAAGAGGAACAAAATGATGCTGATTGGGTTAGGCTAGAAGTACTGATTGTTTCAGTAGGATAGACTAAGGAGGCCATGAATCTTTTGACAAAAAATAAAAAAAATAAACAGTTACAAGGGTAAGCAAGTTTTTTGTCATATCTATAATTTGTATTGTCTACTATCTACATTGCATTGGTTTTTTAAATGATATAATACATTGGATTTTGATAGAACATGTGTCCTTAATTTTATAATAATACACAACATACTTCTCAATTTATTACAGTTGGGGTTTTCCCTGTTGAGCTTCCCTTGAGGGAAGCGGTCATGTTGGTTAGTAGTGAGACAGGAAAAATGGTGCTCCCATGACCACTATATATTTATATATATGTGGCATGCTACGGTGTATCTTTCTTCGATTTAGAAAGCCATGCAAACTACATGTTTACTCAACACATCAGTTTTGCATGATGTGTACGCACGGAGCTCTCTTTGATATTTGGAGTGAAGTCTTTTCTAGAGAACTGTTGTTTGTAAGCGAGAATGCAAGCAATAGTCTATTTGGGTGGACTCACCATACTACTAATTAATTAGTTTTAAAAACAACTGAAATATAATTTTGAGAATTGTTCTCGAAACTGCCTTTATCCAATATTTATGTCAATAGGACATTAAGAGCATCTCCAACACTATTACCTAAATGTGTGTTTACGTAGCCAGCTATTTTTACTCAAATTTTGCTCTCAACTTCCACAATACTTACTAAAACAAGCTACCCAAACTCATCTCCATAGAGAATGGCAGTCGGGTCCCACATATCATCCTCCATCAGCTTTTCTTCTTCCTATGGCGCAGCAGAGAGCCAGGTGCGGTGGGTCATAGGCTGCGTGTCGGGAGTATGAGGCCGAGAGCACGGTGAGGACGCCTGCACCAGTGAGGTCGCACACCAGGGCGGAGCTAAGCCCACGTGCTAGCAAGGTACCGACCCGCCTTTGTGGAGGTCTTATTTGTTGAGGTCGCATGTTGGCAATGGCGTCTTTGGGGAGGCCACTCCTCGAGGATGCCGCCCACGCTGGTTTTGCCGCTTGCACTGATCGTAGCTCTGCACCAGGAGGCCGCTCGCATCGGTGAGGGACACCAGGGAAGTTGGCAAGTTGTGGGCAACGGTCGACGAGGGGCGCACCGGTGTGGAGAGTGCCGATAGCGGCTAGATTTGGCCTTGCCGGACTTGTGGAAGATGGCCGACGATGGAGACAGGCAAGCGTAGGAGGGGCGTGTGAGTGAGCGAGGAGAGAGAGAGGTGCTTGGGTGGGGGAAAAATAGGTAGCCAAGTCTGTTGGCCCAACAGAAGTAGGTAGTGCAGGGGGGCATTTGTTGGGCCAACAAAAGTAGGTAGCCTGCTGAAGAGGTGGTCTTGGCCTCCTCTACCCAAATATAGGATATGTACTTAGTTTAGGTAACCTATTCGAGATGCTTATATAGGTGGGTTTGGAACTGCCATGAACCCCCTAAGTTTGATTTCCAACCACTACAAGAAATATTTTTATAAAAAAAAAATAAAAATTATAAAACCGTGCCAAAAATTGAAAAAATAATTGCCATGCCCTAGGGGCCACCCCCAAGGTCCTGGGCTTGTGGCATCATAGGTTGACGCCCTTTGCAATGTCACAAATTGTGTTGGGGTAGGGATGTGTTTCACAACATTTGTCCAAAAAGGTGACAACATGGAGGTAGTGTTGCCACAAAAATTGTGCATTGCAACCAAAGGGTGCTAGACTAACTGGTCAAGACACTCCAGTGGCACTCCTCGTGTCCCGAGTTCGAACCCCAAGTGGGGCGAATTTCATCATGACGCCGTTGTTTGGATGCAAGTGTATTCGTCTCAATCCACATGTGTTGGATTAGATTGGAGGATAGTTAAATTAAGTTCCACTCCAATCCACTGTAATACATGTGGATTGAGTTGAACACACTTGCATCCAAACAAGGCCTGAGGGTAAAAAGAAGCATCTCCTCGCCGGTCCTGTGTGCCAAACAGGGGCGAAGCTAGAGCACGGAGTACCCGAGTGCACTAATAACACTTAAGCGACTTCAGAAACCAATATACGCAGTAATTACTACATGTATAGTGACAAAATAGTAGTACTAATAGAAGACATACTTACCAAAAGGAAGAATGCCAACACATGAATTGTTAAATGATAATAAATAAATGGTAACAAAACGTTTAAGATCGGCGTGATGAAGTCCATCACTAAATTGCTAGGACAATTGACATGATTATTGATTGATTGCGGCAATTGGGAAGAAGCAAAAGATTGAAGCAAGGGACGATCTGCCGAGCTAGGCGAAGCGCAGGGCGGAACCGGCGGCCGGCGGCGTTTCGTTTACTCGCGAGTCGCGAATAGGAAGAGTTGGAAGAGTCACGGAGCGGAGGGCATGATTTACGTTTCGTTTCCTGGGCTTTGGGCCAGCATCAAATGAATTATTTATTTATGTATACAATATACACAACTGTGCTGTTGGGCCGTACATCCATATATACATATACGTACAGCTGATGGGTCTCGAAGCCAAGTTACGTAGCTGCAGGTAGGGATGAAAACGGATTGGATCGAAGCGGATAATGCCTCTCCCATATCCTAATCCTCTTTTTCTAATCGGTTTCGGAGCGGATCGGATATTATGTGGATTTGGATGCGAATACGGATTTTTAGGATGTCGGAAATGGTGCGGGTTCGACCGTGTCGGAGTGGAAGCGGACTTTTAGAAGTCGGATAATATATGCTTAAATGTTGTATTCTTATAATGAGAAACATCTTTTTAACCAAACTCATAAACCGCCAATACAATTTTTTAACCAAAGTCATAAAAGTTAATATTCTTAATTAAGTAAAACTTCACCTTCACTCTTTGGCGTGAGGATAGGACTACGTATTAGGCAAATTGCAAATAGGATATAGAGAATCACACACACGGCACCCTGCCATCTCCGTTGTGGCGTTGCCTAATGCCTACCATCTAAATAGGTAAATAAGCCATCAATGGAATACCATTCTATATATATAGCAAAAAAAAAAAACTTAAAATATTGTTATCTTTTGGGTTGTTTGAAATATTCGGATTATCCTATTATAAACGTCGGATAATCCGCGCTTAATTATCGGATAATCCATATCCGCCGGATTTTGCCAATACCATATCCTACACCGCATCCGCATGTAGTCGGATTCGGGTTATCCGCATCCGCACGGATATTGAAAAACACTTCTCCACATCCTTAAAATTGGATTCGGAGCGGATCGGTCGTGCGGAGGATTATCCATACCGCTTTCATCCCTAGCCGCAACCGGCCTGGAGGTGGTGTGCGTTTCGATTCCAAGGGGAGTGCACACACGGTGAAACATATGTGCTCATCACATAAAAAAATTTTTTTGCCTGGTGCCGGTGCCCTCGGGAACGAGTACGTGGCTTAAGCCCTGCCAAAGCACCGGTGTGTGACAGTCCGGTCGGCCTAAGGACCGTGTGTGGCCCAAACAAGGTTGCTCATGAGTAACGTCACCCAAAGCTAGGGGCGGGTATGGGTTCGGGCTTTTGTGGCCTGCGTGAGAAGGCCCTTCTTCTTACGCATACAATGCTCGGGGGGGGCTTGCCCCCGGCAGGTCCAATATTTTTTTGTATTGTGCATTGCAATATTTATGTGCATGGTTGCTAGAGGTGAGACCTATATACAGCAACCCTTTTTAAAAATGTGTTGCTATAGGTATAAAATATTGCCTTGGTGACATTATGTTACATTAGTATTGACTGGTGTTGCATTAGTATTGACCGATGTTGCAACTGTTCGGTGCTCTAGCAACCATATAGAACAATGTTGCTATGGCTTGAAATTATTGTCAGTTATGTTTGGGCTGTTATATTTCTCACAACCATTGCAATTGCTATTGATGCAGTTTTGTTTGGTTGTAATATTTATCATGACCTTTGCAATGGGTTGTTGTTTATTGCAAGTTTGCAACTAAGTATCATGACCTTTGCAATGAGATGCTCTAAGACTATTACAAGGTCAAGCAATGCCTAAGACGTTGCATTAGTTGTTTTTTTTGCAACACATATACCGTAGAAAAAAATCTTAGGTTGCGATGTCACATGTGTTGCAATTGTGAAATGCATTTGCAACACCGTCCCACAAAACGTTACTCAAGGTTATACCCACGCAAGAGCCAGCAACGCTTCACAACAAAAAAAAAAAAAAAAAAAAAAAAATCGCTATTGCTACTATTGCAACACATTTAGGGCATTGCGAGATGGTCAAGAATTTAGTAGTAAACAATGCGCATACAAGCTGTCCACCCACCCCACAAAAAAACAGTCTGAAAAATAAAAACATCATAACATATATATCAATTACAAATTGGAGACCTTAAAAATCAATTACCTTATTAAATCATTAATAATGGCTAGTTTCAAAGAAAACCCCACAAAAATTCTACGGAAAACCAGTACATTCAAAGATGTCCCGGTGTTTGCATCAATAACCACAAACATGAGATATCCAAAGATTTAGCATTCATCTAGGAAAATGTGTATATGGTGAATTTTATTATGTGAAATGCTCCTAAAATCGATTTCAAGGGCAGTGCAACCTCATCTAGGAAAAAATTGTAGCCTCCCGTAAAAACCATTTATTAGTGTTTTTTTCTCTTAAAATGCATATATTCATGCAAGTCATGGAAATAGGAATACGGAAATGAAAATAGTTCTACACATTTGACCACTCTAGTGCATATTGCTCTTTCCATTTCAAATTGTAAGTCATTCCAAGAATCAAGTCGAGAGCATATCAAGTTTGAACAAAATACAAGGAGGCCAAATGCAAGGCCACCTTCGGTTTACACCAGTGGCGAAGCCACCTTATGCTTGCCTGGTGCACAGGCACCAGGGTGCAAAAAGATTTTATTAGTAAACTAACTAATATTCACTACATATGACAAGTATAATTGATATTTTCCTTTAGCAGTGCACCACCATTAGTTTCACGCTAGCTTCGCCCCTGGTTTACACCATCCTCCTCATTGTGGAGATGTTGAATATCCTGTTATCAGAATATCAGATAGTAGTGGTGTGGTACTTCTAAAATGATTCGTGCTTACAACAATTATCAATTAAGATATGTCATAATGTTTTAGTTAAAATGCATTGACATCATATACATGTTTTACTTTAGGTTAGTGTTTCCATATTAGTAGTTGTGGAAGTGGATAATCCATAAATACGTAGATACAATTTATGTGATTATTTAAAGAGAAATTTTACAAAGAGGTGTTGGTGATTTAAATTGTACAGTACGTTGAACGCGACACAAAATTGTTTGGGTGTATACTACTGTACATATATATGAACACGAGGATCGTGGATGGATGTTGAGCTAGGATAAAGGTGGGACACATGTACTCGTGGTCCATGGGTTGTTAGTTAGGTTGACCAAATGCTCACCAACATCCCAACAAGCTGATGTGTTCTTGGCCCCATAGAGGCACCGGCTGGCGAGAGTAATCCACCCAACCAATCCGAAGCTCATCCCCCCCAGACACCATTTCTTAACTGAAGCCTGCATTCAAACAAGCTACTACGACGTCCATGGTCAGAGCTACTGGCTTCAACATTTTTCCCAACCAAATGAATGACCGGCAGCATCAATTCATCCTCATATATCGCCCGGCCTGCTTGTGATTGTGAATACAACTGCGTCATCGCATAGCTCGTCATGTGCGAGGTGACCATGGCCAAGGCTTGTAATGTCAGGGAGCTCTTGTACTACAAGGTCCTTTCGGTGAGCATGCTAATGCTGCTGTTCCGAGGGCTCGTGGAGCCGGCGGCGGCCGCGTGCTCCGTGGACGCCATCTACAGCTTCGGCGACTCCATCGCGGACACGGGCAACCTCCTGCGCGAGGGCCCCGTTGGCTTCTTCGCCTCCATCGGCAGCTACCCGTACGGCCAGACACTCCGGAAACCCACCGGCCGGTGCTCTGACGGCCTCCTCATCATCGACTACTTCGGTACGTACGTAACCTTCTTGTTATCAGTCACTGGCCGGGGAATTCCTGATCTACTTCACCGGAAATGGCGGTGACCATCACTGCATCACATCACTGATCATCAAACCGCCGGTGGTGCTGTGATGAGTAAATCGCAGCGATGGCGCTGAACCTGTCGCTTGTGAGCCCGTACCTGGACAAGGGAGCCGACTTCGCCAGCGGCGTCAACTTCGCGGTGGCCGGCGCCACGGCGCTGGACCGGTCCGTCTTGCTGCTGAGCGGCGTCATGGCTCCGCCGGCAAGCGTGCCGCTCAGCTCCCAGCTCGATTGGTTCAAGTCGCACCTCAACGCCACCTGTCCCTCACAAGAAGGTACGTTACGTAGCTACGTTTTGGACATTTATTTTCTGTTGTATTGGATTGGCATATGCTATGGAGAATAATATCAGACCAAACTCCTATATATAGCAAATACTCCATACAGTATAATATGTGTATCTGCAAATTTTTAACCTGATGAATAGATTGCACGAAGAAGCTCGCCGGAGCGCTGTTCTTGGTCGGCGAGATTGGAGGGAACGACTACAACTACGGCTTCCTACAAGGAACGAGGTCGATCCAGGCCATGAAGGCCTATGTGCCACAGGTCATAAGTGCCATAATGGACGTCGCTAAGGTGCGGGAGTAGAATAATCAACCCCACTTCTTATTTGGAACTCCGAACATTATCTACTAAATTTATTTTAAATTGTAGTTTGTTTGACTTTTTCAACCCTAACTTTGACCACTTTCGTCTTATTCAAAATTTTGTGTAAAAATATCACTTCTTTTGATGTGGATTGCTTTATTAACAAATGGTCTTTAAGAATGACTTAAATTTGACTAGTTTTGTGCAAATTTTTTGAATAAGACGAGTGGTCAAACTTATGGTAAAAAAAGTCAAACAAATTATAATTTGAAACGGAGGGAGTATTTCATATGAAAAATTCTTGATTATTAGTCATCTCTACAGAGATTTTTGGCCAGTACTACTTGTAGTACCCAACTTTTTGAGCCATATTAGGCTAACTTTATCCTAAAAAATCTGGTGTTACCAGAAGGTTCTAGCAACTTAGGTTTTTGTTGCATTATACTACTCTTTGAACCTTAAGAGTATACTTTCCTAATAATAGGTAAATTTGTTGTGACTAATTAATGTGCAATCAAATTTACATTCATTGGGAAGATATAAAACACTTGAATTCTCTTTACCATACATACTCACCGCATTGTGCAGGACACAAAGTTTAAAATAATTTTGAGTTCGACATCAAATACATGTGTGTTGGAGTCCCTTTAAATTAAAAACCTACTTTGTGAGATTTTTGCTTCGAGTGATCTTTAAAGGTTTCCATCACTCAATTTTACTGCATAATTAGATTTATATATTTTTAGTGGTTTATCACGATGCGTGTCTTTTTTGTTGAGATTGTGAAACTTAAGGCATGATTTTTACTACAGCTATAGTTTATGGTGAAACTGCAGGTGATTTACACATGAGTTACATTTACATTGTAGGTGCATTTTCTTAGTAAAAGTTGTGCAACCAAATTCGGGTTCTAGAAACCTTTCATGACCTTTTTCCTTTTTGTTGGTTATATAAAAATTTAATAGACTCTGAGGGACTCTTTGGAAAGAGGGATATATCCTGAAGCATAGGAATAGCTAAAACATAGGATTAGAGTTCCATAATATCATTTACAATCCTGCACGAATTGAAAATGCAGCAAAGTCTTTCTACGGATTGATCCATTCCATATTTTGTAGGATTTCAGATTGCTAAATGCTTTGTTCCAAAGAGCCAAATGGTAAAGTTGTTATAGGTTTACAATCCTACAAAATTCCTTCGTGAATCCAATGATTAAAATTGTAAATTGGGCCTTAATAATGTCAAACGTCTAGGTGACTGCTGGAGCTTTTTGAATCAGATTTTCTTCTCTACTAGTAGTAGTTGTTAGTATTGGGTAGGTCGGTAGGTGACGGGTTAGTGTCCAGTTAAGCGACACTTCTTTGTTTCAAATCCAGCAGCAGTGTTTCCCACCAAACAAATACACCATAGTTAGTTGAGCGGACTCACCGTCTTAAGAATAATGACTAACGGACTGTTACCACTGCACCTGAGCGACGACGACCTGCACAGTCTAACTATGCACGTATGTGCCGATGACAATTGCAACCAATTAATATTTTTATTCATTAATGAACCTGCAGGAGGTGATTGAGCTAGGAGCCACCCAGATCATCATCCCGGGGAACTTCCCCATCGGGTGCTCCCCGAGCTACCTCTCCATCTTCTCTGTGTCTGATGCCGGTGACCTCGACGATCGGGGTTGCCTCAAGAGCTACAACGCCTTCGCCCAGCACCACAACGAGCAGCTTCAGGCGGCCATTGACGACCTTAGAAAGGCCAACACCGACGTCACCATTGTGTACGCGGACTACTACGGCGCCTTCATGCACCTGCTCGACCATGCTTCTCTCCTAGGTACGTATACCTTATTACGTAGCTCAGCATATGCAACATCTTCTCTGAACTCAAATATATGCTTAGTTCAGATTGACGAGTGCTTGCTCGATGCATTGTATTTCAGGGTTCGACCAGGGCGCGCTTCTGCAGGCGTGCTGTGGGGCGGGCGGCACGTACAACTTCAACATGAACATGATGTGCGGCGCGCCGGGCACGAGCACGTGCGCAGACCCGGCGCGCCGCGTGAGCTGGGACGGCATCCATCTCACGCAGCAGGCGTACAGGGCCATCGCGCTGTCCCTTCTCTTGGAGGGGTTCGCCCAACCAGCTGATGCCGTGCAAGAGATCTGGAGCTGCTAACACACCAGCTGATGGCCTGGTCTGTCACTGGACTTGTACCTGCTGTAGATGTGTGAATATTTTTCTCCGAGAATCTATCATTGCACACTCTCTAGAGTTGTGTGTCGCGGGTTTGTTCGTAACCGTGGCAAGCATGTTTGTTCGAGTCGGCGTCAGTTCATATCTACGGCGACTCGGGTGAGCTCAAGAATACAAGGAACATATAGAGAGGATACGACGGTTTATCCTGGTTGGCGCCGATGATGCCCTACGTCCAGCCTAGCAGGTGATGATTCTTATACTCACAAGGGCACCCAAATCAAGGGGTTACAACAGCAAGTGTGGGATGAGATTTGGTAGGGGGTTAGCTCGATGCTAATCCTAAGGTTGCCTCGCCACTGGTGGAGTCTCCCCTCATCAGAGAGGAGGAAGACAGCGAATGGAGGTGGAGGAGCTCTCGGTGCCCCTCGCTGGGTTGCTCTACCATTGGTGCTAGGCAAAAGCAGATAGAATAAGGAATGGAGTGAGTGATCACTGAATGATCGTCTCTAGATCGACCTCCCTGTAGGATCTGTCCTCCCCTTATATTCTGAGGTAGGTCGGGTACATGGTGATTTGGGTTAATGGCGAAGTAGTACTGCCCCAAGCAGAGCTCAAGGATGGGGATATAGTGGAAGCAAGGGTATAGACGCAAGTACCAGTTTCCCGTACACCTTTCTCATGGTCATGGTTATTGATCATAATGGTTCCTAAATTCTTGCCAGATCTTGCCAATGAAAGAGTGAAAGATTGTAGACATAGGAATCCAAACCTCAATTGTACAATCCTTTTGTTAAAATGAACTACCATGTATGGGTTCTTAAATTTGTGTCATATGTTTATCTACTATTCTTATTTTACAATCCATAGGTGAACCTATTCTTCTACAACCATTGTCGCCTGCTACCACACGCAATGGCGCGCGCCTTCTGCTAGTAGAAATACAATGGAAAGAGGTGATTCCCAGAATAATCCTGACATCTCATACAATTATTGTGAAGGGAATTTCAACAAAGATACTTCTTGCTCGAAACAAGTTACATGCGAGGTTATTTGAAGAAATGTAGGTAAAAGTCTCCCAAATTTCTCCAATTTGTATACCTTAAATTCTCTTATCTTTAGTAGAAGAAGGAGATTGAACATAATAAGCTCCCTGGTTGAATTGATTATTATTTAACACTAAACAAGATGGTCCTCCAAACAAATACCAAGCAGCAAGCACATCTTCTCATCGATCTATGAAATAGGAAGACATGGTTACCATTCACGTATTTTGCACATGATTTCCTCTTCTTTTGTCTTGGTAGATGCACAAAAAGTTGGAACACAAGATATCATTTTCAGTCTCCCTTTAAGTCATCACCACAGCTGCACCTGCAACCTGCAACTCTTGCGGTACCAGTTTCTCTTTGCATTCATCAATGTCTGGAAATAATAAAAAATATATATCAATTTAGTTTGTGGTATTCAAAAGTTGAATTAGAGAAACATCATTAGGAGGTTTATTTTAAAACTTAGAGGAGAATAAGTAAGGTCAAGATCGATGTACCAATAGGTCATGTGATGATATGAAATGGATCATATCATTCTTGATCGTGTTGATGCATATATTGCATTGACACTTAGAGGAGAAGAAGAATGAATGGAAATGCGCAAGGCAAAGGTATAACTTTGGGCATTTCATTTCACCAATCATAGGTGTCTAGAGAAGTTTATGACCAGATTTAGGATAGATAGTTTTACTATCAAGAGGGGCAAACTTGTTTGCATATCGGTCATCTAGTGCCACTTGAGCGGTCGCCAAGAAGAACGGAGCACGGACATGGTTCGGGAGAATGGACCCGCTCCTCCCCTTCGTCGACCCCTTGAGCCCCCCCGCGAGCTAGCCCCAATCCCCCAAAAATCCATCACACCCTCTCCTTCCTTGCCTCGAAGTCCAGATCTGCCACCTCCCTCCTCTACACTTCCCCCTCCTCGGGGGGTCTAGGTCTCCCCGTTCATGGACGGAGCTCGAGATCGAGGAACCCGAGCACCGCCGCTATGCGCGCCGCTGTCAGCCCCTCCTCGCCAGATCCGGTCCAAAGCCACCTTCGATCGAGCCAGAGGCCCCCCACCATCATGCGGCGTGCATGTCCATCCCCTCCTCGCTGGGAGCGTTCCTAGGCTTCGTCGCGGGCTTCGCGAACACATCCATGCCGGCCACATCATTGCAGAAAGCGGGCGGGTGCCAAGATGGCCACCACCGCCGGCGTGACGCTTAACGGCATTCTTGCGGCACCTCCAACCGCCAGGGTGCCGGACCCCCACGACCGACCGGCCGGCAATGCCCACGGGTCACTGTACACCAGCCTCAGCAGCCTTCAGCCTCCACCTCCTACTAGGCATCACTTATGCGCAGCCAGACCTCCACCACCACTAGTGTGTGTTCTACCCACCCCTGTCGACGCTGATGGCTTCATGATCGTTCAGAGGCGTAGGCGTGGCAGCCGCCACGCCTCGCCTCTCCCTCATTTCCAGCGGCCTCTGCCGCCTTCACTCGTGAGCCACTGCTTCAACTACCTGGTCGGGGACCACGTCGCCGCCTAGTGCTCTTCCCCGTCCCACTACCTCTTCTGCCTCAGCATAAGGCACTGGGCGAGAAACTGCAAGCATCAAGACCGTCGTCCCGCCCCAAAGACCCCTATGTCGCCTAGCCCATAGGAACCACGATCGTGCTTACCCCTCCGAGATCGTCGTGACATCAATAGCCATGACGAGGGCCAGGTAGCTCTGGGGCATCCAGACCGCCAGCTGCTTCCTTCTTCATTGAAGACAGATCCTCTATACAAAGCCCCTCCGACGCCGACGATGTTGTAGATAGCATGAGCCTCGCCTCCCGAGAAGGTCAACAATGCCTTGAGCTACACCGACAACGCCCGATCGCGCTCACGCCGAGCCATCCATGCCTATAGAGCCTACCGCTTGGGTGGACCCCCATGCTGAATAGCTCATGGCCTCCCTCATCATCGGGTCCACCTACCACGGTGATCCCCCGTGCAATGCCGATGTAGCCTCCTTTGGCGCTATGTATGGTCGACCTCAACTTTGCCGATGTTGTGGCACCGAGGGGCGTAAGCGCCGCCTCGTGGAGGGCTCCATCGGGTGACGCCCCTATCTACGGACCCACGCCACGATCACGCCGCTAGGACCTTGTGACGTTGGTGGCCTCCCACCGGTCTGCAGCTTGGGCCTATCTAGGTGGGGATTATTACAACATCTATGGTAACCTCGACCGTCCCCCACAATTTGCATCCACCATCGCCTTCCTCAACTCCATCACCCTACCGCTTGAAGAGCCTCTATTCGACGCGCCACTGATCCTGACCTTCTGGTCAACCGACGTTTGGGGGCTACGACACAGCTCCAGGCTGGCTACTAAGTCCGCCCAACGTGACCCCACACCTGACGCTATGCGCGCCGGGTCTTGCTGAACAAGTTGGAAGGCCTTCCGGCGGACACCCTTTCCAACTTGCCTGACCCGATCGCGAGAAGTGCGTTCGCCAACACTTCGAAGGAGAGGTCACGTCGGCCAAGAGGGACATGATGCGGGAGGCGTCCCCATGATGCGACCTCATTGTGCGAGGGTCATGCCGCTAGGGACCCGACCGCTTTGTGGCCGTCGCCAAGTACTTGTAGCGTGTCGGTTTAGTCCTAGTGCTACGCCTCGCTTCGCCGTTAGAGCTAGCACCTTGTGTTGTGTTTCCCCACTTTGACCTTTGGCATCTCGACATTGGCCACCCGTGGTGTTTGTAAGAGATCTAATTTCTCATAATGCAATACGTGCTAAAGCATGCTTTCAAAAAAAAGAACCACTTGAGCGATCTAACATTGTGATGTTGCTAGGTCGAGTAGCGTGGTGAGAACAAGTGAAAATCCTTTTAAAATGATTTTTAAAATGATAGCCCACATGCATATGGTGGTGTTCACTTGGTAGTATTAGCGCATTTACAAAGGTGAAGAAGTTTGAGATGAAGATGAGGTGTTTTACACTGACCGGACGCTGTGGTCGTCAAGACCATATGCTGGTCCAGCATTTGTTCACACGTGGTAGAGGTGTTAGCGTGACCTGACACTCTATAGTTTTTCCCATGTCAGGTTTAGGACCGGACACTACACAGTGTTGTGCACCTGCACGTCCGGTCATTGCTGCGTGGCAAAGCTCGCGCGGGGTTTGCTCACCAGACGCTGCAGAGCGTGCGTCCGTCCACATCATGACTTTTCACAATCGGACGCGTCAGGTGGTGCCTGACTGGGCGCTGGCTGTGTCAGGTCAAATGCACTGCTTGTGTTGCTATGGCACCGCTCGTTGGCTTTACCAACATCTCCTGGCCCGATTGACCGTTGTGTCCGTGCGCGTGCTAACTGCACACAAGAAGAAGTCGACCATTGAAGATCGGGCAATTGAGGTTGAATGGAGGGCGACACATGAATGACTGGACACTGATTGCTATGTCACTCGACCTGTGCCGGTCGGCTATAAATACAACACTTAGCCAGCTTGGGCCGCTTGCTGAGCACAGTCTAGCCTTAGTGGCTTGTATAGTGGTGCTTGAGATCCCTCTAACTCACTCATGCTGGCTAGTGTTCATCAGATCGAGTGAGAGAGCGATTTTAGTGCATTTGTGTTGATAGATCACATTCGTGGCACTAGCTAATCAAGTTGCAAGCCAGAGTGTTTGTTACTCTTGGAGGTTACCATCTCCTAGATGTCAGCCTAGGCATTTGGTATTACCAAACCGATCGATTCGATACTTCAGTTCTTCGATAAATTCACTTCCCCTGAAATCGGTACCGATCGGATCCTTTAAAAAATCGGTACCGAGGAAATTTGGTTTCGGTATTTTCGCTTTGGTTCCGGTATTTACCGATAGTACCGAATTGATCACATAGACATGTATTTGCTATGTCAAAATCTAATTTTGACATAATTTTAACATGATTTCATGGAGAATTATAGTGCAAAATTCATATATAAAGGGTCCACAATACTATAAGAGTAGAATACCACAAATATATAATATAATAATCTATAATAATACAATCAATCATATAACAACACTCATAACCAACACATTTCAGAAATTCAAGAAACCTCGGTAAAAGAACCAAATGTACCTCGGTAAATTTGATTCCTAGAAATCGGTACCGAACAAGGTACCGAAAAATTTCAGTTTCGGTACTTTTGGTTTGGTTCTTGGTTCTTCGGTTCAGCATTCGATATTTCATGCCAAGGGGGCCTAGAGGGCTTGGTGGAAAGAGACTCCGTGAGCCACACCGAGGGGTTGTGCGGTGCTCAAGGAGGATTTATGGTGGTCACCTCATAGGGATAGTGTAGAGCAACACTACTAGAAATTGTTATTGTGTACATCACTTGTGAGCGGTACATGTCTTGGAGTGCCTTGAGGGGACAAAGGTGGCTTGGAGACCCTAGCCCAAGAACTTTTTGAAGTGTTGGTTGACACAACGAGGATTAGGGGGGTGTTGGCAAGCTTCGATACCTTGGGAAAAATCACCATGTCAATATTGTCTTCTCTTCTCGATGATTTACATCCTATGATCACAATGCAAGCCTTTTTAGAAAAGGAAATATATTAATATTCCAGTTTTGTATCGCATATGGTTGTGTGCTCACAAGCCTTGTATTTACATTCTTATATATCTTATGTTTGTGCTTGTGTAGTTTCTCTAGTAATTAGAAGCTTATGTAGCTCTCTAATTATCTTATTACTTGTGTAGCTAGAAGTAGTATTCTTGTAACTATAATTAGCTTCTGTAGCTCAATTAGTTGTTTTACTTAGTTTGTGTAGCTAATTAATTTGAGCCTTTGGGTTAGGCTTGTGTAGCCTTGTTCATTGTGTATTTAGTGAGCTTAAGTTGATTTTGTGCTTTTCTCATTAGAATTGTGTAGCAGCTCCCTCGTAATTGAAGTACTAGTGCATAGGTTTATGTGACCTTACAATAGAATTGCTTAGGTGAGCTCAAGCTAGGTCGGCACCTCATTTTGCTTTGTGTAGGATCTTTTGTTTGAAGGTGTTTTAGAGTCATAGATAGATGGGTGTATTCTTGGCTAAACGAATAGTTTTAATTCCACATTAATTTCAGTTAAACATTGTGATTAGAAAGGACTATTCACCCCGAGTCCACCATCTCGACCCTTCACCTGCATGTTGTGACATTTTATCCATGTGGGTATCTTCTCAACTCATCTAGGTTCACATCTTACCAGACATATATTGATCAGTCCAAACAGAAGAATTATGTTCCATCTTGCAACCATTGACAAGTCATTGTTGTAATCTTCACTTCATGACAATAATGTATAAATAAAAAAAAAAATCTTGTATAGAGATTTTCAAAAATATCACAAACACTCCACCCTAGGTAATAAGATCATTCAGGCATGATAAGCACATGGCTATTCTAGGTATACACAGGTCAAATGGCTTCAAAAAAATTGAATAAACATTATTGCATTATGTAGCAAAAGCTTCAATCGTGATTGAATCTAGAGAACTTATTGCCTCTAAAAGATTGATAATTATGTCCTATTCACTCACATCATGATTGAACTATGAATATATGATATAAATTAATAATTTAAACCAACAAAACACATCTATCCATTAAAGAGGCTACAAACAGACCGGGACCACAGAGAAAGCAGCAGCAGTAGCAACTAAAGGGTCGAGACGGCGGACTAGAGGGGGTGAGTAGTTCTTTCTAAAACTAATCGTGTTGGCAAATCAAATATAGTGCGGAATTAAAACTATTCGCTTAGCCAAGACTTCACCCATCTATCTAAGACTCATTAGCACCTCTAAAAGATCCTACACAAAGTAAATAAAGTGCCGGAACTAGCTTGAGCTCCTATACAATTCTATGCAAGGTTACACAAACCTAAGCACTACTACTTTAGCAAACGAGGGAGCCCCTACACAATACTAGTGAGGAAAAGCACAAAGACAACCTAAGCTCACTAATGCACAATGGATAAGGCTACACAAGCCTAACCTAAGGGCTCAAGATACTTAGCTACACAAGCTAAGCAAAGCATCTAATAAAGCACGGGCTAATTAATTGCAAGAGCAACTACACAAGCACAAGCATAAGATATATGGATATAAATACAAAGCTTGTGAGTGTAGCATGCAAACCACCGAGAAGAGTAGACAATGTTGACACGGTAATTTTTTACCGAGGTCTCAGGAAGCTTGCCAACTTTCTCCTAATCCTTGTTGTGTCGACCAACACCTGGTGATTCTTCGGTATGGTGATTCACTCATTTAAAGGTTCATGTGCTAATCGGCCTCACAATGTTGAACCCGCAGTCGAGTGCCGCACAACCAACCAAGATGGGGATCCACGAGCCAAGCCCTCATAGGGAACCGCAAGAACCCACACACTAGTGAGCTATTGGCAATTATAGCATTATGAGAATTGGGCTTCCTCAAAATACCATCCCGTAATGGGGCTTCACTGCTTCACCATTATGAAACATGGCCATCACGCCAAAATACCATATGAGGCCTTTAAGAGTCTTTTTCTTCCTCATTTGCCCCTGCCTCTTTCTTTCGTTGGCTCACACGGGATGAGCGCAGAACACACGATTCGAGAGAGTTAGCACGCTACTGCTGCCCCACGGCTCGGCTTGGACCGGAGGCGACGAAACAACATCTACATCAGGCCCCCACTCCCACCGTTGTGACCGGACAGAACCTTGCGGTGCTTGGCCACGAACTCACCGCCGCGTCGGTGGGCATCCGGCATGTGAACAGACCCGCCGCGAGGAACCCCAAACCCACCGGTAGCAAGGTCAAAGAAGTCTGCGACGTGTGCACTGCTCGCTGTGGAGGCAAGAAGTCATACTGAACGAGATGTAGAGCACCAAAGCCACCGGCTGCTTGTACCTCTTGGAATATAGTAGAGAAATTATATCGCTACCATGGAGGCTGCACTCGCCCGCTTCCCCGCCCGCGCCTCCGCCTCCCCGCCCACGCCAAACCGGCCGTGCTTCCTCACCGTGTCGCAGATCCCGCGGCCGACACCGCTATCGCGGGCGACGCAACAAGTGTCGCCGGCCAAAGAAAAGGATCCACCGTGGCCACGCTGTCGCCTCCTCGCCGCTGCGCGCCGCCGCCATGGTGAGCACACACACACACACACACACACCTCCAAAGACCTCCTTGACCTCGTAGCCTACCATCCGCCGCGGCGAGGGGCTTCGGCGAAGAACTCGCACGCTTGCGCCACTTGATCCATTTGGGCCTGACTCCAATCTGTAAAAGGATGAAGGAGGGGGGCAGGGGTAGAAGAGAAAGAAAAGAGTCTCAAATAGCTCAGATGGCATTTTGGCGGGTTGGTCGTGTTTCATAATGGTGATCTGGCAAGACCCCTCTATAGGATGGTATTTTGGCGAAGCCCATATCCCATAATGCTAAAATTGCCAATAACTCTAACAAGTGTGATAACTCAATGACACACTCCACTAGTATTGTTCTTCACGATCCCCGTGAGATGAGCACGAACCTCTCAGAAGCACTTCTCTGGAGCACCGCACAATCTCCTTGCGTGCTTCGACGGAACCACAATCTCTAAACCGTCTATGTGATGGCAATCACCAAGAGTAACAAGAAAACCACAGTCGCAATCACCTCCTAGTGCCACACAATATGAATCCCGAAATGCAATGCACTAGTTTTTCAATCCCTCTCTCAAATTGATAACAATCTTGAATAGAATGGAAACGGGACAGTTGAATCTTTAATCTCTCATCCACACCCACACAAGGTATCACACTCTTCTTAAATCTTAGCTCAAATCATGGGAGAAGAGAGGAGGAGAGGAGATGTCTAGCTTACCAAGAGCACATAGGGAAGAGGAGGCTCACTGTATTTTAACTTTGTCCAAGCCAGATGGGACGCAGATCATCTTTAACCTGCTCACTCCACTCGGCTAGCCTCCAATGGCAGGATCCCAGGAGCCAAGCGCACACACGCTCCTGTCTTGTTGCCTAACGGGAGGAAAGAGGCGGCACAGCTCGCAACGAGCAGGACCAGGAGCAGCAGCAAAGCAGCAGAGCAGCGGCCCAAAGAGGCTAGGCACCAGCGGCGGTCCAAAGCGATCGCAGCCCAGCAGCAGCAGCACTCAGCAGTAAGGCCCAGCAGCGCTGAGGCAACAGCGGCATGCGGCCTAGCAGAAAGGCGGCCCAGAGGCTGGCGCCCAGCACGAGCGAGCAGCAGCAAACCGGCTTCAATTCATCACCGAAGCATGTGGGCCCATCTTGAATTTCAAGCGCACGACGTCCTCTCCTGCCTACACTCCACACCAGCTCCCTTCTTGGATTTTTTATAAAATTCAACCTTTTTGTTAAAAAAAAATCAAATCTGTCCCCGGTTTGAAAATATTTGTACGCCATATCCCTTTTGGTCGCATCGAGGCGCCCGCGCGATATTCGGGAAAATAAAGAAAAAAGATTGCCAAGGTTTTTTTGCACGCTTTTTTAGAGAACGTGCTGAATTTCTGTGAGGCCACATACCACCTCTGTTGTAGGTGAAATTTTGTATGGTTTCAACTTTTGTGCCTACACTCCACACCAGCTCCCTTCTCGAATTTTTTATAAAATTCGACCTTTTAAAAAAAAATTCAAATCTGTGCCCGGTTTGAAAATATTTGTACGCCATATCCCTTTTGGTCGCACTGGGCGCCTCCGCGCGATATTCGGGAAAATAAAGAAAAAAAATTACCAAGGTTTTTGCACGCTTTTCAGAGAACGTGCTGAATTTCTGTAGGCCACATACCACCTCTGTTGGGTGAAATTTTGTATGGTTTCAACTTTTGTGTTCCTTGTCCTAGGAAAAATATATAAAAATAAAAAAATAAAAAAAAATTGTGATACTTTGGGACGCCTAAAAATCCGAGAAAAAACGAAATAGTGTGTTTGTCGTATGCTTGTTCCATCTGTGTTGTTTATCCTTTGTTGTTTTGTTTCATCTTTCTGTTATCCATCGTCTCAAAAATCTCCCTCGTCTTAGACCGTCCTTTACTACCGTGGCAATTTCCGTCTCTTGGGCTTACGAGAGCGCAAGAGCGCTATTTTTAGCAAGCTTGGATGGAGATTTTAGTTGCTGCATATTTCTACTTTCCTTGGTCATGCCTAAAATGACGTAGATTTTTGAATGGTTGGAGTAATCCCATGGCGCTACAGTCGCGCCAGATTGGGCGGCGTGACACGACGTATTAGGGCGTGTCGCGCCGCCGGCGCCCGGGCGCAACCAAAAGGATATGGCGTACAAATATTTTCAAACCGGACAGATTTGAATTTTTTTAAAAAAAGTTGAATTTTATATATAAAAAAAAATCCTCCCTTCTCACACACGAGAATGCATGGCACAGCACCTATGCATGCCTGCATGCTCTCCCTTGGCAGCTTCCATGAAGCTCCCTCGAGTGCTCTCTCTCACGCCAAAGACACAAACAACGCCACATGCACTCTCCACTCTGCCTCTGAACCGTAGGCAAGCTGCTCCATTCTCTCGCACAATGCGGCCCTACAGCTATAAATAGGTAGCATCATTTGCTCTCTTTTCTTTCTTCCAAATTTTCATCAAACCTCAATCCAAAATATATGCCATTATAACCAAATTATCATCAAACCTCAACAGCATATTTGATAGCATTTCTCAAGTCTTTTGGAGTGATAACTCACCATCATATCATGTCACTAACCCTAAATGCAAATGTAATTTAAAACTCAAATTAGTGGAACTAGGTGAGTAAAGCAATTAAAGTTTTTCCCTTTTATAATACGGTTATTAAACCTAAATCAGGTCAAGCACTTATCTACTCATTTATGGACCGGTGAAATGAAATGTTCTAGGTTATACCTTTGTCTTGCACATTTTCATTCCATCTCCGTCAATGTTGATGCAACACATGCACCAATCATATCACAAATGATATGATACACTTCATATCATCACATGACATTATTAGTTCATCGACCTTGACCTCACTTGCTCTTCATTGTCACATCGGGTCCATCGGCGCCAAGTCTTGCTCAAGTTTCACTGTCTCACGGTCCATCACTCCAAAGCCTTGATTTTGCCCTTCACCATTAATGCAACCGGTCCATCAAGCCAAGTTCTGTCTCGATCTTCTCCAATTTAGTCACATGACTTCATGTCATGTCTCATATGCAATAAACCCATTCTCATATTCATATATGGACTAATCGTATGTGTATCTTATATAAACACATATTAATCCACCTAAGTTGTTACTCAATTACCAAAACCAAACAAGTACTTTTCAGCAACAACAATATAGCCTTTTGTCCTAAGCTAGTTCGGGGTAGACTAGAGATGAAATCCACATGAAACAACTATAAAAGAAAAAACAAAACATAGTGCCCAAGATAGAAGGTAGAGTTACGCGTAAACGTAAAAAAGAAACAAAGGTCATGGTTCAGGCACATTGATTGCTAGTCTCCAAGGGCTCCTATCCATAGCTAATTTCTTGGAGATACTCCACTCGCTTAAGGTCTCTCTTAACTGTCTCATCCCGTGTCGGTCTAGGTCGATCTCTATCTCTCTTTATATTATCTTTTTTTTTGCGATAAGGAAAAATTCCATTGATACTAAAGCAATTTACATCCTCTCATTACAAAAGTAAACCACACTACTACACCTCCATTGATGGGAGACAAGAAACCTTAAAAAGCCATAAATTCCACCATCTAGGATCATCATCCCAAACGGATATGCCACGGACGCAAGCTCCCGACCGAACGAACGAGCCATCTCACAATCCACCGCCGACATCATCATACCCATCACTTTTGTAAAAGAGAAGTAAACTGCTAAAACTCCACATGTGAACATAATGAAAATGGCGCCACCGATTCGTCGTCGAACTCATCGCCGTTGCCTTCACCAAATTCGCCATGAGAGAACACAAGTCCAACCGACATCCGGATAGATATCGTTGGAAAACTAAATCTCACTAGCCCATCGCCATGGCTGCATAGAACCACAACGAGACAAAGGAAGGGCCGAGTACCTTATTCTCCATCAATGGTGATGTCTTTGTCTTGCCATCACCGCCGAGGAACGACATGCTCCATTGCTCCATCGATGATCTTGACGACGCCTTGCGCCGTGGCCAATCTCTTCAATTGGATCTCCGAGAAACCTTGAACATTGAAGACTTCGATCTACTAGGAAAAACTTATTAAAACGATGGATCCCCACTCCCTTCAACCACCGGCGTGATGCCGGAGGAGAAGGGAGGGGGACCAGCCGGTGGTGGAAGGCGGGAGCCGGTGGCGGCACCCCTAGGGTTTTGGGGCGGCGGCGCAACTCCCAAAATTTTAAAACCCCACTACTCATTGTCGCGCATCGGGAGGCCTCCGTTGGACATGTCCAAACCATCTCAACCGATGTTGATTCAATTTCTCCTTGATTGGTGCCACCCCGACCCTATCTCGAGTCTCTTCGTTCAGAACTCTATCCCTTCTTATATGCCCATAAAACCAACACAACATACGCATCACAGAGAAATCACACCAAAAAATATTATAGATTCTAACTACCTCTCTAGTATGTGCGGCTCAGCAAGGACACATGTGGCAATGTAGGTCAATAAGCGCCAATTAGAAAGCATGATCTATAATATGAGAATATTGGATTAGCATGCAATGTGTGTGCTCCGCATGTCATCTAATCTAACAGCGGAGCATGTACAATTAATTTGAAGAAGCAGAAGCTGGAATTGAAACCGAAACCAATGCCGGCGCGGTCGTGGTAGCTTCATCCGCATCCTTTGAGATAGGATCCCTAGCGACGAAGCGGTTCAATGCTTCCGCCTCAGCGGCGCTGCAACCGCTGCGGGAGCGCGGGTTGGCGAAACCGTTGACCGGAGGGGAGGGAGGGGCGATGCAGATCGGGAGGGGAAAGAAACCCAAGAACAATATGTGATGACGGGGACGGGGGGGCATGTAAGTACTCCTCTCCGTCCCATAGAGTTTGACGTTTTTTTTGACTTCTGAACTTCATGTTTGTATTCAAAATATTTATGTAAATAATAAAATAAATTAATCAATATTTAAGTATTTTTATTGATAAAATAAGTCATAATAAAATAAATTATATTTGTGCAAAAAAATTTGAATAAAACGAATCATTGAACAAGATGGTACGGAATTCAAGGTGACAAACTCAATGGGACGGAGGGAGTATAATTGATTAGAACTATCCAGGAGCGGCGGGCGTGCTCACATGCAACCTGTCAATGTCATGGGTAAGTAAGATGCGGGCATGTTCATAAGAGAGAAACATGCGTTAATGTTTACAAGTTTATGCTTAGGGGTCATGTCGCGCTTGTCAGGTCACGGTGGAAAATTTAGATACATTGGATGTTTTTAGGAAGACCTAGGGGATAAGGATCGAGGTGGGTAGGAAACTTTGGATAACAAGATATTTTCAATTCATTGGCTTTTTTATAGTATAGATAGATAGATTCTTGTTGCAAACATAACATGTTAAAATTAATGCTTTTGCCCAAAGCGAGTGCCATAGTATACATGTTAATATATATACAAAAGAGATTCCTCGCTTGTGAGAACTAGCAAGGTGATTCTAAGATCATCCATGGGCTGCAGTAGCACCAACGGTCGAGTGGTAGTAGATGGCTCCTCCACATGCCCCAGCTCAAAGGGAGTCAAATGGTCAATAGGCCAGGGCAACCAAAGCTGCCTTGGCAGCGTCATCCTGTGCACTGGCGCTTCTGCATAGTCTGAGGACGTGTTGCTATTTTGATGCTACTAATACACTCATCTTTACAAGACATTATAGCTTTGTATACTCATATATGGTAAGCTAGCTCTGGGTACACTGTGTTGCCTGTCTTTACCACAGCAACCCAACCAAAATTTAAATTTACACCCAGAGGGGCTTCCCGTCTCATGTTTGCGTACTTTCTGCGCTAATGACTGAAGGCTTATTGCCACATGTAATATATTTTCTGGAACCACAAAAATATATATAATTAGCTTTTGACATGCATCTACCTGCCCAGCCCGGCTGCCTCCAACACGATAGTTTCACCAGCGGGAAAAAAAAAATAACGGAACCGATAATATTCTCTTTTTTTTCCTGTAATCTCTTTTTTTACTATTGGAAGAAATTGGCCGCCCTGCAGTTCGCTTTATTAGCCTGCTGTACGTACGGACACTTTGCCCGGCGGCCGGCCGCTCCCTCGTTCCCTTTGCTCCTCTCTGGGCAGTAGTGGAGACGGCCGCAACGCCTTCCCGGCGGCTCCTCGATCGCCAAATCGCCTGCGTGAGGCCTTGCGAGCATCTTCACCGCGGCGGGCGCAGCAGAGTCTACCTTCGCCCGGCAGCGGCGCCTAGCCAAATCGCCTGCAAGGAGACCTTGGCGAGCATCTTCCAGCGCCGGCGCACACCTTCGCCCGGCGGCGGCTCCTAGCCAAATCGCCTGCCGGGCCTTGGCGAGCATCTTCCACAGCGGCGGCGAGCGTACCACCGGCGCCAGCGACAATCTCCGCCCGGTGCGTAAACCACCGGTGACAGCGCTCGCCTACTTCCACACCCGGCGCGCTTACCACGGCGGAGCTGGTGCGCGAACCCACAGGCGACAGAGCCTAGCTACCTCCTTCCCGTGCACCCGCCGCCGGCACCAGCGCCTTCATTTCCGTCCCGTGCGCGAACCACTGGTACGTCGTCTCAGCTGACTGGCGGATTCCTGCTCTCCCGCCTCGCGAGGTTCTACGACTCCAGCCAGCCAGGCTTGCAGTGAGCGCAGCTACCGTCCCCGCTGTGCGCGCTCTACTACAGCTGCCGTCCCTGCTGTATGCTACTGCCTCCAAGGAAGTCCAAGGTAATCTTTTTTAACAGACACCCAAGGTAATTGAGTTTGGCCACCAGTGATCCCTTTTATTCATCAGATTAGTCTCTTTGTTCTTCAGATCTATGAGCTAGACCCTTTTATTGGGATCAGCTGAACCCTGTGAGTTTTAGTAGCAAAATCAATAAGAAATCAATGTTACACACAGTTTATTTACATGAAAAATCATGCACTGCAACATTGAAAACCCTGGTGAAGTTAGTTTTCTGCTGGCTTCGATCGCCTCCAGTAACACGTATATATAGCATGCAAAACTTTCTGAAGCTAACCTAGCATAAAACTATTTCTTTTTTCTATCTAGTTTACAACAGACTTACTTTTTCTAATTAGGTTCAAAAATACATATATTTTGCCCAAAAAAAAAGGTTCAGCATACATACAACTCAATACAATCTAGCTTTCATATATACTTACACAGTGGCCACACCATCACAACTGCCTATACAGTGACCAACATACATGTACAGCACTACACAGCTCATGTACACCATACCACTTAATCAATTTGGATTTTCCTTCTCAAAAAAATAATAATAAATTAGTTCAACATCTTGGAGACTTAAATATATATCTTATTTTTAATATTATTGTTAGCTGATTCTTAGATTGGCTGAGTAATTTGAACATTATTTTTATGAACAGCAACTTTGATCTTGTTATGGCGGCTCGTCAACAAAGCAAGAAAGGGAAAGAGCCGGTTATTGGCCCCTCATCAGACTCAGCAGAGTTAGTTGTGATAGATAATGGAGATTGCGTCCTGACTATTGAGATGAGTGAAATTCCAGGGACGAAAGTGCAGCGAGCCAAGTGTGATGGTAAGCCTTGTGTTGCTATAAGAAGGGCACTGGAGGATGCTTACCAAATGCATTACACACTGACCAGATGTGATCACCCAAATGTAATGAAGTCGATTGGTGTTTGGCATGATCCTAAAGATAAAAGTAAAGCTTATATTGTGGTCACGAATGTTGATAAGGCACTTTGCTCATTTGACAAAGAACAATTGTTTTGCATGATGAACGACTCTATCTGTGGCTTCTCTGATCTCGGATTCAAAGTGTTTAGGTATGTAAACTTCTATTTCTCATTAAGAATCATTGTTGTACAGTATTATGTTCTAATAAAGTTCTAACACATGCATTTCAATTCATAGGGATATATTCAGTGCTGTGAAATATGTCAATGGTATGTACAGGGGTGAGGCTACATCATCCCATGCTCAGAGAAATAATCCAATCGAGCTACTTCCTCTGATGCTTAGGTCCAACCATATATTTATCAGTGGCAAAGATCATGTAATGTTGGGTAACTTCCAGATGAAGCTTTCTGATAATTATGTCAAAAGAAAGAGGAAAAATGTCCGTCAAGGTATAATGGTCTATTCTTCTCTAAATCAGTTTTCTTTTCTTGCCAATATTTATGCGCATGTACAGATATTCAATCTATGTGTAGTCAGATCTAAAAATGTTTGTATGGGTCACTGTCTTGCAATCAAAATTATTTGTCTATGGTAGATATATTAATATTGTATTTCATAATGTGTTGTTGTTGCTTAGACTCAAATGGGCGCGCTAAAAGTAATTTAAAAATGGGTGTTTCATATTTGTAATATCTTATTTTCTTTATAATAAATTTTGTTATATGCATACATTTCTGTACATAGAAGTTACAAGGGAACATATAGAAGAAGCGCACTGGAAAGAAGTTGGTCTCTGTCTCAAATCCCTTTGTGGCGATACTGAACTCAGTGCCGAGCTAAGTGCACTTGTGGATTTCTTGAAAAAGGAAGTTGTAACGTGAGTAAAAGTGCCATGGTTGTATATGATTCAGTTACAAGCTAAGTGCACTTGTGCATAATTTTCTTTATAAGAGAGGCTCACTTATAGTTTCACATAATGCAGTTACGATGACCTACTCTGGCAGCCAGGCATATGGGACGCCACCACAAAAATGGCATTTATAAAAGAAATATTTTGGCTTCTGAGAGAGCAACAAACGAACAAGAACAATAATCTTTTGGATCTTACAACAAGAGGAAAAGCACTAAGGCAAAAGACACCTCTTGGCCTCCTCCCACTCATGAAACTGTTTTCCACCCAAAGACAAAAATGACATGGATCTCCCAATTAAGGAGGAGCACTTGCTAGACTCTGTGTCATTTCTCAGGAACAAAATTGTTGCTCATTACGATGAAGAGTACCCACTCTTTCAAGGATCGAAGGTTAGAATTATACTGACTCCTTTTTCTCTTCTTTGAAGATCTTTTCTTATAAAAGACTGCTCTCTCTAACAAGTTTAGTTTTGCTATCTGAAAAACAAGATGAGAAAAAAAAAAATTTATTAAAAGGTTTTACATTACTAAAGTTCAATTTCTCCTGAACTTCTCACTATAACATATAATAGTCAAAGTAACATATTAGTTAAGTTGAGAAATGAAGAAACAACCGGTTTGGGTATTTATTTGATCACAAATACTTTTATTATACAAGTCGCAAAAAAAAAATACTTTTACTATACATGGCATTAATATGTATGTGGAAATGGCCCAAGCAATCTGTTGATGTAATATCATTACTTTTAAAATCAGAATAAACAAATTTTGTGGTCCAAATATTGAACTTGGCAAAATATTATCATCCCTTCTTTATCTGAACGGAGATTTTAGTTGTTTTGCATTTTGTTCCTAGATAAATATTGTCTTCTTGGTTATGTTATCACTAAATAATCATTCTCTATATTTGTCGTTAGGAAGAGATTGGAACTACAAAGGAAACTGTGGAGAGATATGTGCAGAAGTCTAAGGAAGACTACATGATAAACTTGGCCAAAGCAATACGGGAATTGGGTTGGATAGCCACATCTCCGGTTCTGCGGGGTAAGATTTTCAATTCATATAATGGTACACATAAATAATTTTTGTTATTTAAATTGCAGTGACCTTGCATTTTTATGTATTTTTCTCTGATTTGACTTTTATGCAGATGAGAATGATTATATGGAAATCTTCTACAAAAGCAAGAAATAGAAGCAATCAGGTGGTGAGAGGGGAAAGACGCATGCTGAAGATGTAAGAGCCTTCAGGCCTACAAAGACTGCCAAAGCACACGCCCATATAAAATTATGCTATGTATTACTCCGTATTGGTTATGGTCTATTTGGTTAACTCTGCACATTCCCCATTTTGTCAGCTACATCCCCGGTGCCTCCAACTGTAGGTTATGGGTGCATATTATTTAGAAATGCTCCAAAAACTGAAATTTGTTCAAATTCCATGGAATCAGCTCAGTGGATGCATTGAAACTCACAAATAAGGCAGTTTTTTTTTTTTTTTTTTTTTTTTTGCCTTCAGTATGTATGACACAATTTGATCCCCTTTGTGCTCTGTCAAACAGGAGAACCAACAAAAACGGTTTCAAAATCTTGGTTGATAAAAGTGCAAATCTAGCACACTGACAAAGAGAGAAGCATGTTCTTCAATTAATTCCTCATGGGAAGTGATAAGTTCCTCAAGAATCATAATTAGCTTTCCGTGTGAAGATTGAAGAACCTCAAGTGCTTATGTTCTTCATATGATGAATCCTACGGAAAAGAGTTTTCATTTTTCCAATTTTAATGTTTTACGACCGAGAGTTTGCCACGGGGGGTGACCCGGCGGTTTGTTCGGCCTCAAGAACCCGAGCCCGACAGTTTGTTGCGCGGTCAATATGAGAGCGGGGTTTTTATACTGATTTGGGCCCCTCGATCGGAGATCGAGTAAAGACATTTACGCCCAGTCAAAGTGAGCCTATTTTTGATTGATGGGGTCAACCGGGAGCATACAGCCTCGGTTGCGCTGAAAGTACAATGTTGTATTAGTTGAGTTGTTGTTGTGTTTGGTGTCCCTTGGTCGCCTTTTTATATCAAGGAACACTACTAGATAAATGATTAACGGTGGCGGGCAAATCGATTTTTTGGTGGCGGTTTTCATGACCACCACCGACGAGGGTCACGGAAAATGAGTCATTTTCGGTGGCGGACAAAATGCCAGCCACGGATAATCAAAAAAAAAAAAAAAAACCCGGTCGGGCCCGGATCGAGCCCGCCACCATGGATCCGGGCGGGCCCGGATCGGGTGTCGCCGGGCGCCGCCGCCGCTTGGCCGGATCTCCCTCCCGCCGGCGGATCCGGGAGAGAGGGGTGACCGATCCGGGAGGAGCTCGAGGTGGCCGCCGCCGCCATGGAGCTCGAGGCCGCCGCCGTGGATCCGACGCCGCCGACGAGCTCGAGGTGGAGGAGCCGCGCCCCGCGCCGGATCTCGTGGTGGAGGAACCGCCGCCCGCGATGGAGGTCGAGGTGTAGGAGCCGCTACCGAGCTCGAGGTGGAGGATCCCGCATCCGCTCGGTGTCGCCGCCCGCCGAGCCCGCGACGCAGCCGAGTTCGCGCCGGTCTCGGCCGCGCCGAGCCCGCGTTGACGCCGGTGGAAGACATGGAGGGAGAAGGGATCCGATGGGCGCCGGTGGAGGAGGGAGATCGAAAGTGCCGGTGGGAGGGAGAAGGTGAGAGAGAGAGTTCGGGAGGGGGAGGGGAACCCGGGGGCCGGTTGAGTGATTTTTTTTATGGAAACCCTAGCTGCTATATATATACATGATACTCAAAGTGGGGTTTTTAGACGGATTTGGGCCTCTCCACCTCTTTGGCCGGGCCTCATTTACCGTGGCGGCGGTTTTATAAACCGCCACGGTTAATTGAAAATGACCGCCACGGTTAATCGGGGGCATTTTCCGTGGCGGTTTCTTAAATGCCCGCCACGGAAAATAAAATCCGAATACCATGCAAAATCAATCCTCGTAGTAGTGGAAGGGACCGAGGGGCTTGCTACGGTCCTAGTCGGATACTTAAGAGGGTCGCCCGAGGGGGACTCAAACTTCCTACTCTAATAGAGATCTAACTAGGTTCTATCCTAGTTACAATACAAGTCATCGTGAGCTTTGCTCCGCCTTTTATTTCGAAATCATACCATAGGTCGATAGAAGCCACGGCGTAGACTCGGTAGAATTCTTTGGTGATACTGTATCCACAATGAGGTAGATGGATGGAGGTGATGTCGTGCTTCCTTGATGGACTATTGATGATGACAAATGTCAAGTTAATGCTCGTCGAGTGGTTGAATGTCTTCTTTTTTTAGGTCGTGGCTCTTTGATGTGTTAAACTCGTGAAACTCAAATAGACATGGAACTTGATTAAGTGTTAGCGGTTGGATATTTTAAACTTTAATTATCTAGAGTTTCTTAATGAGAATTAAAATTAAGTTATAACAACGATTTAAACAAAAGCCACTATTTTTTGTACTTTTTCTTATCTAGCATGCATGCGGGAAAATAAGAATGAATGCAAACTTTTATTTTTATGCCTCCATAGCAAAAATTTATGTAGGTGTTTTTGCCATAGAAGTATTTACATGGGGCTTTAAGTTTTTAAAGGATGACATGCATGAAACATATTTATTTTCTTTTCTAATGCAGATATGGTGAAATAATTATGCTAAAGGAAAAATTACTAATGCAATAAAGGAAATATGCAAAGTACTTTAAGTAAAGGATAACTTACTTACCCGAGCGTAGGGTTCATTCCTCCCATGGTTCATCAAAAAGTACAAAAGGTTGTACTTGACGGTTCTGAGGATGTTACCTTGGATATTATAGGAGAGGATGTCTCTATTCTAGTGGTGCGTATTCTTTCTTCCTCCACACCTTTTTGGTTTGTGATTTCGATGCAGGTTGGGTTACCTCTTCCTGTACCTCCTCTTCCTTCTTGTTGTCTTTATTTGCTTCCTCCTTCGGGACTTCTTCCGTTTAGTCTTCCCATCCAACTTCATTCTTCGATGTCTCCGCCTCGTAGGTGGCCCAATATTCTTATGTCATTGGGGTGTATCCCTTACGGAAAGAGTTGTGTCTTCTTCTCATTGTGTGATTTCTTTGGGTGATCATAGTTAGCATAATTCTTAAAATAGCAAAGGTACCTTTTCTAATGGGAACTAAAAAGTGAATCTCCCTAGTTTTGATGTAGATTATGGCACGTGTAGTGTTCAAAACGGTCTTCCCAACACTATAGGCACATTGATGTTTATGAAGTCTGTAGGTACGTAGTGATCGTGGATCTGACTGGTACATCCTTAGTTATCCCTTCTAGAATTCTGTAGGAGTGATCCACCATTTGCAACTACATATACGTTTCGTACAAATGTTGTTTACCATATATGAATTCATAATTTACCTTAGGCATTATATTGACTCCTGAGCTAGTGTCACAAATGGTGTTGGTGAAGGTCAACTGATTGATTGAAACTTCCATCTCTGGGTTGCCTAGATCTTCCATCTTTAGCATGTATGGTAAATCGGCCAAGTAGTCCCATTCTGAGTGAACTATATACATGTTCACTTGTTGCGGTTGCTTCTTCTTGTTCCTTCGTCTTCTATTGTTGTTCTTGATAAGATATAGCTCATAACTATATGCATGTTGTGGATGAGTGGGAGATGTAAGCGTCTTGTCTTGAAAGTGAAAGTCTTCCTTCTCCCCCTGATCATGAAGCGTATCTTTGCTTGTGTAACGTAGATGACAGCTTTGATCGTGCTAAAGAATGGTCGGCCCAAAATGATGGTCGAACTTTCATCTCCTCTGGTCTCGACGATGACAAAGTCTGCTGGTACATACGAGTTGGCTACTCATAGCGAAACGTCTTCAAGGATTCCCTTTGGGTAGCAGATTGATTGATCTGCAAACTACAAATACATAGTTGTATATAATAAAGGAGCACTATGGATCTTTTCATATATTACCTTTGGCATAATGTTGATGCTCGATCCATACTCACAAAGTGCGTGTTGAAGGTGTGTGGTTCAATCTAAATAGTGATGACTATTAATGGTGGATAACGTCAACATATTACCATACATAAAGTATGAAATATAATCTCACTAGACCAATAATAAAAATATTATATACTAATGATTTTCACGAGTTGTGTGAAATTTTTTGTCTCTATAGGAATTTACAGAATCGCAAGAAATTTCAATAAATAAATAAATATTTTTGAATTACTACTCTCGGTATAAAAAGAAGGATCTAAAAGACACCGTGAGGACACCTCACCAAGGTTGGAGGCCACTTGTCATGATGGGTGGCCGATCGGGCCGGGAGACGCCACCAAATGACGTTAGCTTCGGAAGCTTCCTCCACCGACCTATATAAGATCATGAGAATAATATCATGTCGTTGATTTAAGTCAGATTTAAGGTCACTTTGAAACAGCTCAGATTCATCCCTCATGGCTATAAATAAAGAGGCAAATCACCCCCTAAGCCCTAATTCATTATGTAATCTCATCTCATTGATTAAAGATGGGTTCCAATGTGAGGAAACTCTCTCTCTCTCTCTCAATGTAGATCTAGGACTAGATTTTCTAATGTAATAGATTAGATCTAATTGAGAGTTAGGGAGAGCGAGCTACGCTCCTGGTTACGAGAGTCTTTAGAGTTTTGGTATGTCTTTATATCTTCACTCTACAAGACTTATGCTTTAATATATATTTATCCTCTCTATTTATTTTTATGTCTTTCATATTTCATATATTTATGGTTAGTGTAGTATTTATGTCTTTGCATGTGACCTCCGCTCGTTCTTGAGTGCTCTAGTTATTATATGTGATTAGAGTAATAATTAATAGTGTAGACATGGTGTCTAGACTATAGGTTACCCGAGATTGCACCCAATCCCCTCGTGAATAGTTGTGGTAGCCCTAGGTGGTGACAGCCCCGATGGCCGATGTAGTCCACCACGTTGGGTTGGTGTTTGTAGGACTATAGTTAGAGCTTCCTAGCCCCTTTCTCATCCCTTTTTGTGGCTAGTGTTCTAATGTCTCAAAGTGCTATTGTGTGATTGCTATATATATATATATATCCATGTTTTAGTCACCTAGAGCCAAGTAATATATAAGTATTTAGGAACTTTGATCTCTCCCTTTGTCCTCTTAGTTAATTAATCATTCATTTATCTTTTAGTTATATATTATTATTCATAGATTTATTTTATACTTTAACATTTATAGTATTATTTATATTTATCATTTATTATTTACCTCCTCACTTTAGTTTAGTTGGTTTGCTAAGTTAATAAATACATGATTGTGAGTTATTAGATTCTTTAACCAAAACTTCCCTGTGGATAAGATATTCTAGAATACTCCTAGAGAAAACTACAATGGTGTTTTTGTGCGCTTGCGTAATCTTTAATAATATTTTAGCACTTAACAAACATCAACAATAATCGGTCTACTTGGGTCTCCTTTCTTTAGTGTTAGTGAATCATCCTTCCATCCACTTGATGAAGGTTGCTTTTAGTAGAATCCTTCATTAAAAATGTCTACAAGATTTTGCGGACTCTAACTCTTCTTGGCCGACATGGTATTTTATGTTTTTCTAGTGGGGTACAAAGTGGCAACTAACTCGAAAGCAAGTTGTGACTCTAACATCTTATTAAAGTTATGCTTGTTTTTTTCATGGCGATAACAAATGTATCTAATCTGTTATTGATGGTGTCTAAGGTTTTGTTAATGGAAACTACCTTCTTATTGATCTGCTCAATAAGTTTAGATTGGCCATCAAGTATTTCTCTCAAATAGGGGTTGATTGAAGTTGTTACCTTGGTAGTTACCTGAGTAGTTTAGCCTCTATTGCTGATTCCACCCTTTAGGTTGTTGAGGACGATAATTGTTATTGTAGCTATTGTTGAGGTAGTTCACATCCTCTTGAAGTTTAGGGCAGTTCTTCCTCAAGTGTCCATAACTTCCACACTCTTCACAAGTCATGAGAGCGTCATTGATGTGCATGACCTCTTTTTTCACGTGTTCTTGATTCTTTGACTTTTTCATCAGCTAGTCGATCTTGACCGATAGAATCTCCACCTCCTTGAGTTGATGGACTCCTCCTCTCTTGCGAGTGGAAGTACATTCTTCATTCCAGCTTTGGTTTGAAGCCATCTTCTCAACGAGTGAAGTAGCATTCGGGATCGTAAGTGCTAAGAAAAGCTCCTCCAAAGAAGAACATCCATTGTCTCTTTTTCATGCTAGTATTTAGCTCGTGATAAAAACCTCATGCATCAAAAGCCTCCTCTCCATGCCATGATGGGGACCATCTTCTCAACGTAATTAAATCTACATTCTCAAGCCTCATGGAACGACTCATCGTGTTGTTGTTGAAAAAGCTTGATATTTTTCCATGCCATGATGACATTTATCTTGCCTGTAGGAAAGAACTTGACGAGGAATTCGGTTGAGCAGCGGTCCCATGTGGTGTGTTTCTCCTTTGTAACCATCAGTTGTAAGGCCATGGGAGGGGCACTTCCTCCCCTATATAACATGCAACTGAGGAGGCCAAGGTAAGGCACCGATCGTTCACACAATTCACACCTTTCTTTAGTAATCACAAGAACTTCTCGCCCGCATCGCCAAGACATGGCCACGCCATGCCATCGGGCCAGCCTTGCTCGCTTGGATGGCGGTGGCGGGGGATCGTCTCTCCGTGGGAGAAGAGGAAGAAAGAGTAGAAATTCAAATAGAAACTCTTTGTTGGGTTTAGATGCAAAAATGCAAGGCACAATAATATATATATATATATATATATATATATATATATATATATATATATATATATATATATATATATATATATATATATGTTGGTTAATTTGTGAAAAGTTTTGTGTTTACTTTGTAAAAGTATTTTTCTTTGTCTTTTTCCTTACTTGTATTTAAAACGTTTTTTTTAGTGAAATATGCCAAACTATTGGGGATAAGTTGTTTTTTTACCTAGGGTGTTAAAAAAATTCAAGATTTAAAATTTGGTAAATTTAGAATTTGGTAAAACGATTTTTACGGGTGGATAGCTCATTTATAGAAATCGGTGTGCAGTAGTGATCAACACTCTCGCTTCGTTCGTCCGTCGACTTCTCATGAGTTTTTCCGGCCCATCCCTCAAAAAAAAAAAGTTTTTCCGGCCCACATAGTCTGTTATTAAGCATGTCTGTTGATGCGCAGCCAAACCTGTATATTTTCCCATATAAATACCGTGTTAAAAATTCGTTAATGTCCAGCGCCACAGTAAGGCAACACGCTTCCAGTCTTCCTTCTCTTCCAGCTTAAGCCGGCGGAAACCCTAACGACGCCAAGATCCCTCGACTCCAGAATCTTTTTCACAGCGGAGTGCGGCAAACACATGGACGGCGCACCCTCTACGCCAGCGTCGGCGGAGGACGATTCCTCTGGCGTTGGTGCCGTGGATCCGGACCCCGCCGCCCCGCCGCCGCCTCTCCTGTAGTCGTGCCTGTTAGACCCCTACTCCCCCGCGATTTTCTTGAAATATATCTCGTTCAGGATTCAATTTTTCTTGCAATAAATATGGGAATGGTGTTTACGAACTGGGTTGTAGGAGGACGGCAGTAAGGAGGGTCAAGGATACGTGGATGTACTTTTGAGGGTCTCGCTTCTTCTGCTCCGGAAGGGTCATGCTCCTAGAGTCCGGCACCAAGGCCTGAAGCTGATACTGGTTATTCCCGACCCTCACTACTGCATATCCACCTATTCTGTTTTGTGTATTGATTACGTTTCTCAGGGCAGGTGCCCTCTTGCTGAGTTGGTGCTATAGTTCTTAACTAAACGCCTATGCCAAAAGCACTGAACTCAGAATTGGTTTGTGGCTTTTCCCCAGTTTTCGTTAGAGCAAACACATGTTCCTGTTTCCTTTGTTTGGTGTTACTATGCGCTGCCCCCCCATGTGGGACTTCACAACAAAGTACTCATTACTGTGACATATTGCTGAACTAAGTTGATAGTATATTCATTCAACAAGCAGGTTAAGAATTTTCCAGGGTTGCCTTTAGAAATGACACCTACTGAATTTCAGAACTGCTACTCCATCCATGGGAGTAGTCAGTGTATATGTTCCATTTATGTATCTGTCAAAATTGGCATTCAAGGTTACTTTGCACTTCTCCATCACTGTTCCTCCACTTGAACATCTCGAAATTGACATATGCCATTCCTCCACTCGAACAGCTCCATCTTCTGCAACTGCTACTTGGTAAACTGTGACTGTTGTTTGAATGACACATGGTTAAAGGCAAATACTGGATTAGCAATTGTTAAAATGCAAAGTAATTTATTTCAAATTCATAAGTTCTCCATTAACTATAAACTTTGCATTTATGCTCCCATTGTTGCTTCACTATATTGCTTGACGCTTTGATAGTACTACATACAACAACAACAAAGCCTTTTAGTCCCATGCCTTTGATAGTACTACATAGCTGTGACATATTGCATTTTATGTTGGCAGCACCTGTTAAGATTTAGGTGGGAGGAACTTCGCATTGAGGAGTGGAGTGCTGGAAAAGATAATCTCTTTGTGACCCCTGATCTTGGGGTTGCTTCTGCTGTCAATGATGCATCTGTCATCAGTTCAACGGAGAAGGGAATGTTGGAGCACTGCTTTTTGATGGTGATGTTATCTGTAATGAAATTATGGACGTTTCATCCAAGAGAATACTTCAGAAATCTGCTGCCATGTCTCCAGAATTGTTGGAGCTATCTCGAATGAGCCTCATGAAAATAATGGTTTTATACAGTACTGCTCTATACTGGTTTGTCTCTTATTTCTTCTTGTAATTGATTCAATCACATTGCGATTTGGCAATTTAGTATTGCCATGCTTTATTCATTGTGTATTGATCATCAGTACTCTGGTTATAAATAATAAGAACATAGAAATATGTTTATGGTGTTTTTTTTTGTCTTCTAGCTGCTGTATATAATTGTTCAATTCCTTTATCCAGTTGGATCTTATCAGATTTATAACTTATGAAAGACCTATCATTGCGGCCAGCAGAGCTGTAGGGAGCATTAACTATCTTATTGGAGATGCAAGTGCAGTATCAGAATACTCAATGGTTGGATATTTCATTTATTTAGCCAAAGTGTTACTGTTTTGAATTGTCATGTTTCTGTTCTCAGGAGTTTACTTATATTTGTAGAAACTTGTTTAATGCATGGGTATACTAGGATTTGGCAGCTAATAGAGGTGCGGAGCTAGTGCTTGAAACGGTTGTCAGTACAATATTCAATGATTCAACTAAGGTCATTCTGGATACAGAGGTTTCTTTGCAGAGAGTGTACAAGATATTTGAAGGTCAAATCATTTGAGTAAAACTTCAATATAATTTTGTTGGTTTTGTTCCTTCTATATTGTTTATCTTATTGTCTGCTTGTAAATCAGGTCTAATTCTGCAGCTTTTATCTTTGAAGTGGACTGAACCAGGCCTTGTGGTTATAATGAGGTTCTATTTGAATGCGTTATGTCCTTTTCTAAGACATTTTCCTGACGCAGTCGCTATGGTTGTGACTAAGCTTTTAGAACTATTGTCATCAATCAACAACAACTTCCATGTAAGCCTGATTATCTTTTGTTCATCCAAATTGAAAAATAAAATTTTAATGTAGTCTTGATTATATCTTGGTTTTTTCCCACAATGGTAAAATCTTTTAATTATCGCCAAGCATTCATACTTCTTACTTCCTAGGGACCTGACAATATGAGCAATTACATCTTGATTTTGTTGACAGCAATCTTGTATCCATAAATTCTCATTATTTGGAGTTTTCAGGATCCTTCAATAGCTCAGCATGCCAGATTGCAAATCTGCCAATGCATCATTCACATATGTCAGGCTGTTGATAGAACTTCTCTTCCTCTAGATATGAAGGTTAGTTTTGACTTCATTTCCACATGTTAACCTTATTTTAAAAGCTCTTGACCAACCTAGCATGACTTTAGTGGCATTGTAAATAATAAGAAATAGAAACCCAAATTCAAGTCAAAGAAGCTACAAACTGGATGGTGGTGGTGTCGCCCCTGTTCCGCTAGGCGGCGCCCAGGCGCCGCTTAAGCACTAGTCGGAGGGTCCCCGCCTCGCCTATGGGGGTAGGCGGAACCCTAGGCTGCTGGGTCACCGGTGGCGGGGGGCGGCGGGAGGTCGGGCGACGATGCGGGGAGGAGGTGCAGCGACGGTCGATGGGGGAAGAGGCGGCGGATCCGGTGGGGAAGGAGGCGGCGGCAGGAGTCGGGAGCAGAGAGAGAGAGAACAGGGGCGGAAGGGAGGTTGGGAGAGGATAAGGTGTCGGTGGGGGTTACTTGGGCTGTTAAATGGGCCTTCTTCTCCTCTTTCTCCCCAACATTTTGACCCACTTATCTCTTTTTTTTTTCCCCTTTAATTAAGTATAAAGGCATATATCAGCTCTTTAATTAAGTATAAAAGCATATATTAGCCACCTCCTAAAAAAAACGCCTAGCAACGCCTAGGCTTGCTTAATCCCAACTAGGCTCTAGGCTGCGGGTCACTGCCTAGAATCCGCCTAGCGCCTAGCGGAACAGGGGTGTCGTCGAAGACTTTCACTATCCGAGCTTGGATCAGTTCATGTCGACTTGTGTTTCATTGGTGAAAAATTAACATGATCTTTGACTAAAAAGCATGAGCTACATATCTCTATTTTCTGCATACCATTTACAAGGAAGATGATTATTATATGTGTATAGCTTACTAGTAAATGTTGTGTCGCCAAGTTTGCTAATTTGCTATATAAGTATTTTTTTTTTGGGCTTTACTAACTTTGATACATAAGGTTAACTAAGTTGTGCTCTGGGGTAGGCGCATTAACCATACTGTTGGATATCCTTTTATTTATTATTTTGAATCAACAATTCTGGTCAACATTATATGAAAATTGAACTGTCTGCTATGCTGAACAAGATTATTGCTGATTTGCTGTGCAGGAGATGTTTTCTGTTCCACAGATTACTGAAGAAGCTGTGTTAGCTTTTGCTGCAACTTGCAGAGCTGCTCGTTGTATGGATCAGAAGCAAGGTATGGTGCATCATCTTGCATTAAGCTATTACATACATGGAGCCATCTGGAAACGCTCTGCCTGGAGAAAGCGAAATATATAAGAGTGCTTGTTTTTTTTTTTTTTTTTTTTTAAAAAAAACTTTTTCATATAATTGACAATGCTATGATCATTAATATTCATAGATAAAACATGTGTCTGTTTCTTATATAAATTTTCTTGAACTTCAGCAGGGGGAGAAGGAAATGGAGATGCTGTACACCCGTCCTTTGCCTCTTATTCAATTCCATCTCCTCCGAGTTCTTACCTGACACTAGGCCTGCGGCCTTGGATTCTGAATGATGAAAACACAGGCTTATCAAGTCTCTCATATTTTCATGATCTGCCCACTGCACAACCTTCCTTTGATTCCTCTTCTGCTCCTTCACATGCCAAATCTAATCGTACTAGTCCCCAGCTTTATCACACCTCTTTCCCACTTCATGGTTCACTGCCTATCTCTTGGTTGAGGCTGGGTACAAAATCCCAGAGCAGAAATGATGGCAAGAATTTGAACCTTCATCCAAAGCATCAAATCAGTACTGAAAGGTTTAGCAGTTCTCTAGTCTGTTCCAATTCTCCATGTTTGCCTCTTGTTAAACAAAGACAGCAGCTGCTTGCCATTGGGGAACATCGAACTCTTGTCTCTTATTTGACACAAGTTGGTAAGGTCAGTTCTCTTTCTTTCCTCAGAAAATTGGTTGAACTAATGTAGCATGCAATACTCCCTCAGTCCATGTTTATGGGGAACCATCTGGTTAGGAATGTTCTTTTAAGTTGAAATTTCACCAACCATTTCTCTTGGAAATAGATTCAGTAAACATAAAACCATGACCATGTGAATTTCGAATAAAAATACAATGTAGTGGGATCACTGCTGTTACAGATTGGTACTGTTTATTCCTATGGTCCAAAAAGGGGCTAATATACAAGAGAGAGGGAGAGGGAGAGGGGGAGCATGTACAATATGCAGAAAGTCCCCTGTACTGGAGAGCAGATGCATCTATAAAACTTACAAACAATTTAAATCTTGGAGTCATGTTGCGTGCTTTATTATATTTGGACAGTGTGTGTACCTATCATCTGTTGACCATATTACTCATTGTCTTTTATCAGAGTCAAGCAACCAACATATTTGATCAAGAGATTGCTCAAGAACGAAATACTGTTCAGGGTATTGTTATGGGTGATGTCGAAGGATCTAGTGAGTTTGTTGATGAAAGGAAGTTGGTAGGCATATCTGTTATTTTTTTCATCACTCTTAATTTGTTTTCAATCTTTATGTTCTGGTTTAACAACTACAAACAAAACAAGTGGTTCTTAATTCATTTGATTTTCAATAAGCTAGGCAATTTGTCAAGTTTATCCTGTGAAGCTATTAAATTCTTAAATGATTCAATTTTGTGACCACTAATTCTATATGTTTTATTTTAATGTGCTCAAGTATTTGGTGAAAGTGACACTGCTTGGCCAAATCTGAAGATGTATGTTCTTGCTAAGATCCACACTTTGACTGAATCTCATTATACACTGTCATGGGCTTAGGGTGCCTAGGCCTAGCAGCCAGGCCACACAAGCCCGCATTGTAGTATTCACAGGTGCGAACAGTACCCATGGGTACTGTAGCACCACCACTGCTGCTGCAGTCGGGAGTGTGTGTAAGTTAGGGCCTAGGAAGAGTCTAGTCTAGAATTAGGTTTTCATGTAAGTCAAGTGTCCTCTATTTGCAGAGCCTCCTTTATATCAGATTGAACTAAGCAGACAATTGTGAAGGAACCCGAAAGCTCTCTAGCCTTGCAGCGCTCCATCTCGGCGGCCACCACCCGTTGTCTGCCAGCAATTTGATGGCATTGCTGCTGTTGATGCCCCTCCCCTTCCTAGGTCTGCCGTTTCTTCGCATCCTTCTCCCTTTATTCTGACCATCTAGAGCTATACTAATGACAATGACAATGTAGCAACAGCTGCCCCTCATTCCCTGCCTTCTCCAGATAATTCTGACAATGTAAAGTTATACTAGTGACAATGACATTATTCTGTGATATAAATTGAAATTTGGTCCTGAACTGAAAGGTAAAGCTGTTACCCCCTGAACAGGCTTCCACACAGAGGCCTTTTTTTAGGAAATGGAAGAGAGGCCTGGAGGGTGCAGATTGCAGGCAAACAGGGCAGTTGGGTGTCCTGAAGAGATGTCAACCAGCAGACCGAAGAACATTGGATCGATGAGGAGCCGACAATGCGCATGCAAAAGGTTGCATGGATGGGGAAGGAATTGCGATTTGCTGACAAAGCCCATAGGTTCAGACGGGTGAGTCACGTGGATTCGCTGATGACACGCATACGTGAGTGAGGAAACGCATGGACGAAGTCAAGGGTGATGAAGATGACATGCGGACGACTGATGGACAAGCATAAATTGTGTGGATGGTGAAGATGGCCTGCCCACTGATGGGGCCACGATAGGCGGGCCGTGCTGTGCAATTGTGAAGATGAGGCTATGCTTGTGGAATCGGGCCAACGCTTCGGCAGGGACCGATCCACACGCTAGCAACGACTTGGCGAAGAATGACGACGCAGGCGGCATGAAAAATTGGATCTTGGGTGGGTTAAAATATTGATTAGCTTTATTCCCAACCCTTATCCATGGTTTTGATACAATTCACCTTGGGGAATTCAGAAGATGAGTCCTCCATTAGTGGAGATGTTAGGATTCCTTGTCCTACCGGAGAGGGTGCGGAGGTTGTAGGGGTGAGAGGCCGGCGGTGGCAGCGGACGTGGGTGGCGGCGGCGCGTTGGAGCCGTGATGAGTTCGCGAGAAAGAGGGCAGAGGAGTTTTAGGGCAAATCTCCCGGCTCTCTAAGGAAGCCAGAAACAAGTATATTGTTTCTGCTTAGGTATCCCAATGGGATGAGTACATATTTATAGTCCTTGGACTCTAATTATAGCAATAATCTAATAATAGTAAAATATATCTAGCAAATACTTAATAGATGCCAACGATGGGCCTTCAGCCCATGGCTCACGCCTCCCTTAGCCACCACGCCGGCTATACTGTTTGCCGTGCATAACATCTCTTCCCACCTGCGAAAACAGCTCGTCCTCGAGCTGGAACTCCGGGTACGTGGATCACCTTCTCCCACGTCGCTTCGTTGTCCGGCAATCCGTGCCACTTGATGAGAACACGCCAAACATCCCGGCTCAGCTTAGCGCGCACAGCGCGCTCGGGAGCAGGAAGGATGTGTCCATCCTGATGCGGTGGAAGGACGCTGGAAGCTGAAGGAGGCTCGCCACGGTGCTTCTTCAGAAGACTAACATGGAAGACATCATGCAGTCGGGCGCCGACCGGGAGCTCGAGGCGATCGCCACCTTTGCCTATCTTCTCCACGATGCGGAACGACCCCCCGGCGTGGGCCGAGGCCGAAGAAGCTTAGCACGCGGGTCAAGGACTGGATCGCCGATGCGATGAAGAAGGCGCAACCAAACCCATGCACCAACGTCGAACTCCAGCTCCCGGTGATGCGCGTCGTAGTACTGCTTGGCAAGTTGTTGTGCCTGGAGCAGGCAGTGGCGGGCCTCTGCGAGGATTTCATCCCGGTCGCGTAGAAGACACGCGGTCGCGTCAGTCCGCGCCGGCCCGGGCTGGTATGGTAGGATAGGCTACGGGGGACGGCCGTACACCACCTCGAACGGCGTCGCGCGCCGAGTGGTCCGGGTATTATAGCGTAAAGATTCGCCCAAGCCAACCAGGCCCACCCACGCGCGAGGCTGTCTCCGATGGACGCAAGCCGCAGTCCATGGCGATGATCTTGTTCACCACCTCCGATTGGCCATCCGTTTGGGGATGGAAGGTCGTGCTCATGCGAAGGTCGACGCCGGCAATCTTGAAGAGGTCACGCCACACATGACCGGTGAACACGGGTTCCCGATCGCTCACGATCGACGTGGGAAACCCATGCAGCCGGACGACGCCGTCAAAGAAGCGCGGGCCATCGAAGCCGCCGTGTATGGATGCCCGAGCGGGATGAAGTGGGCGTACTTGGAGAAGTGGTCGACGACGGTGAGGATGACTGACTTGCCGCCCACCTTAGGCAGCCCCCGTCTTGTTGCGCTGGCAAACCGGGCAAAGAAAAGCACCCAACCACGCACCCAATCCGCCACGAGTGCACGATCATCGGGATGTAGAACTCCACATGAAGGTGATGAAGAGTCTTACGGGTGCCCTCATGGCCGCCCCATGGGCTAGCCGAAGAGCTTGATGGCGGAGATCCCCTGCATCCGGGATGAGACGCGAGAGCCGCCTGACGGGAGGCCGGCATCCAGCGCCAAGGCTGGCGTCGGCTCCCTCGCACGGCCGCTCCTGCAGCAGCACGACATCCCGAAAGCGGCCGCCGCCCGGGCGGACGCCGTCGAGGAAGCGGAAGGAGGAGGGGTCAGCCGCGGCCGCCGCCAGTTGTCGGGGTAGGCGCGGCCCAGGCGTCCGGCGGGACAAGGCATCCGCGATCAGTATTAAGGCGCCCCGGCGGGTACTCCACGTCAAAGTCGAACCCGAAGAGCTTGCGACCCATTGGTGTTGAGGCACCGTGGAAAGTCGCCGGTCCGCCAAGTACTTCAGTCGGCGGTCCGTCGCGGACCATGAAGTGGCGGCCCTAGAGGTACGGGTCGCCAGATGTCGCGACCGCGTGCACCACGCTAATGAGCTCGCGCTCAGATGCCGCGCGAGCTTGAGGTGGCGAGGCAAACAGCGGCGGAGAATAAGGCCGGGCGCCGGCGCCACGGTGAAGGATCGACCCCAAAGCCGAGCCCGAGGTGTCGGTGTCCACCACGAAAGGCCTGTCGGAGTCGGGCGAAGGCCGTCGCCGCGTTGTCGTCCCAGCGAACGCGTCTCGCCGCAAGAGACGCGTTAAGGCGCCGCGATGATGCCGAAGTCCCGGATAAACTTTGGGTAGTAGCCGGCGAGTCCTAGGAACCCGCGGAGAGCCCTCACGAACGAGGCATCGCCACGAGCCGATGCCGCAATCTTGTCCGCGTCCATGGCGACCCCGCGGCCGAGATGACGTGGCCGAGGTAAGCGATCGAAGGAGCCCCAAAGGAGCACTTGGAGCGCTTGAGATGGAGGCAGTGGTCGCGAGCGCCCGGAAGACGATGGAGAGGTGTCTTTGGAGGTGCTCGCCCACGACGAATCGTATATAAGAATGTCATCGAAAACACACCAACACGAACCTCGCTGGAGGTACGGCCGGAGGACATCATTCATCAATGCCCGGAACGTAGAAGGCGATTGGCGAGGCCGAACGGCATCACCAGAACTCGTAGTGGCCCTCATGAGTCCCGAACGCCGTCTTTAGGATGTCCGCCGGTGCATCCGACTTGGTGGTAGCTCGAACGCAAGTCCAAATTTGAGAAGAAGCGAGCCCCGTGCGTGCTCGTCAAGGAGCTCGTCGACCACCGGAATGGGAAATTTGTCTTTGGCGGTGACCTTGTTGAGGGCATGGCGTCGATGTAGAACCGCCAAGAGTCGCTCGCCTTTGCGAACCAAGAGCACCGGCGCGGAGAACGGGGAGGTGCTTTGGGGCGAATGATCCCCCGCTCGAGCATCTCGAAGCACCGCCGCCAAGCTCATCCCTTCGCAAAGGGTAGCGGTGGGGCGCACCGCCACCGGCAAGCAGCCCGGAGCGGTGGATCGGATGATCGTAGGTCCGAGGCGGCGGCAGCCCCCGTGGGCTCCTGAAGAGGCCTCGAATTGCTCCAAGAGACGGTCCAGAGGGGCCGGCTTGGGCCGATCGAGCCGCCGCCGAGCAGCGCCCCCGCCCCCGACGCCGCGCCCGCTCCCAAATTAAGTGACCGCGATGACCACCCCGGTCGCAGTCCTAGAGGATAGGCCCAAGTGCACGGAGGAAGTCGTAGCCGAGGATGAGGTCGAAGGAGCCGAGGGTGATGCTGTACCACCGATGGAGAACGACTCGCCGCCGATGGTGACAGGGACGTTGAGCAACGCCGACAAGGAACGCCACCCCCATTGACTACCAACACTCGTAAGGCCGGGCGGGGTTCGGAGTTAACGCCAAGCGCGCGCAGGTCGCCGTGGATGAAATTCGTTGTTGAGCCGAGTCGAGGAGGGCGACCACCCGCCGTCCCCCGATAGAGACGTTGAGGACCATGGCGTTGTCGGTGCGCACGCACCGCCAAAGCGTGGAGGGACACTGCGGGGACGAGGTAGGGGTGGCCTCCCGCTCTGGAAGAGTGACCACCCAAACATGGCCGTAGTTGCCACCTCGGTCGGGATGTCGCCGCCGACGTAATCGCCGCTGAGGAGATAGAAGAGCCGTTGGCACACATGACCCCCGGCGTAGGGTTCGTCGCGCTTGAAGCAAAGGCCACGCCGGGCGGCGTTCTTGCTGCTCCGCGGTGATAGCCGCCGAAAACGACGGCGCAGCCGCGGGAGGGTCGGGCGCTAATCGGCGCTGCACCCCGGGACGGGAGCCGGGCGCACAGCTGGTGGTGGCAGTGGGAGCGCCGGTAGGCGCCAGCCAAGGGCGCCGAACGCCCGTAGTACATCGCCGTCCTCGGAGGTGCGGGGATGGCCCATCTCAACGCCCACCGGATGTCTTCGGGAGACCCCCACGAACAGCCTTGGCCTTCCGGGCGTGGATCAAGGTCGCCGCCGGTGTGGCGTGAGACAACGTTGTAGCGCTTGGAGTACTCCTGGACCGTCGAGGTGAATGGCAAGCGGGCGAGCTCCGCGAGGCGCGTCCCCTGCGTTGGCGGCCCAAACTGGAGCTGGCACAGATCGCGGAAGCGCTCCCATGTTGGCATGCCCTCATCACGCTCCAGAGCGTAATACCATGTCCGAGCGGCGCCGGAGGTTGTACGACACCAGCCATGTACAATCCGGCCAAGGTGCGTTGGACACGGAAGAACCGCTCACAATGATTGAGCCAGCCGGTGGTCGACGCCGCCGAACGTCGGGAACTCCGCCTTGTAGAAGCGAGGCGGCGCATGAGCGCTGCCGACGGTCCCGTCGGTGCCCCGATGTCGTCCTCCAACATCGACTCGACAGAGGCACCTAGGCCCGGAATTGGTGGCGGCTGTGAGGCGCCTAGCCCCGAGGCCGGGGGTGGACGCGAGGTGTTGCCCCCGCCAATGAAGAGGTTGCCATCCATGCCGCCATAGAAGACACCAGACGAGCCTGGAGGGACCGGGCCGGTGTTGCGTCCGACATGATCGGGCGGCCGTTCCGGGCGGTGGCCGTGTAGTTCATCGCCCACGACGGAATCGGGGGACGGCGAAGGGGCCACGACACCGGCTGAGCGGCAGGACCATGGGGGGGGCGCTGGAGCGGGTCCCGCGGCATAGGACATGATAGGCAGCGATGGTGGAGGACCGCCGACGCGACGACGCCAAGGGAAGGCTAGCGGTGGCGGCGGCTGCATAAGATTGGTCCAGGCCGTCTGCATCGCCGTCACGTTGCGGTTGGTCTCCTCGCGATGCTGCGGGTGAGCTCGACGATGCTGTGCGTGAGGGACTCCATGGTGATGGCGCCCGGAGGTGGAACCGCCGGAGAGGACCGAGGCATTAGGCCGGGACGTGGTGGGAAGGGCGGTGGAGGAGTTGGGCGGTGGGATCGGCTAGGAGGCAGGATGGCCTGACATGGATACCAAGCTGTTAGGATTCCTTGTCCTACCGGAGAGGGTGCGGAGGTTGTAGGGATGAGAGGCCGGCGGTGGCATCGGACGTGGGCGGCGGCGGCGAGCTGGAGCCATGATGAGTTCGCGAGAAAGAGGGCAGAGGAGGTTTAGGGCAAATCTCCCGGCTCCCTAAGGAAGCCGGAAACAAATATATTGTTTCTGCTTACGTATCCCAATGGGATGAGTACATATTTATAGTCCTTGGACTCTAATTATAGCAATAATCTAATAATAGCAAAATATATCTAGCAAATACTTAATAGATGCCAACGATGGGCCTTCAGCCCATGGCTCACGCCTCCCTTAGCCACCACGCCGGCTATACTGTTTGCTGTGCATAACAGGAGATAACCATATATGTAGAGAGCCTAGGATGGGCCTTGACATATACACTTAACAATATGTCTGTTTGAAACTGAATGGCATATTTGGAAGTTGAGTATTTTGCGTTATCCTTTCATAGGGATTAAATTCTTCCTGTGAAACTCATGCACAATTGAATACCTAAGACCTGTGTCCCATCAGCTGAATTTTGGGAAATGAATTAACTTACAAATGGTGCTCTTACAAATGATGCTATCTTGGACACTACCTTAGTCGTGTAGTCCTCGTTTTGTGTGTGTATTTTCAAACTTCAGCCAACCTAAAAATTGGTTTCTGGTGAGGCCTTTTCCTGTTGTGAACACAACTGGCCTTAATATGTCATTGTGCATCTAAGAGGCTGGCATGATACTTGAAACTGGCAAACATAAAGTAATAGCATTAGTGTTTGCCTCTGGCATTGTGACATGATGAAGGGACCCAAGCTGATTGATTTGGGGTTTTGAGAACTTACTACACAAGTGCAGTGTTCGAGACAAATGGAAATTTGTACTTTCTAACTCATTAGCTATGATGGCTCTACATTTTGTACTATAGTACTACAGATGCATATCCTCCTTTTTTCCACAATTGCATAACCAAATTTCATTACTTGACAGCAACAAAATATCCTCTCCTTGATTGTTGTGAGTTAAAAGTTTTTCTTTTTGATGATGCAGGGTATTGTGGGACCAATCTCATGCCTTCATGACAAGGACCAACTACCTCTTTTGGAGCATAATATCCTATCTGAAGCATTTGTCCTTGTGGCATCGTTTCATAGGTATATTGATAGTTGTGTTTTTTTTATGTTCTCTTGCTGTAATGTTTAGTGTACTAAGTTATGACGTTGACATTGCTACTCATATTAGAAAAGGAGCTTTTATGATTTGTTCTCTTTCAGGATTGAAGACATGCATCATTTGCTTACAGATCTTTTGAGAACTTTGAACAAAATTTGGATCCAGTCAGACTGGGAATACAAAATTATAAATCATGTGTTTGGTTTTTTTACCAATCATGAATTTCGGAGAACTGTTCGTTTATTGGTAAAATCATTTGAGGAGGTTGTAGGTAACAGAAGTGTGGAGTCCCCTGGTGCTCAGAAAGGATGTACTTCAGCATCTGCCTATCACATAGACTCATATGCCCTTGCAAAGCTGATGCTTCCCCTAATCTTGCGGGTAAATAACTATATCACAAACTCTTTTGTTCCCTTACACTGGGTAATGGCATAGTGCAAACTAGATTATTTTTTATTGATGTAGTACCATGGAACCATAAGAAGGCAGGACATTTTCTTTGCCTCAGGTTTCTAGTTGCTGCTGTTTGTTGTTTTCCTGTACAGCTTCTTTTTTTTTTTTTTTCTTTTTTATCAATATAAAAGTTTACAGTGGGGGCTTCCCCTGCTGTACCATTTTTTTAAAAAAAAGAAGGCAGGACATGAGGGCCTACCATTGGCACATTGGTTTATCGAACCTAGTACTAGTTGTTGTGTACATGTCCTTGATCTTTGAATGTGACTGCATTTTTTTTTTGAATCTGATGTTTTGTTCAGATTCTTCGATGTATACAAATGCTTTGGAAGAAACCAATGACTTACAATCTATCAGGAGTAAAAGCTGAAGATATAAGTTCTGTATTGGAGAGTGGTAAACTGCCTGATGTTGATGAATCTAAAATGCTGCAAAATGCAGTAGTTTGGTCCCAAGAAATTCAAGAGATTGGGTAAGGGTGCTCAAACAGCTGTTAGGCACCTGTTTTCTATTTTTAAATTTCACCCTAATATACCTTCAAAAAATTTTTTTCACCCTAATACAATTTATTTTGAACATCATACATGGGAAAGGAATTGGCTTTTACTAAGCCAAACTATATAGAGTTTGACCAAGTCTATAGAAAATAACTATAATATTTATGATCTCCAATGAGCATCCATAGAATACGGCGGCCCTGGTGCAAGCGGTAGTGCTTTGTCGCCTGTGACCGGAAGGTCCAGGGTTCAAGCCCCAGCCTCCGCACATTGCACAGTGTGCGGGTAAGACCTGGCGCTAATCACCCCTCCCCAGACCCCGCGCAGTGCGGGAGCCTACGGCACTGGGTACACCCTCTTTTAATGAGCATCCATAGATTCATTTATGAAATGTATTTTGATATTTCTTTATACGCGATAGTGTTAATACTGTCCTCTGAAAACTTGCTCAAACTCAGGATACATTGATTTAGGACAAACCGAGAACAATGGTAGCCGAGAACATTATGCCTCTTATATACATGTTTGTTTATTCTTGAATAATAATATGAAGTAGTGCATTTTCGATATGATCACTATTTAAGTGCCTAAAATAGAAGTTTTTGCGAAGTGCATTTTCATAAAAAAACATTATGAATTTTCCTAAAGCAGGATTTTAGAAAGTACAGTGCATTTAATCTAGCTGAGATGGTAAGGAGCTGATTTGGTTTTATATGGAATTTTTATAATATTTCAGGTACAATGTTATTGGTTTGTGTGCTTCTATTGAGGGAGCATTTTGTGGGTTACTGGACTGTTCGTGTATCATCAATGTTATTATGGGAAACTTGGAATCCATGAAATTTAATCATTTGGGAAAGCTCTTACGGATTGTCTTCATTCCACTTGTTAAATATTGCCCCCGGAATGTTGGGGCTTAATGGATGCTCCAGTTGTTGCGACCTCTATTTGACCTGTGTGAAGATGGTTTGTATTATGCATGGTTCACTTTTCTTCATGAGGGCCTGGCTAAAGTTCCGCCATTCTTGGGGATACCCGAAGGACCAGAAGAGATAGTCCACCAATTCAAAAAGCAGCTATTGCTTAGAATTACTCTTTCTGTCTCTGAACTGCTTGGGGTCCTAGGATCTGAAGGACTAAACAGTGGGCTTTCACCTTTTCACTCTCGACCCAATCATCACACAAAGGCTGGTGTTCAAGACTTGATGCTCATATCTAAAACTTCAATTATTGGGTATGGAAATATTCATTCTATTATGTCTGTTGTTTCTAGCCTACTTAACCCTTCTTTACAGTTACTTGCGGTTACTTGTAGGTATCTCTTACTCCATGATTGCTTTGAGAGATTAAGTATGTACTTGCTTGGGTGTTTGGTGGATTATGAAGCAGCGGAGAAAGCATCACCATTTTGCCATGCTTTGATCCATCTTGCAATTGCTACTAATCATGGGGATTGAACCACTTTATTCTTTTGAAATGCTTCCAACTATCATGCTACTTGTTGGTGATATCCCAAGTGCAATCTCAAAGCTTAGTTGCTCATTAACTTCAGCAACAGGAGAAGATTCTAGGAAAAATGTTGTTCAACTTTGTCAGAAAATCTATGAAGTTTACATAGACAATCAGGCAAGTTGTCAAGTTTATTCTTTTGGTTCTGTACTTGTAATAATATTTATGATATGAAAACTTGTACTTTGCTGTGTTTCCTACCAGAGTACCCAGTCGCTAATCCTATGATATGGGTGTTGGGCCCAGGACGGCCCAGCCTGGGCTGGCATCAATATATAACTCCCTTGCTAAGGAGTAAGGATTAGGAAAGAGATTAGATTAGATCAATTAGAGGGATTTGATCAGTTAGAGATAGGATTAGATTTGGGTCAATTAGAGATAGGATTGGATATGATTTGCTATGATTGGGCCTTCCTTAGGTGGCAAGGTGTCCTCTCTACATAAGGAGGTGATGTACCAAGAAGAGGGGAAGGAAGAACAAACAATCCAATTCCCTCAAGTATCCCAGTCTCCCTCCACGCCGACTTTGCCTGATCATCTTCCTGATGATGGTTATCCCCCAACTCCCATTTCCAAGGATCATAACATCCTACATCCTAATTTTGGAAAATAAATCTAGTTTCAATCTAGGAACTGGTGAAGTTCAAGGTCTTTTGTTTCCTTGGTTGATAAGGCTACATGTTAATTTACCGGGCTAAATACTGATAGCTAGAGGAATTGCAAAGTGCACTTTTGGAGATGGTTCCACGGAGCTTTTTTGGTCTGACCTTTGGAACGACAACATCCTGGAATCCAAATTCCCAAGGCTTTATTCCTTTGCCAGGAATAAGAATATTTCAGTGGCCAGGTTTTTGTCTAATAACACTCTGGAGGCCCAGTTTCACTTGCCCTTATCAGAGCAGGCCTTCCAAGAATTCCAAAGTCTCCAAGAACTAATTCAAAGGACTACTGGGAATACATTTGGGGAAGATAGAACTACTCCTCATCAAAGTGCTACAACTTTCCTTACAAGAATATACATCCCCCATCCCCTTTTCTCTGAATTTGGAACTCCAAATGCTGTAACAAATTTTGAGTTTATTTGTGGCTCCTATTGATGGACAGACTGGACACAAGGAACATTCTGAAAAGGAAAAAGCACAAGCTTCAGGGAAGCAACTATAGTTGTGTTCTATGCAGCAACAACATTGAAGAAACTTCATTTCATTTGTTCTTCAGCTGCCCCTTTAGCCAAGCCAGCTGGCAACACCTTGGTATAAATTGGGACTTCACAATGGATTTCTTCCGTATGATGCAGCAAGCCAATGTCCAACATAACAATCCCTTTTTTATGGAGACCTTCATTGCCACCTGGAGATTTGGAAGGAGAGAAACGACTTTATATTTGACAGAGGCCGGCCATTCTTTGATTCTTGGAAAGACTCTTTCTATGAAGAAGTTAGACTACATGCTCATAGATTCAGTTCTGCCAATCGACCTGTCTTCCTTTCTTGTACAGCTGCTCTAGTTTAGCTCTGCTGCCTACCTCGGGTTTGCTTCCCTTTTTTGTTTCCTCTTATTTAGAGTTGTTGCTCTTTTTGTTTAATATAAAAAGTTTATAGTGGGGGCCTCCCCTGCTGTATTTTCTGCTAAAAAATGAAATGGCTTTAGGTTGTTTTATGTAAAAAGTGGGATAAGGTAGCATATCAAGTTCTCAACTTTACCTCTGTCTAGTGCGTGGATCTTAGTGATAGGTGAGGGGGTTGAGGCGGCTTTTTCCTGGTGACGGCAACCAGAGTGGTCGCTGGCCAAGATGTGGCGATGGTGTTGGTTAGGGCAGGGCTACTGTGCAGCGTAGATAGAGGGAAGATGATGTAAGGTGGACAGTTGGGAAGTTAATCCTCTCTACTACATAAGCTTAATCACAATCCTTATATTTAGGACTCCAAACTTATTCCACAAGTCCAACCGATCTTGGGGCAATTCCCTAACTTGGCTAGCTATCAGTAGACCGGATTTGATTAGGGGGGGGTTCCGATGGGGTTGGGGGTGGGGGTGGGGTGTCTGTCTGGCTGTCAGCATTCCTCCATCAGCAACTGGTCCCTTGGTGGCGTCAGCAACTGTTTCTGGTTGGGCCAGTTCATCTGGTTCATGGGTATTCTCATAATAGCATCATTGTTTCACATATACATTTGGCAAGGCCAAAGTGTATTATATTGTGCTTGAAATGGAAGGGCACCATCAAATCTTGTGTCAATTAAAATGGATCATGGTCAATATCTTTTGGGAATAAATAGCAATCAGGGTATGATTCTATAGTAATACATTTCTGCTGCTCCTATTGCATACCTGCTCTATCTACTTCTAGTTTAATCGACCATGAAATGTTAGTGTAAATCAAATATTTTAATAGGTAAAATAGAGTGAAAGGTGAGCTATTTGGACCTAGAAGTTGGAGTTGATCAACATTTCTGTTGTAATGTAATAGTTTTATTTCCACATGAAATTTATCACGACCAAACACTAACTTTATCCTGTGTATGCACTTTTATCAGGTTATGGAAGGTGAAGGGGTGGACAGTAAAAAACTTTTTTGATCGTTTTTGGTGGATGGTTAGTGAAGGAATTATATGATCTTCATATACGTGCTGCTAGTGATGTGCCAGAGGATTTTCCACTTGATGTTGTTTGGAATTGGGAGGTTTGTTTTCTTGTTTCTTGGTTTTGGTCCCTCAAATTTTGGACCTTTAGCTTAACTTACCTTTTAAGTTTTTATTTTTTTGTTTCACATGTGTTCCTTTTGTGCTCCTGCCTAGTTTAATGAAGAATTTGAAAGATACCTTCCCACATATATAAATATGCTGGTACAAGTGGAGGCAATGGATGACTGCTTGGAGGTAACCTGTTGCTTAAGGCTATTGTTCCAAAATCCTTTGATATACTGAACTCATGGCTATCCAGATGTAAAAGTAACTTGTGAAGGTTTATTATTGCCTTGAACTATACCAATATTTTCAACAGTCCTTCCTTAGGAGCCTGTTCCAATATTCTAACGAGGATTGAACATGCAACAGTATCCCTGCCACATGAAATTCACATCAACACGTTCATCAAAACATAACTTTGATCACCAATAGTTCAAAAAAAAAAAAAAAAAAAATGATCACCAATTTGTATAGTACTAACACGTGTATATCGGTCACAACTCTAAACAAAGATCTTATTGTGTATTCCCCACACTTGTTGAGCCCCCAATATACTGCCCAACATGTTGAATGATGCATTTTCCTCCATAATTGCGCCAGCAGCAGCATACACATGAGACTGCTACAGTACCTGCGGGTACTGTTCATGAGATGGTGGCGGCTAGGGTTGCGGGGGCACAGGAACGCCGGCCGCGGGGCTTTGCCCACGGTCGGCAAGAGAGAAGGGTTTTCCTTCTAATCTCTTGCTTGATTATAGATTGATACATCTCCTCTCATGTCATGGGGGGCAGGCAGCCGCCTGGGGAAGAATATTAGTGTGAAAGGTCCAATATAGTGTGAATGGTCTAGGTAGTGTGAAAGGTCCAGTGGATTCAATGGCAGCTAGATGCCTAGGGAAGAGAAGAGAATTATTGAGAGGAGGCTAGAGAAGTTGAAGGGCTGGGTGCCAGCCCCCTCTATTTATATCCATGTAACCAGCTCTGATAAATCAAGAAAGAAGAAAGAAGTTATCTCTAAACTCTCATCCCCTCTAATCCTAATCTCACCCCCCTGCTGCGGTAGTCAGGCAAAAACCCTGGCACCACCATTACCTTCCTCAAGCTATGAACTAAGAAGCCATGGCCTTCCTACCATGTGTGTTATCCTCCCTATCCACCATATGAACTAAGGTTCATAACATCTGGTATCAGCTCCAGCGATCCTCGTCCACCTCCGCACCTTCTTCAACCTCCGCTCCTCATCAGCCACCTTCACCGCACCCACTCTCTCAGACACTGCCGCCTCTACACCACCATCAACTACCACCACCGCGACCTCTGCCACAATTCCAGAAGATGGATTTTCCAAAATTTGACGGAAAATCTGATCCTCTCGCCTTCATCAACCAATGCGAGTCCTACTTCCTCCGGGAATACATCATGGAGGAAGAAAAGGTATGGCTGGTTTCCCGGCATTTGGAAGATGGTGCCCGGCTGTGGTTCCGCCAACTCCAGCAGGATGAGGGCACCCCCGGCGTGGCGTCGCTTCAGCGAGCTGCTACGCCTGCGCTTCAGATCACCACCAGCCGACGATGCCTTAAGCGCCCTTGCTGTGGGGCTCCAGCAGGCGTCCACAAAGCTGCAGCGCATCCTTGCACTGCTCGAGGAGAAAGCAGCACGTGAAGACCGGGCGGCAACACGCCTACAGGCAGCAGCGCGTGGACTCCTGGCACGGCGGTGGGTGTGGTCTCTCCGTGCTAAGGCTGCAGTCCGCCTACAAGCGGTGGCACAAGGATTCATGGTGAGGCTCACCACAGCGATCAAACCTGCACTTTCAATAGGGTGTCCCTCCTCTGTTCATACTCCACCACCTGCCACCATCACACCTCCCAGCGCTGTTCCATCCTCGCCACCACTCTTTGCTGCCTCCATCTTGTCACCCTTGTTGCTCCCAATGATGTCATCACCAAGGGCAAAATCCACCATGGCTGATTTGGCCACGCTCATCCACTCCCTCATTGCCTCCACCAGTGACTTGCAAGGGCGGGTCACTGCCCTGCAGCAAGAACATCCAGCAGCAGCGTCCTTCCCTGTTCACGGGGATCGGGCCAGGGTGAACTCCAGGGTGAACTCCAGGGCGACCGGCCTTCCCGTTTACAGAAGCTAGTTGCTGGGCTCCTTCCATGGGATCCAGGAGGACGTCATTGGCTTCGACGACTGCTCTCCACGCTTCCAGCTCGAGGACGAGCTGGTCTTCAAGGGCGGGGGAGATGTCATGGGGGGCAGGCAGCCGCCTGGGGAAGAATATTAGTGTGAAAGGTCCAATATAGTGTGAATGGTCTAGGTAGTGTGAAAGGTCCAGTGGATTCAATGGCAGCTAGATGCCTAGGGAAGAGAAGAGAGTTATTGAGAGGAGGCTAGAGAAGTTGAAGGGCTGGGTGCCAGCTAGGGGATAGAGGGTTGGGCGCCAGCCCCCTCTATTTATATCCATGTAACCAGCTCTGATAAATCAAGAAAGAAGAAAGAAGTTATCTCTAAACTCTCATCCCCTCAATCCTAATCTCACCCCACTGCTGTGGTAGTCAGGCAAAAACCCTGGCACCACCATTACCTTCCTCAAGCTATGAACTAAGAAGCCATGGCCTTCCTACCATGTGTGTTATCCTCCCTATCCACCATATGAACTAAGGTTCATAACATCTCATTATATAGAGAAGTTTGACTTGACCCCTAAGCAAGACACTAATTAACCCTAATGGGCTAGGGCCCAATAGGCCCTTGACCTCCTCTAACAGAGACACAGTGATGTCTGGATCTTCTCATATCTCAAATAAAGTATGGAATGTAACTTTCAGAGGGCATTTCCCTGTCCATATATCAGACCAAAAATTTGTTTGGTTGTGCCTTTTTACCTGCATCACTCTACCAAACCTGTTATTCACTTTCATACTCAGCTGCCCCCTCAGGAATGTACTCCCATATAATCCACCCACACAGCTTAGCAATACAACCAACAATTCTACCAATTCTATTCCTCCTAAATTACTCTTCTGTTATTTGGTTTCCAGCATTCACCAGGTTGATTTCCTTTCCTTTTCTTCCTTAGAATCTCTTTGGAATCTGTGTCGATCTAGGTTATTCCTCTTCTACCTCAGCTCCACGTCCACTGTCCTCAATTTCCTACAGATACTTCTGTTTGATGGTCCAACATCTATTCACAGTTACAATATTGGTGCTATATAGATTGCTAATGACCTCATGAAGCATGTGTCCACCAAAGTGCATCAGCATGCTTGAATTTTACTCTCTTTTTTTTAGCGTAAAATACAGCAGGGGAAACCCCCACTGTGAGATTTTATATAAATTCATACCAACCAGTATGGCTTCATCAAGAGCAGGACAATTCAAGGCTGGTTAGCATGAGTACGAATTTAGTTGCCAGTGGTTTGTTTTCAAATATTTTTTCACAGTACTTCAAGTTTATGATTTATCGCTAAGTTCTTTAAGCACACACTTAGGATTATCTAGCAGTAAACTCAGAAATATCTGTTTAGTCTCCTTCATTTTTGTCCATGTGATTGTGTGCTTATGGATATTTGTGTGCCCGTAGCTTTTCCTTCTTTGCCTGGCTTGCTTGCGTGGGGAAGCTTACCTTGCCGGTCTGAGCAAGCCAGTTTGGCTCTCTTGCCAGTGCTCATGCACACAGGTTCCTAAGAAAAGCAACAGACCTTACTGGGCAAGGCAAGATAGTGCCCATGAAAAGAAGCCAAATATGTCCTTAATTGCTGATCAATATATTATTCAAATCCTGTAGTATTTTTCTTTGTCTCTTGAACTGTATGTCGAGGTTTGCTGCCAACTGGATTCTGATCTTTTTTTTTCAAGCTTACACAAAAAATATAATATAAACTGCCCTTGTTTTGAGGTCTAATGACACGCTTGCCCCCCCCACCCCCTTACCCCCACACACACACACACACACCCCTCTTTTCTTATGAAGGCAGTAAAGCCCTTTTGGTTCATTCTTACAGAGCTGTTTACAAGACCTTTTTTTACTATAAGTTTTGTGTGTGCAAGTTAGCAGGAAATACTACTGTTCCCCAATTGATTCATTTTGTTAACAAAGCTGTGAATTTCACTAATAATCTCTTCACTTGTAGGTTAACTATTATAAAATGGACATTCTTCTTGAGAAATTGAAACCTGAATTTAAGTCAATGTATGGGATTAGCAGCTATACGCATCCTTATTTGCAGATCATTTCTAAAATTGTAGCAGTGAGTATCTTCATACCTTTCATTTTCCACATACACATAGGTGACTGCTATTGCCTGATGCTAGTTTGTTTTGTTCCTTCTGAAGCGAAAGAAGCCTGCTGTATATTATCAGAGCCGTATCAGACAGATTTCTCAACTTCTGACACAACTTATTGCACTCAAACCATATATTACGGTATATGTCGGATACTTGCTTCTCAGTGACCAAAACACATGTAACCTTACCATTTTCATTAGCAGTGCACTGATTCTTGTGATGATGACATTTTGGAGCCGCCTCCCGAAATATGTGAATCACAGTATGATCCCATGCAATGGAATCCAGTAACACTGATTGATGTGAGTATTGGTGTTCTCTAGTACTTCATTGTAGCTGAGACACATGTCAGTCTGAATATATGTATTCTTGCAGAGTTTCTTTGGTTCAATATTGTTTTTCAAGGAGCCCAAGTTCCATCCTTTGATACGTGAGGTTATCTTTAATATGTAATGTTTTACTATCTTCATATGTTTTGCTAGCTGCCTTTGTATTTTTCTATGCTATATTTTGATCATTCATTTGATAGAGTCACAAGGAACTCCTGACAACACTAGCTCATCAGTTAGCCTTAGCAGAAGGGAGTGCAAGTGTTAAGGTTTGTTTAATCCATTTTTTCAGTGGCCTGTTAGAACTTTGCAGTTTAAGCAACCGCATCTGGTTCCTCTTTTCAGCCACTTGAACCGAACATAGATGATTTCCCTGAGCATTTGCGGCCTTATGCATGGATGTATATCAAGAGAAAGAAGAAAGAATCTAGGGTATGCCTACTACCACTGATTTTAGCTCTCCCACTTTAGTTTTGAGCACCATAATATGGCTCTTTTGCTTCTTTTTTTTTAATATATAATATCAAAACTAAGTACACAATTAAAAAAAAAACTCAGGGGAAAGATCATAGTTCTTAGAAGGTGGTAAGGCGACGCCAAGTGAGCCACCCCCTTCTAATCACCTAGGTGCTTGTAAGGTGAGGCAAGATGATTCCATACACCAGTCTAGAAGCAACAACAAAAGCAACTGCAGGGTTGGATGGAAGAAAAAAAAAAAAAAAAAAAAAAGATAAGGGTAAAGAGGAGGGGAGTGGCCCAGCCCACCATGCAGCCCTATCTTTCCCTCCCCATAGTATGAGGGACGAAAGCGCATAGCATGTGCTGGTGTTGCCAATACCAGATGTACAAGGTAGGGGGCCCCAACCATGCAACATTGTCGAGGGACAAGCAAAGAAGTTCTCGACAAATCGACTGTGGTGGGCAAAAAGATAGGGTAGAAGGTGCTGATGCAGCCTGCTGTTGTGGTAGATAAAGTAGGTGGATAAGAGACGGCGATGAAGCTTGTGCTGGACGAAGAAGGCGGACACGCCTCTGAATGCGAGGTACATAAGCAGCAGCTGTAGTGCTTGATGTTAGTGATGGAGAACTCGAATATCTTGATGAAGACCTTGTGCAAACAGATGGCGCAACAACGATTGTGCAACACAGGTCTGAACAAGCATGACACAAATCTGAACAATCCTGAATGTGACATACACACTAGACGCCGAGCTTGGACAAAGCCTCATGACCAGGGTGACCAAGACGCCGATGCCACAATGGAGATGACACCCGGGCGACAAGAGAGTGCGCTGGTGGAAGACGAAGAGGGTATAGCGGCCCGGAGCTATTACACCTGACAATCTCGGTCCGAGATGGAAGAACCTTCACAGCAGGGTCAAACTAACTCAACAGAACAATTATTGTCGGTGGTAAACTGTCGAACAGAGATAAGATTCTTAATAATCTGTGGTGAGACAAGAACATTATTAAGATGTAAAGTGGGTCATAACTCTATGGAGCCAGTGGCATTGACATGTAGAGTGGAGCCATTACCAACGACAATAGATGAAGGAGTAGGGTACCGTGGGAAAAGAACATGTGAAAGAGAGGAGGACTGGGATGTCATGTGGGAAGTAGCACCTGAGTCGAAATACCATTCGTTGGGCCCTGGAGGGGGGCGTTCAGCGTCGTCGTGCTAAAGGCGGAGGGGAGCGCCGTTGGGTCCCAAGAAGGAAGGCCGGCGATGGGGTGGGGCAGCCCACATCGACGAGCTATCAGGAGCAGGGGGCGTGCCATGCTGCTGGTGAGCCAGGGGATGGGCGCCCCCTGGCCAGCACCATGCTGCTGGTGAGCCGTGGATGGGCGCCCCCCTGGCCACATCGTCCAGGGGTTGAAGAAGCTCGGCCGCCAGGGACTGCCCAGAGTGCTGCTGCTGCTGGTGAGGGGTAGCACTGCTGTCCAGAGGCGCCACCGCTGTTGCCTTTGTCGCCCCCGTTCCGCTTGTTCCGACGGTTGTTCCTACCTCTGTTGCCCTTGAAGGCGACGCCAGAGGAGGAGGTTGCGCCGAAGAGGACGAAGACGTGACCGGCGCTTGGGCAGGGGCCTCCTTGTGGTTCTCCATGGCGAGCTCAAGGATGAGGTCGTCGCGGGCTTCCAGGAAGGAGGGGAAGCGCCGAGCCCGACGAAGAAGAGCCCCAACGTGGTTGAAGCGCTCGTTCAGCACATATGGTGGTGAGGATGAGGCTGTGGTCGGTGATGGTCGGCGGCATTAGTCGGTAACAAAGAGCTCGACCTGGATGAAGTTGCGGAACCGCGTCTCGAGGTAGATGGAGCGGGCCTCACAATTGCCGAGGAACTGCGACTCGACGGCGAGCCACGCATGCCGGGCGGTGGAGCCCTGGGCTGAGATGATCTCGCTAAGGTCGTCGGTGAGCGTGGTGACGATCCACGACTTGACGACGCAATCCATCCGAGCCCAGTCGGGAGAGATGGGGTCAGGGGCATCCTCGCGAAAATCAAAAGAGGAAAATCATACAGAGGACAATAGCAGATTGCAACTCTTCATGTCACTGTTGCATGAACTATTCTTTTGAGCTCCCACATCTGTTTTAGTGAGCTGAGCTTTGTGTTCCCATACATATTTGAATGCATGATTCTGTACTTGATATAACTGTTTCATTTTTTTTTTTTTTAATTACCGCTAATTCTACTCAAAGCAAAACATTGCTCTTTCCATTTTTAATTACCTTTTGTTTTCTAACAGCTATATATTGAGTTATTGACCTCATTGTTTTATTGCTTTTCTCTGCATTCATCTATATGGTTATCACATTAATGTTTGAACAACTGTATTAAATTATTTATACTCTTGGTGTTTCAATTTGGTTTCCTTATAATTGCTTATATTATATTTTAAATTGGTATATTCAGTATGATTTGATTAAAGAGCAAGCATGCTTGCATGAAGAGTTCGACAATTATTTGGCTTCAGGCACATTGGATAACTGTATGGATGAGTTTAATCGTGCCAAGGTAGAATTATTGAATTCTATTATCAGAAAAGTTGACTGTTTCATTCCATACCTTGTGAATGTTTTCTGGAAACATTTTGTTAACTATTGGTGTCTATTATTTGCAGGATGATTTTGTGGATAAAATTGTCAGTGACTTGGATTGTCAGTTTGCAAAGCTACACCGTGATCTCATTAAAATGTCCTTTGAGGTTTTACTTAATTGAATAACTGTTTACAGTTTCTACATAAGAGATGTTTCACAAATGTTTTTACTGTTTTATCCCTTGTGTAGCGAAGGGCTGAAATTGTTGAATGGGAACATCTAGTATTCTCTTACTCTGCATGCTTAGAATCTCTCCTGGTAAATGATAAGGTATATCCTTGTGATACATTTTTACCTTGATTTTTTTGTATAACACCTGTTTATTTTCCATTCTATGTTCTGTCATTGTTTACCCTTTTTTACATAGATCTTAACTACAGCAGGAAGACACTTTATGTACTTCTTAATAGAATAGGATAAATTGTTAAACTTGAAATCTTAATGAGCATTCTTGCAGGATGAACTTTCACAGCATGCTCAACATTTTTTATGTTTTTTAACACAAGATTCTGTTTATTCTATTGTTTACAATAATTTGAGTTCTGAATAATCTATGTTTTAGTAGGAAACTAATAATTATCGCAGATTTAACTATATACGATAGGCATGATTGAATATTTGGCTTAAAATCACTTAGGCAACTACATCAGATATCCTATCCGCTCTCCCTATAATCAGCTATAAGAGATGTCCCAAAAATAACTTACAGATATAGGAGCGTGGCGCTGCACTTGGGTTTCAAAGCTCTCTTATATCCATTTTGACATGTGGTGCCCTCGTGTCAGAGTCAAATTAAGTCTTCTTCCTCTATCAATACTTATACAATGATGTTATATGGTGTTGAATCTTGGTCTACAAAAAGGAGACATGTCCATCAACTGAGTGTTGAGTGTAGCAGAGATGAGTATGCTGCGTTGGTTTTGTGGGCACACCAGAACAGATAGAGTCCGGAAAGAAGATATTTGGGATAGAGTTGGGGTGGCACCAATTGAGGAGAAATTGATTCAACATTTGTTGAGATGGTTTGGACATGTCCAACGGAGGCCTCTTGACTCTTGAGGCGCCGGTGCGTAGTGGGGTTCTGAAGCGGGTCGATAATGTAAAGAGAGGTCGACATCTGACTTGGGACGAGACGGTCAAGAGAGACCTTAAGGAGTAGAATATCTCCAAGGAATTAGCTATGGATAGGAGTGTTTGGAGACTAGGAATCAACATGCCCTTTTTCTGTTTACCGCTAATTCTACCTTCTGTCTTGTGCCCTGTTTTGTGTTATTTTTATCCTTGTTTCCTGTGGGTTTCATCTCTAGGCTACCCCAACTAACTTGGGACAAAATGCTATTTGTTATTTGTTTGCCTGTCCAGGCTTAGATGCAAGCAAGGTGTAGGAGTGGACAAGGCGGGGCAACGAGGGAAGGGGATAGGCTATGGCTGGCCTGTGGCATGGCGCGGTAGCAATGAGCAGTTGCAGCATGTCCACCTTGAACCCACCCTTGAAGGCATGGTTCTGGATGAAGGCCATGGCCAAGGTGTAGTCGGGCGCTAGGTGTGCCATGTCGATGTGGAGCTGCTCCTGGAATTGCCTTTGCATCCGACAAGGGCGATGCCACCCTGGAGAAGGCGAGTAGGGCGACAGAGAGGAACAAGGTGGTGATGCCGTCGCCATGGAAGCCAGGGCTTTCTCGTGACGACTTGCAGCATGCCCACCTTTAGCCCACCCTTGAAGGGCTGGTTCTGGATGAAGGCCCACGGCCGCAGCGTAGTCGGGCGCTAGGTGCCCCTTGTCGATGCGGAGGTACTCTTCGAACTGAGAGATCGCCTCCCCATCCGGTGAGGGCAATGCTGCCCTGGCGAAGGCAAGTAGGCTGACGGAGAGAACAAAGTGGTGATGCCGTCGCCATGGATGTCAGGGGTCGCGCCGGGTGTGGAGGGAGGTGGGGGATTGGTGGGTGACGATGGGCCTGCGGCACATGGCGCGGCCAGCACAACCTGAGGGCAGGTGGGAACCGCAGATAAGAGAGAAGATAACAAAGTTGGAGATCTCTCAAAAATTTAGGGAAATGGGATATGATAGATCTGATGGAGCTGTCACACTTTCTATATTACAAAATTTTGAGGATAGGAGAGCAAATAGGATATCCAGTGGAATTGCTCCTAGGCCTATGTCATACTTGCGATATATATGCTAAGCCTTACAATTATGGCTGATTCCTGGTTATACGCTCAACTGATTTTGTAATATATCCAAATTATGTCCAATTTATCTACTTTTGCTCAACTGGTTTTCATTTCAAAAAACAATAATAACAAAGGATCATATGTGATTATATCCAAATTTGAGTCTGCTAAAGTTTTCTGGAGTTGAAACCATTCTAGGATTTCTAATAAATAGTTCAAAATTGTTCTGGTAAATTTGAGGTGTTAAATTCTAGTACATCTATAGAGGTTTCATTTCCTTATAAAGGTTCTAACATCCTTGTTTCAGATGAAGGATGAACTTGGAAGCTTGATGAATTTGTTGGATGCAGAAGGCTTCTTTAGGGTTGATTCAGTAGACTGGGTACTTCTCTTACTGAAAAATTCATTGCTGTTCTTGCATATTGCAAATGATGATTATGTCTTTGTTTTATAGGATAATAAAGTGTTCTCAGAATCAATAGAAAAATTCCATGAAGTGGTTTTTGCTGGACAGCGTGTTGACAAATGTCTTGTGATCCGTGGAATAATTGTAATATGTTATTTTCTGTTTTATTAAAATGTACTGTAAGAAATGTGAAATCTATTTATCTTAATTCTTTTATAACTTAAACCAGGATTATCATGAGATTTTGCAAATGAAGGAGTTGACTCGATGGAAGCATTTAGAAGGGTGGGCCTCAGAAGTCATTGTATCTCTTTATTCTGAAGATTTCCTTTTGGCAAAATTCCTGAGACATTTAACAATCGATTTGACAGGTTGTTGAATACACAAATTGCTTGTGGAAGGAAAATGTTAAAAAGGTATGAAGAATCAGATATCTAAATGCTGTTGATTAGAATTGTTGTGCTTATTTACTTATTTCTTCAGTTTTGGGAGATTACACGACACTATGAACATCATTACTACGATATGCTTGCACGACCACTTCAAAAGGTTAGTCCTTAATCTTCATAAGTAGAACTACACTGAGGTTTTCTTTCTTGTATGACTAGAACTGCAACTATATTTGGTGTAATCATGCTTGAAAACAGTGGATATGTTCTTATGAGAGGTCTCTTTAATATTGTTTTGTTGTACCTGGAAAGATCATGTGAAGGATGGTATTTGTTGTACTGATGGGCTAAATTTTATGTTGTATGGCACTATGACTTAATGATGAACATTTCATATTAGGTTTGAGATGGCTCTTTATGTTAGCACCCTCTGATCCAAATTATTGTTTGTTTTGGCTTTTTTAGGTACATAGCTTTTGCTATGCACCTAGATATATGATGTGTCTAGATACATAATAAAAGTTGTGTATCTAGAAATGCCAAAACGGCCTATAAGTTGGACCGGAGGGAGTAACATTCAGAGTAAACAATGCAAGCATCTGGCTAGTGTTTTGGCATTTATCACGTGTCCAAATAATCAGTTAACCAATGATTGCAATTTTGAATTTAAAATTATACATAGAAAATCTAAATTGGAATGTGATGTTTAAAAATATATTAAACAATTTCAAACTTAAGAATCTTTTGGTTGCTATTGTGTCCTATGTTTTGAATACTAATTTCTCTCTTTTCTTTTGAAATATGAACAAATTGTTAGGGAGGTAGACATGTGAAATTAGGAACATAACTCTGAGAAACTTACTACAATTTATGAGAATGACACACTGAATTCCCATGTGAACTCGAAGCAACCATGTACGTGGTGTTCCTCTCGCCACCACCGCAAACTGCTGGTGTGACACCTGTGTCCTTGGACATGGGCTCCAGCACGTAGCACACGCTATTTCTCCATGCCACACTCACCCCCATGCCGCGTACCTGCAGCCCATGCCATTCAGTATGCACGTGCACCTCGTCAACTAGTTTCCTACGGCAGCAGCCACCACCGCTGCAGCCATTGGTTATGGCCATGGCACTTATGAAGGCACATGTGTCTTTGGTGTCGCCACACTCGAGCGCAGTGACGGCATGGGCGTGAGCCAGGCTTGACTAGCTTGACCTGCATATGCCTGGCCAGGGATGGCCAGGGCAAGCGCTGTGCGCAGCCAAGAGCCATGCATGCTGCACCTCTTGCTGTGCTGCCAAAGTAGTAGCGTGGCATGTTTTGTCGTTGCCAAGGGACACAACAGCTATGACGACACCATGACCAGAAAGCTGAGGTGGGGACATACAGTGGGAGATAAGCTCCTAGTGGCTGCTGCTCGTGTAACAACACTTTCTTTGCCGAGGCATTGCAATTCGATGGGAAGCAGCAAGATGAGGCCTCCAGGAGAATGCCAGTGGCCCCAGAGAGGCTGCCTTCTATGGCAGCAACACAAGTCCGGCCCATCCTCTCTTCTACTCATACTTCTCATGGCCCGCAAGCTGCTAATATGCATTGGGGCCCAAGGGGCCAGCAGCTAATAGAAATGGAGCAACTGGTGTTACTAACCGACTTATTTTTAATATCTAGTGTTGAGCTTCACTGAATTGACAGATTTTATCATCTGTATTTTCTTTCTATTAGCTTGTTTCATTCATAGCTCTTTTTCAGACCATCTTTTCGTTTGTGCAGGTGTTTTTGCATGGAGCACCAGAACCGAAGTATGACACAACCGTTTTGCTCAAATGGCAAACCACATGATCATTTCACCAGCAAGATTTGTTTTCATCCACTTTCTTGAGCCGTTTCTAGAAATGGCAGTATTCCTAAGCTAGTTTCCTCTTGAAACCATCATCTTTTGTGCTAGCTACTACTGGGAGTCTGCTAGGAATCTGATGACGTGTACATCACACCTGTTTAAGACTAAGTATATAGTAGCTAACCCTTTCGGCTGTAGGCTCTACTCTTGTAGGTGTAACCTGATTATCCGTATCCATACTATTACAAAATCTCATTTGGGTACGGTTTGCACATTTTATTGTATAATAGTTTTTTTTTCTCTCTAAATGTAAATGCTTGAACCGTCTGTGTTTGTTTCTTTTTTATGTCTACCCTAACTCTACCTTGTGTTTCTTGTGGGTTTCATCTTTAGCTTACCTCGACTAGCTTGGGACAAAAAGCAAAATAGAGGTTAACATCTTTGTGTAAACTTGGGGATAAATTCATATGGAAAGCCAGTATTTTCTTTGATAGAAGACGGGCCTGACAGAAGAAGAAAAAAATTTTGTGAAAAGTGCAAAGTTAATTATTAGTCATTTTTTGTGTTTGGTTTGTTGAGTCATCCATGCTTCATAAGGTGACGCATCGTGAGTTTATCATATGAATTTTAGTGAAACCAGACCATTTCTTATGAGTATACTATTTATTATTATATTATTATATATTATGGAAAGAGACGGTGATGGATCAACTCATTTTGTTCCACGAACCAAATACAAAAAGTGAGGAGTGAAAAGAAAATGGACCACAACATTCTGTAAACCAAACGCACCTGAAATTTACTAGTGAGTGCAGGTAATATTACAATAGTATATATTATAAGAACTATCCAGTAAGTAAGAAAAATAGATAATTTTGTACAAAACATTTTGGTCTTGAGATCATCGACATGTACATAATTCCTTAATTTAAAGATCATAATTGACGCATATGTCGTTCAATTTAAAGTAAAATAAAATCTATATTTAAGCCATCAAAAAGTATATTATTGTCTAGAAAGTATAATTAAATCTTCACATGCTAATCGTGAATCAAATGTTATATTATTATTATTATTATTATTATTATTATTATTATTATTATTATTATTATTATTATTATTATTATTATTATTATTATTATTTATTGTTATTGTTATTATTATTGTTATTGTTCTTATTATTGTTATATTATTATTATTTATTATTATTATTATTATTATTATTATTATTGTTATTGTTATTATTGTTATTATTATTATTATTATTATTATTATTATTATTATTATTATTATTATTATTATTATTGTTATTATTATTGTTATTATTATTATTATTATTATTGTTATTATTGTTGTTATTATTGTTGTTATTATTGTTGTTATTATTGTTGTTATTATTGTTGTTATTATTATTGTTATTATTATTGTTGTTATTATTGTTGTTATTATTATTATTATTTATTATTATTATTATTGTTATTATTATTGTTATTATTATTGTTATTATTGTTGTTATTATTATTGTTATTATTTATTGTTATTATTGTTATTATTATTATATTGTTATTATTTATTGTTGTTACTAGTTATTATTATTATTATTATTACTATTATTATTATTATTATTATTATTTTTTTTTTTTTTTTTTTTTTTTTTGTTATTATTATTATTGTTAAATTATTGAATGCTGTTAACTATGTTTTCACCTGGCACACATTGCATTGCTAGTCAGAACTTCGTGGAGGCGTGTGACACAAAGATCAAAACTTACCTTATGCTACTTATAGTTCCATTTGGTATTGGCCCAACTAACTCCTCTACGGTGCGTGAGAGAACTAAACCAGGGGAGCAAAATGATTGAGATTTCAGCATCTCTACAACATAAAAATAGTAAAAAGGGGAGGCAGTTTTTTCGTGTGGTAAAAATTTCAGGTCGCCTCTCCCCACTTCGTGCGATCCTTGAATTTTATGCTAAGGACTTCTCCAACAATGATTTGTTAATACTTGAATTGCAACTTGACAATTATATTGATGACATGCGATAAAATGCTAGCTTTCAAGGTCTAAACAACATTGTTGATCTTTTAGTTAAGCTTGTTGAAACAAAGAGGCACAAAGTGTATGATATGGTGTACTTGCTTCTCAAATTGATATTACTTTTACCGGTGGCCACTATGAGTGTTGAAAGGGTATTTTATGCATTGGTTATAGTGAAAACAAAGTCAAGCAATAAGATAAGGTGATATTGGTTTGGATGATTGTATCACATTTATTGAGTGGGATATTTTCTTCCAAGTTAATGAAGATGATATAATTGAGACATTCATTTCATTGAGAAAGTGGTGGATAAACAAAATATTGTAAGTCTCTCCTTTTGTTATATTTTTGAAGTATTTGTATTTCATTTGAACAATTTATATTAAGATATGATGTCGTTTTACCAAACAATAATATAGTTTTACTAAATTGTACATGGTTTACCGAATTGTATAATTAAGAAATTCCCTATGCTCAAAAAAGTTGGGTCCACCACTTGTGTAAGTATCATATGCAAGATGGAATTAAGCAAACAAAGATGTTCACAAGATTTGGAGGCAACAAGGAGGTTCAAGGATGAAAATATGGCACAAGACCAACATAAATACGCTTGGTACCCATCAAGGTCACTACTAAATAAAAGGTTAGCATGAGATTTGGCCTTGTTATGCACCAACATAATGTCGTGGTCGATAAACATCATAAGACTTGAAAGGACCGTAGATGGATTAAGCAAAAACCAAGGGGTAGAACCATAATGCCGCTCAGAGGTTGAGTTGATAAGGCCACAACATGAATTATAAGGAAAATATTTTGGGACAAGAACAGAGAGATTGCACTACATCGATTCATGATAAGCAATAAGGGGTCCAACAACATCCTTGGGTAAGGCCTTCACAAACAAGTGCATGGACAACTACAAGCACACGTAGGCGCTCAAGAGCACTTAGGTTGGGTAGCGGTTCAAACAGGGTCTACAAGATGCTTGAATCCTAGTTTTTACCACAACAATCAAGGGCTAGCAAACATGTGCATATTTTCAAGCTCCTAAGCAGAGAATCTACCGAGAGAAAACCATGCAATAACCTGTGTGTTGTTCCACGATAAGTTTCTTCAGTGTTCATATGCTTACCGAGGACCAAAAGAGGTGCACATACAACACAATTTTTTAAGCAAGCAATTGAGACATCCAAACAACTAGTTCATAGATACTACTATTAAGAACCAAGCACACACATTTCAAACTATCACATATAGCAACATAACCACATACAAAAACATGATGGCAAGGTGCATATTTTTATTTCAGATATTTTTATTTTAAACCACCACATGAAAGCAACTTGTTAGATAATTTATTCATTATCAGTAAGGGATATAAAATAGGCTGCTAACAACATGTTTAACTCACGTTTGATTTTGCAAGCATAAGCATTTAAATTCCATAAGGCAAACAAGCTAGCAGAAGACTCGAAGCTAGCTAGGCTAGAAACAATTATAAGGCAAGTTGCATACAAGAGCATACTTCGGGCATAGCACAAAAACACTTTGTATACATAAGCATGTTAGTAAAGCTAATGCTTAGCCCTAAATAAACTGTTCACTTGCATTTATGAAATTACTTATCTAGCAAGGTGTAGGGTCGAGATGGTGAAGTAGATGGAGGGGAGGGATGAATAGTCCTTTCTAAAATTAATCACACTGCCTAAAAAACAAATGTGGCATTAAACTTATCAACTTTGCTAAGACTACACCTCTTTATCAATAACTCTAAAGCACCTCTAAAATATCCTAATCAAAGCAACCAAGGTCCCGGTCTAGCTAGAGCTAACCTAACCAATTCTAATCGTAAGGTCACACAAACTGTTGACACAAAAAATATGTCCTCATGCCTCACACACCAAGAGGCTTTGGAATCACGAAGAAGGGCTATGTATTCGCTTTCGCCTCAAGAAAGGATGATCAATTGGTTGTGTGTCAGTCAATTTGACCAGCAAATAATTCTGATCATGTGCGCCCTGTTGGGCCCTGATGACTCTCGACTAGAGAGTCGATATCCGATATGGGCTAATTTCAGGAATAAAGTTTATTACTACTATATTTAACCTCTAAACTTTAGACCTATGAGATGAGATGTTTTGAATCTACGGGCGGTGATAACGTCCGGAACCTATAGGGTGCGTCCGGACGCCCAATACAACCCAATAAAATTGACCGGCCCATCTAATCCCGGTCCAAAGGCTAAACATCAAACAGGCCCATGCCAATTCCGACGACACGAGGCGCCGTGGCATCGACTTCCAGTTTCGAAGAGAGGCAAAAAGGGAAGGGAGGGAAGGGCCCGTGCGGGACGGGACGCAACGCAACGCAAGAATCCGCCGCCGCCGCCGCCACCGCTGACGCCGCCGCCCGCCACCACTCGCCACTCGCCTGACACCAACCTCACCCAGCCGGGCCAATGTGGTGGGTTGTTTCTCCAGCGTCATCGGCCTGAGTGGAGAGGCAGGGCGCGGACCGGGAAGCGGCGGCGCGGCGGCCGGGTGGAGCCATCTCCCTCTGTTCTCGATCAGAGAGGGTTGGTGAGGGGAAACGGGGAAGGGAGGCCGTCGTTGCGACGGTGATCATCGGACTGAGGAGACTGGCAGACCGAGGAGGAGAAGGCCGGGGTTTGGTTGACAGTCTTGCCCCGACCGGTTGGCTTTGGGTGAGTTTGCTGTTTCTCCTTTTCCTACTCGACAATCTTGTCGATTTTCTGTTAAAGAAAGTGTTTTGTTTTCCATCCACAAGCCACATGTCTCGATTTTTTTTTTTTTTTTTTTTTTTTTTTTAGCAGACACTCTGAATGTTTACTACAGAATCCTTGCTGTCGTCTGGGTAGGGTGAGGACCTTGAAGGCTCTTGATACATTCACAATCGGTGGTGATAGGGTTGCTCTGGTTGATCGCCTCCCCAAGCACTCTGCTTTTGGTTGATCGTCTCCACAAGTCGTTAGGGCTTCTCCAATAGGAAAGGTAAGGCGATGCATCATCTGTCGTTTGGTTGATCTGTTTACTAAGCGTCAATCTTTTTCTCTTTGGTGGACAATTCCTAGTCTCCATGTCTTCCTTTCTGGCTAGAATGCTAATACTCATAAAGAAGCCTAAAAAGCAAGAAAATGTTAGGGACTAAGGATTATTTTATACTGTGGTAATCAGAGGAAAATGACAATAAACATGGATTGTTCCTAATTTCCTATAGAATGTAAAACCTTATTAGTCGTTGCACTGTAGAGCGGCACCTCAGCACGGCAAACGCCTCCTATTCCTGTCACACCCAGAGAGGGGGAAGAGAACCCAACTGCATTCAAACCTCTCTCAAATCCAATATTACGAGCTGCTAGTCAAATATCTATGAAAAAAAAATTGTTCTGTCCTGCATCGCAGAATGCTTTGCTGTTATCATCTACAATTCCTACACTGCAACAAGTCATTTTATTTCTTTGGGATATCAGTAGCACACAGCAGCACAGAGAAGTGCGTAAACGTACATTTTCAATCCACAAATCCAATAACCCACAGATCGAGCTCGTTAAGAGACAGTAAATTTAACAGCAGCAGCTGTTCCTGCGCTAGATAAATACTTTCTACCATTTTATTCTTTTACGGTTTTACCTCACTACTGCATATCTAGTCCTAAAGGTGTGATCATCTGTCAACAGACAAGATTAAAAATCCATCTTAAGCTGTCCTTATGGTATAATTTGTTACCTTTACTCAATAACACTATAACAGATTTCTATCTACTTGTTCTAAGAATAAAGTTCTAGTTTCTCACCTGGAAGGCACATATCCATCCCCCGATGAGATTTGTATTGGACTTTGTACAAATCTGGAGACTCAAGCCTCGTTCAGAATCCGTCAGGATAAGAAAACAAAGTTACACATAAACGATAGATATCTCTATGTGAAAAAAATTAGAAGCAGAACTTGCTGGGCACTTATTTCTTTTTGCTGTTTCATGCATGCTTTGGTGACATAATATCAGTAATGTATAAACTTTGGTTTTGCTGTTATGACCATATTTCCCAGCTGCCTACTAAAGTAAAAAAAAAAAAAAAAAAAAAAAGAGAAATAAGTTTATTGTTGGTTTAATTTTTTTAGCTAGCTGAGTTCCTTTGGACCTACGAATAATGTCTAGTTTGTTGTGTTTTGTCATTGTGCTACAGGAGGACACTATCTAAAACCATCGTGGTCTCCATTGATGGTCTCAATATTGTGATTCTGGACTCTGATGTCAGGTATTAGCGACGCCTTGTGCCTCAATGTTACGTGTCCCTTCAAACATGCCCTTCCCATTGAGGCTCTGCTATGAAACACCGCCTCAACCTAAATGTGTTTGATTAGAAAAAAAATATGAGTAGCAAAGTGAGCAATTAGCTGTGGGTATATTTCCTTCTCTCTTTCCCCTCTTTCAATGCCTTCCAGTTATCAGTAGGATGGATTGTTGGTGCCAGCCATCGTCCTATTTTGTCTCTCTTCTCTTGCTATTTCTCAAACGCAGGTGTTTTGGAATTGAATAGCATCATACAGATTGTACAAGGATTGTTGCATGTCAGCATCGGATGGAGTGGGTGCGAGCCTGGACAAAAATATGTGTTCCATAATGTTCAGTAGGTTACCAACTAATGGCTGAAGGCCACGTTAGGTAAAAAATATCAAATTTTCAAAAAATAATTGAAGGATGCAGTAGCATATCTTCAGATACTCTTACCTGTCCCAAAGTGATCATTGGTAATCAATTGTAGGTACATTCCTGCTTGTAGCTATCTCTTTCCTACCTATTTGGTTGGACGCACAATATATCTATATGCATATTGCTTTAGGGGTGTTCAGTATTTGAGACTCATGCATTTTTCTAAAAATGACTATAGTGGCCCCTTTTTATTTGGTTGAACTTTTCTCCATTGATTGAACTAATCATTTCTATTGTATTTCTTATGTGAATCAGAGAAATAGCACTTAGTGATGCTCTAAGGTATCAAATTCAAGTATAAAGGAAGCTACAAGAACAAATTAAGGTAAGACAAATTTATCACAGAAAAAATGAGTGCCAATTTCTGAATCGTCTTCATGAATGCATACTTGTCATTAAGAACACAGATCTGAGTAAAGGACATGATAATCTTTGAAGGGAAGAGAAGTTAGCCATAACACACATGTAATTAGATCAGACGGAATAGAGAAGGGGTTGACACACCTGGTGGCAGCAGCGAGCGAGGGTGTAGCAGTTGAAGAATTTGCTGCTGCTCGACATGCTGCTGCGGCAGTGGGACGGGCTGCGCGTAGGGTTCCCGTGCAGGCCCAAGGTCCACACCTCGAGGTTGATCTAGCGGCGACCTGTGACGTTCCGGCAGTAGCGCCTCAAGGATGGGGAGGCCGGCGTGCTTTATCAGCGCCGTGCGATGGCCGGGGCGGGCGGCGGCCTTCACCGCCTGGGAGGGGAGCAGTCAGTGGGAGCAGGCGAGTAGCTACCTGTTGGGGAGGTGGTTCCCTCAAACGTCAGACCGGAGGAGGACGGGAACACATGCATGAGCGAGATGTGCGCGTGGGATGGGAGCGGTTTTTTTGAGGATGGGAAGGGAGCATTTTTTTTCTACGAGGAGGACGGGAGGGTCGGAGCACGGTGTTTACCGCGGTGAGGGTGAGGAGCGGTGCGAGGACGATGTCGTTTTGCTTTTAGGTGTAAGAATAGCTTTGTATACTCTCTACCTCCTGCTATATGCGCCCTTGTCTAGGCTGCTGAGGACCCATCCTGGCCCATGTATTTTGCCTATTTATTTTTCCCATTTATATGTAATCCCACTCTGTAACCTAGTCATTAATTAATACAAACCGGTTGGCATCTTGCCTTCAATTTGGTCTTGGCCTAGGCGAGTAGCCCCCTATTTTGTAGTGTGAAGATATTCAATTAAATAGGTCGCGCCGTGCTAGGACGAGAACTCTTTTTATGGGTTTGCATTTCAGTGTCCACACTCCACTGATGGCTAAGGAGTAAGGGCTGGGCTTGAGTCAAGTTTGAGAGATGATGATTGTGCCTTACATACCACTAGAGACTCATGCAATTCTCAACAAGCACAATATTATCATCTTTTATTTCTTTTTTTTTCAGATAAGTCATACTATTGTTACCAAAATGAATTTACAAGAACAAGTATATATCTGTTTTGACTCATTTGTTGTTTATTTTGTAGCTTTTCATGGAATAGCGACATGGCCTTATCTCAAGCTCAGCATAGTGGGTTATCCACTGATCCACTCAATATTGAGGTAGTATTAAATGGAATTCTTTGTTTCTATCCAGCTATGTACTAGTCTCGTATTAATCGTGATCAAAAAAATGTTTTTTAGGTTTCTGGATCAAGGTCAATATGTATTTCAGACTCTACACTCTTGGAGATGAGGGGGTCATCGTTGAAGTACTACAGAGCAATTGTCAGCAGTGGGAGTCAAATTGATAGAATAGAAGCATGTGTTTCTATAGCTTTCAAGTACAAGGAGATAAAGACTGCTTCAGAAAAGCATGCTGTGTTAGCTGCTTTTGATCATCGGTGTATTCTTGAACCACTCGGACATGGTATTGGAGTTGTGGGGAGTAAGATTCACTCTTTTTTGGCTCTGAGACCATTTGAGAAAACATTTCAAGCATACGTTGTAAGAAGTGGCCCTGCGATTGATCAAAATGGCAGATTCAAGCTGAATTTCATCAAACTAGTCAGGTACCATTTTTCTCTATTCGTTACCTTTTATGAATACTTTAAGCAATATTTTATTGTTAGTGGAGGAAAATATGATTGTTCAGATCAGTCACACCGATTCTGTAGTAGAGATGAATAACGATTGTTGTATTTGAATACTTAATATTGAGTTAGAAGTGACAGCAGTATGCGGTTTGCTATCGAGTTGTCAACAACCAACAGCATGTTGGTTATTTTTTTTCTCGAACACGCAGGAGGGCTGCGTATCAATATATTAAGAAGGAGAAGAAAGGGTGAAATACCCAAACAAATACAAAAGAGGGGATTAAGGGTCCCCCCAACCACACAAACGCACACACTAAATCACATGATATCCAAAGGATACTACCCAGGACCAGGAAGACTTAATAGCCTAACTAGGGGGCTGTAGGGCGAGGAGATGAGGAATTCCTCTAGCCCCAGCCAACTCCCATAGAAACATGTCATCCCTAATGGAGGAGAGAAGCCCATTCAGATCGGGTCGGCGTCCATCAAAAACACAACGGTTTCTATGGTTCCAGAGGTTCCAAGCCACCAAGATAATAACAGAATTCAGGCCCTTCTTTGCATGATCAGACACCCTTGTGGCCACCCGATCCCACCAGTCATCAAAAGAATGGTCCTCCAACTGTGGGGCTAAACTTTGCAAGCCAAGTTGTTGAAGGACATTGAACCAGATTTGGCCCGCGAAAACACAAGAAACCAGCAGGTGGTTAATCGTCTCCTCCTCTTGGTCACACAGGCGACAATGCTCAGGATGTGGCAGGCCCTTCTTCGCAAGACTGTCAGCCGTCCAGCACTTATTGTGTGCAACCAGCCACATGAAGAATTGGCACTTACCAGGTGCCCAGCTTTTCCATGTTCTCTCCCAAGGCTTGAACTGGGTGGCGCCAATAAACATTGCCTCATATGCTGACTTGGCTGAGTATTTTCCATTAGATGCAAATTGCCAAATGTGAGAGACATCCACCTCAGGCTGTAGCACCACCTTGTTCAGAAACTCCCACAGATTGAAGAATTCAGTCAAGAAAGCCACTGTATGAGCACCTCTAATATCAGCCACACATCTCCTATTAGTAAGCGCCTCATACACTGTCCTTTTCTTTGCCTGACAAGAAATTGAGCCAAAAAGATGCGGCGCCAGCCTATCCAGGCTCTGCCCATGCAACCATCTATCAGTCCAAAAGAGTGTATTCCTTCCATTGCCGACTTAGACAATGGCTGCAGAGAAGAAGACTTTGACCGAATGATGGACCTGGATGGGGAAGAAGGTCCACGGCTTTTCTGGTTCAGTTTTCTGTAACCATAACCATCTCATTCTGAGGGCCCACCCTAATTGTTGCAGCTGTGATATACCCAGCCCGCCCAACTCCCGAGGCCGAGTAACCTTGGGCCAAGCTACCAAACAATGTCCACCTTTCACATCTCTTCTTCCTTTCCAGAGAAAACCTCTTCTGAACTTGTCAATAGCTTTGATGGCCCATGGTGGAAGGTCCATGGCCATAGATAGGTAGACCAGCATGGATGTGAGGACAAACTGGACTAGCACTTTCCTACCTGCCCTTGTTAGCAAATCAGCCTTCCATCCAGGTAGTTGGTCAGCAACCTTGTCTATTATTGGTTGGATCTGGGATTTAGTTAGCTTCTTGAGAGATAGAGGTACTCCGAGATATTTACAGGGGAAGTCAATCAATTGGCAGGGAAGGTGGGCTTGTATTACTTGTCTGTCTTCCTCTTGACACTGGATGGGCACCACACTACTCTTCTCCATGTTGGTTTTTAGCCCACTATCTCTTCCGAACAATTGTAGCATGTTCGATACAATGTCGATGTCACCAGCAGAAAAATAACCACATCATCCGCATAGATAGAGATCCGATGTTGCACCCTTCTAGCCAGCGGCTGCAATAGTTCCTCTTCTACAGCCTTTTTTTATCATGAAGCCCAAAACATCCATGACTAAAATAAATAACATTGGTGATAGTGGGTCACCTTGCCTCAAGCCCCTCATGTACTTGATTCTTTCCCCAAGGGAGCCATTAAGCATCGCCTGTGTGGAAGAAGAAGCGAGGAGACCACTAATAATATCACACCAAATCTGTCCAAAACCCAAATTCCTGAGAACTTCCAGCAAGAATGTGGCTTGCTTTTGCTGATGGAGGTAACGAGTTGTTTGTTGTACCATCATTAAGTTTGTCCTGAATAAAGCGACCCTTGATAAATGCACTTTGAATCGGAGAGACCAATTCATTAAGTCTCCTAGCCAAACGATTGGCTAAAATTTTGGTGATAAGTTTGGCAAAGGAATGAACCAAGCTGATAGGCCTGAAATCTTTAATATGCATGGCCTCAGCTTTTTTCGGGAGAAGAATGATATAAGCTGAGTTCAGCCGTTGAAATTACCAAATTTTCTACATCCAATTGCCGAAACTGCTGCCATCACCTCCTCTTTGATAACAAGCCAACACACCTTGTAGAATTTCCCAGTTAATCCATCTGTCCCTGGGGCTTTGTTGGGAGGAAGCGAACAGATTGTCTGCCAAACCTCCTCCTCAGATAAAGGAGCATCCAACTCGGACAGATCATGTTGTGGGATGGCCAAGGCCTCCAGGTTGATGGTTTCCTCCCGATCAGGAGCCTCCCCAAGAAGGCTATTATAGAAATCAAAGATATCCTCCTCCTTGTCCTCGTGGCTAGTGAGTACCTGTCCGTCGTCTGAGGTGAGCTTGCATATGAAATTCTTTCGCTTGTGTCGAGCAAAGGAATGAATAAGGAGGTGTTGGCATCCCCCTCGTTTAGCCAGGAGATGCGGGGAGTGGCTGCGTGCAATTGTGCGCTGCAGGGAGGACAAGGCAAGTACATGTCTTTTGACTTGATTCCGCAGCCATACTTCCTGATTAGACAAACTTCGATTATCCTGGGCAATTTCCAACTGATGAAGGATCTCTCTGGCAAGACCAAGCTGTGAATTCACATGGCCCACCCTCCTGTGACTCTCTGAAGAGCCCTGGCGTCACTCTGAATTTTCTGGCCAGGGTGTTGAAAGGGCATGATGATGCCGGAGTCGAGGTCCAGGCTTGTCTCACTGCCTCTATAAAGCCATCCAATTTAGTCCAGAAGGCTTCAAAATGGAATCTGGCCTTTCCTGGTTTGATCGCATTCAAACTGAGGAGCAGAGGACAGTGATCAGAGCCATCTGTAGAGGCACTTTGCAACAGATTATTAGGAAAAAAAATTGATCCCAATCTGTGGAACACAAGGCTCTGTCCAGTCTAACCAAAGTGGGTCAATCCTGTTGGTTCGACCAAGTGAACTTACGTCCATGAATGGGCAAATCCAGCAGCCCGATATCGTTGATTAGGCGACGAAACCTGCCCATCATAGCTCTGTTCAGGTTGTCATTGTTTTTGTCTTCCGTCCTGAGGATAAGGTTATAGTCCCCCATAACAAGCCAAGGCCCATGACAAGCAGCTCGAACATCCCTCAGTTCTTGAAGGAACACTAGCTTGTTATCATCTCCCTGAGGCCTGTACACCCCAGTAAACCACCAGGCTTGACCATTAGTAGGACAGAACTGGACTGAGATGCAATGGCTATCTGTCCAAACCGCTACTGCAGGGGCAAGATTGTGCCTCCAAGCAATGAGAATTCCTCCACTCGCACCATTTGACGGCAACTCAACCGAGTAGGAAAAATCGGAACCTAACATAGCCAGAATCACACCACGAGGAATCCCAGCCATCTTAGTTTCCTGGAAACAGACTATATCCACCCTTGATGAGGCAACCAGAGTACGCACTGAATCCTGTCGTGCCTTAGAATTGAGCCCCCGCACATTCCAACTCATTATATTAGACGGATTCATTGATAATGAGGAAAAAAATTGAACGACCCAAGAAACACGACCAGTCACAGAACTAAGTAAACAGCTCGTGCTCCAGCACATCCTCATCTGGAATCCTCCAACCAAACAGAGCAGCAAGAGCTTGTGCCTGAATGTTGGTCAACGAAGAGGATTGAGTAAACAGCTTACTATAATGATCTAGAGCCTCCTGGCTAATGCTGTCAGATTCTTCAATGATGTCCAAAGCATGCATCACTCTCTTCTTGTTGCGGGTTGTGGTCGCGTCTCCCACCTTCTCGGGCTCAACTCCAGCGATGCGGCGACTTCGTCGAGGAGGAGCCCCTGGGGTGCGGCGGCGCTGGCGAAGTTCTGCTGGCACGCTGGGGTGGGAAGGATCTTGGATGTCTTCTTCGAGATCTTTGCCATGAAGTCAGAGTGCTTGCTGGGAGTCGCCGGGGCAGCGTGCTCGCTGGGAGGGACCCTGGCAGCGTGCTCGGCGTCTTCCTCAGTAGCCACCACCCTTCGTCGCCTCGAGTAAAATCTGTCGAGGCTCGGGGCCATAGGCGAGGCGGCGGTATGGAGGCTTCCGCCCCTGGTCACCACACCAGTGGGGAAGGGTGCTCATCCATGTGTTGAGGATTGGGCCACATCGGTTCCAACATAGGAGTCCAAATGCTGCCTTCAGAATCTTCCTTGGGAGAAGGTGGAGGCCCATTGCTGGCCTGTATCTGGGCCACAGCAACCGTGGCCTCAACACCATCTTCTGAAACCTGGCCTGCCATGTCAACTCAATAGCTAATTTTTGCATAGTTCTAAAGTACTGTATACTTTATTTTGTATGCCCTACTTTTTAATCTACTTATTATTTATATTTCATTGTAGTGATATCATCCATGGTCTGGAGGAGCTTCACTTACGGGCTATTGTTGTCCCAACCTTAAAGGCGATGATATTGCAGTTATTGAACAAGCTGATTTAGTTACTGCAAAACTGTGGCGTTTCAGGAAATCTGTTCCAGGTAAAACTAATTTTTATGGCTGACACAAGTTCAATTATGATTCCATTCTGATACAACTTGTGAAATATGAAGCAATTTTATTCAATGCATCATTTTTTTTTTTTTTCACGATCGTGTCCAGGCATGTTTTTCATTAAGTAGAAGTAGAGTTTAACGATATGCAGAGCTACCTTGAATGGTAATTGGTGATTAACTTTGTAACAATATACGCTGACTAGTTAAACTTTGTAACAATATGCACCAACTAGTTTAACGATATCCAAGAAAAAAACTAGTCGGCGTCTCTTCTTTGATATGTTCTCAAGTGCTTTTGACACCCTATTAATTTTATTATTACCAATGAACCAGGAAATGATCAAGATGGAGTTTGGCTTAAATTGGGGTACATGATTTTGGTGGCAGGAGATTATAGTAATGAAGTTTCAGATCTGTATGATCAGATAATAAGTGGGAAGCTAAAAGGGTAGGCAAATATTGTTTCTCTTTTTACTATTGAAGGGTAAATATGTAGTTTGTACTGTCTACTTTTGTTACACTAGATATTATAAGTTAATTGGATGCTACTTTATGCTCCACTGATAGAACACATTGATAGACATATGTGTGCATGTGCATGTGGGTCTGCGTGTTTAGAGAAGTTCCTTGACGGGTTGTGCTTAGCCTTAGAGTAACTATAGGAGTGCTTGACTAGTTGTGGTTGGCTTAGAGTTTTTAAAGAGCTTGAGTGGCACTGTGTCTACAAGCCTCAAGATCTCCTCACCTCTATATGTTATACATCTTCTCTCACTTTACAATAGTCAATACACTTTTAAACAAATCTTACAACTTTCATACATGAACATGTCTAATCATGATACAACATATATAGAAGTAAAGTGTGGTGCTCAAACAAATAGAAGTACTTGTTGAAGTTTGGTAAAAAAGATAACTTCTGTATGCATTTGTCCTTTTGAAAGTAATTTATTTTTGTTAATTTTGTAGGAAATCCATTCTGAGTCACAGTTGTCTGCTTCCCACAAGGAAAAAAAGTTAACAATGTTTTGGCCTTTCACTTCCACTTATCAAATATGCCCAGCAAAACCAAACAAATCAAAGTGACATATTGAAAATATCTGAGCTGTGTGGAGCTAATCTACAAAATGATTTGGATAGAACTTTGCCTTGGACAATGCCTGCTTATGTGACTGCTCTCTCTTCAACACACCCTCCACAAACATTGAGAGGGTTTACAAAGCAACTTAGGGATGTTTTTGAACATGAAGATGAATACATTCGTAAAGAGGTATGATTGGAACAACTACATATAATAGGGTGTAAATATCGTTTTTCAAATGCTTACAAACTTGTCCGGTACTTTGTAGATTCGGAACTTCACTCCGACCGAAGAAAGAGATGGGAAAAAGCCTAAGGGCCTTGAGCGACACCTTCAAGATTCCTGTTTAGAGTTATTTTGTGCTATCCAAATGCTAGTGGCAGAACTGAATTTGCAATATTGACAACCGGTACGGTATTTCCATCTTTGTCCCATATTTCTTTTTTTTTGGACATATATTAGAAAGGATACATTACCTTTTGTTTGCTCTGGATTCAAGGCGATAGGAATTTAAATGAATATGCAAACAACCAGAATTTAGATGGAGAGATTCGATAGGGAGTGCACTACACCACGACACTAATAATCGTCACATGTGTGTTGTTGTAGATATATTAATACCGTTGAACTATCCGTCAGTATAGCTAGCCCACGGATCAAGTGTCCATAGATATACCTTTCACGTTGGACTATCGGTCGGGATAGGTCACTAGGGAGGACAAACCTTTAGTCGGTATAGGCTCTGATGCACTCTAAAAAAGAAAAAGGCCCGGGGTAAACTAAACCAACCGCAAGGTGTTTTCATCCGGGACTGGACCTTGCGACGACGTGCTCCACCTTCACGCCATTCACACCCACAATTGTAGGGACTAGCAAGCCTTGCCAACCACGCTTTCCCTCCCATACGTTGCTGTCTGCTGAATCATCCCCCAGGGCTGTTGTTCATCCATGTAAGGTCATAGCCTCATCTCCTCCCCAAAGTATTTTGGTGGTGCATACCAATCATTCCTCTTTGTGCTCATGCTGTGGCTATGCGTGCTTTTTTACAACCTTATTTTGGTGGATTACTTAGTATTTGAGTTCAGATCTAGTTCAAATGGCAGCTTGTTATTATGATACGTTTAGCTCAAGTAATTGAAGTTGAGTTATAGATCCATACAATGTGGAGGTGAGTTCTAACACACATGGCTGAAGATGCCTACTTTAAACAAGTGTGGATGCATTTTCAGAGTGTAGACGCTTGCACACGCCAAAAGGCTCTTGGATTTTTCAAAGTGACATTATAGAGTGATGTTAGCTGTTCTGAGTGCAATTTACATTTAACTTGTCAACTTATTATTGGCTCGTTGAATGGCATTTTACTGTGATATCGAGTTCAAGGTTTGATTACTGATTTTTTTTCTCTCCTCTCTTGCAGTTTGTTTACCAAGGAGCACCAAGAGTTGACTTCCATTTTCATCAAAGTTTACTGCTAGTCAGTTTCTGTACGGTCTGCATTTCATTACTAACATTCAGTTCTTATAATGTCTGCATTTCGTAACTGTCATTTTTTTGGAAGTGGAGAACTGACAAGTATGCATAGAAATTTCTAATGTTCTAGTACTAAGTAAATTTTCCTAATGTTCATTTACTGCTGTAAATGAACAAGATCTAGAAAAACCAGCCGAGTCCATGGTAAAGAAAACCATAATTTTGTTTTCTGACATGATAAATAAATTTTCCTACTGTTCATTTACTGTTGGTGTAGCCATGTACAGTACCTATTATCCATGGGAGTTGGTTTGCTGTCACCAAGATCTGGACGACCATAACAAAATCGCAAACTTACTTTTTTTGTCCTAATCTATATATTACTGTACTATTTTGTTTTCCAGTTTTAGGTATCAACTTACTTGCACCACTTTAATTCACTACTTTGTTTTAATCTACAAATCCGCAAAAATGCACTACTTTACTGCGTTTCTGAGCTTTTCATTACCTTTTTTTGATAGAGTATTGCATAGCATCTGTGAGTTGGTGTTGAATTGTACAGAATTGTGATAGGTTGGTATTTGCGTAGGAACTTTTCTTCAGATTCTCAAAGGCTCAATTCCTGAAGAGACCGGTAAATTGACTGAGCTAAATAAAATGTATGGTTCACTATCTGCTTTCATGTGAATTCATTCTTTTCATTTGCTACTAGGTGTTGGCTAATTTTTTACTTCTGTTGGTGTAGTTATATGTGGTACAATAACTTAACTAGTATTCAGTCATCTTTTTCTGCCCTGAGACACAGAAGTAAAAAAAAAGTAGTCTCACATAACTAGTCATTTTGTACTTATGATGCTCAATCTGATCAGCCTTACATTAGGCTAGTTCATATATGAATGATTCAATGTCCATGTTTCATGCTCCTATTAATCGATGTTCCACGTTTGTATGGATAATGTTTGTTGCAATGAATGTCTGTGGGACTGTGCACTGATAATAAATAATTTTGGGGTCATTATGTATTGATTAGCAACATATATATAGTCTCTTTGTAAAAGATTTGCGTTGGACTGTTAGTTGCTAAAAAAACTTATAGCCTCAAACCATTTGTTGCTATTTGTTGTCATAAAGCAACAGACCATCGGTCGCTATAGATATGTCAGCCGGCATGGCTATACCGATGCCACTGTCAGTGCCTTCTAGTAAGCGTCGGCATAGATCTATACCAAACGATGGAACTTCGCTATATCGACCTATAGCAACCGACGGTACGTTGCTATTCTAGGGCACTGGTGTAGTGGTGGTGGATACCATAGAAGCTGTTGGTGGGTATTATATATGGTGAAATTAGTGCTCCAGCTCAAAGCTTGTTTGCATGGGTTTTTTTTTTTTATTGTGGGTACTATAATACATGATGAAGCAGGATATTTGGCATTGGGAAATAATGAATTCTAATAATGCGTTCAATGTACTTACAATTGTACATTCCCATGATTGTTACTAATGATCCACAACATATATTGTTGTTTTGTGACTTTACAGATAACAGAGGACTAGAAGTACCTTGAAAGAGTTTTTGGGTCTAATATCAACAATGTCAACTTACTAGCTGTTCATGCATGTATTCTTTCTCTTTCATAAAGGCTTATCCACTGTTCAATTTTAGATTAGATAACTTTCGAGCTTAAAAGAAGTATGAGCATTTTTTTGACATACAGATCGATCTGTTGGTGAGAAACCTTTGATACAAGATCATCAATTTTGGGAGCTTAGAAGACGCATAGACGCAGGTGGTTTCTATACTCCCTGTTTGTGGTAACAGAAGCACGCAATGATGTGAGCTACGATCCAATGTGCTGCGTATTTTGTATTTCACGTTTTGATTTTTTTTTTTCATGGTTAGCTTGATGCCGTCTCTCTTTATTTTTAATAATAATTTCTTGCATTCTGAGATCATGGTGTCCCCGCCATGAAGGGGAAGGAAGGATGGTTCGTGAAGCTCCCAACTGCGTGGCGTGATCCCCACCACGTTTTGAATGTTTGAATCGATAGTCCATCCCATTTTTACATGTACAACAAAAGTTAATTAAACAAAAAAAAAAAATAAATAGTAACAACTGAACAATTATCACGTGGACAAGCGCATCATATAGGACATACAATTTCAGAAATGCTTTGATCCGAGCATTAGACCCTTTTCCAGAGTACCGGATACGGCGGATAGACATGGAGCCAACCTTAATTCCGGTCTACTTCCATCAAACTGACACCACTCGGTTGATCATTCTTATCCACACTCAGTTGATCATGATCTATCTTTTTGGCATCCTGGAATGGTTCCAATTCTTGAATGAAACATAAGAATCGCTGTCAAACCAAAATATGTGAGAAAGGATTCTTGTTTTTACACCACAAAGATGCATGAATCGGCTCCGTTCTTGTTTCGCATGAGAAACAGGTCGATGCTTCCTTATTGGCCAGTTCTACCCCTGACCACCTCCGCTTTCTCATGTTCCACAGGTGGTGGCATTCAATGAGCTCCAATCCGAAGCCATGGAGGCACATCCACGACCGGAAGGAGGCAGCCTTCTATGAATTGAGCCCCATCCGCGGCCATGGCAGCATGTCCTCTGCTCCACCCTATTTGGATCCCGCTCCTCCTACAACCCTGAGCTCCATTCTGATGCTGGCTTGGGCACATACACACACAGAGGGATCAACTACGTCTGACGTTCAAACGCTAAGCTATGGCTGTAACAAAATTGCTAGATGCACCTTGTAAGACTACACATATGAGCACATCCAGTAACTTTTGCAAGGAGCAAAAATGGAGAAAATATTTCAATTTATAACACTGAAAGTTGGAATGCTTTACAATAAAACTCCAAAGAAATTTGTCAAATTACATTCAGAGTAATGATGATGAACTGTTTCTTTTAATTTTCCCTGCAGAACACACAAAAAACTCATCAAATCCCCTCTTTTTATAACAAGATATCTTGGTGAGAATAATATTTTGCAATGCAAGACACATAAATACCTTAATTTTAATTGAATTTTAGCCTTCCAGATTTGTCTCTAAGACAAGCTAATTAAGCTCAGCACTACAAAGGTGCATATACTCAAATTTAACACAAAAATACCATTTCCATTTTGCTTTGTCTCCAACATCTAAATCTCCTATAAGAGAGCCCCCACTAGGGGAGTTCTCTGCGTTATTAAAACGGGCAGCTTAATTGATAACGCTAGGTAACGGATCGCCGGTGGCTTCGCTCCCGAGTCCCGACCGCCCGTCTCTCTCCACCACGACCCCTCGCGTTCCTGTCCTCCACCGCTGGCTCCCTCCCTCCCGACCCCCCCCTCCCCCACCACTACGAGGTCCACGACCCCCCGCCTCCTCCTCCCGTAATGAATAAATAGAAAGGTTGAATATGATCACCGCGGGGGATAGGGCGTTCGCCAACGCAGAGAGGGTGCGGGGAATAGGTCCGCGCCGACCACCGTGAGGCGACTCCGGAGCTTCGGCCGCCCACGGCGTCGCCGCCGCTCGCCCGTGGACATCCACCCCGCCCGCCCAATCGGGCCAAACTGTCATGGTCCCGTCTTCGCCCGCCCGCCGCCCTTCGAGCTCAAGGGCGCCGTCCCGACCTAGCCGACGTGGGACGCCGCCGTCTCCGCTCCCCATCGGGCCCCGGAGGAGTGGAGGCGTATATCGGTGACGCCTAGATCCGCCCACCGCGGCCGAGTGAGCAGCGGCGGGTGGACCGGCGCTCCCCTCCTTCACCACGCGGCTCCTCCTTCCGGCGACGGGATCCCGGGATCGCGGTCGAGGGTTGCGGCGCAGCTCGGGAGGTGGCCTTGAGACGGAGTTCGTGCGGGAGAAGGCCGACCGTTCAACAAATTTGTCCAGAGGCCGCCCGGTCCGCAAGCGAGTGCCGCGCCGTCTTGCCCAACCGCTCGCGAAGAGGTGGAAGACCGCAAACGCGAGGCGGGCGAGCTCCGCCACCGGCCGATGCCGCCTGCGCCTCGCCGGCAAGCTCGGCACCGGCGCGGAGGTCCTCCCCGGCCCGCTGGGCGAGCTCCGCCTAGGGACCCGCCGCCGGGAGGGGTGCGGCGTGGGAGAGCGGCGGGCGTGGGAGGAAGCAAAAAGCGCGTCGCGGCAAGAAAGAGGAAGGATCCAGCAGAGAAAAAAGAGGAGGGGAAAAGAAAGAAAAAAAGAAAAGGAAAAAGGAATAAAAAAGAAAAATAGATAAAAAAAAAAGAGAATGAAAAAAGAAAAGGGAAAAAGAAGAAAGAAAATAGGAGGAGATAGAAATAGAAAGAAGAAAAGAAAAAAAAAAAAAGAAGAAAAAAAAAAAAAGAAAAGGTGAGGAGAGTGGAGATGGTAGTTTGCATGGTTGAATAAAATATTTGTTACTTGGGATAAAGTAGCGATATAAAAGGATGAACGAGTGTGAGACAAAGTGGTTTAGAGAAGAAAATCTCGATGACTAGAGTACCAAAAACAATAAATAACCCTAGAAACTAATATTAAATTAAATTAAAATAAAAAGAAATAAAATAAAATCTATAACCTTTTTTGTGGTTTATAAAATAATATTAGAACTAAGATAATCATTGCTAACTCCCCAGCAACGCCAGCGGAGAATCCTCTAGTTAATCAGCACACATGGAACAAACATGTCGTGAATTAGTTTCCTTAACTGTATGTGTAGCTCATATTTTTTAAAGTGAGCACCAAATTTTTATTAGCAATCGCATGAACAAATCTGGGAATTTATCCATCAGCAGGGGATAAAAATCCACATCATACATGTCTCGAAAAGTCCATTTTTTTTTCCATCACCTATCACCATGACCCTACCTTTAAGATAGATATTTCTTAAATTAACTATGTCAATCCACACAGGAGAATAAAAAAAAGCAGAGGTCCCGTGCTTCTGCACGGGCAGGAAAAATACTTAAGCCGGGCGGACGAAGATGGAATTGGAATGGAGTGATTTGGAGATGGGTTGGAGAAGATATGAATTTAAGTTTTAGAAGATTTTTTATAAATGAAATTTACTTTAGAAATAAATATAAAATTATGGGTGTAAGCAATGAAGGTGAAAATTCATAGTTAGGTATTGGGTGTACCTAGCTAGTTTATTTGCAAATTTTTTAGGAATTTTTCTAGATTTCGAAAATATATTTTTCAGCCTCCCGTGCGCTTTCCTCGGTGTGTACTCCTCTCTCGTCCGTAAAGAACGCAATCGTAGCATTCAAAAAATTTTCCAAGAAAAAAAACTAAAAGTTGCTACCAGAACTACTGTCGACTGGCCAGGCTGCAGCCACCCTCATGCATGCAGACGCGATGGACTGCTGCATGTCCTCTAAAAAAAAAATAATTAGACACCATTTATACAAGCAAAAAAAAAAAAAAAAAAAATCGGTCGCAACCAAAGACGATCTCCACCACTCGTTGTTGCACCAGGGGTCGCATTCTGCATAGTTTAGAATTGCATCCCACTGTGAAAGAAATAATCTACCGTGTCTTTCTGGAAGACTCCAGCGAAGATTGTTGCTATCCCAGCCAACGACTGTTACAGCAGAGGGGCATTTTGGTAATTTCACAAGCTGCATTGGTAACCGTGTCCAGTCCTAGAATTGCGTTCTCTGCCGGACGGAGGGGAGTAGTAAGCATTTAGCAAGGGCTGACGCGCCAGTAAGTCAGATAACCTGACCGATCACTGTTCCATTGGCTTGGTTCACGTGGTGTGAGCCGATCTGGTGGACAACTCCTCTCCTCTCTACTCCCCTCCGTCCGGTAAAGAACGCCAATCGTAGCATTCAAAAAATTCCAAGAAAAAAATACTAAAGTTGCTACCAGAACTACTGTCGACTGGCCAGGCTGCAGCCACCTCATGCATGCAGACGCGATGGACTGCTGCATGTCCTCTAAAAAAAATAATTAGACACCATTTATACAAGCAAAAAAAAAAAAAGAAAGAAAAAAATCGGTCGCAACCAAAGTACTGTAGCTGTACAGTGCCCGGGGTATGTGTAGCTCGTATGAACAAATCTGGGAATTTATCTATCAGCAGGGGATAAAAATCCACATCATACATGTCTCCAAAAGTCCATTTTTTTTTTTTTCCATCACCTATCACCATGACCCTACCTTTAAGATAGATATTTCTTAAATTAACTATGTCAATCCACACAGGAGAATAAAAAAAAAAAATTGGCTTTCAGTTGACTGATGCACATCTGCTTCACATATTTTTTTTTTTTTTTAATAAGAATGTCTCATCAAATGACAGCACTGTTCTCCAACTTCGATCAATATCTACAAAAGAAGACTTTTGCTCAATTTGATCAAGTCAACTATGCCCAAACATAGTTTTCTTGGTTTAGTAATGTTGCATTATTCAATTGGATGGTACTCCCTTTCATCCCAAATTATAAGTCACTTTGACTTTCCGGGTTCATCGATTTAGTTATGTATCCGGATATAATAATATGTCTAGATACATAACTAAATGGATAAACCTAAAACTAGAAAGTCAAAGTGACTTATAATTTAGAATGGAGGGAGTATATTCTTTCTGGTAGTGTCCTTCCTTTGGCAAGGAAATGTTACATTGTGTCCAAAGATCAAGAGGAGAGAAGCGGGAAGCCGAGATTTGAAGTTTTGGTCAGATGGGCCTCCCCGATGTCTTGTCTAGACAAAGCACATGGCCCGCGAAGCCTTTGATGCGGTCCATTCTCCTCCCATCTGGGCAGCTTTGCTGAACGAACACGCTTCAAAGTCCAAGACAGACGTTTAATTGTTTTGGATGAAGAGAAATCGCTTATGGCATCCCAAATATGCACAGGCTGCAGCAGAAAAACATATGATGGCGCGAAATGACCCTGACAGGCAAACGACACGAGCTAAATAGTAGTATATTCACAACTCAAAACACCACATACTGGAATTGTTGTTAGAGACCATGGAAGATAGGATCATCAAACATAATAGTAACAAAAAATATGAATCATGAAACTCAAAGGTCAGAGAAAAAGCAATCCATAGACTATTTTCTTGAGACTTTAATGTGCAACAAGGGCCATAGTTTGCTCAAGATGGGGCTACAACCCAATTCTGAAGTGTAACAGATGAGGATGTGATCTAAAATAAAATCCTGTGATCAAAGCTCCTTAGCTGAAAAATTTGCAGTCAACAGAACTGAATAACGAGGCTACAGCTCCTTCCCAACATCATCCTACTTGTCTTTGTTTTCCTCTGCTTCCTGCTCATATCGGCGTTTGAACTTTGCAATCTGACCGAGGCTTTGAGCCATTTGTCGCTTGGCCCTCATGTGGTACACTTTGCCAGTATGGTTCACCTTGGTCATCATGATATTGATCAGCCTACCACTCTGCGTCACATATGAAATCCATTGCATCTGAGGATGCAGTCCCTTCCTCATCCTTCAGACCTGTTCAAAAGTAATCAGGACAGCATATGCATTAGTTAAATAGCAATAACAATGGCATTTACTGATGCTGAACATCTTTGTGAGTTGTAAACTTTTATCACTACAGGCCACAAAAAAATACAGTTAATGAGTGTCTAATATCATGGAGAGATGTTAATCAAGGAGGCAATAAAGCCAGTAGCCCAGTGCTAAAGTGATATCGTCTAGAGAAGCTGTGCTGCCCACTGCTTACACCTCAAGGCAAGTAGGAATCTTCGACCAGAAGGGGCCGCATGCATGAGCTTGTCTTAGGTGGGTGCAGGAGAAACAGGACAAAGCAAAAAGGGTGACCAGAGGCAGGGGAACTGGTGGTTTCCCATTAGTTAGTAATAATCCCCTAAACCTATGTTATAAATATTCAATTATTTCATTATTTGCAAACCCTTTCCAGAAATGTGAATTACCAAGTCCTACAAAAAAGAAGGTAACAGACATAAAAGTGCATAGAAACATGGTATCAGCAGTAACATGACATGGCCATTTTAGTGGAAAAAAACAAATGAGTGTGATAATCAAAGCAATCACTACCACTCAGGAAGATAACTGTAATCATAGACCTAGTATATTCAAATACCTGCATCCAAATCAATGGTGTCATAGAACTGCAGCACAAAGACTGTTCAGGACTCTGGGCAATGGAACTCTGCTTCCTCTCGTGCCTTTACAGACTCCTCAAGAAGATTTCTTGATTTGTTTGTGTTGTGACCTATGTCTGTGAAAGAGAGTAGATACACCGTTGGAGGATCACATGATGGTCCGCGATAGGGCACATTGTGCAAGTAGCAAGCTGACCAGCAGCGTGTGCGGTGTGGGCAGATACAAAATCCATTCCTGTGGACTGTAGTTGCTGCTAGCTGGATCCAGTGGCATCATGATATATAAGGTAATTCTGTCCAATGCCTCTAGCGTTCATACATCGGATTACTCCTATCTAAGAAAACAGTTAAAAGGTTGCCCTACTCTCCTAACTGATTTTCAAGTAAATGTTCATACCTCAGATTCATGTGATCCATTTCATGGCAATTCTAACTGATTAGGCAGCTTAAAGTTTTTCAAAGAGAAGGTTCATACCACAGATTATCTTGTAACGATTTGGCGTGTTTTATTCATACATGGCCTTATTGGTAAAGGAATCATAATTTACCAGACCATCTTAGTACTGGAAACATTACATCTATCTTTTGTAGTTTGCTTTGCAAAAGCAGGTAAGGTGGCCAGCACTGTGAATTTGTTTTTTCATGTTTCCCTTGCACGCAAGCCATTTTTTACTTGCAGATTGTATATGAGGATTATACCAATACCAATGCAAAACAGGAGAAGGCCGTATTTATGTGCTAAAATAACTTTGCTAGCCACGGTTCCACAAGTATGAGAGCCCGAGCTATGGGTCTGTTTCTTTGCACATTTATGTGCCCTGAAATCCAAATAGTTGTATGGACACCAGTTCATTTTTTTGTTTCAGCTTAATACATGTAACCAGTCTAGGAAAATGTATGCCTTCTACAAAGTTCAAGCAGTATCCTTGGTGTGTGTATTGTATTCTCTTAACAATAAACATATATTCCTCGAGTACATTCCTAATGAATCATATCAGATTGGCTATTTTGCAAGTATTCCAGTTCCAGCCAGTCAACAGTAGTATCCCCGTTCCTGTGCAAATTTTGCCTCTCCCATCGCAATGGGACTGGAGCTAGTAGATCTAAACACACCAATGCAGTATTAAATTGCATTAACAAAGTTAGTTAGGTCTTTCTATCATCAGAGGAAGATGACACCAAACCAGAGCAATTATTTTGACAGGCTATTCAGTTTTGAATGGAGGTTATGCCAAGAAAGTTATTACGCTTGGAGAAAAAAAACAATGATATCAATTCAATGAGGAACTTCACAAGGCAATGGATTGCTGTTAGAATGTTGGCAGTACGTAGCGAAGATTCTAAGCCAAATTAGATTGCAAGGTAACAATAACAAGATGCCAGATTGCCAAAGTCTTGAAAACAAAAGCTGTGACTGTGACCCAACAGGCTGTTGTTTTTAAGATTTCACAGACCACTATCTAGATTTCTTTTCTTTGGCAGCAAACCAGTCAAATTGGTAAAACAAACACACCAGAGCAGCCACTGTTTATCAATCTATCTAGGGATGGACACAGTAAAGGACATGGGTGTACAAGTTTAGAGGCAAAATACAATAATACAATACAACACTCGTAATTGGATTCAGATCGGATCAGATCCGAATACATACAGACAGCTTAAGATAGGGTTTAGGTGTTGGGTTTCGCACAGCAGGAACGGAAGAGAAGGGGTGGGCGTACCTATTGGGTGCTCGTCGCCGGCGAAGGGCCAAAGGGGCGGCGGCACAGGCGTTTCTTGCGGCGGGATGCGAGCTGGCAGAAGTTGGGGAGGCGAGGTGACCGATGGGCGGCGGCGGTCAGGTGTGAGACGGGGAGCGACGAGGTCGGGGCCGCGTGCTGGTCAGCCGTCGGTGCGGCGGCGGGCGGCCAGGAGAAACGGGTCCGGGCCGTCGCGCTCGGACGCGGGGGTGGGGTCAGGCCGTCAGGGAGCAGGTATCGGACCCTCCCCGAATGGTTTATCAGTGTCAAATTGGTAAAACAAACAAAGTAGTTTTGTGTCTCGTGCCAAATGAAGATTGTTTACACTTCACTTAAATGGTTTTAATATAGTTTTGTGAAGAAGGTAAATAAAGTAGGCACAATATTCAGGCCCAAACTAGTCAAGATAATCTTATTTCCAATGGTAAATGTACTACCTTGCCGGATATCCAAAGTTTTCAACATTTTATGACGGGGGTTGATAGTCCAAGAGATATGGAGCCCAAGCTTCGAAAGTAAGCCCTAAATACTTAGATGCTCACAACTGAACATATCAACATAATATATAGGTTAATATGTGCCATGATTGACCTAGCAACCTCACTTCTCAGAGATTTTGAGCAAGACATGGAAGTATAGATGATACAAGTATAAAAATACACCAGCTGTGGCTTTTTTCAGTTATGGTTACAACGAAATACTGCGTCTTATTCAATTTTTGTATATTGGGAAGATAAAACTGTATAAGTAACTTGCAAATTAAATATATATTCAAATAAGTGTTACAAAAATTGTAATATGATGGTTTCAATTCTTTGTTCACTCGAGATTGGTTCTTTGATAGCACTTGGTGACGCTGTATCGCTGCCTATAATTGCGAAATTGATAGATTACTACAATATACTTAAACTCTATTTAGAGCTCTACATTTCCTATAGGCACTATGAGATCTGATAGTAATTGTGTGTTTTTCAATACAAAAAGATTTGCGCATCTTTTGTATTAAGATTATAAAGTGAAGGTTACAATGACGCGTCATAAAAAAGACGCCCTAGGGCAGAACTAACTGTAATTGTGTGTTTTGAAACACATTTGGAGGAAAAAAACAATCATATAAGCCTTTATTGTTTGTTCTTCAAATCAAAGGATCAAAGGGGATTGGAGAGGGTTAAAAAGGATTTTGACTTGTAGGGGATTTAATTCTCCTCGATCCTCACCAATTCCCTCAGTTAAGGGATCAAACAAACAGACCAAGCTACATCATCCTGCAAGCCAAGTTCTGCAGTCCAGAGGCAGCCATGGATTGTAAGCCAACCGCTGCTCTCCAAATCTCCTTGGCACCTCTGATAGTAGTCATCCCGATAAATAAGGAGCGATATGTTGAGTGTGAAGAGTACTCACCATCGACAGTCCATCGCCAGATGTAGCGGTCTAACTTGAGAGGGCTCTTGTGTACGTGACATCGTTTCAGCCTAACTTAGGACTAAAATTTTGTAGCAACTAATAAGATTAAAATTTGACAAGATTAATCGTTGATAAGTTTATTACAATTGAATAATGACTACATGTCTTGAACCTATCCTTTTCACCGGAAGCTCCAACGCCTCTCGATCGTCCATCATTAGACTATCTACTAGTGTAAAATAAAATTTGTCCTAAGTTAATTATGGGTCTCAAAGTAAGGAAGAAGATGCTCTACCGCAGGTGTATGTTCATCTAGAAATTTACTTGTGCACGGCTTGTACATTTAATTTATCTCAAATCAGCCTTTTGACTATAATATAATGTATGTGACGCATGATATGACGATTAACGTAACTCGATGATTGCATGACTATTGTACTGAGAACGATGATATTTTGGTCGATCGACTGAAATGGATGGACGCGCCAGGCGCCAGCGAATATCGACCCCATACTAATGGTCAAATTAAGATTCCACAAACTAGACAACATTTCGTTAACGACACAACATCTTTTTCAGTATCGTTCGTGTTCCAATTCCACAAGTCACGTTTGGTATCATTCATGGATGCGATCACTAGACCCCTATTACAATGGCAATGGCTACTCCTGCTCGTCGTCCCTTGCGTGCTGCTACTGCTGCTCGCCTCCCGGCACCGCAGCAACGACGACAAGCAGAGGCGGCTGAGCTGCCGCCTCCGGGCGGACTACCCATCATCGGCCACCTGCTCCTCGTCGGCGACCGCCCGCACGTCTCCTTCCGTGACCTCGCCGCCAAGCACGACGGCGGCCTCATGCTCCTCCGCCTCGGCACGGTCCCGAACCTCGTGGTGTCCTCCGCGCGCGCGGCGCAGGCGGTCCTGCGGACGCACGACCACGTCTTCGCGTCGCGCCCGGCGTCCGCGCTGTTCGACGACCTCGTGTACGGGTCCTCCAGCGTCGGCTTCGCCCCCTACGGCGAGCACTGGCGGCAGGTCAGGAAGCTCGTCACCACGCACCTGCTCACCGTCAAGAAGGTGAGCTCGTACCGCCATGCCCGCCAGGAAGAGGTGCGCCAGGTGCTCGACAAGCTCCGGGCGGCGGTGGCAGCCATGGACGACGCGGGGTGGATCTCAGTGAGACGATGAACGCGTTCGCCAACGACGTCATTGCCGTGCTGTGTGTGGCAAGTTCTCCAGAGAAGAAGGCCGGAACAAGCTCTTCCGTAACCTGAATCACACCACCACTGTTCTGCTGGCAGGATTCAATTTGGAAAGCTACTTTCCAGGGCTTGCGAAATCGCTAGGTTTGTTTGTGAGCAACAGGAAGGTGCAGGAGACACACAAGAGATGGGACGACTTGCTTGAGGAGATCATAGGCGACCACGAGAGGAGGAGGCGAACCTCCAAGAATCGACGTGGTGATGACAGCGATGATGAGCAACAAGATCAAAACACAGACGACTTCATCGATGTGATGCTCTCTGTTCAGCAAGAGTACGGTATCACCAGAGATCATATCAAGGCCATCTTGATGGTGAGTGACTAGCCAGATCAGCTAGAAGAATTTTTTTCAATTGATCTATTTTAATTAAATGACGTACGCATATCTATATATATAGGATATGTTCGAGGCAGGCACGGCCACATCATCTTCGGTCTTGGAAGCCACCATGGCCGAGCTCATGCGCAACCCTCACCTCATGACCAAGCTACAAGCCGAGGTGAGGAACAAGACACCAAAGGGGCAAGAAATGGTGAAGGAAGAGGATCTAGCTGCCATGCCCTATCTGAAAGCCGTCGTGAAGGAGACGCTAAGGGTACACCCACCTGTCCCGCTCCTTGTGCCTCACCAATCCATGGCGGACTGCGACAACGTCGACGGCTACACGATCCCCTCCGGAACGAGGGTCATCATCAACGCGTGGGCTATCTCTAGAGACCCAAGGTCATGGGAGAACCCGGAGGAGTTTGTGCCGGAGAGGTTCATGGACGGTGGCGCCGCTGCGGGCCTGGATTTCAAGGGGAATGATTTTCAGTTCACGCCGTTCGGGGCTGGCCGGAGGATGTGCCCCGGTATCAACTTTGGGATTGCTACCATCTATATCATGTTGGCCAATCTCGTGTACTGTTTCGACTGGAAGCTGCCGGCCGGCGTGGAGGAGGAGGATATTGATATGACGGAGGCGTTTGGGTTGACGGTCCACCTGAAGGAGAAGCTCATCCTTGTTCCCAAACCACATCCATGATATGTACTACAGATTCAGAGTTTACTGTTTAATATATTGATTGATGTCAAACATCAATGCTCTGAACACTCACAGTTTAAAGATCGTTCTGGTGAATCAATAAGTTGGTCTTCTTGTTTTCGAAATTTAGATTTTAACTATTCTGAAAATGTTTTTTTGTTTACCCATCAATCAACTGATCCAAATATATTCAAAGATGCTGTGTTTTTTCATAGTTTATTAGGTAAACATATCTTTTGTGTTGTACGAAATCCAAAACAAATACTGATTGCAAGGTTGAAGAGATGAAATCAGTTGTAGCATTTAAGTACTCCCTCCGTCTCGAAAACATGCAATTCTCGCTTCGAGAAGTCAACCAAAACAAATACTTTGACTGAATTTATATAAAAAGATTACTAACAATTATAATATAAAATAAGTATCAATAAATTTGTGACGGAATATATTTTCATAATAAATTTTGTTTGAGACATAAATATTAATATTAATTAATATAAACTTGGTCAAACTTTAGTCAAGTTGACTAACACGACTCCCATAGTTGCATGTTTTTTTGGGACAGAGGAAGTAACTCATTGGTTCATAGTTTGGAGTAGGATTGTATAAGATTGATTGTACAAACTATTTATATGTGGCGTTCGCGTTGCGTCGGCCTTTGGCCCAGTTTGGAACCACTTAACTTAGATTTTAAGCCAAATAATCGAAAAAAAAAATCGCCAAACACTTTGCTTCTCAACTCGCGACGCTGGAATGCGAACGCAGGAAAATCCACTCCAACACTGCGGTAGGATAATTGACACCCACCCCACTTTTCCAAAAACACGAGCAGATTCCCCGCACCTACCCTCCTACCGCACTCCACCCCTCTCCTCCACTCCTCCCAGACATGCATCGGGAGCTCCTCCTCTCCTCTCATCCGTCGGTGCCCGGCCCCCCAAGACGGCCTCCTCCCGGTGACCGACCGCGCCCGGTCATCACCTGCTGAGCCCGCCCATGATGTGCTTGTCCCATCCCATGGAACCACTCAGCTTAAGCGAGTTCTAGATACACGGTCCCAAACAGGGCTTTTGTCATTGGCTCGGCCCACCATTCTGCCTGTGCTACCCGGTGCTTATTTGCTTGCTCCTCATTATTTCCTCGCGCTCACAAAGCATTTGGTTCCAATTATTAACAAATGTACTCGTATGTATGTGTGTCCAAATTCATTTTTCAAATATTAATGTGGACATGGACATGGAAACCAACTGAAATCACTTATGAAACTGGATAATATCATCTAATAATAAAACAATAGTTATCCCCTTTGTCACATAAAACATGATGTTGACTTTATAGTATATAGGACAGATTCAGTGATGTTGAAGTGAAAAAAGTCAAGTTTCTTTTGGCATAATTTTTCAATCTTAATTCTATAACGGAGAGAGTATATTTGATTCGGGCATTTCTTAGTCGTCTAATTGGGATATCTATTAGCTTGGTATTGAAAAACGCTATTTTTTGACATTTGTTTATTTAATTACAATTCAGTTGCGAGAAATAACACAGGCGACACTTTAAAATATATCTGTACTTATCGAACCCATGCTTTTTTTTTAAAAAATACAAACCATATTTTTTTTTAAAAAAAAAAGAGATTGGTCTTTATGTCTTGTTCATCATATTAACGCCTTCTTTGTTTAAAGCATTAGTCTAAGGGCCTGTTTGGTTTCCATGAGACTAGGGACTAGGGACTAATTTTTTTTTTCCCATTTAGTCCCTAAATAACCAAACATAAGGACTAGGGATTAATTTTAGTCCCAATTAGTCTTAATTTCACTAGACTCTTAGGAGGGGCTAGGGACTAAAAATTAGTCCCTATTAGTCTCCCTAGTCCCTCCATCCAAACATGCCTTAAGTATGCTTTTATTCGCAAAGAATTTGGTATGTTTTTTCATGAACTTAAACATGTACTCCACATTCCATGAATTTTTAGAAACAAGGAGAAAACAAATTTGTTTGAAATTGCTGAAATATCCCAACGGGGATTGGAAATTCGAGAATGATCCAATTATTAGTAGTACTGCTATATGGTAGTGAACTTTCGTCGTGGTCACTGTCATCAGCTGGCTGGGCTTGACCTCGTCGCCAAACCCTGCATCTTTCTTGACTTTGATATAGCTTGTTCGTCCTCGGCTCCTCATCACTCGTTTTCAACCGGATCCGTGCGATCCGGTCGGTTCTCCTCCTAGTCAACTTTGGAGTACCCGAATTGGCCGATCCTGCGTGCCCATTTTAGTTCCTGTACGTACATTTGCATAGTATGCTTTCAAACTTGCTCCTCATACAAAACTAGGACAAATAATCTGTCATTGGCATTCATTCATCTCAGCCTCCAATTCTTGATGGATGTCAACTTTGGAGTGCAGCCAGCAATTAAGGACGACGGAAGAACTAAACCACCTAACAGTAACAGGATTTTGTATATATATATATACTATCAGCTTGAAAACAAGTCTTGGAAGCTAGTCCATGGATTGAAGCTGAACAGAGAACAGGTCCATTTTGTTGCCCCCGCCGCAGGATGATGCTATACCTATACGTCATGTTCAGATCGTCGGGTGGTTCTCCATCAACCATATATGATGCAAGCATATCAGAATTTTCGAGAGAACCTGTTAGTTTTTCTTAACGTAATTAATACACTACTGTAGGTAATGAACTCTCAGCCACCAACTATATTAGACTTAAGACCATGTTTGGTTAAAGGGATTTTTTTTTGTAGTTGACTTACCTATTTGGTTAGAGGGACTTTTTGTAGTTGGTGCCAAGACCCTATTTGGTTCAATATTCCATGATATTTTTTAGTCTTAGGGATTGTTTAAAAAGGAGTCTCATGAGGGTCTTCTAGCGACTTTTAGCTAAAAGTAGTAAAAAAAAGTCACACCCTGTTTGGTTTGCTAGGGATTTTTAGGGACTTTTTAGTCCAAACACACAAAAAAATCTATGAAACCCCACCTGGATTCGACCTGGAGCTCCTTCATCTACCTCCGTGACGGGTTTCCACCTACTCTTCGATCGTCCGGTGTGCTCTTCCTCAATTCCATCGACCCTCCTTCACCTGACGCATCGTGCGGTCTTCCATTTGGGTGTATGCGTCTTGGATGCCCCTACGGCTCCCGTCGGCGACCTCGCCGTCGCCAATGCCTTCGATGTACTAGTTCTTATCCGGTTTGTCCACCTCTGTGTAATTCTGGTCTTCTTCGAGGACCTTCCTGTAATATGGCTGCTTAACTATTAATATATTTGCAGTTGTCAAAAAAAAAAAACATCCACTAAAATAAATCCCTTTTTAATCCCTATAAAACCAAACAGGAGGGACTTTTTGAGACTTTTTACTAAAAGTCCCTAGAAGCTCCTCCTTAAGAGTATTTTTTTTTTTTAAAAGTTCGAAGGACTAAAAAAAAAGTCACGGGACTACTTAAGCGAGGCCTTATTCATTCAGGGAAGGTGCAAATCAACCCTCCGTGCAACCATACAAACTTCTAATCTGGGCCATAGGATATTGATCCAAGGATTAGGTAATTTTTACGATTAACCTCCACTCTAATCACACTTTTGCAAATCTCCCCTCCCACCTCCCCGGTGGTTATCCCCTTGTACCCCTTGGATCTACATCCTGTGGCCTAGATTAGAAGTTTACGTGGTTACACGGAGGGTTGGTTTGCACCTGTTAAGTTGCCATTCAAGAATACCTACTGGATCATGCCAAATACTGTATATGCGTACCAACAAATCAATAACCATGCATGTACCAATAATGTGTGGGCCAAATACCACCAAATTTTGTGGGCTACAATTAATGTACTCATAAATAAAAAATATTCCCTTTAATACACGTACATGCCAAATATATACTACCACCGTACGTATCAAAATCTCTGCATCTCTGTCTTCTTCAAGCAATGCCACGCACACAACAATTTCACAGCATCTCTTTTGGCAATTTGCATGAGAGAAGCTTAGGCTCACACACACACACACATCTAAACTTTCGAAACGATCACAGATCAGTAGTTTTGTTATCTGAACATTTTCAAGTTAACAGAGTATAGTTCCACGGCATTGATATATTGTCATCATAAGCAAGTTGCAAATTACACCCACAATATGTATGCAAATGTGTGAAACACATGCTCGGCATTATTGTCTTGAGACCGACATCCATGACAAAATTCGACAACGAGAGGGTTAAGGGTTTGACAAATCCCAAACCTGATGTGGACAGCACAAGTTGACACGTACTCCAACGTCCGTAAGCAGAGGAGCTCCAAAATGAGCTAGAAACCTTTCAATAAAATGAATGCATAGATATGCTTGAATATTTGCCAACGCATCTTTTCCATCATTGTACAACACAAAATCAATAAGCATGTGTTCCAATGGTGTGGGCCAAATTAGATTGGCACCACCAAACATGGGGCACAATTAATGTACTCATGAATATATACAACCATGTTTTTGATCGTGGACTATGGAAAATAGCGTCGGACTTTTTGGAAGCTATTCGCCGCTAGCGGCGCAATAGCGGCAACTATCTTAGTAGCACCGACCCCCTACTGCTGCCACTATAGCCCAATAGCGTGAAAATAGCGCGATATAGCGCCAATAGCGTGGAAATAGCGCTTTAAGCGGTGCAATATCGCACTATAGCGCAATAGCGTGGAAATTGACAATAGCGTCGCGGTGTTTCAAATGGCGCGCTATAGCGGCGCTATAGCGCCGCTATTTGTTTCATGGATATACAATAATATTTTTTATATATGTGCTAAGTACAAAGAAGATAGACAGAAAGAGTTTGATGCTCAATAGAATTAAAGATGAAGTCACATGTTAAGGGGCTCATGGCGCGCAATGACAAAGGTTATTGGTTGGGACTCCCACCCGGGGTTCAAATCCTGGGTGCGACATATTATTCTTTCCCCATCGACGGTGAGGCGCATGTGTTGACCGTGAACTTCAAGATTTGTTAGCTCGGTTCTTCCAAGGTACTCATAAGGGTAGGGCTATAAAGCTACTGGTTTAGCATCCTTTTATTTTAGTTACATAGTTTCAAAACTGTCCGAAAAAAGCTCAAAATTTGGAATAAATCAATTTTTAAGTTTGACTCAACACTAATGTCACCAAATAAATTTATATAGAAATATAATTTATAATTAATCTAATAATATTCTTAATATCCTAAGTGTATGTTTTAATAGATTTGATCAAGTTTAATGCTTGACTTCTCGATTGTATTCTTTCTTTTTGAGACAGAGGGAGCATGTACCAATTCTTCTAATGTCTAAGTACGTAATTTAACAATGGTTTAGTGTTGCTATAGCAAGCTGTTGCATCAAAATTTTATAGAAAACATTTGTTAGGACTTATATGCATTGTAGCATCCTCCCAATTAATAAGAAAATATACACAAAAATCACCCGATCAAAATGGAACCCTGGGTTGTATTTCAACAATTAATGGCCCAATGTTTCAAGAACTACACTGTCATCTCACAAGTCACAACATTGATCGCCATCTTTGAAAAGTTGAATTGTCTCCTCAATCACATGACAGTGTATACCTGACTAATGCGATTTCCCCAATCTTTTCTTATATAAATTATATTGCACAAAATCCCCTGAAATTCCTGTAAATGCTCAATTGCAGAAACATTCATATAAAGACAAAAAAAAAAAAAAAATACAACAAATTAGAGGGAAAAAAATCCAAAATGTTTACAGATTGGCTCCCTCATTGGCTGGCTGTCACCTTCCTTCGTCCCTTCCGTTCTTCCTTCCTTCCCCTGTCTCCCCGTCGCGCTGTTCAACGTTCAAACCCTTCCACCTCCTCCCTTGGTCGCGCAGTCGCCATTGACGACCTCCTCCACCTCCGCCTCCCTTAAATCCCTCCTCTCCCCGCGTCCTTCTCCCCCCATCCACGCCTCATTCGCTCCAGTCTCACCGCATCCACAGCCAGCCAGCCAGCCCGGGAGATCTCCAAGAAGCCATCTTGGAATCCGAGAACACCCACAGCATTCGGGGTCAGCCAAGGATTCGAATTCTGACGAACAAGCTCACCCCTCCGGCCAAGAAAGTCTAGTAATTTCCGCGGGGAGCTCGGGAGGTGTATCGGGAACCGGAGGAGGAGACCCCGGCGGGGATTAAGGAGGGGGCAAGATGGTGAGGCTGCCGTACACGACGGCGCTGACCACGCTCTTCAGCTACGGGCTGCTCTTCGCCTTCGGCCAGCTCAGGGATTTCTTCCGCAAGTTCATCGACTGGTTCAAGGCCAAGAACGTCAAGGTACGTGGGGTGGCCGGCCGGCCGGCTGAATTCCGCCTCCCCGCCCGGATCCGGGAGATTCCGTCCCATTTTTTCTTGGTGATTCTGGTCTGATTCGGCGCTTGGCTTCGTGCAGGGGTACGCGCCGATCTGCCTGGGCCTGGAGGATTTCTATGTGCGTCGATTGTACCTGCGGATCCAGGTGAGATAAACACATCTGAATTCATTGGTGTCTGAAGAAATTTCTTCTCTGCATTATCTTGCAAATAGGCTGCGCAGCTACATGTTTGGAGCGTCCTATGAATGCCATGGCTAATTAGAAATCCGAGCACATTAAAATGGGATATATGTTCAAAAGATTAGATTTTTTTTTGTTTATTTATGATAATTTTAGATTTAATCTTCCCGATTTTCTATGCTTATTCTTCATGCCTTTGAATGTCTTGTGCACCTGACACTAGTGAACTGGTAAACCTGCTATGAATATTATTCTAGACTGAAATACTCTGTTGTGAAATAGTGTGAGCTGTAGGTTACATGTATTCTACTGATTAATGCTGGATTCAAGTTTGTTTTGCAAAGAAAGATTAGGCCCTTCAGCTACTTCATTGTTGTTTGTATTGCATATAACCAATCTGTCCTTTGTCGTTTTACAGGATTGCTTTGGTAGGCCGATTGCAAGTGCACCAGATTCATGGTTTGATGTTGTTGAGCGCACCTCAAATGACAATAACAAGACATTACAGTAAGCATTTATTCTACTATTCTAATTTAATGGGAAATAAATTCAGCTTAGCCAATACTAGTATGACAATAGACTAAACATAGCTAAGTATGTCTTGTCCACTTTTCAAGGTATAAATTGGGAATGAATGATCATCCAGACATAAATTATGTCAAGTAATCGAATGAAAAGCAAGTTTCAACAGTCGCTGATGCTCATTATTGATTTATTGTTGCAGGCGTACCTCAAATACCAGCAGATGCCTCAATCTGGGTTCCTACAACTACCTTGGCTTTGCTGCAGCAGATGAGTACTGCACTCCACGTGTTATTGAGTCTCTCAAGCAATACTCAGCAAGCACCTGCAGTGTCCGTGTCGATGGTGGTACGCTACATTCTCAACATGCCTATAGTTTTACAACCTTTTAGGAACAAAAACTACTAAGCTGATCACTTTAATCTTGTAACAGGTACGACCAAGCTTCACGCTGAGCTGGAGGAGCTGGCTGCGCTTTTGTTGGAAAGCCTGCTGCTATCCTATTTGGCATGGGTTATGTTACAAACTCTGCCATCATTCCCTGCCTAATCGGAAAGGTTTGATCAAATGCTCATATATCCACTTAACTAAAAATCTGGATAAACAGACGTGATCACAATATCTAAACCGAGTGCTGATTATTTATTTTATCTTTTTGTAATATTCCAGGGTGGGCTGATAATTAGCGACTCTCTGAATCATAACTCAATTGTCAATGGTGCGAGAGGATCCGGTGCAACTGTTAGGGTTTTCCAGCATAACTGTAAGTTGTGAATTTCAGCAATACAGATCAATATTTGGTCTCTCTTGTTCATAATGACTTACAATGGCTAATGTAATCTTACAGCCCCTGCTCATTTGGAAGAGGTCCTGAGAGAGCAGATAGCTGGTGGTCAACCACGGACACACAGACCATGGAAGAAGATCATTGTCATTGTTGAGGGTATCTATAGCATGGAAGGGGAGCTATGTAAACTCCCTGAGATTATAGCTGTCTGCAAGAAATACAAGGTCTTGAGAGAATTTTCTTGTAATTAAGTTTGGCACATAAATTACTCCTTTTCTGCTTCTTAGTCCATTGATAACCGTAACTTAGTGGAACGATGAGGGCTGGTCCTCTGGCCACCCATAACAGTCATATTCATTTACTCCTTGTGTTTTGTCAAACAGGCTTACACATATCTGGATGAGGCCCATAGCATTGGTGCTGTTGGGCAGTCTGGCCGCGGTGTTTGTGAACTCCTTGGGGTTGACCCAGCTGATGTAGATATAATGATGGGTACTTTCACCAAGTCTTTTGGATCATGTGGAGGATATATTGCCGCATCAAAGGTTCATACATCTGATCTGAAAGCGACCATATTACCATTACGACTGTACTACTTGGTAAGACTGTTGAAGATTGGCTGATTCTTTTCACTATGAATTTCAGGAGATAATTCAGCACCTGAAGCAGAGTTGTCCGGCCCATCTGTATGCTACTTCCATGTCACCACCAGCAGTCCAACAAGTTATCTCTGCCATTAAAGTTATCCTTGGGGAGGATGGCTCCAACAGAGGTACTAAACAAGCTTTTTTAACACCTATTTTCCCTTTTCATTTGCACCTGTGTTAATGTTCAATTAAATAATTTTTTTTCCTTGTGATATATTGAAGGTGCCCAAAAACTTGCACGCATCCGCGAGAACAGTAATTTCTTCAGGTCAGAACTCAAGAAGATGGGTTTTGAGGTTCTTGGTGACAATGACTCTCCTGTCATGCCCATAATGCTCTACAATCCGGCTAAGATTCCTGCATTCTCAAGGGAGTGCCTTAGACAAAAGGTTAGTAGTAGAGTTTGTCAGAATATTTTGAAGATCCAAATAGCACTATGCTTAGTCTTCTTTTAAATTATTATACTTTCTTTGAGAACTGTGGTGCCAATAGCAATCTGCATGTAGTCCATATCGTCCATATCCATCACTACTTGCACCCATTGGTTTCATTGTAACCACTTGTCATGCGGCTGATAAAGTACATGTATTTCAGGTCGCTGTTGTTACCGTGGCATTTCCTGCAACACCTCTTCTTCTTGCTAGGGCACGCATCTGCATTTCCGCTTCACACACTAGGGAGGACCTGATGAAAGCCCTTGATGTGAGTGCAGTATATATTTTTGTCATAAGGACTTCACTTTTTTCTAGTAGACATAAATAGAGCCGAACTGATGTGTTGGTTTTCTGTGCACCCAATTTCAGGTTATCAGCAGAGTTGGTGACCTTGTAGGCATCAAGTATTTCCCTGCAGAACCACCAAAGATTGCTGAAGCTGATCATGACAAGCTGGAGTAGGAGCGAACCCTGAATCGTCCCAAGTGATTGAAGTTGTTAGAATCCCTTTTGGAGTTATCAAGAAATCATTACAGAAACAAGCACACATTGAGCAGTTTCGTTGGGATTTTGTCAATACGCTAGAGTCCAGGATGCGTCGTATTAGCTGACTATTGTCTGTTGATTGTACAATTATTCTTCCAAATGTGTATAGCTGGTTGAAATTCAGTTGTTATGTTGTTAAATCGATTCCCAGTATGTAATATAATTGGAGGCAATATAATTTTTCAGTAGAACATTTTTGAGTTTCCCATGGCAGACCACTGACGACTCTGAAGGCCTCTTGCTTTCATGTATTATTTTTCTCCCCTTTTTGTATTCAGTCTATGTTATATGGGGCCAGTAGGTGTTTTCTTTACTCTTTCTTTAGCTAAGTTATTAATTTTCTTTTTTTGTATAGTTCAGTGAATGTTATATGCGGCCACTGACAATATATATTTTTTTCATGTTATGCATCTAGTGGAAGTTGCACTTGTAGATGTACAGTTGCAAGACTCATGATACTGTAAAAATTTGAGTAATTAAGATGAGAGGTGCATTCATCTACTGTGATTATTGCAGTTGAATTTAAGTAGTACAATAATACTACTGAATAACTCAGCTGCTCGTCACTCGTTTCCGTCTTTTTGGTTGCACACTTCCGCTCGGTCACGGTTCTCGTCTGAGTCAACTTTGGAGTACGCGGACTTGTGAATAAACCCGAGTGGTCTGAAATGGACCTCTTCGACGTGCATGTATTTTGCCATTTGGAGTTAGCGTAATGCTCCCTCCATCTATAAATAAACTCATTCCTAGAATCTGTGCAAATCAAACTACCCTAAGTTTGATTAATTTTATATAGTAATATATGACATAGAATGAACACGTTATGAAAAGATATTTTATGGTATATCTAATGATGCTAATTTGACATCTTAAATTTTGATGGTTTTTTTCTTCTTCTAGAAATTTAGTCAAAATTTTTAAAAATTGACTTCAGACAACTCTAGGAATCTATTTATTTAATCGAAAATTTTTCTATGCTGGGTTGCTGGACTAGGTGTGGCTTCCCCGAGTGCCGTGTCCTTTGGAGAAGAGGACAAGAGGTGCCACACTATGCTTTCATTCACCCAGGTGGAGTAGGAGTCAATGGACGGAAGTCAACTTTGGAGTGCAGAGCAGCCAACAAGGACGGAATCAGAAGCCACCTAACAGGATCTTTTATAGAAGCTCTTTGAAAGAAGTTTTGCTAGACGATTGAAGAGTAACATTTTGTTGCCTGGATGGTCATGTAGGCTTTACGTCATGCGTCATGCATGTTTATTTGAGGTTTCTCCCTCATGCGCTGCGTGAAGTGTGCACCCTGTTAGCTTCAACTTATTAGCCCAACTTATTAAGAATTACGGTATAATATGGTTGGGTACGTATATTCGACTTGTTTAGTACATTCGACTTATTCAAAATCATCAAAGATGCGTCGCGGCCGAATCCTCTGACCAGGATCCAAATAACCAGGTGAAGCCTCCATCATCTCTAACGGATTAGCTTGGTAATCATCTTTCATTGATAATTCAATAACCTGAATTTTAGCTAAAACAAATAAGTGTTAACCAACGGTGGGGCCCAATACGTTGGCGCCTTGGCACCACAAAATATGTGCTACAAACACTGTGCTCATTAATAAAACTTGTATTTTTTTCACACAAACAAACCTTATATATATGTTGAATTAAGATGTGGGGACACAGACAAATATACTCATTTAATGTACACTTCATTGTTGTGCCGTAAACCCCTGTCTTCTCCAATATCTAGTTCGCACTCTTTGTTTTTTAGATAATGGATAATAAAATCTGACCTCTACATCCAGGGATGTACACAGCCAATCTAGTTCTCACTCTTGACTAAGTTCTCTTGCTAGAATATAATTGTCCTCGCACTCTTCGTGCATTTGAACATGCCAATTGGTCCGGTGATCCTAAGGGTCATGTTATGTATCTAGCTATCTCCTACCTGTGTTGGAGCGGATTAGGGTGGAGTTTAGTTCAAATACACTACAATAACTCACATCAATACACATGGATTAAGAAAAATACATGAACATCTAGGCAAGCCTAAGGTGGTAGCCACGACTGTCACATAGGATAAAGTGTACATCCATGTAGGCCGGTCCAGGGCTCTTAATTAAACCAAGCATGCACCCACGACCTACCATAATAAGTCTTGGCCGGCCCGGGGGGCACTCTCTATGTCTCTGGTAACGCTTTTTCCGACTTCAATACAACCGTCCAATGCAAGCATATGCAAGTATGTCCATCGCGTCGCGCCATATGCCACCTCTCACTATTGGAGGACCGAGCGCCGCAAGCGCTCGATAAAAGGCCAATAACCCTCGGTAGAGGCTCTACTAAGCGCCGCTCGGTAGAAAGCCTCTCGGTGAAATTTTGGATAAGAAAGGGCGTTCACCGAGAGCTCAAACGCTCGGTATATCCTCTACCGAGGCCGGCCCCTTCTCGCCAAAGCAAAGTGGACGTCAGTTTGCCTCCGTCAACGTCCACTCCACCGAGCCCCTCCCTCCCCCCTCCCCCCCTCTCGCCAACGTCCACTTCACCGAGAGCACACCCCCACCACTCGGTGAATTTAGTTGCCGAGAACCGCCTACACCGAGCGTGGGGTCAAATACGCCGGTAAAGCCGAGCTTTAGTCCCGGTTGAAGCCACAAACCGGGGCACACCTGAGGCCCAAGCCAGCCACGTGGCCACCTCATTTAGTCCCGAATGGTAAGACCAACTGGGACTAAGGACTCTTTTTTTTTCTTTTTCGGTTTCTTTTCATTTGATGATTCATTTTGTTTTTAAATTAAATAGGTTTTCGAATTCAATTCTGCGTTGCCAATGACATGTATACACACGCGTTTTCGATTTCGAATGGATAGTTGCATACACAAATTACATACAAAGTACATATATTATATATATAGTCAAAAGCGGGTATTGTATTTCAACGTCATCATGCATGCCACATTAAGGCCGATTACAATTTCAAGTCCTGAATTCTAGTCGTCTCGGTTTGGAAGCCAAACTTCATTGGGTCATTGTAGAACTCCTCTCCGGGCTTTAAGACCTGATCATTAATAAATCCTATTATGGTCTCTTGCAATGCCGGAAATCTCGACATGTTAATTTATCACCTAGTTTATATCCAAAAATGATGTGATAATCTTGATATATTCTCATAATTTTTTTGCCAATAATTACAGGCTCAAGTGTATGACTTAACCTACGCTAGATGTAGTTATGCATCCATTCTAACCCGCATACAATGTCTCGATTGGGTTATGTTTGGACATGGGCTAATCCAATGCCAACACTCACTACGGATGGATATCGGGCAAAATGTGGTTGCCTGTAAGATTAGAGACCCAAATGACGCCGTCCAAAGCACGGTTAAACGTCGTCGCATACACCATGTCGTCGTAGTTGTGAAGCAAAGGAGGATGTATTAGTTAGAATGTTGTTTTACATTTCGTAGATTTGTGGACTCAAGATCGGTGACCTACACTTCACCGAAGTTACTTGTACAAGACCGGCGGCGGTGAACTTGTAGTTGTAGTAGAACATCTTTTGATTGTAATGACTTGTTTTAAATTATGCAAGTTTGTATGGATGTGATATATATGTGATAAATGACTTATATGTTCTCTTCGTCAAGGTAAAATAAAAAAACAGAAAAAAAATATATGGTCACTTTGCCGAGAGTTATGGTCAATTTACCGAAAGCCATTGGAAGGTCTCTCAGCAAAAAACACCTTTACCGAGGGCCTGAGAGATGACCCTGTGACCATAATTTATCGAAGCGCTAACTCACGCTCTCGGTAAAGTTAACGGCAGAGGCCCTCACGCGAGGGCGTCAACTTCACCGAGGATCGAAGTTTTTGCGAAAGGGATGTCTAACGAGAGCTTTATGACTCCGAGAGCGGCTCTCGGTAGAGAGAGCCTTTACCGAGCTGTACCGATTGGACGCTCGGTACAATGTCTGGCTCTGTGCGGTAGTGTCTTCCTCATTGCATGCTGCCGTAGCTTTTAACAGCGCGTAATGATCAGCGAGCTTTCCTGCACTTCCTTTGTTTATCTAAAATAAATATCTCTGGCTCAAGCTTGCCTTGCACTTAAGTTGTCTAACCAATGAGTAACCTTACCCTACCACTGACTAGAACAGTCCCGGGCGGGTAGACTGTGGTACCAGCAGTAGTGTAGCCAGTACGACCTCAACATGTAGCTATATAGTCATCTGATCACTACACCATGAATTCATGATGAATGTTTCAGCAAAAGCTTCAGAGCCATCGATCACTAGTACAAATTCAATTCATTGCTCCTTTTGTACTCTTCCTTGTACTCGATCTTCAACTCCACGGCATGCACTTCTTCCAATCCACACAATCATCCTCACAAAAAAGCCTGACAATATAATCCCGCGAGATCCAAGCAAGATGGTGAGGAGGCTGCCGTACTACACGACGGCGCTGGCCACGCTCTTCAGCTACGTGCTGCTCTTCGCCTTCGGCCAACTCAGGGATTTCTTCCGCAACCTCCTCGACTACTTCTTCAAGCCCAACAACGACAACGTCAAGGTCGTCGTCGCCGTCGGCCGGCCGGACCATTTCTGAGATCCCCGTGTCGCAGTTTTGGGTGTTGGTTTCTGAGGTGGTAGAGGTAGATAGTTAGCCGGATCGTCGATCCTGACATTGCCTTTCATGCATGCAGGGGTACGCGCCGATCTGCGAGGGACTGGAGGATTTCTTCGTGCGACGCCTATACCTGCGGGTTCAGGTGAGACGATCGACGACAATGCCGCATCGGATTTCATTGCTGAACCCATAATGTGTGTGACCAGACACCCACAAAAATTCGAAAACTCATTATTAGGAATAGATTTCCACGACACAAACATTCAAAAACTCGCTATTAGAAACAAATTTTCACCATGGTTGCATATTAAATTTTCACACCTATAAGAGCTAGGCACCCTCTCTAATTTCCTCTAGTTTCCCATTGAATGTGATTTGTTCTGATCTTCATTTATTAGCTTGGCTGTTGTTAGTGTCTGAATAATGCATTTTTTCTTTCTTTACAAAATATTTTTTTTTGTTTACTCCGCTCTGTTATTATTTGCATAAAGCCTGGCAAGACACCTAATCATTCTAGCGTAGGCGTACCGCGTATGTACGTGGCCGCCAACTTTCTTTGCCTTTTCATTAATGCATGGGCACGCTCATCTAAGGCTATACAGTATACATGTCATGAGTATTTTGCAGCGTCCATCCATGTCATGAGTACTACTCCTACCCTGCTGTCACAAACCGGTTGGATTGGGCCGGTTGCGACACGCCACCAACGGTCTTCGGGCGAGGAAGGTGGCGTAGGGGGCGGCGGTGTCCCAACGGCGCGGGCGCCGCCGGCGGGCAGCGGCCGGCGGCGGCGGCTAGCGGGCGGTAGGGGCAGATGGGGCACGAACTATTTTATTTTATTGCTTTTCTCCTAAAGAGATTACATACCCTTGTTTATATAGCTGGCTAGTGGGACTTGTAATCTAAGCCATCTTCTATAAGGTTTCCTTATATGATTGGGATACCTTTTACAAGCAATATTTATTTATTTCCTAATAAGGGTCTTCCTTATATGATTGGAATATCTCCTTTTGCACACCAAAAAGCCTAAGATAATCCTAACTTGATGACGAGTTGGTTGGGGGGGGGGCCCCTCGCCTTGCCGCCTCGCCCCCCTCGTGGGCGGCATGCGGCCGCTTTGGGGCCCTCCTAGCCTGTCCCCGGCTGGCCCAATTCCGCACATGACACTCGCTATGTCCTAGTATACAAGAACAACATTAATAAATAACTCGTCATGAGTACTACTCCCTCCGACCCTTTGAAAGTGTCATTTTTGACTTTTGGCTATCGAGTTTGACCATTTGTTTTATTTTTAAAAATTCAGTAAATAATAAATTAAATAAATAATTAAATAAATAATTATTAAAGTATTTCTAATGATAAAATAAGTCATAACAAAATAAATAATATTTATACAAAAAATTTGAATAAGACGAGTGATCAAACAAGATGGCATGGAAACCAAAGTAACCCTTTTAAAGGGACAGAGGGAGTACCTCGCTAGTCAAGTACGAGACTTTTTGTTCTAAATACGAATACAAATTTATGCAAAATATAATGTATAATATGTACTTCTCATATTTTGATATGCAAATTTTTAAATTGACTCAAACTAACTTGTAGCGAGAAATGACCAAAACCAAGGATGTACAACTTTGTAGTTGATGGATATTTTTATTTGAAACCATTTACACAAAAATTAATTTAGTTTTCTCACATTTTGAATTTTAATATTTTTAGATTGTTCGAATGAAATCTGATGTAGAAACAACCATAACCAAACTTGTAACTCTATATTAGATATACAGTTGTGTAGTTGAGGTCTATTTTGTTTTCAACCATTTACTGTCCCAAAATACTGTTTGAAATTTTCATATTTTGATTCTTAATTATTAAAACAAACTTGGATAGAGAAATGACCAAATCCAAACTTATACATCTCGTGAAATCTATAACTTTGTAGTTGATGATTTTTTCATTTGAAATTATTTATTTTCCAAAAGTTCTAGTGAAATTATTTATTGTCCTAAAATTCTGTTGTTGTTTTTTTCATCTCAGATTTTGATATTTTTTATATTGAACGAACTCGGATGATGGAGAATTATCAGGTTTTGAGATCTATAACTTTATGATTGATGACTATTTCATTGGAAATCACGTATAGTCTCAAAATTCTATTTGAAGTTTTTAAATTTTGAAATTCAAATTTTCAAATTGTTTGAATTAACTCAAATAGAGAAATAGCCCAAATTTTAGTTTTTTTTTTTGAAAACTGAATTTGTATATTTTATGAGATAGATCATATTTTAGAAAAAAATTTGGTACCAAATTTTAAATCTATGAAAATTTTCAAACTGTTTTGTAAAGTGTACATAGATATTTTAATACAAAATATGAATATATATCAATAATAAGTAGATTTAATATAAACAAATTATTATAAATAACAAAAAACTAAATTACTTTTTTTACAACAAAGTTACTTTAATTAAGTCTATTTTCGACCCCTCAACTCTTGCCTTTCTTTGACTTTAGCACCTTTTTAACCTTGAGGCGGTGTTGAGTTGTTTTGACAGGGCTGAAGGATAAAAATTAAACGGTTTTGATAGTTGAGGTGATAAAGTTAGTTGGTTGACAAAACAAATGGTTGCGAGGGCTCTAAATGGACATAATCCAACAGATAAAGGCAGGAATATTACTCTAGATGAAAGCACAATTTTCTGAAGCTACTAGTTAATCTCGGATTCCAGTTTGTTTTGGAAAGGGAAGACTGAGACCCTGTTTAGTTAAAGGGATTTTTGGAGTTGGGACTAAAAAGTCCCTTTTGGTCCTTGTGAAAACCAAACATACGTGACTTTTTTTAGGGCATTTAGTAAAAGTCCCTAAAAGCTCCTCCTTGATAACATTTTTCTGAAAGTCCCTAGGGCTGAAAAGGTCTTAGGAGTGCTAAACCAAACAGGGCATGAACCAGCTACTTCATTTGTTGATTGTATTGGATAATATAACCAACTCGTCCTTTGTGGGTTGTGCAGGATTGCTTCGGTAGGCCAATTGCTAGTGCACCGGATTCTTGGTTTGATGTTGTTGAGCGCACCTCAAACGACAATAACAGGACATTACAGTAAGCATGTTTAGCTTAGGGAATACTACAATAGGCTATGCTAGTGAACATCAAAATATTTTTCAGGTTGTCAATTGAGAATTACATCTTTGTACACTTTTCAGGTTGTCAACTGGGAATTAAAATGATCCTCGGGGCAAGCAAGTTTCAGCTGTGTCTAATACACTGCTCACTATTGTGAATTGCAGGTGTACCTCAAATACCACTAGATGCTTGAACTTGACATCCTACAACTACCTCGGTTTTGCTGCAGCAGATGAGTACTGCATTCCACGCGTTGTCGAGTCCCTCAAGAAATACTCAGCAAGCACCTGCAGTGCTCGTGTTGACGGCGGTACAACTGACACTATCATCCACATACTGATTTATATATTTTAACAACTTTGGGCCACATACTCATTTATAGTAAGTTGATCATCCCCTTCATTTCATCTGGTAACAGGCACAACCAAGCTTCACACTGAGCTGGAGGAGCTGGTTGCACGTTTTGTTGGAAAGCCTGCTGCTGTCCTGTTTGGGATGGGCTATGTTACAAACTCTGCCACCATTCCCTGCCTAATTGGAAAGGTTTGTTCAAATGCTTATATATTGTCAGGTGTCTGAATTACCATGGCTGCAACGAGAGGTGAGTACTGATTTCCCCTTATTGCGACATTACAGGGTGGGCTGATTATTAGTGACTCTCTGAACCATAACTCAATTGTCAATGGAGCAAGAGGATCTGATGCATCTGTTAGGGTTTTCAAGCATAACTGTAAGCTGCTATGCCTCTCTGAACAATGCAGAGCACTTTGGTCTCTGTGGTTCATGTGAATTGTAAATAAATGTACTCTTGCAGCCCCTGCTCATCTGGAAAAGGTCCTGAGAGAGCAGGTAGCTAGTGGTCAGCCACGGACACACAGAGCATGGAAGAAGATCATAGTCATTGTTGAGGGTACCTACAGCATGGAAGGGGAGCTGTGTAAACTCCCTGAGATCATAGCTGTTTGCAAGAAATACAAGGTCTGGACAATTTTCTTGTAATTCTCATTGAAATTTGAAAGTTTGGCAAAAAAAAAAATTTCTTTATTATTATTTTCTGTTTTGAGCACAACGCAAAACAGTCATCCATTTACTCCTTGTTCTGTCAAATTCACAGGCTTACACATATCTGGATGAGGCCCATAGCATTGGTGCTGTTGGGCGGTCTGGCCGCGGTGTTTGTGAACTCCTTGGGGTTGACCCAGCTGATGTGGATATAATGATGGGTACTTTCACCAAGTCTTTTGGATCATGTGGTGGATATATTGCTGCATCAAAGGTGTATATACTACTGAAAGCAAGCATATTACAATTGTAGCACTTGGTTAGACTGCCTTGAAGATTTGCTGATTGTTCCTCTTGCTACAAGTTTCAGGATATAATTCAGCACCTGAAGCAGAGTTGCCCGGCACATCTGTATGCGACTTCCATGTCACCGCCAGCGGTGCAACAAGTAATCTCTGCTATTAAAGTTATCCTTGGGGAGGATGGCTCCAACAGAGGTAATAAAGGGGTTTCTTTTAAACACTTTTAATTTGCACATGTGTTTCATTTCACTGTGATGTTCAACTTTAAGCACATAATTCTTTTTTTTGGTTGTCACCTGAAGGTGCCCAGAAACTTGCACGCATCCGCGAGAATAGTAATTTCTTCAGGTCAGAGCTCAAGAAGATGGGTTTTGAGGTTCTTGGTGACAATGACTCTCCTGTCATGCCTATAATGCTCTACAATCCAGCTAAGATTCCCGCATTTTCTAGGGAGTGTTTTAGGCAAAAGGTTTGTGCGTCGTAGAGAGTCTATCGTAATATTCTGAAGATCCAGATAGCACTATTCTTGTGATATAGTTTTCTTTCAGAATGAGAATTATGGTGCTAATAGCAATATAATCTTCCTATTTGCCATGCCAGCGATAAGAACTTGTGTTGCAGGTTGCTGTTATTACCGTGGCATTTCCTGTGACACCCCTTCTTCTTGCAAGAGCACGTATCTGCATCTCTTCTTCACACACTAGGGAGGACCTGATAAAAGCCCTTGATGTGAGTGTTATTTTCATTTTATTCTAGCTAGTAGACATAAATAGAGTCGAACTGACAAGTTTCTTGTTTGTGCAAACCCACTTTCAGGTTATCAACAGAGTTGGTGACCTTGTGGGCATCAAATACTTCCCTGCAGAATCACCAAAGATTGCTGAAGCTGATGCTGAAATTACCCCATGAGTGAATGAAGTCCCTTTGTAAGCTTATCAGTAAATCATAACGAAAAACAAGCACGCATTGAGCAGTTTCATTTGGATTTCGTCAATGCACGAGAGTCCGGATCCGTCGTATTAGCTGAATGGCTTATTCAAAAAAAAAAATATATATATTAGCTGAATGGTACTTGTTTGTTGATGTACAATTATATAGAGTTATATGTGTATAATAACTGTGAGCTCTTTTTTTTTTTATAATTGATTCAAGTTCTGCTCTCTTGTTAGTCTATATATTTCCAGTAATATAGTGCAAATGTGCAAAACAAAGTTTCGGTAAAACATTACTGATGACATTTTCTATTGGTAGATGCTTGCTTTCATTTATTTTTCGTATCATACAGTAACGAAGAATGGCTCCAGTACTCTTAAAAAAAATACAGACACAAAGCACACATCTTAAAGCAATATATGAATTTTTTTTAGATTATACAGTACAAATAGACCCTTAGTTGAGATGATAGCTCCTGTCACTATCCATCAATAGCTAATCTTATTTTGAAATAGTGATATTACAACATTATAATCGTTGTGTTATAATACGTATACTTAAATATTTCTTTGGATACGGGACATCAAATGAAAATAGTACCTATGAGTCTATGAGATCTGAACAAGTATCAATGATTATGGGAAACAAAATCCTATATAGTTTAAACGGTTAAATAAAACCAATAGCCACCAACAACTATCTTTTTTTTTTAAAAAAACATAGTATTTAGTCATAGACCCGGTTAGCCGTAAGTCACCTCTCCTTTAGCGAGTAGTCGGACTATATGACAGATTAAACGGGTCAAAAAACAGATTAAACGGGGTTAAACGGACTACACCGATCAACGGTTGACTACTGAGTACTCCCTCCGTCCCTTTAAGAGTGTAGCCCTAGAAGTATGTTTGCGAAGGGGCACGGTTTTCCCTCCATCCCTTTAAGAGTGTAGCACGAGAAGTATGTTTGTTTGGGGGCACGGTTTTTCAATGACACTTTCAAAAGGACAGAGGGAATAGCATCGTGTAAACGGCCTACACGGCCATGTAGGCGGGAGGGTCATTGTCGGTGTTTTGAGAACCGGGGTATCTCAAGGCACCGGCAATAATATATAGGTCGCGGCGCCCCCCGCCTGATGGCGTGTGCGAGCTTGGAAGACGAGGGGTTTATCCTGGTTCAAGCCATGGGGCCCTACGTCCAGCAGTTGTGATCCTTCGTATTACTCGCACCAATTGTGCACAAGAACCAAAGCGGTTACAAGGTGTTCTGGGGAATGAAGGAGGACTTCAATCCGGGGTAAGTTGGCTAAGTGTGAAAACCTAGGGAGGGCCCTATGCTATTGTGGCATTACTCTCGCTTTTATAGTGTAAAGGAGAGATAATGTATACAATACGTGTCATGTACAGAATGCTAAGGTGTCTACTATCCGGGACTGTTGGCGCACCATGCCCGAGCCCGGACCTCGGGTTCCCTGAAGGGAGTGCCCTGGCGTGGACACGTGTCTTGAAGTCTCCTATGTTCGTGTCCGTTGCCCGAGGGGAGGGCCTCCCGAGGGCCAAATGGTGACCCTCTGATCCCTTTACGCTCCGTAGCTGGCGTGGTGTCGACGTCCTGAGGGTCCTTGGACTCGTGTCGTGGAAATGAAGCTGTAAGCAAATGAACAAAGAAGTTGTGTTTCCTGTGCGCGGGTGACGTGTGTGATAACTGTTCCCTTTATGTCCCATCAACGGGGATGCGAGGAGATAGCGAATCGACAGCAATCGATTGCCCTGCCATCGCGGCCCGTGAAGCGGTTTCATTTAATGCGCCGCTCCCCACTACCGGGTTTGGCTTCCCAAGGCGCGCCCGAGGTGGTGTTTCCCCGGGAGAGGGAAGAACCGTGAGCCGGGGGTCCCCCTATCCTCGGGCGAGGTGGAGGGTCTCGCCCGGGGGTCATGGTCCTCGGGCGAGGCGGGGATTGTCTTCGAGAGACCCTCAGATCATCGGGGCGAGACGTATCTTAGTCCCCGAGGCTCGCCTCGGGTCGGGAGTAAGTTGTGGTAAAAGCGGGCTGTTACGGGGGGTGTGTTGTAGCACGCAGCGGATTTTTTGCCCGTATATGAATGGGCTTCGATAAGCCTATCGGGGATTGTCTTCCCCTGCTCTCTAAGCTCATGACAATTATGTTGGTCCTTATTCTCATTACTTCGGAGGCTTCACCCTGGGCCCTCCTGGCCTAGCTGGGGTGATTTAGCAAATTGGGCCTTGTCAATTGAGTGTTTGGAGATGGGCTGCCTTGGGCTTTTTTAAAAAAGGGGGCCCAAGAGAGTCTCCAAGATATTAAGTCTTCCTTAGCGAAGTCTCAAGGGTTAGGGGCGGCCTTCATTCTCCTAGTCACCTCTTTGGCCCAAAACGCGTCTTGGGTGCGCAACTCCGTCGTTGTCTTCCCATCGGTCCTTCTTCTTGGGCCTTGGGGCCGCGCCATCCTTCATGGGCTTACTTTCCATACGGGCCGATTATTTTTGTCCTCGACAGTCATAGATACAATTTTTATAAAGTTAAACACGGGTCTATTTTAACATTTTTAAATTTAAAATATAAAGTTAATCATTCGGATTTGTCTTGTCCATTTCCACACCTCACACAAAAACTTAACACTCCAACCTTGCATACTTCCTCCGTCCTAAATATCGTACACTAACTAACTAACATTAAACTTCTTTTCGAAAGTTGTTGCCCCGTCTGCATTAAGAGAAGTGGGAATGTTTAGTTACATCCTACCGGCCGCACGTAGCGAGATGCCAGTGACCGGATAGGCGGGCACACAAACACAAGTCACCGGCTAGAACGGTCGCTGCGAGTGGCGCATTGTTTGGATCACTAATCTTGCGACTTGCATACTCTTAGCAAAGATCTATCCTAGGCCCCGTAGGATGCAACCTACGCCGCGGAAGCCTGCCTCGACCCAGGCCTCGCCTTCGATCCGCAAGGGCGACCTAGCTTTTGAGCACGAGAGGGTGCACCAAATTTTTTTATAGACAAATCTGTGTTTTCTTTGTTTGTTTTTTTTACAATTTTCATAACTTCATTACTAGTGTGTATGTATGACATGCGGGCCAAGGGGGGGGCTCGGTGGCCCCCGACCCCTTTGGGTCCGCCACCGTTGATCCGCATAGACTCAACGAACTCCCCGGCAGGATCCCCACCGCGCCCGTAGTGAAGGTCCTCCTGTTCCTCTCCTTTCGGACTTGCCAAGATACGAGCAACACTAAGGAGTCGAAGGGGCGTCGCAAGTGTTTGGGAGCTAGGCGCTGGCCCTCGCCCACCGCCGACCAAGCTGTCATCACTCGTCGGTGCCATGTTCGAGGCCGAAGCGGCGCGGCAGAGGCGGAGTGCCACACCTCCCTGGTAAAGACGCAGACCGCAAGTAGGTGGTTGATGGATTCACATTCTTGATCGCACAGGACGCAGGTGTCATCTGGTTGTAGCCCGTGCCTCAGGGCGCCTGTCCGCCATCCAAGGGCGTCCGTGCGAGCCGCCCAAGCAAAGAATTTGACCTTTGGTGGCGCGGATGCCCGCCGGATCTCCTTGGTGCCCGCGAGCTCCGTCCTTCCGCCGAAGAATGCTTCGTGAGGCTGGGGAGGCGGAGTAGAGGTCGTTGGACGCCCGGCGCCAGATGATACGATCCTCAACACCATCCGTGAGCTCCACGACAAGCAGCTTGTCAGCAAGTTCTAGTGCCTCGTCGAGCACGATGGCTGTTATTGCACCACCGACGTCATGCGCCCACTGGAGGTCAGTGAGGGCCTCGTGCATAGTTCTTCCCGGTGGGAACGCGGCACCACACTGAAGAGGTTGGGTGCGGTGTTGCAGATGGCCCCGTCCCGCGAGAACCAATCTGTTATGTCTAGAAGAGAGCACGCCGCCCGGTCGGCGATGAACACCCCGACCGATGCCCCCGAACATCCGCTCGACGGAACGCTCCGTCTTGGACCCGGTAGAGAGCCGCCCGAGGAACGCTGAACACCACGCGTAAAGCGAACCCCCTTGAATGGAAACCTTAGATCAGGCAGAGCAAGGCCGCCTAGATACCGTGGCGAGCAGACGACCAGCCAAGCGACCATGCACTTCCCGCCGGCCACGGAATCCGTGCCAGCCCACAGGAACGCACGTCTGTGTCCATCAATCTCACCGATAGCCCAAGCGAGATAGGGCACAACAGATGGAGAGGTGTATCGGGATCGCAGACGGTGTGGTGTGTGCCGGTGTCTTCCCGCCCTTGGTGAGCATGTTTCCCTTCCGTGTTGGGATCCCGGCCGCGACCTTGTCAACGATTTGTCGCCTCCCGTGTCATGCCCCACCAGGGTGACCGTGAGTGGGGCGCCGAGGTAGACGACCGGGAAGTCTTGACGCCGGCAAGGAAAGACCGCAGTGACCTCGGTGATGTCGTCCTCCGAGCAGCGGATGGGGGTGAGGATGCATTTGTCCAGGTTGGTTGCGAGTCTCGAAGCCCCGGCGAAGAGGTCCAAGATGGTTCTGATGTAGGAGAAGTCTGAGGCCGAAGGGTGCAGGAAGATGACGAGGTTGTCGGCGTAGATCGATGTTACCCGCATTTGATGACCGGGCCGCGGTAGGGGAACAAGCAGGCCCGCCCCCCGCTCGCCTCCGCAATGAGCGAGTTGAGTACCTCCATGACGATGATGAACCGGAAAGGGGACAACATGTCGCCCGCCTGAGGCCGCGCACATGGCAGATGTGTCGTCCTGGTCGTCCATTGATGCTGACCCTCGTGCTTGCCGTGGACAGCAGCGCGGACATCCAATCACGCCACCGTTGCGGGAACCCCATGTGCTCGAGGACCTCAAGGAGGAAGGGCCACGCAAAAGTGTCGAATGCCTTGGCAAGGTCGATCTTGAGTAGCACCATGGGTACCCGGCCACGGGTGCGACCAACGACATGCCACCGCACCGCATTTAAGTTTTCATGGATTCTCAAGGCCCCTTGATGAAAGCCGACTGATTCAGCCTCACAATCCCAAACATCCTGGGCGCCAGGCGAAGCGAGGCCCTTACAAGCATCTTTCCGAGGGAGTGAATGAGGCTGATGGGGCGGTAGTCCTGTAGACCTTCAGGTAACATTAAACTTCTTAAAAACTTATAACTAGATCATATATATATATATAAAATACTATCAAAGTATCAATATTTATACATCTTAAATACATTTATTGAAGGTATATTTTACCATAAATATAATCTATTAATAAATATTATAAAAAATAGTATATAAATATTAGCACTCTACTTATCGAGTGATGACAAACAAAGGACAGAGAGGCGTACCAACCTCGGCTACTGCGACGACCCGTACGAGGAGCAACAAGTCGACTGGCGTGGCGGCGGCTCCAGGCGATCTTCCAATAACCGCCACCCTCACGCGACAAATTCCAAGGTATTCTATTCTCCCTGCAGATTCCATCTCCGACCCAATCGATCGCGGATCGCTGCGTTTCCTGGTTTTATTGGGGATTTTTTTAGCGAGTTATTAACTTTTCCCCTTCTTGCGGGCGCGTGGGGAATTTGAGTGAGGGTTTAGTCTTGGAGTTGATCGGAGGCGAAAGCTGCGATAATCGTGTGGTTAGGCCAACGATTCTCACTGCTGTGGCTCACGATTTCCCAATTCTGCGTAATTTGCCGTTTCTTTGTTATACAGGGCTCAGAGCCAAGAAATGGATTGTGGATGGATCTTCTGATCTTGTAGTTTTAGGGGGGAGGGGGGAGTTCGTCTCTCATAGGAGAGATTCTTTGGCTGGTATTGTGCTCGGATTGATCTACAAACATCCGAAATGGAAAAAGGAAACCCGGCTTGCCCTCTTCTTCAAGTCCTATTTACATTTTCTTTTTCTCAGAACATACGATTTCTGTCAGTCGAATGAGCTGATGCTATTTTAACTGCTTTCTTCTGCACAAACCATTATCTGCTGTCTGATCCATATTCCGTGTTAGCTCTTGTCGATTAGTAGCACTTTACAACCAATTGCTGCTTTGTGCAAACTGGCCCACAAATTCATCTTCGTTCCTGCAAATATTCATGAGTTACTTAAATTAATGCCTATATCTGATATAATTTTCTGTCCATGTTGTTTGTTTGTGAGCAGGCAGCCATTTGGGGAACTGCACAAGTAATGGACGTTTATTAGGATTCTAGGGGGCATCACAATGGCATACTTCCCTGAGGAAGTAGTCGAGTACATCCTTGGCTATGTAACCTCGCACCGGGACCGCAACGCGGTGTCCTTGGTGTGCCGGGCATGGTATGACATCGAGCGACATGGCCGCCGTTCGGTGCTTGTAAGCAACTGCTACGCGGTGTGCCCTGAGCGTATACATGTCCGTTTTCGCAACATACGTGCACTGAGCGTCAAGGGAAAACCACACTTTGCTGACTTCAACCTTGTCCCGGCGGGTTGGGGTGCTGGTGCAGAGCCATGGGTGGATGCTTGCGCCCGTGCATGCCCAGGTCTTGAGGAGCTCAGGCTGAAGCGTATGGTTGTGACTGATGAATGCCTTAAGTTGCTTTCTCTATCCTTTACCAACTTTAAATCACTTGTCCTTGTCTGCTGTGAGGGGTTCAGTACTGCTGGGCTTGCTAATATTGCCACCAGTTGCAGGTGAGAATTCTGAAAACTTGGACATTGTCATATTTGAGAAAGTGCCTAGTGCCATTATTTTAGTTCATCCAGCATGGCCATTTGATTAACAACATTTCATTTCAGTATAATGTTTGCAATCTTGATGCTGCTGCTGATGAGTTTATTGTTTGTGCACCATTTTATACCAGATTATGTATGCATTTCCAATCTCTGTATGCTTCCTTGGCTCTTGATCATTAGAAGTTATCTACTGTGTGATTTAGATAAAGATTTCCCAATGTGAATAATAGATGCAATGCAAAATTTACGAAACAGAAGTTATCTATAATTCCTGTTCGTATCTGCACGATTCCAACATGTTTTCATTAGTTCTTGGCAGTTTCTCCATAGCTCTATCTGAATGATACTTATGTAATGAAATGTTGTTTATGATTCCTTTGGTTTATGTCCGAATACGATCATTAAGATCTTGAATACTTTGCAGAGCACAAATTCTTGAACAAAAGTCTTTGATGAAAGGTGGTGCAGTAATTCTTTTACTCTTTAAGTCTTCTTAGTACATGCCTATTGCCTAATGATTGAATTCCATTCCTTGTTTCTATTTCTCTAGTAAAGTACATAATGCTTTAGAAAAAGCATGGTTGAGACTGAGACACCTAACTAGAACAATTACACTCCAATGCTGGCAGAAAGATCAAGCTGCAATTATATAATATTATTGGCTTTCAGGGTCTGACACTAGGCTGTGTTGAGCAAACTTCATTTTAACTGACAAAGTGTCTGTTATTGTTTATTTTGATACAGAAATTTTATTTATGGCTAAGTTTAGTTCACTCAATTTTACATAGGTTATTAGTCCACTCAATTTTACATATTTTGTTACTCTTTATCTTTACTTTCAGGTTCCTTAAGGAACTCGACTTACAAGAGAGCTGTGTGAAAGATCATGGCCATCAGTGGATTAATTGTTTTCCTAAGCCTTCAACATCACTAGAATGCTTGAATTTTTCTTGCTTGGCTGGGGAGGTGAATGCCGTTGCATTGGAGGAACTTGTTGCAAGGAGTCCACATCTTAAAAGTTTAAGGCTGAATCCTTCAGTTCCATTTGATGTTTTGCCCAGAATCCTTTCTCGCACACCTATGCTAGAGGATTTAGGTACAGGATCTTTTGTACAAGGCAATAATGCTGGTGCATATATCAGTCTATATAGAGCTATTGGAAAGTGCACTTTGCTGAAGAGTTTATCTGGTTTTGGGATGCTCCTGGCTTGTATGTTAAAGCAATTTTGCCGCCGATTTGTCAGATCAGGGCCCTTACATGCTTGAATCTCAGCTATGCTCCATTGATTCAGAGTGACCAGCTTATCAGTATTGTTAGTCAGTGTACAAGGCTCCACGTTTTATGGGTAAGATTTACTTGCAGTGCTGCTAGAAATGTCTCTTTATATTCCTTATTATCCTCTCCCAGATATATTTTTAATTTTAGGATTGTTTTGGTTCCTTGGAAGCTCCAGTAGCTTTACATATGTTGATCACCTGATGCAGTTTTGAGGGTTTAACAATCTAGATTGTATTAGATTCTCAACTTACAAAAGATTCTGGGTCCATCTGTTTCAAGGTTGATTAACTGGAATGATGGGTATGGAATATTTTGTTCATGTATGTACCCTGTTTATTTTGGCAACAAATGTTCTACTTCTAATTACTTAGGGTCCTTTGGTTCTTTTGCCGAGTACTGTACAGCCTTACCGAGTAAGAAATCAGAAAGACACGGTCATTTGGTTGCTGGGTAAGACTTCCTTGGAACCTGACTAGTGAGTTTTTTGCTTGCTTCTGTAAGTGAGCAAATTCGGCTTGCCAGCACTGTAGTCTGTATGCTTGGTTGGGCTGGTGAGGTGAGGTTATGCTGGCTCAGGAACCAAACAAGCACATAGGTATGAGTTGTGCACAATATTCAAGAGGTCTGCATACTGTAACACCTTTTATTAAACTGTCTAGTAGTTCTTACAGTTAAGCAGACATAGAGTCCAATTCCACACCCATGTTTCTTAATCTCTAGTTTGTACAAATATACACATGTCAGAATTAACCTTACTACCTGCCATTGTAACAATATACATTCCTGTATTTTGTTGTGATGAGAGTTAGCTAAATGTAAGAGACTTTTGAAATAAAAACCTTTTCAAATTTCCGTGCCATGTTTAAGTAAGGTCACAACGATTTATTGATTCTGTTCTGTGTTTCTCTGCATATGAAAAAGTTGCTCCCTCTACCAGCATGTTATTGATATCCTTAGGGGTATGAGTTGTAACCCTGTATTGGTATCGTCAGCATTACACTGGATATGATACAACCTGTATGGAGTTGGTTTCTGTCACATCTAGTATGCTTTGGACGAAAGTGGCAATGCTATGAGATAACTAATAACTTCATTGGGTTATTAGTGCTTAGATTTCATTCGCATTACACTTACTCTCAGAGAAGCTCCATTTCTGGTTGATTACAGTCCAAATGCAACTTCAGGCTTACCGAACTAACTGCCATTGAGTAGTCCTAAGAAATGGATTGTAGAAGTTAACTTGGACGATCGAATGCTTGTTTCATTAGGTGGCACCCTTACTGTTTTGCCTTTTTACATAGTTTCTTAGGCTTGACCCTTTGTCTGCAGGTGTTAGATCACATTGGTGATGAAGGATTGAAGGTTGTGTCCTATTCTTGTCCTGATCTTCAGGAGTTGAGGGTATATCCAAGTGAGCCAAATGCTGCAGCAAGAACTAGTGTGACGGAGGAAGGGTTGGCAGCCATATCTTTGTGTCGGAAGTTACAGCGTGTGCTCTTCTTTTGTCATCGAATGACAAACACTGCACTGATCACTATAGCAAAGTACTGTCCACTGTTAACATCCTTCAGACTATGCATTCTCAAGCCCAGGACAGCAGATGCTGTAACAGGGCAGCCACTGGACGAAGGCTTTGGGGCAATAGTGCAGTCCTGCAAAGGCCTGAGGCGTTTCGCCATGTCGGGCCTCCTCACGGACAGTGTGTTCCTGTACATCGGCATGTATGCGGAGAAGCTGGAGATGCTCTCAGTAGCATTTGCAGAGGATACTACTGACGACGGCATGGTCTATGTGCTCAACGGCTGCAAGAACCTCAAGAAGCTGGAAATCAGGGACAGCCCCTTTGGTGATGCCGCTCTCCTTGCGGGCGCGCACAGGTATGAGTCGATGCGCTCTCTCTGGATGTCATCCTGCAACATCACCCTGGGGGCCTGCAAGACTCTTGCGGCGACCATGCCAAACATCAACGTTGAGGTCATCGGTGAGGCGGGGGCGAGTATTGGCGCGATGGATGATGGCGTCAGCAATGCAAGGAAGGTGAACAAGCTGTACCTCTACCGGACTATCGCCGGACCCAGGAGCGATACGCCAGGATTCGTCTCGATACTGTGAGCTGTCTCTATTGGCTACTGTAGTGGCTAAAGTAGTTCCACTCTATTTATACCCGGCTTTCAGGAAAACTCGATGTTATTTACCATGCCTGCTGTGGCTGTGCTACTCTGTCTTGTAGCGTTGGAAACATAGTGCATATGTATATATCGTTCTGTGAAACTGAAGCCTTGGTGCTACGTAACCTTGTTTATGCTGGACACGTAAGATATCTTAAGTAGGAGTAATGTATAACATTTTGTACAAGTGTTTCATGCTGGTAGCTGGAGCTCTTTGGGATGTGCCCTTTTTGTGATGCTCATACTGTTGATGCCCTTGAGTTTCAACGATCTGTGCTGAAAATCTTCTGAAAAGTTGAGGATTGGCAAATGTATGGGCCAACCCTAAAAATAAGTGCCAGTTGCTGTTATTTGCGTTCTTGTCCGAAATTCCTTATTACATTTTCTTGTCTCGCAAGAATTGTATCTTTGCAGCAATTGACAATTAGCACATATACTTTGTAGGAATTGGCGATTAACACAATCAGTACTAGTTGTGGTCTCAATGAAAAAAAAATGGATAATTTGCACATTTTCAGGGTTGTGCAGCTCTGTTGGATGTGAAATAATGATGGCCAGGAGGGCAGGACTGATCAGGACAGCTGTGGATCACGAATCTGCAGGGCACTGCCGCACATGGCTGATGGGTGATGTCCTTCGATTCTTCCATGCATTTGCATGTCCCCACACGCATACATCATCACCCCACTCACGAATTCTTCAGATTAATCAACTGGAGATCGATTAAAAATCCCAGTCGTCTTTCAGGTAGCTCAAGGCCGTGCTCGACCCCTTTCATGGCGATCGAGAAAGCATCCAGTGATCTAGCTGCTGCTGCGACTGCGAGGAAGGCGGCTGCTCCGACGAGCCGGCGGCACAGCGGCTCGATCTCGCCAAGCTGTTGCAAGAAGAATCTGTACCCGCAATTTTGGGCCGGTGCGCGAGAAAGCCCAAAAACTCGGGCTTAAACTTGTTTTTATCTACTCCAACAAAAAAAAATCTACTGCACTAAATAAATTCATAGTAGATTTTATCCTGGTTTATGTACGTGTGTTTATAGGGATGAGTGTGCGTGCTTGTTGAAGGTATGTGTTTATAGCACTTGTAATTCGAAAAAGAGAGATAAAAGGTCCCTCCATCCACCAAAGAATGCAATTGTGGGATGCATGTTAGTTAAGTTGACTCAATTTTGACTAAGTTTATAGTAAATAGTATCAATTTGTGTTTCCAAATAAATTAATATGCAAATATATTCTATAATTAAATTAATGATACTTTGAAATGTTAGTATTTTTAATAAAACTTTAGTTAAAGTTTAAGCTATTTTGACTTCTTGAAAAGCGAGAATTGTATGTTTTTTTGGACGGATATATTAGTTGTTCCCTTGTGAATTATGATCTCATTTTTGCATCCGTAGCATGTCCACCCGTAAAGCCACATCTCGTAAAACAAAGGGATATGAATTCTGTAGATAATTGCTGAACTATATTTATTTTTTCCAAATTTTTATAACAATTTTAATATTTATGATACTAGATAAGTAATATTAGATTATCATGAATTATGGTTTTATTATATAACTTTTTAGAATTGTACTTATGGACACAATCTTATTTAACATTGGCAAGTCAAACTTCAAAAGTTTGACTTCAGGATGTAGAATTATATTCTTTTCTAGATGAAGAGAGTAGCTTAGAATCTACAAGTATCAGGAAGCAAAACATGTCACATGTATGAGGAGGCAAAATATCTTAACTAGTATGGCAAGCAAAAATAGTGCAAAACATCTAAAAGTTTTAGGTGGGATCATAGTTGGACTTAAGTTTTTTCATAGTCAATTTTTTTTTCCTTCCCGCATTAATGTTCCCATCATCACTCATTTTGCATGGGAAAACATTTTACTAGTGAATTTTAGCAGTTTTTAAGTTTTTCATGATAATGGTTGGTGTGGTATATGTCATGGATCTAAATTTTTCCTAGTGCCAAACTGAGACCAAATTGAGAAGTGCATTCGTCTTTTTTTGAGCAAGAACCATGGGGGAAATTCCCCAGCACCAAACAAACTAGATAAAACTGAAACCAAAGCAGTTACAAGAAGAACATGCCATCCAGCAGGTGACTACACCCCAAACTCAAATAAGAAAGAAAGAAGAAACAAGAGAAATAAAAAGGATCTGCCTAAAAACTAGAAAGAAAGAAAAGAAAAGAAAATAGCATAGAAAGAGAAAATGAAGACTACAAGCTATCGAGCCAAGACTTGATGGCAGGATGAAGAGAGGCTTTAATTCTGAACAAATGGATGAGAACTTCGTGCTTGAAAGAGGCATTCTAGGACTCAAGCTAGGAGACTTCTCATAAAAATGAGGGCATTTAGATCCACCCAAATGCAATTTGCCGCAATCATGAAAATTTCCATGAAGGATGGAAAAAGGGAAAGCAGACTTTGCATTGATGGCTCTCTAGAAGATATTAGCTGAATCTAACCAGAATATGTTTAGAGTTGTCCATCTGCTAATAGCCACTGAACATTCAAAGAAAGTGATCAAGCATTTCTTCAACATTGTCATGACATAGCGCACAATTGTATCCCTCCTGTAGAATTTTTTTTCTTCTTTGAGTTTATTTCGAGTGTCATAGTTCCTTCGTCTTATCCAAGTGTGATAAGTTAAATGATTGACACAATAATTGAAAGGTCTAAGGCTTTTTCGATTGAGTTCACATTTCATATGTGCTTGTTTATGCTAATGGCTAGCCAAAGGTATTGTGTCATGTTGAGTTGAGTCGCTTCAATGCATTATGGTGGTCAAGAGACGATGAGAAGGTCAAGTAAAGGGTCCATATGTGATGGGTCAAGAGCAGTGAAGGACAGACCATGCGCGACTCACATGGGTACATGGAAGAGAAAGGGTACATGGAAGAGAACATGGCATTGATGACTAGAGTCATAACCTGAAGTTAGACCAGGTGAAGGTGAGGCGTCGTAGGGCACTTGGTGGGCCATCAAGTCGAAGATATGGAGACCAAGTGAAGAGAGGGTGAGGCTTCGTGAGGCTTGGTGGGTTGCTGAGCAAAGACATGGGTGGTGGACACACACTGACAATGTGAGTCACACCTAGCGAGGCATGTATGAGGGTTTTTCGATTTGATCCTCAAATTCAAGAAGGAACGGTTTGGTGATTTGGACCTCAAAATCATCAGCAATGAATGTGACCTTTTTGGCCTCCAAACCAAGAGTGGAGAGTCAAAGGATGTGTGGCACCATTGTGAAGCCTGTGTAGAGGCAAAACAATTTGTTCAACCCCCAAAAAAAAAAAAAAAAAAAAAAAAAAAACTTTTACCACCACCTTATCATTTGACCATTGTGAAGCTTGTGTAGAGGCAAATATACCTAATGGAAGAAAGAGTTTGAAAAAAAATAAAGAAGATAAAGGAAATTCTAAGACAAAATTGGAAAAAAAAAATGATCAAGTTATAATTATTTCAACAACATGTCTACTCTGACCCATAATAGAAGACCTTTGAGCAGGTAGAACAATTGGCTTAGAGACAAGCTAATCAATGTTTTGCTGATATTTAAGAGAGAGAAGAGAGCTTGCCTCCATTGCAAGCAACAAAGTAAGCATAGGCATTGGTGGGCCCAGATAGAAGTGTATATGAGGATGAATTGGAAAGAGAATGTAAGACATGGTACCACTTAATACTAAAAAACATTTTATGGACAATATTGCACAAAAAAGAAGACGATTACTATATAGTTTGGCTCTTATAATTTGATTTATAGATAAACACTTGGCCCTATTATTGACCTTACTCTTATAGGTCTAGGCATAGGAATTAAGGAGAAGAGTAAAAATATGACGCACAAAACATAAGAAGGTGAGAGATATAGAGAGAAGTAGAGATAAGTATGTTTTGGGAAAAGTGAAAAGTATATTTGAGAAAATAAAGATGCTTCAGGGAGTAAGAAGGTCAAGTGTTTTTGGACAAAATTTGTAATCATATATAGATGTCTTATTTTAGGGGACCAGCGTGTATATATTAAGCGCATGAGCGAATTAATTCCAGCTAAAGGCTTGTTTGTGGATCAACACTTTAATTTAGGTGCTCTCAGTACTTCGCCTTTTTTCCTCAAGCTGAGTGCGTGGTGTAGAGCTGAAAATCATGGAGTTGAGTAGTCCCAAACGCCCCTTAGATGCCTAAATGGGATAGAAACGACCATTCAATTCATGAATTGTACTTAAGGACTATGGTAGCTATATTGAGTGCTAGATTGAAAAAAGTGCACTTCTAGTTACAATGCTAAACCAAACATCCTTTAGGGCATGTTTTGGATCCACTAGTTCTTTATCTAGCTAAATTTGGCTGCTATGGATCCAAACGGTTAAGCTAACAGACTAGGTAAAGTTTAGCTTGGTGAAAATATACACAAGACTTAGCTATTAATTTCAACCCACACCGAATGACAGCTAAAAGTGAGTAAAGAGCCTCCACCCATGAGCAGGCCACATGCCCTACTAGGCCTTCGCAAGCACCGGACGACGCGTTCCACGGCTTCCAGCAGGCCTATCCGCATGCCTCCTCTGCCAAGCCTCCTCTATATATCTAGCCATGGCTGCCGTGGTGGCGACCCGGCCTATTCTCCTGCGTGGTAGGGACTCCGGAAGAAGTAGAAGAGTCTGCGACCTCCTTGACCAAATAAGGAGGGGTAACACATGGTACAATGTCTTCAATTAGCTACAGGTCCAATCACCCCCTAGCTAACATTTAGCTAGCTAAAGTTCAGCTTTCGCAATTAGCCGACTAAACTTTTAGTTGGGGTGGATCTAAACAGGGCATATTTATGATATCAAATAAAGTTCATTTTTTTGTGGAAGTTGATTTGTAATGAGATGTATTTTCATATATAGTACACATACTTAAAGTCATAATTGTTGTTGATACTTTTTTATATATAAATTCAACTAAATTTGAAATAACTTGACTACAAATCTAGAAGTGAAATCTTTTTGTTGGAAGGAGGAGTACTCCAACATCAATAAGGTCACATTCATAGTTTCGCCAACCTATCTAGATGGATGCATGAAGAGCCTCTACAAAAGGCTACTGCGTAGTACCAAACTACCATAGGTCGAAGCGTAGCTGGAAGTGCATTGTTCGCTTCTCATTGCTCAGTCGTTCTCCTTTATTTGCTACATTGTTCTCTTCTCGATCGATCCCATGCAGAGAGCTGCAACTGCAAAGCATATGTGGACTGTGCGTGCGTCCAGCTCCAGCTTTCCGTCACACGAGCCAGCCACTACGGAAAGCGACAGGTTTGCGGCGGCCTTGCCCAACGCGCCAGGTTGGCGTGCTGCCTTAGAGGCCACGTAGGAACCATCCGTCCAAATCACCGTGAACGTTTGCCCCGCAGCTTGTCAGTGCTTCTTGCAGGGGATGCGATGGCTTGGTCTGACAAAAGAAATAGGCAGCAGTTGGGCAGAGCATTGGGAAGATGAAGCATCCTGCTGTGACGTCAAAAGCTACAAAAAGTAGCATGCAATTGTACAGAGAAACAGTGATAAGCAAGGCTACCGTGTGCTGCCTGCAGTGCGAAAACAACAACCTTAAATGATGTCAGGTCTACGTGTGTCGAGTAAGGCAGTTCGTTCGTGCTGCCTGCGTTGCGCGTGCCCGCTCATTCTCGCTGCAAGTTTTATCAATGTGATGCATGGGCCGGGCGTACCTTGCACCCACTATTCCTTCCCCATCTCGTTTTCGTTCGATTCTTAAATAAAATGGACTGACGAACAGACGAGGCTTCGCATAGCTATAGGTTGCCCGCCCCATAATTTAATTTGAGAAAGGATTAGCTAGGACCGGTCAACGACGTTCTATTAGATACGTTTTAGAAAAGTTATGGATCAAACATTGAAAACATAGATTATAAATAGCTTTTATGTCGTTGAGATCGGTAATGTGAAAATCATACCAATAGATTTGTCTTGAAAATTACATTCATAAAAATATACATATATAAGTTTCCAATAAATATGTCTATAGAAAAGAGAAGTCAAAGTTGTGCTTTGGTGACCGTACTGTCTTAAAAGTAGTCTTGTAATAGTGATACAGAGGAGCATATGGTATCTAGCATGCAGGCCGCTTGCACGCAGTTTTTGCTTTGTTACGCTACGGTGTAATGCTGGAGGCTCACGGCCGGGGTGCTTGAGTTTGCGTCCGCTGCCGAGCTAAGCAGCCGATGCTTCTACGTGATTAAGCAGCCAAACTACCATAGGTCAACCTATTTCTGGATCATCTTTGTTGGGTTTAGTCCCACATCGGTGTCGATGGAGGGGGAGCACAACATATAGGATGTGGCAGTCCTCACCTATCGTGCTAGTCTTTGGGTTGAGTTGGCCCAAGCCTTTTTATATGTGTTGCTCAGTTGGACTGAGTGCTAGGCCCGTTTTGCTTGTGATACAACGAAGCGGGCACTTTTAAAGGCACCTCATAACAAGTGGTATCAAAGCCAAAGGTCGGGAAAAACCTGTGACGGGGGAGATTGTTGGGTTTAGTCCCACATCGGTAATCGATGGAGGGGGGCAACGTATAGGATGGGGCAGTCCTCACCTATAAGGCTAGTCTTTTTGGTTGAGTTAGGCTCAAGCCTTTATATGTGTTGCTCCGTTGGACCTGGGTGCTAGGCCCGTTTTGCTTGTGATACAACGAGCCGGGCCGTTTTCGCTGCGCACCTCATAACAATCTTTGCGTTGTACATGGGCTTTTGTCGGAGTGCTATACATCCGAGACGTAGGTACGCATGCACGCGCAGCCGAAGACGAGAATGACTAGGAACGGCCGGTCAACAACGACAGGCATGCGCGCTGACATACAGTTGTTGCCAAATGCAAACGATCGATTTGTCACGACGAGATGACAAGTGCGCCCACAAAATGAAAGGAGATGCCATGTAGAGATCAATGCAGTATAGTGCAAGCAGGAACCGGCCGGCCGTTAGACTCTCGCTACCTCTGATGAGTCAACTGATGAGAGACGTGATTACGAGGTGTGTAACTTTGAGGAATCGGAATCTGAAGCTGAAGCTGATTCTGATTCTGATTCTGATTCGGAATCTCGATCCATCAGCCGTTGAGATCAATCACTAGTTCCTTGTTTTAATTTGACATCTCACCCGCCAACGAACTAAACATGCAGCATGCATGGACGCAGCGCATGACGACGGCGACAGCAATCTTGTTTGCATTTGGTGCATGGGATCATGCATGGTTGGGTACGTAGTTGCCGTCACTCGTTGGAATTGGAATATATTGCACAACACAGACCGATCGAAAAGCAAAGATCGATCGATTCCATATGATTGAAAGATCGATGGCCATGATATATGATCAACGCTGGATCAGTGGATCATTAGGGTGAACCGGTGATATGCCACGGTTGTAAACATGTATATAGCTTCTCTCTCCAGCCTGTCAAACTGGCTGGCCTAGTACACAACGCTTGAACGCTAGCTGCTTTCATTTGATACTTTTGATTGAGGATTGAACACATTAAAAAAAAACAGAAATACTACATCAACCTTTGTAAGTTGCAACTCTATAACATATTACATTCGTCCTGCTTTTTGTTTTTCTTTAAATTGGCGATGATCAACGCTGGATCATTGTTGCCCAAAAAAAAAAAAAAAAGAACACTGGATCATCAGTTTCAATGGTTCCTCTATAGCTAGAGCTAGCATAGTATAAAAGGCTATAGGCTGGAGTAGCTATAGCAACCAGAAGATGCCGTGCACGCAAGATCCGTTCATCTTCTTGTCTCAACATACATAGCACACTGTACTTGCAACTACAGTACTTATATGTCCGTTGCTTACTTTTACGTTTGTCCTATATATACAACTACGTGTACAAGTTCAAAATCGTTTGCACACGTACGTACTGTGCTACTACGTACCTAGAGTGTATTTGGCATGGAATATACTCTTGGTCACCAGACACCGTTTGATTAAGACATACAACCTGGCGACGATCGGATTGATTCCAAGAATAATAATGCTATATGATCCGAGTGTCCTTAACTTTGTCTTATGCCTCGGATTAGCGAGCACCAGGAGGCCGGTCTTCGTCACGAGCAGCATGTGCATGCTCTGCCCATCACGCATCACATGCATGGCATGACACCGTGTGCCAATAATTATTATTAGGTATACTAACGTCCTTGAAAGAAGCCAAGAAGAGTATATGAATATATGCTAACGTCCACGCATAGAAGCAAAAGCAGTTGTGATTAGTACATAACTTTTTCATAGTTGTGATTAATCTGTAACATGTATTTAATTAATTACTTTCTATATTTTTGTTATCTTCTTTTTTTTTTTGGGGAAAATATTTTCATCAAAACATGCATTGTCAATAATGCATATGAAGAAGAATCCTTACAGAGCATCTAAGGCCCTGTTTCTTTAATTTAGGCCCCATACATTTTTTTTTTTTTGGGCCTCTTGAGTCCAAAATGCAAAATGACAAATGCTAAAAATTTTGCTGTTTTATATATAGCATGGTGTTTAGATCCATTTTGCAAAAAGGTGAGCCAAAACCCCCAAAAGTTTTGGGAAAATTATGGAACTAAACGGGCCCTAAATAGATTAATTATAGAGCAATGCAAAGCAGCGAGAAAGAGCATCTATATATATATCCGTGTGGTCCTTGTTCTTGATCGATCGCAAAGCATTTCTGTGTCCAAGCAAAAAAGAACAGCAGCATATACTAGGCGCTTCCATTCCAGCAACTTTCCGTTGCACCAGCCACTACGGAAAGCGATGGGGCTCGTGCATTGCGAGTTCTATTACCAATGCAATGCATTGCCGGCCGGGTGTACCAGCTAGGCACAGGCAGCGTCGTTTTCTTGCTGGAACCGATCGATCGACATTTTTTTGGCCCGGCCGTATTGTTTGTTCCCTTTCGTAATCAGTCTTATCGATTAATTATTAGATGCCCTTGGCTTAATTAGTTTGTGTACCACACACTTACCTTTGACTGGGTGGTGGTTATTCTTGTGCACAACTTAATTATGAAGGATTAGGACAGGTTTTGGTTCCTATATAGCTATAGTACGTAGAGGACTCCGGCAGTGGTATACTATATGATATATATACTAAACTCCAAATTAAAACCATTTTTCAAATAGTTTGGCCATCCAAGTAATGTTGATGGTCAAAGCTTAAATATACAACACACATACTTAGTTTATTAACAAACATTTCATCATTAAAGACATCCTATAAAAATGTTAAAACATATATGCATTTTCGTACCGACGACCTTTTCTTTTTTACATAGAGCTAAATATGGTGCGAGGTACAGATGATGGACCAGCAGATGGTCCGGCCGGCGCGACAAAATGATGAAAGTGGCCAAAGATTTAGCGTAGTGACCTGAATTATTTGAGGCGTTGGAATTGAACCAGTAGCTAGCCGAGGAAGAGGATACACTACCTGCACCAACGTACCACGCCGGTCCGATCCCCAACCGACACGATTCCATCGCTATAGGTCAAGTCGTCGAGAAAGAGAGAGAGAGAGAGAGAGAGATAAGATGGGGGCGGCGGCTTTACTACGCGCCCACATACGTACACGTACATTACATGCATGCATGCATGGCTGAAAGTGATCGATCACCGTACGTACTACGTACTACGTACGTACTTGTATAGATGCATGGATACATATCGTATTGTATATCGATGTCGTGTAAAGTACATACGTACGTTACTTTCAGATATTTGTTGAGAAGAAAAAAACGGCGAGAACGAAGAAAACACGAACCACTTTTTTCCAAATAAATTTTGTTCGAGTAAAAGAATGAATTTTCGTACCCACCGTACCTTTTCCGGTTTTGCAAAGAGCTAGTGTGGTGGGTACAGATGACCACATGGGCCGGCTCGATAAAATGATAGGAATGAAAGTGACCAAAATTTAGTGGCCTAGCTGATCAAATTATTTGACGTTGGAAGATCTAGGAAGAGGATATATACAGTGCACCAACGACGTGCCAGCGGTCCTATCGACAGGATTTGCTATAGGGCAGTCAAGGGGCCGGCAAGTCGTCGACAAAGAGAAAGGGAGGGATCTTTGCTCTCTGGGCAGCCTACGGGTCCACGCCCGTTACGTACACGTCACATGCATGAATGGCTGAAAGTGAAACCGTACGTACTTGTATAGATGCTGGGATCAAATTATTTCGTCGACGATGTAGTGTACTCTACGTAGGATATGATACATGCTCAGTGTATAGATGATAGCGCCAGGCTGTCAGCTGGTCGGTCGGTCCATCTCGTGCTGCTGATCTGGGGTATTCTGGAGTGGATCGGATTAGTAGCTGGAACACCCCAGCTAGCGTACGTGTACATACTATAGATGGAGACATATGTAGCTCAGTAGTTGGAAAAGATGGGTAGATGCATGATCCATATGCATGCATGCTCTCTTCAATTCCATCGGTATTTGTTTATTGCTATTGTACTATCTATATGTGTTGTGCATGTGCTACACCGCCTTTTGTAAGTTTGTCCTTAAGCGCGCACTCTAGTACGAGAGGAGAGTAGTTCATTTTGGATACAATGCTACACAAACGACTTCTCTTCTCGAGCCCAAAAACGCGATTACTCCCGGTTCGAAATCAAACGGGGAATAAAGGTACTTTTATTCCCGGTTCGAGTCTCCACCCAGAAATAAAAGGCCACGCGGCAGGCCGCTCCCACACGTCCAGGAACTTTATTCCCGGTTTGGGGACACCAACCTTTACTCCCCGTTCTTCACCCCAACCGGGAATAAAGCTCTGGCGCCAAAATTTTTCGTGGCCCGCCAAAATTTAGCTTTACTCCCGGTGATAATATCAACCGGACTAAAGGTAAAGACCTTTATTCCCGGCTCGTGTTAGCACCCGGGAGTAAAGATCTTTAGTCTCGGGTGGAGTTGGGAGCCGGGAGTAAAAGTCCCCCTTTCAACCTTATCTCTTCAACTCCCATCTATTATTTCTACCGCACTCTCTCTTTCATTTTTTTTTCCCACCGCATGCCTCCCATTCTATCTCCTTCTACACATCTAGAGCAGCCATGGCCATGGAGCAGAGCAGCCGGTGAAGTGCGGCGAGGAGGCACAGTCGGAGCCAGCCAACACGCAAGGGCTGCCCTTGACTTTGCCGCGGTGTGCTTCCCGGCTACCATCATCCAAATGACGAGGAGGCTCCCATGGGGCCACACGTGAGAAGGCAAGTGAGATGAATGGAGATCTAGCGGGGAGCTCGGTTCATGGTAAGCATTTTCTTCTCCTTATCTATGTTTTAATCTTTTGTCTCCTTGCTTGAGACAAGATTCATGCTTGATAATCTGATTCATTTTTTTTTCAGCTACGGTGATATTGCTTTGGATGACTGCAAGCTGTTTTGGTGATTTGGTGCTGATGCGTGCTTGGATTGACGTACATAGAGAATCTCAGTGTTTTGTAAATGAATATTTGAAAGATTATGTAATACTAGTACTATGTAACATATGGATCTGGATATACAATTCAATATATAAAAGATTACTTTTGATTGTATTTTGTTTGGTTCGTGAATTACAGTACACTTGGAAGTACATTTGAGATGATAAAATCATAACCGATTAGGAATTAAAATGAAATCAGGAATTAAAATCAAAAGAAAAAAATAACCCTTTACTCCCGGTTGGTGGCACCAACGGGGAATAAAACCTCCGCCGGCCACGTGCTGGCAGGAGCTTTACTCTCGGTTGGTACCCCCAATCGGGAATAAAGCCCCTACCTCTATTCCCGGTTCCTCTACCTCTATTCCCCAACTCGTATTCCCGGTTCCATAACCGAGACTAAAGGGCCAAACGAGCCGGGACTAAATGTCGATCCTACAGTAGTGATACATGCATGCAAGCATGGCGTAGAATTAGAAATTACTTAAAGCACGGTGTGCGAATACATATACATGTTGTCCTTACGCACACTAGTATATTGCCCGTGCTAACGCTTCTACGGTGATATTTATAACAAATGAATCATAAAACAAAAACATAAATGAGCTTACGAAAGGAAGACAAATGCCATGATAGTCCTAGAGTGCCTATTCCCTGAACCTTATCAAGAAACTCAGTAGTGCATGAGGACAAAAAAAAAAAGAATATGGCCATCATATCAAGGTACAAGAGAATCATCCCTGAGCATACATTTATTTATGTACACTGAACCTCAGCACTTGCAGCCAAGCTAGCCAAGCAATATGATGTCATTTCAGCTTCGGTTAAGTAACCCGTTGGTTTCTTCGGATGATTTCTCTCTGCATCACGTCTCCATGGTCGTTGAAAATGACTACTTTAACTCTCTTATTTTGTTCTGAAATTTTCTGAACTATGGACCATTCCATAATCTAAAAACACACAAAAAAAAAAAAAAAAACTGATGAAGCTTGTGGAGGCCATACAAACACAAGCATTAGATAGTGTAGTCGTTGGGCAAACTCATGTTGGCATACTGCTGATCTATCAAGAAGCTCACTGCAGGCAGATTGAACAATATGATTCTATCTGTCAATGATAAAAATCCATGACACCAGATGAAGGTAGCTCGGCGTCCAAACAAAGGCAAGGCAACAAACCTTCCCAGACCTAGGATATGTTCATGGGCGCCACGCGCGTGGACCTGATGGTCTTCCTCCTCGCCGCGTCACGTGCGGGTACGGCACGACGCAGACCGGCCGCCGATGGACCTGCAGAAGCGTCACCCAGCCGCGGATGCCGGGCTCTCCGTGTGTAGGGCAGTGGCCGCGAAGACGGCGACTACAAACACGCGATCGCATGATGGGGCCAAGGGCTCCGCGACAGCGGCCGTGGTCAGCGCAGGGCGGGCGAGCGTCGCGGCGTCCACGATCTCAGCCCGGCGCCGAGGCAAGATCACGCGACGGGCCCGGCAGGAGGCCCCGCCCCGGGCGGGCGAGTTCGTGGTCTCCGCGGCGGGCGTTCCGCATCGGGTGGGCGGGCGCGGCAGGATGCCCAGCGTCGTGTCCTCGGCGACCTCGTGGCGGCGGGCGGGGCGGCGTCCGTCTTACGGTACTCTTCATTGTCGCGACGCCCGGTCCCTGAGATCGCGCCAAAGCTGCTCCTTGATCGCTGGGGCGTGGGATCGTCCCCAGCTGCCGGCGCTCCACGGCCTTGGGGCTGGACTCGAGGATCCGTCTCGGCGGGCGTTACGTCGCCGTCGGCCGCCACCGGCGGCCTCGATGTCCTCGACCGCCTCAAAGCGACAGCGCTCGCGCTCCACGTCCAGCGGGGCGAGGCGGCGTCGCCCGGCACGAAGGCCTCTTCACCCGCGCGGGCGCGGCGGCGCTGCGATCATGGCCCGTCGCGGCCTCTCGGTAGGTCAGTCACCTTGAAGAGGCGGGTGTGCTTCTCAAAATCCAAGGCCATGGGAACATTCACGAACACCAGGAACCCCGTCACCTCACCTTCGTGAGAGGTCGCCGGCGTCGATGGAGGCCCTTGACGGTGACGCGCGCCCCGCACGACCACGGACGAGGGAGCCCGCCGAGGCGGCGGGAACGTGGTCCGCCTCGTCGGCGCGATTGAAGCTGCGATCCCTGGCGTCGATTGAAGTAAATGATCCATGGCGCCACTGGCGGCCGATGATTGAATCGCGGGATCGCGGGGCGAGGCCTCCGCGGCGGATCGTTGAATCGCGGCCTCGCGGGGCGAGTAGCGGCACGGAGGTTTCCCCAAATTTCTTCACAACATAACCACGCTGTTTCCTTTTGTGTTCCGTGACTGAGGTTGAAGTCGCGAGCGGTTCACATGTTGTGATGCGCGGGTGAGGCTTCGGGCGGTTCGCACGTCGTAAGGCTTCAACGCTTGGTGAAGCCAGAAGTTTTCAACTATAGGATAGACTATTGTCCCTTTAATTTGTATTCAAAATTAAATGAACTGATGAAGAATGAAATACAATATTGTTAGTTTCTTCTAGCTAACTGGTACTATGTAATTGTATATGCACATATGTTTCACTTGTCAATTATTATTTATCTATTTTCCCATCAAATATGATATGCATATCAACGTACTGTATTATATTATTAGGAGGAAAATAATCTCAGTAGCTACAAAGCAATGCATAGCCACCCGATTAATAGTGTTTGGTTTCCCGCTCAGCGGAGCCTATGTACCTCGCAAATACTAGTTGGATTGGGTAAAGACAAACTCAAAATATGCAACTGGTTATTGTTTGGTTTACAATCTGAAGAACCAGACTGAGTAGATTGTTTCGGTACTGGTTCGGTACACCAGGAATTTTTAGGGAATCAGTGGGGTACCACACACACACATACCTATCTTTTTCATGATAATTAAAGGAGTTTACAAGTGCACAAGTGGTGCAAAAAGGAGCGTTCAAAGCTCAAATGAGAAAATAAAAATACATTATGGGAAATTCTCCAGCCACTGTTTGAGGGAGCCTAGCTTTGGCCTTGATACAAATCAGACCAATTTGCTCTTTGAAGTGGGTCAACCAAGTTGCAGTAGAGCAGGGCTTGCTAAGATCATTCCTTGAGTTCCAAATGGACCAGTATGCAGCTATGAAGATTTCCCTGAAGATTGCAAACCCAAAGTCCAGCCTCAATTGACTAATCATATCAAGAGGGGGGAGGCTTAGGGGCGTGCTTGGTTGCCTTCCAAAATTTACCCTACCAAAGAATTGGCAAAGCCAATATTTTGGCTTGCAATTGGTTTGCAGCCAAAGCTTGCTAGCCTCTCACATAAAAGCTTGCCAAATCTATAGTAAATTTTTTGCCCAAGTTTGGCTTGCTAAATCTTTGGCAAAGCAAATTTTGGAAGTGAACCAAGTAGGCCTTTACGTTCCAGTTTATGCCAATTGAGTTCCAAAGAGGGCCTGACCGAAAGTGCACTCGAAGAAAAGATGAACCACAATTTCTTCAGAATTAGAATTACATATGGCACAAGAGTAGAGGGCAATACATGTTTTTCGCCTCAAAAGATTTCTTGTGTTAAGCCTGTCCTTTAGAAGCAACCAAAAGAAAAAAAAATGCTTTCCTAAGTTGGAGCCAGCCCACAACCACTTGAACAGAGGGGAAGCATCTTGATGGCCTTTCATAAGCTTATATGCCTTTTTTGAAAAATAGAGGGTGAGTTCCGCTGGTAGCACCATTGATCAAAAACATATGTATTCCAATCAAAAGAATCTAGTAGGGCCTGCAGCTCACTGAGCTCAGAGATAGCCTAGGCTGATAGTGGAGGGAAGAAATGCTTGCTAACATCCTCATTTTGAAGGAAGAAATTGATGGAACATTTCTTCTTCTTGGCATAGGAGAAGGGTCCTGGGAACTTGTCCTTTAAACAGGAATCACTCCACAAATCTAACCAAAAGAGAGCAGAGGTGCCTGATGAGGGATGATAGATGGTGATGTTTCTAAAATATTGGTTTAATTTTAAAACATCCTTCCACTAAAAAGAATCAGTCGGGCTTCTAGCATGAGGAGGAGTATTAGTGTTATGGTAAATTTTGTCCCAAGTTAACTGAACCCAAGGGACCTCTGCATGGTTGTAAAATTTGTCTAGGAATTTAAGGGGAAGTACTTTGTTTTGGGTGTGAATATCAATGATACCAAGGCCCACTTCATCCTTAGGAATACAGGCCGGATCCCAAGCAGCAAGGCATTTTCCTTTCCTATGAATATCTTCTCCATTCTAAAGATAGTGTTTCCTGTATTTATTAATTTGCTCTACAACTGGGGTGGCCAAACCAGGGTGCACACATAATAAGTAGGCATTATAGAGAGGACTGAGTTTACCAATAGAAGCCTGCCATGGTAAGATAACATTTTGCTGAAACCCAAGGTCCTGGCCTCAATTCTTTGCAATAAAGGTGCAAAATCACCTGTTGATGGCTTGTAGGTACCTAGAGGGAGACCCAAATATGTAAATGGCATTGCACCAGTAGCACAACCAAAAGTATTGGCCAGGTGGTTTAATTTGGTTGCATCAATGTTGATGGGTACCATAAAGGATTTGCTAAAATTCACATGAAGACCAATAGAGTCTGAAAATGATCTTATGACCTTTTAAATTAAATAAGCTCCTAACCACACCAGGCATCACTAGGAGAGTATCATTAGCATATTCGAAAAATAAGTATACTAAGATAATTATATTTATTTTGTTTCAATCAGTTGTATACTATAGTTACGTGCTAAGAGTTAATTAGTCTACTTGAAAATGCACTAATGTAACATAAAACATGCTAATTATTTGCTAGCATCATATTTATTCTCTAATATGTTTCATCCTAGGAGCACGGATATGGAGAAATCGAGTTTATTTTTTGTACCATGGAAGACCGGCTCGTAAGCTCCTTATACATCATGGGCACCATTGCCTAGAACTTCGTGCATACTTCCACACACAAGGAACTCCATCCCTAGAGCTAGGACAATGCATATATATGTAGGAAACCATAGACGAATCTAGCGATGAGGTTCAGGGTAGGGGTAGGGGGGGCTCAAGCCCCCCTACTGCCGCTGATCCATGGAGGCCCCTTCCACTACAAGAATTGTTGCCATAGTTATACTGAGGAGGAGAGAACATAGGTTGAAGATGAACTCTTTGAGAGGACAGAATGTAGATTAAGGATGGCCAGAATTGTTGCCATAGTTATACTGCGAGCAGTATGGTATTCGCTTTTCAGTAATTCAGTACTTAACTTAAGCATCAAGTAGTTTAGTGCTGATACAAGTTTACACCATAGCACAACTACATACTGCACAGAGATATATCATAAATTGGTAAACAAAGCTAAATTAATGTTAAATGGAACTACTTTCAAAAAAATGTTAAATGGCACCAAACTCAACCCTATATGCCTGAAAAGGAGATTTGGATCTGATACAAAGACAAACATACTATTGACAATGGGGCTTTGCTAAAAAAACAAACTGCAAGTATAAGTCCATGTTCTGGAATAGTTTACCGAAGCTAATCTAATGGCACTTCAGAAAATACAATATTTGTGTAATTAATCCACACTTCATAGTAATCACCACAAAAACTCAAGCTGGATATGTAGTTCATGTAAATTCACCATATAGCATAAAAAAGGACTAGTAGATCACCGAAGCTATGGCACACATTACACACACACCAACCAATCAGGTGAGTATTGTAGAGTCTTTTGCTAGGAGAGGAAAAGCAAATTGGCAGCAAAACTTTGCTAGCAGATGGGCACGGTGACTGTACATCTGCCAGGTACATTGTATAAGCAGACAAGGTGCTCTCTGATAGCTTCTACTCAACGGTGCACACAAGTATATATAAACCATCCTATAAATTACAAGACCTACTCCTCCCGGTCTCTCGCTGGGAGTGCATATAGGTAACCAAATTTTCTAGGGCATTGACGTTGTTACCCTCGGTTTCGGACGTAATGGTAATTTTACCCTCATTTTTTTAACTTTGCATTTTTACCCTCACTTTTTCAAAACGAAGAGAGAGTCTACCCTTACTCTGTATATATGTCCACATAATGGTGTTAAAAAGGACAACTTTGCCCATCCGTTTTTACCCTTATTTTTTCTTAGGTTGGTGTTTTTTACCCCTGTTTTGTATCAACTCTTTGACATTTTATGTACAGATTTTTAGTAAATTTTGACAACATTTCAGCTTGTAATCCATATAATTGAAATCCAATATTTGTGAATTGAATCATAATGAACAAATACGCGAGGATCTAATAAGCAGTATATATATAAAATCTAAAATGCAAGCAGTGGCGATGTACAGAGCAATCGACATCTAAATCGATTGAGGATCAACGAAAGAAAGAATAAATCAGGAGAGAAAGCAACATCAGCTAGTATCAATAATCAATAGTATCAACCAGTAGTATCTCTAGCAAATCCCTGCAGCACCAGGTGGCATCCATCAACCCCTACAAAAATCCCAGACCGAAACCGTAACAACTAGGACCAAATCAGAACCAGACTTTGCAATCCATGGGCTTGAACGGCAATGCGTTGGCAGCACCAGGAGAGGGGACGAAGAGCAAGAAGATGATCTTTGCCTTAGGTCCACAGACCTTGAACGCCCAGACCTTGACCTTGAGCTTGGCCATGAGATCCACAGTGATGGCAAAGTTGCCGGCAGCCTGGTCCTACCTGAACTTAGCGGCAGTGACGTCACCTGGGAGGAGCTGGTTGCCGCGATGTTGACACCTGTTATCGTATAAATTTATTAATCAAATAAACATGAGAAAGGGGTATAAATAATAATACCAACTTAGAATAGGGTGTCACTAACATATTTCCACGAGTTTTGGTGAAGTTATGATTTGCGGGGACTAAACAGGAAAACAACCAAATTGGAGTGACATACGACTCCAAGACGTGTCCCAATCGTATCTCGATCCAACTCCTACAAAAGAGCAACATAGAAGTACTTCAAATGAAGAATCAAAGTACAACATTGCGAAGAGCTCGTCGAGATGATCGAAACGGATATATCATTTACCATATTCGAGTCCGTAATCGAGAAGATATCGGTCGCAGAGGCGGGGTTCGGTAAAACGGGCATAACTCCCTCATCCGGACTCCGTTTGACGCGAACAAATACAATTCGGAAACGGCACGGCGACACGCACGCACCCACAAAAGCTCAGCCCAGGTGGGGCCATCTTGGGCCGATCGGCCCAATAATGGGGCCGATCGGCTGCCACCTCCGCCACGTCGGCCCCGCCTCGGAAGCTTCCTCCACCGACTCTAAGACGCATCTAAACCGGTTGTTTAACGTCGGTTTGATCCGAGGGCGTCGGTAGAAGCACGAGATGGATCAAGATCAAACACGAGATTAGTACCACATCGTTTGTTGAAGCTGAAGGGACGAAGAAGACCCATATATAAAGACCCCTAGGCCCCGGCTTCAAACATCTCGAGATCAACTCATCATCATATCGGTCGAGATCCAGCTCTAGTCGACGGCCTTAGCTCTAGTTCAAGAACCAGAAGTAGAAGATTAGACAAGATGTAGAACTAGAAGCCTTAGATTAGAGTTGAGAGTAGAGCTTCAAGTTGAGAGAATTAGAGCGCGGTTGAGGCGGAGTTGAAGGAAGGCCCGGAGCTGTCGGCGCCTCCATCTTCTTCTTCCTCTGGAGTTGGTGCCATTGGAGCGCAACTCTGAGATCTTGTGGATTGTTCGACTTCCATTCGAGTAAGTGATATTGTTTCTATTATTCTTAAGGTTCGTATTTCTTTGATAAGATTACTTTGATTCTTGGTTGCTCTTGAGTTGAAGTTGTTAGATTAATGTAAGCGTGGTGCTTAGATTGACTAGCTCATTACGAATACCTTCTATAAGCCGGGGTGAAACACCAACCGTTAAGGCTGATCGTAGTGGTGACAGCACTATTGAGTCCTTTGTATGCCTGCTCCCGTTTATAGAAATCGTAGGAGACCCTGCGTTGTTAGCGTAGAACCCCTTTATTAAGAGTTTCTTCATGACAACCCCTCTTAAGAACAATGTTGCAAATGATTTACTTGAAGTGAGAACAAGACCTTCCTAATGGAACTCCTTACCTCTCTTTTAATCTAGTTATATAGCCACTCACGGATTTAGCTATACACCTTGACATGCTCTCTCTCACCTTCTCCCCTTGGATTCGATATTTAAAGCCCTATTCCCGGGTGAAGTGCTCACCGTATCCGTTAAACTGCGGATTATCCATCATAATATTCCTGTAGGTTAACAAATACCAACAAGCATTTTAAAGGCGCCCGTTCTTGGGAGAACGGTTTGAGACCACGTTGAAAAACTATAGCTAAATCTTGTACCATACTTTTATCTTTTTCTTTTATTCTATCTTCTCATCTTTTTCTATCTTCATGGGATCAATTGATTCCATATTTATCTATCTTATACTTTGCACCCTTAAGCGGAAGCTCTCGCCACCAGAATCCTTAGATCTCATCCTTACATCGGCCATTAGCTACGCCTACGGTTGATCAAAATGATCATGAAGCAATACTTCTCGGGAGTGAGAAGCGGGATCATATCTTCTATGGTAGGAGTCTTTGCCGACATCATGAAAGTGTTGTGCGCATGATCATCATGCAGTTTTTGGAGGAACCTTTTCTTTCCCTTTTTAAGCAAGGTTTGCTTTGACGAACTCAGTGGGTGAAACCCATTCTTTATGACCACCCAAAGGAAGAAGAATCATCCTCCAAAAAAAAAAAATATATATAGAAGTTCGATAGCTATATCACCATCACTCCAATCCCAAGACTTAGCTATCGACCCCAAACCATCAATGCGCTAAAAACCTTTAAGGGGAGAAGAAATTCAACCCTTGGATATCTCTTTAGATGATTAGTTTCATGAACTTCCAGCTTCATAAGAGACCATATATAATCCAAACCTCTTTTGAGATAATCTCTTAGAAAGCACCTTTATTGCTACACAAGGACATTGGGGGAACCTCAAGGATGGCATATCTAATTATAGGAAGAGAGCAAAGCCATCAAGAAGCCACTCCTGTCTCTCTCTTTCTATGTTCAAATTAGATAATTCTTCTCGAACCCATCTTTAACCATATCCTTGAGCCCAATGAATCCTCTTGTGCCCTTTTCTTGCGTCTCCTCACGATCCTAAAATATTATGAACGATCTAAGGAAGACCAAAAGGAGCACATTATCTGGAGAACATCAATGAGCATAAAGACTACTTCATAAATGGAACTCTTCCACCTAGTCCATGCTCATTTGAAAACTCCTAAATTGATTGCCATCCAAATTCTTGCCGCACAATAAGATCTCCAACCCCCTCATACTTCCTTTCTTAAAACTTTAGAAAGGGTGGTTGTTGATGAATTTTCCTATGGCTTGAAATTTTGAGATTGACAGTATAAGGGAAACCGCTTCATCATCTTGATTCATAATTTGAAAGTTTCCCAAGGACGAGCTTTTTGACCTAAAACAAGCACTCTAGGGGGAATTACTATAAGACTTAAATATATTACTATATACCCCTACATTATGAGCATATGATTATAAAAATTTTCCTTCGGGTATTCTTGTCACTAACCATTCCAGGTTTGGAGCAAAGAAAACGAAGGATGACAATACAAGGTATGTCCAACCAGTCATTACGCAACATTAAATTACATGAATAGAAACATTTATTATTATGTTGCTATACTAGCTTGGTTGTCTTTTACCTTCATGCCATGCTCGGTCTGTTAAAACACTCATCATGCTCTATCATCTATGTTTGAGTAAATCTCTATAATGCTTCCATGTCATCTTTTGTGCCTTAGTATGCTAAGGTTTAGAATGAGTTCATATATCTCTTAAATGAAGCATGGTGCCTTGTTTAGGAGTAGATGATCTTTCTTCTAAAGGCTTTTAAATTAAAAGCGTGGTGCTTAGGTTAGAATGCCTTCCTAAATCAAATTAGACATGGTGTCTAGGTTGATTTTTGAACCATAGTAAACTATAGTAGATGTTGGTATATCTTTGTTGGACTAACCCCTACTTGAAAAATAATAAACTCAAAACAAGTTTGGGGAGGTCGAGATGAACTCACTAGAGATGGAGCAAGACATGTGAGACATGACTTATGGATAAAAGAATTTCCGATGAGCCAAGAAGAAGAAGAGTGACACAAGACAAGATCCACAATCAGAAGCACTCACTCGAAGGAGGAATTCATGGGTGATGGAAGCATCAAGGAGGGAGGCCGAGTTCCATTGAAGATAATTAAGCCATCCTCTTCCTCCCCGACATGCACCCTGTCACTCCACAAGCCACACCTACTCAAGAAGAAGAGAAGGACCACCACAAGGTGTAATAGCGCCATCATATTCCAATAATAAAGGTAACACCTTGAGGTAAGTAGTCATACGATTTCCCTTTTTACTATGGCATCCTCATAAATGAAAAGTCAAACATGCTAGAGTTATAGTTTCACATGATTCAATCTTGTTAACTCGACATGTTAGCTTTTAAAAACTGTTTCTAGCATCACTTTCTTATTCGCTCATTATTTTGCTAAAAATATTTACATGCTAGATTTATCTTCTGATCTTACCACCCTTGTCATAAATGAATTTATACATTATCTTTATCTTGTTCAATGTGCCCACAAGGTTAGAGTAGAAGTAAATGAAATTTTGGTTCGATGGTGTTTTCCCACCAACAGAGCCCATGCACTTGATCTCTACCTTGTCTTTGCAAGCAGGACTCACTTTGCGCAATAAGAGGAGAAGTCTTACTTCCCCAATTCCTACAAGTGGAAGTCCCCGACCTACAAGTATGCACACTAAACAAGACGCTGCCACCGCCACCATCCAATCTTCCTTCAAGCGGTGAATCAGCGAAGAACATGGGCAACGCCATCACCAAGTGGCTATTAAGATCGATGATGCACTTGAGGAGTGACCAAGGAAGATCAAAGTGAGCACGACATGGCGGAGGTGTAGACCACTTGACAAGAGTAATGGGTCAACATTCATCCCCATACTCCATCAAGAGGGCCTTACACCACCACTATTGCCTACCTCACCACAAGACCCAAGAAGAACAAGACGCGGAGACGCCGCTAAAAATCACAAGACCCGGTTGGAACGAGTTGACGAACAAGGAAGACATTAAGATTAAAGAAGTTCGCTCGGCCCGACCAACCGAACACTCGGCACCCGCCACTCCAAGAAAGGTTTCCTCAGAAGAAGCGACATGGAAAAAGAAAGAAGCATCACCTACTTGAAGAGGACGTCAAGAGTACACCTTCGGAAGACCTACCACTACCCGCGTCATCAACTGAACAAACACTATCTCAATCGGCCACCTCATCTATGCCACTCGTCGAGATCATTGAAGGCACCATTTCAAACATGACATTCCGACGAGGTGCCATCGATGACGCATACGCCATGGGAGTAAGTACTCAAAACTCTCGCCGAGAGGTAACTTCGGTATTTATCTGCATATTTATTTTCTACGGCATATTTAAATTAGCATATTTCCTTTAGCATATTTACTTTCCTACACCCGCATAAAAAATCATAAAAATGTGCTTCTTTGCACTTGCATCGGCTTCTTTAAGCCCCATGCAAGTACTCCTTGTTGTGGCGGCATAAAAATAAAAATCCAAAAATATTGCATTCATATGTTTTTGCATCATCATTCTTTTTGTATAGAAAAATTCCTAAAAATATGTGGGCACATGAAGGTCCACGCTTTTCTGAAAAAATCCAAAAAATACGTGAGCACATGAAGGCTCACAACATGTTCCTAGAGTTTGTTCCTTCGGGTATATGCGGAATTAATATTTGCGGGGAGAACATGTAAGGAGAACCCGAAGGCGAACAAGTTCAAGGGCGAATCAAAGGACTACTTGCAATATCCAGCTTGGGGAGAGCACCCCGCTTATCACGATAAGTATCACTATCTTTTAAATTATTAGCTAGTTATTATTTACGTTTGCTTTGATTAGAGTTAATAAGTCTTAGCGTTTAAGTCTTAAAGTTAGTTCAATTAATTCGGTTAGTTCGGTTTAGTTATAATTAGTTTACTATTAAATATTAGGATTCGAATTATATAATAAAATACTCTTATGGAAGTCATCCACAAGTTGACTCAATTATTCTCCATATATTTACGGATATGTTTTTGTCTCCACCATGCTTTGTATGCAAGATAACAGAAAATAAGTGTGGGGAGATCCTCGACAACCAAACAGAATTTTTCGCGATAAAAATCAAAAATTCGAACCAAGACGGAACCATCGACTCGCCACGACGAACCGTGCCCCCCGACACGGTCCAAAGTGGGAGGCCGACCGCCCATATACCGAGCAGGCCGACCGGCCCTGCGCCTCCCACTAAGGCCCAAATTAGTCCACCGCTCGGTTTGTTTCCTAAAACTTTTCAATTTTCGCAAATTACTTTCCGTTCGAATTAAAATAAGTCTTTTTCATTTATGGTATGTTTTCCCTATTTGAAAAAAGATGTCTTGTTAACCCATGAACAAAGTTTTGCATGATTAAATTCCTACATATACCTGTCTCTTTGTTGGGATGCTTTAATTGCTTAAAACATGAGAAAGAATAAAGTTAGAATAATGAGATCCTCTTTCTTTTATCTTGCCTTTGGAGAGTTATTTATTTCAAAATATTAAAATCATTAGTTATGCTTCTCCTTTGTGATCAATGATACATCCTAATAGAGCCGTAGCAATCATTAAAGATATATCTAATTAATTGTTGCTTTCTTGTATTGAGCTTTGTCAAAACCACGACCCATGTTGAAATTTGTCTAAAGTCTAAGATCAAGATCACATACACTTTGCTTTCACTAAAGTATCCATGCTCTACAAAGTTTTAATCTCTATCTCCCATAATTTTAATTGTTGAAAAAGGTACAGCTATGAAAAAAAGCCAAATGTTCAAAATTCTAAGAGTGGAGAGAAAAAAGAGAGAGAGGAGGAGAAAATGAGCAAGTGTTCTACTGGTCGAGAAGAACCCCCTCTCTAAGAAAAAAAAGAAAAAAAAAAAATAAAGAGAAGAATAATGGACAAGTGTCCGAGGGTGAGTAGGGCCCACTTCTCTAATAATTGAGAGAGTAAAAATGGACAAGTGTCCGAGGGTGAGTCGAACCCACCTCTCCACTAAATAGCTGGTTACCTCGCTTGAAAAATAAATAAATATAAATGTTCCAAAAAAGGGAGATAGACGCGATTTTCAACTAGAGAGAGCAAAGTGGTAATAATAATCTTGAATCAATACACATCTTGATCTATGACTCATGACATCTATCTCCATGGATCCACAGTTGACTTAGCAATAAATACAAGGTAAGTGTGCTACATGTTCTTGAGCTCCACATATGATATAATAAATAAACGTGAGGATATAATATATTTTGAGAGATTTGAGAGTGTCACAAAGGAGTAAGTAGAGCTATGCTTTCTTTTCAAAATTTATGCAAAATCTCTCCAAGTGACTTGGTTTAAGAATTTAAGGTGATCTGTTTCTAACCATTTAATGCTCAAATATCCCAAAGTGCAGGTATGACCATGGAGTATAATTATGATCCATTCTTTGTCTCTACGGTTACATTAAAGTTAGACCATCCTTTTATCGAGGACGCAGTAAAAGCCTAAGTGTGGGGAGTTTGTTGACACCTGTTATCGTATAAATTTATTAATCAAATAAACATGAGAAAGGGGTATAAATAATAATACCAACTTAGAATAGGGTGTCACTAACATATTTCCACGAGTTTTGGTGAAGTTATGATTTGCAGGGACTAAACAGAAAAAAAGTGAATTGGAGTGACATACGACTCCAAGACGTGTCCCAATCGCATTACTCGATCCAACTCCTACAAAAGAGCAACATAGAAGTACTTCAAATGAAGAATCAAAGTACAACATTGCGAAGAGCTCGTCGAGATGATCGAAACGGATATATCATTTACCATATTCGGAGTCCAGAATCAGAAGATATCAGTCGCAGAGCGGGGTTCGGTAAAACGGGCATAACTCCCTCATCCGGACTCCGTTTGACGCGAACAAATACAATTCGAAACGGCACGACGACACGCACGCACCCCACAAAAGCTCAGCCCAGGTGGGGCCCATCTTGGGCCGATCGGCCCAATAATGGGGCCGATCGGCCTGCCACCTCCGCCACGCGCGGCCCGCCTCGGAAGCTTCCTCCACCGACTCTAAGACGCAATCTAAACCGGTTGTTTAACGTCGGTTTGATCCGAGGGCGTCGGTAGAAGCACGAGATGGATCAAGATCAAACACGAGATTAGTACCACATCGTTTGTTGAAGCTGAAGGGACAGAAGAAGACCCATATATAAAGACCCCTAGGCCCCCCGGCTTCAAACATCTCGGATCAACTCATCATCATATCGGATCGGATCCAGCTCTAGTCGACGGGCCTTAGCTCTAGTTCAAGAACCGAGAAGTAGAAGATTAGACAAGATGTAGAACTAGAAGCCTTAGATTAGAGTTGAGAGTAGAGCTTCAAGTTGAGAGAATTAGAGCGGTTGAGGCGGAGTTGAAGGAAGGCCCGGAGCTGTCGGCGCCTCCATCTTCTTCTTCCTCCGGGTTGGTGCCATTGGGCGCAACTCGAGATCTTGTGGATTGTTCGACTTCCATTCGAGTAAGTGATATTGTTTCTATTATTCTTAAGGTTCGTATTTCTTTGATAAGATTACTTTGATTCTTGGTTGCTCTTGAGTTGAAGTTGTTAGATTAATGTAAGCGTGGTGCTTAGATTGACTAGCTCATTACGAATACCTTCTATAAGCCGGGGTGAAACACCAACCGTTAAGGCTGATCGTAGTGGTGACAGCACTATTGAGTCCTTTGTATGCCTGCTCCCGTTTATAGAAATCGTAGGAGACCCTGCGTTGTTAGCGTAGAACCCCTTTATTAAGAGTTTCTTCATGACAACCCCTCTTAAGAACAATGTTGCAAATGATTTACTTGAAGTGAGAACAAGACCTTCCTAATGGAACTCCTTACCTCTCTTTTAATCTAGTTATATAGCCACTCTGGATTTAGCTATACACCTTGACATGCTCTCTCTCACCTTCTCCCTGTGGATTCGATATTTAAAGCCCTATTCCCGGGTGAAGTGCTCACCGGTATCCGTTCGCTTGCGGATTATCCATCATAATATTCCTGTAGGTTAACAAATACCAACACGCGACCACGCTGGCCGCCGAGGGTGCCGACAACGGTGCACGGGGCACCGCCTTCAAACCATTGCTTGCTAGATGAAACCCTAGCCGCTGGGGCACCGTCCATGGTGGCGGCTGGGAGGGGCTGGGTGGGAGGGCGGTGGGGAGGTGGAATCGCCAGGGAGGGATATGGCGGCGGCGGTCTCCAGGCTCGCGGCGACGGCGGCGCGCGCCCCTCCTGTTTCCGCGGCACGACGGAGATGAACCGAGCCGAGGGATTTTGGGGGAGAAGAGAAACGATTTTGGAAGGGGTGTTTTGGTATTTTGGGCCGCCCCTTCTTTTCTTTTCTATTTATTTTTGGCCATTTAATAGAACCAGCGCAAACGGTGTCAAAAAAAAAGGGTAGACGGACCTTTCGCTCAAAAAAAAAAAAGGGTAAAATTGCAAAGTTAAAAAAAGGGTAAAATCACCATTGGACTATAAAAATAAGGGTAGAATCGCCAAATTCTCAATTTTCTAAGAGGCTCTGTGTATAATTAGAAAAAAAACTTGTTCATAACAACTACTATTGATATTTCTTGGCCTTTCGTATCTATAGTTTTGCCACAAAAGACTATAGCTCCTAGGTCATTTTCAATTTTGTTTTAGCTACAAAAGTTAGGACTTCATACACATTGTTACTGCTACAGAAAAAAGGAAGAGAAGCAAGCATCCAGGCCTAAGGAAACACTCTAATCCTTTGACAACTAGTACTAGATTAGAGCTCCCATCATGGACACGGTTGGGAGAACAAAAGTTGGAATCGAAAGCAACATGCCCTTGTCGGTGCAACCAGCAGCTTGAGACAAAGGGGAGAGATGAAGGGCTCACTAGACGTATCTTAATGGAGTAGTGGTCGCGGTCGGATCAGCGGGCGACTGATGAAGTGTTGCACGGCGGATGCCCACCGGAGGAAGATGCTGTAGCCCACTGCCCAGATTGGGAAACCCTAGGTTGTGCAGGGGAGATGTGGGTGGAAGCGAGCTCACCTGTAGAGATGGAGGTGTCAAGGCCACAGGGGCATGGTGAGGCGGGCGGGGGGCGGTGGGTCGGTGGCGACCGGATGTTGCGGTGGCGGCGGCCTCGCGTCGACGGCAGCGAGTCACGGCGAGAGACGAGTCGGGCTCGCCCGGCTCGGGACACGACAAGGACAGCCTGGCCTCCGTAGTAGTGGAACTCTTCCGCGTGTAAAAGGAGTGGAAGCGGGCTTCTAGCCCAGGCCGAATGGCTTCCAAACTCAGCATGGGATTGCGGCGGGGCAGATGGACCGACGTGTTTCTTGCCTCGGGAAATCATGGGTATCCCGGCCGGGTTCGCTGCTTCCGAAGTAGCCCTTATAGATAATCCGTGTCTGCCACTATAAAAATTTGTGTGATTTATTTCAAATTTTCTAAAAGAAAAAACATCCCATACACTAACGCTTATAGTTTGTTTTTGAAACCACATTCTAGATCTTATGTTCTTGTAACAGTTAGTTATAAATTAAAACATCTTAGTAGAAACTTCCTGTCAGAGACTGGTTTTTAACCATCGAATCCAAGTGAAAGGCCCAATAGCCGATAGAGACGGGTTATAAAACATCTTAGAAGAAACTTCCTAGATCTCATGATCTTGTGACAATGAGCGAGTAAAGGCTCAATAGCCGAGACAGACGGTGGAGTCAATCAAATTTCGTAAAGTCAACAAGCAATGAACTCACCTACTATAAAATAAAAATACAGTCGCGGAACTTGGATACGTGCGCCATATAATTTGAATTGGCGGACGGATCAGTATACGCGTGTCGGTGGTGTGCATGCATCGCAGTCGCAGCGCAACCTACCGCTGCGTACACGACGAACATTCTAAGGTCCGAGTATACACGCCGGGCCAAGCGATGGAGACGTACAGCTGACAGGCATTTAAGACGATGATCGATCACAGCTTAACTATCGTCGTCCGGCCGAGACCAATGCAAAGCGGGCCCGGCCCGCATATGCGTGGCAAAAAGAATCTCAGTGACTGTCAAGCGCTTAAATTAAACATGGTGACGCTTGCTTGATTGCAACCTTAATATATGGCGCAAAGTCAATGGCGTTACATACCACAATTATATATGTCATCGTCGTTTCCATTAAAAAGTAGCCTCGTGACGAATATATGATACATATACTTGAAATTGGGTATATACTACTCCTAGAGTAAGTAAGGCCGGTGTGAGTGAGGTATGCCAGACATCGTCATCCCTTACGTGTGCGGAGTGCATGGTTTTAACACTATCCTTTTCAACATAATATGATTGTTGTAGTTCTAGAGACAGCAACGGAGATTACTATCGACACCATTGCTGGGGTCGACAGCATTGCCGGGTGGGAAGAGAACCGACACTAATGTCGACCTCTTCACTGTGTGCATGGTTGTGCCGGTTCAAAATCGGATAGTGATTGGGGTTTTGATCCAACACAAGTCTCCAATTCTGCAATGTTGTAGCAGTGGTAGAAACTTAGGGATATGATATGATGACACCATAATGTTAAAACCAAACCATAGTGTATTGGCTATTATCTTATAATAAATAAATTGACACTTTGAAATATATAGAATTACATGACAATAAATTTCTATATAATACATATTTTAAAATAATTATGATGTCTCTTTGTGTCAGTGATTGGAAAAGTAAACATCTATCAATTGGGGGTAGATTGACGTTGATTGATTCTGTCTTGAGTAGCCTCCCGATGTATATGATGTCCTTTTTGCGATTCCAAAAGGGTTCTTAAGAAACAAGATTATTTTATATCCAGATTTTATTGGCAAGGTGATGAACATAAGAGAAAATACAGACTCACGAAGTGGTCTATTATTTGCTAGCCAAAGGATTAGGGTGGTTTAGGAATAACTGATTTAAATTTTAAGAACATCGCTTTTGCTGAATAAATGAGTCTTCACGCTCCTCACAATAGATGGTACTTGGCAAAAAATTGCTACGAAATCGATATCTAGGTTCTAAACCTCCAGTACAAGTGAAACATAAACAAGACGAGATTCTCATTTTTGGACTAGATTGCTAAAGGGGAAACATGATTTTCTCCACTTTGTATCTTGTATTATTAAAGATGGATCTCAAGTTAGATTCTAGGAAGATAAATAGTTAGCCAATGAGAGTTTGATGAACCAATACCTTGGTTCATACAACAATGTTAGGCCAAAGTTTGTCACAATTTGAGAATCATTGAGTTCCTATCCACCTCATTTTTCCTGGAGACGAGATCTATTAGGTACCAAATTAGTGGAGTGGAAGTATTTGTTAACACGCCTAGCTAATTTTTCGTTGTTACAAGGTCATGATGAATTTTACTGGTCTTTGCATCTGAATGGGCAATTCTCGGTGAAATCGCATTATAAAGCATGATACAAACCCAGATTCTAATTAATTTGAATAAATGGTTATGGAAATTGAAAATGCCTCTTAAATTAAAGATTTTTTTTTGTGGTATCTTAGGAGGGGCATAGTGTTAATAAGGATAATCTAATTAAGCGCAATTGGCATGGAAACAAAACTTGTTGCTTTTGTCACAAAGAGGAGACAATTCAACACATGTTTTTTTATTGTCGTTCCACACACTTCATTTCGAGTTTTACTCAATTAGCCTTTAACCTAACGAAACTCCAAAATGTAGAACATATGTTTGGTGAATGGCAGTTGTGACTTGTTGGTCTATTTGATTACACAGGAATGATTTTGTTTTTGAAAAGAAAAAAACTTAATTATCCTTTGCAGATTATCTATGCAATCTCCCATAGGCTCCGTTAATTGGGTTATCCTCCGTAGTTTAGAATCCAAGATATATAGTTGTGGCAGCATCGCAACGTTTAGAGCAGGCGGCGAAGGATATCTTTACCCGGGCATATGGGTGGCGATCTAGTCTTAGGATTGAATGTCATTAGAATATGCTCGGTTTTTTTTTTTTTAGTTGTGTGCTTCCATAGTTGTGTATCAAATGGATGTACTACTCCTAGAATGTAATAAAATCCTCCGTTTCAAAACAAAAAAAAAAAAAACAAATTTAGAACCAAGACTCATCTTGTACGTGGAAAAACATGTGTGAAACTAAAAGGTCATGAACCAGTCAAAGGGAGTGTAAATGGGATCATCAATTGGTAGTTTGGAGATGTACTATAGGCTAAACATGACGTGAGCAATTTAGACTATTTCCTCGTGATTTTACGTTCCTTGTTAGTACATTCAAACCCTAAGCTAGACCCTCAGATCTACGAGTATATATAACTAAACGAACTTGGGACACATCTAATACTAGTAGCTAGAGCATATAATCTGATCGACTTTCTAATATTTCTGAAGATTGCCCTCCTGATCCGTGGAATGAGCTTAGGCCAATCAATCCACCGCCACAATCTTTTCTGATCATTGGCCGGGTGTGCATGAACACCATCTTTTACAGATCGATCGATGGGATTATTGGGGTTCATGTGCTCTCACCAACTTTCCAGCTTCCAACCTTCTCCTGTCTCCCCTGCTGCATCACACATCTTTGCATATTTATTTCAGTGGGACAACTGCCCTAGTGCCATGGTCCCTACTGCATTTTATTCTATATACTGCTGGGACCCGCACAACAAAAAAAAAAATGTGGTAAAATGGAATAAACAGTCACAGTGTCAGAGTATATATATAGCCGGTTGTTTGCCTGTTTTCTCCCTCTTCGACTGCTTATTGTAACTGATGATTTGTAAATTAAAGCGCAGCTCTCTAGCTTGCAATTTAGCAAATTGTATTGTATGTCATTTAGTGCATAATAAACTTTGGTGGTTTGATTAAAAAGATGATAGTTTAAAGGAGAAAAGTCTATTAGGAGGACACATGCAATTTTGTTGCAAGGTGTGTTTAGATCTCTGAAAATTGACACGTATATCGCACTGAAAAACATTGTAGCACTTTTAGTTTGTTTGTGGTAAATATTATCCTACCATGGGGTTACTAGGCTTAAAAAATCGTCGCGCAATGTACATCTAAACTGTACAATTAGTTATTTTGTTCACTACATTTTATACTTCCGACATGCGTCTTTTTATTGTATTTAATGCTTCGATGCGATAGGAATTTTGAAAATTTTGAGAAAAAAGTTAGGGAACTATATACACCCATTTCTGCTTTTGTTAATGAAACCGTGCACGCAATTGTAAATGTTGCCGGCATGGAAAATGCCAGCGAGATGTGTTTATCATATTGTACGGACAATGCTGTAGATTATTTAAAGCAAACATACTACTACACTGATGTTAGGCCCTCTTGAATTGCGGAATTTTTTTTTCTCCTGTGAAAATCAAAATAAATTGATTCCTATAACATCTCTACCTACTCCTATAAATTTTCTGTGAAATTTTCTATAGTTCAAAAAGGGCGACTAGAAGTGTACGCGCATGTTTAGTACATGAGCTGAAAACCAAAACACATAATCAGGCTCGTCTTTTTTTTAAGACGTGCATGCATTCTAAGAGTCATGATGTGTAGGCCATGTAATAAGAGTAAGCCCATCATCATCTAGGAGTAATCCAACATAAATGCGGACCAACAATTAGGATCACGTAATCTAAAGTTTAGGTTAGCTAAACTTGAAATAGCACTTTAGACTATTGATTTGGAGCCAGAAGGCCAAATAGTACTTATTTAGGCAAAGGAGAGACCACAGCTAGAAAATGTCTTTGAAATTCTTATAGCTTTATTAAATGAAAAAAAAAGAGAGAAAAGAACCACAAATGAATCATCATTTCCCAATACCCTTTCTCTAGCTAAACCATTCGGCATGCATGCATATAGGTAAGGTGTTGGGATCTAACTTTGATTTCTGTTTAAACTTTCGTCCCAAACTTTGAAGATTTCAGGATACTTGGATCATTTACGAACTCTACACCGAAGATGGCTTTGCAAGTCGTTGGCTTCACGGAAGAGCAACAAGTTAGAACATAGGAAGACCGAGATCGTGAATTCAAGTGAAGATGACCACTGCGACTTAAGCTACCTGGTTACCGAAACATCTTCCAAAAAGATAAAGACCGTGGCGAAGATATAAATCTCATCTCAAGCATCGCGAAGATAGAGATTACATCTTCGCTAGAAGAGTTACAACCTAGAAGCTCGTTTCAGAACTTTTAGTGATTTTGTACAGATACGAAGTTAGGGGGGGCCTATAAATACCCCCTGACATCATGTGTAATCGCCATGTTGAATGGCCACTTTGTAAACCATATCATCATCAATAATATGTTGTGTTGAGCATTCACCCAACATCTTGGCGCCCACCGTTTGTGTGAGCAACGATCTATCCCACGGCCATCAAGAAATCATGGGGAGACCTCCCAAGAACAAGTCAGCAAGCGTTGCCGAGGACACAACAACAACAGAGAACGAAGTACCAAGAACAAGCGGAGACAACGTCTCCAAAGAAGTCATTCCCCACCAAGATCAAAGCGAAGAGGCAAGAAAGTTGCAAGAACTAGAAGAAGAATTGATCAAAAAACAGAAAGAACTTGAGGCTTGCAAAGCTAGAACAAGAGAAAAGACTTTGAAGCAAAGAATAGAGGAAGCTGAAGCAGAGCTAAAAAGATTGAATGAAGAACTCAATGATCAAGATCGCGAAGTTATCATAACAAACGAAGTCAAAACAAATCAAAGCAATGAAAAGGCAATAGTCACAATCGACCCAGAATCTCCATTATCAGTAGACTTACAAATGGCAAAATGGCCAAAAGGCTTCAAATTCAACGTCATACCAACATATGAAGGTTTGACGGATCAAGGCAATTCCCGATGAGCTTTGAAGCGGTTGTTGAATCGGGAGGAGGAGATGATAAAACACTAGCAAAGGCACTTATCATGGCAATGAAAGGACCAGCCTAAAAATGGTATGCTTCGCTCAAACCAAGATCCCTCAAAAGTTGGGAACAACTCGAGAACAACTTTGTTAGTCGATTTCCAAGGATTCCAACACACAAGGCTTAACAAGTGATGATTTGTTCGACATCAAACAATACCCGAAAAGAACCAATAATTCAATACTATAAGAGATTCATCCAAATGAAGACCCAAATTCCGAAGTATCGACGAAGTCGTCATCATTGCCGCAATCGGGGGCCTTAGAGCTCGGACAATTGTCTTCGCATCTCAAAGAGAGAGACCAACAACTGTTGCTCAACTATACGAAGAAATTCAAAAATATGCACGATCGGACGATGATTTCGTGAAAAAGACCGAAGAAGAGAATGCACAAAGAAATCAAGCGCGGACAAACAATCAATTCAGGCTACAAAATTTCGAGCGAAGACCATACCACCATCAATATCAACCACCACTTCGCGTGAACCAAATCAACAATGAGTAGAGCGAAGACAATATTCAAGCACAAAATAACCAAATGGGCCAATTAACAACGAAAACTTCAATAACAACCAAAGAGGAGGTTTCAATCAAAGATTCGGGGAAAGAAGAATTCTAAAAGCCCGAAGAAATGTATTGCATCATCCATGGCAAAGGGCAGGCCACACATCAAAAATGTGCCCAATGGTGAAGAAAAGCATAGAGCAATTACAACAAGAGGGCAAATCATTTGAAAATCGAGAGATCAATAAACTTTTTGTCTCAAGCAAGCACTTCGCATAATCAGCATACTTTGATCCAAGTTACAACCAACAAGTGCTACCAGGACCGCCCCAATATACAATTGTCAACCATTGGCAATGGCTCCGCCACAATGGGGACAAATACAAAGTTTACAACCCGAAGCTTCGGTGGCAAATAACACACCCAATGTTCAAAACAATGGCTCACCAAAGGTTTCAACAAAGAAGCGAGAGGAAGAATAATGACAATTTGTGGAGGGAACAAAGATAGAGCATGCAACCAACAATGAAAGAAGAAACTATTTTCGGAGAGTCAATGCAATAACAATGGAGGGACCTTACAAGAAAACAAGATGGTCACATCAACCAATCATCTTTACAGAGCAAGACATGAAACTCAAAGACTATCCACACATGGACGCCATGGTCATAGAAGCAAATATTGATGGATGGGATGTTATGAAAATCCTAGTAGATGGAGGAAGCTCGTGACATACTCTTCTCGCATCAACATTAGATGCAATGCAAATCAAAAGATAAAACTTGAGAAGAGCGTAATATCCATTAGTTGGCTTCGGTGGTAAAAAAAGAATAAATTCAATTGGAAGAATTGTATTGCCGTATCCTTCAAGACACAAAACAATGCAAGAACAGAACAAGTAGCATTTGATGTCGTTGAAATGCATAGCCGATAAACGCAATATTTGGAAGAGAAAGCTTGAATATCTTCGGCCGTGATCAACTACTCTTACTTATGCATGAAAGTTCCAGCAATCAATAGACCAATATCAATCCATGGAAATCAAACAGAAGCAAGAAATATTGAGAAAGACTCAACTCCATCCCAAAGAAATGTTTTGGCCATCGAAGAAATCGAAGACCTAAAAAGACACGTAAAGTGCGAAGTCACAAAAGAAAGCAAAGACATGTTCCAAAGCGAGAAACCAAAGAAGTTTTGCTAGATCCAATGGTAACAGACAAGAAAGTCATCATAGGTGCTAACCTAGCAAAAAAAAAGAAGAACAGATTATAAATTTTTAAGAAGCAATCAAGACGTCTTCGCATGGTCGCAAAAAGATCCGGAAGGAGTCAGCAGAGACATTATCGAACATCGCCTAAATATCGATCCAAACTACAAGCCGAAGAAACAAAAATTAAGAAAGATTTCCGAAGACAAACAATAGCCGCGAATGCTTTGAAGTACAAAAGATTGCTTGACGCGAAGGTCATAAGAGAAGTCCAATTTACAACTTGGCCGGCAAATATTGTGATGGTGAAGAAAAAAGCAATGGAAAATGGAGAATGTGCATAGACTTCACAGATTTAAACAAAGCTTGTCCAAAAGATAACTTCCTTTTACCAAGAATCGACACACTTGTCGATCAAAGCTGCAGGAAGCGAGATGCTAAGTTTCCTTTGATCAAGTTTCTCGGATATCACCAAATTTACATGAAGAAAGAAGATGAAGAAAAGACAAGTTTTATCACACCATTTGGAACTTATTGCTTCCAAAGAATGGCGAGAGGGGCTTCGAATGCCGGGTCAAGCTTCATCGAAATGACTTCGGTAGCACTTAAAGATCAAATCGAGACAATCTGGCGGCATATGTTGACGACATAATAGTAAAAAGCAAGAAACGCGAAGACCACATCAAAGATTTGAAGCAAACATTCAAAAATTTGAGAAAATCGAATCTCAAACTCAATCCTGAGAAATGTACCTTGCGGTGTGCAAAAGGGCAAGATCCTCGGATGTATAGTTTCAACAAAAGGCATTGACCCAAATCCGAAAAAGATAAAAGCAATCATGCAAAACGAAGTTCCAAAGAACATCAAAGACATCCAAAAATTAACAGAAGGTTGGCTTCAAACGAGGTTCATATCAAAGTCGGCAGAAAAAAGCTTTCCAATTTTTCAAGCACTCAAAGGAGCGAAGACAAACTTCACATGGGGAGAAGAGCAACAAAAAGCTTTTGAAGAAATAAAGAAGTATCTTTCAAATCCTTCAACATTAACAACACCAAACGTTGATCAAGAGTTACTTTTGTACATCTCAAAGATCCGAGAAAGCCGTAAGTGCGAGTATTGGTACAAGAAAGAGAAAAAAGACCATACAAAGAAACAAGAACCAATATACTTTGTCTCCGAAGCCCTCTCTGGCTCAAAAATGTTCTACTCAGAGATTGAGAAGATAGCATATGCAAAGACTCATGGAAACAATAAAATTGAAGCATTACTTCTTGGCGCACAAAAAAAGAATCCCAACAAATCAATCACTCAAAGACGTATTTCAAAGTTGTAAATCTTCTAGAAGGCTTGGCAAATGGGCAAAATGAAATCTCACAATATTTCATCGAATTTGAGAAGAGAACAGCAATAAAGTCACAAGTATTGGCGGATTTTATCTCGATTGGACACCAAAGAACAACCTACGAAGATAAAAAAGATCATCAAGAGTGAACTTTGTCTTGCCAAGAATGGACAATGAATTGTGATGGAGCATGGGGCTCCTTGGGGGTGGTGTAGCAAAGAATAATAACTTCGCCGTCCGGCATCAAGATGAAATACGCAACAAGATTAGAATTTAGATGCACAAACAACATCGCAGAATATGAAGCAATATTGCTTTGGGGCCGCAAAGCAAGAGCAATGGGAGTACAAAAAATCTTGATCAAAACAGATTCTCAAGTTGTAGCAGGCCATGTTGAGAAAAAAATTACAAGGCAAAAGATCCCGAGCTAGCAAAATATTTGCAAAATGTCGTGGATCAAGAAAAACACTTTGAAGGATTCACAAAGCGAAGCATTTCAAGAACAAACAATGAAGAAGCAGATGAAATTGCAAAAGCGGCAACAAAAAGTAAAAGCGCCACCGGATGTATTTTATCAAGTACTATCGAATCTTCGATAAAAGCAAAGATTGAAGAACCAAAGTACATCCATATCATTGAGAGCGAAGACGGAGATCAGAAATAATAGCATTCCTAAGAGGATTCTATGAACCGAAAGCGAAGTCGAAGAAATAAGAATGAAGCACAAAACAAGAAATTACAAGCTCATCAATAATCAACTTTTCAAACATGGCATTTGTGAACCATTGCTCAAATGCATTTCAAGCGAAGAAGGCAAAGAATTGCTACAATAAATACATAGTGGAACATGTGGAAATCATGCGGGCCCAAGAGCCATAGCAGGAAAGGCATTTAGACAAGGATTCTATTGGCCAACAAACTCAAAAGATATAGCAAGGAAATAGTTAAAACTTGTCACAATTGCCAAATTTCAGCAAGCAAGTCAAATGCCCCACCAATCCAATTGACACATTGAACCAACTTGGCCACTTGCAAGATGGGGAATAGACATAATTGGAAAACTCCCCGGACAAGGCAACCATCAATACGCTAGTTGTTGCAAAGTGGAGTATTTCACAAAGTGGATAGAAGCCGAAGCCAATCACAAATATGTCATCCACAACAATGAAGAAATTTCTTTGGCAAAATATAATTTGCGATTCGAGTCCCAAGACACATAACATTGGACAATGGAACTCAATTCGATAGCGAAGACTTCGAAGCTATTGTGAAAGTATGGGAATTCAGCTTTGCTTCGCATCGGTCGGATATCCTCGCCTAATGGAGCCGTTGAAAGAGCAAATGGCATTATATGTGTGGGGATCTCAAAAAACCTAGCCGGACTTCCAAAAGGAAAATGGGTTGAAGAATTACCAAGGATTGTTTGGAGTCATAATACAACCACAACAAGATCAACGAAGTTTACACCCTTCAAGCTACTATATGGAGATGAGGCAATGACTCCGGAAGAAATATAATCTCGAAGGTCCAAGAGCAACTATTGAAATAACAAGCGAAGAAGATCAAAAAGACAAGCAAAGATTTGCTCGAAGAAGAAAGAAACCAAGCTGTGATGAATCTCAGAAAAAATACCAAGAAGAAACAAGCAAATGGTACAACAAGAAAGTAGTGAAAAGAGAACTACAACGGGAGACTTCGTGCTCAAGAGAAAAAAAGGAACGAAGACACCGTGGGAAAGTTCTAGCAAAAATGGGAAGGACCTTTCGTCATAACAAAATCAAATGCATAAAGGATCTTATCACTTGGAGAACCTCAAGGGAGAAGAGTTAAGTCATACTTGGAACATCAAGGATCTTCGCAAGTACTACCCCTAGATTTTACTTTGTTCAAGTTTTTTTGTAAATAAGCAACTTAGATTCAATTTCTTAGAAGCATTTTATCATTTCAATCAAGAGCTGCACTCTTTTTCCACACAGGGGAAGCCCTTCGCAGGGTGAGTGGTTTTTTAACGAGGCGCACTCTATTGTAAATTCTCATATCAAATATAAATGAGAAAGTAGTTTCCCCAATCATGCATTTCTTTATCATTCTTTTATTTACTACGGCCGAAAAAAAGCAAAATGCTTTAATATCGCCAAAAGTTTTCACAAAATAACTAGCAAGTATGTATAATTTGAGTATAAAACTAAAATTATTACCTACGAATTTCTCTAAGGAGAATTTTGACTTCAAATCGAAGTCTTCGCTCTCACTTCTTAAAAAAGAAGGGGATGACGCTTTCAAATTTCTCTAAGGAGAATTTTGACTTCAAATCGAAGTTTTCGCTCTCACTTCGCAAAAAGAAAAGGATCGGCGTTTTCAAATTTCTCTAAGGAGAATTTTGACTTCAAATCGAAGTTTTCGCTCTCACTTTACAAAAAGAAGGGGACGACGCGTTTTCAAAATTTCTCTAAGGAGAATTTTGACATCAATATCGAAGTCTTAAGCTCTCACTTCGCAAAAAAAGAAGGGGACGACGTTTTCAAATTTCTCTAAGGAGAATTTTGACTTCAAAATCGAAGTCTTCGCTCTCACTTCGTAAAAAGAAGGGGGCGACATTTTCAGAAATTCTCTAAGAAGAATGTTTGACTTCAAATCGAAGTTTTCGCTCCTACTTCCCAAAAAAAAGGGGACGACGTTTTCAAAATTCTACAAAGAAAATGTTTTGTCTTCAAATCAAAATTTTCAACCTCACTTTATAAAATAGATTATTAATCTAAATAAAAATCTCTATTATTGCTTCATAAATACAAAGAGAAAGTCTACATAAAGATATCAATACATCTTACAAGGTGTTTATTCAAATGTACATACAACACGAATACACAAAGTTTGAACGCTCAAAATTCCTCGGAAGCAACACTAGTTGCTTTGCTTCGCTCAAGATATCTTCAACAACTTCATTTATTATCTTATCCGCCGTATCTTCAAAAAATATCCCCAAAGATAAAGCTTGGGGACGACTTGAACATGATGACTGAAACAAAAATCATTTCGAAAAACCAAAGAAAGGTCAAGAATAAAACAAGAATAGAAACCTCAAAAACCCAAAATTGTACACGCCAACAAAGTGCTAAAATCAACAACTCTAGGCATCCTATAAGAATCTTTTGCTTTAGACATCTCATTTGGTATTTGTTAACCTACGTGAATATTATGATGGATAATCCGCAGTTTAACGGATACTGTGAGCACTTCACCCGAATAGGGCTTTAAATATCGAATCCACGGGGGAGAAGGTGAGAGGGCATGTCAAGTGTATAGCTAAATCCGGAGTGGCTAAAACTAGATTAAAAGAGAGGTAAGGAGTTCCATTAGGAAGGTCTTGTTCTCACTTCAAATAAATCATTTGCAACATTATTCTCAAGAGGGATTGTCATGAAGAAACTCTTAATAAAGGGGTTCTACGCTAACAATGCAGGGTCTCCTACGATTTCTATAAACGGGGGCAAAAGCGTAACAAAGGACTCAATAGTGTCAAGCCACCACTACGATCGGCCTTAACAAGTGTCTTCACCCCCGGCCTATAGAAGGTATTAAGTAATGAGCTAGTCAATCTAAGCACCACGCTTACATTAATCTAACAACTTTAACTCAAGAGCAACCAAGAATCAAAGTAATCTTATCAAAGAAATACGAACCTTAAGAATAATAGAAACAATATCACTTACTCGAATGGAAGTCGAACAATCCACAAGATCTCGAGTTGCGCCCAATGGCACCAACTCCGGAGGAAGAAGAAGATGGAGGCGCCGGCGACTCCTCCGGCCTTCCTTCATCTCCGCCTCAACCGCGCTCTAATTCTCTCAACTTGAAGCTCTACTCTCAACTCTAATCTAAGGCTTCTAGTTCTACATCTTGTCTAATCTTCTATTTACGGTTCTTGAACTAGAGCTAAGGCCGTCGACTAGAGCCGGATCTGATCGATATTATGATGAGTTGATCTGAGATAATCACTTGATCTACTTCTTAATGAACGTGAAGCTTTAGATCAAACTTGATTGATTGAGCGGGGGGTCTTGGGGTCTTTATATATCGGTCTTCCTCTCGTCTCTTCAACTTCAACAGGCGATGTGGTATTAATCCTTGAATCATCCCAAGACTTCTACCGTCGCCCTCGGATCAAACCGACTTGAATCAACCGTTTTAGATCGAGTCTTAGAGGCGGTGGAGGAAGCTTCCCGGAGCGGGGGCGACTTGGCGGCCACGCCAAACGACGGCCCAAATAACGAGCCGATCGGCCCGTGGTGGGGTCCATCCCCGGGTCCCGTCGCGCGCGTGTCTTCCGGAGTCTTCTAGATGATGTATTTTCGGTTTTGGGACTCTTTGACGCGGGTGTATTCCGAGCCTTTCGGACTTGTTTCGAGTTGGATTGCGTTATGCGTTCGTCGGTCGTGTGACACGCCATTTCTCGCCAAGTTTTTCGTTAAGTCCCTGCGAATCACAACTTTACCAAAACTCATGGAAATCATTAGTAGAAACCCCTAATAAGGTTATCTAAATATATTTTAATTCTTTTCCATGTTTAGTTGACAATTAAAAATATACGTTAACAAGTGTCAACAAACTCCCCACACACTTAGGCTTTTACTGCGTCCTCCGATAAAAAGGATGGTCTAACTTTAATGTAACCGTAGACAAAGAATGGATCATAATTATACTCCATGGTCATACCGCACTTTGGGATATCTCGAGTATTAAATGTTAGAAATAGATCACCTTAAATTCTTAAACCAAATCACTTGGAGAGACTTTGCATAAGTTTTGAAATGTAGTTCTACTTACTCCTTTGTGACACTCTCAAGTCTCTCAAAATATATTATATCCTCACAGTTCATTTATTATATCATATGTGGAGCTCAAGAACATGTAGCACACTTACCTTGTATTTATTGCCGAGTCAACTGTGGATCCATGAAGAAAAATGTCATAAGTCATAGATCAAGATGTGCATGTGAGTCAAGATTATTATTACCACCGCTCTCTCTAGTTGAAAATCGTCTATCTCCCTTTTTTGGAACATTTTTATTTTTCAAGCGAGGTAACCAAATATTTAGTGGAGAGATGGGTTCTACTCACCCTTGGACACTTGTCCATTTTACTCTCTTATTTATTAGAGAAGTGGGCCCTACTCACCCTCGAACACTTGTCCATTATTCTTCTCTTCATTTTTTTTGCTTTTTTTTTTTTTTTTTTTTTTTTTTTTTTTTTTGAGGGGGGTTCTTCCTACCCGTAGAACACTTGCTCATTTTCTCCTCTCTCTCACTTTTCTATCCACTCTTAGAATTTTTTTTCAACATTTGGCTTTTTCATAGCTGTACCTTTTTTCAACAATTAAAATTATGGGAGATAGAGATTAAAACTTTTTAGAGCATGGATACTTTAGTGAAAGCGATTAATAATGTGATCTTGATCTTAGACTTTAGACAAATTTCAACATGGGTCGTGGTTTTGACAAAGCTCAACACAAGAAAGCAACAATTAATTAGATAAATCTTTAATGATTGCTATGGCTCTACCGGGATGTATCATTGATCACAAAGGAGAAGCATAACTAATGATTTTAATATTTTGAAATAAATTACTCTCCAAAGACAAGATACAAGAAAGAGGATCTCATTATTCTAACTTTATTCTTTCTCATGTTTTAAGCATTTAAAGCATCCCAACAAGTGATGATTATATGTAGGAATTTAATCATGCAAAACTTTGTTCATGGGTTAACAAGATATCTTTTTTCATATAGGGAAAACATACCATAAATGAAAAAGACTTATTTTAATTCGAACGGAAAGTAATTTGCGAAAATTGAAAAGTTTTAGGAAGCAAACCGAAGCGGTGGATCTAAATCGACTGAGTGGGGCTGGCAGGGCCGGTCGGCTCGGTATATGGGCGGTCGGCCTCCCAATGGACCGTGTCGGGGCGCGGTTCGTCGTCTTGAAGTCGATGGTTCCGTCTTGGTTCAATTTCTTGATTTTGGTCGTGAAGAATTCTGTTTGTCGCCGGATCTCCCCACACTTATTTTCTCATTATCTTGCATACAAAGCATGGTGGAGACAAAAAGCATATCCGGATATATGTAGAATAATTGACTCAACTTGTGGATGACTTCCATAAGAGCACCTAATATTTAATAGTAAACTAATTTTTAGCTAAACCGAACTAACCGAATTAATCGAACTAATCTTTAAGACTTAAACGCTAAGACTTATTAACTCTAATCAAAGCAAACATATATAATAACTAGCTAATAATTAAAAGATAGAATAGTGATACCTATCGTGATAACCGGGGTGCTCTCCCCCAAGCCGGATATTGAAGTAATTTTTTTCGCTCGTCCTTGAAACTTGTTCGTCTTCGGGTTCTCCTTACATGTTCTCCCCGCAAATATTAATTCCGCATATACCCGAAGGAACAAATTCTAGGAACATGTTGTGAGCCTTCATGTGCTCACATATTTTTGAATTTTTTCTTGTAAAAGTGTGGACCTTCATGTGCCCACATATTTTTAGGAATTTTTCTATGCAAAAGGATGATGATGTAAAAACATATGAATGCAATATTTTTTTGGATTTTTATTTTATGCCGCCACAACAAGGGGTACTTGCATGGGGCTTAAAGAAACTGATGCGTAAATCAAGAAACATATTTTTATGATTTTTTTATGCAGGTATAGGAAAGTAAATATGCTAAAGGAAATATGTTAATTTAAATATCTTGCCGCGAGAAAAATAAATATGCGAGATAAATACCGAGTTACCTCTCGGCGAGAGTTTTGAGTACTTACTCCCATGGCGTGCGTCATCGATGGCATCTCGTCGGAATGTCGTGTCTGAAATGGTTCCTTCAATGATCTCGACGAGTGGCGTAGATGAGGTGGCCGATGGAGATGGTGTTTGTTCAGTTGATGACGCGGGTAGTGGTAGGTCTTCCGAAGGTGTACTCTTGACGTCCTCTTTAGTAGGTGATGCTTCTTTCTTTTTTTCCATGTCGCTTCTTCGGAGGAGACCTTTCTTGGAGTGGCGGTCTGCTGAGTGTTCGGTTGGTCGGGGCGAAGCGAACTTCTTTAATCTTTCTTAATGTCTTCCTTGTTCGTCAACTCCGTTCCACCGGTCTTGTGATTTTTAGCGGCGTCTCAGCGTCTTGTTCTTCTTGGGTCTTGTGGTGAGGTAAGCAATAGTGGTGGTGTAAGGCCCTCTTGATGGAGTATGGGGATGACCCATTACTCTTGTCAAGTGGTCTACACCTCCATCATGTCGTGCTCACTTTGATCTTCCTTGGTCACTCCTCAAGTGCATCATCCGCTCTTAATAGCCACTTGGTGATGGCGTTGCCCATGTTCTCTGGCCGTCACCGCTTGGATGGTGGCGGTGATGGTGTCTTGTTTAGTGTGCATGTTTGCGGTCGGGGACTCCGCTTGTAGGAATTGGGGAAGTAAGACTTCTCCTCTTATTAAGCAAAGTGAGTCCTCGCTTACAAAGACAAGGTAGAGATCAAGTGCATGGGCTCTGTTGGTGGGAAAACACCATCGTAACCAAAATTTCATTTACTTCTACTCTAACCTTGTGGGCACATTGAACAAGATAAAAGATAATGTATAAGTTCATTTATGACAAGGGTGGTAAGATCAAAAGATAAATCTAGCATGTAAATCTTTTTAGCAAAACAATGAGCGAACAAGAAAGTGATGCTAGAAATTAAAAAGCTAACATGTCGAAGTTAACAAGATTGAATCATGTGAAATTATAACTCTAGCATGTTTTGACTTTTCATTTATGAGAATGCCATAGTAAAAAGGGAAATCTTAATGACTACTTACCTCAAGGTGTTACCTTTATTATTGGAATGTGATGGCGCTATTACACCTTGTGGTGGTCCTTCTCTTCTTCTTGAGTGGCTTGTGGAGTGACGGATGCATGTCGAGGAAGAGGATGGCTTAATTATCTTCAATGGAACTGGCCTCCCTCCTTGATGCTTTCATCACCCATGAATTCCTTCTTCGAAAGTGAGCGGCGCTTCGATTGTGGATCTTGTCTTGTGTCACTCTTCTTCTTCTTGGCTCATCGAATCCATATGTCATGTCTCACATGTCTTGCTCCATCTCTAGTGAGTTCATCTCGATCTCCCCCAAACTTGTTTTTCGAGTTTATTATTTTCTCTGCAGGGTTAGTCCAACAAAATATATACCATTGTCTACATAAGCAATTTCTAGTTCAATAACCAAACCCGGACTCCATGTCTAATCAGTTAAGGAAGGCTAATTAACCTAAGCACCACGCTTAATTTAAAAGCCAATGAAAGCATGCAATTAACATACTCTCAAACCAAAGCATACTAAGGTAGACAAAGGTGACATGATAGCATTATAGAGATTTACTCAAAACGAGAGATGATAGAGCATGATGAGTGTTTTAACAAATCGAGCATGGCATGAAGGTAAAAGACAACCAAGCTAGTATAGCAACATAATAATAAATGTTTGTATTCATGTAATTTAATGTTGCGTAATGACTGGTTGGACATACCTTTTGTATTGTCTTCCTTCGTTTTCTTTGCTCCAAACTCGGAATGGTTAGTGACAAGAATACCCAAAGGAATATTTTTATAATCATATGCTCGTAACATAGGGGTATATATAGTAATATCTAAGTCTTATAGTATTTCCCTAAAGCTTGTTTTTAGGACGTAAAGCTTTCGCCCTTGGGAAACTTTTCAAGTTATAGATCAAGATAAAGTGGTTTCCCTTATATTGCCAATCTCAAAATTTCAAGCCATTAGAAAAATTCATCGACAACCACCCTTTCTAAATTTTTAAGAAAGAGAGTATGAGGGGGATGGAGATCTCATGTAATGGCAAGAATTGAGATGGCAATCAATTTAGGGAGTTTTCAAATGAGCATGGACTAGGTGGAAAAGTTCCATTTAAGAAGTAGTCTTTATGCTCATTGATGTTCTCCTCCCAAAATGTGCTCCTTTTTTGGTCTTCCTTAGATCGTTCATAATTTTAGGAGCGTGAGAGCGCAAGAAAAGGGCACAAGAGGATTCATTGGGCTCAAGGATGTGGTTAAAGATGGGTTCGAAAAAGAATTATCTAATTTGAGCATAGAAAGAGAGAGAGACAGAGTGGCTTTTGATGGCTTTGCTCTCTTCTTATGGCATGATTAGATATGCCATCCTTGAGATTCCCCAATGTCCTTTGCGTAGCAATAAAGGTGCTTTCTAAGAGATTATCTTAAAAGAGATTTGGATTATATATGGTCTCTTATGAAGCCGGAAGTTCATGAAACTCATCATCTAAAGAGATATCCAAGGGTTGAATTTCTTCTCCCCTTAAAGGTTTTTAGCGCATTGATGGTTTGGGGTCGATAGCTAAGTCTTGGAATTGGCGTGATAGTGATATAGCTATCGTAACTTCTATTTTTTTATTTTTTTTTCGGCTGGAGGATGATTCTTCTTCCTTTGGGTGGTCATAAAGAATGCTAGTATATGGGTTTCACCCACCGAGTTCGCCAAAGCAAACCTTGCTTAAAAAAAGGGAAAGAAAAAGGTTCCTCCAAAAACTGCATGATGATCATGCGCACAACACTTTCATGATGTCGGCAAAGACTCCTACCATAGAAGATATGATCCTGCTTCTCACTCGTGAGAAGTATTGCTTCATGATCATTTTGATCAACCGTAGGCGTAGCTAATGGCCAGATGTAAGGATGAGATAATCTAAGGATTCTAGTGGCTAGAGCTTCCGCCTAAGGGTGCGGTATAAGATAGATAAATATGGAATCAATTGATCCCACGAAGATAGAAAAAGATGAGAAGATAGAATAAAAGAAAAAAGATAAAAGTATGGTACAAGATTTAGCTATAGTTTTTCAACATGGTCTCAAACCCGTTCTCCCGGCAAACGGCGCCAGAAATGCTTGTTGGTATTTGTTAACCTACGTGAATATTATGATGGATAATCCGCAGTTTAACGGATAATACGGTGAGCACTTCACCCGAATAGGGCTTTAAATATCGAATCCACGGGGAGAAGGTGAGAGGGGCATGTCAAGTGTATAGCTAAATCCGAGAGTGGCTAAAAAACTAGATTAAAAGAGAGGTAAGGAGTTCCATTAGGAAGGTCTTGTTCTCACTTCAAATAAATCATTTGCAACATTATTCTCAAGAGGGATTGTCATGAAGAAACTCTTAATAAAGGGGTTCTACGCTAACAATGCGAGGGTCTCCTACGATTTCTATAAACGGGGGCAAAGGGCGTAACAAAGGACTCAATAGTGTTTGTCACCACTACGATCGGCCTTAACAAGTGTCTTCACCCCGCCTATAGAAGGTATTCAGTAATGAGCTAGTCAATCTAAGCACCACGCTTACATTAATCTAACAACTTTAACTCAAGAGCAACCAAGAATCAAAGTAATCTTATCAAAGAAATACGAACCTTAAGAATAATAGAAACAATATCACTTACTCAATGGAAGTCGAACAATCCACAAGATCTCGAAAGTTGCGCCCAATGGCACCAACTCGCAGGAGGAAGAAGAAGATGGAGGCGCCGACTCGGGCCTTCCTTCATCTCCGCCTCAACCGCTCTAATTCTCTCAACTTGAAGCTCTACTCTCAACTCTAATCTAAGGCTTCTAGTTCTACATCTTGTCTAATCTTCTATTTTACGGTTCTTGAACTAGAGCTAAGGCCGTCGACTAGAGCTGGATCGATCGATATTATGATGAGTTGATCCGAGATAATCACTTGATCTACTTCTTAATGAACGTGAAGCTTTAGATCAAACTTGATTGATCGAGCGCGGGGGTCTTGGGGTCTTTATATATCGGTCTTCCTCTGTCTCTTCAACTTCAACAGGCGTGTGGTATTAATCCTTGAATCATCCCCAAGACTTCTACCGTCGCCCTCGGATCAAACCGACTTGAATCAACCGGGTTTTAGATCGAGTCTTAGAGGCGGTGGAGGAAGCTTCCAAAGCGGGGGCGACTTGGCGGCCACGCCCGGGCCGATCGGCCCAAATAACAGCCGACGGCCCGGGGTGGGGTCCATCACGGGTCCCGTCGCGCGTCGTGTCTTCTCGAGTCTTCTAGATGATGTATTTTTTTGTTTTGGGACTCTTTGGCGTCGGGTGTATTCCTGAGCCTTTCGGACTTGTTTCGGAGTTGGATTGCGTTATGTTACGTCGGTTAGTGTGACACGTCATTTCTCTTTTTTTTCTCGTTAAGTCCTCGCGAATCACAACTTTACCAAAACTCATGGAAATCATTAGTAGAAACCCCTAATAAGGTTATCTAAATATATTTTAATTCTTTTCCATGTTTAGTTGACAATTAAAAATATACGTTAACAAGTGTCAACAACATCCCAACGCATTTATCCACAAAACCACCGATATCAACACTATCGAAGCCTCCAAGAATTCGAAGTTTCAAAAACAAAGTTGTCCTTCGCAATCATAAGAGGCAAAACACCAATGATATCTTGCGCAGGGCTTCGCTTGAGAAACCACAAAGTAAGATATTCGAAGATCAAAATTAAGCCATAAATATCACGAACACAATATAACCGTAGTAAATATTAACTTCGTAAGTACACAAAACCATAAGTTCAAACAAGATCGATATAAACCGTTAACTTAACAAATTTACAACTCCAATTGCCAAACAAGTTTTGTCTTCCCTCTCACAACACTCAAATTAAAAATATGTCTAATCCCTCCTCGCTCACTTGACATTTTTTCTGCTCCTTTTCCTCCTCAAGAGCCTTCTTTTCTTCTTCTTCTTGTAGCCTCTTCATAGCCTCTTCTTCCCGTAAGATATCGAAGTTCAATCTATTAAAAGGACAAGTCGAATGCAAATCAAGACTTCAAATTCATCCGAAAACAAACACAATAAAAATAGAAAAGTAATACCTTCTTCACTTCTCTTTAACTTTCTCAAGACAATGATCTCGCCCACACTTGCATCAAGTACTCATTGAAAAACTTCTTGCAAAGAATATGAGTGCGGGTAGAAATTAATCTTGTTGATCGAATCACGGGGAAATTTGAAGTTGGGATGCGCGAAGGTCTCATCACAAAGGGATCACCCGGCTTCTTTCATAAGATGCAGTAGAGCTCGGGTTGAATACATCACACTTGTGTCGGAAGCGGTTTGAATAACAACCCCGAGGTCTTCATATTGCCGACACAACCAAGCTAAAAATGGATCATACTCTCCAAGTTTCCAACAAGGGTCCTCGTGAGTAGCACCCCACTTTTAGATGCGAAACCTTGCACAACTCCCACATCCCGGTAAATTTCCCATACAACATTTGATCCATTTCAACACCCTTCTTTTTTCAAGATACTCCTTCTCTTTGATTTCAACATCCTTCTTTTCAAGATACTCCTTCTCTTTGATAAGGTTGGCAATAGTAGTCTTAGCGACCTCAAGTTGATGATCCTTTTCTTTAATAGTATCGGAAGCACCATGATATAGCTGATCAAGCCTATGCCACTCATCAACAAAGATCACCCCTTTCCTTCTCCTTAGCTGCAAGTTGGGATTTCAAAGACTCAATTTCCCCAAAAGTGATTTCTCTCGAATAAAAAAGGCGTAATCCGTCTTCAAGAGATTTCCTAAGGCCCGCCAACAAGAGCACCACCAAAAAAGTTAAGAAAAATTAGCCACAAGTAAGACACAAACAAACGGCTTCGCATGAAAATAAAGGAAAAAGAAAGATATATACCTTGTACATCAAATTAAGGCCAACATCAACCAACTCAAGAGGGTTCATCTTCGCTAACTCACCCCTCAAAGATCGAAACTGAAAAAGCATCATCAATACACTTAGATAATCGCTTCTCCGGTTTCCTTGGAAGGACGCTGAGCTTATCTATCCCAACTCCAACAAACTTATAAGAATCTAAATTAACACCGCTCTCAAAGCAAAACTTTAAGGTATTGTCGATAGATTTTGAGTAGCTTCGGAAGTGAGCTCCGGTGCATCAATGGTCACTTGTGGAGTTGGGTGATATCCAAGAACATCCTTCATAGATCCAATATCAATAGTTTTTTTTTTTTGGATGAAGTTGCAAAATCGGGGAAAAATTGAGCTAAAACAAATCAAAGAAGAAGAATTAGGAAAAAATGGGAGTTTCAATCTAAAAAGATTTTGGAAACAAGCGAAGATAAGAACACTTACAAACTTTCTCACCCTCCTTCAAGGGGCAAGGAATTTTTTTCCCCGAGCCTCAACATTCACCAATGACTCTCGACAACCGGCCATTGGGTCAAGCTCAGCCTCTTCATCTTCAACATCGATAAGTCATCAAAAGAGATACCAATAGTTCTCGTTCCTTTTCTATGAAGTTTTTCCTTCACAAACTTCCGCAATACACACGAGCCTTTTGCTCAAGGTTTGTCCTACAAAAAAAGAAGAAATCAAAACAAAGAAATAACAAGTTTTCAAGGAAAGAAAAAAAAAAAAAAAGCACAAAAAAGATACCAGTAATATTTTAAGCCCTCCATGGCGGTGATTTCTCAACGAAATTTCGAAACCTTCACGCAGGGCTCTAAAATAGGCTTCGCGACTGACTTATTTTGCACCATCGCCTTCCTCATTCCTCTTAAGCACCTCTCGTGTCACGAAGGGAGGAAGGATTCTCTGTGCACCGACAAATGATTCAAATGAATATTCCTAGCTAACTTAGCCAGTTCTAAAGAGTTATGGTCATCACATGAAGCGTAAGTTGAAAGCAGTTAGCTTATTTGAAATTCGGGGGTTGAGAGCCTAAGTCTAGGCGAAGAAGGAGATGCAAGATACCCGAGGGAGAAGTCTCGTCATGATGACATCAACATTAGCGTCTTAAGCCAAAGTACTGAAGTACCCAACTTCGCGAAGACCCAAAATTTTGTAAGTATTCGGCTAGCGGAGTAAACCCGGAGTTAGACCAAGAGGAGCAAAAGCTTTTGCAAATTTCCTCACCTCTAAATCTCGAAGAGAAGTGCCAAACTCCGAGCCCTCAAGTATTGGGGCATCAATTTCACTATCAGTAAGATCAAGATTATCAATCAAACCCACAAATTTGCTTTCTTAGTCTTCTTCTTTTGAGGCTTCGAGTGCGGACCTTCTTTGGGACAAATAGAGCCTTCGCTACGAAGAAGAAGTCTTCGCGGCATCATTTCTCTTCCTCTTCAATTTTTCTCAACCACTTTATCATCATCTTGATCCTTCTTTCCACGAGCATAAGCGGGGAGGAGGACGGGCTTTGTAAGTAATATTGGCAAGTTCAAAAATCCGGTTCAACCGCACATAATCCTCACCAATAATCTCATCCATCGGTTTCCTCTCTCGTATGGAGATACTTTCCAAGCAGTTCCACGGCTCTTTTTTTCCGTCGGCGACAAAATCTTCTTCACTTCTAAATTGCGAAGGCATCATCAGTATCTCTATCGTAGATATAATCCTTGTCCCGAATCTTCTTAGCATGATATCGGAGAAAATCTCACCCGAAGCCGGTGGCCAAACACCGCCAGACGGTACTCTTCAACAAGATCTCGGGTTGATTGTTGAGAAACAACCCTCTTAAAAGCCTTCAAACACTTTCGTGAGCAACTTTTTTTGACTTAGAAGGTTCTCGGCTTACAAATAAAAACGCCTCTCTGTGCATCTTGAAGCCAACGGGTAAACTTTCACAACCCTTTTTTGCCACGATTTTCTTCAACCATAGGGACTTTGTGGTAAAACCAAGTAATCATACCAGCCATCGCCCTACTTGTTTTTTTCGAGGCGGGAGAGATTTGTTTTACGTCCTCGGGCGCTTTTAAAACCGCAACATCCAAAGTAAAGCTTCACAAAGCTTTTGATCAATTTTTCTCGAACAAACGAGTATGCGGTTCATACAAAGTACAAAAGCATCTATGTCCGGCAACGCTTCTTGACTCCGCACAGCCCAAAAGAAAACTGACAATTTAACTATTGCATTAGGTGTAAGATGATGCATTTCGATATTGTACCTCTTGAAAATTTCTTCTAAGAAATTTTGAGGAGGCATGCGAAGACCCGCTATGAACAAATCTCTAAAGACTACACATTCATCGGGTTTTGGATTCGAGGAGTTTTTCGCCTCAGAGCCGTACCTATATTGATTGACCCTCCCTCAAAATCCCACTTTTTACCATCCTCTCGAAATTCCGATTGACTCATTTTGCTACGGCCAAATACTAGAGAGATCCCGTCATCGAGCGGCGAGCTCCGACTCACGAAGTTTCGACACTTCGCTTAAACCTTCGTCGAATAATTTTCATTCTCTCGATTACGAGATGATGGCTCCTCAATCTCTTCCTCTTGAGACACAAATAGTGTCTTCGTTATCATTCGCCATCTTAAAGCACAAGAAAAAAATAAGATTCGAAACATAAAAAAGAAGAAAAGAAGGAATTAATACAAACCCACTTCCGAAAAGAATGACATACCCGAAAAAACAAAACTCAAAAGCTTATTTGAAACTTCAACTTCAGCGGGGAAATTTTGACTTCGCACCACGTAATTTTTTTTCAAAAAAGGTGGCCCCTCTTCGAAAAAGATGAAGAAAAAAAACAGGGAGGGTCCTTCGCTATTTATAGACCCCTTCGGTCATACGGTCAAACTAGCCGTTTCAAAGAGAGAGAGAGAGAGAGAGAGAGAGAGAGAGGAAAAATCTAGCGAAGATATTCGCGAAAATCTCGATTAAAAATCAAAGCCCAACTTCAAAGTCTGGGACGACATTTTCGGATCGAAACAAAGTTTTGAGAAAACTTATGATTCGTGGGTTTCACGCCTTTTGAAGTCGGCCTTCGCCACACGAGACCTGGGGTTGGGATCTAACTTTGATTTCTATTTAAACTTTCGTCCCAAACTTTGAAGATTTCGGGATACTTGGATCATTTACGTAACTCTCAAACGAAGATGGCTTCCAAGTCGTTGGCTTCACGGAAGAGCAACAAGTTAGAACATAGGAAGACGAAATCGTGAATTCAAGCGAAGATGACCATCTGCGACTTCGCTGCACCGTTTTACCAAACATCTTCCAAAAAGATAAAGACCGTGGCGAAGATATAAATCTCATTCAAGCATCGCGAAGATAGAGATTACATCTTCGCTAGAAGAGTTACAACCTAGAAGCTCGTTTCAAACTTTTAGTGATTTTGTATAGATACGAAGTTAGGGAGGGCCTATAAATACCCCCTGACATCATGTGTAATCGCCATGTTGAATGGTCACTTTGTAAATCATATCATCATCAATAATATGTTGTGTTGAGCATTCACCCAACATAAGGTGTTGTAACAGTTTTGTTTTTTTTTTTTTATTGAAAAGAAAAAAAAAAAAAAAGAATTTGAATGACGTCCGAAACCAATTGCACTAGGCACCAATTTGCATCCAACGACTCTTAATAATTTGCATATTCCTAAACTAGTAAGGCGAGGTCGTTTTTAAAAAGGAAAGATTAACTCTGTTCTTTCAAAAAGCAAATAAAGGCAGTACAAATTACAGGCTCTAGTGTAGAAAGAAACAGAGAAAAGCTAAATCACTGCAATCAGTACAAATACTAATACAAAACAAGTAAGAAACAAGAGACGAGCTAAATCACTGCAACATCTGCCAGATGGCGTGGCAATCTCCAATCTCTCACTTGGAACCCGCGGGGGGAAAAAAAGCAACTTTTATGCAACCTAATTTGGCGCTAAATAATGCAACGACGACCATGCTCGTCCGACCCTCCTTCGGTCCTTCCTTCCGCTCCGACTGAATTCTCGCTCCATTGGACCAACGCCTTGGTCCTCCACTCCTCCACTGTCTCGGACAATGCCGCCGTGGCGTCGTCCACGATCTATGATTGGAAAGGAGTCCCACACACCCACCATTTTTATTTGAGTGATCCCGGGAAACCATCACCGGGTTTCCTTCCCCAAGCGAAGAATCACACCAGCCTCGCCTCCACCCTCAAACCCCAAAGGTCGTAGGTCCAGGTGTGGCTCCATGGAAGGAAAGGAAGCAGAGCAGAGCAGCTAGCTCACACTCACACTGGCTGACAGAGTGGCAAAGCCACCGCCACCAACCAAATACAGCAAGAGGAAAATCGCCGCGTATACTATCACTAGCTGTAGTAGAGAGAGTGGTTGGCCTTCTTGGCATTTGGCGCGCCGATTCAGCGCAGAATTCGCACTCCACGCGCCAACCCACCTCACCTCCCTCAGCATTTCCCCATTTCCCTCCCTCCACTCCCGCCGCCATGCCCACGCCGCCGCCGATGGAGGACGAGTCGCCGCCGGGGGCGACCCGCCTCTTGCTCGCGGAGTGCCAGCGTCTGCTGGACGCGGTGCCAGCCGCAGCCGCGTCGTCCCCGTCGTTCCGCCGGCACTGGCCGTCCATCTCGGCCTCACTCGCCGCGCTCTCATCCTCCCTCGCCACCCCGACCTTCCTGCCCGCCGCGCCGCTCCTCACCCCGCTCGCCGCCGCGCTCCGCGCCCTGCTGTCCGTGGCCACCGCGGGAGCTGGAGGGGGACGCCACCGACCCAGCGCGACCCAGGCTCGGACACCTCCACACCGTCTCCCTCCTCTCCTCCACCGCCGCCGAACTCACCCAGCTCGCCGCCGACGCCAGCCTCCTCGCCTCCTCCTCCTCCACGTCGCAGCCATCCCCTTCCTCCGCTGACTCCTCCTCCGACGCCGCCGCCTCAGACTCCGACGCGCTCGTCTCCCGCATCCGGATGGGATCCACGGCGTCCCGCGCCGCCGCGCTGGATGAGCTAGCGACCGCCGCGCCCACGCTGCCACCGGCCACCACTACCGCGGCCGTCTCCGCGGTGGCGGCGCTGCTGGACTCCGCCGCCATCATCTCCGGAGACCTCCGGGAGCGCGCCGTGGCGGCGCTGGCCGCGCTCGCGTCGTCGTCGTCGTCGTCGGACGCGGCGAGGGCGGCGCTGGCGCAGGAGGCCGGCGTCGTCGTACCCCACCTGTGCCGCGCGCTCGAGTCCGGGTCCACGGTCGCGTCCTCGGAGCACGCGTGCGCGGCGCTGCTCCCGCTCACGGCGACGTCACGTGACGCGTGCGCGGCCGTGGCGGCGCGAGGCGGGGTGTCGGCGCTCCTGGCGGCGTGCGGCGGCGGGACGCCGGCGGCGCAGGCGGCCGCGGCAGGGGGTGCTAAGGAACCTGGCCGCGTTCACGGACCTCCTCCCCGCGTTCCGTGGCGACGAGGAGGGTGCGGGTGCGGGTGCGGGTGCGGTGCCGGTGCTCCTGCAGCTGGTCTCTCTCGGCACGGCGCGCGCGCAGGAGCAGGCGCTCGGGTGTCTCCAGCGCCTCACGTCGGGGAGAGACGGCAACGGCGGCGGCGACGACGACGCGCAGCGGCTCAAGGTCGAGGCGTTCCAGGCCGGCGCGCTGCCGTGCGTCAGAGACTTCCTCGACGGCATCGGTGTCGACAACAACAACCCAGAGCCGCCGGGTCTGGCGCCCGCGCTGGGACTCCTCCGCAACATGGCCTCGTTCCGGTACATCGCCGAGATCGCCGTGGCGGCGGAAGGCGGGACCTTCGTGACGCACGTGGTCGCCGCACTAGGTACCAGCGACCGGTCGGTCACCCGCACGGAGGCGGCGCTGGCGCTCGCGGAGCTCTGCGGCAACGCAGGAGTCGGTGGCCACGGCAAGGCCGCGCTGCGGCATCAGCAGCAGCACTACGAGGACGTTGTCGCGCACGCCGCCGTGCCGCGCCTGGTGTGGATGATGGAGGCGAAGTCCGCGTCGGAGCGCGACGCCGCCGCGCGCGCGCTGGCGGCCGTCCTCGCCGCGTCCAGCGCGTGCCGCAAGGCGTTCCGGAAGGACGAGCGCGGCGTGGTGAACGCGGTGCAGCTGCTGGCGCTGGACCACCCCGGCGCCCGGGGCGGCGGCGTGGGAGTGGACGTGGAGGTGGTGAAGGAGAGGCGGTTCCCCGTGTCGGTGCTGCTGGCCGTGGCGCAGTCCCGGCGGTGCCGGAAGCAGATGGTGGCCGCCGGCGCGTGCGGGTTCTTGCAGGCCCTGGTGGCTGCCGAGGTCGAGGGCGCCAAGCGCCTCGCCGAGTGCCTCGGCAAGGGAAGATGCTGGGCGTGTTCCCGCGGACGTGACGTCACGGACGCCAGCGCTGGTGACGACGACGGCGGCGTGTGCTCGGCTCCGAATCGGATTCCGGTGACTGACCCGGTTCTTGATTCTGGTTCGGGTTCTTGTTTGTGTGATTGATGAACTGATGATGGTGTTGGTGATGATCTTGTACATGTCGGCGTGCGTGCGTGATGTTGGATAGTAGTTTCTTTATGCTTTGGGTAGATTGTTACGAGTGTTGATGATGCTGGAAACAATAAGAACAAGATGGAAAGTTGGAAACATTGCTTGTATGTATGTAGATTGTAAAATCTGAAGGAATTCAGATTCAGTGTTCTGACCGACGACTCATATGGATGTGTCAATGTACTACTACCGCTGACTGCTCCTATGATTGCATATCGAATTGGAAGCAAGTTTGATCAGTTACTGACTACAGTACTTACTGATATGAAGAAAGTACTGTTTGTATGCATCTACCACTGTTTGGTTCTAATTAACAATCTGATGTTGGTTGCTTCTCCTGTTTCATGTGATGAGTTGAAGCGAGCATGATTCGGCAACGATGATTTCAATGCATCCGGTGTCACTGTCCGGGCGATGGATGGATATATCATCATGAAGCTGACAGTGAGCAGTCAGCACCGATAATTGCGGATCAGAATGAGAGGCCAACACCCAACAGCAATACAATACTAATAACAAGCGATGCTGATGCAGAGCAGTGGTTATCTCGTCTTGACGGTGTTCAGTCAGCATTCAGCACTGTGTTGCCAGCCGCATCAAGGGAAGGGAATGAATTTCTGGATGGATGGCTAGAGGTACAGCGACTTGAATACAAGGGGTCGAGGTTTGTACGACGGGTACAGTAGTGGTTGGTGAAGCCATTCAGCTTTCTGCAGGGTCTTGAATACCCGTCCGCCCAGATTTGCCTGTAATTGCTACTCTGTTCGTGCGTTGATAGTACTGCTTTGACGGAACGGACGACCCTGTCGGTGAACCTGTCACCGTAGCCGGCGCTCACCCGGTTGGCTGTACCCTAAATTTAAAGTTTTATAGACTTCTAACTCCTGTAACAATTTCGTTTGTATTTTATAAATATTGTTCAATAATGAAATAAGCGCGGATATGAGCAAAGGGAACGGACTATTAGCGCTGCTAAGAGTGTGTTTGGTTGCATTAAAATGGGCTAACGCTGCCAGAATGAGCCAACTTTTAAATTTGTTTGCTTGCAAAAAAGGGAGAGTGGAGCCCGGCTACAATGAGCCATCTGTCTGCAGAGATAGTCCGGCCGTAAACGAATCCCAAGGGGTGGCGATTCAATCCTGGCCGGGCTCCAGCGGCCGCGGCGCCTTTCACGTCACCGCCACCCTCCTTGGCTCACCTTCCTATGCTCCCACGCGCTCGCCTTCCTCCGGGCCGGACGCCTCTCCACCACCTCCCACGTCGTCTCGAGATGTGCAAAGCGCGGCGCGTGCCCTGGGACGGGTCACCGCGGAGCACGACGCTCGTGGTCAGGCAGAGACGGCCGGCCGCCGGCGACCGGCGCCCCGTTTCTTATTTGGATCGGGCGCTCGTGCCGTCATGGTGGCCAAGGAGCTCCGCCCGTCTCATGGCGGCGCGGCGGCACGCCGGGACCAACCCGCGGCGACCGCGAGGAGGCGCCTCAGTCGCGCGGCCGGTGGAGGCGGCGGCGCGCGGAGACCGCGCGGCCATCGGCGGCGGTGGCGTCTGGGCGGCGTTCGGCATGCGTGAATCGGAGCTGTTGCATCGCTGTTGTCCCGTTCGTGCGTCCCTGCTCCTCTGCTCCCTTGGAAATTTTGGATTAATGACTTGTTACACCGTCTTACTCCACACCATGCCTGGCGTTCGCCGCCCACTCCGACATCCTTCGCCCCCTTGAGGCGTCGCTAGGAAGGAGGAACAAGAACACCGTTTTCGATGCCCAACGCCGGCGAGGCACCGCAACGCGCTGTTCTCCGTGCGTGCTGGCGGACGGGAGCAGAGGAGCGGGACCGAGTGACGATACGGCGAGATGAGCGCGCCAACACAACAATAACTCGACGGGGGGGACGAAGCTCGACTTGGACATTGGCATGGGCGAAAGGGCGTCGGCTGATGCCGGAGTCGGGCGCATGCTACCCCGCGCGCGAGAGGGAGGACGAGGAGCGCCTCGACGGAGTTGGGAAACACGGCGACCGGCTGAGCAACATACTCGGCGTGTGCTCGACGTGGCCGCCCACAAATGGCGTGTTAGGCGAAATGACTACAAGAAGGTAACCTGGCCAATTTGGAGAACAGGTGATTGTATCAAAAGAAACAATGCAACCAAACACTCAAATATCAAAACCAGCCTACAATGGGCCACCAAAACCAAAAGCAACCAAACAAACTATAGAGACTACATTTGCCCCATCTATTTTCCTCGACCATGCTAGGGTAGGCTAGCCAGGCTATAATTGACACCACAACCAAACACACCCTGAAGATCCATCCAGAAACCTGCTACACGGAGTGGGGATGGGCTGGGCTGGGTTGGGAGTGCAGTGAACCCACTACTACTACGGAATAACTACTACCAGGACTAGCATGCGCTAGCAACAGCACATTCCCTTGACGGTGATCGTCGATTCGTCTTGGCACTACATGGTGTGCAATCAATCATGCAGGGATCATGGCTTGAGCGAGCGACATCATGCATGCCCTTCATTTTTCTTGTTCTCGGCTGTCACTAGTCATCTCCAGTGGACGGTAGCCGTGGCGTCTGGCGATGGCTACCACGTGCTATGTGTAGTCTGTAAAGGCCGGCGGCGGCGGACGCAACACAACCACTGACTGACTGCAGCGGTGTCGTTGCGCATCCGTGCCAGCATCGTCATGGGCCTTTATCCGGGCTCCTGCGCAACCGTATTTGCTGGGGGCCCAGCAAGGGCTACTGGAGTCGAGTCAAACATATGTAAATCATCAATGTCATCATATTCTTGCTCAAAAAACCAAAAAAAAAAAAAACAATGTCACCATATTCTTGTTTCATTCTTATATTAAAAAAAACACTCTCATTAACTGGAATAGAAGACATACATAAACATTTGAGGTTTGTGAAAGCATGTCCAGTTATTCTCAAGGCCGGAGCCTACGTACTTTACTTTTTTTCTTCTTGGAGGCCTACACTACTTTACCGAGTTCAAACTTTCGTGGTAAAAAAAAAAAGGACAACGTTAATGCGTGGCTGCTCGTGCGACCTTTGTCTACCTCCCCCGCGCCCTTCCTCCCGACCCTGCCGCCTCGACCAACAGTAGCCGCGCCGCCTCTCTCTGCGAACCTCCTTTCAAGCAGTGGCGGAGCTCTTCAATTTTGACCCCCAAGCCGGCGCATATATAGCCCGCACCGGGGTCTAATACCAATAGATAACAAAAACTAGATCATAAATGCACAAGTTTAGATATATCTTAATTCGATATTGAAATCCACAAAATAAATTGATGGGAATATAAATGTAGTCGATTTGCTCAATTCGTATCACGAAACATACCATCAGCAGGAATATCATTGGCAAACATGGAAAGTTGGATCCGTGTCCGCAAGACGAACATGAACAGGTATTGGCCGAGGAACAGCCAGGCCACAAGCACGTGCTATTTGCTCTCGACGGAAAGTGTGTAGCATTTGGCCCAATGCCTAGGGCCAGGCCAGAAAATAACTTATAAAGGGGGCACTGGGCCACGCCTAGTGTTGTGACCTTAGGGGCCTGCTTCCAAGGTCGCCGGAGATTGAAGCACTAACCTGATTGGCACTAGAACCCTAGTCACCTGTCGCTTTTTTCTTCCTCTCCGGCACACAGGCACGGGTGGGTGTGGGCAAGCTCTATTGCGACAGTCGCGTGGTAACTTTTGCAATACACAGACCAAAAGCTATTCAAAATCAGAATTTCTAATCATCTCCTAGTAGATTTTCAAAAGTAAAAAGTCAGATTCCCTTCCCTCCCCAACTATCACGAAAGTTCACTTTTCCTCCCTCAACGCCAAAACCTTACAAAGCACAGGTGATTTGTCCGGTTTTGGCATTGAGGGAGGAAAAGCCGAACTTTCGTGATAGTTGGGGAGGGAATTCAGACTTTTTCCTTTTCAAAAAATTGTCCGCTTTCTTAATGGGCTTCGTCAGCAATGCTTGTCCATGCTTCAATGTGGACCACCTATTTGGCACTTCGACGGAGTTGGGGCCGTGAGGCCATGAGGCCATGAGCACGAACTTGTTCTTTCCTTAAAAAGAAAGAGCACAAACTTTAGCAACGCGCTTTTGACTCCACGGAAAGAAAGAAAAATAAAAATATTTATTTTTTGGGAAAAATAAAAATATTTAAATTAAACACAAACACTCAGACCAGCAGCGTCGCAAATAAATTGAAGACATTGAGCGAAACTAATTGTAGTATAGTCCAAGTAAAATAGTAACAATTTTAATATTTATTTATTGCATAAAAGAATAGAACAGTATGGATTCACGATCAATTACAACTACACCTTGTTCATTTCGGTGGTACTGATCGAGCGTCGAGCGGTCCCACAACCTGCCTAAGGACGCCTTTTTTGAAAGAAACATTTTGTCCGGCTTTAAATCATATTAATAAATAAGAGAAAGTAGCAGCAACATCAATTACATGCACGAGCAGCACAGGAAAAACTAATTTACTCATAACTAATGAGCTACTAGGCAGGTCCCGGACCCTTCCCCACGCCACTCCAAATACCCCATTAGTAGAAATGGGATCGTAGGGGGCGGCTGGGCCAGCCACCCCTACAAATCGCCAATCACCCCTACAAAACAATATTATGTGTATCAAGCTCCTACAAAACAATATACTGTAGTAATGACGCGAAAATCCAAAAGGAGCACACATACATCCCTTTGATCTATGAGGAGTGCCTGCGCCAATCTTCTTCGGTCTCTGGAAACCACGACATCCCTTTTCTTCCAAATACACCAAATAGTCAGAATTCCTAGTGTGTGTGCCCTCTTAGTGCCAAGATTGGTGCCAAGCTAGGAGGCATGAAGAAGACCGCCCATTTAATATTGAGATGCCTACAAATCAGTATAAATTGTTGTAATGAAAATGTTAGAGTAAAGATCAAAATTGTTTCCCTATGTTACTCGATCTTCCTCCCATCCTTATCCTCCTAATCTATATCAGGGCGATAATGATCTTTCTTGCCATGCAATTGACCCCCTCATGCATGTGAATGAGCTGAGTCATCTCAATACACAGTAGTCAATACACGCTATATACATAGGAGTATGTGCTTGTTTGCCAGCTGGGAGATCTGAGATATGAACATCTACAAGCCAATGGATGTGTGATGTGTATGCAGACACAATTGACATTGGGACCTACATTCCTCTTGTTCTTACATATATGCATGCATGTGCTTTGGCTTGATCCTTGAAAAGCTAGCAACGCACACAGTTACATATAGTGCAGTGGCCGGCTTAGAATTTACGCCTGATGTTGATCAGGCACACATGCGTTTGCTTTGGTAGCACACGTCTAGACTCCACACACATGTAGAACCAGTCTCATCCGTAGATTCAATATTAATTGGTATGTATAAACCATTCCAACTTTCACGAAGAATCAAAGCATTTCTAAGTTTGAACAAGTTTATATAGTTGAATATAACATAATATTGGTATGTATAAACCATTCCAACTTTCACCAAGAACCAAAGCATTTCTAAGTTTGAACAAGTTTATATAGTTAAATATAACATTTATGATATCTAAGCATCTCAAGGGGAACACATTGGCTACGTCGTGGAGCAAGGGAGGAGGCAAGTCTGCTAGCGGCATGAGCATCAGCGAACGACTGATACATGCTGCACAACCTCTTGAGTCATCAGCGTTGCAATTTTTTTTGTTCTAGTGGACGGTTATCTGCAAGACATATTGGTCATGTTTAGAAATAACCTTATTTTGCTCCAGTCCGCAAACATGTTGCAGTCGTCATCTTTTTTATTTCGAGATATTTTGTAATAATTAGCCTGATTCTATCTGATGATAGATGAAGTCGGATTATTTATCCATTATCTAAAAAAATACATGTACCACTTGAAGTCACAGTAGACTGTGCTGTCTCTTTTTTTTTTTTCTGAAGAGGAAAAACACACCGCACTTGAATTCGTCCTGTATGCATGCATTTGTGTACAGGTGTGCGCAAGACATGTTCACACTTCACAGTGATCCAGGTGATTATCTCAAAAGAAAAGATCAATAGCAGCTTTAGAATCCAAAGCATATCTTTCTTGAGCCATGAGAGCCACCGTGGAGAAGTGGTCCTAAACTAATAACAACGTACTCCAATAGTAGTAGTAGGATACGCTGAATGAGAACGAAAGCCAAGGTGTGGTGAGTATTCTTCTAGCTAATTTCGGTGTGATGCGCAAGTGGCCGGAGTGATGGCTGGGTTCTCGTTCTAGCTGTGACTCTAGCTGTGACCAACTTGCATCCAGCATCCCCAGTCCATCTGATCTGGCAGCATGCGGTGGTATCAGCTATAGTAGCTAGCTAGCTGGTGGTGTTTCGATGTGCAGTTCAGGCAAGGACGATCCGCTTGCCGATCTGGCTCGGATCTCCTGCCCTGATGGCCGGCCTGATCCAACAAATAGTGCATGTACTTCTAGGCTTACCAGTGGGCAGTGGCTAGTAATTCAGATTCCAGTATATACCCACACATGACACACATATATATACTTGGAGGGATTACTGTGCACTTTCATACGGTGTGCATTGCATGGTTGCTGATGAGCAGTCTATTAATAATAATTAATAACAAAACTCACAGAAGAAAGGTTCACGCATACGACGTGTATGAATGTCTTGATTGATGATACCACATTTCGTGCTTTTTCTTTCTTTCTTTATTTATTTACTATTATATTACGCCTTTGGGAGAAAGGTAGCTTCTTTCAGATAAAATTTGGTAACGGATTGGGAGTTCAATCAGCATTATTTATAAACTTTTGCCTTTTGCGTCCTTGTCGTCTCTGCCAACATTCATGATCCATCCCAATGTCTTTCTATCCTTGTACCTTTTTCTCTTGATTCAATAATGCAAAGCTGTGGCAGAAGATATTGCTTCTTATGATTATTATATGATGAAAAGGTCCATGTACGTTTCCCAGGAACTAGCGTAGGGAGAAAAAAAAAATATAGCCCATCATTTTCTCTGCACAACTGAAATCATTTCTTTGATTCAACTGGTAAATGTGGGTGATTTAGATGAAATGAGGGGTTATTTTTCATTACCCTTAACAACCGGATGTACAGATAATTTTAATACTTAATTTATTTTTATTTTTATAGTGACATGAGTGGATAATTTAGACGCATAGTTTTACTTAATGCATTTTTAGTAACAATAGATGTTCAAAATTTTATAGAAATAAAATAGACTGTAAACAATCATGATAATTTGTATATACAAATTAATGTTCTTTTATGATAATTTTTAGAAGTAAAATTTTATTGCATGGCTTTTGTTTTTGAAAGAAAAAAAAAGATTTCATTAATTCACAGTCATTCCATCGAGTTGATTAATTGCAAACCCATTCCTCACCTCTGCAAAAGCACACAACCTGAAGCAACAAAAAAAAAACCCAATTAGTAGTATTATGATAAAAGGCACATATACCAAGAAAAATTATAATGTTTAGTTTTATAGCTTGGCCAAACATATACAACGCACCTTATTAAAAAACATATACACCGTCCATAGTACAAAATATTTGCAAGTCAACTATACTACGGGTATAAATATTGTGTTTCTTTATTATATTTGCTTTGTAGCCAAAGACAACAGATTAAGATCGATTGAGGACCACTCACTGCTCCACTATAATTTCTTTGCTTCTAGATTTTTGTCATTATGGCACAGCTCCACTTCACTAGTGAAACTGTGTTTTTAAACTTTAGCTTCACATACAACTCTATTAGTGAAGTTGGAGCCATTTTGATAAGTCGTTTGGCAAAACAACTCATTCCTTAAAACATGTTCTCACAAAATGTCGTGCATGGTAAGGTGAAGCGAGTGAAGCTACTATTTTAGGAGTTTTTTGGGTGAAGCTATTTTTGGTTTACCCCGTTTAACACAAAACGGTTCCTGAAGCCGATGGAAATGCTCTGCCAAACAGAAGCACATCAAGGCAGAGATGTGTAGTATTGAACTTATAGAGCCGTTTTTATCCTGATGCAAATTTTAGAGAGGTTTCATCAAAATATTATGATTTGGTCATATCTGTCAGTTCAGAACAGTCAATCTGAACTTGCTAGTCCTATCTGTCAAGTCTCGCGCCCTTGATGCTTCTGAATTTAATAGCACTGGGGGTTGCACTCCTCCCACGACGGTGGCCATAGTTTAGTCCCTGCAGTACAGGCTCCACTTGGGGTTGGGGGCGCGGACGAGGAGGCGGGTGCCGCTCCTGTGGCCTCGCCATGTGCTCTCTCTCCCCACTCCGAGCTTCCTCGGTATCTACATGACATTATGCCAAGATCTCACTCCCTGATCTGACCAGAGCGGCCATTCGCGTCTGCTCCTCGCAAACCCCTGTCTCACTTTGCTCTTCGTTTCGCCAACTATAAAGCCGAGGGTCCTGTGGTGTGTGACCTTTTTCATTTTATACCGGTGGCCAGTGCAGGGTCAACTTCGTCTTCAGGCTTCTTGGTTCCATCAACCTTCCTGGCTGGGTGGGTCACTCTGTAAGTACAGTACACTGGGCTGGGGAAGTGAGAGTGCCTCATGTTCCTGATTAACTGACTGTTCTTGGATGCTCATCGATCTTGGTTGCTGCTTACCCTTTCTGCCTATCTGTTCTGTTCATGTTTCCTGAACTTCTGGTTCAGTTGAGTTGCCATATAGTATTTCAGAGTGTGGGGGCTGAGATCCACAAGACCAGAACATGTTTGAAATGCCTGGAATCATTTACTACTATACTGTCGAATTCTTTGATATGATTCTCAAACTTGTGTGGTATGATGAGCTCGAGTTTAGCTGACTCTCCCCAAGTTTGAGTATTTGATTCCTTGTTTACTTCTTTTCTGTGTTCATTCACTGCATCCATAGTTCAGTTGTTTCTGTGTGACTCTGTCCCCATGATTTGATTCATACTGTTGTCAATTTTCAGTCAGTCCCAAGTGCTATTTCAGAACATTTGATTTGATGGTAACCCTACTCCTCTGAATTTCATTGCTACTCAGAAACTGTAAAGATGGGGTGTGGCCCCTCAATCCCCGAGAAGTACAGCATACGAGGGAAGGGGCGCAAGCGCCGGAGCATCATCCAGGAGGTTGCTGTGTTCGTGCCCACCATCCGCATACCGGTGGCTTCTGACATCGCTCATCCGCTCAGGGGAATAGTCTCCAAGGATCTCGTCGATCGCCTCTCCACGCTCCGTGCTCATGTCGTCGCGCTGGCTGAAGAAATCTGTATGTTCATTCATCACTCATCTCTGGTTACTACTGCTCACCAGCTGAACTTGGTTGTTTTAAACGGTTCTGATTTACACTTTTTGAATTGTTGACCTCATGCTATTCAAAGATTCTGCGGATGTATCAGCTGTTCAAGAACTGCAACATGCGTTAGAGGAGTACCTGCCAGTCGTTCTTGGTTTAACAATGAAAGGTTTCAAGTTTTTCTTCTTCACTTGTGTATAATCTTCATGGTTAATTACTCAAAGATTCATGATGAGAATTTGATTGATCTGAACAGAGAGCCGTCTTGAATCGTCAGTACAATTCACATGGAAGACCTTAGACGACGACCAGGTGAGAGTTTAGCACCTTTGCTATTTTAGTTCCTGCTATTATTCGGATGCCGTTACTGATTGAATCACAAGAGGTCATTTCTTGTTCAGGAGTGTTGTTTGGCGAGTGCATGGTATGAGGTTCTCTCAGTGGTCCACATGATGGCCATGCTTGCATTGTTTGAGGCTAATCTATTACTCATTCCAAAGAACAGTCAAGTTGGTGGTGGTGAAAGGAAGGTATCAGAAGGTCTGTTCATCTTTTTTTGCATTAGATATCAATAATAATTGTTTTGTTACTACCAGTAATAATTGGGGAAATTTTGTTCGTCCTCATGAATTTTTTTGGTAGTAGCATAAGGACGACTATACTCCTGATGAATACTACTTTATCTCATATGGTAAAATTTTTTATTTGGGGAAATGACACTTTGTGGTTACTTCTGTAGATGCAAAGAAGGATGTTGTTGATTCATTGCTCAGGGCATCGGGATGCTTAGACTATTCTGTGCATCGCATACTTGTTCAAATACCTGCACAAGTCAAGTATGCACTCACTCTTCAATGCATATTAGCAAGGAGAAGTTTGAAGTTATCACCTCTGAATGTTCCTTTAAGCAAGTTCTTAGTATACCTTGTGCTTTCAACTGCAGGAAGAGTTTTCCTAGTTACATGCAGGAGGGTATGCTTGAAGCCATCTCAATTCAGGCATTGGCTCAGGTAAGCACACCACTTATAGTTATACCTTTTTTATATATATTATTATGGTGCTGAATTTGTAACTAGCTTGTACTGTCCCAACTGCACAAAACAGTGTGTGGAGATACAGCTTGGCCTGGCTTCTGAATGTGAAAAGGCAACATTGTCAGTAAAGAGGAGGCTAGCCTGTGAGCAAGTCAGTTATTTTTCTCAGGTCAGTAATGCGTAACAGAGTCCTACAATTGACATTTTCTCAGTTATTTCGGCGACTAAAAATGTTGCTACTTATTTATGCTCAGGCTCACTACTGTCTGTCGGGATGCGATACAAGTGACTCGTATGGAAAGAAGCTTCTGCTGTTCCTGAAGTGGAAATGCATGGAGGCTAAGGTTGTCTGAAGACACAACATAATCCTTTCAGAGTACCCAAGACTGAATTTCTGATGTTAATTTGTTATATTGACCATCAGGCTGTAGCATATTACTACCATGGTCTCGTACTCGACAAGGGCGGTGAACCGGCAAACCATATCAGTGCAGTCTGCTGCCTCTCTGCAGCTGATGACCTACTTTCAGACAGCAAAAGGGCTTGCTTGAGTTTCTGCTTGGCAAATCCTGTTACAAGGTCTGATACTACATTACCGCTCCAACATAGCTGATAGGTTAAATTAGTCAAAATATGTGCTGACAGGATCTTTTACTTATTCAATTATATGTAGGGTGCCTCCTCCTTGGGGTGTCATGAAAAACATGCACAAAAAAATTCCAGATGTCACTTACAAGAAGTTCCAAGTGTATGGCCATCTGTTTGAGCAAAACAAGAATAGGTAAATCCTCAGATCCTAGGATCAACTCTACATATGAAATGACAAATTTTACAGTTGGAGGGTTGTTGTTTGTTGATGCTGATTGCTTTTTCCCAAAAACATTATTGAGAACATGTTGGAAATTGAAATGGTAGTCTGCTTGAATTAGGTTCAAGAACATAAATGAACAACCTATACCATTCATATTTATTTGGCTCTAGTGGTGATTTCAGTACTTTCCTGGTGCAGCACACTTCAATCCGTTCCTGATCTACCAGAGTTTGCTCTGTCACTTAGACCGGAAGGATACGAGTTGCCAAGCACCGATTCAATCTGGGAGAATGTTAGTGGCCAACCTCAGATTCAGAGCCTCAAGGAGCATCTGGACGATAGCGAAGATCAAGTAGATACAAAATGATAGTTCTCCCTTCCAAATGCTTCCTTTCATTGTACCACCAAAAGTAGCAGAAGTTATACTCTAGATAGAGGTCAAGAATGCTTAACCCAAAATGTTTGGGATTCAGCATATGCCTCAACTGAAAAGGAATCGCAATCTGCATCTGTATAATTGCTAGTACTACCATATGAATATGATATAGTAAAGTCTTGATGTGTAATAGAATCATAAATAATAGGAAATAATACTTGGTTTCTTTCTCTGTAATCTCAGTTTATTTTCCCAGCTGGAAGAACAGAGCATCACAGAAAAAAAAAAACTATGGCGCACATTTCAATAGAACAATAATTGTCCATTAGCCTGGGTGTGCTCACTCATCATGTGCATGAAAGTTAGAACTTGATCTGTAGTAGACAATTTGAAAGGTCAGTCTCATGTGTTTACTAATCCAGCTGTCAGACAATATTATTTTTGTACATTTTCTTCTTGATCCTTCCGAATGAGTCCAACGGCCAGAACAGTAAATGTGAAGAAATGCTTTAAGGTCTGGATCAAAGAAATGCTTCATTTGACTTTCAGACGTAAAATATTCCCACGGGAGGCGACTCGAGGGCCACCCCGCGCGCCGCCTAGCCAGCCTCCGCAGCCGCCGGCGGGCCGCCGCCGCCGCCCTTGCTCCTCGGCGGCGGCGGCCAGCGGGAAGGGACCAGCAAGGCCCCCCACTGCGTCTCCCTCCTTCCCAGTGGCTCCCCCCGTGGTCCTCCCTCCCCCTCCAAGCCCCCTCCCCACTCCTCCTCCCCGCGCCGGTGGCCACCGGATCCGGCCCCTCCTGGCCGGTCCTCGCCCCGCGGATCCGGATCCGCCGCCCGCCGCGGTCGGCTCGGCGAGGCGCCGGCGGCGGCGGATCTAGGTTCGGCGCTCCGCCGGGCCCTGGCGGCGCGCCCCTCCCCCCTGGCGGCGCTGCTGGCTGCCCCGGCGTCAGGCGGTGGTCGTCTTCCTCCTCACCGGTGGTGAGTTGATGGACAGCCTTGCCAGGCCCCGGCGCTGGGCGGGGCCGGCGTCAGCGGTGGGCGGCGGCGCTCCTTCTTCCCGACGCCACGCAGGCAGCGGCGCTCTCCTTCCTCGACACATGCGGGCAGCGGCGCTCTCCCTCAACGCCGCGTGAGCACGGGTGCGCCACCAGCACATCCCCATCCAGGCGACCCCTACCCCCGCCCTGCCGGTCGATGGCGCGCGCTGGCGGTGGCGGTTCCGGCTTGTGGCGGCGTTTGGCGAGCCCCGCCACACCACGCCGCCCGTCGGCGCTGGCGAGCTCCTTCCCGAGGTCGGCGGCGACTATTCTGCGCGGGCGGTCCTCCTCCCGGGCTGCCGGGCGCGATGGTGGATCTGTCAAGGGTGGCAGGCTGCGGTTGACGGCACCGGGGTGAAAACCCTCCTCTCCCAAGCCTTGCCTTGGGCCAACGACGGTGGCGTCCCACGCCATTACCTTCTTGAAGGCGTCGTCCTTTCGTTCCGTCGTCGCAGCTGCCGGGGCTCTAGGAACGAAAGTTCCAGTGGATGCTTCGCAACGCAGCTGGCGTCCGCGGGCGTCATCCCCTTCTTAAAGGCTCCGTTGAACCCATCGAGCTCCTGCGTCGCCTTGCAGTTCCACCCCAACCTTCATTGTCGCCACGCCGTCCCTGCCCCGCGATTGCCGTCGGAGTCGTCACTCCGCCGTAGTTCTGGCCGGCCTTGCTCCAGGGTTGACGCATCGTCAACGCTATCATCGTCGTCTGGTCGTGGACCACCGATGTCGCGTTTCGACGATCGGGACTTCCATTGCACATCTTGCTTGCGTCCCCCGGGCTTGGCAGGGCGATGTTGCAGCTCGCCTAACGACTCAACCTGGCCTGTCCCGCTTGGATATCGACGCCATCGTTGTCGCCGTCGTCGTTGTTGGCCGTGGGCCACCGACGTCACACTCGGCTTGGAGCCACCTCGGGGGTTGACGTCATCGTTGTCGTCGTCGTCGTTGCATGGCCGTGGGCCACCGACGTCGCACTAAGATCCACCTCGGGCAGTCGCTGCCGAGTGTGTGATGCCCCCTTGATGCTCGGTTGTGTGGATTTTGGCGACCGGGACTTCCACTCCATTCAGGCGGCGTCTCCCAAGTCTTGGCCTAGCGTTGCTGCATTTCGCCAGTGTGTGGTGTTGGGTGGCTTGGGGCGGGCTCCTCTTCTTCTTGCTTCGGCAGCTGTTGCTGTCTTTTGTGGTGGCCACTTTCTCTGTGGTTGTGTGGAGTTGTGTTGTGTTGTTTGTGTTGTGTCTTGTTGTACTGTTGTTTAGCCGGTCTTGGCTCTTCTCTTAATGAAAAAGACGCGCGAAGGCGTGTTCGAGAAAAAAAAAGGAAGAAATAGTTAGGAAAGCTCCACTCACCCTAGCAAAAACAAATGCTCCATTCAAACATTTTGACTCCATGACTCAAACTCACGTGCTGTTGGAAGGATCTATGGAAAACTTATGATAACTTACTGTCAAATGTTGACTTCTGGGTAAGCATTAGTGACCCAAAGTCAGCCAGTGAGAAAGGTTTTGGGAAACTTTGCTATTGGACCCTCAAAAGAATCATGGTATTTGCTATGGGATTCATAGCAAATAGCACAGTTGCAGAGCAAAAAAAATATCCAAGTTTTTCCTAGTAAGAAATTTATTTATTTTTAATAATTATTTCTAATAATAGTTTGATGGTCAGATCCTATCTGCCTTTATTTAGAAAGAAATTGTTTGCTATGAGGTTACCAGCTAATAATCTAACAAACACAACACATCCAACAACCCATGTATATACTAAGGTCAGTCTCCGTGGGAGTTTTATTTGCATTTAATGAGCTACCACATAATCGTTTTTCATGATGTGGCAAGATTTTTAAGAAGAAAGGGAAGAAATGAGTTTTGTGAGTATGAAACTTCCTTGGCACTAATACCAACTCTCTATGAGTCATAAAATTAAATGTCTATGAAACTATAGAACGAAACTCTCCATTGAGAGTGGGTGTTTCATTCATGTTTTTCATTTCATTCTAAATGACGTGGCAGTGTTGGATACAATGCCATAAAGCTCTCTTTTAAAAGTCTAGACAATTAAGTAGTTAAAAGTTTTTGAGCTTTGGTTCCTAATTGAGACTAGTGATTTGTGAGTACCACATAATATAAAACAAGAAATACCTAAACAAATTATGTACACTGGATTTTATGAGCATAGTGTCATGTTACCTGTCAAATTGGCACTACATGCTAACGATTTAGCCACATCATTAGGGGCAAAGTTGACTGGCTCAATCTCAGCTCCCTGGTACCGGTTTGACAGTTGTTACTATAATTTCTAAATAACTTATGTTGTTATTTACGTATTTATAGTATATAATAAAATGAATTTGTAAAAGCTTAAAAGTTTCATAAGTTTTAATTTTGAAATCACATTATGTTTTGGTAGAAATAGAGGTATCTGTGTAAAATCCAAAACGTGTACAAATGGTACAAATTAAAATCTACATTTGGTCATTTGCACGAGTTACCATGTTTCTTTCCAATCAAGTTCCTTATTGTTATTTGTATCAGCAAATCCAGTTTAAGAATGTAACTTTTTCCCAACAAATATTTCTGTTGTCCAACATCCAGCTTTGCTTTTAGTATAAAAAAACTTAGAGAAAATTTTCTTATGTGTAAAACCTAGCACCCTAGAACTTGCACAGTTGCCCCATTTAAACTTGTGCAGTTCCTCACCTACCTGAAGGACCTGAACAGAAGCAAAATTTACGGGTTAGGTGAGACAAATAAGTTTGAGGGGGCAAGGTAAGATATTGCAGGACTATAAGTTTAGGGGCTAAGTGTGGTATCCGTGTAAGTTCAAGGAGACGACCAGGAAATTAGAAAGTTTAAAGGGCCACTTGAAGATCACACAAGTTTAGGGATGTATGGTGAAATTGTCTCTAAAATAATTATCATTTCTTTAACAAGTTTGGATTATCTACGGCAGATAGGCTTAGCCGTATTATCACAATCATCATAAGAAATTCAACACAGCTACAAGTTTGAAGTTTTACTTGGTCAGAATAATAACAAATCTAATCTAGAACTTAACCAGAAGCACAAAGTTGACTAGAAATCTAGGGTTAAAGCATTGTTTTGGTGAGAGTTGCACCGATCATTCTTCTGAAGAATATAATATCTGGTCAATGAAGGGAAAAAAGTTAATCAGACTGATCAAGACAAATTGATTCAACAGCCATCCCTTTTATTTATTCATAAAATTGTGTATAAAAGCTTCCCTCCGGACCTTCTGTGTGGCAAGTTCTGAGGTTTGCAGCAATGGCGACCCAGTTTACCGCAGCAGGAGTCCTCACCAGCCTTCTTGCTCTTGCAACATTTGTAAGCTGCAATACTGAAGGTAAACCGATCAATTAACAGACGTTATTTTCAATTTTAGTCTTTTCTGAAACATGCTGTTGTCACTTGAAGGTGACATACTGTACAAGCAAAGGTTGGCATGGAAGGACCCAAACAATGTGCTGCAGAGCTGGGATCCGACACTTGTCAATCCCTGCACCTGGTTCCATGTCACCTGCAACAACGATAACTCCGTCATCCGTGTGTATGGCACTCTCTATTCTTCCGTCTATGATAGTTTTGGGATCAAGTATAATCATTCCTATCTGTACCTTTCCAGAATTCAGAATCTCTGAAACATCATCAGGACGTACAGTATGCAGTAAACTAGTCCTGCATCTACCACAAAGGACTGAAAGATATAGTACTTATCTAAAAACCTTGTCAGGCTGAAGTCATTGTTTCTTGCTTTCTGCAGGGACTTGGGTAATGCAGGCATCTCCGGCCCTCTGCTTCCAGACCTTGCTGAAATTCAGAACTTCCAGTACATGTATGAATCGCATAACCTGTTGCAAGCAATTACTGAAAGCATCACAGAATGACAATTTACTGAACTTGAACTTGCCATGCATGTTTGCAGCGAGCTGTATGGCAACAGCCTGAACGGTTCGATTCCAGCAACACTGGGCAAACTGAGTAATCTCATCAGCTTAGATCTCTGGGACAACCTGCTTACTGGCCCAATACCATCTACGCTTGGTTCCATCAGCACGCTGCGATATCTGTAATCAAACTGTTTAACTAGATTTTCATTGCTTTTTTAGAATACTACCCTGAATTTCATTGACTACTCTTCTCTAAACTGCACATAAATGGAATAATTGTGTTCTCCAGGAGGTTGTACCAGAACAACCTGACAGGGCCTATACCATCATCGTTTGGCAATCTGACTAGCCTTCTGGAATTGAAGCTTCAAGAGAATTCGTTGAGCGGATCTATTCCGGCCTCCCTTGGCAACATCAAAGCATTACAGTTCTTGTATGTCATTGCTCATAAATTCACATACGGTTTTCTGGATGGCCAAGAAAGATCATACTAGTGTTGTTTACTTGTTCTCTAAAGTAATTTTAAATTTTGACTCTTCTTTGCACAGGAAACTAAATGAGAACATGCTGACTGGAACGGTTCCATTGGAAGTCCTCTCCCTTGTCATTACTGGGAATCTGACCGAGCTGTGAGTAATATATAGCAACTTACATGGCTACATTATATCATGAGATGTTGATCTTTTTTTTTTCAAACATTATCTGCATGTAGAAATATTGCTAGAAACAACCTGGATGGCACTGTGACATCGTCCGGACAGAGAGGTACTAACGTGAATGTAAATTTTATTTGGTTTCATTTAAAATGCAAATATAATATGTAGTGATGCTTACAAGAACTACAAATTGGCATTGTCACAGTGACTGCGATTATCCAGGATATGCTGAAGACTGCATGATGGTTTTATGAGTCCTAGGATCAAAGGCTTTGTTTTAATTTGCTTCATGCAAATGCTTGAAATAAATGAATAATTCCAATGGGATGCATTGGTCTAGAAATCTTGCAGTAGAATGTGTGTCGAGTTAAGCTCAATTTGTGACAAAATAATGGATTATGCGAGTTGGATGATTCAATTTCTCTCAAAAATGGCTTTCACCCGGATCGGTGGTTAAGGCAGGACTCCTGAAATTTTCTCTCTATATAGAAGAATAGTTAGAGCAGAGTTTCATCTGCGTTCTCCTCCCCTCCGGCAACCCTCCATTCTTAATTATAAAATTGGAACTTTCACAAGTGCATGTGCCTAGTTTGTGATAAGAATAGAGATGCAGAGCTGGTTGCCAATTGCCATGCAATAAAGTAAATACAATCTTTACACACACACACACAAAAAAACTCTAAAGTCATCATCTTACCCGGTATACCAAATCTTGATCCCCGCTGACTCATTTTGTGTCCAATACGAATTATACTCCACTCGAAGCTCACATGTCCATGTCCTATCCGGTTCGATGCAAAGACCATATCCACATGTTCGCATCTGATACATGTGAAACGATTCTAGCATGATTCTCATTTGCCTACGAATGTGAATCGATGAAATCTGGCAGTTTTGCAGTGATTCTGATTCTGCAGACATGGATTAGTGATTCTGATTCACCATCTGAAATGTTTCTGAGAGAACTTGGATCTGAAATGTTCCTGCTAGAATTTGGATTCCTAGCGAACATTTCTACAATAATCTAGATCTCTAATAGTAACTTAGACTAGTCTCATTGAAAGTTCATCTATTTAATAGGTTGCTACATGATTTATGATGGTGTAAGGAAAATGGTGTAATTTTTAGATTTGAATTTAGTTGTTCAATAATTATGATTTGAGTAGCCTATATATTTAGATTTGTTTCCTCCAAATCTATTAGGAGGTCAAAATATTAATTTCCTATCTTTTATTCAAATTTGCCACGCTGCTAATTAAGTTTCATATGGATTCTACATTTAGTTATATGTGTTTCCCAGTTTGCTATGTCTTTTAATTTTATTATTCTAGATGTACTATTTACACGCCTTGTCACTGAAAAATGCCGGTCACTTTTCTCTACTATTATCTTGTTGTTTTCATGTAGTGATTAGGGTGATTGCACAAATATCTTTTTTTAGAGGAAAGGGTTTCCCCGCTTTTGTATTACCAAAAGCAAAAAATATTTGTTACAGTTCTTGCGTGGCCAAAAGCCCCCAAAAGAAGCAACCGCAACCATTCAGACAAGTTTAATGAGATTACATCTTAGGGTTCTCAAAAGTTTGAGGCACCTCAGACTGATTCAAAATGACTGAAGCCGAGTGCTGAGCAACCAATGGAGCCAATCTTGATGATGAACTTGTTGTCACCGGTGTCCACATCAGCTGTGGTAGCAAGCTTGCCCTTGATTCCAATTGTTTGATGAAGTGATTGCACAAATATCTACATTAGATTTATTATTTTCATTTATATTTTATTTTGGTAAGCCATTCATCCATTGGTGATGGTGAATATTTTAATCAAGCGTGTAATTTATTTTTCTTTTATTGAAACAACTAAAAACTAATGCCCTGGAAGAGATAATTTATCACAAGTTATTTATAACTGAAGCAAAAATAAAAGTATACATGGGAATATTTTTGCATCTGTGGGAGAAATCTCTTTATTTTCATATGACTATATAAATTGGAAGGAAATAATATTTGTTTGTGGATAAAATACAAAGGAAGAGGTCTACATGATGTTCATACCTACATTCCAAGTGAACAGAAAAAAGAAAACAAAGTGTCGTACACATGTAGAAATTTATTTGTGTGATGGAGAAAAATCCTAATAATCATCCGATTAGGCATATCGTAGGAGTAACTCCTCGATATGTTTCTACAGTAGATATAGTTTAGAAATAGATAGAACTTGAACAACTAATAATTATATTAGATATGTACTCTTTGATTTAAATTTAAGCCATTTGATCATCATATAGAAACTACGGTCAAGATTCGTTCCATATTTTTTTGGATTAATCTAGTCCATTTCTCCAGATTAATTTGAGCCATTAGATCATCATACACTACAAGGAATGATGCTTTACATGACAGATGGTTGAAAATACGTCATAGTTAACTTTTTTTATATAGTTAACTTGCCAACAGTGGATATTCTTTTCTTTTTCACGATTAATCTCGTAATTTATTAATCTCATAATATCCAACGGTGGATCATCTTATTAGACATTGTAAGAAAAGGACGCCTTATCGATTGGATATATGTTTTATTATCGCAATGGATACAATGTAGAAATCATTTAGAAATGGAGAAAATGTGGACAATTCATTATATTAGATGTGTATTTTTTGGTTTGATCTACTCCCTCCGTCCCAAAATAAGGTGACGTTTTTCGTATCCCGAGAAACATCTGCCGGCAATTATGTATATTAAAACATATAAATATTTATGCTAAGTAATTAGTATCATCGGAGCGATCTTTAAGTCTAGTTTTTAATAAATTTATTTATAAATATAAATATTATCCATATTTTATACAAATCAAGTCAAAATTGTGGCATGAAAACCGAAAACGTTACTTATTTTGGGACGGAGAGAGTAAGTCATTATATTATCTATTGTATTCTTCTCTCTCTCTCTTTTTAAAATAAAATTAATCTAGTGTGTCCTTTCGTTAACCCCCCTCCCCCACACACACACACACACACACACACACACACACAAATCTCGTAATTTTAGGCGCCCTCAGTGAATATAGGGTTCGTTTTCACAATGTGGTATTGATATATCCTAGTTTCAGGTACACCTTTCAAGGAGCTCGGATGAACAGGTAGTCTTTTCAGTGTTCTTGTAATCTTTTAGTGCTACACAGCACCAATTTTCCCTTTAAGAAATCGGCATTCAACCAATGAAAATTGTCTTGTAGTGCTACATATTTACAATTATAGAAAAATTCTAGTTTTCTATGGCAATTTAGCTATAGCTGTCACACCATCGCAATAAAAGCCAAAGACCATCACAACGTGATGTTTTACCTGGTCAGGACAATACAAAATCTAGTCCACCAATTTCTTTGCGCACTATTCGCCAATCAAAATAGTACAATATCCGGTCAATGATGGAGGCAAGGCAAGTTTGATCGGACTAGCTAGAGTTGAGAAGAAGATTCAAAACCAATCCCTTTATTTATTCTTACAACTGTCTATGCAAAGCCACCCTCAACATTTCTGTGTGCCAAGAAGTTCTCAGGTTCAATTTTTTTTAAAGAGAGCAATGGCAGCTCAATTTGTGGTGGCAACAGCAGTCCTCAGCTGCCTTGCTCTTGCAACACTTGCAAGCTGCAACACTGAAGGTAAACTGCATATATATATCACATTGCAGGCATTGTTACTGATTTGAGTTTTTTCTGAAACATGCTTGTTGTTTTGGCTCCAAGGTGACATACTGTACGAGCAAAGGCAGATATGGTACGACCCAAACGATGCGCTGGTGACCTGGGATCCGACTCTTGTCAATCCATGCACCTGGCTCCATATCACTTGCAACAACAACAACTCTGTCATCCGTGTGTATGTTCCTCTCTCATTTTCTTTTTTTAAGATAATGAAACAAAGCTCCAGTGTACTTATGGGTTCTGGACAACAGTGTGTAATCATCCAGTGTGTCTGATGGTGTAAGTTTGTCTGCAACCCTGTGTAGATTGAAGCTCAAGTCGCTGTGTATTGCTTTTGCAGGGATTTGGCAAACGCCGGCCTATCAGGCACTCTGATTCCTGATCTGGGAGGACTGCAGAACCTCCTGTACCTGTAAGAATTTCATAACTCGTTGCTACCACTGCAAGCATCTTGGATTGCACACAAGAACGCCGGTGTTTCTTTGACTGTTCCCTGAACTGTTAAATGTGCTGATCTCCTTCAGGAGTTTGTATGGGAACAACCTGACCGGGCCTATACCTGGTTCTTTGGGCAATCTGACGAGTCTTGAGGGGCTGGAGCTTCAGAAGAATGCGCTGAGTGGTCCAATTCCATCCTCTCTCGGGAACATCAAAACATTGCAGTTCCTGTATGTCATAGTCCTTAAATTAAATTTAAATTCAGAGATGGTTCTATGAATGGTCAGAAATTACATAGTGGGTGTTGGTTTAACTGTTCTCATGGGTAGTTCTGACTCTTGACTATTCTATCTACATTGTACACACAGGAAGCTGAACGCGAATATGCTGACCGGCACACTTCCATTGGAAGTACTCTCTCTTGTCATTACTGGGAATCTGACCGAGCTGTGAGTAATGTGTAAATTTCAGTACATAATTGTCGCCTCTACATGGCTACATTATATTACAAGATGAGTTTTTGTTCTGCAACTGACAAAAAGAAAAAATATCTATTCATCAGAAATATTGCAAACAACGACTTGGACGGCACAGTCAGATCATCTGGTTTGAGAGGTATTAATATGCTTGTAACTGCACTGTAATTTGTTTGCTTTTATTTTCTTTTGTATATGCATATATAATATAAAGTGAGGCTTACAAGAACTACATATTGGCATTATCACAGTGACTGCAATCATCCAGGACAAGCTGAAGACTAAATGATGAGTCCCTGGATCAGGACATTGGCTTTCTTCATTTGTATGTTGGCAAGAAATAAAAAAAAAATTCCAATGACATGGATTGATCTGGACATCTTGTAGCGTGATATGGCTGCTGAATAAACTATATTCTTCTCGGAGTTCTCTAGCCCGCGAGAAAGGACCTTTACGCCCTCCAGATCGGATAGATCTGAGGTAATTGGATTAACAGAGGAGAAATTTGCGTTCAAAAAAAAAAGATTTACAGAGGAGAAATACAATCTGTTCTTGTGTTTGATAAGCTCTCTGGTCCTTCCCTTCATCTAGTTATGCTACTGCATTCGCAGTTGCCTAGATCGGATACGAGTATCAGATTACGATACGTATCTGGCACGTGGACACGCCATTCCACAGAAAACACTGACATGGGAATACGTCCAATATAGTTTAATATAATTATTATTGTATATTAATTACAAGCTAAAAGTAGTTAGCTATCAAGTTTTAACTTCAAACTTTCAAATTCTGAAGCAACTTATATAACGTCATTCGATTTTGGAAGTAAGAAAAACGCAAAAACCAAAAAGACTTGTATAAACGAAGTTATTTGAACGCCTAATCTTTGAAGAAGTATCCGACATGTATCCAAGGAGTATCGGTATCCGATAGCGGATACGACACCCACCCGGGCCTTGGACGTGTGGGTTGGGCCGTCTTGGACGAGCGACTCGTTTTTTTTTTTTTTTTTTTTTTTGACAAGTACGAGCGACTCGTTGAGGCCCGTCAACTTGACAACGTCGTCTTCTCCACTTGGCCCGGCGTTGTCCACCCTTAACCGCGAGAAGAGACTCGCGCATGCATTTAATTAGTGGCAGCGGAATGTGGGCGGCTAGCGCGGTTTGTTGGTAGGGAAGGTGGTTCATTTGACTATTGCTATTTTATCAAGGGTTCTCTGCCTCGATTCTCTGTCCATGAAACGTACTAGCATAGCTGACCTTGTATATAGTACGTATATAACATGGTCTTTTATCAGTTTTTATGATGGTGTGACAAGCAAGTCACCTTTTATTCATTAGCGATCTATTTATGCATAAAACTGTCGATACAAGCCTCCGAGCCCTTAACATCTCACTCAGTTTGCCAAGAAGTTCTCAGGTTCGCATCGCAGCAATGGCAGCTCCTCGGTTTGGGGCGGCAACAGCAGTCCTCAGCTGCCTTGTTGCTCTTGCAACGCTTGCAAGCTGCAACACTGAAGGTAAGCTATGTTTGTAGGCGTCGTTACTAAGTGCAGTCTTTTTTTTTTTTTTTTTCTTTTCTGAAACATGCAATATGTTTGTTGTGGCTCCAAGGTGACATACTGTACAGCCAAAGGTCGGCATGGAGGGATCCAAAGAATGTGCTGAAGAGTTGGGATCCGACGCTTGCCAATCCCTGCACCTGGTCCCGTGTCACTTGCAACAATGATAACTCTGTCATCCGTGTGTATGTTCCTCCTCTCCTATACCCTCTTCAATCACTTACTGCAGACTCTGCAAGTCTGTCCTTCAGTTCAAGATCTGAAGATCTAGTGTTCTTCCTGCTGGGATAGTATCAATCGTTATTGTTTCTTACTGTGTCGTGCTGCACCTACTTGTGGAATCTGGAGAGCTGCTATTCGATCATTCCATTCAAGAACCTAGAACCTATGATTCATCAGACAGTGTGTCTGATGGTGTAATTTTATCTGCAAACCATGTCTGGATTGAGATGCAAGTAACTGTTTATTGCTTTTTGCAGGGATCTGGGCAACACAGGCATCTCAGGCCCTCTGATTCCAGATCTGGGAGGACTGAAGAACCTCCAGTACCTGTAAGAACCATATAACTTGCTGCAACCACTGCAACCTTTAGGTATCAAGAATACCGTTTTTCTCTGAAATTTGGTTTGCCAAAATGCTTGCAGTGAGCTGTACCACAACAAACTGAATGGTCCAATACCAGCAACACTCGGAAATCTGACGAACCTTGTCAGCTTTGATCTTTACAGTAACCTTCTCACTGGAGCCATACCAATACACTTGGCGCCATTGGCACACTACGATTCCTGTATGGGGTTTTCCACGCAAGATATTCATAATTTCATATGCTGCTAAAAAAATACCTCCGTAAATTCAGACTATTTTCCTAAACTGATAAAAGTGCCACGTCCTAGTCTCCTTCAGGAGGTTGTATAAGAACAAGCTGACAGGGTCTATACCACAATCTTTGGGCAATCTAACGAGTCTTCTGCTTTTGGAGCTTCAGAAAAATGCGCTGAATGGTGTAATTCCATCCTCTCTCGGCAACATCAAAACATTGAAGTCCTTGTATGTCATTAGTCCTTAAATTCAGAGATGATTTTGCTGAGTGATCAAAAAAGTAAATGCTGGGTGTGGTGTAGTTTTCTCGTGGGTGGTTTGGACTTTTGACTCTGCTATATACGGTACACGCAGGAAGTTGAACGCAAATATGCTGAGTGATCCATTGGAAGTCCTCTCTCTTGTCATCGCTGGGAATCTGGCTGAGCTGTGAGTAATCTATCAATTTGAATACATGTTGTTGTCACCTCTACATGGCCACATTATTATTTTACAAGATGGTGTTATCTATTCTCAACTGACACAAGAGAAAACAATGTATTTATTCAGAAATATAGCAAAGAACGACTTGGCCGGGACAGTCAGATCATCAGGTTTAAGAGGTATTGATATGTATGTAAACTGGAGCTTTAATTGGTTTATCTTGTATATGCATATATAACATGAGGTGAAGCTTACAAGGATTACATTTATACTGGCATTATCACAGTGACTACAATCATCCAGGACAAGCTGAAGACTACATGATGAGTCCCCAGGACATTGGCTTTCTTCATGCGTATGTTGGCAAGAAATGTAAATAAATAAATCCAATGACATGGATTTATCTAGACATCTTGTAGTGTGATACTGCTCCTGAATATATTCTATTCTTCTCGGATTTTCTCTTGAGTAGTATTAGCTAATGAGAAAATAAGGGGCATCTCTAGTCTACAAGAAAAATATATGTTTTTCCCTTTTATGTAATTTTTTACTTTACATAAATTTATATAAATTATTGAAACATTATGATGTATGAAATATCTATATTAATGGTATCATTATAAGCACTGTTTTTTTTTTCTAAAAGAAAAAATGCTCTCTACATATAATCTTTGATGGACGAAATTCAACATCTTGAACAGTGCAAGGGTTTAGTGTGGATCATTTTCAAAATTCCTTTTTCTTTTTAATAATAAAATATTTAAGTGGGGGCCTCCCATGTTGTATTTAATGTTTTTAAAAATAAAATTTGTTTGCATGAAATAGTGACTGTTGGGTTTAATTATTAGTATAAGATCTTCAAGAGTCCCAAATTTTTTATAGAAAAGGACGGTAAAAAGCTTTGTCGTGATTTCTATTAGACGAATAAATTAAAAGGCAAGTGCCGCCCAGTTTTTGACCGAAACCGGGTCGAAAAAAACCATACAATAGTGGAGGGTACCCGACTCCACCTGCACACCTAGGTACCAAATCAACTCAACTCGCGTCACAAGTAACGCCCACGACTCAACTTAGGGGAGTGTTCCGCTCCACCTACTACTCCACTCACAACTCACACCACTAACAACCACTCAGATGGGAACAATTGAACATGAAAACCCACTTCGGTTGGATTGTAACATTAGCACGAACCGCCAACAACAACTCAACTAAGAAACCAGGTTGATGGAATAACAAGTACGACATGAAAGCTCCGGGCTCGGTTGGATTGAGACATCAACCGAGCACCCATCAATACCGCTCGGTCGGATTGGGACGTCGACACGCAGCAGCTGCCCCCGCCAACTCCACCAGCACCACACAACAGAGGAAACGATGACCGAACTCGCCGCTACCACTTTTCAGCGAAGCCTCATGAGAGGATCTACGCGCCCGACCACGCAAGTAGCCGAAGCTGCACGTCACCCCCGCCAACCAGGCACCACGCCGAAACGGCCTCCCTCGAAGCCGCGCCGCCGCCTCCAAAGTCCAAAGGGGAGGGACAGCAAAGACGAGGACCGCCCCCCACGCCACAAGTCCCCACCCACCGCCACCACATTGCCCCCCTCACCTACAAGCCGAACCTACACAACCACCACCGACCCCCAAGATCCATCTAGAACCCCCGCCAACACGGACCTTGCACACCTCTAGAGCCACTGCGCACGAGGCATCACCACCAACCAAGCTTGTAAGGTTCTAAATGGCTAGAGGGGGGGGGGGTGAATAGCCTAATAAAAATTCTACAAATCACTAGAACAATTTGTTAGACAATAACAAAGCGTAAATGCGGTTGCTCTAGCTCTACTTGTCGGCAAGCCACCTAATAGCAATTCTAGGATTTTACAATCTCTAATTCACACAATTGCTATGTCGCTACTTTACCAACTAGATGAGCAAGCTAATATTACACTAAATAATTCTAACAAGCTACTCAACTAGCAATTCTACACAAGCACAATATATCTCAATGTAATTGCAAGGTAGAGAGTAGAGGTGTTATACCAACACGTTGCGGCAAGTCAATTCAATCACCGGAAGATGATGAACACAATATGAAGCCAATCACCGGGAGACAATCAATCACAATGAGATGACAAATGATTTCTTCGCCCGGAGTTCACTTGAGCACCCTCAAGCTAGTCTCCGGTTGTGTCGACCGTCTCAACGGTGGTTCAAGGTGGCGGCTCGCGCCTTGCCTCACTAGGCCCTCTTAACACCGCACGATTGAGGGGTAACTCAATGACACGCGCAATCCACTAGAGTATCAATTTGGCACTCCGCCGAGGAAGATCACAAACCCCTCACAAATCACCGGAGGTGGGCAAGAACAATCACATTCTCTTCCCAATACTCCAATAATCACCAAACCGTCTAGGAGTGGTGCTCTCCAAGAGAAACAAGAAATCCCCAATTGCAATCACAATCTAGTGCCAAGAAATATGAATCACAAATGCATGAACACTAGGGTTTCCTCAACTCCTCTCACCAAAGATTACCAACCATGGGAATGGAGAGGAGAAGGAGGGGATTTTCTCGAGCTCTCAAATCTATCTCTAGAGCTTGCTCTCTCACTTAATTTGGGCTCAAATCAATAGAGTGAGAGGAGGGAGATTGAGAGCTTTTCTTCTTCTTTGTGTTCTTGAAAGAGTGAGCAAGAGAGAAGAATGAGTGAGTGGAGAAAATGGCAAATAGACCATTATCAAAAAACGGGCTTCGTAATTTTGCCATCCCGCAATTGGGCGCGACTTTACCATTATGAAACGTGGACTCGACGCAAATATGCCTGTGAGATCCCAAAGTAAATTTCATTCCAGTTTTACCCTTCTCTTCCCTTATCCACTCACGCACGAGAGGCACCGTTCAGCTCGTAAAAAAAAAAAAAAAAAAAAAATTCGGTCGCCCGTGGCCGTCACCTCCGACCCGCTTAGGGTTTGGCGGCGCCGCCCGTCGCGACAGCGTCGACCCCGCCGGCTCCTCCGACCTGCTGAAGGCTGCCGCCACCTCCATGCTTGAACATGGAAGACGCGCGAGGAAGCGACAACTCGATTGCAAATTTTAGAAGCTCCCGATCACTAGGTACACACGGTAAGCATCCATTGCTATCATGGCGGGCAATTTTGGCGCGAGCTACGATGGCATGGGCGTGGTGATGAAGAAGCTCCAGCAGCTCTGCGTGGGCGGCCGCCCGGCGTCCAATTTTTACCCAATCGGATCGGAGACGGCTTCGGGGGGGGGGGGCTTGGGCGTCGCAGCTGCGGCTACAACGGCATGGGCGTGGGCGTGGTGATGAAGAAGCTCCGCAACTCACGAGCGCCGCGTCGCTCGGAATCGCGTCCAATCTATTCCCGATCGGATCGGAGATGGCTTCGGGACGGGGCGGGGGCTTGGCGGGCGAGGACGAGTCTCGCGAGAACGAACGGCAGCTTCACGGTCTCTCCTCCGGTTAGTGGCGTGAGTGGATAAGGAAGGGAAGGGAAGGGTAAAACTGAAATGAAATTTACCTTGGGATCCCACGGGGCATATTTGCGCCGAGCCCACGCTTCATAATGGCAAAGTCGCGCAGCCCAATTGCGGGATGGCAAAATTGCGAAGCCCGCTTTTTGATAATGGTATATTTGCCATTTTCTCGAGTGAGTGAGAGGGGCCAGAGGGCATAGAAAGGGGAGGCGCTGGCTGGAATAGCCAAGCCAGCAGCACTACCTCGCAACGGCCACAGGGCCCTTGTCTCTCAAACTGACGTGCGGCCCCCACAGCTCCCATCTCTCCAAACGGTCGGCACAGTGACAGAGCGTGGGCGAGCGACACCAAATTTTTCTCAGACGAACCAGCGTGACTTTTACCCACTGCAGCTGACGCACGGGGTCCATAGGGCAGGCAACCAAGGAGCAGTCGACAGCGCATAAGCAGGCAACAGCAAATGCTCACGCGAGCATGCAAACGGCAGGAGTGGCAAGAGATGACCACCAATGAATGGACGACAACAACAGGGTTTTTAACTATTTGCCACTCTTACGGAAGCCACCTCTCCAAAACCATCCTTACATGAGCCACTACATATTTACCCAGAAAATAGTGACAGTATAACATATTTGCCATTTTCGCTGACGTGGCGAGCCACGTAGGCGTGCCAGCATGGCAGCGTGTCTGGGAGCCCCAACTCAGCACCGGAAAAGACCGATTTGCCCCTTTGTTTCTCTTCCTCTGCCCACTAACGCGTGGGGACCCACTTGCCAGCACCATCTTTAACCTCTCCTCTGTTTCTTGACTAGAACTTGCCATCTATCCGTGGCGCATTTGCCTCAAAAAAAAAAAAAAAAAAAAAAATCTATCCGTGGCGCATACGGTAAAAACGAAAAACTCCAGATGGAGCAGGACTAGCTAGCTGCTCATACGGTGAAAACAATAATCTATGCAGGGATTACCGAGGCAACACACACATTAGGCCACGTTTAGTTGGCTGAAAATTTGTCAAAAAATTGCAAATTTTTAGACTCTCTCTCATCACATCATATTAAATACATCAAAAGACATACGTTCGGAAAGCAGTAAATGTAGGTAAAAAATAACTAATTACACAGTTTTATTGTAGATCACGAGACGATCACGAGATAAATCTTTTAAGCCTATTTAGTTCATAATTGGACAATGTTTACTACAAACAAACGAAACGCGTCTTCTGATGTGCTATATAGAGTCGAAAAAAAGTCACTCTTGCTAAAATTTTAGCCATCTAAAACACGGCGACGAGAGGAGAGTAGGAAAAGTAAACACGATGGGCAGCGACACGCCGACAGACAGCACCAGCGGCGGTCGTACGTGTAGTGTCGGATCGTCGATGATTCGATCAGACGGCGGCGATGGAGCTGTGAGCCTGACGACGACGAACTCAACAGCGGCCTCCAGCCCGGCGGCCACCACGGCAGGAGCGGCGGCACGTGCGGCCAGGACGTGGTCACGCACGCGCGCCGCCATGCCGTCGAGCCCGGCTTGCAGGCGCGCGACGAGCGCGTCCTGGGACGTGCCGCGCACGGGCTCGCACTCGAACTCCCACCGCAGCTCGCACCCCGTATCTGTAGCAGTCACATGGGCAGCGTGCCGATTCACCATGCGCGCTGCTAGCCAGTCGATGGACTTGGCCAGCCAGATAGAGGAAGATGTGGAGGCTGAAGATGGTGCTGGCAAGTGGGGCCCACGCTTCAGTGGGTAGAGGAAGAGAAACAAAGGGGCAAATAGGTCTTTTCCGGTGCTAAGTTGGGACTCCTAGACACGCTGCCATGCTGGCACGCTCACAGCATGCACCGTGGACAGAAGAAGCCCACGGTTCAGGTGCTTCTCTCCTCTCTCACAGATTTGCATGGCCAACCAATTAGGGAGGAGCAGCTGCGCTTCCACTCTGCTATCACACGAGAGGCAAAAGCAAATGGAGAAGTCAAATGCATGCATGCAAGGTGGGCCTGGCCTCTCACGATGAAACAAAGGACCAGCATGCAGCGCCTCTCTCTCTCAACACGATGGAAGCAGCGACGGCAAAATTTCCAGCTCGGGTAGGATTTTATTCCAGTGGCACCTTCTCTGTGAAACGCGAACGAAGGAGCAGCAGCTCCAAACCAAAGAGAACCCCTTGATGGAATAAGAAATGGGTTCAACCGGAAATTCCAACCACAGCCCTTTTCTTTCATTTTTCATCCCATTTAAGTGCCAACTTCACAAATATATTCCAAAATAAATTGTGCACTTAAGTTAGCTTTTCACAAATAATTTTTCTGGGATTATTCTCATGCATCTCACCGCGTCACTAAACGATAATTATATGCAAATGAGACTCACACTTAGTGGCACTAGATAACCATTGCAATTAAAGATTTCCCCTTTTTATAGATGCGGTCATCTATCCTAAATCCGATCACGCACTCTATTGCGTCTTGACCGGCAAAACAAAAATCCTATTTTATACCTTTGCCTTGAGCCCATAGGATTTTATTTTTCTTTTTTTTTTTCAAAACATGAGCACTTGATCAATCTTTTGGATCGTCATCGTCCATCCACCATGATCACTTTGCTAGAACCACCTTAACTAATTCAACCACTTAGCATAGAGGTTAGTCCTAGGGTTTCATCAATTAGCCAAAACCAAACTAGAGACTTTTAAAGCTACACCACCAGCACAAGACAAGACGAGTCTCCGGATGCGGCGCCTCCAAGAAGGGCACGACGCCAATGGCGCCGTCATCGCACATCCAGAAAGGACAAGGTTTTCACCCTAAGATCCAGTGTTGCAAGAACATGATGACTCCCAATGGTGCTCTCAAGAGGGAAAGCGACACCCAAAGGTGCAGACCACCGTCGCCATTGACAACGTTAGTGGAAGTTTTAATTTCGGCTCAACACCATGTTTGTCGCCGCGCCCGAGGCCATGCCAGTAGCCCGCTCCTTGCCACCACCACACTGCCTGAAACAGAAGAAGCCTGGCACCGCACGAGGCACCACCGGGGCACCATCAGCAAGCAAGCACCTGGGAACCCTAGGGGTGCCGGGGATCACGACTTATATAGGGCGGCGACATCCTTGGCTGCGGGCGGATGGTGACCGTCCAAGGAGGAGAAGTTGGTGGGCGATCGGGGCTCCGGGTTGGGGGTTTTTCGCGGCGTGGCGCGCTCACGCAGGCGTTCCGCTCTCCCGTTCCGCTCGGCGGTCAAAAGGAGGGGACATCGGGGGGGCGAGGGTCACGACGAGGCCATGGCGGTCGTCATGCTATCCTGCTGCGAGCTCGCGTCACGGCATCTGGCGGCGCCAACGGGGTAGGCGGGGTGTGGGGGTGTCCGACGTGGCGTTCGGGTGCGCGCTCGACGGCGGAGGGTGTCCGGGGATTTCTTTTTCCCCACGCGGCGAAGCCTGCTGGGTGCTCTGCTTTCGCAAAAGCGTAGGAGGAGGGACCGAGAACGGGATGACAAGTGGGGTCCGCGGCGGTGGCCAAGTGGCTTGGCTGAGTTGGGCTGTAGTTAGGCCGCCCGCCGATTAGGTAGGGCAGGCCGGTGAGTGAGTCTTGGGCTTGAGTGCGGGCTTCCTACGAAAGCGAGCCGGCCTGGTGCACGGTGGAGAAGGCCTCTAGGATGGGCTGGCTGGTTAGCTCGGGCCAGATTGGCCTTTTCACCTCCCTTTCCTCCTACGCCTCAAAAAAAAAAAAAAAAAAAAAAAAAACCCCCTTTCCTCCTCTTATGTCTTTTCTATTTTCAATACTAAGCCATTGTCACATATGTGTATATGCATGTGTTGCCAACATACATACAATTGGGAGGTCCACTAGGGGTCACTTGGGTTTTAGGGTTCCATTTCCAATGGATGGCAACACAAGACAAAAGGGTTATTATTTATAAGAGTTGTCATTTGATTTTATTAAGCCATCACATAAAATCTAATAAAATCCAAATCACACTTGTATTTAAAATGCAAATGCTCAACAAAAATTAAATGGGTGCTACTTGTGCAACTAGGAAGGTTTTCCTACATGACAATTCATCAATCAAGGGCTATTTAAGAAAAAAATTTTGTTGGTTGCAATTTTTAGGTTCCGAAGGATCTTAAGAATATCATGCTTGCTTGTATAATTCTCCACAACATGATAATTGAAGATTAGAAGAATATAGAGCAGTTCCCACTTGATTTGAGGAAGACAACACATATACTGTTGAAGAATCTACAGTCTCTCATGGAGAAAACCCTGAGATGGAAGATGTACTTAATAGAAATACTACCTTACATGATCGTCAAGCTTATAGACAACGTCAATCTGATTTGATTGATCATTTTTGGCAAAAGTTTGGGAATACATATAGGCAAAAACACATGTGCCAGTTCACGTTCAACCTTTTCCATTGCACTGAACAATATTTTTCATCTAATGACTACTTCTTTCCTTGCACACGATGGTTTATGAGATTTGGAGTACATGTGCAACCTGATGGATTTTGGAGTTCATTTGCAACCTACCTGACATGGATGTGGCACCTTATTATTTTAATTTGCATATCATGAACTTTAGTACTTCCGTATGAACTATGTATGGTACATGTTATCTTTATCTACGGATCGCTATTATAAATTATTGTAAGGTTTTAAGACATATATATGGGTTGCTATATGGTGAAATTTGGTTCGAAAGTGATGGCATGCGATCGATGGATTTTGGTTGCTATATGGTGATATTTGTAAACACTTGTGGGCTATAAAAATAGTTGCCACAGTTGATCTATCGGGTTTTGGCGCTGCATTTAATTAACCATTTGTGTTAATAATGTTATAGAAACCATGAGTTGGCAAGGATTACTTTTTTTTTGGTGCGGTGTCTGCGTTATAGAAACTACTGGTTTCATTCATTGGGATTGCCCTCACAAGTGGGAGCCTCCCATGTTGTATTTAGTGTTTTAAACAATAAAATACTTTTGGATCCCATTTTAGACGGAACAGATCTTCTAATTATTTTATTCCGGATAGTAAGAGGGATCTTGAACTAAGAAATAGACCTAGCAACTACAAGAAGGTGTTACGAGCAATTGCAAGAATGGGGTTCATTGATATTCTGGTATAGTAGATGCTATCCATTCTCAATTCGATGGAATTGTTTGATCTTAAAGGGGATCTTCAATAATTTCACACATGAGGGGTTAGTAACTGTTGGGGTTAAATATTAATAGGATCCTCAAGAGTCCAAAATTTAATTTGGGGCATCCTAACAAACAAACTCCCTTGAGAGCAAGTATAATAATAGGCTACAAACCGGCTAAATGTTGAGATGAAGAAGAGATGACGGAAGAGAGAAATTTGGTTGTAAGCTTCCAGCGGGCTTAACTACAAGAACCAAAAACCCTTGTGAGAGAGACAAGTGAGCTATATGTATTAATAGCGTAGAACTAACTACTATATAGGTAGGTTGAGACAAGACTGCAAAGAACCTTACAGCCAACAGGGCGGCTCTAACTATAACCTTGCTCTAAATATATATTTCCCCCCACTCAACTATTAGTCCATCTCAATTAACTTGTAGGGTGGACCATATGCTACCTTAAATTTGAGGGAGTAGGATGCTGATTTAAGATACCACTAAATATAAGATGTCGGATAAAGGATGATTGGATGATGATTTTGTTTTATAAACCTTAATTTTGACTTGAGAAGGTTGTATAAGATCGAGAGAACTCTTGGAGATTCCCTAAGGGCTTATTTGGTAGAGTTACTTATGCTCTTAATTATCTATGCAAAGTGATTCTCTATTATTGTCTAGGGTAAATTGTATGCATAAAGTAATTTTGTGTGTGGAGTAAATAAGAAGAAGTTGTATTTTTAACTCCTTGTCATAGTTCATTTCTTCACATAATCAACTATAATCACTTCTCTATTTACAAAGAATCTTTGGCATAGACCCTCTTAGATTTAACCTATGTTAGGAGCTCTGCCAAATTGACCCTAATATCATCTTGGGATCATCACCGTGTATTCTTCTAAGATGTCACTTCAAGCTCCACTGCAATCTTGAGTGATGTAGCATAGGGTTAAATGGTTGTTTATACAATGATGAGTTCTAATTAAGAGTGCAATCTAAATAATTATTTTTAAGAAATATAATAAGCATAGGAGGTTCAACTTAACACTAGACCTAGTACCTATAGTAACACTAGCATGTGCTTACAAGAATTTACGAAGACTAAGATCCGCTAGATATGCAAATGGTTGGCATTAGTAGTTAGCGTGACATTCTCAATCAATTTCCATAACAAAGTTTTGGGTATCCGCATGGGCCTAGTTTGTGACAAGAATAGAGTTGTATCATTGTATGGTCGGTTGGCACGCAATAGAGGTGTTTAGTTCCCTTCTCATCCTAAACTTTTTTGAGTTTTGGTCCATTATTATGCATAATTGAACTAAACACCATGCGAGTTTTTTTGGCAAAAAGCTAGGTAGCTATTCTCCATTTTGGATTTTGGTCTCAAGAGGGCAAAGAAAGCCCAAAAGCTTCCCACTCCTGCTAGCATCATCAAAAATTTGACATTTGGCATTTTATCATTCAAAGTACTTGGCATTTATATTTTGAATTCCATGAGGAACTTTAGAAAAGGATCTGGCTAATCTCTTGGAGATGCTCTTAAATTGCTCTAACATGTCTCTTTTTTAGATGACACCTCTGATTATTATAATCCCCATAAGTTCACTGCTACTCAAGCCACTAACAAAACAATATTTCTGTGTGGAATATATGATTAGCATTCTGACTCTTGAAAGTAGGCTCACTACAGTACGTTAGCAGATTGTACAGACACTTGTTAGGATTTAGAATGACTTATCTGCTGGGTTCTTTACTCGAGTAAGTAAAACATGTCATTCTACTGGGTACTTCATCTGGTGCTGGCCTGGGAAATACGCCCGCCGTGACCGTGAGCAAGGTTCATGGTATGGTCCAAAATTCGCTGAAGACACCGAAATTTCTTTTCTAGGCCCATACCAGCTGGTAACACATCAAGTTTCTACCGGGTAACATTACCTTTTATTTTGGCATTAATCCATTTTTTGGGTGTAAACGTGGCCTCTATAATCCTTGGTGTGCGCGAGAAAGAACTTTTGCCTCAGTACGGTAAGCCAATCATCAAATACACAATTTTTCATGGGAATTTGCTAAACCTTGCACAAATAAATTAAGGCCCTACTCACCATTCGTGCAAAGCCGGAGCGCCGCCACCGCCGTGGCACGTCCACTCCAGGACCAGAGCACAACGTTTCGTGTAATCTGGTAGGGACTAGGGAAGGTTCATTTGGAGTATTGCTATTGCATCTAGGTTCTCTGCTTCTCTGTCCATGAAAGGCACTTACCGTCAAAGGGAGTCTAATTAACTAACGCACTAGCATAGCATCGATCAAAGGTTCAGAGTCCACTCTCCGGAGCAAAATGCGACCAAGAGAGGCTGTACAGAACAAGTTTTCCCTTTAAGAAATCGAGATTCAACCTATTGGACAATTTCTCCTATACTACATCCATCCATGCTTATGATTCTAGAAAAACATTTCCTCCTATTGGCTTCAACATATCAGCTTCAGCCATGAGTGACTCTCACAATAAATTAACATCAGCCACAGAAACCACTAACTGAACAACCCCTTCTGGCCTACCAGGTGAGGTTTTACCTAGTCAGATAACACAAAATCTAGTCCAGGACTTGCTTTGCGGATCATTCGTCAATCAATCAAAACAGTATAATACATTTATCCAGTCAGGTCAAAGGTCAACCAAGGAGACAAATTTGATCGGCGACTTGGACTATCTAGAGCAAGAGCAAGGAAGATTCAAAAAGTGAGGCTTTATCTAATCATACAACTATGAACTGTCTATATACAAGCCTCCGATGCTCCGAACCATCATCATCTCAACATTTCAGTGTGCCAACAAGTTCTCAGGCTCGCATCGCAGCAATGGCAGCAGCTCCTCGGTTTGTGACGGCAACAGCAGTCCTCAGCTGCCTTGTTGCCCTTGCAACACTTGCAAGCTGCAATACTGAAGGTAAGCTGTATATATTATATATGTCAAGCTTGCCAAGTTCAGTCTTGTTTTTTTTTTTCTCTGAAACACGCTTGTTTGTTTTGGCTCCAAGGTGACATACTTTACAAGCAAAGGCAGATATGGAAGGACCCAAACAACGTGCTGCAGAGCTGGGATCCGACGCTTGTCAATCCCTGCACCTGGTTCCATGTCACCTGCAACAACGATAACTCTGTCATCCGTGTGTAAGTTCTTCAGTTCATCAAGATCTGAAGATATAGTTTTCTATTGGGAAAGTATTAATCGTTTGCGAGTGTATGTTTATCTGCAAACCATGCATGCCTATATTGAACTGCAAGAATTGCCTTTTGCAGGGATCTGGGGAACGCAGGCATCTCAGGCCCTCTGATTCCAGATCTGGGAAGACTGAAGAACCTCCAGTACCTGTACGACTTACATAACTTGATGCAACCACTGAAAGCATCAGGGATATGTTTTTCTTTTCTTCTGAAATTTGGCTTGCCGATGTCTGCAGTGAGCTGTACGACAACTTCCTGAGTGGTTCAATACCAGCAACGCTCGGAAATTTGTCAAATCTGGTCAGCTTGGATCTTTATAGTAATCTTCTCACTGGAGCCATACCGACTGAACTTGGCGCCATCGGCACCCTGCGATACCTGTATGTAGGACTATCCATGCAAGATATTCATATGCTGATCCAAACAGAAAAGAAAAAAAACGACCTCTGTAAATTCTGACTGTTTCTCTGAACTAATTACATGTGCCAATGTGGCAATGTCCTTGTTTCCTTCAGGAGGTTGTATAAGAACAATCTGACAGGGCCTATACCTGAATCTTTGGGCAATCTGAGGAGTCTTCTGATTCTGGATCTTCAGAAGAACGCGCTGAGCGGTGCAATTCCATCATCTCTCGGGAACATCAAAACATTGCAGTTCCTGTATGTCATTAGTCCTTAAATTCAGAGTTGATTTTTCATTGTTAAAAAGCAAATAGTTGGTGAGGTTGTGGGTGGTTTTAATTTTTGACTCTGTTATTATCTACGGTACGTGCAGGAAGTTGAACGCGAATATGCTGACCGGCACACTTCCATTGAAAGTCCTCTCTCTTGTCATTGCTGGGAATCTGACCGAGCTGTGAGTAATGTGCCAATTTTAATACATCGTTGTCACCTCTACATCACCTCTACAGGGATGCATTGTATTAGAAGATGATATTCTATATTCTCTTCTGACACAAGAACAAATAATGTATTCATTCAGAAATATTGCAAAGAACGACTTGGCCGGCACGGTCAGATCATCAGGTTTGAGAGGTATTTATATGCATGCAAACTGCACCTTTAGTTGGCTTACCTTTTTATATGTATATATGCATATATATATATTATATATGGTGAGTCTTACAAGAACTACATTTATACTGGCATTACCACAGTGACCGCAATCATTCAGGACAAGCTGAAGACTACATGATGAGTCCATGGATCAGGACATTGGCTTTCTTCAAGCGTATGCTGGCAATAAATAAAATAAATCCACTGGCATGGATTGATCTAGGCACCTTATAGCATGATATAGGCTGCTGAATAAATTCTATTCTTCTCAGATTTTCCCCTTCAGTACCACTATTAGTTAATGAGAATGAGAATACATGGGGCATCTCTAGTCTTGGAAAAAAAAACTCCCGCAATATATCTATCACTGCAACAAATTTAGTCATCTCAAACGCCATTATCACCGCTAGTTTTATTAACACCGGCGGTGAAGAGAGTATCGCCGCAGTACGTATATGACTGTTGGCGTTGATAACTATCACCACCGGTCCGCATTACCAACCAGCATTGATAGTCCATCATCACAACCAATTTACACCGCCACCAATCGGCGATAATGTTGTGTTCCTCATCACTGCTAGCTCGCCATATGAACCGGCAGTGAAAAAGTTTTCACCGCTGGCTTGTTGTATGATACGACGATGGTAACTATGCTGCATCACAATCAAATTTATAACTTCTTCAAATAAAGTCAGATAAAACCAAACTTTTACATCAACTTTTGAAATCATTTGGTTCCAGAATTCTATTTGAAGCTATCAAATTTTAAAAATTCAATTTTTTTGAATTGTGCAAATGAACTCAGATGGAAAATGAACAAAACAGAAGTTTTAGATCTCGACGAGATGTAAAACTTTGTAGTTGACAATTCATTAGAAATAATTTATGGTGTAAATTTTATCTAAAGGTCTAAAACTGTGATTCAAAATTTTCAAACAACCTCGGATGGAAAATTGACCAAAACCGAAGTTGTAGATCTCGATGAGAACCACACCTTTGTAGTTGATGAGTTTCTCATTTGAAATCATTTAAGATTCCAGAAGTATGACTTAAGTTTTGATGATTTGAAATTCAAATTTATCGAAATGAGCTTGGATGGCAAAACGACCCAAAAACAAAGTTGTAGATCTCGATTAGAACAACTTTGTAGGTTATGACTGTTTCATCTTATATCCTTTAAGGTCCTAAATGTTTATTTAAAGTCCTAAAAAGTGAATACTAGGGAATGAAAGTGCAATATAGAGATGAGTGACGTAAGGGTGGAGTGGTTAGAAGAGCTACAATGAGAACAAAGGTCTCGGTTCGAATGCAACCAAGGCGTACCATTGTGTTCGTGATTTTGATCTTGGGAGCATGATAAATTTCTCAACAAGGGTTAACAAAACTTGAAAAAAAAAAAAAAACTCAATACGAAAGCAAGCATATATATGTAGAAGGTTTTCATCATGAACCAGTAGACAAGGCTTTGGTAGGGATTTTCTCACCGCTGAGGAGTATGTGGTGCTACTAATTTTGATATTTTGTCAAAATAAAAAATTCTCCATGTACTTTGAATAGAAAAAGGTTGGATTTTTATGTCAATGTCATATCTCACTTCACAACAACTTAGTATATGCTTTCTCATATGATATTTTTCCACAAGCACCAAGAATAAAGATTGTGCGTCTATGAATATGGTTGGATAGGGGACGCACTGGCAGGCATTGTCATTAAGTGTGTGCTAATCACTAAGAAATGCTATTCGCTCATGGTGACATGGCACAACTGATAAGCATATACCCCATTAAATTTGTTGTTGACCAATTGTTCCATGTCACCATGAGTTAGTGAGGTTTCTCAGGATTGATTTTACAATAATTCCCATCCAAGCATGTCCCTCGGTCCAACTTTACTGGCAAATGGTGTCAAGATATTTCTTTGGACTACGATTTTAGCATTTTAATAGATTAGGGATCTAGATGTTCTTTGGACCTATGTGAGAATCCTATGATAAGTTAGGGTTCATCCGTATTACAATGGGTTACAAATTAATCCACATGTTGGCTCCATGTCATAGCACCACGTTAATTAGCTAATGGATTGTGATGTGGTTGTTATGCAACCTCATAGTTTGGGACTTAAATGAGAATTACGTCTTAGTTTAGGGACCATCATTTTAATTTACTCTTTGCTATTTAAATCCCATGGGGCAAACGATTTGCTTGGCCTCATATGTGATATTGGGTAACTCATTCCTCTTAGGCACCATGTCCTCCAATAGATGTAGCCATTCATCGAAACTCCTATCAATTCAATGATGTGTTTCCTTCATTTGGAGAAGCTTGAGAGTAGCAAAAAATTTTGTATAGTTCTCCTTGCAACTCTGATAGAGCGGCGTCCTCATATTTGTCACCAACATTTTCAACTTCTTCAACTCTACCTTAGTATACTCATCAAACCCAATGGCATTGTGCCCCATCTCCTCAAGATTATCTACCTTTTGGATATAATTTTCACTAATATCTGCTAGTTTATCATCGGTGAGATCTGGCTACAAAAGAGTCATTCCTCGTTGTCCTAACCAGTAGCATGGGTTCCATCATCCTAACAAATGTTACCAAAGAATCTTTGGCCCATACAAGGAGCTTGCAAGTCTTGATCATCAACTCCTTCTTCTCCATGGTTGTTCCAACATTGTAGCTTCCCAAGAATCCTCTCATGATCAGGTGTCCATAGAGTACTATTAATGAACTTTAGTACTTCTTTTCATTTTCACAATTAATGCATGGACACCACATAGCTGTTTTGTGCTAATTCAACATCTTAGTACTGAGCACATGTACAATTGTGAAGAGACATCAAGCTTCGATCCCCCATATTTTACCAATAGTATGAAAAATAAATACGCAGAAACAAAAGGAAGCTAGATCGATCATCCAAAAATATCTTGTGTTTACATCGAAGAAACACCAATATCAATAGGATAGGAACCCTATGCCAGGATCATCATAAAAAATAGCTGTGTTTGTAGATGAAAGATTCGACCAACATCAGGAAATATTGCCTATCAAGGAAAGTAGAGACAACGCAAATCCGAGCAAGGAAAGCAGGGGCGGCTTACGCACATGTAGATGAAGGTGTCACGGCCGGGGCCAAGGCAGCGCTTGTAGAGCCCGCAGGCCTTGAGGAAGGTTGCCGTCTCCATGGAGGGGAGGAAGTCCCCTGAGTGCCTCCTCACCATCTCGGCGGCGGCCCACACGTTCCCCGCCACCGTATCTCCTCCCTCGCTGCCCGCGTATGGGGTCTCCCTGAGAGCTCCGGAGGTGGAGGCGCCGAGGTCCGACAGGGCTTGTCGTCCGACGCGATCGAGGACGAGGGGGACAACGTGGAGCCACCTCCACCGCCGCCGCGCCCGCGCTGACGACGGCACGGCGTGGTGGTGGAGGTAGAGCCGTTGTTGTTCCTGGACGCTTCCTCGTAGACGACATGGTCACCGCCCGCTCGATGGATCTGCCGGTGGCAGTGATCGCCGACGGGCGGTGCCTTGGTCTCGTGTCGCCATCTTCTTTGGGAGCAGAGGGGGCGAGTGGCGTGGCGAGGCTCAGGCGATGCAAACACAAGATAAATTCAAGATTGACGCATACGGAAAAACCAGCCAAGCTATAAATACGCAGAGGACAAGAGAGGGTGAAGATTGATTGACAACATACATTTGACTTACCAATCTACTATATTATATTTTTTGCAATGTGTTTTTATCTCTAAATCCTATTACATTGCTTCAATAATAACGCTACCCTAGAGCGGTTTGACCGGCTAGGGTAGTCCATATAGGTCCTGTTAGTTTTCTATCTCAAGAGACCTTGGTGTATCACGCTCGATAGCGAAGGCACACAATATGCTCGTGTGTGAACAAGGGTCAGCTGGTGTTGTGCCGAAATGCAGTGCTAAGAGTAAGTTTGGGTTTGTAATAGATTTTTCAAGATGAATTTTATTGAGGAAAAAGTCTATTGAGCTCCCAAACTATTAAGGGCGGTCTACTTTACCCCCTCAACTATGAAACGGTCTAATTTACCCCTTGAACTTTCAAAAATTGTCTATTTTCAACCGTGGTTTTGCTAGGTTAGCTACAATGTGGGTGGGCGGTTTTGTCTTTTTTTTTTCTTTTTTTTTATTTATTTATGCTGAATCTTTTAAAAACTCATAGTAAATCATAGAAAAATCATAAAACAAAGAAGCCAATTTTATGGACTCCACATGAATAGATCTACAGTATAATATGGTATGATTTAGTAAAACTTTTTTTGTCGTAGCTTTATATTAATTGGAAAATCCAATTTTGTGTGTAATTAATATTGTATAAAACTTTGTTCACTGTTTCTAAAGCTACAACAAAAACTTTGCATACTGTGTATATCTACTCATGTGGAATCCAATTGGATTTTTTATTTTATGAATTCACTATGATTTTTCAAAGATTCAACGGAAATAAAAAAATCAAAATCACCTGCACTGTAGCAAGCCCAGTGTTACTGCAATGAAATCCCCATTAGTGTAGTAAAACTGCCATTGAAAACCGCCTAGGGGCTAAAATAGATGGTTTTGGAAAGTTTGGGGAGTAAATTAGACCGCTTCATAGTTGAGTGGGTGAAATAGGTCAAGGGGCTCATCGCGCAATGGCAAAGACCATTGGTTGGGGCGCTCTCGGTTCAAGTCCTGGGTGCGACACATTATCCCTGGATTTATTTCATAATTTTTCTACGCTATGCATTAAGTGGTAGGCGAGTCCCCGTCGACAAATGGCGCTGTGGTGACTTCGTGAATTTCAAGATTTGCCGGCGCAGTTCTTCAAGGTGCTCATAGAGGTAGGGTTTGCGTGACGTGTGTTCATAGGGGGTAGGGTTTGCGTACGTGTGTTCATAGGGGTAGGGTTTGCGTGACGTGTGTTCATAGGGTGAGTATGCGTGCGTGGTGAGCGTCTGCGTTGTACCGCGTAATCTCAAAAAAGAGTGGGTGAAATAGACCTCGTTCAATAGGGTGGGGTTAGACTTTTTCCTTTTACTCCTGCACTTATTTCTTTATTTCATCGAGTGTTATTATGTCACACGTCCATTTTGCAATTGGCTCATGGAGCAAACAAATCACCGCGTGTAAAATGGTAAGGAGGGGAGCCCGCCGGTACAAAACCACGGAGCAAAGAAAACAAAAGAGGAAACAACTGAGCCAGCCACTGCCGTTCATGTTCTGGAGCTTCGACCGATCCAAGACACCGTCTGCAGAGCCAGAGCGTGGTGACTGGTGACCCGCGGCCACGCCCACGCCTTCTCCTCCTTTCGGGCTTTCATCTCCAACAAGACCTCACACTGCTCACTGCAGACCCAGTGAGGCAGTGACCGACCATACCTACGCACGGCCTGGCACGCGCTGCGGTCAGCACCACGGGCAGCCACAGCGCTGTGGTACGCACGTCACAATCGCACTGGCCACTGTCCCACATAATGGCCGCACCGGCAGGCAGCAGGACGCACAGGTGAGTGCCACTGTTGACTTCCGCTCTCCCGACCACGGGGACCCGGATTACAATCCCCCGTTGATGCCTCTCCTCTCTCCACAGCTTCTTGGCATGGCACGTTGGCACGCACGGTGCACGACTGATCGATCGATCGATCGAGCCCATCCTGCTCTAGCTGCAACCACCTAACCCCGGCAACATCCCACTCCATCCACTCTTGACTACTCCAGCTCCCTACTCCCCCACTGCCTTCCTTGCTCTATAAATATGTATACGGCCGGCTCGCCGGTCACCTTCTCCTGACTGAGCTCACACACACTTCATTCACACCCCTCCATCGATCCTACGACTACGCCTGGAGTTCAGCCGGCCGAAAGGCAGCCATGAAGGTAGCTGACTCCTGCTCACTGCTCTGTTTTTTCCTGTTCGACGACCTTCACCATCTTGGTCGTCTTCTGATATGATAGCGTGAGGTTGGTTTTGATGCATGTCAGCTGAGCTCTCTCTTGATTTGTGTTGCGTGAGTAGGCGGAGAAGAAGGCGCGGGCGAGGCGGCAGCGCATCCCGGCGTTTGGGGAGTGGAACTACGCCTACGTCGACGGCGCCGCCGACTGGCCTGTCACGCAGTACTTCGACTCCGCCATGCACGCCGGAGGACTCGTCATGGCGTTACCGCCGTCGCCGCCCAAGCCTGCCAACAAGGTATAAGTGATGACGACTAGTACATTTTATTTTATTTATTTACTTACAACATAGTAGAAGCTCAAGCTTGAATCTACACATTATTACTATCTGTTAACTAGTATGTACTACTCCTAGTTACTATGCTAATGTATATAATCATTGGTTCACTTGTACTTGTATTAGTTGCTGCAACGATCCTATGCACGGTGATATATGATTGCCATGTGTATAGCAACGATCCATTGGCTACTACATACATTTTGTTAAAAAAAAGGAAACAAAAACAACCACTTTCTTGAGCCGGCCGTTAGGATAGTGAAAAGGTTTGATGCAAGTTATGATTACCTGTACTGAATTTTGGATGCAATATCGTTGTTGCCAGGAGGTGAAGTGGAGGGAAAGTGGCACCACACCCACACTTGAGCTGGAGGACGACGAGGACGAGAAGCAGCATGTGGTGGTGGGGCTGGGCGACCATGGTGACCACGGTGGCGCGGTGAAGACGAAGCAGGGGAAGCAGCAGCAGCAGCAGAGCCCGGTGGTGGTGTCCCACGCCTACAAGGCATGCCACCGGGTAGGGGTGGTCAAGGCCATGGACCAGGACCTCTACCACATCCCGCCCGACATGCTCTGCCATGAGCCCAGGGTTAGTGGTAGTAGTAGACCCTCAATTTCACTGATGATACACTGCATTCACCTGGCTACTGCACAAGTTCATCATGGAGAAGTAAAACCATAATAGATTTTTATCATTGATTTATCGTACTGTATCTTGTCAACTGCAACTGCTAAAAAAAAATACCATCACACAAACACTTTGAATACATGTCTTTTGTACAAGAACTTGTATGGAATTTGAATAACCAAGTTTGTATAAAGGTAACTTCTTGTAATAGCAAAAAAGATCCCTTCATCTTGAAAAACATACAATTCTAGTACAATATATGAACTTAAAGTAGTGACACACTAACTACATATAAAATATTGTCTATTATCAATTAGTATCATTAGATAGATATGTTACGTATATGCTATGCTATTTTCATATAATATATCTATCTAGTGTCATAGACATTAATGTTTTCTTATTTCTACATATTTGGTTAGGTAGATTGTCTTAGATATGTTAGCAAACAATGCATTTTGAATTGTACTTAGTATTCGTTTTGGGATTGAGGTGGTATGATTAACATTCTGAGATGGAGTAAGTATGATTAGCATTTTGAGTAGTCATGCAGTCCTTGCCACATCACTGGTTCAGTGTGAAGCCAGTGTTCTTTTCCCCCTTTTCCCCCCCTCAGATTCAGAGCAATGGAATCATAAGAATTTGCTGTTCATAAGAAGTTGCTGTTCCTTTTTTGTGCAGAAACGGCTGACGAGGAGGAGCCTGTGGATGGGCTGCCTGGGTCTCAACTGCGTCGCCTAGGGATCCACCACCACCATGCCAGCCGGCCACCTGCTGCTGCGTGCCCGATGAGGGATCGATCACTGCTCATCATGCGTCGCTGCCTTGTTTTGCGTTCTCTCCCCCGTCCCGTCGTCCACCGTCCTGTAAAGACACTCATCACTCAGTCCGTAGCAGAAAACCAAGTCCATCATGTTGTCACAAGCTCTGTACCTCATCACACACCACTGTCTCTCAGTGTCTGGTCTCCAGTCAGAGTCGTAGTAGTCGTAGTGGAGGAGGGATGCGACTTTGATGTGGCCGTGCCTGGCTGCCCTGACGCGTTCCGGCCGGCCGGCCGGCCGGCAACGTCATTTCCCCGTGCCGGAGACCACTCGAGCGCGGCTTTTCCGATTTCCATGCCGTTGGCTGGCTCTTGGCTACTGTACGGCCCCGGTGAACCCGGCGGAAAAGGTTGATGACAACAAGGCCGTGTATTACTTGACGTGACCCTAAATAGTTCCTCTTCTTCCGAAAGAAAAAAAAAAGCTCCAAAAAGCCTTGTTCTATGGGTGTCGATGGATGGATGTGTTGCTTTGCTTGTCGTTTCCACGTACGCTGCGGGGGCCTTTGGATTAGCTTGTGTGTTACCGTGTGATAAGATTCCATCTCTCTGGGGATTTGGAGTTGAGAATGATGGATGAATCACAATCACGGTCGGACATCTCAATCATGCTATTGATAGCAGCTAAGGGTGCAAATGGACAGATATGAAACAGGAAAAGAGTCAACAACAATCAACTTGGTATTATTGATCTCCGTTTGGGATTAAGGGAGAGCTATTTTTGTTTTTCAAACACCCATTTCTAAAATAGCTTCATGCGAGGTTGTTTTCCCTCTTCTCTCACAAAGGGATGAATTGGATGAAACTAAAAAAATACCAGTTTATCCTAGCTTCATTTGCCATCAGTTGGCTCCACCTTGTCTAAAGATTGGACCTACCCATGGCTTCGCAACAACCGCACACTGTGAGCCTGCTTGGTTGCTTTCAGTTCTTGCCAAACCAAAATTATGATAATGAAAAATTTATGGTCATCAATTGGTGCATTACAAAAGAATTGGCACCACCAATTTTTATGCCCAAAATGTTGCCAAATCTCTAGAAATTTCTTAAGCTAAATAAAAGGGAAAATTGGTGAGGTTTGATTTTGGCAATCAACCAAATGTACTCCTATAATTCTTATCCTAAATTTGGCAAGCCTAAGTTTTGGCTTGCTATTATTTTGGTTGGGAAAATTTGGTAGCGAACCAATTAAGCCCTATGTTGCTCGCCGCTGTCATGACATGAGCGCCCGCCGCCACTGCTAGGGCCTGCAAGGATGAGCGCCAGGGCAGGGCCTGGTCGCGGATCTTGGGGCGTTGAGTCGGTGCTCCACTATCGGGGGCGTGAGGCCTAGGAGCTTGGTCGGGGCATTGTCCGGACGACATGAATGACATTGTCGTGCTAGGTGGGCATGTTACGACCAAGGCTATGTGGGCGCGAGTGGCCACCGGGGCACTGCTCACCAGGGGCCTTCCCACTAGGTTGAAGACAAGTAGAGTGGACGAAGGCCATCGAGTTGAAGATGAGTGTTGGGGTCACGACACCGGGGCCTAGGGTGCTAGGCATTAACATTGGGGCTCGCGAGAACCACCGGGATGAACTGCCCGGTTAGGCACGCAAAATCACATCCAAGCAATGCATGAGAAAGACAACGAGGAAGATAGAGATGCTATTGTGGATTTGTGGAGAAAATAGAAAAAAAAAAAACTAAGGGCACTATGGTAATTTAATCCTTTTCATGATATGAAGTTGTTTTGCTCAAAAGAAAAAAAAAATAACTCAATTTCACCTGAAGAGTGGCTCATTGCGCTAAAAACTATAAAAAGTAACATCACCTGTGAAGCTAAGCTATACCAATGGAGCCTAATGTGGATAGCAATAAAACCGAAAGGCGCAAAATGTGAGCATCGTAGGTGTTCGACATGGGTGCCGTGGTGAGCACGCTTTGTGCCATGGGGCGACGTCGCCCCGCAGTAGGCCTAGCTACTTGTAGCGTAAACGAAAGTATGGGTGATGGCCTAGAAGGCTAGAATAAACAAATAAGAGCGGGATGGGTGGCTTATAAGCCAACAAAGCCCCAAACCCAAAATAGGTCCTTCACAATGTTTTTCCCATAAAAAATGATGCTCCAACAGAAGACCCAATCATGAAACCCATTTGGCATACCATGTTGTAATCAGAGATGATTAAACGATGAAGAAACACAATTAAACCACAACAGACACACAAGATTTAACATCGAAAAGCCTCCCAATGCCGGAGAGAGAAAAAAAAACACGGACGCCAGCCACCAAACAATCCTCACTATTATCAAGAGTCGGGTTACAACGCCGATGCAGCGGCTTACAAGAGAATGAATTGGTATCATGAAAGTGGAAACCCTAGAAGGGTATATGTACCGCATACCGATGACGGGCCTCCCGCCGCTCCGTCGGTTTGGCGCCCAATAAGAATAATGCGCAATTGAATTTGGAACATATTCATCATACCAAGCAAGGGTAAGCACAAAAAAGCATCGTCGAGAGAGATGACACAAATCTTTGCGTTCATAGTGGTGGTAGGCCCACGGCTAGGAGGACTCGCACGACAGGGCGCAACCAACTCGACAACGAATTCTAAATATATGCATGTGAGATCTTATTTTAAATAATTTATTGAAACGAATTCAATGGTGTAATCGAATTTAATTTGGTTTTTTGGTTTGTGAGTTATAATAATTTTTAGTTACTTAAAATAATGGGGGTCCGCGCTGCATGCTCTCACCCCTCTCTCCCTCACTCTCCTGCGCTTGTGGCCCTTGCGGCAAAGACATGCGCTACGCTACCCCGGTATTCTTTCAGGAACCGGGCTTGTCCAGGGAGCTATGCAGGAGCCCGCTGCAGCTCTTATTTTGATGTATAGCGATGCTATAAATGGTAAGCACATGTATCGGACATGAGCTTAACTTAGTGACGCGCAACACATGACTAACAAGAATGACTAGGCGAAGCATGCATGCAAACAGTTCTATTCGACCGCTACAAGCTGTAACTAAAGCGGCTTCTAGGGCACCTACAACGCGGGAAAAAAATCGAAACTTGTCATTATGCGCCGCTTAAAAGCTTAGTCTACAATGGAAAGGTCATGCAACATGCGCTTAGCCTATCCGAATAAACTGGATCCCTCTCACTCGATTTTGCAGGAGCCAGTCGAGGCGCCGCTACTTCGCGCCGAAAGTGCCGACGCCGAGCATGGCCTCGCTGGCACTAGTACCGAAAAAATTTATGTGGCGGGCGTTTTTGATTAACGGTGACGGGCAAAGAGCCCGTCACCCTGACAAGGTCACGGTAAAATCCGCGTAGCTTCCGTGGCGGCCCCTTTGCCCGCCACGGTTAATCAATTAACCGTGGCGGGCACATTAGAAACGCCCGCCACGGTTAATGATTAAAAAATAAAAAAAACCCATGAGCCCACCGGCGAGCCCATCCAAGCCCGCCGGTGAGCCCATTCGAAACCCTAGACCTAGAGATCCGCCGCCACCGCTGGAGAACCGTCGCGGCGCCACCACCACCGGATCTCGCCGATCCATCGCCGGATCCGGTAGCGCCGCCGCGGATCTGCCCTCTACACCACCGGATCGGGCCACGACACCACCGGATCGAGGGGGCACCGGTCCTTCCACACCGAGAAAACCCGAAAAGGGGGGAGATTTTCCGGAGGAGTGAGAGGGAGATGGAGAGAGAAAGAGAGAGATGGAGACGGAAGAAGGAGGGAGGGGAGACCCACCGCACGCGCTGGATTGGAGGAGACTCGCCGCCCGCCTACCCTCAGAAAGCCCGGCCCGATCAGCGCCGCGCCGAGTGCGTCGGAGGGAGGAGGGCGTTGACCCGCGCGCCCTTTCCAGCTCGTTAAGGCTGCTCCCGGCCGGCTGACGCGCGCGTCGCTCCGTGTGCCGCGCGGCTAGCTGCGCCGCCCATGGTGGTGAAGAGTGGGAGGGGACGTGAGGAGGAAGAAGGGGGCCTAGGTGTTGAGGAGTGGGAGACGGGGACAGGGGAGAGGGACGCTGGCTCGCTCAGTCTAAGTGTGGAGAGCGGCGCTTGGGCTGAAGGAAATGAGAATGAAGTCCAGAAACCCTAGCTTCTCTTATTTATACCCGAAGCCGGCTTTGGGCTTGCCTGGGCTTATTGGGCCTGGACCATTTTGCGTGTCGGGCCTGTTAAACCTGCCCGCCACAGAAAATCGATTTTGCGTGGTGTTGGTATTTGTTAAGCCTACAGAAATAATAATCCGCAGTTTAACGGTTTACTAGTGAGCATTTCACCCGGGAGAGGGTTTTAATATCGAATCCACAGGGGAGGATGGTGTGAGGATAAGTGAGGCATATAACTAATCCCCTCGCGCAAAAATCAAGGAACAGGAGAGGATCAAGAGGTAAGAAGATTCCTACAGTTGTCTAGTTCTTATCCTTGTAAGTTATGTTGATATTGTCTTAAAGGGACGTACTCAAAGGAAAGTAAGGTCAAAACTTACTATTCCCCTTGCAACATCGTCCTACGTGTCCTATCCAACGGGATGTGGAATCCAAAGGAATCAATGGTACTGTCACTACCACGAACTACCACGCCCTAAGGTAGGGTGCATTCACAAGCAACTTCGATCTAGGCACCACGCCTACACCTAAGCATACCCCTCTAATCTATAGATTCCCATAGATTAAAGTACTCAAATAAGAGTTATGAACAATAAGAACAATACTAACACTTAAAATAACACGATTACTTACTTAAATAAGAAGTTGATCCACCATAGAAGTCTCAGGATCAAGTGCCACAAGGCCTTTGATCCCGGAGATACAAGCGTAGAGGAGTCGCCGACATGTCCGGTGCTTCCCCTTCTTCTCCTCCACTCACTCTTTAGCTCTCAAGACTAGATGTAGTCACTTTCATGAAGGACTTGGATCTAATCTATCAACTTGATATTCACTCTTGATTAGATCTAATTAGATCTAATCTACTTCTAATTACATGTCTAATCTAATTCTACTTCACTAATCTCTGAGAGAGAGATGATCCTTACATGGGACCCCTCTACAACTGAGAGATAATGAGATAGAATGAGTTAGTAATGAATTAGGGTTTAGCCCTGGGGTCAGAGGGTCTTCTTATATAGGCCTTGGTGGAGCAGTCCTTCTGTATTGCGTTTACAACTCTTCCGTTTAATCTCCACGGTTGGATCAAACCAACCTTCAATAATAATGGTGTAGATACAACCTCAAGGTCGGTGGTAAACCGCCATAGAAAGGAGAGGATGACAGGTGGGACCCAAGTGGCGGCCGGCCTAAATGGCTCTGGCGGCCGCCAGGGTCCAGAAGGTTCTGGCCTTCCTGTTTCTTCTGGTGTCCTCTGGTACCTTCTAAAGTGTTTTAGTCCACATTTTGGGTTGAGTTACTTCACGGTCAAGTCTTGTCATCATATGTGATGTATATTCTAGAACTTTCTCCATTCTTCTCTGCATTTATCTGTTAAGTCCCTGAAAATGTATAAATCACCAAAGCTCGTGGAATTATGTTAGTTAAACCCCTAGACTTATGTTGATATTCATTTTAAGCCCTTATTTCATGTTAGTTGGCTAGTAATTTTATGCTATAACAGGTGTCAACAAGCTCCCCCAAGCTTACCCTTTGCTAGTCCCTAGCAAAGCCAAACTTAGGAATGGATCAGGAGTTGCTACAACGCTTTCACGCCTTAACAAGACTCATGCTTACAAACAAAATTTCTCCTCCGGATAAGAATAAATTGTTCATTCTTCAACTTACCCATATTACCTTTAACCATGGAGCTTATAGCCTTTTCTTTGATCTTGGGCAATTGAAAGACAGAACAATCAAGTCAAGCACCATATCTCAAAATCTTTGTTCAACTATCCTTTTGGAGTTTTTGCAAGTTTTCAAAATAAAACTCAAAGTTCCAAGTATGACTCTCTCAAGTCTCTCATTTGTGGTATTTGTGGATCCTCACTAAGGCAACAAAGTTGTTTTGTGTAGGATCTGATGGAAGCCTAGAGGGGGGGGGGTGAATAGGCTTACCCCCTAAAATCGACCTGTTAAGACTTCAACAAGTCACCAAGATCAGGATATGCGTGGCAATCGCCACAGTATAGGTATAAGCGATCGCCGCGTGAAACCCGACAAACAGAGAGCAGACAGAGAAAGAACTTCTCTCGGCCAGGTAGGGCGCGCGCACTGCGCCGCGTGGTGGCGACAGCTGCCAGCGTGTCCGCGTAACCCGAAAGCACCACCAAAAGTAAATCCACGAGCCGGAGTTTGGTGCTCAAGGTTTCCACTTGTTCCCCGCACACAAATACTTCACGCACAACTAGCCAAAAGTGGCGTAAACCCAGCAACAAAGTAGATCGGGTCGAAGCCCTATCTCACAAGATAAATATGCAATAAAGTAAAGAGCACAAGTGACACAAGGATTTGACCCGTGGTTCGCCGCCACACGCCGGGTTATGTCCACGTTGTTGAGGTTGCCACACAAGGCTTAGCTTGCCCAATCGCTTGCTTTTTCCCTCGTTCACAAGTCTAGGGAGTTAACCCTAGAGATGTGGGGTAATGTATTGCTGTTTGAGTGAGGTTACAAACCTCCCAAGGCTGCCACACTTGTTGGTATTTATTAAGTGCAAAAAGAATATAAAGGGGGTTACGCAGTTTTACGTAATAAAAATACCATTGTAGCTTTTTACCCGGGAGTATTCCGGAGTATCGTTATTTATATTTTCCACAGGGAAGCAAGGGTAAAGACTATGATAAATCAAAATCATGTATCTACTAACTTAATATACCAACTAAACTAAAGTGAGGGGGTAAATAGTGTATATGATATGTATGATAATTAATAGCATTTAACCAGAGAATATTATAATATAGAGTAGATAACTAGGTCGAGAGGACAACGGGAGAGATCTAGGTTCCTGAATACTTCTCTAGTACTTTGGTTTTATGATAACAATTATTCTAATACACTTTGGAGCAGCGGTACCGTCCGATCCTCGAAAGAGACCGGGAAGGGGTGATCGGGAGAAAGGCCGCCAAAAAGCTCTCTACGAAACACCAACCCGAACGTGGTGGATTACAAAGACCGACAGGCTGTCACCCCCAGGGCTACCTACCACAACTAACCGTGGATTGGGCGCAACCTCGGGTAACCTATAGCCTAGACACCACGCCTACACTATAAATTACTACTCTAGCTACCTAGCATAACTAGAGCCCTCAATACGGCGGAGATCCCATGCAATAGTATAATAACTATATTCTAATCAATAACATGAAAGGCATAAAAGTACTAGAAAAGATAGATCTAATTATGGCATAAAGTCTAATAGAGTTGAGATACAAAGATATACCGAACGCTGAAGACTTCTCCGTAACCTAACGCAGTTCCGCTCTCCCTAACTCTCTACTAGATCTATTCTATTACATTGTAGCCGCTCTAATCTAATCCTCCAGCGCCGTGCCTCCATCCGATGAGATATGATGTATGAGATGATCCGAAAGAGGGGGTCTAGGGGTCTATATATATGGGTCTTCTTACGTCCCCTTCAGCTTCGGCAGGCAATGTGGTACTAATGCGGTGTTGGATCTTGATCCATCTCGTGCTTCTACCGACGCCCCTCGGATCAAACCGTCATTAAACAACCGGTTTAGATTGCGTCTTAGAGGCGGTGGAGGAAGCTTCCCGAGACGGGGTGACTTGGCCGCCAAGCCAGGCCGATCGGCCCGTTATTGGGCGATCGGCCCAGGGTGGGTCCCACCCCGGCCCCGCGATGCGCCGTGGGCTTCCGGAGTCTTCTAGATGATGTTTTCTTGGGTGTTAAGTTTCGTTCACGCCGGGTGTAATCCGGAGCCTTCTAGACTTGTTTCGAGTTGGATTGCGTTACGAATTCTACCGTTTTCTGTTAAGTCCCTGCAAATCACAACTTTACCAAAACTCATGGAAATCATTAGTATAAACCCCTAATAAGGTTATCTAATTATATCTTAGTCCTTTTCCATGTTTAGTTGACAATTAAAAGTATACGTTAACATGTGTCAACACACACGAAGGGGGCAAGCTCAAGGGCTTACGCCTAGCCGCCTAGGAGCAAGCTCCAAGAGTAAAGAACCCTAGGGTTCCGGCCAAACGTGAACCAAATGCTCTTTTGAGTGGGGGAAGTAGTAGATCCGGTCTCCAATCGAAGTTTGCAAACTGTTTCCCTCAAAAATCCCTGGTGGGAAGTGAGAGATTGAGTGGGGAGCTCAAGGTGCTTCAATGGAGGAGTGAGAGAGAGAGCAAGAGGTGTTCCCCGGCTGTTCACGAGAGGAAGAAGAAGAGTGAGCCAGTAACCGCTGTGGGAGGGGTAGAATAGGTATTTATACCCCACGGACCCAACAAAAGAGGATTTAAGTGTGGCACCGCCGCGAGGCGCTGCATCGCCAAGCACTAATGCGCTGACACCGCTGCCCGTGCCCCACAAAGAAAAGGTGAGATTCAAGTGGAATTGCTTTTTTGGTCGCTTGGAGTGATGTTTAGTGACCGATTTGATGTTTAGAGCACTTGGTTCACAGGTACCCGAGAATCCTAGGATCCCTCTTGATAGTACGACATTTCCTAAACTCAAGATTCAAAATATGAAATAATTTAAATGCCTTGATTCGAAACACCACCATCTAGCTTATTGGGTGCCTTTGAACCCTGTTCATCAACTCCATATTTTAATCCCTCGCATGTCATCTTCAGAAATCTCATTAGTCCCCTAATTCGGTGGTCATCAACGCCAAAACCCACTTAGAGCTTGATTGCACTTACATTTTGCCTCTCTCTCATAATATGTGGTATTTTTGGGCTAAGGCAGTAGGACACTATGCCTTCTTCTCTCTCACCCTATATATAAGGCTTATATCAGGAGCTCATAGGTGGGAGAAAAACTACATCTACTTACTAAGCATATATTGTAAGTTCAAGCAATGGATCCAAAGTTACGAGTCACACTGATCAAGTGGTGCATGTGTATGGTGGATAGAATATAGATGGTAGGGAATATAGTAAGATGAAATGAATGAGAGGAAATCTTACTTTTGCTCCTTGAGGAATCTTCTCTCTTTTGGAACTTGAAAACTTTGAGAGAACCTGGGTTGTATCTCTTTCTTTCTTTATTTTTCTTTTATGGAGAGGCGAGCATCTAAGTACCCATTGTTTTCAGCGGACACTTGTCCATTTTTTAACTCTCCTTTATTCTTTTTCTTTAGGGAGGTAGGCTCTACTCCTCCGTAGGACACTTGTCCATTTTTCATCTCCCCATTTTTTTTTTAATCTACAACCTAAATCTCTTTTGTAAAAACTTTTGAGAGATAGGCGAATGTAGTAGAGCTTCTGTAAGATATTGGCTAGCAGTGAATGAGTGGATGGGTATAGGAAATATTTTTGGTTGCTCTTTCCTAGGATAGGAGTAGAACATTTTTGGTGGCTAGAGTGAAATGGATAGTATGTATATGATGGGCGTATATAGTGGTGTAGTGGTGGATGCGTACTTCCAAGGTGGAAATAGCATATGAGTGGAGTCAAGTGGAGTGGAATGGAATGAGGTAAAGTGAAGTGGAATGGTGGTGGAGTGTACATGATCAGCATGACAAGTTTCTAAGGGTCGACAAAAGATTGAACAAACGCAATGCAAAAGCAAGCAACCTATATATATGTCAAAAGATTTTTTCTAATCTAAGGAGCATGTATATATGGCTATGCTAGGAGGTTCAACACTTTGTCACACAGGAACTTATCATGTGCACTTTAAAGTTTCAAAATAAATCTCCAAAATCTAGCATCACTAGGAGTAAGATCAACGGCTACTCGAGGCTCTCATATATCATATCCGTCAATTACCTAGACTTTAGAGCAAGCAATTTGCAACCCTACAGTGTTTCGTGTTTAAGGTAAATCTCAAGTCAAAGCAGTTTTGCATTTTTAAGGCTCAAGAGAAATTAAGCTTGAAAGCTAGGTACTTGAAAAGGAATTACGGCGAAGCAACTATTCATCATTTCCATGCATGAGATTTAGCTTCAAAGATTATTTTATGTTGGTGGAAAAGAAAACTATGATACACTCCTATTTATTTATTTTATTCTCACACTCTAAAGATCACACTCTACTAAAGACTCTTTAAACGACTAAACTCTATAAAACTAAACTTCTTAGCAAACTAAGCAAACCAAGATATTAGCTAATAATATAATAATATAGTAATACGTATACTTATCGGGATAATCTGGGGTGCTCTCCCCAAAATTGGATTGAAGTCGGGTTTATTTATAGAAGTTAAGGTAGATGGTGACGATGAAGTTGGCCTATCATGTTTCTCTCCTTCGAATCTGCACAACTCAAATAGACAATAAAAGCTAGTGGAACTTGATTAAACGTTAGTGATTTGCCACATAGGCTTCATGTGTCTAAAGATTTTCAAGATGGACCATGATTATTCTATGTAAAACTTCAGCAAGATTTCTCCTCTAAATGTTTTTTGGGGTTTTATATATTTATATGCATGTAAAGAACTATAATGCAAATGCAACTAGATGAATACATAATTATTTTGTGCCACCACGGTGGATATCCTTATGGGTTGTCACACACCACAAGATTATTCACATGGGGCTTGATTTTTTTAATACAATGCTTATGCAAAAACTTAAATATGCTAAAGGAAAATGATTATGCAATGCAAGGAAGTAAATATGCTATGCACGATAATTACCGATCTTACCTTCCGGCGAGGGTTCAATGTTTTAAGTCCTTTGAACAAGACTTCTTACCTTACTCACTCCTCAAGTGTATCATCTGATCTTGGTGGCTGCGTCTCCTGAGATAGCGATCTCTGAGGATGGCATCACCCATGTTGCTTGCTTGTTCCATGGTTTGAAGTGAAGCTTTGACGATTAGAAGCGAGCAACATCTTGTTTAGTGTGCGTGCCTTGTGGGTCGGGACATTTCCTTGTAGAATTTTGGGAGAGTGACATACTCCTCCATGTTGTGCTCAAAGTATGTCCCATTTTACAAGGATAAGGTAGAGATCAAGTGCATGGGCTCTGTTGGTGGGAAAACACCAACAGAACCAAAACTTTATTTGTTCTTCTCTTACCTTAGGCACATTAAACAAGGCAGAGTTAATGTTTAACTATTTCATTCATTTATGATGAGGGTGATAAGATCAAGAGATTAAGCATCAATGGTTTAATGATTGTAACTATCTTCCGAACAGGATGAGCAACATTTTAATTCACATGAATGGGGGCTATGGGTTCGGGAGAGTAGTGTTCGGGAACAAAGAACTAAACATGCGAAGCTAAGCAAGATGGATAAGGTTAGGTTTTTGGCTCTAATATGTTTGATTCTTTATTTATGAGCATGCCATAATTAGGGGAAAAGCTTAGTTAATAATAGCTTACCTCAAGATGTTACCTTTTATTAGATTCGATGGCACCGTAACTCCTTGTGATGGTTCTTTCTTTTGAAGCTTTCCTTATTTGGCCTCTTGTGTATCTTGTTCCTAACTTGTCTCCTTTATTGCATCATCCTTTCTTTCTTCTCCTTTGAATTGTGTTAGGACCTTTTTGCTCCTCTCATGATTTTATTCCTGTAGTATTAGTTGACAGCACATACCCGAAGGAATATACAAATAATTTTAAACAAGGGTAGATTTGCCATGGAGCTAAAGGTATCTTCTATTCTACAAAGGGTTTTGGATGTATATTTTAACATGTGCTCACTATTACTTTTTCTCTAATGGGAAATCTTAAGATTGATTTTGATGTATGACATTTATAAACATTCAATCTTAGAGAAACAAAGTAATAGTGAGTAGGGGGATTGCAAACCAAAGATGTCGAAAGTGACGGTAGCTTGAGAAGAGGAAGAGTAACGTCGGATCTTTAGAGGAGTGGACCTTCCTCCCCACGCTCGAGCCTTCTGTCACTCGGCACCTTAAGTGTGAATGCTTTGAACCATCCTTAATTGTGTGTTGCAATCACCATGTCCTTAGATGTTGTTCGTCCTTTTGTTCCTACAAGGTTAGTGACCAAGAATATCCGAAGGAAACTTGTCCTAGGAACATGTTGTTGTTTTCCTTTAGCATGAGCCTTTATGTACTCAGTTTTTATTATTATTATTTTTAGAACTTAAGACAAAAGTTGTATACAAATATGTGATTTATATTCACTTACCTATCTTTGATGTTCTTGTGGCCCATTGCTTTGTCCATCTACTTACATTTGAGTGTTTACTTTTTATGATCGTGGTGTATAGCACTCTTCTTCATTGAATAGACATAGCACAGATTCTTTTTCTACAAAATATTAGTGGACACATACCCGAGGGAATACAACATGGTTGAAGAAGGGGTTGTTGCCCAAGATTCATATGATCCAATCTATGCTAATGAAAAGATGGTTCTTTTGACTACTCTTAGCACGATTTTAATTATCATATCTTAAAACATATTTTTTTTTTGCTATTGCATTTTAGCATAAGGATCAAGGAAAAGGTGAATTGTGGCAAAATACTGAGTGAATGATTTGAGACTTACAGTTCTTCCATTAATGATGAATGAACCGTATCTTTTGCACAAGGTTAGATTTCATCATATGCCTTGCTTTATCTCTCGTTTTGAGTTCATCTCTTTGACTTACCCGAATTGGATTTGAGAGTTTTTTACGCAAGGGTTAGTTCAACAAAATATCCAATATCCACAATAGCATACCATTGGCTCAAAAATGGACCTAGACACCACATCTAATTTGATCTAGGAAGGCATTTTAACCTAAGCACCATGCTTAATTTAAAAATGGTGTATGAAAGTACATCAAAACCAAATCATATAATATAGTAGATAATGGTAACATGAAAACTTTTAAAGAGATTTATTCAAAGCAGAGATGAAATAGTGTAGTAACTTGAGCATGTCTTAAGGGTAGCGACAACCAAGATAAGGTAGCAACATGGCAAGAATTATATGAGTGATTTAATGTTGCTCAATAAATGGTTGGACATACCTTTACATTGTCATCCTTCGTTTTTCCTTGTTCTAGACACGAAATGGTTGGTAACAAAAATACCCGAAGGAATATTCTCATAATTATATCTCTATGCGCACTACACAAGGGGGTGTTATAGCAAAAGATTTATACTCATATTTCTTCCCCTAGAGTGCTTGTTTTAGGACAAAAGCTCGTCCTTGGGAAACCTTCAAAGATGATTCAAGATGATGAAGAGGTTTTCCCTTAAATTACCAATCTCAATCTTTCAAGCCAATAAGATCAACAACCACCTTTCTAAATTCTTATGAACAATTATCTCAAGGGGGTTTGAGATCTTATAAATGGCTAGATTAGAGATGGTAATTAATTTAGGACTTTACTCACATGGGCAAGGATTGGATAGAATATTTTAGGAAGTAACTCCTATGCTCATGGATGTTCTCCGACCATTAATAATGCTCTCTCTACGGTCTTCCTTAGATCCTTCATGATGTCTATATTTGGGCTTTCTAAGATCGTAGGTAGACTTAAAAAAAGAACACTAGAAGATTCATTGGGGTCAAGGATGAGGTTGAAAATGTGTTTGGATAAGTTATTTAATCTCGAAATAGAAGGAAAGAAGACATGAATGGATTCTAGATAGCTTCGCTCTCCTTCTATGGTATTATTAGATATGCCACCCTTGGACTCTCAACGTCCTTTGTAAGAATAAGGATGCTTTCTAAGAGACTCTTCTCTAAGAGGATTTTATAGGCACTCAAATGTCTCCTATGAAGCTAGAAGTTTGTCTCCCAAAATTCATCACCATAAAAGAATCAAGGGTAGAATTACTTCTTCCCTTGGAGGTGTTTAGAGTATTGATGACTTAGGATTGGTAGCTAAATCAAGGGATTGGAAAGATTATGATCTGGCTATCAAGAACTTCTTCTTTAGTTTAGAGGATGATTCTTTCTCTTCCTTTGGGTGTTTATGGAAAATTCTAAGAAAAAGATCACACCCACTGAGTTTGTCAAGGACAAACCTTGCTTTAGAAAAGGAAAGAAAAGTTCCTCTAGAAAACTGCATGATGGTGATGCGAACAACTTTTCTAGGATGAGCCCCAAATACATTATCCTTTTTAAAGGATAGGATTTGGCCTGAGGTTAACTTCAGAATTCTCTCCTATAATGGGTTATTTCATGATCATTTTGCTCAACCGTAGACATAGCTCAAAGCCAAGGGGTAGGATAGGTTCTATAGATTCTAGTGGCATGAACTTGTGCTTATGGATGCAGTATAAGGATAGGTGTGGAATCCGAGGATCCCAAAAAGATATAAAAAAGAAAAGAAAATATAAAAAAAAAAGACTACACTAAGATATGGTACAAGATTAGTTATACTCAATGTTTTCTCGGAACCATTCTCCCGAAGAACGCCAGAAAATGCTTGTTGGTATTTGTTAAGCCTACAGAAATAATAATCCGCAAGCGAACGGATACTAGTGAGCATTTCACCCGGGAGAGGGTTTTAATATCGAATCCACAGGGAGGATGGTGTGAGGATAAGTGAGGCATATAACTAATCCCTGAGCAGCATTCAAGGAACAGGATAGGATCAAGAGGTAAGAAGATTCCTACCGTTGTCTAGTTCTTATCCTTGTAAGTTATGTTGATATTGTCTTAAAGGGACGTACTCAAAGGAAAGTAAGGTCGAAACTTACTATTCCCCCAGCAACATCGTCCTACGTGTCCTATCCAACGGGATGTGGAATCCAAAGGAATCAATGGTAACGGCTGTCACTACCACGAACTACCACGCTCCTAAGGTAGGGTGCATTCACAAGCAACTTTGATCTAGGCACAACGCCTACACCTAAGCATACCCCTCTAATCTATAGATTCCCATAGATTAAAAGTACTCAAATAAGAGTTATGAACAATAAGAACAATACTAACACTTAAAATAACATGATTACTTACTTAAATAAGAAGTTGATCCACCATAGAAGTCTCGGGATCAAGTGCCACAAGGCCTTTGATCCCGGAGATACAAGCGTAGAGGAGTCACCGAGCATGTCCGTGCTTCCCCTTCTTCTCCTCCACTCACTCTTTTAGCTCTCAAGACTAGATGTAGTCACTTTCGTGAAGGACTTGGATCTAATCTATCAACTTGATATTCACTCTTGATTAGATCTAATTAGATCTAATCTACTTCTAATTACATGTCTACTCTAATTCTACTTCACTAATCTCTGAGAGAGAGATGATCCTTACATGGGACCCCTCTACAACTGAGAGATAATGAGATAGAATGAGTTAGTAATGAATTAGGGTTTAGCCACCGGGTCGGGGAGGTCTTCTTATATAGGCCTTGGTGGAGCGGTCCTTCAGTATTGCGTTTACAACTCTTTCATTTAATCTCCACCATTGGATCAAACCGATCTTCAATAACGGTGTAGATACAACCTCAAGGTCGGTGGTAAACCGCCATAGAAAGGAGAGGATGACAGGTGGGACCCACCTGGCGGCCGGCCTAAATGGCTCTGGCGGCCGCCGGGTCCGTAAGGTTCGCCTTCCTGTTTCTTCTGGTGTCCTCTCGGTACCTTCTAGAGCGTTTTAGTCCACATATTGGGTTGAGTTACTTCACGGTCAAGTCTTGTCATCATATGTGATGTATATTCCAGAACTTTCTCCATTCTTCTCTGCATTTATCTGTTAAGTCCCTGAAAATGTATAAATCACCAAAGCTCGTGGAATTATGTTAGTTAAACCCCTAGACTTATGTTGATATTCATTTTAAGCCCTTATTCCATGTTAGTTGACTAGTAATTTTATGCTATAACGTATGTCAACACGTGGCGGGCACCTTTAACGCGCCCGCCACGAAAATACAATATTTTCGCGTGGCGGGCGCGTTAAAGGTGCCCGCCACGCAAAATCAATTTTCTCGCGGACGGGCAAGAACGCCACCGCCATGTAAAAAAAAACAGCATGTGGAGGGGTATTTTCCGTGACGGGCAAAAAAAGTGCCCGCCACGGAAAAGCTTGTGCCAGTGCTCGCAAAATCAAATTGGTACTAGTGTGGATTGCACCGTGGATAAAAAAAAAACATATTAACAACCCAAAACTGTCAATAAGCGCCCTACATTGCACATGACCTAAAAATAGCCTCGAAGAATAAGATCTAACAGAGAGATTTAGGGCGTGTTTGGCACGACTCCACGTACATGCCCTTGATGCGTTGATGTTCTTTGGAGGGCATCGACCGCCCACTACCTCCTTTGGTCTGCATGTAGGATGCGTCTCTCACAGCCGGCCTACCGATGAGTCGGTGATGGCGGAACCGGCGAGTCGATCTAGTACAGGACCTCGTACGCGTGAGTTGGTTCTCGGCAGAGACAGGGCCGGACCGCCGCCGAGGGAAGAAGAGGAGATGTGATTTTTTTTTCTTATTTTTCTTCTGACCTGCGGGCCCTAAATACCAGTGACATGGGGAAAAAAACTGAAGTTGTACCAAATGCTTTTTTAGATCCTAGATCCGCAGTGGAGCTACTCCACGGTGGAGCCGTGGATGAATCTGCAACTCGAGCTGTTTTTCCAGAGCTGGAGCTCTGCCAAACACGCCCTTAGGGAGACGAGTTTGATGATTTGTTCATTTTGGCCCTGTTTTGGCACGGCTCGGCTTCACCGTGAAAAGTTTTTTTAAAAAAAAATTAGCTCAATGAGCAGCTCTATGGATGAAGTTGAGCTGTTTTTCATCTCCTGTTTGGCAAAACAGCTTCTTGGAGTGGACAACATACTAAAATTACCATAGTACCCTTTATTTTTTCTATTTTCTTTCCCCCGAACTCACGGTCCACGGGGGCTTATCTAAATCTTCGACTCTCGCGCCGCCATGTACCGGCGAAGCGGCTCCGGCCTTGGCCGGCTCCGTTGCCGGCGTCGGGTCTAACCCGCCCCGCTGACAGCGACCTTTGAAAGCACACGGCGTGGCGTCGGCGGAGGTGGGTGCGTGGGGCGTGTTCACGGTGCCGGGGGACTTCAACCGGCGCTCTGGGACGGGCTGGGCCCCGGAGTCGGCTTGAGGGTCCGCCTCATGGGGCTCTTTGCAATGAGCTCAATGCGGCGGGCGGCATGGCCGCCTACTGCCGTCACCTTCACCGTCGGCGGGCTCGGCGCCATCAAGCGGCGTCGCCCGAGGTGCGTTCAGCGAGAACCTTCTCATGTTATTGCATATGGAGCCATGATGACACATTTGGGTGAGCCCGATGGCCGAGCCCCAACGGCGGCAAAGCGGCCCGTGGATCTCCGCGAGCCCTGGTGGCGGCGGAGGCCCGACGCGCATCTTGGCAAGCCCGGTGGCGAGCCCGGCGGCGAGCCAACAGGTTGATCCTTCTCCGTCCGTCTTCTTGATTCAATCGTCTTGCCGATGCGGATGTTGCGCCCTACTTGCCACCGGCGGCGGCTCCGGCTGCCGCGCTCCGTGCTTGGCTCCCCCTCCGGCAGGCTGCGACCGGCCATGCCGGCGGGGCGAATGTACCCTACTCCGCGCTCTACCGATTCGTGCTCATGTGTGTCAGCTGCGTGCATGGCTGCGATGCGGGCCTCACGGCGTTCGGCGGCAGCAGGTTCCCCGAGCCCGCCGTGTGGCCCGGCGGATGTGCTTGCTCCGGCGGGTACACACGAGCGAGCCTCTCGATCTCCCTCCCACCGGCGGGCGCGGCGCTCGCGGGCGTCTGTCCCGGTTCCCGCGGTGCGGTGCGGCATGGCATATCCGTCTTTGCACATGGTGGAGCCCACAAAAAGAGATGAAGATGAAGCAAAAAACTTGCTATTTTTCCAAATTCACTGCGCTTTGAACATGCTTGTCTCGGGGGGTATATAACTTTTTACCATTATAACGGATGCACACTCTCCAAATACCATCCTTACGAGCGGCAATACAATTTTAGCACTGAGTCATCAAATCGATACATTTTTACCACATCTGGCCATGTGGCACTCCAAATCAGTTGTCCAGCATGGCGGACAGATCTGGAGTGCCACATGGTTAAAAGTGGTAAAAGTGTATCATTTGGATCACTCAAGTGCTAAAAATGTATTGGCATCTGTAAGAATGGTATTTGGAGAGTAGCCATCCCTAAGGATGGTCAAAAGTTATATATCCCTTTCTCAGCGGGATTCCAAGAGATTCCAAGAGAGTTGTTGGTGAAGCGGTTTCATTTGATCGAGGGAGCTCAAAAAACACCTCATCAAACTGTCGATGAAGGCCGCGGCTAAACAAGCACTTAGGTTATTACGGAATGGCGGCTTTGTATTGGCCCCCCGGCGGCACTTTCCCGGGCAGCGGGCCCTATGCCTACCTAGGCCAAACCCGTTAACACAGGTCCATAACTCCACCACTCCATACAAGTCGAGATAAACACCACGCCGGTCGGTCGAGTTGGTCTATGATATGTTCAGCGGCCGGCGATGCTGTAGGCGATGCCAAAAAATGGGAAAGGCCACACGGAGATCGTTAAAGCAAACGTGATGCTTATAACTTCGGCAGCGAGGGTGAGGAAAAAAAGGCCCCCGCATCGTCCCCGTAGGCGACAAAGGCGGACACCCGACCGCCCCGCCCGGCTCCCTCCACCCTCTCCTTCGCCGCGCGCCGGAAGCCGGCCGCCGACCAGCAAGGCTAGCAAAGGCTGGCGCGCGGGGCATCGTCTCCTCCCCTCGCCCGGGCGGGCGCGCTGCGCTCTGAGGGCCAGGGCGGTCGGCCTTGCGGACAGAGCGCCGCCGGGCGAGGCCGGATCCGTGTCTCGACGGCCGGATCCGTGGCTCCATCGCCGGATCTACCGGGTTGCGCCGGGCGGTGGTGGAGGCCCGACGGAGCCGGTGGGGGCCACGCGTGATGCTTCACGGCTGAGCGGGCGGCGGATCCGCGCCTAGGTGGCCGGGTCTTGCTCGCCGGGTGAAGGGGATGGTGATCGCGCGGCGGGTGGCCTGTTGTCGAGAAGCGCCCGGGTGGCGCGGGCTCGGGGACCGATGGGGGCGGGCTGACTTCGGTGGGTCCGGGGGGGCGATGTGCGATAGCGGCGGGCTGGCGCGTGTGCAGCAGCGGCGGGCGCGGTATCAGCGGCCGGCGGGCGGGCAAAGAAGCGAGAGGAGCGTTCGGGCGGTACGGGTGGCGGATTTGCGACGGAGGATTTGCGCTGGTGGGCGGTTGCGGGCGGCGGTCCTGGGCTGCCTTTTGCCATGTGTGTGTGTGGCGGGGACTTCATGCTCCAAGCGAAAGCTTTCACCGACTCCGCCACGGTATGGCATGGCGCGCGTCTTGAACGTCGCAATCCCCGTTGGGGGCGCCATGATGGAGCTACAGCCCCGCGAGGTCTCCGGGTGAAAACCCCGTCGCTTTTACGGACGGCGGCGGCGGCGCCATTGGCGTCGTCCCCTCCCTTTGGAGGCGTCGTCTCGAGAGACCGCCGCACTCGGCTTTGGTGTTCTTTGGCCGCTATCCTTGGCCGGCTCGCCGGTGTCGGGCTCTCCGCCGTGTGTTTAGATTCATGGGTGCTGGCCTCTCGCGTCCGGGAGGCTCCTTTCTTGTTTGGTGGGCGGGGGTCATCTCTTTTGTCGTTCGGCTGCTTGCTGACCGTGGCGGCGGGCATTGCTACGCAAGAGCCCGCTCGTGCGGGGACTGCGTCTTTGGGCGGCGCTTGCGGCAACGGCAAATAACGGGACGGCTCGGCTTGCAGCGGATTCTTGGCGGGTCTTTTCAGCATGGCTGGAATCACCGGTGTGGTACAACGTCGGAAGATGGCGCAAGCGACAACCCCGGTCTTCCGGCTCGACGGTGGCAACCTTTGCGCGCGATGCTACGAGGGAACGTCGACCAACGGCGCGGTCCGATTGCCGGGATGTTCATCGTGGGTGGGGCAGCTTTGCTCGTTTGTCTCGACGGCAACCTTTGAAACGAGGCCGGAGCATGGCGTTGTGGCGGGCGTGGCAAGGAGGCCCCGTGCACAAGAGAGAGAGTACAACAATGGATGCGGCGAGGTCCCCGCGTGTTGTGGGAGGCTCGGTCTCGGTGCTTTCATTCCGGCCGGATGGCGGCCAAGTTGCAGCGGCTCTGCTGGCGAAGGGTCCCGCTTAGCGGAGGCCTTCTCGGTGTGGTGGTGTCCGCCCCTTTGTTTTTCTTTTTGGCTTTTGGATCTCGTCGCTGGTTGACAACTTCTTGCGTGCGGTTTGTGGGTGGTGCCGCAGTTTTTGTCTCCTCTGCCGCTGTCGCGTGTTTGGTTAGAGTTTTGGCCATGTTGGCGTTGTCGCTAGAAGGTAACCCGCGTTGATGTCCCAATCCAACCGGGTGAGTTTTAGTTGTTTAGGTGTTTTTCTTTTCTTTTCTTTGTTGTTTTGTTGTAACTTACGCCTTCCGGCGTCTCCTTCTTTTAATATAGCGGGCAGCTCTCCCGCGGTTCGTTTCAAAAAAAAAACTCGGCGACAGGCAATGGCGGATGGGGATGCATCCTCCGGGATTCTTCGGGCGATGTAATCAGCGTATACAGAGCGTATACAGAGGCAGAGTGGAAGCTTTGATGGATGCCATGCGGATTAGGATTTTGTCTATCAAATTGTGAAGTAGCTGTAGAAATGAAAAAAAATAATATTCTGTAGACTACGGAAATAAATTAAATCATCCGAAGGGAGATAAAAGTTACTGAGGATGCATCCGTGTGGTTCATCATGACAGAAGTAGTAAAAGACATCTCTCTCTTTCTTCTTCTATTTAATTATAAGATAAGATGCCACTATAATATCGTATTAGTAGTAGGCGCTGCAGCCTGTGAGAAGGTTGTATGACAGTTCGGTGGTCGTTTCTTTTTCTTATTGTTTTTTTTTTTTTTTCTTGATTTTTATTTTTTATTTCTCTTGTTTTCCTTTTATTTCGTTTGCTATTTTATTCATTTTTTATTTGATTATTTGTTATTTTCTTTCTGTTCATCTTCTATTTCTTTTTTATTTCTCTTTTATTTTCTTCTGGTTTTTCCTTTCCTTATTGTCATTTTTCATTTTTGTATTTTTATTATTCATTTTGTTTTCATTTTTGTATTTGTATTTCATCTGTCTTTTTTCTTCTATTTATAATTTTATAATTTTCTTCTTTTTCATAGACACTTTCGGTGTTCTGACATGTATTTTTTTATATCTCGTAAGAAACATGATTGTTCTACTATATTTAGTGATATTCATGTAGTGCTAATATATTGTTCCACATTGTATTTTTTTGATGTTCGTGCAATGCTAATGTCATGTTATGTGGTGTATCTAAAGATATTCATTTAGTATACATGTGATGTTCTATGGTGTATATCGGGATGTTCATTTAGTATCCATGTGATGTTATATGGTGTATATGAAGATGTTCACTTAGTATACATGTAATGTTCTATGGTGCATTTGGGCATGCTCACTTAGTGTATATACGATGTTCTACGGTGTATTTGAGATTGTTTGTGAATTATCTTTAAATACAAGTTTATTATAAGATACATGTCTATTAAATTTTTTTGTCGAAATATATACATGTGGGGTCTTGTTTTGTAGGATTTATCATAAGAAACACCATGCTGCAATAGGATTTTAATTATGGTACTTGGTTTAACATATATAAGTTTTTTTTACTTGAAAAAAATGAAATATTGATGATGTTAGCAGATTTGGAGGAAGGCGGGAAGACCGTCAGTTTTGTTGTAGTAAAAGGTGAGTCTGCGGGGGTGGTTGGATGCTCCGGACCAAGAGGATGCTAGTCGCTCCCGCTCCCGAAGGCCTCAGGCACAAGCCCAAACACTATTCCCAGGTGTAGCCTCACTACGCCCGAGCCCACGGACGGCCACAAGTACAGGAAGCCCTCGGGCACTCGTTCTGATGCGCCGGATCCTTATGATGTCATCATCCCAAGCCTCTGCTCGTGTTCTCGCTTGCGGGATTTCACTAAGTCCTCGAGACTTCACTGCTCCCTCCGTCCCTAAATACTGCATGTGGCCACATTTTGCGTTTCCCAAGAAACAATTTAAATTAAATCTATATTAAAATGTATTTATAATTTTAATATATAATTAGTACCATTAGAAATATCTTTGTGGTTCTAGTTTTTTGTCAATAAATTTATTTAAAAATAAAAATGTTCATCTCCAACGGCATTTTCATTTGGCAAACTCAATATCTAACTTTACATGAACCCCGAAAGAGAAACAAAATTATGTTTATGTCAAGTAAAAACTTACCTCCACCTTTGAACAGAGGGAGAAACAAAATTATGTATGTCCGCTCCTACAAAGGAGACACGTCCATGTGGCCACGCGTACACCCTGAACGCAAGCACCACATGGCTCCAGTCATGTCGTCCTTGCTCAGGCCATAACTGCGATGATCGTGACTGTGCTTCCTAACCCCGTCCTCACCATGGAAAACATGGTTAGCCTGACTACATAGTGCGCAACGGCTGACCGACCCACCTTTTGGCCATGCCGTTGTAGCACACGACCATCCTCTACAAATGGAGGCATGACAACGACTGTGCTCTACAACACCAAGTACGACAGTAACTAATCTTCTTAAACCTATCCTCCTCTTGACCTTTTCCCCCATTAAATAAGGTAAAAGGCGTGACGAACATCCTCCACCATCACGACGGCAATGCCCTACAGCGGACTAGAGCGACAACCATGCTCCACAACACTTGGAGTACAAGCAATTGTTCTGCCTAACCCGCGAATCCGGAGCACCTGGCAACCACCTATGATGGTACGAGGAGCAGAGGGCCAGGTGTGGTTAATTACATCAAGCTTCTACAGCGAAAGACATTCAATCCGACAATCATTCCCTCCCATGGCGGCGACTGCTCATCAACAGGAAGACCAAGGATGGGCACGACGCTCCCATGCTACCTTCTTCTTTTTGTTTGTATCTTTCTTCTACCCTATAAGCCATCAGTGTAAGTCGGCCTCTCCCTTCATCTATAAAAGGGAGGGCCCAGCGCCCGACTTAGACATTGATATCTGCAATCGACTCAACCGGGACACAACCGCTCATACGCCCACAAACACCCACCGATATTGGCACCTAGCCTCAATCACACTCCTTAGAGACTTGGGATCCGTACCTCTCTCGAAAGGTTGTAGTCCCTATTACAAGCACCTCGACAGTGCAAGACTACACGAGAAGGAACAACCCACTGGACGTAGGGACACTCTGCCCGAACTAGTATACATCTTTGTGTATGCGCTTTGCACGCCATCATAGCACGAAGTAGTTTGATAGGCTCACTCAATTCACTTGTCCGGTGGAATCGGGAAACTTGGTTCCTAAACACCAATAGCTTGAAGATGCCTTAAAAGAGATAATGGTTTCAAGTTAGGTATTTTAGGGTGTGTTTGGTAGGCTGCCCCCAGCCCAGCCAGGCCACACTGGGCCATAATTTGGCGTTTGGTTGCATTTTTTGGGTTGATGGCCGGGCTTCACGGGGGCCTCCGTGACGCCCATAGCTTGGCTCCCAAAAAAAATGAGGTGGTGGCCATTTTTTCTAGGGCCTAGCTTGGGCCAAACGCTAGTGCCGGCTCTGTCTCCACCCTCGCTCCTCTCCTCGTTCGCTTGCACCCCCTCCTGCGTCTCTCCCCGCTGCGCAACGCCATCTCCGGCGTCCCCACTAGATCCACGAAGAAGACGGCGTCCCTCGGCTTCGTCCTCGTCCCCGTTCATGCTCATCTTGTTGATTCGTCCGATCCCACTTTCGAACTTCGTCACCGCCATCAGAGGCCATGGTGCGTGGCAAGGCGCCGCCATGGAGCCTCGCGGCGGAGCGGCGGCAGCGACTCCGATCCGGTGGGCAGAACCAGAGCTGCCCATGGTGCTGAATGTGCTGCTCAATGGCCGGTGCACCCTGCGCGTACCGGCGGAGGGCTAAGGCCACCCAGGCCATGACCTTAGGCGTGGGCCAAAAATGTTTTATACCTCTTGTATTCCTCGTCGGTCCAGGTTGCTTCAGGGCCCGAAAACACCACCGGCCGAGGCGGCCGGCAAAGACGCTCCCCTCCTTCGCCCCGGCCCATGAGCACGCAGCCAGCCCAGAAGATTAGGCGTTGCTCTCTCCAACTCTAGGGCGAACGCCCCTCCTTGCCTTCCCATCGCAAAGCAATCCTCTGCTCGCCAAAAAAGAACTCCGGCCTCCACCCCTAGCGATGACGGCGGCACCGAGACCTGGTCGAGCACTCAAAGAGGGCGAGCGGCCTCCGCGCTCCCCGGGGTGGCTCCCTCCCCGCCGCGCGAGGGAAGAAGAAAGTAGAGCTCATGGCTAGAAGGTCGATGTCCTCGGGCTTGAGGCTCGTCCTGGCGAACACCTCGTCCACGGCAGAGAAGATGACGAGCTCCGTCTCCTCGGTAAAGGCACGCACACACGTCTGCTCTTGGCTAGAAGGTCTTGAGAGGTTGGAGGTGGAGCACGTCATGCCATGGCTAGAAGGTGGTGCTGATGCTCAACTCGTTCTCACGATCAACACCCGTTCGATGAAATTCCTCTAAGAGGGTAAACTTACCTGCACCAAGATAAGGTGATTCTATCCTAGAAAAACAGGCAACCAAACATATGTTTATCGGAGCCAGACCAAGGATTGCAGCGAACCAAACAAACCCGTGTTGGCTGCTGGGGACAGGTCTAGCCTAGTCAGGCTCCAGTCCTAGCCAGGCTCTAGCTAAGCGAAAAACCAAACACACCCTTAGTTAGTATGGTACATAGCAGGAAGGTATACTTTGTAAACAAATGGAGATTATCTAACCTTTGTAGAGGGTACCATTTGTGCATTGTCGTTTAGGAAGATTTTTTTAATGGAAAAAAGTTATTGGAAACCTGGAGAACGAATCAACTTTCATTCCTATATGGAATAGTCTGGTTTTCCAATGGCTTATCAAGGGTGACCACATGTTCCTTAGCATCTATATTTTCATGTTTTGTGAAGCTTGGCAGGCATCGAGCTCAACCAATTGTTCAGCAACAGTAGAGAAAGCAACAACATGCAAATTTCCTGAGTCATTTGTAAGTGTAATTTAAAATCGACATGAGATTAAAAAAAAATTGAGGCATGGGACGCAAGTAAACAAATATAAAATGTTGTTGGTCTATTAATTTAATAAAAAAAGACATCAGCATTAAAACAAACTGAGGCGGTATGGTGGCGAATCGATCAACAGAAGTACTCCTAAACCAAGAGTCAGTCTCACTACGTCTCACGATACGTCTATAATCTCACCCTTACACCATAAATCACATTTATTTTGGGTACATGTGTCTAGTACAATGATGGCGGCCTGATTCCTGATCTTTTATTACACCATATGCCAAATCAGCAGTGAAAACTTTTTTCACTAATCAACTTTCATTCCCCCTTCTGCTACCCATTGATCTTTGAACTGGTGGCGAAACATGTTCATCTCAGTTCATATTTTCAACCGTGACACTACGGCATCGAGCTCAACCAATTGTTCAGCAACAGTAGGCAAAGCAACAACATGCAAATGTAACTGAGTCATTTGTAAGCCCAATTTAAAATCGACGTTTTTAAAAAAAATTGAGGCATGGGACGCATGTAAACAAATATAAAATGTTGTTGGTTTATTAATTTAATAAAAAAGATTTTTCATCTTAAAACAAACTGTCCATGGCGGCGAATCGATCAACAGAAGTACTAAAAAACCAGATAATCTCACTACTTTTCATGGAGCTCTAATCTCACCCATTATAAATCAGGCATTTATTTTTTTTTTATTTTTTTAGTAAAAAATGGCTTTCCCGATCTTTTTTACACCATATGCCAAATCAAAGTGAAAACTTTTTCATTTTTTTTCCCCCTTTGCAATTTCTTTGATCTTTGAACTGGTGCCATTATCATCTCAGTTCATAGAACCAACATGTGAAAACCATCCTGCAAAAACGAAACATGTAGGAGTGACATATTTTGTGTCATAATAGATCTGTCTATAGTAAAATGTGTTGCTAAGAGAGAGCTGGTAACATTTTATTATTAACAAAAGGTAGAGTTACTATATCCCTGTGATATCGTAGTGGTATCTATTTCTAGCATATAGCATCGTCACCCAAGAACTACCCGCTTTGTGGTTTGTGGACCGGTGAAGTTATTCTTGATAATCATCAAGTTGTTCTCATTCATCTTTTGGTTAATTTGGAATATTCACTTACAAGGAACCTTAAAAACTCTTGGGAACAAGATTTTAGCTGTAGTTATGTTCCAACACAAGTAACTTGGTCTGATTCATCTTTTGTTTTGGGATAATCACTTACAAGGAAGCCTATATATAACATTCCTGTGAACAAGACTTTAGCAGTATTTCTATTCCAACACATGTTATGATGACTCACTCAGAACAAGTGTGTCCTCTTAAAACAGGCCCAAATTTTATTACTGGAAAGATGGTACCCACTTATTGTTTGACTAATTTAAAGTAAACTTTCAAGAATATCCGTAACTTAATCAGGACATAAAGCATGCGATACAACATTAATTTCAAATGGTTGACAAACAAATAATCTAGAATTTCTCATGGTCTTGTTCCTGATGACCTTCTGGTTCTTCGGATGCATGGTTTGTCAACCCTTCAACCATGCACGGGCTTGATAGAGTCAGGTCGATCGTTGTACTACATTAATTGAGCCTCAGATGTTTAAGGTTTTGGATATCAGCTTTGAGTCCTTCCCTCACAACTGCATATAGAGGAATAATGGAAGTAAAGTTAAACTAGTCAAAGATAATTCGATAAAGGAACAAAACTTGTAGTATAACCATTGAGGAAAACGGTGTTATAAAATACATTATCAGTAGGATCAGAGATCATAAGTCCTTGAGATCAAGTATGCACTCCATCCTAAAACATTTATATTCTATGTGTATTACTTAAACGAACAAATTAGCACCAAATCATAACCCCAAATCACTGCAGAATATCACAAGGGTGAAAACCAGTAGTGATTGGGACTTTCAAAGCGGCGGTCTTGAGTAAACTTACTCCATTCAGTAGCATGTCACTTTAGCGAGTCCGCACATCAGCCCCCGCTTTTGCCTTGGTACACTACCGCCACATAACCCGAACTTCCGTGGCGGGCAAATAAGATTTTCCCCCCTGGTGGTTTTTCCGTCCACCCCCTTCTTCTTCACGAAGTAGGGTCCGCGGATCCAAATCCCTCGGAGCGATTTTCCCCATGGCGGTTTTTGAGAGCCCAAATAACCGCCACCGTTAATCGAGGGAAAAAAAAAAAAAATCGAATCCATGGCCGCGTGTGGGCCCGGATCCACCGGGTTGTTGGGCCGATCCACCGCTCGAGGGGCGCCCGCTGGACCCCGCCATATGGCGGCGGGGATGGGGATCCAGCCCACTCGCCGGTGCGCGCCGATGTGCTGCCCAGTGCTGGGCCGTGGATGACGCCGACCGACGCCCTCCCCGCGGCGGGCCGGCGGTCGCCTTCGTGGGCGGCGCCGCCGCTCCTCGCTGTCCCGTGTGGCGGCCGGGCGCCGCTCCCAGCGTGGTGTGCCACGGCCAACGGGTCGCGCTCCCGGAGAGCGGCGGTTTGGTTGAGGCTATGGCGAAAGCCCGACGGCGATGGGGACACCGCTCCCACGTTGGGCGCCCTCTTCCCTCTTTCCACGATCCGCCGGAGCCGGACGGTTGCTGTGGTCGATGGTTTGGAAAGTCGCCAGAGAAATCCTAGCGGTTGGCGGTGCCGGTGTTTATACAACGGCGCCACCCTGGGTGTCGTTCTTCCTCGTGGGAGCGTTGTTCGCGGTGACTCCATCCTCCCCTCGCGCGCCTCGGCTCGCCGCGTGCCGCCGTCCCGCCCCGTGTGGCGGTGGTTCGATATCGCGCGGTGTGGCGGCCGAAGCCTCCGTCCTAGAAGACCGGAGGAGTTGGTGTCCACCGTCGAGTGGAGAGGAGACTTGGTGTCGGCACCCTCCTCCTCTCCGAGAAGGGCTTGAGTTGGTGTCGTCGAGTCCGGAGAGGAGTGGGGACCGGTGGTTGGGAAGAAACCCTAGAGGCTTGTATATATACGAGGGACCTCGCTATCGAGGCTTAAATGGCGGCGGGCATCCTCCTTTGGGCCAGTGTATTAACCGTGGTGGGTTTTTTTAAAATAACCACCACGGTTAATTGATTTCCTCCTCCACCCGGCGGTTATTAAAACCGTATCTTCTTCTCTTTCTCTTTGTTTTGGGTTATTAATAAAAAAATGGTTTTGGTTAATAGAGCTATTTTCCCACAACGTGGAGGTTTTTCAAATGCCCGCCATGGAAAATAAAAAACAAACACCCAAAAAAAAAATCGGTCTTCAGTATTCAGTAGTGGTAGCAGAGTTGCACACCAGTCGCTGCTTTTGGCTTGGTACGGTCGTGCAAAAGCATGCAGTGGTCTATCTTTGAGCTACTCATGTTTCGACTTTCGACACGAAATTTATAAAAATTTAAGACAATGCATCTTTATCACCAAGACAAAAGAACAAAAATTGATATTTGTTGATTTGCAAAACATTTTGAATGATTCTCAAAACGAACATATATATGAGTGCATTGAACAATTGGCGTTGTGTGAAACCAATGGCCATATACATCGACAAATATCAATTTATAGTAGCACATAAAAAACCCAAGCACAGAGCATGAACTAAGGAATGCTATAGAAGAAATAAGCAAACGGAGCAAAACAGGGGATATATACCATCTTTGAGCATCGTCTGTTCCTCGAGCTCCCCAATGATCTTCTGCATCTCCATCTGTTGTGCCTTGAGCACAGCAGATCCCTCCTGCACTCGTGTGCATATGTACACGATACAGTGACTGGTGTTACCAATTTCGAAACGAAATGCCGTTCAACACAAGTCCCAAGATTGTGAAACTATGGACAAACCTGTAGCGACTGCAATTCTTCACGCAAGGATCTGCGCTTCTCCTGCAGTGTCGCAATCATGCGTTCCAGGTTCTTGGTGTGCGTCACCTTGCGGACCTTTGCCGCTGCGGAGTACGCGCGGTTATACAAAACCCTAGAAAATATTGAGCTCCAATGAGCAGTGGCCACATGTAATAACATAACCGATATATATCATCTAGGGCATTGCAATTATTACCTCTTCAACTTCTTCACATCAGTTTTCATAAGTTCTTGGAGCTTCTTGTCCTTGGCGATGATCGCCATCTCAGTTTCGGTGAAACCCATCCCAGTGCCGCCGCCGGTGCTGCTGCTAGCACGTACATCTGACTTTGGCAGCGGTGGCAGACCAGGAATGGATGCCATCCTCCCTCTGGCTGATAGCTCCTGCATGAAGCTGGTGTCGTCGTAGTTGTCAATGGACATGCTTTGATCGAAACACGGCATGCTCCGATCAAAGCTGACTGCCGCCGCCGCCGCCCCAGCTGCTGGGAGCGAAGCTGGGGCTGCTGCCGCTGCCGTCACCCCAGCTGCCAGGACCAAAGCTAGGGCTGCCGCCGCCGCCGCCGCTCCAGCTGCCAGGAGCAAAGCCAGGGCTGACGACGCCGCTGCTGCCCCAGCTGCCGGGAGCAAAGCTAGGGCTGCTGCTGCTGCTGCCGCCCCAGCTTCCAGGAGCAAAGCTAGGACTGCCGTTACTGCTTCCCGGCCAGCTGCTGCTGGTTCCCCAACTGCCAAACATAGCATCCGGATAGAATCCTTCCTCGTCGTCGTCGTCGAGTGATATGAAGTCAGGATGACGGCGTGCTGTGGCGTCGACGTCCATGATCTCCTGCTTCACTGGCCGCAGAGGCCCTTGTAGGTTTGGCGCATGTGGGGCGAGAACAGAACTCGATGATGGCTGCGCAAAGCCATTAAAATTGCTGCTGCTAGCGCCGGCACCATGGGATGATTGCGGCACCAGCGGCAGCACAGATGATGATGGCTTCATCATAGCTCCGACGATGGAGCTGGCGACGCCTATGGACGAGCCGCCGGAGTGGCAGGCCATGCTCCCACTGCTGGTGCTCACCATGGTGCACGCGCTGGCCGCCGCCGCCGGTGCCAACATCGGCGGCCAGTTATTGCCGGTGTTCCCAGGCGCCATCCACGATGTACTTTCCCCGCCGCCGCTTCCACTGCTGGTGCTTACCATGGTGCACGTGCTGGCCGCCGCCGGCGCCGACATCGGCGGCCAGTTGTTGCCGGTGTTCCCCGGCGCTACCCACGATACTTGCCCTGCCGCCGCTGCCACTGCTGGTGCTTACCATGGTGCACGTGCTGGCGCCGCCGGCGCCAACATCGGCGACCAGTTGTTTCCGGTGTTCCCGGCGCCATCCACGATGCACTTGCCCCGCCGCCGCTGGCGGCCATCGGCGGACTAGCCGCCCACGATGCGTTGGGCATCTGGTACTCTGGATCCGAGACAAGGAAGGCACTTACATCCATCTCCTCCTCCACCTCCTCTTCCCCATCCTCCTCGACGGGCGGCATTGGAGCGTCGACGGGGCTCTCTTCCACCGCCAGCGAAGGTGTACGGAAGCTCTCCAGCAGCGCTTCCAGCTCCTCAGAATCCGATGACGGCTCCGCGAACCCGACCAAGTTGTCGCTGCTCTGCGGCGCTAGGCCACCATCAGACGACGGCGAGAAGAAGGACGACGTGTCCTCGCAAGACCACGGCGCGTACTCGCCGGCAAACCCGAACATGCCCGGGCTCGGGCATTCTTCCAGGACCGGTGCTGCCGCCCACGACGACGACGACGACTCCCCTTCCTGCCATTGGCCTCCGAGGAGCGTCGGGAGAGGGGTGGCCGGCGTCGCTTCTGGACTGCCGAACAGATCATAGCCCACCATGGGGAAGGAGGACGAGGGCACGAACTGCGACGTCGCGTGCACGTTGACGGCGGGGGAGCCATTCCCCAGCGCTACTACAGCCGGCGAGTGTGGGATCTGCTGGTACCAGGACGACTCGGATCCGGATCCAGACGCAGGGACGACGAGACCGGGAGACGGCGCAGGGGAGAACGTGGGAGATAGGAGGCTCGGGTCGGAATGCTCGACGAGCGCAGCAGCAGGGGAAGCAGCCCAGGCGGCGGTGGAACGGGAGGTGTTGCTGGGCTCCATGTCGGCTACGGCTAGGGTTGCGGCACAGGGTGCGAACGCGATGAGGGTGGTGGGATGGGAGAGGGTTTCCGGCGGCGGCGGGGTAGGTGGTGCTGTGCGAAGGTGATCGTGGAGCGCCGGAATGGGAGTGCCAGCCGGCGATCGTAAATAGAGCAGCTAAAAGAGGAAGGTAGCTATTGTGTGTCAGTCTGGTTTGGTGGGAGAGGGGGTTCAAAGTCAAAAAATTTCAGTTTTGGTCAGTCCAGAAATGGCTAGACTCGACTGCATGAGATCGATGGGCCATAAAAGTTGTTGGAAGTCCTATGCAGCGGCCCATATAAGTGCAATGCTTGCCCAATCCAATATGAGTGCAGCTCTGCCCTTTTTATAGAAAACATGTCAAGAAAAGGTACGCTCTAAATCATAATTATAATCATTGTGTATCTCCTATAAAGATAAACCCCACTAGCCTAATTCCGGAAAGTTTCTAGGAGTGTCGGAACTAGTCCTGGAAGAGATCACGGAGCCTGATACTGTTGAAGCTCTTGCTTGTAGGGAAGGCTTGGACCTCACGCCTGATCTACATCTCTCAGGATACCCTCGGATTGAACTTGACATCTCTCAGGTTAGCCTTAGAGCCTCTTTCGCAAAAGGAGCTGCAGCTACGGCTCTGGCACTGTTCACCCGACACCGTATGCTGTAGCACCTGACATTGGCACTGTTCACCTAACCGCGGTACTGTTCACAGAAGTCATTTTTCTCTTCCCACGCTCGCCTCTCTCAGCACGGCAAAGCCAATCATGGTAGCCCCATGACTTTCATGGCTTCTCCGGTAGATTTTCCGCCGCATGAAAATAGGAGCTCCAAAAGAGGCCCTTAGATTGTGAGAATGTTATTAGAAGCTTGAAGGGGTTTGGGTAATTATGGGCAGATAGTCAAAGAAATCAAGGTAGATCTCATGACTTTCTAGCGGTAGATTTTGTACATGAAAATAGGAGCTCAAATTCCGACGCTCACCGCATAGCTAGAAGTTTAATTTTGTCGAAGACAGGCATACATGTCGGTAGATTAAGTGGTTTCCTTAAAAAAACTAGCCTAATTCCCTAGCACCTATTTGTGCCACGTCATCCACCAAACCCTTCTACTGTCTTAGGATTAGGAAGCCACATCAATCAAAGCCATTAGCCATTATATGTACCCCTTGGTCTGTTTAGTTGACAAGAAACTTAATTGTTTTTTATGACCAATTATAAGGGCCTGTTTGGTTCCCATGGGACTAGGGACTAATTTTTTAGTCTCATTTAAAAGATGTTTAGTTTAAAGGACTAATGAGGGACTAGACGACAACAACCGACTAGTGCATGCACAAGTGCACAAATGAGTTGACGACCGACAAGAGCACATACTAGTCCCAATTAGACTCTCAAGAGGGCTAATAGACTAGGGACTAGTTGGGACTAAAAAATTAGTCCATTAGTCTTGTTGTTGGATAAATTAGGGAATAATTGAGACTAAAAATTAGTCCCTAGTCCCTATAGGAACCAAACAGGGCCTAAATCTAAAACTTTGTGCAGGACCAGCTTGGAGTACATTGTAGCGTTGTGATGACAAACTAAGTTTATTTGACGTATAAGACTGTGTTTCAAGCATTTATCTCATGTAATAACTTTGGTTCGATCCCTCGTCTGTGGGGATGAAGCCATATGTTTTTCAATGGTCTAAAAAACCTATGCAGGGCAGAGAATTATAATCTAGTACTCCTTCATCTCAAATTATAAGTCACTTTGACTTTCTAGGTTCATCCATTTAGTTATGTATCTAGATACAATAATATGTCTAGATATATAACTAAATGGATGAACCTAGAAAGTCAAAGTGACTTTATAATTTGGAATGGAGGGAGTATTAGAAAAAAAAAACTAGGAATACTGGAATGATATAAAAATTAGTTGATTTGAATAAACTTGACTGAAGAATCGGACCAGACCAGACCACCAGAGCATACATGATCACTCTGTTTATTTGTATGTTGTGCTCTGAAATGAAGGCCCATCCGCCCATGCGTATCCAAACCCCTCGCGAACAACTACTATTGAAGGGAGACGGCAGATAGCACGGCCACGCGTCTCGCGTCACGGCTGCAATAATCCGAATCCGATCAGTGGGCGTTGATGGCGAGCTTCAGCCCGGAGTCGCACACCCCTTCGGCGTCGCTGATGAAAAAGTACTTGCCGGGCTTCGTAAGCGTCCCACGGTATGGCTTGCCGGTGCTCAGCACTATAGCGTTGTCCGGCGTCGTGCAGTCATTGAAGCTCTGCTCGTCCACCTGAAGCACGTCCAGCCCGGCGTTGTTGGGCCGGAACACTGCAACGAAGGCATGTTACACTACTACGTACCGAGCGTGTCGCCGGCCCTGAACTTCTTGCCATGAGCCCAGGCCACGTAGTCGACGCCGACGTCCCAGCCAGCGTCGTCCCCGACGGTGAACCTCTTGGACGCGGTCGTCGGGAGCAACGCGACGAGGGCCATGGCTGCAGCTACCAGCAGTGTCTTGCGGGAAGCCATTTGACACACGGAATTGAAAGCATGTGCCGGGGCCAGTGCAGGCTTTGGGTGTTGGTTTGCCGGCCCTGCCGACGATGCTGCTGTTCGTCGTATATATAGACACCACCGTTCGTGCTTCGTGGTTGTCGCGACTACCGGGTTGGCTACGACGACACGGTCCGGGGGCCTATCTGTTTGGCAAGGTGCATGGGTTCCTTTGTTGGACGCAGAGTTGTTTGATCCAGTCAACTGTAACAAGCATGGCGAGCCGCATGGCGCGGTTAGTGAGCGCCGGCCGCCGGCGGATACAACCACTGGGCTGACTACTAAGGGTGTTTTAGGGCATCTGGCACACGATTGAGAACATAAGCAAAATCAAGTGTTTCTGATTAAAAAAACACTTGATTCTCGTAACAGTCCACAGGATCTAGATCAAATCAACCAAATAAAACTTATCAAGAAAATGAAAAGAATAAACAAAAACAAACGATACCGAGATTATTTGTTTTGAAGCCAAATCAAAATATTCCAAAAGGGAACCAAACACTAGTGGATATAGGCAAAGTCAAAGGCTTTTGCCATGAGTGCAGCACTAAAAACAGTCGACAAAGACTCTGAACCAAACATCATGGAGCTTATAGCCTTCACTAGGCAAAATTTACACTCGGCAAAATAACAATGTGCAAAAACCTGAAAATTATAGAAAAAAAAGAAATTGGGGAGGCTACCACAGGCCAACGCCCGCACGACAATGGCCACTGGGATTTGAACCCGTCACCAATGCCTCACACTTCTGCCTTACCACTTGCATCAAACTGTCACTTGTGTTTAAATTCCATATTGTTCCCGTATACTATATTAAATCGAGAGTAAATTGCTTTTTTTTGGTTCTAAACAATTTTAAATTAAAATATTGTCAACTACAAAGCTCTAAATCTTTTTCGAGATCTACAATTTTTATTTAGGGAGTTTCTCCGTCCGAGGTTGTTTACAAAATTTGAATTCCAAATTTGAGAGATTCAAACGTAGTTTTTGTATGATAAGATAATTTCAAATCAAAATGTTTGTAATTATAAAGTTTCTTAACTTTTTAAGATCTACAATGGTTTTTCGATCTGAGGTCATTTGAAAATTTTTTAATTTTGAAATTTTCAAATTCAAAAGTAAAATTTCAAACAAAATTATATCAAACCCAAATGTTTGCAACTATAAAATTTAAGAACTTCTCAAGATATACAAAGTTTATTTTGCAAATTTGTTCATCTTGACATTGTGGTAGTAACATTGTTCATAAATCTTATATATCTCTCTTCTACTTTCATGAAACCATATGAGAGATACTATGGAGATGTAGATTTTTTGAACAACTTTACTATAGCTTTGTCAAATAAAGAAATGACCAAAATATAAATTGTAGATCTTGAGAAGTTGTACAACTTTGTAGTTCAAAACTTTTCAATTGAACTCGGTTAGTGCCTCAAAAAGTGCTCTAGAAAATTGATTTGTCGAGTGCTAGAGTTACGGCACACGGCAAAATGGGTCTTTGCCGAGTGCCAAAAAAATATTTTGCCGTGCGGTTTTACGGTACCGCGGCAAAAAATATGTCTTCGTTTTGCCATGTGTTTGGCACTTTCGGCAAAAACCGTATTTGTCGAGTGCCCGATAAAAAACACTTGGCAAAGACGGCAACATTCGACAAAAGATCAATTTTCGGTAAGGAAATTAAACATACATAACATAAAAAAGCAAAAAGTCAAATAACTCATAAGTAACTTTTTTAATGTCCCTATACTTCAAGTACAAGTTGCAGTATATAATGTTAAACACAAACTTACACCACACACCACATGTTGCACGCAAGCTAGATCTACACATATATCATATACCTAAAGACAGACACGCGCCTGAGAGGTACTTAAAGGTCATCAGACGCCAGGTGTGATGAGCACGGCACCTTACTATATATCACAGAGCTAGGGAAAAATACGGTGCGAACCTGCAATGAGTGGGACTCGAACACGGGTGGCGGCGCTCCACCGAGCAGCTTACCAACGCGCTAGCGACAATTCAAGTAATTTTGAAGATTCTCAATTATGAACAATCAATTTATACCAATTAGGAGAATTCCCCACGCGTTGTACAGCGGTATGAAGTTGAAATTTAAATAGGTTATTTTTATTTTTTTTCCCCTAAGTGTCAGACTCATCTAAAATTTTAGTACATATGAGAATTTTTTTAGAGGATTATTAAGAAAAAACCTATTGCAATATATTTTTTTAGTTGCATTGATCTTTCTTACCGACGGAAAGAGAGCTTGTAGTGATATGCGGTGTCATTCAGTATCCCTCTTGTCAAAAAAAAAACTCACTATTTAAATCCCATCTGAATATATACAACTTTGCATTGTGTGTGATCATTCATGGAGACACCAGGAACATATAGCAAAACTCAACACGTAGCAGGTAGGAAACAAATAAAAAAAATAGAGTAAGGCCCATATCAACCCAAAGCCCAAGTCGGTAGGCACCTTATCCTTGTGCTTGGTCTGCTCCTGTCCTGGTTATTATTTAAAGAGTAAGTTGGGTGTGGAGAAAACCGGCCTCACGCTATCCGCGTCAATAGCGGAATTATTTTGGGCGTTCGATTTTTCAATCCAACGGTGGGCTGCCTCCTCTACCTCATATATATATCAAATTTGGAACCCTAATCCTGCCCCCTGCCTCTCCCAGCCATAGCCGCCTTCTCCCTCTCCCTCCTCTCTCCCTCTGGCGGCGCGCGCGCGCCAACCCGCCGGCCTTGGCGCGGGCGCCGGAAGTGGCGCTGCCAGCGGCGGCGCTGGTGCCTTGCCTTCTTAGCGGCTTGGCCCGGGCGGGCAGGGCTGGCACGGCGCTGCCTCCCCTGCGGGTTGATGGCGACGGGGCGCGGCTGGCGGCGCCAGGTGACCCCCTCCCTTCTTTCTCTTTCTCCCGTCTTCTAGCCATGTGACCCCATAGCCGGATCCGACCGCCACGCCATCCGATGCGTGCGAGCACCGGACACGGCGTTGGAGGAGTCAAGTGGCATGGTGGCTCGACCGCCTGAGGCCGCCGCCTCTGTCGCGGCGGCACGTCTACAACATGGTGAGTCATCGCCTCCTTCTCTCCCAACTCTTCCCCTACGTGCGTGTGCTGCCTTTGGGAGGCATGGGTTCTAAGTTCCTCAATTTTGCATATACATGGACCTCAGTTTTATGATTGGTGACTGATTTTTTCTCCGGCAAAGATGTGAAATCGTGTGCTGCAGTGGGAGGCATGGGTTCTAATTTCCCCAATTTTGCTTATACATGGACCTCACTTCTATGATTCATGACTGTTTTTTTTTTTTTTTTTTTTTGTCCAACAAGATGTGAACTGCATCCCATGTGCTCGATGGAATGCCCATATGAGATGTGGTAATACATACTATCATTTTTATAGCCTGCATTTCATCTGCAGAGGTAGCTAGAAGCTACTCCAACAAAGGTGTATAGTTTTCCAAATCTGAACTCTGAATTACTCAAGAAATTATTTATTTGCAGATCATCTTCTAGCTGTGGATATGCTGGAAGCCATCTTACAATGGTTAGTTGCAGTGATTGGAACCATGGGACAGCTCTTTCATCCTCTTCCATATATTGTTTTGGTAAAAGGTAGACTTGATTAATTGGCATCGTTCACTTTCTAAGTCTAATATATCATATGTGCACGATGAGATTATTTCTCCCATAATGGAGTGAATGAATAATGCCAGTATACATGGAATGGATATTCTAGCTACATGGTAATTTTGTTGTTGTGTTGAAATAAATTGGTTGCTCTATCGTCCACCCTTGAGTTTTGTTTGATTCTTGATCAAAAGCTTTCTTTTGAACTGTAGGCTAAATTCTGTAAGCCCCACTACACTTTCGGCTGCACGCAGAGGCCGCCGCCTGTCCGCTAGCGGCACATCTGCAACATGGTGAGTAAACATCAAGGTGTTTTCCTTCTATACCACTATGCTGTTTTTTATCCATATATATAAAGCCTTGATTTTTCAGTGTGATACGGTTTTGGATCATAGTTTAAAGGTGTTTTCCTTGTACCATTGTGCTAAATTTTGATGGCTTTAGCATGTTTTTTTTGTTACTACATTGCTAGATTGAAGGTTCCCATATTTGTATGACTTTATCAGCTCCTTATTTTGATACCTTCTCTGGTGATCTCATCTTTATTGAATTGAAGTTATGGATCTATAGGCAATAAGGAAAAAAAATTTACAAGTGACTATGATTACAGAAGCATGATCTTTTTGTAGTTCTGCACTGGTTCAGAGGAAAAAAAAAGTTGTTTTTAGTCTACCTGAGAGCATTAGAGGTGACTGGAAAATAAATGTTTTAGTCCATAAATATCCATGGCGAGGGTTACACAAATGTGCATTGACCCTTGCTGCTGTGAACTGTTCTTTTGGTGCTTCCACGTTAACTTTTTGTGAGAAATCTTTGGGGAAAACAAGCAGTGACATACTTTTGTTTTTGCCATTTATTCTCTTTGCTCGCCATTTACGTGTCGATATGCTTCTGGTGGCAGAGGCGGTTGCTCATATCTGGGTTTCTGTAATGGTTGTAAGCACCTATGATGCTTCTTGATGGCATGTTATGTCCAATTCTTCTTTTCCTAGCCTTTTAGTCTAATGGTTCTTTTTGTTAGGTTCTTATCGGTTGGAACCCTCATGCATTAAAATAAAATACCTTCTGATCTGTTTTGTCGGTGTGCCTGAGAAAATTAGCTCTGAAGTTTCAGTGGTGTGCCCCGAGAAAATTAGCTCTGAAGTTTTAGTGGTGTTGGCAATAACAATGCCTGTAGATGAGGCAGTCAGATCAAGGTACCATTCATGTTCCCTCTTTCTATCTAATTGACACAGGTACAAGCTAAGATTACTATGTTAATTGCTGGAAGAAAAAAAAATGTTTCTTTGTTAACTGCCATTATATAGATTTATAGTTGCCCATCTTTGCAAGATAAACACAAATCTTGTATTGATTCTCTTAATTTATATGCAGGGATGAACTTCACAAGACCAAGCACTCCAATGCTTTCTAGAATGAAACAAAGAGCTCAACCTCTGCAGTTCCTGTTAGAAAGAACTGAATTAATGGTATGCATTTGGTTCCATATCATCTCCCCCCCCTTTCTTTGCTAACAAATTTGTTGATTGTCTTTTCTATTTCATTCGGTTCTATAGCGCTGGTTGATTCATCTTGTGCGGTGCTCTCTTAATCTCGGATGATTCAGCAAGGTTTCTATGTTCCTTCCTGCTTGATTTGTCAAAATAATTTAATTCCTTATATTTTTCTGATTACAGGTCAGGCTGATTCGTTGGCTCATGAGTCTTGCTGCATTGCGAACCACAGGAACACACACTGCAAAGATGGTATATGGTTCCTAACCTTTTCTTTGGCTCCTGAGCCTTGCAAAGATGTTATATTGATTTGTTGGCTCATGAGTCTTGCAAAGCATTGTTTCATGCCAATGATAACTATCCTATTGATCCATATGTTGCTCCATGGAACCTGCGCCTGAGGCTTCTCCTACATCCGAAGTCCTTTTTGCCACACAATTTAAGCCTATACATCACTCCTTATCTGTCAGACCTGGAAAACGTAAAATCCAAAAAACAAAGGTTCAGCACAGACCAATCAGAATATAATTATACATTTATGTTCCCTCTTTCTAGCTATCTGATTGGAACAGATACAAGCTAAGATTACTGTGACCGTTCTCTGAATGGTTTTCTGAGAAAAAAACTTTGAAAGAGCTTGTGCTGAACCACTGATTTTAGGAAGGGAAGTGATATAGTTTATGGCTGATTCTTGGAAGCATGAGCTTTTTTTAGTTGTCGACTATGGTTCGGTACCCTTCAGCTTTCCAAAGGTGTTGGCTTCTTGTGATTGTTTTACACACATGGTATCTATACTATAACCCTTAATTTCGTAGAGCCTGGGATCTCCGTGACCAGACTCAAAGCACTGTTGTTGTAACAGTACAACTTCACAGCCGTCCGATCCGCCCATCTCACCATCGTAACCATCCACGCCTGCCCCTGCCCCTGCCTCCCTCGCTCCTCCCTCACAGGCTCGCAGCCTCCCGAACCGGAACGAGATCCTCTGAATTCACCCTCTACGACAGCTCTCGGCGGTCACGGGATCCCGGCCGTCGGCTGCCATCCAACGAAGCAAAGTTAACCCCAGCACTATGCCTCAGTTTGCATGTACGGTGGCCCAACAACACGGCCCAACTAGACCAAAATGCAGCTCCCAATGTTCTTTTTATTTTTACGGAGAAAAACCAGTGTCCCTTTCTTGGCACGACATCTCACGGTTTTGGCGCGGACGCGGCATCTTTTGGCGTGGTTCCAGGCCAGAGCTGGAGGCAGAGGCCCGAGGCGGCGATCATCGTCTGCTCATGCTGCTGCCGCTACTCGATGACTTGGTGGAGTATTCTGCACTATATATAGATCTTTACAGTACTAAGATTAGACTTTTTTAGTTTTCTAATCTAATCTGCGTTCCCAACCCTAGATCTGTTGAAATGGATTGAAGTTAGTTCTTTGACTGCGTACAAACAAACCCTGCATGTTTCAGATGGCCAAAAATAGGTGTGTAATCCTGATTCTTTATTTGCTCCTCTCAAGTACAGAGTCTCCATTTTATTTGATACTTTAGCACCTTTTTTTTTTTTTTTGCTGCTGTAGGGAGAGTTTGATTTCTGATTCGTTACCTCAAGTTGGCATGGAGTTTAATAACATAGAAGATGCCTGGATGTTTTGGGTTGCCTTTGGAGGTCAAAAGGTTTTTGAGGTTAGAAGGAAGTATGCAAACAAAAAAGACAATCGATGGAAAAGTTAGATCTTTGCAGATATGTTTGTCTGCAAATGAAGGCCATAGAGTGCCGGATAAAGGGATCATCTCACAAAGCGTCAAAGAGCTTTTATGGCTAAGTGTATTCACCCAATGGAGCTGCCAGTGACATGCCTCATTTGTGCAGCCATATGAAATTGTAGTAACCTGTGAACATCAGAACCTTTTGTGCATCTCTGAAATTTGCAAAACAATTTATGCATCTCTTAATTTGAAAGACTCAGCAATACGTTTTATTCAATTCCATGATAATTTACAACAAAATGGAAATCTATAATACTGCATGGTTTTTATGCTTTCGATACAACCACAAATTACAGAGATAGCAATCTCCTGCACAAATTCCACTATATATCTCGTAATTTGCACTGACAGCAGCTTGACGTTCAGCAATTCGACCTCCTGGACAGCAGCTTGACGTTCAGCAAGTCGACCTCCTGGACAGCAGCTTGACGTTCAGCAAGTCGACCTCCTGGACAGCAGCCTGCCAGCCATGCTCCTAAACATCTCCACAACAAGGAGGAAGCGCTGCAGCGGTAGCATCAGGACGACGACGATGCAGCCGGCGATGAAGGGATGGCGACGGCGCCGCTGCCGCTCTGAGCGAGGAATGGCGACAGCGCCGCTCTGGGAGAAGGGATGGAGACGGCGCGGCCCTGAGCGAGGGGATGGCGATGGCCCGGATCTCCTCGACGCGATGGCGGCGGCGGGGTCGAGCTGAAGACGGCGGCGGCGATTTGGGGAGCTGAAGACTGGTTTTCTCCGTTAATTAAAAAAAAAAAACGCCGGGAGCTGCATTTTAGTCTAGTTGGGCCACCGTACATGCAAACTGAGGCATAGTGCCGGGGCTAACTTTGCTTCGTCGGATGGCAGCCGACGGCCGGGATCCCGTGACTGCCGAGAGGATCTCGTTCCCCGAACCATCTCGGTTCCGCCCGCAAAAAAAAAAAAAAAAAAAAAAAATGTATCCCCTTCCCTCGCTCCATCACCGCACCTGCGACGCCATGAACCCGCCCTGCCCTTCCTCCTCACGCCGCCATTCAACTCGACCCCGCGCTGCCCTTCCTCCTCGCGCCGTCGTTGCGTCACGGCACATCGGCGCGGCGTCGCAGCTCCCTCGCATCGACAGCCACCGTCTCCTCGACCGCTCACGCACCTACGCCGGCGCCCTCGGCATCCCCGCAGCGGTGGTGAGGAGGATGAGCAAGACTCCATCCCCGCAGCGGCGGTGAAGAGGAAGAGGACAACAACGTCGGCGGCTCACCAGCTTCCTCAAAACTCCTCTCCAGATCAACCCACGACGATATTATTGCCGTGAGCGCCCTCTGTTCCTTCTCTCCCTTCGACTCGAATCTTTTTTTCCGTTGTTGGGAATTGGATTTCAGCAATCAAATTGATTTTGGCAAGGTCATTGTTGTGAATCGGAATTCAGCAATCAAATTGATTTTGGCAATGTGTAGAGTCCGATGAATTTGCTGGGGCTTCTCCGGGCCACAGCAATGATGCAGTGAGCTCCTACTTCTCAGGGATGAATATGTGGATCCAAATGAGGTTTGTTGACCGGAGGACTAGGGTTAGGGCCTCAGATCCATGTTCGTTTTGGGATACTGTCATATCAATGGCCTTCTCCTTAATTTTTAGTTGTCGTAGTTTTAGGTATAAATTAATTAATCCTCCAGAATTGCTATTGACTTCGGATATCTATTTTACGTATTAGTATACTTGGCACTGATGTCCTACAAATGCATGGAACTTGCCATTCTTTAATTCTCATTCATTGTTCAAATCATTTGTGGAACTTCTGCGACTAATTTCTTAGTAAACGATTAGCATTTGGTTCATCTTTAGTCAATATTTTTTATTTACCGGTACGAAATACCTTTAATTTTAACTGTTCTTGCTGTGAAATTAATGATGTTGTAGGAGAACGACGGAGCTGGCGAGTTCAACGGCCACGGCCACTACAGCACCAGGCGCACAACATTAACCATCAGTTGTTTCAGGTATTATGCTATCAGCCTATCATGCACACAGTCCTTATGGGGATCAACTACGGAACCACTTCCTTTTATAATAGATTGAGTTAGTTGAAAGTGAAATTTTAGCGTTTCATATCCCTGCTAAGGACAGCTCGCAAAAAAAAAAGTATAATACATCTATGTACACAAAGGTATTATGTTACATGTTTCCACACGCTGATGCCTTATAGGTGTTTGCTGAAATGCTGAACTAAATATAAAGGACCTCAAAAATCATTGAACTGTAATGACTTCCAAATTACACCAGCTCTTCCTCTTTATACTGCCAACAAACCCCACCAACCTAGATTACAAAACTTCGTCACCTTTTCTGAGCCCTTGAAATGTGTTCTGGTGCTGGCGTTGGAGCCCACTGCATTAGCTTCTGATGGAAACAAAAGACCCTGCCAATCTGAGGGCTATTTTCCAAAAAAAAAAAAAAAAAAAAACGTGTGTCCATTGGAATTGAGCTGGGATTTCTTGCAAAGCAAATATTTTTTGTGTGTCCTCAACATTACTTGCAGATGACAAATTTTGTTTTACAAAAAATGCAGTTCCTTTTTTTTGATGGGGTTCTATCTGTTGATGGGTGAATAGCAACTCCATCAGCCAAATTGATTCTGTAATCATGGATAGCAGACAACAAAGTTTGATTGGGTTCACCAGAATTCTTCCGCGATGTCAGCAGCTCATTTGATTCTAACATGGCAATGAAATTTGCTATATTTCAATAGGTACAAACATATATCCTTATAAATATTTATGCCCATCATTTATCACTTATTTTTTGACAACTTCGCTTGGCAAGAAGGTATATCGGTCCATCTACGGTACAACATTGACTAAAGTACATAACATTCCATTCGTTTTCTCAAAGAGGATTATTTTTTTAAACTTAATTTTTCTCAAAGTGATTTGAAATGGAGTAGGACAGTTACCTTTCAAACTGATTAGGATCCTTCAATCTAAGCTCTCAGCAATGCTCTTTCAATTATTATTTCAGGCTGTACATTCAGAGATGCTGCAGTTCTTATATGCTCAATTATTTTCATGCAACTAATGTGATCTTCAACTATTTGAGGTCGTTACATTCAGAGCTGGTGCAGTTCTTATGCTGAATTATATTCATTTAAGCTGGAGAACAGATATTTTGAAATTAAAATGCATATTTGATTGAATGAAGAAGTATCTTGCACATATATAATATCATGGGACGTATCAATAGCAATATTGAAATAAGTTAAAAAACCCAATTACTTACCATTGATACCTGCGTATAGTTATCCTACCTAATCATTTGTTAGTACATCTACTTAAAGTGCCCTTCCTTTTTTTAGCCTCATTTATTCACAAATGTTGGAATCTTTATGGTGAATTTTGATAACAAGATTCAAGCACAACGTGTTATTTTGGACCACCTACATATTGGGCATGGTTTGGGAATAAGTTACATGTTTCATACGCCAGGTATATTCTTATCATTGGATGCTGTTTCCTTCCGGCTTACAATATTTCAATTACTAACTCTAATGATGCTTAACAGGTTGTTACTCTGTGAAACCGGATTGTCCCACTAGCAAGCCACCTTTTCCAAAAAAAAACTTGGCATAGTTTTCCAATTTAGGTTGGTAGTTTTATTACACCTGTTCTACTACCAGATCATTTGTATCACCCATAAGTTGACATTTCATGAAAAGCTACTTATAGCATAGGATTCTGTTAAAAAAATATATATATCGCTACGGAGTAATGGTGAATTCATTATAGCAGGTTTGGTTATGTTTGGTGCATAATCTTCAATCCTCTTCATGACTCTTTTGTTTTAGAGCAAGAATTTCTCCCCTTCCACAAGACAACTCAATATTATTGTTTAAATATATCATAATTTCCTAATATATATTGTGTTCTCGCATTCCACCTAAGTCTGTTGCATATCCTGCAATTTGGCATCTTGCTGCCCAGCGCCGCTGGGTTACTACTAGTTTTCTATAAAAGGTGTGGGCTCAAGAAGTGACCAAGATCTAGACCAAGTATCTCCTGCTACTTACTATAACCTTACCTCGTTAGAGGAGTCAAGAGCCTATTGGGCCTTAGCCCATTAGGGTTAATTAGTGGCTTACTTAGGGGTCAAGTCAAACCTCTCTATATAATGAGAGGAGATGTATTGATCTATAATCAAGCAAGAGATTGAAAAAACCCTTCCCTCTTTGCCGGCCGTGGGCGAGCCCGTGGCCGGCGTTCCCCTACCCCCAAACCCTAGCCGCCGCAATCTAGTGAGCAGTACCCTTGTGCTCTTGTAGCGCCACCGGGCCTTGTAGCAGTCGCCCGACCCCTCTTCCTCATCAATTCCCTCGGCCCATCCACGTCCATAACAATTTGGTACGAGCAGCGTCCGTGGGCTCTCTTGCTCGCCATGGATTCTGAAGGAAGCAAGAGGCTCGTGATTGCTTTGGACGCCACACAAGGCACGGTGCAAGGAACTGCTGGACGGATCGTCGCCATGGCGGCCGAAGATGAAGTCGGATTTGAAGGCATTTAACGCGGATTGGAAGGCGTGCGGCAGGCGCCCGTCTGCTTCCCCCGGCCTTCGCCGTCGTTCCCGTAGCGGGTCAGTTGCCCCAACGGAGCAGTTGCAGCCAGCACCGCGCTGCCTCATGGTGCGCCGGCAGGGGCACCACTCCATCTTCAAGCCCAGGCGCCGTGTGTCACTCAGATCAGATCGCCGCTGCAACGGCGGCCTCCATCTTCACGCGGAGGCTTCCGTCTTCCCTGCGTCGGAGCGCTGCTGCTACAACAACATTACCCAGATAGCGCTTGCACGAGAAGTGTGTGCCAGTCTGCGGTGGTGCGACTGCGAGAGCTGCTGCGCGCGGCCTCATAGCGCTGCGTCGGGTGCTTGCGCCGGCCCACGAGGCGGCCTTGACGGCGAGGTCGGCAAGGTGGGCGCGACCTCGCGCCGTCGGATGGCCACCCACAACCGCGCCGGCCCACTGCTTCCAGCGCGAGCAGGTTGTTTTTTCGCACCGGGCGCACTACATTTCTGTGAGCGGGCTACTCTTCGTCACCGGTGGGGGCGCTGCTAAGCGCTGCCACGTTTCGTTGTCGGCCACCGCGAGGTCGTCTCCGCTGGTCGCTATTGCGACTAGTCCCGAGCAGCCGTTCCGTGCAACCCTCTCGTTCCGATGGTCTCCATGGGATCCAGTGGCTATACACGCAGCGGATCCAACACGGAGGTGGTCCGCCTTATCTTCGTGTGTCGAAATTAAAGAGTTGCAATTTATTTTTGGTCAATAAGATAAGCCGAGATGTAAAAGGCTTGTTCCTAGGTGTTAAGTTAGTGTCTAGTGTCATCGTTAGTGTCATTGTTAGGTTGCAGCTCGAGGGGCCCAGCTGCATGTCCCAAGTGGGGGAGTAGTGTTAGAGGAGTCAAGAGCCTATTGGGCCTTAGCCCATTAGGGTTAATTAGTGGCTTACTTAGGGGTCAAGTCAAACCTCTCTATATAATGAGAGGAGATGTATTGATCTATAATCAAGCAAGAGATTAGAAAGGAAACCCCTTCCCTCTTGCCGGCCGTGGGCAGAGCCCCCGGCCGGCCCCCGCTGCGGCGTTCCTAGTGCCCCTACCCCTCAAACCCTAGCCGCCAATCTCGTGAACAGTACCCGCGGGTATTGTAGCACCGCGGGTACTGTAGCAGTCGCCCAGCCCCTCTTCCTCATCAATTCCCTCAGCCCATCCACGCCCATAACATTACCTTGGCCGTTAAATCGCAAGCAAACATATATATAGTTCTGATGGTCATAAATCATTGAGAGGTTAAGATTAATGATTCCTCTTATCATGCACCAAAGTAATGTAAAGACTACTAGATCGTGATCTATTTGAGGAACCATATATTTGGAGTTCTGTTGAAGGTTGGTCCTTCCTTTGTCATGCAAGGGCAATGCAGATGAAGCCATTGGGATTTTTGAACAATCTGATCCGATGGAGGATCAGGTAAACTCGAGGCCATGGCTTGGGTTTATTCAATTTTTGTAAGCATTCTCCGGGAACATCTAGGAATGCGTGATTAGTCCCGATCCGGTAATTCAACATATTTGTCCATCTACCCATCTTACCATACTTTTATACTAATTGGATATTTAATGATGAAATCGATTTGAGTTACTATACATATATGCTGACCAAAAGAATGCCAATCCCTGCACGAGCAAGCTGGCTCTTCTTGTGCAACTACTATATGTTGTCCCATGTTGAGGGTACCAGTTGCTCGAGTTCCATGGATCAACACAACAACTTTTTGAAACTGAATGTTAGGCTATTTTCAGTTTTCAGTAAACCAATGAACCAGTATGGAGTTAGTTAATCTTCCAACCCAAAAAAAACTGTTGGAAATGTTTCTGTCAGTTGCCATGTGAATGATGATTTATGAATGACATTGGCTTTCCAATATATAGTTAAAGTTATTCACATGTAGTCTGGTGCACCTGTTTCTGGTACAAGGGGTTTGATTGTGACGTATCCAAATCTCTGTTTGTTCAACCTTTTTTTACCGGTGTATTAAAACTCTACCTTAGCCATGCTATTTAATTTTTTCTTTTCAGATTATTCTCGCAGACATGAGAAAAATGTTGGCAAAAAAAAAAATTCAGCATATGATTATTTTTCTGAATCCATGTTGAATGCTATTTTTGTGAAACAAACTAAATTGAATAAACTGTATGCTTCAAATCAGATTCTTGGTTTGTACCTCGATATATTTCTATTTATTGCTTAATTTATAGAATTATAGGTCAGACATCAACAAAAGAATTGAGTGTTAGCCTGCTGTTTTATATTACTAACATATCATAGCCATTGTTCTCTTATACATAGGCACTGAAGCATATGGCTGGCCAAGATATTATGGCAGCATCTTCATCAACAAGCGTTCAAGCACGCACTGGCAACAAAGCTAGAGGCTATTGTCCCCAGTGAGCAGCTTTGAGTCAGATCGAAGTTGGAAACTTCATTAGCGGCGCTAGAGATCAAAGGCACCACAGAAACTAATGCCAATTTTCTACTCTGACTTTTACTATGTGAAGTATGTTGTGGTGTGCCATCTCATAATAAACTGCCTCCTTCGTGTTTTTTATCCTAAGATTGTTTTGTTTAAAATTATGTACTATTTGGATAATTACCGTCCCATTGTGGGGCTGTTTCTAATGTAAGAAATTGATGCCCTATATATCTCATGTCTGAACCTGTCATTCATTCTTTGTTAGCATGCTGCGGCCATGACTCGGCGCGCATGGGCGCCATAAATCACTAGTACGTATCGACGCCATGGCAGGTTGCTTGCCTCTCCTGCACCTCTCTGCCGCCCAGATCTAGTCCTGCCCAATGCTGGGCGCCAGCCGGGCTCCTTCACCACCGATGAACTCCGCCTGCCCACTGCACGCGCGCTCGCCAGCTGCGGCTCCTTCTTTCCCACCAGCTATCTTCGCCGCACCAGCACGCGCCCGCCGGGCAGCCGTTCCTCCTCCACCTCACCATCTCGGTAGATTGGAGGATGGTGTAGAAGTGGATCGGGTCGGCACCAAGCCACCAAGGTAGCACAGCCAGATGCAGGCGCAGAGTACTCGCAAGCTGATGCAGAGCCGAGCCGAGCCGCCAAAGTGGAATGACCGACGCCGCAGACACGCAGAGGGCCAGCGCCGAAGTTCACCTCGGCTGGTGCCAATGTGGAGGCCGAGAGGATTTGCATGAGCATGGAGTAGCCACCACAAACAGGGCTAGCAGAGGTGTCCTCTCTCTCCTGCCATTGACGTCGATGAGCATGGTGATGGAGGTAAGGTAGGGAATTGGCATCCTATTTAAAGAGGATGGCAACTCGATGATTCAATTTCTTTTGAGTGTGTTAGTAGTGGTGGCCTAGAAACTGTTGCAGAAATTAGATTGACTGTGGCGGGTGCCATAATTTGCTCGCCACGTAAAATGTTCCTTTACCGTGGTGGGCGCCTGCAAAGCGCCCACCACGGTTAATCTATTTACCGTGACGGGCGAGTTGCGTACGCCGCCATGGTTAATGGCCATTTTACGTGGCGGGCCTATTAAAGCGCGCCCGACACGGTTAATCCTTAATGGCGGCCGGCCACGCCGCCTAGAATATCCGTGGCAGCAAACAGAGTGCCCGCCACGGAAAAAAAAACGCCACCATCACGCAAAATCGAATTGTTACCCGTGATCATGTAAAAGTATGTGGATTAGGGTGGTTAACGAGTCACGCTTCTCCGGTGTTCGGCTTCACGTAAACATAGACGGAAAAAGCCCCTGCCGTAGCGAGTACAAGAAGGTCGGGTGTTACAACAAATTGTACACATGTGATGCATATCCACACTAATTAACCTCTGCGATAATCCAAGCATTTTATGTCAAGTAGTAACTTTGGTTCGATTCCTCGTCTATATGGATGAAGCCGGATGTTTTTCCATCGTCTAAAAAACTATGCAGGGAAGATACTTAATCCAGTACTAGAAACTAGGAAAATTAGAATAATTATATATATATATGCTGATTTGAGCAAACTTGACTGAAGAACCAGACCACCGGAACATCACGCTGTTTATTTGTATGTTGGTATTGAAAATGCTCTGAGATGAAATGAAAATCCACTCATGTATCCAAACCCCTCTGGAACAACTACTATTGCAGCTGCAGGTGCGTGCCGACGTTGGAGACCAAACAAGGAGACAGCAATCCGATCAGTGGGCATTGATGTTGAGCTTCATCCCGGATTCGCACGCCCCTTTGGCGTCGCAGATGAAAAAGTACTTGCCAGGCTGCGCAATCCTCCCAACGTATGGCTTGCCGGCGGAGCTCAGCACGATAGAGCTGTTCGGCGACACGCAGACGCTGAAGCTCACTTGATCCACCAACACCACGTCCAGGTCCTGCCTCGTGTTGTCGGGCTTGAACACTACGAGGTGCAGCCAGGCAAAATTAGTCACCAGCGCATCGTGGTGCCAACCACAGTTACGGACCATACAGTTACGTACGTACCAAGCGTGTCGCCGACCTTGAACTTCTTGCCCCTGGCCCAGGCTTTGTAGTCGACGCCGATGTTCCAGCCAGCGTCGTCCCCGACAATGAACGTCTTATTGGACGCGGCCGTCGGGGAGCAATGCGGCAGCAGCGACGAGGGCCATGGCTGCAGCTGCCAGCAGTGTCCTGCGGGAAGCCATTTCACGGAATTGAAAGAACGATCGATGCTGCTGTGCGTGTTTGGCATCTGAGTTGAGGGCACATGTATGTTTATATAGATAGAAACCACCTGATCCTGACCTGATCACCATTCGTGATTGTGTCGATGTGACTTGCACGGCACACGACGAGGATGACGACACGGTCCGGGTGGCCTTGATTGGTCGTCTCTTTGGCAGGGCGCATGGGTTCATTTGTTGGACGCAGAGTTGATCCATTCAACTGTAACAAGTTGGCGAGCCGCGTGGCGGTTAATTAGTGAGCGCCGGCGCTAGCTAATAGAAGTAGTGGGCTAAAGCCTAAAAGAGGAATCAGACTACTCAGCACCGGAGTGTTTTAGGGCATCTGGCACCAGGGTGTTGGATGCTACTTAGACACACGATTGAGAACATAAGCAAAATCAAGTGTTTCTAACTCAAGAAAAAAAAAAAAAAAAACACTTGATTCTCGTAACCAAACTTATCAAAGAATGAAAAAAAAAAAAACTAAAAACTAAAGATATCCAGATTATTTGTCTAGAACCCAAACAACAGATTCCAAAAAGAGAACCAAATTAAACATACACAAATAAAAAAAAAAAATCAGATAACTAATCAAGTACGAGTTTATCAAATACGGAATACAAGACTTCGTAGTTGAAGAGAAATATCCAAATAACATATTGGATTCTTAAAAGAATCGACATTTATAGCAATAAAATACTTTTTTCCTCTCCCCGATAATATATATTATTATATAATCAATTCCAAATATCTATGATATTATATGTTTTCTTTATAAAGGATCCGAAATACCTTGCTTACACTTGATCGACCTTTGAACCAAGAAATAGGAGTAGCTGAACTTTCAATGCCTTACAGCTTATTTCTCCCATTGGATGGATTGCCTAAGATGCCTAAGCTTGCATACCTGGAAATAAAATGTTCGGCAGTATCTAATGTTAAAGGAAGAATTAGACCTATGGTCCTCGAAAAAACTCAGTCTAGGTATTTGGCCTTTTTTCAATCGAATTTAGCTCTATGATCTCAAAACAAAATTTTGTTAGCTATTTGGACTTCCATCCAATCTAGACATGCATGTAACGGTGTTAACTAAGCAATGAAAAAACTATATATATTATTATCTGTACAATTCTCGTAAGTTACTTTTTAGTTTTTGTCGTCAACAATAATAGAAAATTCTAGTAAACACATGTATTCATATTATATATTTTCTGGTAAACAAATCTTTACATGTTCACCCTGTATAGAAATGGCATGGATGCATGTCAGCGGAAATGGCATGGAGTACTACCTGCGTCCATCTAACGGCATGGAGTACTCCCATGTGGGCTGCCAGTCACAGTACCGCTCAAATGTCCTTTCAAGACCATGGAAGTACGTCTCCTTGGCTGGTGTCGCTGAAAAAGACACTATGGTCCATCCTGTCTCTCCATGTCTGTTTCCTTTCTGCGGATCCTCCACCCTCACATAGCTCCCGATCATCAGCAACACGAGGCACCCTTTGATTTGAACTGAGCCAGGTACTCTTCACGAGTCATGCTATAGACCTTGCGACGGGGAGTCATCTACAGAGTTCCAGACATAGATAAGAGAGTCAATTAGAGTTCATAATAGAATGAGATCATAATTTTAGCAAATAACAAGAGTAGTATAGAGCATGAATTAAGGGGAAGCAAAGGACACTAACTACAACCATTCTAACTAGAGGCTTGCGCCCTACAAATCAACGCTGAAATGATACCAATTTGTCACACCCAAATTTAAGAACAAATAATGAATATTATAACTTATGTGTGCCCCGGAATGTCACACACATAATTAAAAAAAAAAAAACAGAGTATCATCACAGTGCTTATATTACATAGTGAATGAATACATAATACATAGTCTTAAGCAATAAAGTTTAACATAAACGACACTCGTATTTTTAAAAGGGGATAGAGTCGGGCTCATATGGACCACCGGAACCTTAGGAAGTTTTTTTTTTTTTTTGACAACTAAACCTTAGGAAGTTGTGTGCATAGTCATGGTCCGATGGAAGGGCTAGCATAGCTTTGTGAAGCATGTCGAACCTGACAATGTCCAAATGGCTTCAATTTTTTATAATGAAGAACTCACTCCCTTAAGGACCGGTTCATAGACTGTCTTACCTAGTGAGATATTTCGTACAGCCACATGTTCTGTATGGCAGACTTGATTCCACACCCGTTAGGTTGAAGTATAATTGAGCACCTAGGAGAGCTGGAGAAAAGCGGCCAATCAGGAGAGAGACGTGGGATGCTAGGTGCTCTTCCGTGGTCTGGTTGGATGTGGATGCTAGGTGATCTTCCACGTAACGCTTTTGGATATGTTTTGATTATGATTATGCGCAAATGAATATGATTATGAACTAATGATTATTGGGGTTGCTATGTGATCTCCCCGTGAATTATTGATTGTTGGGATGCTATGTGATCTTTCCGAACTTCCAACCGCTGAATTTTGCAGACACTTGGTTTAAAAAGGCGTCTGTCGTAGCCACGCGTCTATGCCCGGAGAAGGGAAACACGCCTGAACGGAAAAGCGACGCGTCGCCGTAAATACGCTGCCTCAGTAATTCCCTCCTATTACAAACGTGTATGTACCCTGCCGGACCGCCGTCACCTATTACTGACGCTCACCTAGGCCGCGGCCGTCAAGAGTATCACAACACAAACACTCGTTATTAGCGACGTCTCTAGGCGCACCGGCGATTATGAGCCTTTTTACATAGTGTATACTACTCATTTGTGTTCATCAACCTAATACACTACTAAAAACTCTCGTTGTAGCTACATTGTATTTGTAATGCCTTCAAAAGCGCCTCTACGTTGGCACGTAAAGATGTTCTCTGGCACAATTTTAAGAACGTATCTAAATGTCATGATATTTAACACACTTTCAACGTTAAGAGATTTCCAGACATGTTTTTTTAACACGTTACTGAAATCATGTTAAAATGGCACGAACTTGGACACGCTTTTAAACCGTTAGTAACATCTAGACACGTTGCAATGCTCATCTCAAAATAGTCACTAGGTAAAATTATAATTGGGATGCAGTAATGCATACACATGAATATGGATAGAAGTGAAACACAAAGTGTATACCAAACTAACATAAGTACCTATAGCCATTTAACTTAATCTTCACTCAACATAACATAGGGGGTAGTAAGTACATCAAGAATGATATACAAGAAAAATAAGATCAAGTTGCTACAAGCATCCATCAACCAATAACTTCCTAAACATATTTAATCAAGCAAAAGTAAGCTAATGCAATCAACCTTCACATGTAGTTCCTAGACTGCAGCAGGTAAGTCACTTGTTTCAGTCAAAAACAGAGATGTAGACAGCCAACAAAGGTGATCCTAGGCTTTCTAGAAAGCTAATGAAGTTATCTGTTTATGTACACTTAGAGTTGATTATAAAAAGCTAACCAAGTCAAAACATGACAAGAAGCAGGTCTGCACAAACAAAGGGTGAAAAACTAACATTAACTTTAGAGATGCATATCCAGAGTTCTATCCATCCAATAAGCATGGTATTTCACTTTATAGAAATCTTATTATGTTATCTATAACCTTCTTAATATTTTCTAAGGTTGATTCTATAGATAACAAGGTCAAACAACACAAAGAAGGCATCTCTGTCTACATTTGGATAGAATCTGTCATTCCAATTTGAACAGCTACAACTAAAGTTTTAGACGACTAAAAGCAGTGATCTTGTATACTTTGGAAAGCTTAACAAAATCATCACAGCTCTTCTATGATCACCAAGGCAGGGATCCATATGCGTATAGGTCAAACACAACATTGTTTCATATCTATCTAGAAAACATGCAAAATCTGATAGCAAACTTCTAAAATCTATAACTCCTAAACCATTAGGACTATGGTCATGAGAATTGAGTAAAATCGATAAGGAAGTTATATTATATCTACCACTTTTATATTCAACACATCTACGTAAAAACATCATTATCATCATGAAATAATATCATAACCAAAAACTGCACATGCAAAGATAAACAAAAGAGGCATACTACATACATCTACTATTTGGTTGCTATAAATTAAGAAGTTCTTGACATGCATATATGCTACTCTAAGTAACTTGCAATCATATTCAAACATTTATATCACAATATACTAGCTTTTGGGAGCACTACATAACAATAAATATATCTATTAACCAGTTTCATCCTTTATACTCATATAATGCAACATACATATTATTTTTAGGTGATGTGGCATACTTCGATTTGGAGTTGAGATTTTTATGTTGGATACAAGATGTTAACCGTGGGATACAGATATTCCCTATGTCCTAAGAGCGACCTAACTCAAAACAAAGGCCCATCTGAGAATGAATCCGACCCATAAACAAGTGACGGGAAACCTCTCTTGCCTCATTACGAGCTTGAGCTCGGCCCCGAGTGTTTCTCCGTCTTGAACGAGCTCTCTAAGGACGAGCTCTCTTGGAACGGCTTGAATTCGGTTCACCAACCGCTCCCTGTCTCGAATGAGGCTCTCGCGGATACGAGCTCTCCCACTCCGTGTGAGCACGAGCTCGAGCTCGACTCACCGAACACCACTCCGCCTCGAATGAGCCCTCGAAGCCCCTCCAAAAAGCATATGCCGCAATGCTGAGTCGATGGGCGTCGCGGCTATCTGTCGAGAGCCGCAGCCTATGGCAAGATACGCTCGAAGAACCAGATCTCTAGAAGCACGCGCGGTATGGCCTGTCAGATCACGCCATGCCCCGCCCCGGCGCAACGGACAACAACTACGAGACCAGCGCGACCTCGGCGACATCTGCCGAGCTCTCCGTCGAGCTCTCCTGTCCACACATTCTTCCACGACGTGCGACACCTGCATTTATACCCAGCGGCGCCGCCGCAGCCTAACCGCGGATAATGGCGCGTGCCTGGCGGTCGATGGGACGTATTGTCGATGATTATGGTGTCAACGAGCTCGATGTCCCTCCGCACCCGACCACCGAGCTCGAGCTCGGCAATGGACGTGACGGGACATCGAAAACCGGAGCCGTCCCCTACTAGCTCTACGACGGCCGGCAAGCGTACTATGGTGTAGGGCGGCGATGGTGTGCGCACGCCGGGCGGTCGTGCGTGCCCCGGCAATCCGCGCCTATTTCCTCTTCACCCCTTCAATTTTGTACTCCTTCCCCTTCCAAGTCCTCTCGGCGGTCCCTTGTACTCCTCCTTGCGACTATTAAAGGGGACCTTAGCCATTGGGAGGGGGTAGGTTCACTAGCTTTCAAGCATACCAGGCCTAAAAACACACGCACACACTCGTTCACAGAGACTTGGGAGCTCACCTCCCTCTCTCACCCGCTTGTACTCACCCCTGGATGCGAGTTCTTGAACTCGGATAGTGCAAACACTGGACTAGGGTGCTCGATCTTGCCCCGAACCAAAGATAAACACCGTTGGTATTTGATAAGCCTACGAAATATTTATAATTTGTATAATCCGCAGTTTAAACGGATACCGGTGAGCACTTCACCCGGAGAGGGTTTTAATATCGAATCCACAGGGGAAACGGGTGAGGGAGACTACGATCTAATCTTAACCCAGAGTAGCACAAGACTTAAGAAGGTTGAGAGTGTAGAGAGGATTACTAAAATATCTAGTTCTTATCTTGATAAGCTATGATGATATTGTATTAGGGGACGTACTCAAAGGAAAACATGGACGGAACATGCAATCCTCCAGCAACATGGTCCTGCTTGGCCTATCATTCGGGGGGTGGACTCCAAAGGAGTCAATAGTACTGTCACTACCACGAACTACCACACGACCCAGAATGTAGGGTGCATTCACAAGCAACAACGGTCTAAGCACCACGCCTAAACCTAAGCTAGTCCTCTAATCTATAGGGTCCTACAGATTAAAGTACTCAAACAAGAGTTATGAACAATAAGAATAATAAGAACTAGTACTTACTAGATAAAGAAGTAGATTACCAGAGTAATTCCAAGTGTAGGTTAACTTCCACCGAGGTACAAGTATGGAGGTAACACCGACAGGCCGGCACTTCGTCTGATACCTTCCCTCTCTCTATCTCTCTTGTTCTAAAGACTAGACCTATCTAGATCTAATCCTCTCTTGCATACAAACTCTTCTAGTTCTAGTTCTAATCTAGACCTAGAGGGAAACTCAGGGTCTCAGCCTATTGATACTGAATGATAATGATTTAGGGTTTTGGTACCCAAATGGCTTTCTTCCTTGAGCCCATCCATGGTGTACCAATGTACCTAGCATGAACACCATTGTTCTTCTTCACAAGCATATAAGAATGATCAAGCTTGATGGAAGAAACATTGGTTCTCTTGTTCATGCACTTTTGCTTCACATGATCAACTTACTTGCAAGCTTTGCAATAGCTACCATTGCTCTTCACAAAACGAGTCTTGTAAGTCACATAGGCGGCCTTGCCTTTCTTGGGGATATAGCCTAAGCCCTCCTTATACAAGGATGCCCTTTGGCTACCCAAGCACATAAGCAAGCGGTCCTCACCACCATAAGCCTTAGCTAAGGTGTGATTGAGCTCCTTCACTTCCCTTTTCAAACAAGCATTCTCATGAATAAGCATAGGGTTGTCATTATCTTCACTAGAGATGGATATGCTAGTGATAGAGCTAGTGGAGGTCTCACACTTGGGGGTTGATTCATCAACAAGAATGTCACACATGATGCTTGCATTGATGTATCAACATTTTCAACCACTAGGCACAACTTGTGCTCTTCTAGTAGAGAGGAATGAGCTTTCTCTAACTTAGAATGAGATTTCTCAAGCTTCTTATGGTCTACCTCTAGACTCTCATAAGATGCCCGAAGCTCATCAAGTTCTTGTTTAAGGCTCTTTGTTTCCTTACGCAAGCCCTTGTATTCCTTTCTACTTTGCTTGAACATAACAATGCAATCATCAAGCATGCTTTGCAATTCTTCTCTAGTGAGTGTTTGCTCCTCATCATCACTATCACTATCACTATCATCATCATCATCACTAGTGATAGATTGTACCTTGGTGGCCTTAGCCATGAAGCATGAAGAAGGAGTGTCGAAGAGGGAGATCTTGTCATGCATAGCAAGGTGAGCTTGTCCCTTCTTCTTGTTCTTCTTCTCCTCTTCTTCATCACTTGAAGAGGATGAGCCATCACTATCCCACATAGCCACATGTGACTCATTCTTCTTCTTGGGCTTCTTCTCCTTCTCATTCTTGGCATCATTCTTCTTTCTTGCTTTCTTGATGCCCTTCTCATCATCACTCTCATATGGGCACTCGGCAAATCAAGTGACAATCATCATGGCAAGGAAAGCATGTTATGTTGCCTTCATTCTTGCCATCCTTGGTCTTCTTCTTGGATGATTGCTTCTTCTTGTTCTTGTTGATGTATGTCTTCTTCACATATTTGCCCAATCTTCTCACAAAGAGAGCCAATTGTTCATCAACCTCACTCTCACTTGTAGAAGTGTCATCCTCTTCATCACTTGATTCTTCCTTCTTCTTCTTGCCCTTGGATGAAGAACTAGCTTTGAGTGCTAGCCCTTTCTTGTCATCTTTCTTATCCTCATCCTTAACCTTTTTGTTGGCCTTGTTGATGAGCTCTTGCTTCTTTGAATCATCTCTAAATGAATCATCGGTCATCACCTCATCAAGCAATTGGTTTGGTGTCAAGGTCTTCAAGTTGGTCTTCACCAAAACCGTCTTGAGCATTTCGAATCTCTCCAAGTAAGCATCTCAAGAACTTCATGTTGAATGTTGTGTCCTTGATATCTTCACCAAGTGCATTGAGATCATTCACCAACACTTGCATGCGGTGGAACATCTCCGGCACACTTTCATCTTCCTCCATCTTGAAGCTATTGAATTGCTCTAGCTTGATGTAGGCTTTGGCTTGCTTGACACCTTCGGTGCCCTCATAGCACTCTTCTAGCTTCTTCCAAATGTCTTGGGCGATGGTGAGTGACTTGACTTGCTCAAACACTCTATCATTGAATGCCTCATGAAAAGCACTCACGGCCACATCATTGGCATATATCTTCTTCTCTTCCGCGGCGGTTGGCTCATTTGGCTTTGCCACCTTAAACTTGTTCTCGGTCACAATCCACACTTCTCTATTGATTTGCTTGAGGTGTGCGGTCATTTTCAACTTCCAATGCCCAAAGTTGGTGCCATCGAAAGGTGGCGCCTTCTGGGTGTTGTTGACATGAAACGTAGCCATTGTTTGTCATCGTTGGATGTTAAGCCACTCAAATACGGTGCCTCGCTTTGATACCACTTGAAAGGTCCTAATGGCTAGAGGGGAGGTGAATAGCCTATTAAAAATTCTTGCAACAACACTAAGCACCCGGATTAGTAAATAAGATGGCGAAGCTATTAAGCAATGCAACAAGCTATCTAGGCAAGCCACAAGTCAATTCTATAGTCTCTAATCCACTCAAAGGCTATGTCGCTAGTTTACTCCTAGGTGAACAAGCAATTCTAACTAGATTACAACTAGAAGCTAACAAGACTAAGCAACCTAACACACTACTCAAGCTAACAAGCTAAGCACCCTAGCAAGATATAATACCAAGAAAATGCAAAGAGGTGCTCGAATACAATACCACTGTTGTCGAGTAGAGGTTGTGGCCAATCACCGTGTACAAGAAATCTCCAACGAGCACAACAAGGTTGACACGATGATTTTTCACCGAGGTTCACGTGCTTGCCGGCACGCTAGTCCCCGTTGTGGCGACACACTCACTTGACGTATGCTAAGCTTAATGGCCGGTGCCAAAACCCCTATGGGCGCTCAAGCAAACGATCACAAGAGAGGGTCCAACAAGCCACGAGCAATCCACTAGTGCTCCTTTCGCGAATCTCCCGCGGGGTAAGGAACGACCCCTCACAATCACCACCGGTGTGGCCTCAAACAAGCTCCACTTGAGCTCAACACCGCCTTTTGCTCCAAGCCGCTAGGGAACCGGGCAAATTCCCAAGAAAACAAGAATCCCGCGGCTTCTGCAAGGATGAAGTGCCTCTAGATGCACCCGATGATGCAATGCACTTCTATCACTCTCAATCTCACCAAGAATCCGAGTTAGTGGTGAAGAGATGAGTGGAGAGGAGTATCAAATGCTCACTAGCAAGTTGGAAGCTTCAAATGTGCAAAAGGGGGCCTAAGGAACCAGCCAACCAAGTATATATAGGGCTCCTCTTGAAATGGAGCCGTTGCTCTAAAAATTTGCTCTCTGCGGGCTGACCGGACACACCGACCGGAACCACCCGGCCGGTCCGGTCACTCTGCACAAGCTTCGGGCCCACAACTGGCACCCTCCTCCATGCGCCCAGTCCGGGAGTCCGGTCCACCACCGAAGCATCCGGTCCAGGGGTCGGTCCGCTACGTCCGCAAAAACGCCCGCCAGTAGGGCTCTCGCCAGACGCACCCACCGGAGCCACCGGGTGCATGCGTCCCGGTCGCACCGGGCGAAGGCGTCCGGTCACCCCGACAGCTTTGTTTCTTCAACGTTTTCTTTGCTCTTTGCTTCAAACTTGCTTCGCCTCTTGCCGTAGGTTGCCAACACGTCCAAGATGACCACGTTATCACCAATGTTAGCACGTCGAGATGTTAGGCAAGATCGAAGTTAGTACTCTCATGTCCTAAATGCAATATGCAAGTCAATTGGACCTAGAAGCACTTCACCAAAGGATTGTCGCGGCATTCCCTCTTGATAATCGGCTATCTATCCTATAATGTGATCACACGCTCTATCGTGTCTTGATCACTAAAAGGAAAACCCTATCAAGTATACCTTTGCCTTGATCTCCGGGTTCCTCTCAAGCCGATCACCGAGCTTGACGATCCATCAAGTCCACCGACATTGTCCATGTTCATGATCATCGTGTTCCTTGTCATCCATCTAATCCTATCTCATAGTCAACACTTAGAGCAAAGGATTAGTCCACAAGTGTGTCATCAATTTCTAAAACCAAACATGAGATTTCAATCTCTCCCTTTTGGTAATTGATGACAACCAACTCACAAAGATTTGAAATAAAATTCAATTGAACTTGAATTGCTTGCCCATAGAGTTTTGATCATGAATCAAGGATTGGACAAACATTTCAAGGTTCGGTTTTTGGTAGTAGTAGCTCCCCCTACATATGTGCTTCCATGTGTTTGGATCAAATTGGCACATATGTATGGATAGAAATCTTGAGGAGAGATACTAATACCAAAAGAGATGCTAAGGCTCTAGAAAATAGACCTTTGAAGCGTGAAACCATCTGAGTCCTTAGCATCATGTAACTAGACATTCATCAAAAACTCACATACCCCATGAGATCAACATTATAGGCTAAAAATGTGAGCTTTGTCTAGATACATCCTATGCATGCTAGTTGGTCAATCACCAATCAATTTTCAAAAACTAGCATACACCAAGCAATCATGTATATTGAATTTAGATTGCCAATGCAACAATACATTATGATCATGCACATACAAATGCACAAATAGTCTATGAGCTTGCTCCCCTATTTGTGTGATCCTTTTCCAACATCTTTGTGACTTATTTCTCCCCTTTTGTCAATAATCACCAAAAAGGTGTAAATGAGAGAAATCAAGTCAATCAAAGTATCACTTGTGGTCTCATCTAGATCACTTGCCTTTCCATGTATTCAAGTTTGAACCAAGGACAAGCTTTTTCACACCTCATATACATAAGGGTTATCTTGCACCATGTTAGAATACACATCAATAGCGCATTTTCTAGAGTTGACACTAGGATTGCAAGCACATAAACATGTCATATGCCACCACTAGTTCATAGAACCATTCAAAGCTATAGTGGTGCCACACATACATTGAAATCATTTGATTTTCCATGAATGAGCCTAGTAAGCATGCATGATGGCTAGATGCACTAACAAGTCCTTAGCTATATATGGATGCCATGACAACCAACTTTTACCTTGGGGTTTGTCGAAGGAGAGGCATGTCATATAAGTGGGGTGCATCAACTCAAGTTGGAGAAGTCAATAATGTTTAATTCTCCCTTTAGCATGCAAAATCTTTTCTCATCAAGTGGCTTGGTGAATATGTCGGCTAGTTGATCTTCGGTGCCAATGCCCATGATACAAATGTCACCCTTTTGTTGATGATCTCTTATGAAGTGGTGCCTTATATCAATGTGCTTTGTTCTTGGATGTTGAACCGATTTTGGGTCATCTTCCTTGCACTTTCATTGTCACAATACAATGAAAGTTTGTCAAATTTGAATCCAAAATCCCTCAAGGTTGACCTCATCCATAGCAATTGAGTGCAACAACTTCCCGCACTTATGTATTCGGCTTCGGTTGAGAGAGCAACACTATTTTGCTTCTTTGAAGACCATGATACTAGTGACCTTCCAAGGAATTGACATGTGCCACTTGTGCTCATTCTATTGATCTTGCACCCTCCATAATCGGAATCCGAATATCCAATCAAATCAAACTTGGATCCCTTTGGATACCATAGTCCAACATCTTGTGTACCCTTCAAGTACCTCACAATTCTCTTTGTTGCTTTGAGGTGACTTTCTCTTGGATCGGATTGATATCTAGCACACATGCCCACACTAAATGCAATGTCCGGTCTTGATGCGGTTGCATAGAGCAAACTACCAATCATGGACCTATACTTCTTTTGTTCAACCATCTTGCCACTAGGGTCGGGGTCTAAGCATCCATTGGTTCCCATTGGTGTGGACATAGACTTGGCATCTTGAAGATCAAACTTCTTGATCATGTCTTTGATGTACTTGCCTTGACTAATGAATGTGTCATTCTTCAATTGCTTGATTTGAAGTCTAAGAAAGAATGTGAGCTCTCCAAGCATTGACATTTCAAACTCATTGGCCATCATCTTAGCAAACTCCTCACAAAATTCTTGATTGGTTAACCCAAAGATAATGTCATCAACATAGATTTGCAACACAAACAATTCCTTGCCAATCTTCTTGGTGAAGAGAGTGGTGTCCACCTTGCCCATCTTGAACCCTTTAGAGAGAAGAAAATCTCTCAACCTCTCATACCATGCTCTAGGTGCTTGCTTCAAGCCATACAAAGCCTTCTTCAACTTATAGACATGGTTGGGATACTTCTCATCTTCAAATCCCGGTGGTTGTTCAACATACACCAACTCATTGATGAAGCCATTCAAGAATGCACTCTTCACATCCATTTGATAGAGCTTGATGTCATGAGCACATGCATAAGCAAGCAAGATTCTAATTGCTTCAAGTCTAGCAACCGGTGCATAGGTTTCTCCAAAGTCAAGACCCTCTACTTGAGTGTACCCTTGAGCTACTAGCCTTGCCTTGTTTCTAACCATAATTCCATCTTGATCTTGCTTGTTCTTGAAGACCCACTTGGTTCCTATCACATTGTAGTCCTTTGGCCTTTCCACCAATTCTCATACATCATTTCTCTTGAAGTTGTTCAACTCTTCATGCATGGCATTGATCCAATCTTCCTTCTTGAGTGCATTTTTAATGTTCTCCGGTTCTTCTTGTGCTATAAAGGCATGGTGAGCATAAAAAGATGCTAATCTTCTTCTAGTACCCACTCCACTATGGATGTCACCGACAATTTGATCAATTGGATGGTCTCTTGCTATGTTGGATGGTTGCATCACTTGCACTTGATGACTAGGATGGGGAGTTGGACTAGCTTGTCGCTCTTGATCTTCATCTTGAGTACCACTAGTGCTTGCTTCATTTGCATCAAACTCAATTATAGTGGTAGGCAATGGAGTGTCTTCATCATCTTCAACTTGCCTTGGTCTAATGTCGCCAATATCCATTGTACTCATAGCATTCTCCAAGTTGGAACCACTCATATCATCATGATTTTCAACTTCATTTTGAGAGCCTTGGGTTTCATCAAATTCCACATCATGAACTTCTTCAAGTTTGCCACTACCCAAGTTCCATACCCTATATGCTTTGCTTGTGGTTGAGTATCCAACTAGGAACCCTTCATCATATTTCTTGTCAAACTTGCCCACTCTTGTGCCTTTCTTGAGAATATAGCATTTGCATCCAAAGACTCTAAAGTAACCAATGTTGGGCTTCCTTCCATTGAGTAACTCATATGGTGTCTTGCCAAGCATCCCATGGCAATAGAGACGGTTGCTACAATAGCAAGCCGTGTTGATTGCTTCGCCCAAAAAGGAATGGCTAACATTGTACTCACTAAGCATTGATCTTGCCATTTCAATCAAGGTTCTATTCTTCCTTTCTACTACACCATTGGATTGAGGAGTGTAGGTTGGTGAGAATTGATGTCCAATTCCAAGCTCATCACACAATTCTTCAATTCTTGTGTTCTTGAATTCACTTCCATTGTCACTCCTAATCTTCTTAATGGATGTCTCAAATTCATTTTGCACTCTCTTGACAAAGGTCTTGAATAGCTCAAACACATCATTCTTGTCATGCAAAAAGAACACCCATGTGTATCTAGTATAGTCATCAACTATGACAAAACCATACTTGTTGCCTCCAATGCTAGAATATGATGTTGACCCAAACAAGTCCATGTGTAGCAACTCAAATGCCTTGCTTGTACTCATTGTACTCTTGGTTGGATGTGCATTGCCATGTTGCTTTCCCGCTTGACATGCTCCACAAGGTTTGTCCTTCTCAAACTTGACATCACTCAAGCCTCTAACCAAGTCATGCTTCACTAACTTGTTCAATTGCTTCATTCTAACATGACCAAGCCTTCTATGCCACAACCACCCTTTGCTAGCTTGTGAGAGTAGACATGTTGTTAATTTGGCTTCTTTTGACTTGAAATCAACAAGGTAGAGATCACCATATCTAAATCCCTTGAAGATCATATTGGCACCATCACCACTAACCACTTCAACTTCTTGGCTTGTGAATATGCATTTGTAACCAAGATCACAAAGTTGAGAAACTGACAAGAGGTTATAATCAAGATTGTCCACTAGCAACACTTTGGATAGAGTCTTCTCTTGTGTAATCGCTATCTTGCCAGACCCAAAACGCTACCCTTCTTGTCATTGCCAAAAGTGATTGACTCAAATTCATCAATACCCTTGATGCTAATTGACTTGAACATAAAAGAATCCCTGGTCATGTGTTGAGTGCACCCACTATCCATTATCCAATGCTCTCCTCCCAAGACGGTAATTGACCTACAAAAGAGATCAATTCTTCTTAGGTACCCAATGTTGCTTGGGTCCTTCAAGGTTAGTCACCAAGGCCTTTGGTACCCAAATGACTTTCTTCCTTGAGCCCATCCATGGTGTACCAATGTACCTAGCATGAACACCATTGTTCTTCTTCACAAGCATATAAGAATGATCAAGCTTGATGGAAGAAACATTGGTTCTCTTGTTCATGCACTTTTGCTCCACATGACCAACTTGCTTGCAAGCTTTGCAATAGCTACCATTGCTCTTCACAAAATGAGTCTTGTGAGTCACATAGGCGGCCTTGCCTTTCTTGGGGATATAGCCTAAGCCCTCCTTATACAAGGATGCCCTTTGGCTACCCAAGCACATAAGCAAGCGGTCCTCACCACCATAAGCCTTAGCTAAGGTGTGATTGAGCTCCTTCACTTCCCTTTTCAAACAAGCATTCTCATGAATAAGCATAGGGTTGTCATTATCTTCACTAGAGATGGATATGCTAGTGATAGAGCTAGTGGAGGTCTCACACTTGGGGGTTGATTCATCAACAAGAATGTCACACATGATGCTTGCATTGGATGTATCAACATTTTCAACCACTAGGCACAACTTGTGCTCTTCTAGTAGAGAGGAATGAGCTTTCTCTAACTTAGAATGAGATTTCTCAAGCTTCTTATGGTCTACCTCTAGACTCTCATAAGATGCCCGAAGCTCATCAAGTTCTTGTTTAAGGCTCTTTTGTTTCCTTACGCAAAGCCCTTGTATTCCTTTCTACTTTGCTTGAACATAACAATGCAATCATCAAGCATGCTTTGCAATTCTTCTCTAGTGAGTGTTTGCTCCTCATCATCACTATCACTATCACTATCATCATCATCATCACTAGTGATAGATTGTACCTTGGTGGCCTTAGCCATGAAGCATGAAGAAGGAGTGTCGAAGAGGGAGATCTTGTCATGCATAGCAAGGTGAGCTTGTCCCTTCTTCTTGTTCTTCTTCTCCTCTTCTTCATCACTTGAAGAGGATGAGCCATCACTATCCCACATAGCCACATGTGACTCATTCTTCTTCTTGGGCTTCTTCTCCTTCTCATTCTTGGCATCATTCTTCTTTCTTGCTTTCTTGATGCCCTTCTCATCATCACTCTCATATGGGCACTCGGCAATCAAGTGACAATCATCATGGCAAGGAAAGCATGTTATGTTGCCTTCATTCTTGCCATCCTTGGTCTTCTTCTTGGATGATTGCTTCTTCTTGTTCTTGTTGATGTATGTCTTCTTCACATATTTGCCCAATCTTCTCACAAAGAGAGCCAATTGTTCATCAACCTCACTCTCACTTGTAGAAGTGTCATCCTCTTCATCACTTGATTCTTCCTTCTTCTTCTTGCTCTTGGATGAAGAACTAGCTTTGAGTGCTAGCCCTTTCTTGTCATCTTTCTTATCCTCATCCTTAGCCTTTTTGTTGGCCTTGTTGATGAGCTCTTGCTTCTTTGAATCATCTCTAAATGAATCATCGGTCATCACCTCATCAAGCAATTGGTTTGGCGTCAAGGTCTTCAAGTTGGTCTTCACCAAAACCGTCTTGAGCATTTCGAATCTCTCCCTGAAGCATCTCAAGAACTTCATGTTGAATGTTGTGTCCTTGATATCTTCACCAAGTGTATTGAGATCATTCACCAACACTTGCATGCGGTGGAACATCTCCGGCACACTTTCATCTTCCTCCATCTTAAAGCTATTGAATTGCTCTAGCTTGATGTAGGCTTTGGCTTGCTTGACACCTTCGGTGCCCTCATAGCACTCTTCTAGCTTCTTCCAAATGTCATGGGCGATGGTGAGTGACTTGACTTGCTCAAACACTCTATCATTGAATGCCTCATGAAAAGCACTCACGGCCACATCATTGGCATATATCTTCTTCTCTTCTCAAGGGCGGTTGGCTCATTTGGCTTTGCCACCTCAAACTTGTTCTCGGTCACAATCCACACTTCTCTCGTTGATTTGCTTGAGGTGTGCGGTCATTTTCAACTTCCAAAGGCCCAAAGTTGGTGCCATCGAAAGGTGGCGCCTTCTTGGTGTTGTTGACATGAAACGTAGCCATTGTTTGTCACCGTTGGATGTTAAGCCACTCAAATACGGTGCCCTCGCTTTGATACCACTTGAAAGGTCCTAATGGCTAGAGGGGGTGAATAGCCTATTAAAAATTCTTGCAACAACACTAAGCACCCGGATTTGTAAATAAGATGGCGGCTATTAAGCAATGCAACAAGCTATCTAGGCAAGCCACAAGTCAATTCTATTGTCTCTAATCCACTCAAAGGCTATGTCGCTAGTTTACTCCTAGGTGAACAAGCAATTCTAACTAGATTACAACTAGGAGCTAACAAGACTAAGCAACCTAACACACTACTCAAGCTAACAAGCTAAGCACCCTAGCAAGATATACTACCAAGAAAATGCAAAGAGGTGCTCGAATACAATACCACCGTTGTCGAGTAGAGGTTGTGGCCAATCACCGTGTAAAAGAAATCTCCAACGAGCACAACAAGGTTGACACGATGATTTTTCACCGAGGTTCACGTGCTTGTCGGCACGCTAGTCCCCGCTATGGCGATACACTCACTTGACGTATGCTAAGCTTAATGGCCGGTGCCAAAACCCCTATGGGCGCTCAAGCAAACGATCACAAGAGAGGGTCCAACAAGCCACGAGCAATCCACTAGTGCTCCTTTCGCGAATCTCCCGCGGGGTAAGGAACGACCCCTCACAATCACCACCGGTGTGGCCTCAAACAAGCTCCACTTGAGCTCAACACCGCCTCTTGCTCCAAGCCGCTAGGGAACCGGGCAAATTCCCAAGAAAACAAGAATCCCGCGGCTTCTCCAAGGATAAAGTGCCTCTAGATGCAACCGATGATGCAATGCACTTCTATCACTCTCAATCTCACCAAGAATCCGAGTTAGTGGTGAAGAAATGAGTGGAGAGGAGTATCAAATGCTCACTAGCAAGTTGGAAGCTTCAAATGTGCAAGAGGGGGCCTAAGGAACCAGCCAACCAAGTATATATAGGGCTCCTCTCGAAATGGAGCCGTTGCTCCAAAATTTGCTCTGCGGGCCGACCGGACGCGACCGACCGAACCACCGGGGGTCCGGCCGAAGAACCGGCCACCGCGGCCCCGTCACCGGCATAAGCTTCGGGCCCACCGGCACCCTCCCTCCATGCGTCCGGCCGTGGAGTCCGGTCCACCACCGGAAGCATCCGTCCGGGGTCCGTTGGCGCGTGCTCGCAAAAACGCCGGCCGCAGGGCTCTCGCGCGGGCGCACCACCGGAGCCACCGGTGCATGCGTCGATGCACTTTCGGCGGCGTCCGGCCACCCCCGACAGCCTATTTCTTCAACGTTTTTTTGATCTTTGCTTCAAACTTGCTTCGCCTCTTACCGTAGGTTGCCAACACGCCCAAGATGACCACGTTATCACCAATGTTAGCACGCCGAGATGTTAGGCAAGATCGAAGTTAGTGCTCTCATGTCCTAAATGCAATATGCAAGTCAATTGGACCTAGAAGCACTTCACCAAAGGATTGTCGCAAGATTCCCTCTTGATAGTCGGCTATCTATCCTATAATATGATCACATGTCAGTATCGTGTCTTGATCACTAAAAAGGAAAACCCTATCAAGTATACCTTTACCTTGATCTCTGGGTTCCTCTCAAGCCGATCACCGAGCTTGACGATCCATCAAGTCCACCGACATTGTCCATGTTCATGATCATCATGCTCGTTGTCATCCATCTAATCCTATCTCATAGTCAACACTTAGAGCAAAGGATTAGTCCACAAGTGTGTCATCAATTTCCAAAGCCAAACATGAGATTTCACCGTGAAAAGGCCTGGCGGTCGCCAGGGCCTTATGTCACAACGAGTTCAAATTTTGTGGGTGCGTAGATCTCGTCGATAGCTTTGTAATGAGTGGTATTTTGCAGAAACGGAGTCCGGATGAGAAAGTTATGACCGTTTTTAGTGAACTCGCTCTCGCAAATCGATATTTTTGATTCTCGGACTCAATATAGCAAACAATATATCCGTTTCGATCGTCTCGATGAGCTCTTTGTAATGGTGCTATCTTAGAATATGTTTGTAACATGTATTAGTCTTCTTATGTCTTGCAAACTCTAGGCTTCTCCCTGTTTAGTCCCTGAAAATATACAAATCACCAAAACTTGTGGAACTATGTTAGTAAAGCCCCTAGTCTATGTGATTATTCATTTTATGCCCTTATTTCATGTTTAGTTGACTAGTAATATTATGCTATAACAGGTGTCAACAAGCTCCCCCAAGCTTACCCTTTGCTAGTCCCTAGCAAAGCCAAACTTAACAATGGATCAGGAGTTGCTGCAACGCTTTCATGCCTCAAAGTACACATGCTTTCAAACCATATTTCTCTCCAGATGAGGATAAACTTTTTCAACTTTCAACTTACCCATATTACCTTAACCATGGAGCTTATAGCTTTTTCTTGGGATCTTGGGTAATTAAAAGACGTAACAATCAAGTCAAGCACTATATCTCAAACTCTTTGTTCAACTGTCCTCCTAGAGTTTTTGTAAGTTTTCAAAATAAAACTCAAAGTTCCCCGGTATGACTCTCTCAAGTCTCTCAATTGTGGTATTTGTGGATCCTCACTAAGGCAACAAGGTTGTTTTGCCTTTCTCTCATAATATGTGGTATTTTTAGACTAAGGAAGTAGGACACTATGCCTTCTTCTCTCTCACTCTATATCTAAGGCTTGTATCCGGAGCTTATAGGTGGGAGAAAAACTACATCTACTTACTAAGCATATATTGTAAGTTCAAGCAACGGATCCAAAGTCACGAGTCACACTGATCAAGTGGTGCATGTGTATGGTGGATAGAATATGGTAGGAAGTGAGGGTGAAGCCTAATTCTACTTTTTGCTCCTTGAGGAATCATCTCTCTTTTTGGAATTTGGAAACTTTGGGAGAATTTGGGTTGTATCTCTTTCTCTTTCTTTATTTTTCTTTTATGGAGAGGCGAACATCTAAGTACTCATTGTTTTCAAAGACACGTGTCCATTTTTTAACTCTCCTTTATTATTTTTCTTAGGGAGGTAGGCTCTACTCGCCCGTAGGACACTTGTCCATTTTTCATCTCCCCTTTTATTCTATATTTTTTTAAGTACAACCCAAATCTCTTTTGCAATAACTTTTGAGAGATAGACAAATATTATGGAGCTTTGTAAGATATTGGCTAGATATGGATGGTTGGAAGGGTGTAGGGAATATTTTTTGGTTGCTCTATCCCGTGATAGGAGTAGAACATTTTTAGTGGATGCATAATGAGTGTATATGGTGGTGTAGTGGTGGATGCGTACTTCCAGGGTGGAAATAGCATATGCATGAATGGAGTTGAGTGGAGTGGAGTGTAGCAAGATGAGGTGGAGTGTATATGATCAGCATGACAAGTTTCTAAGGGTCGACAAAGATTGAACAAACTCAATGCAAAGCAAGCAGCCTATATATATGTCAAAAGGGTTTTCCTAATCTAGGGAACATGTATATATATATATAGTCGTGGTAGGAGGTTCAACACTGTCACATAGGAACTTATCATGTGCATTTTAAATTTTCAAAATAAATCTCCGTAAATCTAGCATCACTAGGAGTAAGATCAATAGCAGCTCGGACTCTCATATATCATATCCGTCAATTACCTAGACTTTAGAGCAAGCAATTTGCAACCCACGGTGTTTGTGTTCAAAGTAAAGCTCAAGTCAAAACAGTTTTGCATTTAAGGCTCAAGAGAAATTAAGCTTGAAAGCTAGGTAAATGAAAAGGAATTACGACAGAGCAACTATTCATCATTTCCATGCATGAGAATTAGCTTTAGAGATCATTTATATAGGTGGAAAAGAAAACCTCTGGTACACTCCTATTTATTGATTTCCAAACTCTAGCAAAGACTCTTTTTAAACGACTAGACTTTTATAAAACTAGACTCCTAGCAAATTCTCTAGCAAACCAAGCAAAACTAAATATTTAGCTAATAATAATAATACTATAGTAGAGAAACTTATCGGGATAATCGGGGATCCTCTCCCCCAAGCTGGATTTGAAGTGTAGGTTTATTGATGATGAGGAAGTTGAGGTAGATGGCGATGATGATGTTGACCTATCATGTCTCTTTCCTTCAAATCTCACGAACTCAAATAGACAACAAAGCTAGTGGAACCGGATTAAGCATTAGGGGTTAGCCACATTAGCTTCATGTGCCTAGAGATGGATCATGATTATTCTAAGTAAAACTTCAGCGAGAAAAATATTTTTGGAGTTTTTATAAATTTATATGCATACAAAGAATTATGATGCAAATGCAACTAGATGAATGAATAATTATTTTTATGCCACCACGGTACATATCTTTATGGGTTGTTACACACCACAACATTATTCACATGGGGCTTTAAGGTTTTTCAATGCAATGATAATGCGTAAATTAAATATGCTAAAGGAAAATGATTATGTAAAGAAGTAAATATGCTAATGCAAGATGTAGAGAGATAAATATGATATGCAATTAAAGATGCAATGCTAAAAATTAAATATGGATAACTACCGAAGTTACCTTTTGAGGTGAGGGTTCAATGTTTTAAGTCCTTTGAACAAGACTACTTACCTTGGTTACTCCTTGAGTGTATCATCTGATCTTGGTAATGGTATCACCCATGTCCTTTTGTCGGTCCAACATTTAGAAGTGAAAGTTTGATAATGAGGGTTGGCAACCTCTTGTTTTGTGTGCATGCTTTGTGGGTTCAGGACATTCACTTGTAGAATTTTAGGGAGTGAAGACTTCTCAGTATTTTGCTCAAAGTGTATCCCCGCGTGCAAAGACAAGGTAGAGATCAAGTGCATGGGCCCCGTTGGTGGGAAAAACACCAACAGAACCAAAAGTTCATTCTTCTCTAAAACCTCGTGGCACATCAAACAAGATAAAGTTAATGTTTACATATTTCGTTTTCTATAACAAGGGTGATAAGATCAGCCAGAGATGGAACATGAATGTTGCAATACATTTGCTAGAAATGATTAGGACTATGAGATCAAGAAGATGGTATTAAGAGCAACAAAAGAAACAAAACCCGTTGAACTAATGAAGTCGGATCAACCAAGGGTGTTACCCTAACATGTTTGGTTCTTTATTTATAAATAATTAAGGGAAAGATTATTTATTGACCACTCACCTCAAGATGTTACCTTATTATTGAAGCATGATGGAACTGTAGCAATTTGTGGTAGTGCTTTCCTTTCTCGCTTGAAGCTTTCTTGATTTGGCCTCTTGTGTAGATTTTCCTAACTTGTCTTCTTTCTCTTTATTCCATAAGGTTCTTTTGTTTACGTGCGTGTCCTCCTTGTGAAAGGTTTGTTGTATCTTGCTTCTTCTCACTTTGTGAGTTCATCTCGTGATCTCCCCAAGCTTATTTGAGAGTTTCTCTTTCTGTTTCTGCAGGGGTTAATCCAACAAAGTATACCAATGTCTACACAAGCAATTTTTAGTTCAATAACCAAACTAGACTCCATGTCTAATTTAACTAAAGCAGACAATTTAACCTAAGCACCATGCTTAATTTAAAGGCCTATGGAAATATGATCAGTATTCCCAAACCAAGGCATACTATGGTAGACAAAAGGGGTAGCATGAAGGCATTATAGAGATTTACTCAAACGGAGATGAAAAAGCATGATAGTTAAAATTAAGCATGTCTCAAAAGGTAGAGGCAACCAAGATAGTGTAGCAACATGATAAGGAAATATTTCTATGCATGTGATTTTATGTTGCAAAATGATTGGTTGGGCATACCTTACATTGTCATCCTCGCTCTTCTTGCTCTAGACTGAATTGGTTAGCGACAAAAATACCCAAAGGAATATTTTCTTATTTATATCTCTATGCTCTTTTCACAAGGGTACTATAGCAATAAGGTAAACACTCATGTTATTTCTCAAGGAGTGCTTGTTTAGGGACAAAGAAGCTCGTCCTTGGGAAACATATTGAATTAAGATTCAAGATGATGAAGTGGTTTCCCTTCCAATATCAATCTACCTTAAGATTTTATGCCAACGAGATCTAGAATATTTATTATAGATGTATGCATCTACAACTACCCTTTCAAAATCTATAGGAGGAAAGAGAATAAGGGGGTTGAAGATCTTGTGTGGGATAGTGATAGAGAGAATAGGTGATTCAGGGAAGGTGATCATGTGAACATGGACTAGATGAGGTGTCTATGAAGCAGCTCTCATATACACTGATGTTGTCCTCCTTCTCAAACTCCAAGGTTAATTCATCATGGCTGTCTAAAGGATCTCTTGGGTTTATGTCTCTCGGGCCGATAATGTCTAAGATGTCATCCATACAATCAATGGATGTGGTACATAGGTTTTTAACACTCTCAAGCCATTGTTGTGGGTCTTCTTGGTGGTCTTGATGATTTCTATGCTTAGGTTGTTGTGGTAAATTTCTAGGGTCATCATGAGTCGCAAAGAAGGAAGCATATGTGGATTCATCGGGATCAAGGATGGGTTTAGAGATGGGTTCGAATAAATCATCTTGTATAGGCATAGAAGGGGAGAAGATAAGATTGTCTTCTAGATAGCTTTGCTCTCCTTCTGTGGCATGATCAGACATGCCATCCTTGGGTTCTTCCCAATGTCTTTTGAAAGAGTAAGTATATTCAATAAGAGACTTCTCCTTAAAGGAGTCTGAATTATAATCACTTGGAGATCTCTTTATAAGCACATTCAATAAGAGACTTCTCGGAAGAATCAATTGTGGTCACTTAGGGTCTCTTGTATGGATGAGAATTTATTATTCTCCCAAAATCACTAAGGATAAAATCATAAGGTTCTTCCAAAGGTGGAATTTCTTCTTCCTTTGGGGGATTTTTGGGATATTGATGGTTCAGGATGGATAGCTAAGTCTTGGGATTGGAATTGTTGTGAATTAGCTATCGTAGTTTCCTCTCCTTGATCGGACGGTGATTCTTCATTTTTCTCGGGAAAAGTTCTAGTGGAGGTGGCGTATCCACAACATCCATTGGGCATCTTTTGCTTCTCTATCGATAGAGAAAGGAATGCACCTCCCAAAGCTGCATTAAGGTCCCCTCGCATCTTCCTTATTAAGACCTAGATAAAAGGGTTGAAGAAGGATTGGGTCTAGAATACCAAGGTTTGGGCCAGTATTGATGAGGTCATTAAAACGATCCCATGATGCAAGAAGAGACTCTTCTTTATTTTGTTTAAAAGTTAGAAGTTCTATACGAAGACGGGCCACTCTAGAGGTGGTAAATAAATATAGACAAAATTTGGACATTAATGTTCCCCAATCTCCTTTCACTCTCTCTACGCTCAAGTAATACCATCATTTAGCTTTTTCCCCGTCAAAGAGAACGGAAAGAACTTCCAACGCAAGGTATTATCGGATATGCCTTTCAAACGAAGGCAACCCATAATCTCTTCAAACTTTTGTAGGTGTGAGTGTGGGTTGGCCTCGCCTTTCCGCCGAGAAGGCTAGTTTCGAACCATTCTTATATAACCCAAGTGTAGCTCATAGGACTTTGCTAGGATAGGCTCAAGATTACGGTTGCCTAAAAGCTTTTCGCTTGTGGGTATATGATATTTATAGATAGGTGTGGAATTCATAATGAAAAAGAAATTAATAGAAGAGATAAAAAAGATAAAAGAATAAAAGAATATGATACAAGGATAAGGTAGATTCAAAGTCAACTCAAAGAACTCAAGTTTCAAGAACGGCGCCGAAATGCTTGTTGGTATTTGATAAGCCTACGTAAATATTTATAATTTGTATAATTATTGGCGGTCATTATCGAATATATTATACCGCCAACCTTTATCCAATTCACGAGAAAGGAGCAAACTTATGTTACATATACCTTTACTTCTAACCTAGTTCGACTTGTATTCGTATAAATTATGTTTTGCGGTATAAGAGTGGAAACAGTACAAAAGTCGTCAAATAAATTAGAAAGCGTATTGAATAAAAAGACGCCAAGGAGTAGATCAATCAAAAGGACCAAACTCCGCAAGACAATTTGGTCCATGCACCATCATAGGCCCAACATTTGAAGGACAAAACGCAACAGAGAAGGTCAGGCCGGGAGGCCCACCAGGGGCCGGCCGGCCGCAGGGGCCGCCTTCGCAAAATTTTCGCCAAAATTTGCCGCCCTTTCTCTCGCGGTTTGGACCGGTCTTCACGCTGGCGGTTGCATGCGGTGCAAAGTTTCGTTCCCGCCAAGAAGACCTCGAAGCAAGGAGAGCCCTCCATTCACTCCTCCTCTCCACTATATAAAGAGAGGCACCCCCTCACTTGTAATACACACATTCTACACTTGAGCTTCATCTTTCACACACATATTTTGTAGTAGTGTCCCTCTAGGTGTTCTTCACCTAGTTGTACAAATTAGAAAAGAGGAAGAGAGTGAGAGGAGAAGTGAAGAGGAAGAGTCGGGTTTGTCGGTTCTCGCCTCAACTTTTGTACCTCTACGGAGCCGACTCGATTCGAGTAACGCCCGTGTTATCTTGTGGCAATTCTAATATTATTATTTTACTAAATTTAGTATTTATTTTATTTTACTTGCCGGATCTCCGTTCGATCGGTTCTAGTTTTCAAGAAAAACTAGTTTCAGATCTGCTAGCGTAGACGTGGTGTCTAGGCTAGAGTTTACTTGAGATTGCGCCCAATACTACGGAATAGTTGTGGTAGCCCCAGGTCGACAGCTCCGACCAGGCCTTTGTAGTCCACCACGCACGGGTTGGTGTTTTCGTAGAGCTTTTGGCTGCCTTCTCCCCGACACGCTTCCCGCCTTTTTCGAGAATCGGTAAGGAACAAATCCGCTCCCTAAGCAAGTGGAATTTAGTAAGCCCGAACATTAGTAATTTAGTAATTTTGGAAAAACCTTAGAGAACCCCTTTCTTCCAACCAAAAATATTATTCCTACCCCGTCTTGGGCGACCTTAATTCTTCCTAGTTCACTTCTCCTCCCGTGTGGAAATCGATACCACGAATACTCCGGTGAAAGCTACAACGGTACTTTTCCGCGCGCTTATGGGATTTATCCGTGTGCGTTAGAAAATACCAACAATAATCCGCAGTTTAACGGATACCGGTGAGCACTTCACCCTCGAAAAGGGTTTTAATATCGAATCCACAGGGGAAATGGGTGAGGGAGACTACGATTTAATCTTAACCCGAGTAGCACAAGACTTAAGAAGGTTGAGAGTGTAGAGAGTATTACTAAAATATCTAGTTCTTATCTTGATAAGCTATGATGATATTGTATTAGGGGGGACGTACTCAAAGGAAAACATGGACCGAAACATGCAATCCTCCAAAGAACATGGTCCTCGCTTGGCCTATCATTCGGGGTGGACTCCAAAGGAGTCAATGGTACTGTCACCATCACGAACTACCACACGACCGGAATGTAGGGTGCATTCACAAGCAACCTCGGTCTAAGCACCACGCCTAAACCTAAGCTACTCCTCTAATCTATAGGGTCCTACTGATTAAAGTACTCAAACAAGAGTTGTGAACAATAAGAACAATAAGAACTAGTACTTACTAGATAAAGAAGTAGATTACCATAGTAATTCCAAGTGTAGGTTAACCGACCGAGGTACAAGTATGGAGGTAGCACCGACAGTGCCCAAGACTTCGTCCGATCCCTTCCCTCTCTCTATCTCTCTTGTTCTAAAGACTAGACCTATCTAGATCTAATCCTCTCTTGCATACTAACTCTTCTAGTTCTAGTTCTAATCTAGACCTAGAGGGAGACTTCGTGGTCTCGACCTATTGATACTTGAATGATAATGATTTAGGGTTTCACTCGGGGGTCGGGGGTCTTCTTTTTATAGCCCTTGGCGATGAACGATAGCCCTTGGATCAAACCGACCTTGGCAACGGTGTAGATACAATCACAAAGTCGGTTACAAACCGACATAAAAAGTTGATTTGGATTTGAGCTCAAACACCGGGCGGCCGCCGTGAAAAGGCCTGGCGGTCGCCAGGGCCTTGTGTTACAACGAGTTCAAATTTTGTGGGTGCGTAGATCTTGTCGATAGCTTTGTAATGACTGGTATTTTGCAGAAACGGAGTCCGATGAGAAAGTTATGACCGTTTTAGTGAACTCGCTCTCGCAAACGATATGTTTTGATTACGGACTCGAATATAGCAAACAATATATCCGTTTCGATCGTCTCGACGAGCTCTTTGCAATGGTGCTATCTTGGAATATGTTTGTAACATGTCTTATTCTTCTTATGTCTTGCAAACTCTAGGCTTCTCCTGTTTAGTCCCTGAAAATATACAAATCACCAAAACTTGTGAAACTATGTTAGTAAAGCCCCTAGTCTACGTGATTATTCATTTTATGCCCTTATTTCATGTTTAGTTGACTAGTAATATTATGCTATAACAGGTGTCATCAAACACCATGTCATTGTCCCTTGAGCTAGGCCATCGTTGCACACATTAGCCGGTCGATTCTCGTGACCGTGGTATACGACCACGACATTAACGAAACATGACCAATGTAGAAATATTACATGTTTAGGTTTTATAGATTAATTATTAAAATTAAAACTAAAGCTGCTCGCAGAACAAATTGATTCATGTAGTTAGTTTTGTTCCACCAAATTTGCCATTTAAATAGAAATGATACTTCTATGGTTCTAACAAATATATTTGGTTCTTTTCCTTACTATCATTTATAGATATATGTTGTGTTGCATGGTGGTCATAAATGCTATAACCTAGCTAACATTGACTTCTATCATGTATAGACTATTTTTTTTCAGGAATTCCCTCTAGTTGTGGAATTGTTCTAACATTTGACTATATTCACGCATTCTAGTTTGAGCCATTGAGGTTGTCCATGATCAAAATAGTATGTTTTTAGCTACCTTTTATTATCTTGGTCCATGCTTCAACGGCGTTTGGCTGTCACATAATCCGACATTGGTGTTCGATTTGGAAGAATTGGAACCATATATTTGTGTAGCATACTCATGAAAGTTGTGATTAGTTTCAGTTGGCAAAGTAGTAGGATACATGTTATGTGAATTGACATAATCTTTGTTACATTAATGTGCATGTGTTGTTTGGAGACGCTTCTTCCTAACAAACATGGTCAAATATCTTATTTATGAATCCGGCTGCAATCAATAATGTCATATGTAATTATCACCTAAACACATCGACAATCCTTCATTTATGAAATCTGGTTGCTGGTGTATATTCTGGTATGAAGGCCCTACATAAGTGTACAATTTCAATAAATTATAACTAACTGAAAAATAATTCTAATACAACACATACCATCGGATCCTTTCTCATTCGTCCAATCTTTTTTCTATATTAGAGAACCTACCAAGAAGACCACCATCTATTATGTCGTCAGCCAGTTATCCTTCTAGAGTGACCAATTTAAAGCACTTAGTTATTTGACTTGATTATGCCCTATATATCCATGGGATCATTAAACTTATAATGTTTTCTAATCTTTGCATATAATGATATACACCCCTTAATTCCTCTATCTCTTTTTCTTTTTTCTTCCTTATCAGTTTGAAACTTGTTTCATTCACTTCAAGGAGTATGAAGCTTTCTAACAAAAAACAGAGAGGTATTAGTAGCAAAGATATTCATGAAGTGAGTATCTTTACTATTGATCCACTTAGGAGCTCATGACAACGGGATGTTTCGATGAATTCTACCACCCCCTTTTTCATCAACTTACATGGGGTAGATCTTTGTCCTCGGTACTCTTATCTTCGCAGAAAGGGACAACATAAGAGGCAAGAGAACCAAACCCATTCGCTAGCAAAAGTTTAGCCAACTAAAGTTTACTGGCGCTTTTTGGATTCTCTAACTAATTGGTGTTTATTTACCACACTACCCTTACTTTTGCCGATGTCAATATAGAGATAAAAAAATATAGGGCAATTTTGTCTTTTCACCGTGCTTTAGCCAGGTTGGGATGGCTAAAGAGATTATGTATATTTTGTCCTTGTTTAGCTAAGTTTTACATGCCACATTTAAAATCCTAGCAGTTTAGATGATGGAGCAAAACAAAGCCTTCGCCTAGAAAAACCAAACTTGGCGAGCCTGAGGTATATTGAGCATTTAGCCCAAGGCCCAGAGGCACGGGCCCGAAGAACGGGAAATCGGCCCAGCCCAAACATGACATTGCCCGTTCCACCTGCGGTGGCTTGCGCCTTGGACTCCGATAGCAGGCCATGCATGGGCTACCCCCTCGGCCCGCTGGGTGGCACGACATGGCCCGGTAAATAGCAAAAGGCCCAATGAGGAATTAGCAACAAGCCAGCCTAGCAGCAATAAGCATCACGGCCTGCTACAAAAGCCCTCCACGCTTTCTCCCTAAACCCTAACAACACTTTGCACCTCCTCCCACCGCACGCGAGCGTGAGTAGCGCGTCCCCTCTGTCCCTTCACCGCCTCCTTTCATCCTCACCTTCCCTAACAAGTTGCCTCCACCGGCGCGAGGCGCGGGTGGATGCTACCTCTCCCTCCTCCGTGGTTCTCTCGACTACGAGCAAGTCGTCGCCGGCCAAGCCCCGCCATCGGATCCCGTGGCTATGAGCATGTCGGGCGGAGCCGCCACCAACGGCTCCTACGGCTACAACTTCCTCTCCCCGCACGGCGTCATGGGCCTCAGGCCAGGCTGATGCGCTGTTGGCCCGTCCTCTTTGAGCCGGCCCAGCAGGAAAATCAGCCCACATGCCATGCCAGGGCCATCGGTAGGGCCCGGTGTCCTAGGACGTCACGACCCAGTGGCCTAGCAGGCCTCTTCGTGCCGTGCATGGCCTGCATGGCCCGTTCTGATCGCCGTCACCAACGGCCCACGCTACAAATCGGCCTCGAAGCTGCGTCGCCGCCAGGCCCCCTCATCTCCCTTCTCCTCGAAGCCTCGAGCGCGAGTGTTTCGGGAACCACGCCGCCCGCAGGCAGTTCCACCGCCACCGCACCACCGTAGATATAAAGAAATCAACTTCTCGTCGGCGTCGCAATCCAAGCCGTCCCATTGCATTGGGAGTCGCGTGAGGTGGAACCGCCAGAATGTCGTCGTCCTGGGCGATGCCGCCGGCGGCGGCGTCGCCGCGGGAGCACGTGGAGAGGATCCGGCGGGACCGCTACTTCATCGGGCGCGGTGAGCCGAACCCGCTGGCGGAGGACATGCATCAGGCCGTCAACTACCTCTCGCAGGAGCTCTACTCCAAGGACGTCCACTTCCTCATGGAGCTTGTGCAGGTAGTCGGCGCATCTTGCTGTCCCTGTCCTTGCGTGAGCGGAAGGCTATCGTCTTTGTGATTTCTTGAATTGTGCTACAATTATTTCTTGCTCCTTCCATAATTATCTGTTTGCCATTTGCCCCAAATCTTGCTCCTTCAGTCCTTCACCTTATTATTATATCAGCACCGCATTCCATCTCTCTGGTTGTGTAGCACTCTTTCAAGTTGTGCAATTTGCAAATGCGCTTAAAACTTAGAAGTTACTTCCTACGTTCCAAATTGCAAGTTGTTTGACTCTTTTGAAACTAAGTTTTGACCACTCATGTTATTCAAAAAATTATAAAAACTATCACTTGGTTTGTCGTGGCTTATGTTCTTCGAGAATAATTAAATTTGACTATACTTAACAATTTTTTTTGAATAAGACAGTGGTCAAACTTGGTCAAAAAGTCAAACGACTTACAATTTATATACAAATGCACGGCGAGCCCATGCAAAGGGTTTGGTTAAGATATGTTAAATTCCGCCATACACAAATGGAACCCAACCATACATGTCCCCCAATTATATCTTCTAAATCACCCACACAGAAGTAGAAACTAACAGGTACTTATCTCGAGTGGTTAGCTAAGTCAGTTGAAAGCTGCGTGCAGCAGGTTCGAACTTAGAAGTTACACAAGTCCTATGAATAGGCGGCATAATAAATTAATTAATTTAATACATGTTCGTTGAATTTGGCCCTAAAACTACTTAGTTTTGTAAAAAAGAATACTGCAATTCCACGCTTGCGGTCTTTTTTTTTTTTTTACTGCAAAAGACTGTAGGGGAGGTCCCCACAGTTACGCATTTTCATTAAAATAGAGGAAGAGCGTACGGGCACATATTCCTCTGTTGATTTCTTTTTTGCTGCTTGTGGAAGATGTCCTTAAATGTAGACTTAAATTCATGAAAGTGTTTGATCATGGTCCTTTTTCTTTCATCATGTATGGAATTTTAAAAAGCGAGCAAGTACTCATGTATGTTGCATGCCTATGGAAAATGTTCTCTAGAAAACAATTAATTTCAATTGAGAAAAGAGAATTATGTTACTGTAACCTTAATTTCTCACAAATTCTGGTTATTATTAGATAAGTACAGCCTGCAGTTTGTATTATTTTATTAAATTTTACTCCATTTCTTTGAAGCATACAGCAGATACATGAAATCAGCAAAATCAGTTCAAGCTAATGTTTATGGTCTATTGCCCAAAACAATTATTCAAAATGTTTTTGATTAGTGACCGCATGTTTCTTATATCTTCATCATCTATCTGGAACAGAGTACCACCTATTCAACAAAACATATATTTCTGTTTTGCTTGTTCACTGCCGTGTCTCTTAAATCTGTGAGGTTAACACAATTAGGAGTTCCAAATCTGAGAAAAGGAAAAATAGTTGCAATTTAAAAATTCTCAGTATTTATTCCAGGAAAGAATAAGCGCCAAAAAAGACTCAGTACTTTGATCAAATTAGTAGCATTGGAGATTTGTAAGTACTAGCCCTATTGTATCCTTGGTAGTATGGACAGGAGAGGTCATGGTGGCTGGCTCTTGACATCCAGGCACTCTTCATGAGCTTTAGAGCTTGTCCTTGGTTCAAGCATGGCAACCATTGATAAATTGTTCTAGTCTTGGGTGTGTTGTGCATGTCGTTATACATTAGTACACTCTTCTTAATGAAATGAAAACCGTACAGTTCTCTGCATTATACAGGAAAAAGTCCAAGAAACAGAAGGTAAAATGTTTTCTATTATTGTAGCCTATAGCAATGATTTTGTATGTATAAGTATATAATACCCTGTTGTCCCTTAGGGAGCCCTGCTCTTTGCTGTTGTTTTCTGTAACTTTGTTCTTTGCCTTTTTATTTATATAAATTTGTCTGTAGGGGCCTTGGCCCCTTCAGTTTTTGCAAAAAAAAAAGACCCTGTTGTATGAGCTGGTACCCCACATGAACCAGTACTTGAGGACAATAAACAATAACACTACAGGCCAGATTATGCGGTTGAGTCTGAGTATGAAACAAAACATAGTGCCACATTCCCTCTACTATAGGAACAGGAGGAAGCTCCCGAATTGGGTTAATGTATGATATTGACATACATGTACTTCATCATTCTTCATGAACCAAGTAACAGAAGAGTAGAGTAAACATGAATGCCAAAGTGTGTACGTTGATCAAATTTATGTGTGAACCTTCTTAATGCATTGATATGCAGCTCTCCTGAGTATTTGAGAAAAAAATAGTTTATATGAGCAGATGGGTTATAGTAGAATTTTAGTACTTAGTTTGTGCTACTCTTGTTGCATAGATGTTATCACATATGCAATAATTGGTAATGATATTGTGTACTCCCTTTGTCCTGAAATATAAGGGATCCCGAGTTTAAATTTGTACCAAAATACAAAGTGATCTTGGTCCTCAATCCCCTCTGTCCATTTTTTTTTTTGAAAATTAAATACAGCAGGGAGACCCCCACTGTAAGGATTTATTAAAAATCAACAACACTACTGTACAAAGAGGGGGCTACAACTAGGAGAACTGCACAGGCTGCACAAGCAGAAACAAGAACAACAAAGTTAAGCTAGGTCAGCAAGAAGGGAGAGGTAAATAGGTGTTTTAGGGCTGCAGAAGCGAAAAGGATTGCAGCTGGGCTTCTTCCAGGAAGCATCGCTTCCAGTTACCCTCTGTCCATTTTGAAAGGAAATATTGACTTATAAACTTGGCATCACCCGAAACAACCAGCTAGTAACTATAAGGAAAAATAACAACTGTACTACTCCATCCTAATTAGTAAGGGGTAAAGCGGTCTTTTGCTAGGCTCCTTATTTTGTCTCAAAATTGCATCCATACCATGTATTTGAGGAGCGAGGTAGTATTTGGCTATAAAACACATACCTTTTTCCATTACCTAAAGTTCATGCATCAGTTCACTTGCTATAAAATGTATGCTCAAATGATATTCCCTTTAGTTAACAATTTCAGCTATGGGTTTTCTTTAAAAATGTAGTTTAGCAGCCATTGTCATTTTTTCTACAATTTTTTTTTTTCGGGTGGCTAGATAGCCATAGGCAGCGACCTACAAAGAAGCTGTTGAAGTGAGTTAGCAACAGTCCAGCACCATAAAATACATTCTCAAACTATAGCTAAAACTTTTTTGGACCCTAGACTAACATCCACAAAGACACAGCACCACCTGTGATTAGTGTTCCCATATTTTGTGATCAGTCTACCACATTGGCTCATGTTTCCATTTGTGTGCATAAATATTAATATTATTAATATTATTTCCCATATTAATGTCTCCTTTCTATAAACTAGAATGCCGAAGACAACGAGTACCCATCTGGGGTAGCACCTTCTTTGGAGTTTCTAATTACATCGAAGGACATTACTGGATCTGGTGCATCCTCGACTTTGCTCATTTTCAACAATGAGAGGGATTCTCATCGACCAATATAGATTCCATTTGTCGTGTTGGGAAATCAACAAAGAAGGGAAATAGACACCATGGTTACATTGGTGAGAAAGGTAAATATTTGCAGCTGAGTCAATCTTTTGTTTTTTATTTTTCAGCCAATTAGAGTCACTTGAACTTTTTAAATGGAAAAGTTTGTTGGAACTGTCAAAGATTGTGATAGCTAATACAGATGAAATGATATAGAACTATGTTCAGCCTTGATGCTTAGAGCGTTCTGTTTTCTTTATTCACTAACACAAATGGGTTTGCTTTTCATGGAAGCAAAATTAGTTAGAACTGTTTTGTAAAACTGAAGCAATATAATAGCAAATAAATGACAAACTGTACTTTAATTCCCAATGACTAGAACTGTCTAATGCTTGATGCCTTCATATGACACCGATTAAGTATGACCACTACTTAAAATTGTCAATGTTGGAATTTATGCATTTCCTATAAGTTTATTGGGTGGCCAGTGACATTGGGAGAAAGACCTCCTTAATTCTGGTACTGGAGCTCACTCATATGAATCCTATTTATCTGGGTCAAGTTTTTTTTTAATACATGTAATAGCATGGATAATAATGGAAAACATTGATCATGGCCTGCAAATGTTTTGTTTTAAGATCTGCATATATTTCGTTTTTTTTAAGGCCACATTATTGTTTTCAATGAATATAAGCAATTACTCTCAAAGAGCATATGCTCATCTTTTCCTTCATGTCTTGATGATGAATTAGTTTAACCCTGCCAGTGAGCTATGCCTTAGATGCGCTAGTTTTCTTCTATGTATATCAATTCAAATTCATATAAGTTATCTAAATGTGTTTCAGCAGCAAAAATCTGTTATGCTTTCTTGTTATTATTGCTTATCTGTATGCTGATCCATTTCATTTCATTTCAATGAGAATACCGGTTTGTAATATCTTGTGATTTTAATTTAGGTATTGGGTTCAAGAGTGTTTTCTTGATATCAAGCCAGCCCCATATATTTAGTAATGGTTACCAGATCAAGTTCAATGAGAAACCATGTGCTGAATGCAATATTGGGTACATTGTACCTGAATGGGTGGAATCTGGACCTACCCTTTCAGATATCAAAACCATATATGGATGCTCCAAAATCCTACCTACAACCACAATCATCTTGCCATTGAAGACCGATAAGGTTGATGCAGTGAAGAAACAGCTGTCAAGCTTGCATCCTGAAATGCTACTGTTCCTATCAAAAATCAGAAAGCTTTCTGTCCAGGAGCCTAACTCTGATCCAAAGAGTAGCACTGTCAGCGAGATTTCAATTTCCAGTGAAAAGAACTACCAAGCGAGAAATAACATGCATGCTGAATCTTATACACTCCATTTATCATCTGAAGAAAGTGAAAAAGGAGAAGAAGAATGTGGTTATTATATGTGGAGGCAGAAATTCCCAGTCAAGCCAGAAAACAGGGTTGATAAACGTGCTGAAATCGATGAATGGGTGATAACCCTGGCCTTTCCACATGGCCAACGTCTGTCCCGTGGGAAGCAACTATCACCTGGAGTATATGCTTTCCTCCCTACTGAAATGGTAACAAATTTCCCTTCATCATCCAGGCTGACTTCCTCCTTGCATCGTCAAGGGAGGCAATACTGTTTGATAGTCCATGGAACAAGGGAATTCTCGAGTGTGTTCCAAGTGCTTTCATGAATGCTCTTGTAACACTTGTGAAGTCCAGAGCTGATGCACCTGCAATGTGTCTGCCATCAATGTTCAATTTCCTACCTGTCAATTCTTCATTGATTCCACTGCTTGAGCCAGTTAGGTCTGGCATCAAATACAAGGTTCTCGCTGAGGATATAGTTCCATGTGAATCTTATGCTTCACAGAAGATATTCTGCAAGCCCAGTGAAGTTGCACGGCTGATGCCAGCCTTTTGGACTATCCTTGGCAAAGCACGGGAATCTGGTGTGGATTTGAAGAGTCTGTCAACTCATGGAACCTACATTCTTAGTTCCCATTTTGACAATAGTAGATACAATACTGTGCTTGAGTTTCTTGGTATTAAAAGGGTGAGCAGTGAATGGTATGCAAAATGCATTAAAGGGTCTAATCTTGTCAAGGAGGTACATGAACAGCTTTACCTGGATATCTTATATTTTGTCGCGAGTAATTGGCAAAACTGTTTTTTTGGTACAAACATGATGTCTGTTCCCCTACTGAAATATGTTGATAGGAATGGTGTTCTCTCTTTTTGGAGCATATCCAGAGCTAGTCAACAGAATGATAGGTTATGCACTGCATCTAATATGAACTGTACATCATGGCTAATCAGCTGAAACAGGGAGTTTCCATCATCTAATCAGGTCTTTCTCCATCCCAGCACACAGGCTGCTCTGGATAGTTTCTCAGAGAATAGGACAGTGCAAAGCTGGCTTCAGAACCATGCAGGATTGGAGGTTGTCTCTGTCTACAGTTATGGATTGACTGTTGCTGCTTCCTTGAGTAATGATCAAAGGCCTGTCATTGCTTTTGCACACTTTCTCTACCACTCATTTAAGAAGAATTACATAGATAAGTATCAGTTATCAGAACTCTGCCGTGTCATGCCAGTAATTGATAGTGGTGGCCATGTTGTCAAGGAAAGAAAAAGCATTATAGTTCCGGCTAAGGGGAGCAAATGGGTTGATTTGCTCAGTGCAAACCCATGGAGGAATATAGGGTACATTGAATTGTTAGCTGATTACAAGTCAGGAGACCGTTTCGCTGGGAACTACACACCTAAGGATCAGCTGTTGGAATTTCTCAAGATACATCTGCATGCCTCAGATGTGCCATTCATACTCCCACCGAATGCAAGGTTCCATACTGTCTCATCGCCTCTCACAGTGGACAATGCATTCTTGCTACTGGAATGGATACGGAATATCAAGTCAAATGGTGGAACTTTACCAGATCAATTTCTGGCTTGTGTAAAAGAAGGGAGATGGCTAAAGACATCAGTTGGGTACATGCCACCAAATGAATCATTTCTGCCCAGTGCTAACTGGGGAAGTCTTTTGCAAAGTGGAACTTCATTCATTGATATACCAATGATTGACCAACAATTCTATCGAAACAAGCTGCATGTGTACAAACAAGAACTCAAGGCGATTGGGGTGAGATTTAAATTTCTGGAGGCGTCATCTTACATTGGAAGCCACCTCATGTCTATGGCTGCAAGCAATATGTTAACCAGAGACTGTGTATACTCCTTGCTTCGGTTCATTCGGTTCCTAGGAGAGAAGGATCTATCTCCAAGTCAATTGATTGACAGTGTCAAAGGTGGAAGTTGGATGAAGAGTACTCTTGGCTATAGGCGTCCTTCTGATTGTATCATCAAAGATTCAGAATGGGCAGTTGCATCTTGTATCAGTGACCAACCATTCCTTGATGTCAAGTTCTATGGCGAGGGCATCCTTTCATATAAACCCGAGCTGGAGTTGCTTGGTGTTATTGTTGGGTTCAAAAACAATTACAATCTTGTTATTGATAACTTCAAGTTCAGATCCTCTGCTATTACTTCGGAGTCTACTGTATTAATTCTTAAATGCATCCGTCATGTTGGTTCATGTCAAGATTTCATAAGGATGCTCACAGATCTGAAATGGGTGAAGACTAATGTGGGATTTTGTACTCCGAATGTCTCTTTCCTTGTGGATTCTAAATGGGAGTGCCTTGTGAAGATCTTCAAAGGAGTTCCAATAATTGATTTAGGATTTTATGGGACTGTGATCAGTTCATACAAAAAAGAGTTGAAGAAGGTCGGTTTGATAACACAATTTGAGGAGGCATCAAAGGCTATAGCCAATGTTTTCAAGCGCATGGTATCTGAGTCATTACTTACGAAGACCAATGCCCTAGCTCTACTGCAAGCTTACCGGCAGCTTAGAACGCACAGCCCACTTCCCGTTGAGCTTTTCAACTGCATGCGCACGGAGAAGTGGATACACACGTCACTTGGGTTCCAATCTCCCTCAGATACAATCCTATTTGATAATGCATGGCAATATCTATCTCCCATATCAATATTACCGTTCATTGATGATGGTGACACTTGTCATGGTTTGGGGAAGGATATATACGGTTATAAAGATGAGCTTTCGGAATTGGGTGTTACTGTTGAAGTGAAATTTGGTGCCAGATTTGTCCTTGCTGGCCTCAACATTCCTGATGATCCTTCCATTATGTCCAAAGCTACCATTTTGTCGTTTCTGGAGTGTATCAAGAACTACTTTGCCTCTGCAATTGAACCACCCAAGGGATTTAAAGACAAGATTTCTAAGAAGTGGTTGAAGACATCCTTGGGCTACCAATGTCCTGATGAATGTATTCTCTTTGATGCAAAACAATGTTTTCTAAACATAGAAGATGGCCCTTTCATCGATGAAGCATTCTATGGTTCGGAGATAGCTTCATTCAAACATCCCCTTGCAATGATTGGAGTGACTGTGGATGTTAATTGTGCACAAGATCTTATTGCTCAGCATCTGAGGAACCATAAAGATAGAGATACTATCTGCCGGATCTACTCGTATCTGATGAAACGTCACTGGAAGCCTGACAACAACAATGGAAATTGGATTTGGATACCAAATGAAACAGAGGGTGGAGACTGGGTGAGATCAAGAAGTTGCGTTCTGTATGATAAGAACAATCTATTTGGCCTGCAGCTGCATGTTCTGGAGAAATATTATGACAGAAAGCTGCTTGACTTCTTTGTACTTGCTTTCAGTGTGAGGCATGGACCTTGTCCTCAAGACTATTGCAAACTATGGGCCACATGGGAGAGTTCTGTTCATGAACTAACCATATCCAATTGCTTCGCTTTCTGGAAATTCATTGCAATGAACTGGACCAAAAAAACTGAAGAACTTCTTTCTGGTTGTGTCAAGGTTCCAGTATGTACTGATGGCAAGATTATTCTAGTAAACAAGGAGAATGTGTTCATTCCTGATGATCTACTGCTTGCAGATTTGTTCAGCATGCTTCCGCAGCAATCTCTCTTCATCTGGTATCCTTCTTCTGGCCTACCTTCCATGTCTAGAGCTAGGTTCAACAGCATATATGGCAGTATTGGTGTCAAGACAATCTCAAAAGCAGTCACCAAGAATGATTCTTTCACTTCAGCGAATAGCTGTTTCAAGACAGTGGCTCTAAGTAAGGTGATAAAGGTAGGCTTGCTCCAAATAGTCGTTGCATTCCTTTCCAATCCTGCTTTGGACATTGCTGCTGAAGATAGGCACAAGATGGTTTCTTGCCTCCTGAATGTGGCTATCGAAGAGACCGATGAACCGATCACAATGGCCTATAGTGTGAGCTTGTCCTCTGGAGAAGTGGTGGAGGTGAGGGCCAGACGAATGCTTCGGTGGGAAAGGGAGAATTCAAAGCTGTACATGCAGAGAAGTGATGGCGCATCCAGCTATGAAGACAAGCTTGAATTTGCGACCTACTTTGCACATGAGATATCTCATGGGTTGCTGTTTCAGATGCCAGATCAGATATCTTCACTCTCTGAACTCATAAAAATTGGCAGCTTACTGGACTTTGAGCCTGCAGCTGTTGCATTCTTGCTTAAGTCCAAGAACCTGCAGCTGTTCCCTGAAGACGAAGTCCTGTTTCGTTCAAAGAAGATGAAGATTTCCTGAACCCGTCACCGCTAGGTACATGTCCTGAAAACTAAACATTTGAATCTTGTGCTTCTGTTTTTTCTCACAAGTACATCATCGCATAATCTACTGATGGTCTGAAGCTAATTTCAATGCACAGGTGGCAGAAAACCTGTGAACAACTAGCAGCCTGCATATTTTACTCTTCTATACTTGTCCAAGGTCAGTAAATTACTGTCTTCTCGTTCAACTAGGTGAGTGCCCGTGCGTTGCGACGGAGAACACTCGTTTGTACATGATGATATATTCAACTGATGCTACACAAAATCAATTCAACCATAAAATTTATTAAGCTTTATTGGGGTTAGCATTATACACTTGTGTGCATTTGTTCAAATATAATTGTAGCATCACTTGCCCGATTCCTTGATACCATAGTACAAGAGACCCAATGAAAACTCTAAACACGTAGTGCTACATCAAATCAAAAATGGCCCAACTAATAATTATTACCTAAAAAGTGTATACAACAAATAATTACATGTATTTTAAGATGACTTGCAATTCCTGGTTATGTTATACTGATAATCTTTTCCATAACCAGAGAGAAACTCCATCCATGATCAGCTAGTCCTGGCACTTATAGTAAATTGGAATAATAAACTTTTTCTTCCTTCCCCACATTGTAATCCAGAAAACTGTAACATCATGTGTCTTTTTGCTTGACTACAAGTAACAGAACAAATAAATTGTTATTGTTATGAATAAGGACAAGTCAAAAATCATGTTTGGAACTGAAGTAAACTCTGTAAAAAGAATTGGATAGGCTGAGTTGATACAGACATTTTCTGCCTGTGCTGCTCGACACCATGCCAATATGGTTGGCAGTTAGTGGCTCTCAGGAGTAGTTGGATAGGATGCCAGAATCGTAGTTCAATCATATCAAAATCCTAGCAAAATCGAATGCTAAAATAGAAGTGTACCTGACATGTGCATAATGCATGAAAATGGAAGATCATAAATTGACAAAATCAATCACAAGATCAAAAGAATTGGAGTTCTCATACTTGAATCTCGTAATAGATTATCCTGGATGGAAGGATCAAGGCGACCTCGAGGATAATATGGGTTCTTGCAAATCCTGCACATGGTGTGTATTGCATCAGCTATGCAGAATCAGGCTCCTTAAACTGCTGGCACAGGCAAGAGACTCCTTAAGCTGCTGGAGGAGGCAAAATCAAGTGCTTAACCCCCATGAATGATCTGTTAAAAGGATAGCAAATTAGCAATATTAACTATTCTTCAAAACTTGGGATCTGAGGAGACCATAACTTGGGTAACTAAAACTGACATACAAATAATACTAAATTGTATAAAAAATTTAAGTATCTGAAACAAATTAGAAGATGAGCGAAAACCTTTCTAAACTGTACATATGGAATTATTCCTACTGACAAAAGGTTTGCACATAACTGAGAAAAGGAATTATTCAAATGTTACAAGGTACATAGAGTTAGCACAAGATTTCTTTATTCTGGAATACTACAGTCTAGGTCTTTTTAGAAGACCACGCCGTTCTTGCCGTATTTCATTAAGAAGGAGAAAGTTTCAACAAAACAAACAAGAACCATGGGTTACCAAAAGCATCACCTACATCTACTGGATTGCTTAACACGATTACGTTGCAAACAGTTTGCGACTAAGAAGCAAAGAACGGTCACAGGCCCGCCCAGGCCAGCAGCTCGGCCAACCTCCCATTTCCCGCGACGCACCAGGCCGATGCCTTGACCTTGATCTTTAGAGCTAGCTGTGGCGGGGAACCGACGTGCCCTCAAAAGTCCGGTTGTTCCGCTCCTTCCAAAGGAGCCACCAACAAGGAAGAAGGTGGAATCGAAGCCACGACGCACCACTTTGGGCACCTTCTTCCTGTACCTTCGCCACCACTCCATGAAGTGTTCTCCTGCACCTCGACGGCGGTGTGCAAGTGCAGGCCGGTCAGCACCAAAAACCAAACCTCTCTGGAGTATGCACAGCCCAACATGATGTGGTGGATGGACTCGGGATGTTGATCACAAAAGATGCAAAGGTCGGAGTCCTCACGTAGGCCATGGCGATGACGACGCAGCGCCGTCCGACCTATCGTGCATGGCTGTCCGTAAGAAGAACCGCACACGAGGAGGGGCTGCTACCTTCCCACGGTTGTCCGGCGCCAAGGATCGGGAGCAACCCAGAACATGGCGCCATACGCCGAGGCTGCCGAGTAGGTGCGGGTGGACGAGAACTTCCAATCGAAGGTGTCCGGCTGATCGGAGAGGACGACGCGATCCAAAGCATCACACAACCGCCCAAAGTCCGCAAGGAGAGCGGATGTGGTCGCCCCCCGAATGTGAAGGATCCAGCGATCGTCCTCCAAGGCTTCAGCAACGGTGGTACCCCACCGCCTCGGCGAGACAGCCTCAAAGACCGCCGGGGCGCTGTAGCGGATCGATGTGCCCTCCAACCAAGCATCAGTCCAGAAGAAAGTCGACCGGCCGTCGCCCAGCCTGATCTCGATAGCAGCCCGAAGAGTGCGAGGACATCCCGCTGGGTGGTCGCCGGCCGTCTCCCGCCGCGGCCTGTCTTTCCGCACCCATCTAGTCCTCAATGCCACGCCCGTGTCGTGAATCTGAGATGCCGAGACCGCCCGAGGCATTTGGGTAGACAGTGGACCGGCCAGGCCACCTTGCATTTGCCACCGACCACGGCCGATGTGTGCACCGGATGGCGGAGAGAGTCGCCTTGACCAAAGCTGTCTGGCCGGCGGCGTTGAGCAGGTTGCCCTTCCACCCAGGGATACGTGCTGCCACCATATCAATCAGATATTGCTCTTCAGATCTCTTAAGCTTTTTTATTGATAGCGGAATGCCAAGGTATCGACATGGGAACTCCTGAATGCGGCAAGAGAGGACCCGCTGGATGCATTGAAGATGTTCCCGGCCGCGAGTGTATCGGGCGTGGCAATACTCTTGTCGAGATTAGAAAAAAAGGCCCGATGCCCTTCCAAAAGTGGAGAGAATGGCCAACACCGTGAGCATGACTTTGTATCATCCGGGCACACAAACATAACCACGTCATCGGCGTACAAAGTCGACCACCCGTTCCCGTGACCCGCAGGCAACGGAGTGAGAAGCCCTTGCTGTTCAGCCCAGCGCAGCATGTGGTTTAGAACCTCCATGGCGAGCACGAACAACATGGGGGAAAGGGGGTCTCCCTGCCGGAGGCCGCGTGCATGGCAAATACGTTTGCCTGGCATCCCATTCAGGAGAATCCGAGTACTCGCAGTAGACAAGATGGCTGAGATCCAGTTCGTCCATCGGGTCCCAAAGCCCATGTGCCGAAGGGCCTCAAGGAGGAATTGCCATGCCACCGTGTCAAACGCCTTAGCAATGTCAATCTTCAGGAGGACGCACGGCTGCTTGGTGGCATATATAGCCTTGGAGTAGAGCTGCACATCTCTAAAATTATCATGAATGTTGCGCCCTTTAATGAAAGCCGACTGATTCTTGAGCACCAGTCGATCAAGAACTGCTGCCAAACGGTTTGCGAGACATTTAGTGATCAACTTGCCAAAGCTGTGAATGAGACTGATAGGCCTGTAGTCACGTATCTCTGTAGGCTGAGCCACCTTCTTGAGTAAAATCATGTGAGCATCATTTAAGTGATACAAGCTCCTGTAGTCATGGGACCAAAAGGCGTTGAGTGCACACATAACATCTGCCTTGATGGTAGGCCACACGGTCTTGTAAAAAAGACCTGTGAAACCGTCCGGGCCGGGTGAACGCTCATTAGGAAGTCCCTTAACTTCCCGGACCTCGATCCTCGATGAAGGGTACCTCTAGGTCCCCGAGCTCCAAAGAAGGCAGGCCAAGTGCAAGAAAATCAAGTCCGCCCTCACAAAATTGGCTCCCGTGATCCCATTAAAGTCTTTGAAAAAGGGCATCGGCCATGGAGTCATCGACACAACCTCTACACCCCGCACCCCGAGATCGCCGATTCGGGCCCCACGGGCGGCGGTGGCAAGCTTGCGAGATGGTAAAACTTCGTGTTAGCGTCCCCTTCGGCAAGGAAAACCGCGCGACCGCCGCCGTGCCATGGTGCGCGGAAGAGTGACGCAAGACCCAGCACCTTCATTTTGAGGGACATACGCAACGTGGATTCCCCACCGCTTCGAGTTCCCCGGACTCGCGTTCCTCATCGATCTGAAGATCACCTCTCGACCATCGCTAGCTCAAGCTTGATACTACCAATCCTCTCACAGGCGCTCCACCTCTGCAACTCACGAGCAGTGTTGCGTAGCTTCTGATCAATCTGCCTAGAGGGGTCCCCGACGGCGTGAACCGCCCAAGCCTGGGCAACCACCTCTGCAAACCCGGGTACCTTTGCCCAGAAAGATTCAAAACGGAAGCGTCGTTTACCGGTGTGTGCGACAACAAAAGTGCAGCATGATCGGGCAAAGGGTCGAGCGGTCGATGATAACGGCTTGAGGACGAAATTAGGGAATGCAAAGTGAACCGGTCGGCGGTTGCAAACACCACGTCTAGGAGCTCGAGCGTAGGACGTGGGCGCTCGTTGGACCAAGTAAACCGACGGCCAGCCATGTCAATTTCCTCTAGCATTGCCCTGTCAATGAAGGAACGGAACCTGCGCATGTTCCGCCTATTGAGTCGCCCATTGCTTTTATCAGAAGCCCGATAAATGAGATTAAAGTCTCCACGGAGGAGCCGGGCACCTGTGTGCGTGTCCCGAACTGCAGCAATTCAGCCAAGAATTCAACCTTTGCCTCGTCCGGCCAAGGACCATAGACCACCGAGATCCACCATGGGTCACCATTCGAGCCCAAAGAGCCTCAACTTGGCGAGACGGTGTGCGATTACATGCGAGTCAAGCACATCACAAAGATCCCGATTCCAACCCAATACCACACCACCGGAAGCACCCACGGATGGCGGATACAAAAATCATAGGCGGGCCCCATGAAGTCGGGCGGCCAAACCGGAGTCGGCGACGCACAACTTAGATTCCTGTAGACGACAACAGCCCGGCCGATTAGCGGCCACCAGATTCCTGACCACGCTGCGGCGCGCGAGGTCATTGAGCCCCCTCACGTTCCAATTCAGAAGACAATGGTCATTAGCCATAAGAAAACCAATTGTGCGACAATTGAGAATGGGAGGCGATCATGCCATCTCCTCATCCAGCCCCTCCAGGTTCAGATTCATGGAGGCGAGGTCAAAAGTCCCATCCAGGAGCTTCTCAAAGCGCCTGTGTTTTGATTGTGTCATGCCAGCACGAAAGGCAGCCCGGACCTTGTCCCCTCGACGGCTGCTGGAGCTTCCCTTGGTCCACTTGGATCCCCACTTACGGAGCAGCAGCACCTGTGCCTCGCAGCACCGCATTGACGCCCGTGGGCGCGAGGCGATGCGTCCGCTTACGTCTCGGGGTTCTCGGGCGGAGGGCGGGGTGCGCGCCCTACGCAGCCTCAGCCCCGATTTGATCAACGGTGTTGCGAGGGGCACGCAAATGAGATTGTCAATCTCCTGTTGTCGCGAGGCAAGAGTGACCGGTGCGGGTGTGTCCGGCGCATCAACATCAGTGGTCTAAGAATCATCATCAGAAGATGGTGGCGGCGGTGCATCAACATTGTATTGGGCAACCGCCCCAGGCTGAGGAGCAATATGATGAAGTTCAGTGACGGCGCACTGTACAGCCCACCAATCGTCAGCCAACAGAGATCCCAGCGAGCATCGCGACGCGGTGTGTTCCATGCCGGAGAGATCCTCCACAGCCCCAGCCGTCGGCTGCACAGGCAAAGATGCATCCTCGGCAAGCCTTGGCTGTTCCAGCTCAGCGAGGGCACAGGATTCAGCCCACCAGTCAAAGTGGCGCGCGGCCGGGAGATCGTACGAACGACCATCCTGCAGCAGGTTCGGCGCCACGGCGAGGAATCGACCAACAAAATACAGTCTAGGTCTGGTGCAGAGTGCTCTCAGTATGGTGGCTATCAAGGGAAGAAACAAATCCAGGACTGTGAAGCCATACCGAGACAACATTACATCGTTTCAACTTGTTACTTAGAAAAGCGTCAAAACACAGCAGGTCATTGTCATCAGTAATTCAGGATCCTGATTCTGAAGCAGTCAAATAAGTGTATACCCTCCTAGGCAAAAGACCAATACACATTGTACAAATAAATGGCACACTGAGTTTCATGCCACTGAAAATGCACATCTTTCATAAATATAGCATAAAAGCGTGTGAAAAATCTCTTTTGGTAAGCTCTGGGAAACATAATAATATCGATATAACAGAGTAGCGGCTCCAATTTGTTAATGCATTTCCTTGGAAAGTTCTTAGACAGAACTGGAAACATAGTAGCATCTCCAATTTCTTATGTGCTGACCAAGTGTGTACTCCCTGTATGAAATCATGTTTGAAATTAGGCCAGTTTGCAATGCATATGGACAATAGCACGGTCCCATGAGCTCTAAAAAATTTACATAGGATTTGGTTACTGCCTCACATTTAGGTTAGCCCAAGCCGATCAGGTTTCGTTCTTGTCTTCAACGATGATACTGGGAGGCTAAGCTTATGCAGCTCTTTTGCGTTGAGTTAAAATGACCATGAAAGCATTGGAATGTCACTCCACTAAAAAGGATGACACAGCTGTACCAAATAGTTGGAGCCTGCACATAATGTATGGCTGATGTTTTGACTTTTGAGAGAACTCAAACAGAAAAATAGGGAGAAATTTGCCAAAACTGATAATTCACTTAAAAAAATTAGAATAATTGCAGTAGTAGAGACTTATAATACATATGCTAAGCCTAATAGGAACCTAGCAACAAAAATCTGTTCAGATGAAGCTTGCAATCCTCCCTCGCAACTTTTTTCTCCCATCACAATTCACTACAACATCAGAAAGCAAAAAATGTATGTCAATTACAGATTCCATAGTTCTAGGTTGCATTTTTGCTCTGAGTACTGCACTCCAATATTCTAGGATGCATTTTGCCTATGCTTGTTCGATATTTCAATCACCCAAAACAAAAGTGCGGACATTTAAGTTAGATACTAATGGAAAATGATTCACTCTTTCCAATGTTGATAATAAGTTGGTGTTATCCCTAAATGAAAAGAGAAAAAACTTACCACAAGGCAGAGCATGCAGTTGACGAGCAGGCTTAATAAGTGTGCCAGTCCTCCCTTGCCTCACGGGCGGATCCTGGACACCACATCCAAATCGGAAACTGGAAGCAGGTCCTGGACAAAACAAACAACCAACCATAACCACACACCAGATCCAAATCGGAAAATGGATCCTAGAAGCGAGGAGGGAGGTCAGAGGGCATCTGTTTCTAAGCATTGTGGAGGTAGGTGGCCGGACTGAGATGGGCGGCCGGGTAGAGTCAGTCGGACAGCACCCGGGTAGCAGCCGGAGGTAGGCGGTGGCACCTCCACACGCCAGCCACCGCGACTGTGCAGCCGAGCACCGGACTCTTCCGGATGCTTGAAACCCTAGGAGGAACGGAGGACGGGAGGAGGCGATGCAGCTGGCACGGCGCTGAGGGATTTCCGGTGGGGTATGCAGCGGGGCCGGGCGGTGCGTAGGGAGTTGCGTTGGGAGCATGGAGCGCGGGCAATGGGCGAGCGAGTGAGCGAGGGAGTCGGGTGTGGACGATTCCATGCGGGCAAGCCATGGAGCGGGCGTTGGAGAGGGAGGAGGTCCGGCGAGGAGGCCACTCCGAGGCGGTGGAGCAGGGCGCCGGGCGAGGGAGCGCGCGGCGTGGTAATGCTGGGCGGCCTGGGAGAGAGCGCACGTGGGAACGCCGGGCGGCCTGGGAGAGCGCGCGTCTTGGCGAGCACCGGGTGGACGATTTCGTGTGGGGAGGGTGCGGGAGTGGGGTGGAGCCAATGATTGGAGGGAGCGAGGGGAGTGGGGTGTGGACTCCGATTGGACGGAGCGAGGGGAGTGGGGTGTGGACGATTGTTTTTGGTATTAGTAGCAGGAAAAGAAAATATATATTCTACCTTTCTAGCCATTTGCATTCGTGTACTATTTCAAGGCTGCACCAGTTTTTTTTTTATGCAACGAAGTCTTATGTAAGTTATCTCTGTGTGCAGGTTGCTGATGGCGTGCAACTCCTAGAAAAAAAAATTTGTGTTGCGTTTGCACCTGGAGGCTCTTGAATATCACCAACGTTGGCGTCTTCTATGATGCATATGTATCGTTTGGCTGCTATCTCCTGATTATTCAGTGCCTCCTGGTACAAAAACTTGGTTTGGGTGCAAATGCTTGTCTAAGTGTTAGATGACACCAGTGTCCAGTTACTTCAGTGCCTTTAGTTTGCTCGGTTGATTTATGGTCCCGCTACATGAGTTGTGTTTGTTTGAGATTTGTGGCAGTGATGGTGATATGTTAATTGCACGGTTTTTTCTTGTACCGGAGGCCAAATAGGCGTATCAGTTTCTGTCTTGCCGATGAAATCTGTCACGTTTCTGTAAGCATACTGCTTGTTCTGTCACCTCTACTAAAATGCACTACCAGATGTCAAACAAGTTTATTTTCCAATGCTCTGGAATCATTGATCATCCTAAATTGGATGCTCTACTATGGCAACACATTGTGATTTTTTTAGTGCGACGTACAGAAGTATTTTGTATCTGCGATCTGATTACTCATGCATTGAACCGAAAGCAAATGTTATGAGGTAAAATAGGCAGAAGAGACGAAGCATCGAACCCAATGCACAATTGTATTTGTTTGCAGAAATCTGGTCGTATTTCTCATAATAAATCTAAAAATATAAAGTATTTCTCATATTTTTTTGAAATCGATGATACAACATAGACACTTTTGACTTACAACTTTTCTCGGGGCTAGTGGCTCAAATTGATGACCAGCTATCTTGTGAAGAGGCCAGGGTTGGGTTCGTGCTCCGTCCTCTTTCCTCCACCGATTAGTCTTCACGGATTCAGCTCAGTATCGTGCAGGACATACTAAATGCGTCAAATAGAAAGTTGAGAGTATCTTAGTGACAATTTTTTAACAAAAACGTTTCAATGTGCATCAAATGCACTAGAGTTAAATTTGTTCAAAATTCACGCCTAATCCTACCTTCTCAACGCGAAAAACATATTGACTATCTCGCCTCTACGCACCTACACAAGCGGCGGCCATTGTAGCCTCCCCCACACACACACACACCCCCACCACCACCCGCTCCCCCGCCTCGCTGAGGCCCGTGCACACCCCTAGGATGATGGGGCGAGGCTTTCACCCTGTCATGTGAGATCCATGTGGGGTGGTGCTCGGCGGCCATGGCGGCATCGTGCGGTAGCTACACGGCAGTTGAGGAGTTGGCGTGGTGTTAACCGTGTGTGGAGGTGGAGTAGGTGGTGCGGGGTGTGTCTTCCATTTTGAGGCTGCATCGGCGTTGTGGACCTTACCGTGACTACGGGCGGTGGTGACGGCAGTGAGTGATTGCGACTCCAAGTAGCAGATCTCGTGCTCTTGTGGCGCTAGCAAATCCCGTGCCCTTGCGGTGGCAGCGACGTGAGATGCTAGTGTTCGGCTGGCACCAACTATGGTAGAAAGTTTACTCGGCTGCGGATTGGTGACGTGGTGGTGTGGCCAGGCGTCGTTAGACGTCATGGTTGGGCAGCTGCACTGGTTGTGTAGTGTTGATGTCGTGGTGGCGATGACGGCGGTGACATGCTCGTTTTTAAGTCTGTTGTGCCATGCAAGCAAGGTGGGTATCAGTCGAGCGGGTCACACGACACTTAGTTCGACGACAACAACAACGATTGTGTGGCATGGTGAAGTGGGTGGGGTGGGGCTAGTGGAGGATGTTGGAGGTTGTGTGCGGCATGATTTATGCGGGGCTAGCTCGGCAAGGGTTGGGTCATTGGTGGGCCGGGTGACTAGAGCTTCTTCTAATCCCTGTCCTCTTCTCCCCACCATCTACCTTCCCCCCTGAATTACATTGGCGTCCGTGGCGGAGCTAGCTAGATTTGCTTGCTACTGGGCGACTTTGCTGGTTCTGGCAGGGGATGGACTCTTTGACGAGCTTCTTGTGGCGCTTCTCCTCGTCAGCATCTCTAAGGGCGGTGGTTGGGCGGGGTTACTGTTGATCCATTTCCACACACTACCTCCCTGGTAGGGTTCAGTCACCGGCAGCGATGGTGTTGGAGGTTGCTTGATATCGGGGCGAATGCTTGGACAACAATGTCTGTGGACACCATTTCGTTCTTGGAGGTGTCCTTTTTCCTACCTCTCCTACCGTATCAGATGTTGTAGGTGAAAACCTTCCCATGGCAGGCTCCCTATTGGTTTTTCAGCGTTGTTTCATCCTTGGAGGCAGGGAGGTATGGCTAGGCTTTCCAATTCTGTAGTTGCTCTTTTCTGTTTGGCCATGGTGGTGTGCCAAGCTGTCCAGTGTAGTGTTGCTTGATAGGTCGTCGTGTTTCTATTGCCCCAGTTAGTTGTTAGTTGAGTTCTTTTATTTGCGTCCTTTTGACCAAATTCTAGTATGTGGCGTGAGTCCGGTTATTGTTCCAAAATTGTGTAGGTTGAGTGTAACACTTTCTTCAGTTGTATGGTTTTTGAGCTGGTTTCCATTTAACAAAGCTAGGCGAGCACATGGTTTTTGAGCTTTTACCATCCTTTCTAAAAAAGTTCAAGCCTAATTAGACTACTTAGGGTATGTTTAGATGGATTAAGGGCTAGATAGTAGTTGCGATAAAAATTAGCTTAAATTAATATGTTCCATTTATGTGTTACATTGTATTGCTCTTTTGTAACATTTTGCTTGTAACATTAGTTTTGTGTTACTAAAATTATTGTCAGTAACATATTTTTATATAAAAAAATATTTTGTGTTACAACCAAAGTCCGTAACGCTTTATTTTGTGTTACTATGATAATTTATTGTAACACATCGACGAATATGTTACAAGAAAGTGTTACAATATCCTTGCTGTGTAGTAGTGAATTGATGTTGACTAGCTAAAAAACTAAAAAAAACTATCGGGCATATTAACCATCCTATTTGGATAGGTTAGAACTAATTTAGATATTTTTAGCTAACTATCAATTAGCCTCTGTTATCAAACATATCTACAAATGGAATTGGGTCTCCATTAACCTTTTTTCTCTTTTCCCTCACACGGTCTCTCCAGCACCTCCCTTCGTCTTGAGCAGTTTTTGTTGAATCAATAGTTTGTTGCCTGTCAGACATTTTCTTTATATGAAATGTGTCACGCATCGGCTAGATTGGGCCGGAATTGACACGTGATCGTCGACCGTTGGAGTGGTGAAGGTGGCGTAGGGAGCTGCAATTTCCGACGACGGCGGCGACCGGCGGTGGCACGGGCAGCAGCGAGGAGCGGAGGAGCCGTGGTGGAGGCGAGGGAGGTGCTTGCGGCGGCGGCACGCGAGGCGGGGTGGAGGCGGCGGCGGGTGGAGCTGGAGAGCGAGATAGATATGAACTATTTTTATTGCTTGCTTATCCCAAAGAGATTACATGCCTCTCGCTTATATAACCCGGCTAGTGGGACTTGTAATCTAAGCAATCTCGTATAAGGTTTCCTCATATAATTGGAATACCTTTTACAAGCAATATTTATTTATTTTCTAATAAGGGCCTTCCTTGTAGATTGAAATATTCCCTTTTACACACCATAAAGCCTAAGATAATCCTAACTTGAAGACGAAGCAAAGTTGGACACGGAAGGGAGGGAGGCGGCGGCGGCAGGGCGCCGGCCCCGCCCATGCGCGCGCGCGCTTTGGCCCCCCAGGCCGGGCCGCGACCGTGTTAGGCCCTTTTAGCCCGTCCCGGGCTGGCCCAATCCCGCTTCATGACATTTCCCCACCGCTCGACGACGAGGCGGCGTCCATCGCATCCGCCCAACCCACCAAGTGGTGGCGAAGGGGATGCCGATTGGTGAAGTGACGACGCCGGACCGAAGTAGAAGATGAGAGGTCCCGACTTGTCGCTGTCGCCATTGCGTGTGTTGGCGTCGTTGTCAGAGAAGGAGAAGTCGAGGTGCAGGTCGCCGGGCGTAGGCGCTGAACTTGTAGTTCAACGGGGGCTGCACGAAGGCGCTCCGCCCATGCACGGCGCAGGTGCCCGACAGCTCGAGCATCCGGCGTGTCGCCGGAGGAGTCGTGTAGGCGTAGGTCGTCGGGACTATAACCTTCGCGTGAAGTTGCACTGCGAAGACATGTCGAAGCGACGTGGTGGCGACAAGGCTAAGTCGAGGAGGCGGCCGTGGAGGAGATCGCTAGGCGTGCGACGGGCGGCCCCATCTGGCGCTCCTGTGTCCACGGTGCGCCGACGGTGACATTGTCGATGCGGAAGAAGACGCCGCCATTGTTGTCGAAGAGGAGGACGGTGACGCCTTCGACTTTGTCGTCCGGGCGCACCTGTAGGGAGGAGGACGCCGCCGGGAACGCCCTGGTCTTCTCTTGGGCGGTTGGGGAGGTGGAAGCCCACCACTGCTACGCCATGCAAGGGGCACCCTCCCTCGAAAGCAGAAGTCCCGGAGAAGCTCACAGCGAGCAAGGATGTAGTAGCGGTGAGAGTACCTCACGATGCCATAGTGGAGGCTCCACTGCGCGGCGATCGCAACTTCGATGGCGTTGGCGATGATCCCGAGCTCCTTGTTGGTCGCCGTGGCGGGCTTCGTGCAGCTCAGCGATCATGTCGCTTCGTCGCCAAGCCGCCGATGTCGTCCATCACGGCAGCGGGATTCATCCGCCCGGCATGCGGTCAGCCAAGGCCATGGCAATGTCGCTGGCCGATGTCGACGGGGTCGCCGAGAGGTGTCCGACCTGGTCGGCGTCGGCGCCGCTCGCCGGGCGCAGGTTCGCTCGTCGCCGTGCGGTGGGCGAGGTCGATGGCCTCCTCCATCGAACGAGGCTCGAACCACTCGGCGTCGTCTGCGAAGCGTGTCACGCAGCCTCCGACGAAGAGGCCGACACGGTGGCGCTGTCCCTCAAGATCCATGTGAAGTGCATAACTCGAAGGCGGAGATGTAGCCATCCAGCCTTGCCATCCCCGGAAGGCGGCGCTGCATCCCCGTAGTGTCGAGGATGACCGGGGGGTCCAAGTCACGCCGCAGTACCGGGTGAACACGTCCCACTCGAAAGGGACCTCCTCCGGGATAGCTTGAGGAACCAAACAGCAGCGGGACCTATGAGATGGAAGGCAGCATACCGGACGTAGTAGTCGTGGTCGATGTCTTCCTTGAGCTCGAAAAGGAGCTCCATCTTCTATATCCGAGAGGTCGTGGTTGTCGGTGCCGTCGTACTCCTAGACCTCCGGCGCGTCCACGTAGAGAGGAGTGAGGGTCCGGTGACCTGGGGTCGGGTGCCGCGGGTGGCACCACGGAGCTAGACGCCGCCGGGGCGCGCGCCATGGGCGCCATGGGTGGCGCTGGGGCGGGGGCCCCGCGGGTGACGCCGCCTCGCGGAGAGTCCTTCGCGTCACAGTGTGTCGGGGAGAGGAGAGGGCAGCCGGTGTTGCGGTGTTGCCGAAGATGACGCCGATGACGGCCGGTCTTTGTCGCATAAACGTCATCATCCTCCTCCAGCCGGAGGATGGCGGGTCGGGCGTCGTCGGTGGTGTCGGTGGCGGGAGGCGGCGGCCGCCGCCGGGCTATCCTCCAAAGATGGCCGCCGGGCGTGTGGAAGTCCCCTCGAGGTGATGCAAAGCATCCATGCGACGCAGACGCCGCCGATGTCGCCGAAACCGGGCGATCTTGGCACGCTTGTCGCCGAGGAGTGCCTTCGCCGTGGTGAACTCCGGTCATCTCGGAGGCCACGGGTGGTGGGAATCGCCCCGGTCTCCGGATACCAGCCGTCACGCACCGGCTAGATTGGGCGAAATTGACACGTGATCGTGGAATCGTTGGAGCGGTGAAGGTGGCGAGGGAGCTGCGCTTTCCCGACGACGACGGCGACCGGCGGCGCACGCAAGCAAAGAGCGAGGTGCGGAGGAGCCGTGGTGGAGGGGGAGGCGGCGCGTGGCGGCGACGCCGGTGGTGTGGGGCAGCGGTGCGGCCGGGCGCCGCGGGGAGGTGGAGGCGGCGGGTGGAGCCGGGAGAGCGAGATAGATATGAACTATTTTTATTGCTTGCTTATCCCCAAAGAGATTACATGCCTCTCGCTATATAGCCCGGCTAGTGGGACTTGTAATCTAAGCAATCTCGTATAAGGTTTCCTTATATAATTAGAATACCTTTTACAAGCAATATTTATTTATTTCCTAATAAGGGCCTTCCGTATAGATTGGAATATTCCCTTTACACACCAAAAAGTCTAAGATAATCCTAACTTGAAGACGAAGCGAGTTGGACACGGAGGGAGGGGGGCGGGGCGGCGGCGGCGGCGCCGGCCCCCCCTTGCCAGCGCCTCTGACCCCTATGGGCGGCCGTGACAGCGTCGAGGCCCTTTAGCCCGTCCCCGGCTGGACCAATCCCTGTTCATGACAAAATGAATAGAATAGATATTACTTTTTCACATGTCTTATGAGGACTCCAGCATTTATCTTTGCCTAGTCATTGTTACCAAACCATCCTGGGACCGACATTTTGCCCGTCAGAACTAATGTCCGTGTTATGAATATCCGGGGATCGAGCTGGTGGCCACGGGCCACATCAAACCCTATCTCAAGAACGTGAAATTTTACAATATTGCCCGTTTGGAAACAATTTTCACAAATAGGCCCCCGGCAAAACTATCGCAAAATGGGCCAAAACTTCAGCGCATTAGGTCAGAGCGCCGACATATGGGGCTCGGCGTCACATCACCGCTGTCGAGGTTCACCACGTCGTCGGGCAACGACGGTCGCGACATCCACGGTGGCGAGTAGGCCAGGAGGTCGGCGCGCAGTTAACGCGACGCCGCGGAGGTCCGCTCGGGTTGTTGGCCCGCAGCGCCCAAATCCATTCTCTTGGGCTGCCTAGCCCGTTCTCACTGGGTGGGTAGCCCAAACCTCGACGCTAGCGGGCGACCTGCGCCGAGGTCCGATGACCTAACCGTCGCCCGAGCCCGGCCGAGCCACCCGCAGATCCTAACTTGCCGCCACCCGCAGCCCGCCGCTCCGCCGCCCTTTGCTTTCGCCACCGAGCCTCCACGCCGCCGCCAGCCTCGCCACCACCCCTCCTCCCCTCCGCCGCCCCACCGCGCTCCACCCCGCCTCGACTCCGCCCCCACCGCGCCTCCACTGCTTGGGGCACCGAGGCACCCCCCGCGGCCACCCACGGCGCAGCCGGCGGCCAACCCCGCTCTCGCTCAAAGGTGAGTCATCCCCTCCCCTCCTCTCTTAGTAGTTGTTGGCATTTTCTTCTATTGTGCCAAAATCTTCTATTGTTGGCATTTCATGTTGCTTGATAGGTTAGAAATGTGTTGGTGTCCTCTCTGAAATGTGTCCCAACCTTATCCCTAGTGGACCTTCCTTTGGTGGCACGATCCATGTCCATCCTAAATCGCTTCCGATGCCTAGGACCTTTACTCTTCCACAATAGAGTAAGATCAGCCACGTACTTGGGTCCATCGTATGAAGGCCATTCATTTTCATCTCGAAATGGCTCGAATTGTGGTTGCCATGTACTCAAAAGATTTCTCAAAGAGAACTCACATGCCATGCGGGGGGTACCTCTGGTTCTACATGCCGAATGCGGCAAGCAGTAAACATGTGGGAGCAAGGCCTATGATATATAGTTGGTTTCCCACATGAGCACTTGTTTTCATTTATTCCTACTTTGTGCTTTCTAGCACCACGGTCTTCACCACCAATGTTAGTTCCACCACTCTCTAGAATCTCGTATGTGTTGGACGTAGCCTCAAAACATGTTCCCTTCTGTCGTTTTGACTTCTTCCTTGAGAATGCTAGCTCTTGAGACACTAAGAGGGGCCAAGGTTTGTTCGATGACCACAGACCTCTCACATACTTCTTCCGTGCGACAAACCAAGCGTTCAACTTGTAGAAAGTGAACGATGCAATGGCAGTCACGGGGAGAGCACGACAACCTCTAAGCAGACTATTAAACATCTCAGCCATGTTACTGGTCATGAAGCCCCATCTCCGACCTCCAATTAATCGTGTGCAAGGGACCACTTCTCCTTAGAATCCATCAACTCATTCGGGAACTGCACGCCATCCGCAATAGTTGCTAACTTTAGGGCCTCTAGCTTCTCTTTGAATAACCAAACCTAATTCTTCCTCACCAACCTCATAAGTTTCATCAGAATCTCCATCACTTTCACCAATATCATCCCTATTGACGCCCGCGTTGTCCGCATTAACTCCATCACCAATAATACCTTCTTCATCTCCATCATCCCACCCTAACCCTTCACTACTGGCATATATTGGCTGGGTAAGAACTATATCCTCCTCTTCTCTTAAAGTACCCCTATCTAACGAGAGGTTGGCTTCTTGGGCTACCTTCAACGATAGTGGTTGCTATGCCATCGACCTTGCTTACAACCGGATCCAAGGATCTAACTTCGAGAGGCCAATACAACCGCCTTGTAATCATTCCATTCACACTCGTTACTAATCTTGAGCAACCTCTTGATCCATGGACCCTTACTCGACCCGACAACTATCACACCTTCAAATTGTACATCTCGGTCACTCCAACCTAATCGTGCTTTCAATCGGTCCACTAATCTGCGTCAAAGGAGACTCGGAAAATATCATCAAATGCTCGAGACATGTCCTCAAACTCCACACTATCCTTCCTTGTCCTAATAACACGTCCTCCATGTTGCAACCTCACTAATTTATCCATCTACAACCATCATACAATGTCAAACCAACACATGTTAATAGTCACATAGCATGATATCAAAAGTAATAGTCACATTGCAAAGTAGACCCGGCTTGTGTCAGGGTATTCGCCACTGGTTTGCAAATCAATTCGAATCGCCATCTCTCCCGGTTAGTGAGAACCGGGTTGCGCCCACGACATCGTAGTCTTAATCATTACAATCTATGTCATATTATCATGTTCTTTCTTTGTTAAATATTGATCAAGCTACTTATTCTCATTACTATTATCTTTGAGCAATGATTAATCTTGACTATACAGGATCTATGGTTATGTATCTAAATAAGTACCCTTTTAACTTGAAAAATACAAGTAGTATGCATAGGCTCACTAAACAACTTTATTTTCGAAAGTAATGTGAGTCAATGAACCCCAGATAAAGCCTAGCATAATCCTTGGAGTCTTTTATTTTATTTTGGACGGGTAAGTCTAGCTGAGTATTTTGTACTCAGGGTTTTATTCCCGTTGTTGCGTGTGAGCATGTGTACCACGCCATCGTAAGCCTTGTCTGCTTTCTGTTGATGATGAAGAGTAAGGCCAGGGCAAGGAAATTCTATATCCCCGTCTCATCTTTCATTGCGTGATGACTATCTACCGCACTATCTTATATTTGTTTTTAAGCTAAAAGACTATTTGGTTTTCGAAACCATTGCTTCCGCACTTGAACCTGAGTTTGTAATAAATTATACTTCGTGACTCGATGTTTAATATATCGAATTTGGTTTGAAATACCATGGATTTTACTACCGAGCTCAACGATCCTGTTGTGTTGTTGATGAGTTTGAAATCACTCGAGATTTCCTACCGGGTTTATATGGACTCAAGTGTAGACTATGATTGCTTCGGTGATTACGAATTATACTTGATTTCTTATAAATTGGTCGGCTCTGTCACGGTTGCATCGAGCTTAGTTCGGTAATTACAAGTCCGATCTGGTATTTAAATTAAAAATGAACCACTAATCGCTTAAGTAAAAAGTTTGCGAAACAAAAATCTTTCAAGTGGTGTGAGTAAAAGAATTGCAAAATTAATAGTGCCTTGGTCATACCCTTTATGCCCAATTAAGGACGGTCGGTGGCTTGGCTAACTGGGAATGGGTTATTGCATCATATTTTGTTGTTTGTGCTTGGTTGCCGTGGCGCCGATGAGGCACGGGCTACTACTCACTTGAGTGGTCATGAATGGATCGAAATGTCTCTACGCCCTAGGTAATTGGTGTTCAATGCCTCTACGCCCAAGGTAATGGTGTGAGTGAGCTGAGAGCATGATCGGACAAACGCCTGGTCTAGGGGGAAATAAAATGGTTTTGAGAGCTCCGTGGTTCGAGGGTAGTGCCCCCGTAGACTTGTGTATGGGTACACAGTGTGCCGGGTGTAAAATGTGTTTTTCCGCATGGTATGCGATGCCGCCGGGTGGACCTCGACGAAGCGGTATATGCACTTTAATTCCTTGCATTGCATCAATATACTTTGTGGGCTGAAATGAATTGTAGGTACACTAACAGTCAAGAAAGCGTGTAGATCGACTAGACACGTTTATTTTCTTTTTAAGAGATCGTAGGATGCCACCATTAAATACGAATAGAGAAATCTCTTTCCTATTCCGTGAGATACGTAGCAAAAACGTTCATGCATCATATTTAAAATTTTACATCATGGCATTCATGCATTTTCTATCTTTTCCCTAATTAGTACTTGCCCAATTTGGTTAAAACTGGACTATTGTTTCTCAATCTCACTTTATCTCCTAAATCTTGCAACAGATGGCCCACTACTTCGAGCCCTACTCTCCCCCAATGAAGTGGGCGACGCCAGCCTTGCTGTGGGAGATGTTGCAGTCAGTTGGGTACAGCCAGGAGCCCATCTACGGATGGAGGCGCACCCATGGTAGGGGAGAGGTGCCGTGGATTTCAGTTGAGGTGACAGGCGCCACATTCGGGACCCCTATTGGCCAGCCCCGGGCGTGCATTGGGCAAGGCCCCGATGCGTGGACAGCCACCCAGGTTGCGGCCATGGGAGTGTTGGATCAGATGACGCAGGACCGTGGTGCTGCACTTGCTGGCGGCCCTGCAGCTGTGTTTCCCCGAGATGTACCGCCTGAGGAGAATGGGCAGCTTGGAGTTGTTGGTATGGCAGCCATGAGGGCTATGTTTGCTGTGATGAAGCTGAATGGAGCACTCATGACAGCCGTCGTAGATGCTACTGCAGAAGCCACACGTGTTAGGGAGGAGCTGCGTGAGACTCTGGCTAGTTTGAAGAAGCTGCAGAAGCGTATGTGCTACCTAGACGAGCGTCTCTCCATCACCATTGGGGAGCGCAACAGAGCGGTGGATGACTTCACCAACGCACGTCGCCGCATCAGAGAGCTTATGGGTGACCATAGCGAGGACTAGAGGGTGCAGTAGCAGCGCCAGCTGGAGAGGACCGTCAGGACGACCAGGACAGAGACCCCACTTCTCGTACTTCACAGGAGTAGATGACTGTGATGCCACGTTTAGATTCCCAAGATGTCAAGAGGGGCTAGAACCCCGACGACCTCAAGACCTGAACGCCGGCGAGAACGTGGTGATCACGTCGAGCACGATGAGCACAATACAGATCAATCTATGTAAACGAGAAAGTTGTTTGAGGAATATTACGCTGCCCAACCGCAGCTTATGCCGAGCTTTATTCTCTGTATATATATCCCTAGGATTACATACTCCACCCACGCCACGCCGCCTAAGTGTGTCCGACGTCGTCACGCCGCGACGCGGTCACCGCGTGCGCTTAGCACGTCGTGGCGCAGGACTCAAGACTCGACCGGATCATTGTCATGACCAAGCACACCTTTGATCACAACTGATCCCTAGACCGACTATTACATGACTCAAACTGTAACGAAAGATACATGATAGGTGCATCTATTTAGGCTAACAATTCACCCCCTAAACTCGATGCACGTCGACGACTCCAAGAGCACTCCTCAGTTCCACGAACCTCACTCGCCCCAGCGCCTTGGTGAAGATGTCGGCCAACTGCTCCGCCGTCCCGACATGATCAACCTCCACCATGCCCTCCTCAATACACTCGCGTGAGAAAGTGATACCGTGTATCAATGTGCTTACTACGATCATGGTGCACCGGATTCTTGCTGAGCGCAATAGCTGACATATTGTCCATGAGTAGCTTCACCTTCGTCACTTTCGTTCCCAGCATGTCCGCCATGAGTCGGCTCAACCATATCCCCTGGCATGCTGCACCAGCTGCTGCAACATATTCGGCCTCACAGGACGACAAGGCAACGATCTTTTGCTTCTGTGACGACCACGTTACCAAACTGCTTCCAAGAAAATATCCAGCACCCGAAGTACTCTTCCTATCTTGGACATCACCGCGAAATCATCATCCATCAGATCCCAAAAGCATGGGTCTCAGGCTCATTCTTCTTCGATCATACTTGCGCACCATACGCCATAGTGCCTTTCGGATACCTCGGGATACGTTTTTACAAAGATTCCAATGCTCCTTCCCTGGCATCTCCATGTACCGGCTCACCACCCCAACTGCATACGCCAAATCTGGTCGGGTGTTGACAATGTACCTAAGACTGCCAATCAGACTCCGGTAGAGCTTTGCATTCAACGCTTCACCATCCTTCTGCTTGCTGAGTTTCAGATGACACTCCATTGGAGTTTCACACGAGTTACAGTCCACCATACCCGCCACTTCAAGTATCTTGGTCTGCATATGAACTTTGACAGAGAGTAATGCCATCCTCTCCTTGCTTCACTTCTATTCCTAAATAATAGCTTAGAAGCCCCAAATCACTCATGTTGAATTTCTTCTTCATCTCGGCCTTAAATATTTCTATGTCCCTAACATTTGGTCCTGAGATGATCAAATCGTCCACGTATACTCCCACAAGCAGAAACGAGTCCTTGCTGCTTCTCCTATAAACAGCGTGATCCAGCTTGCTCCTCACGAAACCAAGAGCAACGAGTTCGCGATCAAGCTTAAAATTCCACGCCCTCGGGGCTTGCTTTAGGCCATAAAGCGCTTCTTGCTTTAAGTACTTTGCTTCCATCGCCCACTATGAAACCTGGAGGTTGTTGCACGTACACGATTTCTGAGAGATCACCATTCAAGAAAGCTGACTTGACGTCCATATGATGAACCTCCCATCCACCTTGAGCTGCAAGTGCCAACAGAACTCGTACAGTCTCTAACCTGGCAACCGGTGCAAAAACTTCATCGAAGTCGACTCCATGCCTCTGTATATCCTTTCGCCACTAGACGTGCTTTATATTTGATCACATTCCCTTCGATCTTTCTTCGCCTTGAAAACCCACTTCAAACCGATTGCCTTCTGTTTCGGTGGCAACACACACACATCCCAAGTTCGGTTTGCTTCGATTGACTGCATCTCAACATGCATTGCTTCACGCCAGCACCGCTCGGCTAAAGCTTCTCCCACCGTTCTTGGTTCTTCACCGCTACCGCATTGCAGGCCACTATACTCATAGTCTTGAAGATCCTGTGTCGTCTCCAACAGATTTGGAATTGTTCGGTATCGCAACGGAGCACCTTCTGAATCAACAGATCCATCAGTAGGTGGTGTAGCCCACTGGATCGTTGGTGTCCCAGGCATGGGAGATTGTGGAGGCGTGTTCAGATCACCCCCCATAGACAGAATTGAGGTAGTAGGAGAGCCTGGATCAGACACATCGTCATCAGACACTGTATTTTCATCGCCCTCTTCTATTGTCGGACCAGGAACAGTGTCATCAAAATCCTGAACTCTGAAAGTTTCAGTCGACGCCGGTTCGTCAGATGCATCCATCCTCCTACTGCCATTCTCCTTCCAATTCCAGGCTTTTGTTTCATCGAAGATCACATCACGGGATATCATTAGCTTATTTTTCATGGGATCAAACACCCGATAGCCTTTGGTCCCTGCTTCATACCCGATGAACACGCCTGGCACCGCCCGATCAGACAATTTGCTTACACCAGTCCAACTTTGTTTTCGCATAAGCCACGCACCCAAACGTGCGTAGGTGTTTCACACACCAGTTTCCTTCCAAAGGCATGCCTCAAACGGAGTCATGCCCATCAGACTCTTAGTCAGGGATCGATTCAGAATATACACTGCCATGGCCACTGCTTCTCCCCAAAACCGAGCTGGCACCTTCATGCTTTTCAGCAAACACCGCGCCATCTCTATCACAGTCTGATTCCTCCGCTCAACAACACCATTCTGCTACGGAGAATATCCCGTGGTGGTATTATGTCTAATGCCTAGCTCATTGCAGAAACTAGCAAACACACCTGACAAGAATTCTCCACCACGGTCCATTCTGAGAGCTTTCAGTCGCCATCCTGACTCCACCTCTGCTGCTACTTTAATCTTCTTAAAATAGTCTAGAGCTTGATCTTTAGTTGACAACAATTCGAGCCACATGAACCGACTGAAATCATCAACGACCAGAAGAAAATATGACCTGCCACCCAGTGTCGGTGGCGTAATGTGTCCACATAGATCGGTGTGGACAAGCTCCATCCAGTCTTGGCCCTAAACGATGATGCCTTGGGAAACGGAGTGCGATGTTGTTTTCCCAGGATACAGCCATCACACACCTGTTCAAGCTTCTTCACAATAGGCAAGCCTTCAACCATCCCCTTTGCACCAAGCTCACGAAGTGACCTGAAGTTCAGGTGCCCGTACCTAGCATGCCAGCGCCATGCCTCCTCATCCATCTTGGACAAAAGACACACCGGAGAGGTGAGTGTCACATGCATCAGATACAAACGCTGCTTCCTCTCCGCCCGAATAAGAACAACACGTTTAGTCCCGGGTCGTTCACGCTCAAGCACCTGCAGTACGCCCTTGTCTATTTCAACACGACACCCTGCTTCCTCTAGCTGGCCAAGACTCACTATGTTACACTTCAGAGAGGGAATGTAATAGACTTCTGTGAGTACCCGATGCTCTTGATTTTTGCCTGAAATCGTCACAGCACCTACACCACAGATCTCTACCGTGGAGCCGTCACCAAACCTGACTGCACCTCGCACCGTTTCATCCAGACTTGCCAATGATTCACGGCACCCAGTCATATGGTTCGTGGTACCAGTGTCCAAAACCCAAGACCCGGCAGCATACTTGGCCGGATGCACTCGGTCTTGGTTCAGAAACAATCGATGAGATTCAGACGGGATCCTCTTCACCTCACACACCTGTGCAACCAGCAACGCCGGTGACACTTCAGTTTCAGCATTGGCATGATGAACTGCCTCTCCCTGCTCCTCCCTCGACTGTTTCTTCTTAGGACACTCCTTGGCCCAATGGCCATAAACTCCACACTTCTTACACTTCCCTCGCCTTTTGGGCGGACCAGAACTCCCACCAGCATCGCGACCTCCTTTACTACCTCCACCTTCACCTCGGCCTCCAGAGCGATCATTCTTTTTGAAGTGGCCACCGCTCTTCCCACCCGATGAAGATGAATCAGTTCACCATGCGGCTCTTGTTTACGGCTGCCCATTCATCCTCGCCGGTAGACGTCCCGACTTATCGGGTGACCTGTTCAACAAGGCTCAAACCTGTCTTCACCGCCCGTGAGACGGCCGACTAGGTCTTCGATCGAGAGCTTTTTCAAATCTTGAAACATCTCAATCGCCACCGCCACCGATTATACTTAGGTGGCACAACTCTCAGGAACTTCTTCACCACTCGCGTATCATCAACACTTGTTTCACCGAGCCCCTTGAGATCGGTTGCAAGTTTGGTGATGCGCCGCAAAACTCAAATCGACTCTCCCGTTTAAACGAGATCGATTCAAACTCGCCAACAACTTCGTTGCATTTACTTCCTTCACCCTATCTCGCACCCGGGCGCATCGATTTGATCGCCTCCCATGCCTCCTTTGCTTTGACTTCTTGTTTAGCAACATTGAGTGCATCTCTTGAGGCGCGCCACGAAGCATGGCGCCGAGAGCAAGCCGGTCATGCCGCCGCTCCACCTTATCAGATTCGATTGCATCCCACGGATACATGGCTTCCGGATTGCACTCGAACATGTGAAGACCACTCCCCGATAGTTCGAGCGTGTCAACATCGGCCGGGTCAGATTTCTGCGGCCTGGTTCCATGCCCGCTCCTTGAGCTCCTTGTCCTTGTCACCATGGCGTCGACCTTCGCGTTCTCCTCTTCCTCGACTCACGATCCGGCAAGGGCTTTTGCTTGGACCTCTCTCACGTCAACTCAACACCACCGAACGTCCCTCCTCCGACCACCAAGCGGCTCCGATATCGGTTGTTGGGGGCTAGAACCCCGACGACCTCAAGACCTGAACGCCGGGCGAGAACGTGGTGATCACGCCGAGCACGATGAGCACAATACGAGATCAATCTATGTAAACGAGAAAGTTGTTTGAGGAATATTACGCCGCCCAACCGCAGCTTATGCCGAGCTTTATTCTCTCATATATATCCCTAGGATTCCAGACTCCACCCACGCCACGCCGCCTAAGTGTGTCCGACGTCGTCACGCCGCGACGCGGTCACCGCGTGCGCTTAGCACGTCGTGGTGCAGGACTCAAGACTCGACCGGATCATAGTCATGACCAAGCACACCTTTGATCACAACTGATCCCTAGACCGACTATTACATGACTCAAACTGTAACGAAAGATACATGATAGGTGCATCTATTTAGGCTAACAGATGCTAGCACGTAGACCTTGATCTAGATGAGACACCCTTGTAGCCGAGCGGTGTAGTGCCACTAATGTCATGTAATTTCCCTTTTAATTCGTGAGACTATCGGCATGTAAGACTTGGATTCGTACTACTTTCGAGACTTTATTTGTATCGGTTGAGACCTTAATTTAGTTCGCAGCTCATGATCGTGTTCGAATTCATGGTAATTGTGGCATACTCGCTAGTTGTGAAAATTCATGCCGATTGTGCAACACTTTGTTGCCCCTTTGTTGCGAAATCTTGGTACACATATTGCGTTGACATAACCGTGATGTTGATGAAATACCGTATTGAGTTTATTGTTACCGTTATTGTGGATGAATTTATTCTCTCAATAAATTCAGCGTAACTTAAATTCAATATCTACACTTTGGACAACATCATCGATGGTTATTGTTGATTCAATTGTGCGGTCACCGCAAACTTCGATCAAAGTCTTTGGGGAGATCGACGGCAGCACCTCCCCAGGGCCGGGAGCAGTTCTTTGACCAGGCTCTTGGGAGAGTTGCGTAACATTACACGCAACACCGAAAGGAGGAGGAGGCCGAGGTGGTGTAGATAGGGATGGATTCCAGGTCGTACAAGGACTTTAAAGCCACAAAACCGCCAAAGTTCACCATGGCAAATGAACCCATGGAGGCCGAGGAATGGCTTACCTCAGTAGAGGAGAAGTTTCGGTTGGTGAATCTGGTGCGAGACCCGTATGGCGATTATGCGGCGCGACTTGCCGGAGGGGACTGCGCAGGATTTGGTGGAAGAACCACCGTGCTACTTTTCCCCGCCAATGTTCCTATCACTTGGTTCCAGTTTAGCCGCCGATACCTACATACCGGCGGGTGCCTTGGCAAAGAAGCTGGGAGAGTTCATTAAGCTCGGTCAGACAACAAGACCATGAATGAGTATCTACAGGCTTTTAACAGTCTGTCTAGGTATGCTCCTGACATGGTTGACACTGAGGCTAAGAAGTTGGCTAGCTTCAAGAGAGGACTGAACTTGAAAATGCAGAAAACCATGGGAAACTCCACCAGGGATACTTTCCAGGCCTTTGTGACTGATTGCATCCATCAGGAGGCCAGTAATGTCTTGTATGCTGCATCCAAAGGCAAGAAGAGATCGTTTGAGGGAAACCCAGGACAGGGCAGTGGTTCCTTTGGATGTCGTCAGAACTACCGCCCACCTATCGCGCCTTCACGTTATGCCCCACCCCAGAAGAAGAATCCAGCTGGAAACCCGCGTTTCAGGAAGTTTGTTGTGCCTCGCTCAAAAGGGAAAGCCCGCACAGGGGAATGTACCACGCCCCGTGCCCTTCAACCACAACAATTGCTTCAATTGTGGTAAGCCCGGACATTTCTCCAGGTCTTGCCCGCAGCCCAGAAAGAACTACAAGCAGTATGTGGGACAGGCACACTTTGCCAATGTCGAGGAGGTTCCCCGAAGGAGAGATCGTGGACGGCCCTAAGACGTGTTTAGTTAACAATCGTAGTGCTGTTGTTTTATTTGATTCTGGATCATCGCATTCATTCATGAGTCAAGAGTTTGCACAGAGGAATGGTGAACAAATAACTGACCTAGGGTTTGGCTACCGAATTAGTTTAGCAGGGGCTGACCAGTTGACTAGGCAGAGGGTTAATGATGTGAAGATCATGATGGGCGATTTAGAAATAATAACTTCCTTAATAGTTTTACCCGGTTTGTGTTTGGATGTGATCCTTGGGATGAATTGGATGAAGAGTTGGGGAGTGATCATAGATACTGTGAATAGAGTAGTGCATTTGAAGAACCCTCGTGACTCAACTCGAACACCGGATCCTCGTTACCTAAGGCCATTGACCTTAACCGTGTTTCAGCTGCTTTGCAAGTGACTAGTATCTCCGACATACCTGTAGTCTGTGAATTTCTGGATGTCTTTCCGAAAGACCTACCTGGATTGCCACCAGATAGGGATGTTGAGTTCGCAATAGAGTTAATTCTAGGGACTGCCCCTATATCCCGAAGACCCTATCGAATGCCACCCAATGAGTTAGCAGAATTAAAGGTACAACTTCAGGAGTTGCTTGAGAAAGGTTTCATCAGACCGAGTTCGTCACCTTGGGGATGTCCAAATTTTGTTTGTGAAGAAGAAGGATCAGACGTTGAGGATGTGCGTGGACTATAGACCACTCAATGCGGTAACAGTGAAGAATAAATACCCGTTACCCCGCATTGACATTCTTTTTGACCAGTTGTCTCGAGCCAAAGTGTTCTCAAAGATAGACCTTCGATCTGGGTACCATCAAATTAAAATCAGACCCCGGATATACCCAAGACCGCATTCTCGACGCGGTATGGTTTGTACGAGTATCTCGTCATGTCCTTCGGCTTGACGAATGCTCCAAATAAGATTTCATGTGTTTGATGAATTCGGTGTTTATGCCTGAACTTGACAAGTTCATGGTTGTATTCATCGATGATATCTTGGTGTATTCTCAAAATGAAGAAGAACATGCCGAGCATTTGAGGATAGTCTTGAGAGGCTCGAGAGCATAAGTTGTATGCTAAATTCAGTAAATGTGAGTTTTGGCTGAAGGAAGTGCATTTTCTGGGACATGTGTTATCCGAGAACGGAATTTCAGTGGACCCTAGTAAGGTGCAAGAGGTGCTGGATTGGAAGGCACCAGTTTCGCCCGAGATACGAAGTTTTCTAGGGTTAGCCGGATATTATCGTAGGTTCATACCTGATTTCTCAAGATAGCTAAACCTATGACCCGACTGTTACAGAAGGAAGAGAAATTTGTGTGGACACCAGAGTGCGAAACAGCGTTCCGTACACTACGAATGTTGTTAACTACGGCTCCCGTGCTTGCACAACCTGACATTCAGAAGCCCTTTGATGTGTATTGTGACGCATGTGGTACAGGATTGGGATGCGTACTCATGCAGGAAGGCAGAGTCATTGCGTAAGCATCACGTCAGTTAAGGAAGCATGAGGTTAACTATCCAACCCATGATTTGGAACTTGCTGCGGTAGTACATGCATTGAAAATTTGGCGTCATTACTTACTCGGTAATGTATGTCATGTTTATACTCGACCACAAGAGTCTCAAGTATATTTTCACTCAAGAGGAATTGAATATGAGGCGAGAGAAGGTGGTTAGAGCTGATAAAGGATTATAATATCGAAGTTGCACTATCATCCGGGCAAAGCTAATGTTGTTGCGATGCTTTGAGCAGAAAGTCACATTGTTTGCTAGGACAAGTCGATACTATGGAGGTTTTTCCTCCTATGCATCCGCTATCTTATGCAATATTCAAGTGCGTAATGAGCCGGAGAGCCGAATTATTGAGGGCCGAAAAGTGGATAAAGGGATTGCACATATCAAAAAGAAGTTAGAAAAAGAGCCTAGTGATCATTTTCGAGTTGACGAGAGTGGAATTCTTTGGTATGATGATCGGCTTGTCGTGCCAAAGGATCGGGAGTTGAGAGAACAGATTCTAGCAGAGGCTCACTCATCAAAGATAACAATTCACCCCGTAGTAACAAGATGTATAGGGACTTGAGAACCAGGTTTTGGTGGACAAAAATGAGAAAAGAAATTGCTGCATGTGTGGCTAGATGTGACAATTGCTGCAGAGTTAAAGCTGTCCACATGAAGACCGCAGGATCTGTTAAACCATTGCCAATTCCCGAGTGGAAATGGGATGAGATTACCATGGACTTGATTGTGGGGCTACCACATACTCAAAAGGGATTTGATTCCATTTGGGTGATTGTGGATCGTTTGACCAAAGTTGCCCATTTCATTCCGATTAACATAAGCTACGAACCCCACCAATACGCAGAATTATACATTTCCCATGTACTTCGCTTGCACGGAGTACCTAAGTCAATAGTGTCGGATCATGGATCGAGTTGGACCAATCGATTTTGGGAAAGCCTACAGGAAGCTCTAGGTACCAAACTACTTCAGTGAGTTCTCGCTTATCACCCACAAACCACAGGCCAAAATGTAACGAGTGAACCAAATACTAGAAGATATGTTAAGAGAGTGTGTGTTGTCGCAAAAAAGGTTCTTGGGACAAATGGTTGCCTTATGCGCAGTTCTCATACAATAATAGCTATCAAGCCGCATTCGGATGGCGCCTTTTGAAGCATTGTATGGTAGGAAATGTCGGACACCTTTGAACTGGATAGAGATCGGAGAGCGACCTTACTATGGCATTGACTTGATAGATGAAGCCGAGCGTAAGGTGAGGATAATAAAGCAACACATGAAAGCAGCCCAAGACCGTCAAAAGAGCTATGCGGACAAACGTAGGAAGCCCATTAGGTTCAGCGTTGGTGACTTTGTTTATTTGAAGGTGTCACCAATGAAACGAGTACAACGTTTTAGTGTGAAGAGAAAGCTAGCGACTAGGTTCGTAGGCCCCTATAAAATCATTGCCACTAAAGGAGAGAGGTAGCGTATCGATTCTGATTTGCCACGGGGAGATGAGAAATGTCTTCGATGTTTTTCACGTATCACAACTGAAGAAATGTTTGAGGGTTCCAGGGAACGAGTGCCGATTCGAAATGTCGAGATAAATCAAGACCTAACCTATTATGAGGAACCAGCAAGGGTGTTAGACACCAAAGAAAGAACCACCAGGGGCAAGGTAGTAAAGCAAAGTACAAGATCCTATGGGGAAATCATGGAGAGAATGATGCAACATGGGAGACGGATGAATACCTCCCCGAGGAACTATCCACGCTTTATCACAAATGGTTAGTTTCACCGAATCTCGGGACGAGATTCTTTTTAGGGGAAAGATTTGTAACACCCTAGGTGTTAAGCATCTTGAAAGCATGATCATTTGCATAGCATCATCATCATTTCATGCATAATCATGTGCTAGTGACATTCACTTTGAATTTGCTCTTATTTTATGCTTGTTTGAACTAGCTACTATAGGATCTTAGCTATAATGATGTTTTGGACCTAGATTATGCTTAGATGTATTTTTGACATAATTTAGGACTATGTTTGAGCTTGAGTTTCAATTTAGAAATTTTATTTTAAATCTGCCCTAGAGGTCAAACCTCTTTGAGTCATTTTGAAATTCATTTCAAAAGTGCATGATAGAGTGTTTTCTAGCAAAAAGTTTCTATAGATGAAATGTAGTACTTTTTATGAAGAACAAATGATCTTTTATGAGTTTCTTGTGAAAAGGTTTGGAAATGATTCAAATAGTGCCCAACAGTTTGGGTCAAATTTGAGTTGAATTCAAACTCTGTTTTGAATGGTTTGAGTTGACCTTGCTGTTTTTAATTTTTATCTCCAAATCTAGGCCGAATTAGAAAAAGTTCATATTGAGTGTTTTGTAGCTTATGAAATTCTCTACAAAGTTGATGTTTTGACTTTTTCCAAATTCCACACGAATCTCGATGCACAGGCCAAAAACCAGGGCTGACTCAGAAAACAGGGGAAGGGAGGGGACCTATCGGCACCACACCCGCCGACGGCGCCGGCGACGTGGACACCGCGCGCCCGCCGATGTACGGCTCGGACAGCCACGTCCGCTTGCCCATGCGCCTTTAAAACCACGCCCCACACTCCGCCCAAACCCTAGCTCACACTCCCGAGCCGCGCCACCCGCTTCCACGCTCGGGAGCGCCGCCACGCACGCCGCTCCGATCCCGAAGGCCGCCGCCGCTTCCGCCGTCACCACCGCACCAATCCACCCCAAAACGAATCCCTAGCGCCGCCACGAGCTACTCTACCTAGAGCCGTCGTCGAATCGAGGTAAAAAGCCGGGGTAAGGACTCCATTTTCCCCATCCCGACCGCCCGCCGGTGAGCCCGCCATGGCCGCCGACAGGCAAGCCGCCGCGAGCTCATAGATCGAGCTTAGGCCGCGCTTCTTCGTTTTTAGCATCGCCTAGAGGTGCTTGAGGTCTCGAGCTAGCTAGTTGAGTAAGTCTCGCCGCCATTTCGCCGGACGCGCCATCGCCGACGCAGCCGCCCGTGAGCGCCGCCAAAGGCCTCGGGCCTTTCTCGCCGTCGTTGTTCCGTTAGGCTTGAAACGCCATGCATGTCCTAGTTAGGGTCTAGGGGAGTCGAGAACAGCCACTGGTTTTGCCGCCTTTTCGCCGGAGAACGGCCGCCCGCCGCCGTCCGCACCGCCGCGAAGCCGCCGTTTTTCGCCGCCGCCGCGTTTAGTCGGTTTCGATGTAAACCAAGGGCACCATCGTGACCCTCTCGCCGCGTAGATGCTTTTAGGCTAGCCGGTTGCGCAATTTGGTCGCCGTCGGCAAAAATCCGCCGCCGATCCGCCGCCGTGCCCTGTTCGCGGTCGCTGACACGCGGGCCCCGCCCGATTTTCGTTTTCTTTTTCTTTTTCTATTTTTCCGCATTGAATGCAAAGCTTAGAAAATTCATAACTTGGTCATTTTGAGGTGTTTTTGAGTGAAACAAATTTTTGGCATGCTTGTTAGATGATAGGCTACAGTATAAAATTATGAAACCTTATTTTCTGAGAACTATTATATAGAGTTTTATTTATGGCCGAAATGCATGGAAATTGAGGAAAATCATATCTTTTAATTGGTGCAAGATAAAAATATGCTTCCTGTGTAAAAAGTGTTTGTTTTTGTGAATAGAATCCATGAAAAATAACATACATGGTATGTTCTGTAGAAGAAATGTGATTTTCTATTTATGTGCTTTGTGCAAGGTGATCTTTAGAAATTCATAGAAAAATAAATATTAGGGTTTTGGATGTGAGACTTGGTGTGCTTATGTTTGATAGGTTTTTGAAGCTTATCATACTCAGAAATCTGTTGTCTGACACTTTTCATAGTACAAAGTATTTTCATGCATAGGTTTGGTGTCAATTTGTCATTTTTGTGTAGAGCTGTATGTGTAGGATCTTGCCATGAAATTTTTATGGTAGCTGTTATATTCCAGTAAGATGCTCTGGTAATTTTTGTAGATTTTTCTGAAGTAGTTATGTATTTACCATAATTATGAGGCCTAGAAAATAGCTTAGAAATGTATGTTTATGTGAAGGTAATGTATATTAGTATTTTTATTATGTGTTCCTAGCATGAATAGGATCTGTTGGTAAGCTTAGTTTGGTAAGCTTGGTAGTTTTGTCAATTTCTTGTTCCTGGCATTTATATATTTATAGTGTGCTTGTGTAGGGTTTAATAGGGCATATCATTTTATGTGCCTTAGATGATCTTTTGAAATGTCCAGTAGGCTTATTTGGTATATAATTACTTGGTTTACCTGCTGGTCAAGTTTGATAAAGTTTGCATGAGTGGTTTGCAAGTTAGGGTAGATGTATGTGGTGTTTGAGTAGAAAACAGAGTCTCTATTTTCCTTGATTTCGAGGCTGATAATGCTAGATTCAGGTCTGGGTGATATGGAATGTTTTATAGGAAATTTCATTAGCTTTGCATAGAGTATTTGTTCACTGAATTTGGAGTTGTAGAACTCCTTGTGTGATCGTTTTTACCGGCAAAGCATGTCTAGCTGCCATTTCCTACAATTAGTGAGTTAGAGTGTTTGCTTGATGTAGGTTAGTAGAGTTTCTTATGTAGATTTAATTGTGTTTCTATGGAAGAGATATCCACTTACTAATATCTTGCATCATAAAGTATCCATTCATCATACACATATTACTTCATGCCAGTTGATATTTATGTAATTGTAATCATCTCTTTTCTCCATCATATGCATCATCACAGGGATCGGGGAAGTATTAGAGGAGCTGATCGAGGAGCAGACGGGGAGCTTCACCATCCGGGAGTGCAGTCCGGAGGAGCCATCGAAGGAGAAGAGTCGACGAGACGACCTTCCCGAAAGTGCCTAGAGCACGTTCGAAAGAACGTTCTGCGAGGCAAGCCCCGGAGCATTCTCGACTTTCCTACTTTCTCCAATTAATTTGATTTATGCCCTTTATATGTTTCATGCATTAAGTATAGGAAAATGGTTGAAACCGTTGATGCATTATGATCCTTGTTGAAAGTTGCCCTATCCTATGTAGAGGTCTAGGTTAATGCTCGCATCATGGTTGCGAGAGACGGTGATTCCGGTCACTTGAGGAATGATGTGAACAATCACATGGGTGATTGTCAAGTCGTTGTAGAGAACCTGATAATATAAAACATGCTGAGATTGGATGGATATTGTGGTCTTCCATCTAATCAATTAAGGACTTACTCTTTGTCGGAATGTGGTCGGAAGTTGAACGTACCTGGCATATAGTAGGCTCCGCGGGGTCGTGAGCCACGAAGCTCGTGGGAATGTTAGGGACCGGCTTTGTCCGCTTTATCGCTCCTTCTTTGGTGTGGTTGGTGGGGTTCATCGGGTGCAAGAAGATGCGCACGAGGCGTCGTCCTCGTTGCTTCGCTCACTTGGTGGCCCGAGAAGGAGGGGTAGCCGGCATGACCGAGACTTTACGTCCCGTAACGCCCCGGGAGTGATTGGGTCCGCCTTTGCAAAGTAGACCTGGTTCGGTGTCAGGGTATTCGCCACCGGTTTGCAAATCGATTCGAATCGCCATCTCTCCCGTTTAGTGAGAACCCGGGTTGCGTCCACGACATCGTAGTCTTAATCATTACAATCTATGTCATATTATCATGTTGCTGCTGTTAAATATTGATCAAGCTATTTATTACATTACTATTATGCCGAAAGCAATGATTAATCTTGACTATACAGATCTATGGTTATGTATCTAAATAAGTACCCTTTTAACTTGAAAATACAAGTAGTATGCATAGGCTCACTAAACAACTTTATTTTTCGAAAGTAATGTGAGTCACCTGAACCCCCAGGATAAAGCCTAGCATAATCCTTGGAGTCTTTTATTTTATTTTGGGCCGGGTAAGTCTAGGCCGAGTATTTTGTACTTTCGGGTTTTATTCCGTTGTTGCGTGTGAGCATGTGTACCACGCGATTCTTGTAAGACTTGTCTCATTTCATTTCTGTTGATGAAGAGTAAGGCCGGGCAAGGAAATTCTATATCCCCGCCTCATGGTGTTGTAGGGATGACTATCTACTGGCACTATTTTATATTTGTTTTCGCTAAAAGACTATTTGGTTTTTCGAAACTACTGCTTCCGTACTTTGAACCTGAGTTTGTAATAAATTATACTTCGCACTCGATGTTTAATATATCGAATTTGGTTTGAAATACCTGCGGGATTTTACTACCGAGCTCAACGATCCTGTTGTGTTGTTGATGAGTTTGAAATCACTTGAGATTTCCTAATACCGGGTTTATATGGACTCAAGTGTAGATCGCGATTGCTTCGCGTGATTCGAATTATACTTGATTTCTTATAAATTGGTCGGCTCTGTCACACTGCGCCGAGCCCCATACGTCGGCGCTCTGCCTTAATGCGCCGAAGTTTTGGCCCATTTTCAGCGATAGTTTTGCCATGGGCCTATTTGTGAAAATTATTTCCGAAACGGGGCAATATTGTAAAATTTCACCTCAATAACTCATTGCTTAGCACCGGAAGCAAATCCAGTACTGCGGCATCCTGCTGCTCTTTGGTACGTTCTAAGTGACAGGCACAGCACATAGGTAGTGGAAGACTGACCTTGACTTGGTTGGCCCTGGGCCCTGGATGCTATATCTGTACAGACAACTGCCAAAGCTAGCTCGTCGACCTTAAGATTCTGAAACCAGGGTGATTTAAGTTTTTAAAGCTGCTATATATTTGAGTACGTACTAGGATTACTCTTATATGTAATTAGCCAGGAGATTTAAAGCTAGTATAGTAGAGTAGTACTAGAAAACAGCACTGTACTACTGTATGTAATTGGCCACATCCCCGTTCTCTTTTTCAAGCGACTAGTACGAATAGAAAAACATCCGCCGAAACCGATTATTTTAGTTTCGAACTAACAAACTTTTTTTTCATAACTTCACTTTTTGAGAAAAAACAGGATACCTATTTACTCGGCCAAATTATATCAATCCAAATTAAATCAACTTTCAGAGTTGTCCAAAATCAAAATATACCAAGTTTAAACAAATTTACTTAAAAAGAATTTAGAAATTAAATAGTATCACTAGATAAATTTGACTTTTTCACCCATATTTATAGTTTACTTATTTGATTTTATTGATGGTGTTGTCTTTTTTATATAAAGTTGATCAAATTAAGATACTGCTTAAACTCAAAAGTGATTCTAAAAATTAATTTATCCTAGGACAAAGGAAATAGTTAATCTCAAGGTTACACTCCCTAACAATATGTTGTTCAACACACACGGTCGCTTTGAACTCAACGCGTAGAATGTTTTGTTCTCGTCGTGTGCTAGAATTGGGCCAACCATGGGTGGGCTAAGAAGGCCCAAACGGCCGCGACTGGCCCAGAGGGGGGCGTGCACGCAGCCTTGCGGCGGGGGAGGCCGGCGCCCCGCGCCGCCGCCCCTCCACCTTCCCGTTTTCCGTCGCCGCCGTCATCAAGTTAGGATTATCTTAGGACTTTTTGTGTGTAAAAGGGGACATTCCAATCATATAAGGAAGACCCTTATTAGGAAATAAATAAATATTGCTTGTAAAAAGGTATTCCGATCATATAAGGAAACCTTATAGAGATTGCTTAGATTACAAGTCTCACTAGCCCAGGCAAGGGTATGCAATCTCTTTGGGAGACAAACAATAAAGAAATACTTCGAGCCTCTCTCTTGCCCAACCACCGCGCCCGGCGCTGCCCTCCCCCACTCCAGCCGTCGCCCCCGGCCGGCCCCCGCGCGAGCCCCCCCGCCGCCCGTCAACGCCATTGCCGCTGCCTCGGAGTTCGTTGGTAGCGTGTCACAACAGGCCCAATCTAACCCGGTTTGTGCGGTTGGTATCCGAAGACCGAGCGATTCCCACCAGCGATGGCTTCCGAGATGCAAGTGTTCACCAAGGCGCCTGAAGGAGCTCCTCGACGACAAGCTGCGCCAAGATCAGTCATCGCTTTGACGAGATCGAGACGCGTCTTCGTCGCATGGAATACGTCTACACCGCCCGAAGATCCCTCTGCCTCCTCTTCGCTCGATGACCACGGCGACCGCGGGGAGGACAACCCGGTGGCGGCGACACCGTCGGCGACTCCGATCCTACTATCCTCCTCCCGGGGCGGAGGGCAACGATGTTGTCCAGGGGCCGCACCGGCCGTCACCGACATCGTCATTGACGACACTGCAGCACCGGCTACATCTTCCTCTCCACCGACACCTGCAACCACGCAGGACTCTCCGGCAGCGACGAGGGCGCCACCCACGGTGCCCCTGCCCGTGGCGCCAACCCTAGGACGACTATGACAAATGACAAAGTCTCCTCGTACCTTCGTCGGTTCAAAAGAGTGCAAGGGGTTAATGACTTTCCACGCAGGTCATTTGCTTTTCATTTGCAACACTGACTGAAAGACGAGATGCTCTGCACTTGTTGCGATCCAGCAGAAAAAAGCTCTCGTACCTTTGCCTTAGCTTCCCTTTACTTCACCGTGTGGAGCGAAGTACTGTGTTGCTGGAGCAGAAAAAAGCTCTCGTATACTTTGCTCTTTGCACTTAAAATTTCATTCAAGGATTTTTTGTTTTTTGTCCCCTCAATCGTATAATTAGCGATCAACTTTCCATCGTCAGACGAGATCACGAGAAGCCAACGTACTACTATGTATGCTGTGTTGCAGCATCCACAGTTGGCTTGTGGCTCCGATCCAACAAATAACATGCTCTATATCATTTCTTTATTATATTTTTTTACCTACAATTGTTTCCTGATAATTTTATTATGAAGTACAGTTTTTTAAAAAATGTATATAAAAGGAATTATAATCTGAGAAGGATGCATGTGGGTTCACAGACTAAATAGTAGCACATTGCTGTCACTGAAACAAAAGACTCTGGGTCTGGTACCTTTGGTCCTTTGAGTGCCCAAACAGTGTGGCGACTGACGGACGAGTGGAGTGACAACGACCTCGACGCTTCACGACGCTTCACTGAGATGAACCGTCACGCTGTGCCTCACAGAGATTCGCTCCAGCCTCCACTGCTTTGCTTTCCACGTAGTAACCCTACGGTGTGTACTAGGTAGGCAATTTCCTTCGCCGCGAAGACACTTCCTCGTGTGCCAATGTGTGGTGCCAATGCGTGGTGGTTGTGCATTGGCTGGCTGCTTGATTGACCAATTTGTAGCAGTAACAGAAGCTTCATTGTCGTTTACTGATCGATGCAAAGACTATACATTTTCAGTACAAATGCTTTCAAAGAAAACAATTTTTTTCTCTTAAATATCGACATGTCTTTTCAGTCTGTAGTATGCAATTCCTTGTCAATTTATTATTCTTGTATACTCCATGTTGTCTATATTTATAGAGACTATTAGTAACATTTATATTTTAAAATAAGTTTATTATGAAAATACTCCCTCCATCTCAAAAAAAAAAATCGTTAATCTCGCTTCCCAAAAGGTCAAAGATTCTTAATTTTGACTCAATATATATGACAAAGTATTAATACTCATGATACGCCATAAGTATCATTAGACTAATTATAGAATATATTTTTATAATGATAAACCTAAGTGAAGATATATATATGTACATAGTATCTTCTAGAAACATAGTCAGATTTAAGATTCTATTCTAAGATTTACATGTTTTTTAGACAGAGGGAGTAGATTCAATGATCTACCTAATGATACTAATTATACAATGCGAGAACGAAATTAACAAGGGATAGAGGGAGTATATGTTTTTAGACGCCAAATGAGAAACCAGGATTTTGGAAGTGTTTTTGAAAATAAATCACTGCATATAATTCTCATGTCTCTGACAAAATATCTATAAGATATAAGTAAAACTCAAAAACTTACCAGGTCACATTGGGAACATCATTTTTTTGTCAAAGAAAGTTCGGTTTATTTGTCTCAACAATTAAATTCTTCTATGAACTAAACAATTAAATTCTTCTACGAACTAAGTGTAAATTCTTGTGCATAGCTAAGTGTAACTTAGCGAGTTAATTTGGGTTTACGTTTACATGAATTTTTGTAATTTCTAGATTTTAATATATAATTTAGTGGTTCTAATTATTCAGTCTTAGTTAATACACGATGTGTCTAGATAAGATAACTATGATGATTTTGTCAATTTTAAGATATGTCATCCTAGCTTGTCTTCTGTAAGTATTCTTAGGGATAGAGCTATTTTTTTAAAAAAATGCAATGAAATACCTCTGCATTCATACTTGCAAATTGGTACTAAATCCCACTTGATTCTCATCACTTCCACAAGTATTCTGTTATTATTTGAAGTGCCAAGGAATATGAAAGGTAAAGTGCGAGTTGATAATTGAATGCGAGCCAAATAAGTTTTTGCAAGATGAAACAATGGAATTCTTAGAAACACCATTTTCATCACCTTGTTATAAAAGGCGACCTTGAAGCCTGTAAAAGGACCCATCATTCTAAAGTTTCTCACAACCCTAGTCGCCCCTTAGGCGCAACACTAACCTAGTTCAAACAACACTTAAGCAAGCCATTATTCCCCTAGTTGTCATTAAATTACCAAAAATCAAACTAGGCCTTTCAACTTAGGAAGAAGAATCACCACCACTATTGGTGGAGATGGTGAGGAGCAGTGGACAGGTAGAGGTTGTCTTTTTGTTTTGACAAAAAAAAACCATAGATGTAATAACAACTATATATATTACTATTTGTTTTGCCGTTTGATGCACATCTTATAATTCTATTAGTTTTTTTATTACTTCGTCCAATTTTCATAAGGATAGATGTAATAATATGTAAGTCTAACTCATACATATGGTGTTTTTATTCTAAGAAAACACCATAGCAATGCACGGGGTATACTTCTGGTAAGATAGATGTTCAGCTTTCTAGGTACTTAGTTTATGCTTGAATCTTTCCTTAATTACACTCCAATCTGCATTATGATGTTTGTAGAAGTGCATAGGTATGCTTAAATACCTGAAAGGGTAGGACCGCACTACTTCACAACTAAATAGTTTAGTATACTATTAACTTTGGCTTCTCTGAAATAGAAAATCTCGTTATTAAGAAAATTAATCTTTAGACCTGATAGTTTTTAACTATACGTGGCAACAAATTTATATTTTTGGCCTGCTCGGTATCATGGTCCAAGAAAATTAATCACCATTAATCTATGACTTGAATTTGACTTGTAAGTTCTTAAAGAATGACTTGAATTTGACCTTAGTTTATTGTCAAAATTTTGTGCAAAATATCACTTTTTTTCACCTTAGTTTATTGTCACTTTTAAATTATTTCATCACCACTGCCACAATATTTTCTTAACCTCAAGGTTGACCATGCCTATGACTAATTAACTAAGAATTAATCGTGTAACTATTAGCCCTACACATGTATGGACTTCATGCTCAAAAGCTGCATATATTCATCCAGGTTTAAATCAAAAACTTTTACCAATAATTTAACTAATATTTTAAATTATTATAATATGAATTTAATACAATTGTCTTTAAATATGTTATCCTATTATTATAAGAAAATAATAATTAAAGTGCAATTTGGTAGACCATGGCATGCCAAACCGTACCTCGTAAAGTCTAGAGGAAGTAACAAGCAGCTAAGAAACTGGCTAAAATTAACTTTTGTGTTACTAGCTCTCTTGTTTATAGATACAACAAAACACATTTTCAGATATATTCTACTGGTTGTTAGTTCGGGAAACAGGAGAAGCTAAAAGTACAGTTGACAATTCCTGAGCCTAAGGGAGTCATTTGCAAGAAGAAACACTCGAATTTTAGAAGAAAACCCATTGTCATCACCAGCCTTATAAAGGCAGCCTAGAAGCACAATCGCTATAGATGGATTTTCAGAATACCGATAGAAACAATCACTCAATCCAACTATCTCATCCAAATAGACTAGAGTTAGAGAGCTTTTAGCTCAGCTTTGAAAATCTCAAATCCAATAAAATTTTTAGGGTTCTTTTTATCCTAATTGAATCCCCTGGAATTTAAAAGAGACATCTTTAGATAGAGATATTTTTTACTCCCTCCGTCTAAAAGAATATGTCATTTGGGGCTTTTCAAATCCTGACCATTTATCTTATTTATTTTTAATAAATATTATCTATTTTTTATGAATTATTTATCGCTAAAGATACTTTAACACTAATTTATTTATATTATAATGAACATAAATTTTTTTAATAAGATCTAAACAAACAGTCAAACTTGTCGTCCGAAAGTCAAAAAAAAAAAGTCACTAGTGGTTAGCTTTGGGAAGGCAAAGGTATAGTAGACTTGGTAATTTAAAGTGAGTTTAGGGAGTTGTTTGCAAGAAGAAGCACCAGAATTCGAAGAACCGTCGCAGTAATCTCTGCCGTTATAAAGGCAGCCTGCAAGCCCGGAAGACCGACCCCTGCCTCCTCTCCCTCCCGTCGTTGTGCACTTTCTCGCAACCCACGCCGCGTCCCTTCCCCTTCGTAGTCGAGTGGAAGTGGAACCGCCAGAATGGCGTCGTCCTCGGCGATGCCGCCGCCGGCGTCGCCGCGGGAGCACGTGGAGAGGATCCGGCGGGAGCGCTACTACATCGGGCGTGGCGAGCAGAACCCGCTGGCAGAGGACATGCACCAGGCCGTCAACTACCTCTCGCAGGAGCTCTACCCAAGGACGTCCACTTCCTCATGGAGCTCGTGCAGGTAATCAATCGGCCGGTGTGATCTCCTTTTCGTGCTTCTCTTGCTGTCGCTTGGTGTTCTTGTGTTAGTGGAAACTTAGTTCAGGGCCTTGAGGCTAGCTAGTATGCTCTACAGTTTCTGCAATTGCCTAATTGATGTGCGCATACTGTATACCGCTGTGTGAGTTGCCCTTTCTGTTCCATCAGACTATTTCTGTTTAATCTGGTGCCAACTGCCAAAGAGCAACTAGTCTATATGTGTATATGAATTTGGGTACCAATTTAGCGTAACAAATCCTTTTATTAGCATAATTTGTCACCCCCACTTTCAGTATTATTATGATTATGATTAGTTTATATAACGATCTTAGTTTTGAAACCGTTGCCCTTGTTATTTTTGTTTCTACATATTTTGTTCCACCTGGTCAGTAATTATTGTCTAATGATATAAAGTTTTAAAAACGTTGTAGTTTTTTTTGAAAGGATAAAAAGCAATGTAGTTGCCCTAATCCTTTTCTTAAATGAACACAAATACATTTAACTTATCTTTTATGTGTCCTCTGCATTTACTTGATTCCTCTTAACTTGTAAAGCGATCAAAAAACAGTAATCCTTGTTAGTTAGTTTGGCATTGCCTGTCACCAGTCTACCTTATTTGTACCAGTTTGCAGGTGTTTGTGTTTAAATCTTAATACTTCTCATACTTTCCTTTCTTTCTCAAAAAATAGAACGCTGAAGATAATGAATACCCTTCTGAAGTAGCACCTTCTTTGGAGTTTCTCATTACATCAAAGGATATTACTGGATGCGGTGCATCCTCAACTTTGCTCATCTTCAATAATGAGAGGGGTTTCTCTTCAACAAATATAGAGTCAATTTGCCGTGTTGGGAAATCAACAAAGAAGGGAAACAGGCACCAGGGTTACATTGGAGAGAAAGGTAAATATTCACAGCTATTTTCATTCATTTTGTTTCCTTATTCACCACTCAGAAAAAAAAAATCTCTTCATCCATGGAAAAAAATTAAAGACCTTTTTGAGGCATTTTCAGGCAAAATGATAGCAGTAACCGATCAGAAAATATTTTAATTTTGAATGAATGGTGTGGAACAGTACTTCATATGATGATGATCAATTTCATCGTGGGAAAATTTTCAGTGGAATCGTGAAAACCACCTTAAAAAAGTACATTTAGAAATTCTCAATAAATTTGGCACTTTAGGTCATCCATATTTTATTGCATCCAATTTGTAGAAAAGTTATTATTCATACTCGTTCTTGAAAAATCCATACAAAACTTTTGAGGTGCATCTTCTGTTTTTGGGGCGTCGCCTAGGCGTCGCCTAGTCGTCGCCTAGGCGACAAGGCGTGCAAGAGATGCTGGGCGTCGGGGACGCCACGACCTTCACTGGTATGGCGTCCGCCTAATCGCACCAGGCGTCGCGTAGGCGTAGATAGGCGTCGGGCAGACGCCTACAGCCGCGCCGCGGACGCCGCAGTCGCGGGGAAGACCGCCAAAAGGACCGCCCCCGCGGGAAATCGGTCACGTGTGGCATTTACCGCGAGTACGGGCGAGGGGAGAGGAAGAGAGAAGGCGGCAGGCAAACCACGAGCTCCTCTTGCGGCTTGGCTGCTCCTCTGCTCGAGTCCGCCGCCCGCCCGCCCCTGCCGCAGAGCCAGCCCTACATCTCCGCACGTCTGCACCTGCTCTGCGGCTCTACCTTGAGTCTACGCCTCCGTCAGCCACCGGCAGCTGCTCGCCCTTCTGCGCCTCCGCGGGTAGTTCCCCTTCCGCCTGCTTTCTCCCGCCTTCTGCTTTCCCTCCCGCCTGCGTGCGTGAAGCAGGAAGAGGCGGCGGCGCTGCGTGCGTGAAGATGTCATGAAGGAGCGATGCCTGAGAAGGGATAAGGCACACCTGTGGGCTGCCTATTGGGCTATTGGGCTGGCCAACCATTCTCTTTACATTTGCCCTTTTCTGATTTTTCTTTTTTCCCTTTTTCTTTTTTTTGAACCTATTTTTCTATTTCTTAGACTGATGAGGCGTCGCCTTGCCTCGCCTAAGCGTCGCCCAGGCGTCGCCTAAGCGTTGTGAAGGGGTCGGGCGCCGCCCTCCGCGGCGCCTCAAAAACATGGATCTTCACTAACGTTTGAGAGATGTCTGATATTTCAATTTACTATGGACACACCAAGGTTTGAATTTTATGGGTACTTCCTAAGTATGCTTTTTTAAGGCATATTCCACAATTCTACCAAGGAGGTGTTCTCTACCGAATAATTATGTCACACTACTTAAAAGAAGAGTATTACTGGAAAAATTATGTGTTCTCTAATTACTTTTTGGTTGCCCCATCGTGTAATTTAGTAATTGTTGATATCTCATTGTGGTACAAGCACCAACACATGTGCAACTAAAGCAAAGTCCTTTAATGCTAAGTATTTTGATACACAAATACTGCACTTGATATGTTTCGAGATCCTAGCATGAGCGTTCATAAACTGGACATTTGGGATGGATTACTTTGATCAAATTGATCAACATATTTTTATGAATTCAAGCAGTTATTGTAATGCTCATATTATGTATTAAAATTGAAATAACTACTTTAACCCTGCCTGAGCTACAGCTTGAACAGGCTAGTTTATCCTTGCATAATAATTTAGGATGATTAATAGAAAAGCATACTCAAATTTGTTCAGCTGTGAAATTTGCATAGCATTTTCTATTGCTATCGGTTTACCCACCCCAACCAATTCACTGCAAAGAGTTACAGAATGTACTGCATACTGCTCATTATTTCTGCCTACTGTCAGCTTATAATGTTTTGTGGCCTTTGATTCAGGTATTGGGTTCAAAAGTGTGTTCTTGATATCAAGCCAGCCCCACATATTCAGCAATGGATATAAAATCAAGTTCAATGAGAAACCCTGTGCAGAATGCAATATTGGGTACATTGTACCTGAGTGGGTGGAATCCACACCAAGCCTTTCTGACATTGAAACATTATATGGGTGCTCAAAAGTCCTGCCTACAACCACCATCATCTTACCATTGAAGAGCGAGAAGATTGATGCGGTGAAGAGGCAGCTGTCAACCATGCATCCTGAAATGCTACTGTTCCTGACAAAGATCAGGAAACTTTCTGTCCGGGAGGATAACTCTGATCCCAACAATACAACTGTTAGTGAGATCTCGATATCCAGTGAAAAGAACTACCAAGCCAGGAAGAACATGCATGCTGAGTCGTACACGCTACATTTGTCTGCTGAAGAGACCGGGAAAGATGAAGCTGAATGTGGTTATTATATGTGGAGGCAGAAATTCCCAGTAAAGCCAGAGAACAGAGTCGATAAGCGTGCTGAAATTGATGAATGGGTGATAACCCTGGCCTTCCCACATGGCGAGCGCCTGTCCCGTGGGAAGCAGCTATCACCTGGCATCTATGCTTTCCTTCCAACTGAGATGGTAACAGGCTTCCCCTTCATCATTCAGGCTGACTTCCTCCTTGCTTCGTCAAGGGAGGCTATACTGTTTGACAGTCCATGGAACAAGGGAATTCTAGAGTGTGTCCCAAGCGCTTTCATGGATGCTTTTGTAACACTCGTGAAGTCTGGAGCTGATGCACCATCAATGACTTTGCCATCTCTGTTCAACTTTCTACCTGTCAATTCTTCACAGATCCCACTGCTTGAGCCAGTTAGGTCTGGCATCAAAGGCAAGGTCCTTGCAGAGGATATAGTTCCGTGCCAGTCTTATGCTTCACAGAAGATATTCTGCAAGCCCAGTGAAGTTGCACGGCTCAAGCCAGCCTTTTGGACTATCCTTGACAAAGCATGGAAACTCGGAGTGGATCTGAATAATCTGCTGACCCATGGAACCTATATTCTTAGCTCTCATTTTGACAACAGTATATATGACAGTGTGCTAAACTTTCTGGGAGTGAAAAATGTGAACCAAGAATGGTATGCAAAATGTATTGAAGGCTCAAATCTTGTCAAGGAGGTACATGATCAGCTTTACCTGGAAATTATATATTTTGTTGCAGACAATTGGCAAAATTTTTCTTGTACAAACATGAAGTCCATTTCCCTATTGAAGTATGTTGATAGAGGTGGTGCTCTCTCGTTCTGGAGCATATCTAGAGCTAGTCAGTGCAATGATAGGTTGTGCATTGCATCTGAAAACAAGTACATATCATGGCTAATCAACTGGAACAAGGAGTTTCTATCTTCTAATCGGTTCTTTCTGCCTCTCAGCACACAAATGGCTCTAGAAGATTTGTCGGGGAAGATAACTGTGAAAAACTGGCTTCAGAATCATGCAAGAGTGGAGGTGGTCTCTGTCTATAGCTATGGATCAGCTGTTGCTGATTCCATAGGTTCTGATGAAAGTGCTGCCATTGCCTTCGCACACTTTCTTTACCACTCTTCCAAGACGCTTTACATTGAGAGCTACTTCTCATCAGAACTGTGCCGCAGCATGCCAGTAGTTGCAGTAATTGATAGCTACAAACATGTTGTCAAGAAAAGAAATAGAATTATAGTTCCTGCCAATGGGAGCAAATGGGTTGGTTTGATGGGTACAAACCCATGGAGCAATGAAGGCTACATTGAATTGTCAGCAGATTACAAGTCAGCAGGACATTTTGGTGGAAACTATACATCTGAGGGCAAGCTATTGGAATTCCTCGAGAAAAATTTGGAGGCTTCTGATGTGCCATTCATACACCCACCAAATGCCAGATTCCCTACTGTCTCATCACCTCTAACAGCGAACAATGCATTCTTGCTGCTGGAATGGATTAGGAATTTGAAGTCAAGTGGTGTAAGATTACCTGACCTGTTCTTGAGTTGTGTCAAGGAAGGGAGTTGGTTAAAGACATCTGCTGGGTACAAGGCACCTAATATATCATTTCTGTCCAGCTCCAATTGGGGGAGTATTCTGCAAACAGGACCTTCTTTTGTTGATATACCAATGATTGATCAACAGTTCTATCAAAACAAGCTACATATGTACAAAGAGGAACTTAAGACAATTGGCGTGAGATTTGAATTCCAGGAAGCTTCAGCTTACATTGAGATCATCTCATGTCTATTGCTGGTAATTCGCTGACGAGACAGGATGTGTACGCACTGCTTCGGCTTATACGGTTCCTACAAGAGAAGTACCTATCTCCGAGTGAACTGATCAAAAGTGTCAAAGAGAAACGTTGGATGAAGAGTACTCTCGGCTATAGGCGTCCTCGTGATTGTATCATCAAACATTCAGGATGGGAAGTGGCATCATGTATCAGTGAACAACCATTCCTTGATATCGAGTTCTACGGCAAGGACATCCTTTCATATGAACAAGAGCTCGAGTTGCTTGGTGTTATTGTTGGGTTCAAAGAAGACAACTACCAGCTCGTTATTGACAACTTTAAGTTCAGTTCTGCCGCTATTACTTCTGAAGCTACTTTATTAATCCTCAAGTGCATCCGTTATGTGGGTTCATGTGATGATTTCATAAGGAAGCTGAAAGATTTGAAATGGTTGAAGACAATTGTGGGATTTCATGCTCCTAACATGTCTTTTCTTGTGGACCCTGAATGGGAGTGCCTTGTAAAGGTCTTTAATGGAGTTCCTGTTATTGATTACGGATTTTATGGGAGTGTGATCAGTTCATACAAAGAAGAGTTGAAGAAGACTGGGTTGATCACCAGATTCGATGAGGCATCAAAGGCTATAACCCATATTTTCAAGCAGAAGGTGTTGAATTCATCACTTGAAAAATCAGATGTCCTGGCTCTACTAGGATCATATCGTCAACTCTCAACACATAACCCATTTCCAGTTGAGCTTTTCAACTCTATGCGTACTGAGAAGTGGCTGTACACCTCACTGGGATTCCGATCTCCTTCAGATGCAATTCTATTTGATGATGCATGGGAACCTTTGTCTCCAATAGCAAATTTACCATTCATAGATGATGGTGACTCTTGTCATGGTTTAGGAATGGAGATACATGGCTACAAAGATGAGCTCAAGAAGTTGGGTGTTACTGTTGAAGCAAAACAAGGTGCTAGATTCGTCATCACAGGCATCAACATTCCCAGTGATCCTTCCAAGTTATCCAAAGCTACAATCTTGTCACTGCTTGGGTGCATCAAGAGCTACTTCACCCATGTAGCTGGACCTCCTAAGGTCTTCCAGGAAAATATGTGCAAGAAGTGGCTGAAGACATCCATGGGATATCTGCGTCCTAATGATTGTATCCTCTTTGATCCAAAGCAGTCTTCTGTCTGCATGGAAGACGGCCCTTTCATAGATGAAACATTCTATGGTTCAGAGATAGCCTCATTTAAAGATGTCCTTGCAAGAATCGGGGTAACTGTGGATATCAAATATGGAAAAGACCTTGTTGCTCAGCATCTGACGAGCCATAGTGAAATGATTACTATTTCCCGGATCTACTCATACCTGATGGAGAGCAATTGGTTTCCTGAAAATAAAAATAGCGATTGGATTTGGATACCAAACGAAATGGAGGGTGGAGAATGGGTGGCCTCAAGAAGCTGTGTTCTTCATGATCAGAACAGTCTCTTTGGCCTGCAGCTTCATGTCCTGGACAAATATTATGACAGAAAGTTGCTTGGCTTCTTTTCGTACTCGTTTGATGTGAGGAATGGGCCTGGTTCTGAAGATTACTGCAAACTATGGGCCACATGGGAGAAATCCGTCCAGGAGATAGCTGTTTCTGATTGCTCTGCTTTCTGGAAATTCATTGCGACAAACTGGAGCAAAAAAACACCCAGAAACTTCTTTCTGGTTGTGTCAAAGTTCCTGTATGTGCTGACGGAAAGATCATTTTGTCAAAGAAGGAGGATGTGTTCATTCCTGATGATCTACTACTTACAGATTTGTTCAGCAAGCTTACTCAGCATTCATTTTTTATCTGGTATCCTGCTATCCTACCTTCCATGTCTCGAGCAAGCCTTAACAGCATATATGATAGCATCGGTGTTCAAAGAATATCCAAAGTAGCCACCAAGAATGATTCCTTCACCTTAGGCAATTACCATTTCAGGACAATTGATCCAAGTAAGGTGATCAAGGTTGGTCTACTCAAAGTAATTCTCTCATTCCTTGCTGATCCTGCTCTCAACATTCCTGCTGAAAAGAGGCACACGATGGTTTCTTGCCTTCTGAATGTTACTGTCCAAGAGAGTGATGAACCAATCACGGTGGGCTATAGTGTAAAATTATCATCTGGAGAGGTTGTGGATGTGAAATCCAGCCGAATGCTTAGGTGGGAAAGGGAGAATTCCAAGCTGTACATGCAGAGTAGCGATGGTGAGCCCAGCTACAAAGAAAAGATTGAGTTTGCGACCTACTTCGCCGAGGAGATATCTCAAGGCCTGCTCTTTTGAGATGGCGGATCAGATCCCTTCGCTTGCTGAGCTTATTAAGTTTGGCAGCTTACTGGATTTTCAGGATGCTGCTGTTGAGTTCTTGCTCAAGTCAAAAAATCTGCAGATGTTTCCTGAAGACGAGCATTTCCTGAAGTCTTCAATATTAGGTCTGTGCCCTGAAACTTAACTTCGTTTTTTTAGATAAGGGAACAAAGTTACAGCCTCTACCATTTGAAATTATACATCTATATAACCCACTGATGCCACTATCCCATCTCTTTCTATACACAGATGGCACTGGCAGCAAGAACCATTAGTTTTCTGTCGATTATGCTGTTTGGATAATGTTCACGGTCAGTAAATGTTTTCGTTCTTCATTACGGCACTATCGTGCATGCATAATGTTTGCATGTTGCATCATGTTTTTCTCACTCCAAACCAAGTCTTAAATAAATTCTCTTGGCAGGTTGCTGATGGCCTAAATAAAATCCTGGTGCTGTGCTTGGAAGCTTCTGAATGTGACTGCCCTGGTGTTTTGTAGCGTTCATATTGTGCCTAGTCAATCTGTTCCTATATCTCTTGTTTAAGTTTGGATTTCTTCGTGCTGGAATGCAACTTGTCAGTGGCTCCCTTGCATGTATTAAGTGCAAAACAGAGATCTACTGTGATAAGTAATACTATTTCCAGTGCGTTGTGTCTGATCTATTTATTTCTGATCCTATTTGTTGAGTTTGTGTTTGACATTAACAGTGCAGAAATTATAGCTGCAGTGTGGTGGCTTGCTTACTTTAAATTATAAAAATCTTCTATTTGGTCACCACGCAGCTAAGTTTAAACTTCGAAACAATGTATCTGCTTAACAGATGATTTTTGTATATTCATCTGTAAAAATATTTAAGCTAGCATAATTTAAATAGGATATCCTACTATTTCATATGTCAGGGCATTTTAACTTTAGTATAATTTGAGTGTAAATCCAGAAATTGAGGTTTCTTCTGAATTCTGATGCAATTTCGAAGGGTGGGTGTCATCCTTATTTTTCTTCCTAGCCAGAAACAAATATTACAATTCATTTTGATCAAAGGGTCATGAAATTGTTAAATAAAAAATAATCTCCTTACAAAAAAGCGTTGAAAATGTACTTAGGGCAGTCCAATGCTACATTAATGTAGCCTTGTACCCTGAATGCCAGAACTGTCGATTAAGAAACCGGCAAGTCCCAATGCTAATTAGGCAGACTTGTACCCTGAATGCTGTACTTGCCGTAAAAATGTGGTTTACACGCCGTAAATACTTGTAACGTGATGCAGTTCAGTACACATCTCCATGGTTTCGTCTTGTTTTTTCTAATGGTAAAGATAGAGGTTTTTTCATGCAATTTTCTGCAAGTCAGGGAATGCTTTTGTATTGTAGTTTAAAATATTTCCTACAAGGATAAAAATAGAAAAAACAAAATGAGTGACACGAACTGATCACATATCAGTTGGTTGGATTCTTTTTGGCGGAACTGCTCTCAATTTCCTCAGAAATTAACGTCCCTATGCATTTAGTGGTAAGCGACATCTTCGTCGACAGCGAGGCGCCGATTTGTCGCCGGTTTGTCGGCTTAGTCCTCGGAGGTGCTCGTAAGGGTAGGATTTGCGTCTTGTGTTCGTAAGGGTAAAGTGTGTATGTGGACATCTATGTTGTACTAGTAATTCTAAAAAATGAGTGACAACATCCCCAAGAAAAAAAAAAAAGGTCATTGGCCACTTATTTAGTCAAATAATACTTGTGAACTGAAGTTAGATTGATATATAGAACACCTTGGAAGTGGAAAATTCTGATGAACAAAGGAACTGGTCGTTGGCTATCGAAAGAAAAACACTGAAGGCCACGGGGGCTTGGTGGCTTGGGCGTCATTGACTTGAGAAGGGCAAGCGTTGCTTTCAGAGTTCGGTGGGAGTGGAAGCTCGGACAGGGGACCCAAGCTGGGTCGGTCTGCCAGGATCCAATGAGAAGACAATGAGCAGCCTCTTTCGGGCAGCCGACACTCCTCCAGGCCCATGCTTGGGTGAGGCACATCACAGGAGCCTACACTGCACAGGTACTTGCTGAGTTCTTTGAACTTTGGAACATCATGAGTGAGGTGCAGCTCGACCACGGAACGCCGGAGACTTTACGACACTTTACGCTGGCGCCAGTGCTGATGGTTGCTACTGCGTCGGCATCGCATACGGGCGATGTTCCTAGGATCTTCTAGGTCGTCCGGTGCAAGAGAGATTTGGAAGACGGTGGCGTCTCCCAAAGTGAGGCACTTCTTCTGGCTAGTGATGCATGACCGGTGCTGACAGTGGAACGACGACACCGCATGGCCTTCGTGACTCGATGAATGCATCTTCTCGTGACCAACTCCCGGAAACCATGGGGCACATCATCTTGGGAAGCACCTACGGTCGTGAGGTTTGGCATATCGTACTTACTCACTTGCATCTTGCTTTGACGGTCCAGGAGGAGGATGTGCTCCTTTGGTGGCTATGTAATAGGAAGCTGATCAGCAAAGAAGCAAAGAAAGGATTCGATACTCTTGTCTTTCTTGTGGGATGGTCGCTCTGGAAGGAGAGAAACTCGAGAACCTTTGCAGGCAAGACCTCAACACCGGCGCAGCTGGCTCAACAGATAGGAGATGAGGCTGCCGAGTCGTGCCAGGCGGGTTACTGGCACTTGGTCAACATCTTGCCGCAGCACTGATAACTTGACGTCATTCCCAAGTACCAAAATGGGTTCATTTATGATCACAATCTTGCTGCCATTGCTTGAAGTAATCCGCGGATTACTCCAGTTTTTATTTATGTATTGAACTATTTTTCCTTCTTAATAAAATCCGTGCAATACATGTTCGAAAAAAAGGAAAAAAAAGAAAAGAAAAACACGGAGAAACGAAAAATCTCAGTACTTTGCGAAATTCTATTGATTTTTTTTACATGCAACAGATCGCAAAAAGAAATAAAAAAACTCGCGCTGAGTGAATGGTGCAAGGCTGCTAGCTGGCTGTATACTAAGCTTGTACCTGACCTTTGATTTTGTTTATGTGGGAGATGGAGGATAGTTCCTTACACAATTTTTTTAGGAAACCCTTACTTCCTTAGTTCCTTGTGTTGAAATACCACCCTTGAATTTCAATTCTACGTGTGCCAACATATATAGACCACCAACCAATTTGTCTAATGCAACAATGCCAACAAATTGAAATTGTTTGTGGTCTAATGCGAAAAAAAAAAAAAAAAACTTTAGGCATAACTTGTGTCAAACTTGGGAATGGTTTGGGCCTGCATGGTTTGGAGGGAAATAGGCTACAAAGTTTATAGGCTAGTTTGGTTTGGGCTCTTTGGGGTCCTTTTCTTAAAAGTTGCACACATCTCAAAGCAGCCTAGTAAATGATTAAACAAATTTAAGTTGCCTCTTACGATCTGTACATGTGAGTTTCGAGGATCACAATTCACAGATGGAGGAATACGAGGAGTTTGATGTTCATCGATCATTTCGAGGATGTGACATGGAGGCGGCGGCGTCACGCACCGCCGGTAAGAATCGAACCTCCGTCGAGGACAAACATAGAGGCGTGACACTGCAGACCACGCCGCTAAAATCTAACAGTGGCGTCGGACCTTCTTGCCGACTGCTAGAACACGATGAAACGGGATTAAGGCAGGAGGGGATGGACGTGCCGGCTCGGTCTTCAGTCTGCCGGTTGCAGCTGCTTTGCCATAGGGATTAATTGGTCCGCTCGTCGTCGTCACGTATGTGTAGATGGAGAAGCACGGACGGAACAGACAGGATTGGGGACGATTTTACCTATGGGTTTGGTCTGGACTCAGGACTGGGTTGGACGGGCTTGCGTGACCCACACAAAGGATATTAAGAAAATATTTAATTAGTTTAATATAAACTTGTTTGAGATACATGCAATTTTTAAAAAGAGGAGTACCGGAGCAGATGCCGACAGCTCATAACCGATAGCCCACCATGCCGAGTTGCTGACTCGAGGGCCATGCAGCGGAGGGCGCACGGCGGTCGAAGGTGTTGAAGGAAAGCACGTCGTCTGGTGGCCACTCCCTCTGGTACTACATGGCGAGGAAGCTGTCAAGCTCTGCGCGCCCATATATAGGTCAGGCCGCCGATCTGGACCTTGGCTTCCATCGCCATGTGCTTCTCCTCGTCCACGATCTGAGGCGGAGGGCGCGATCGACGACGACCTTCCTCATCCTTGTATCTTCCTTGCGGAGCCAAGTGCCACATGCCCGACAGTTGAAGCACTACCACCGGTGAGGAGGATGGCGCGGTCGCCGGCCACCTATGCCGATCGATGGATTTAATGGGTTGAACCTGTCTGTTCTGGTTTGGTACGTGGGGATGGAACTTGGAAATGATGGTTCAGAGCAGGGCTTATAGTTTCGCCCGCTCGTCGATGACTACGCACTACGGATTACGCTGATTTCCGTGGGTAAACGTTTTCCGTCAGCTGTTCACGGGAAAGTGGCCTCTTTCCCGTGAGCAGCCAGAACGCATCACGGGAAAGAAAATACCCACGGGATATCAAATTTCCCGTGATGGACAGCTCACGGGAAATCTCCCACCCCTTTCCCGTGAGATGGGGGCTCACGGAAAGGAAACGGCCGTCAGCCCAGCCCCGCTCCGTCCCCTCCGTCCACCCTTTCCCGTGAGGCCTCCGTCTAGCTGACGGGAAAGCATTTCCCGTGAGTCTTGTTTCCCGTGAGCTAAACAGTGGGCCTCCGTGAAAGGTCCCGTTCCCGTGAGCCGGGGATCCCGCTCACGGGAAAGACGCCACGGAATTTTTTTTTTGGATTTTCATCTCCAAACTTTTTCTACACTTGTTGCACATCATATGGTACTCAATATTAAAGTTTGGTGAATTATTGACTTTATTTGATATATTTAGGTAATTATTCTCTTTTATGGGAATTTATGAAATGAGGCCAAATTTGAACTACAAGTGCTTCAAATTTTTGAAAAAATTAGTAGAAAATTTATATTCCTCATACTCAACACAATGTAAGGCCTTGCATTTAAAAAAATAATGAAATCTGGAACATCTTAATACGAAATCATCAACTCTAATCCCTGTTCGAGTGGTTTAAAAATTCCAAAAAAATAAACTGATGTGCAAAAATCATGAAATTTGATAATATGTCATGATATCTTATGTCGAGGCTATGATAAAAAATTGGGAACGTTTAACGCACAAGTTGGCACGTCACGATGTTCACAATCTCCAACATCTATGTAGAAGTTTCATGTTTGTTGAGAATGATCTAGTGTCATTTCATGTGGATGTGGCGGTCAAGTTGTGGTTTGGCTCACGAAACTTTTTCTATATGCAACAGACCTCGAGATATTGTGTCATGTCTATTTTCGAGAATGTTTTGGATTATTTTGGTAATTATTATAATTTTTTGTTGTAGTGAAGTAAATACAATTTTGAATAAAGGAGATAGAACCACATGAAATAATGGCAATTTTTTTCGCGAAAGGATCAATTATGTATGGGTGAGTGTATGAGATAAGGTATTTTTTGAAAGTAATTTTGATCAAAGTTTGAAAATATATATGTTAGAAAAAAGAAAGGGGAGTAATAAATTTAATTTGTGAAAAAAACATTTCCGTGAGCAGCTCACGGGAGCGGAGAGATTTCCGTGAGCTAATCACGGAAATCGCATATCGATGGGACCCCTGTTCCCTGGTGGCGGCGGTGGATATTTTAAAAAAAACCTTATTTCTGTGATGGATCTGGGCGGCTCACGGGAAAGGAGTTGTCTTTCCGTGGCGGCCCCGGATCCATCACGGAAAATCGCAATTTTTTGTAATATATGTAATATATGTGGTATTATGGATTTATCGAGCTATATATGTGGTATTATGCAATCACGTGGTACATATTTATATGTGTCAATTATGTGCTAGAACAAAAAAAAAAAACCAATTTCCCGTGAGTAGCTCACGGAAAGAGGTAAACCTTTCCCGTGAGTGGAGGCGCTCACGGGAAAGAGGCAAATCTATCCCGTGAGCACAACGCGACTCACGGGGAAAGAGCTGGATATCCCGTGAGCTACTCCGTTAGGCTCACGGGAAATCGAGCAAAACGACGTTTTTTGTGAAACAGGCCCGCGTAGGCCATAACAGGTTCCACACCCTCCCCCCGTTGACGGCGCCCCCCTCCGTTAACTCTATCCCGTGAGCTAAATAGGATCACGGGAAAGGATATCCGTGGGTAGTTTTGGTGTTCACGGGAAAGGGAGATTTCCCGGCCTTTTTTTTTCCGTCATAGATATCCAGGTGTTTTACCCCGGGAAAGGCTTTCCCGGGGAAAACGGCCTTTCCCGTGAGGAAGAGCCTCACGGGAAATCGCCTGGTTCGGTAGTGGAGCTCCAGCTCACACACGAGTTGTTGATCTGTGCTTTCGGTGCTCACCGCCCCACCATCATTAATGCATGCAAATGCTCGGCCAGAGGGCGTGGCAGAATTGGAGTGGAGGCGGGGGTGCCCAACTGCCGCCGCAGCCGGTGCTCTTCACCCATGATGCGCGGCCGAGTCGCAAGACGCCCGTTCTGCCTTTCTCGCTCTCCAACTTGGACTGAAGCTGGCGTGGTGGCTGTACTCTTTCGCTGGCTGAGTAGGCTCATTATACTTGCTCTCGGGGTGGTTTAGCTTTTGCATATGAATGAGTGGGGGTTAATTAAACATGACATGCATGTCGATCTGGTTCGGTGCGGATTCCAGACCATTGTCAGGTTGTCTTGTGTGTGGTGCTCCTATGGTGTTGGTGTGTAAAAAAAAAAAAAAAGTGAAATATCCCGTCTATTTTTTTTTGGGTTTATTCTAGTGATGTTTTCTAGGGGTATATTTTTTTTATGCTTTCTATTAGCATATACAATTTTTTTTTCAAAACCAGGGACTGTATTTCATTAAGAGAAAGGCCGAAGTTCAATACATCCTAGTGCACTCCAAAGCGAGTTGCCTGGAAGCCCACTAGGCGAAACACACAACAAAAGGCACCGACTTTAATGGTGAAGGGATGTGCTAAGTAGGAAACCAAACTGCGACTATGGTGGCGGAGACACCACTTTGGCGGCGGTGTGCCATCCAACTCCTCCCCTGCATAGCGGACACGGAGTATGGGGAGGACCTTGCGCACATTCTCCCGCCTAACAGATGGGAGAGCATCACGGAACCCCGCTTGGAACCTCACGGCAATCGTGGAGTCCGGGATGTTGGACACCGTGTGCTCGGGTCGCCCTTCCCACTTGTTTAGCAAGACCCGCCGCGCCCGCCTCTCCGGGTTAGGATCGCGAAAGGACGACTTAGCAGCCAGCCGATCGATGCGGCGTGGGAGCCGGTCGGCGTCGACCACCTTTGACTTCCGCGTGTGGGGCGTCCCCTTAACCAGAGGCTCCTACAACGTTAGCATGAAGGAGTCGACGAAGGCTGCCGCCAAAGCTACTGTGGGCGCATCAGGCGCAGGTGCGGCGGCGTCGGAAGCTGCAGTGGTTGGGGCTAGCGGAGCGCCCAAAGCCGCCATCAACTCTTCCCCATCTGCCGCAAAGTGTCGGGCCATGTGAGCCGGCAAAGCAGGGGGTGGCGGCGCCTCCTAGGCCTGGCTCACCTCCAACACGGCCTGGCTGAGGCAAGCCTCCACCTCAACCAGCACAGGGCTGGGCCGCACCACGGTAGGTGGCGAGAGGGGGTCCGCCATCACCGTACGAACCTCTGGCACCACAGCATCCGTGATGTTGAGCTGGATCACCCGAATCAGCGAAGGAGGCTCCAACTTCGGTGATGACCGGGCGCGTGGCGAGGGAGGCCAAGAGCTCATCCTGCATTGGGTCCTCCCAAGTAGGAGGCTCCGCATCCGCAGCCAGCTCCAAAGACAAGCGGGTCGAGGGCATGTCGGCGTTGTTGGCGGCGAGTTGACCTCCAAATTGACGCGACGCCAAACCCCAACCGAGGCAAGGTCGATGATGAGTGGGCCGAACAAAGAATTTGTCCGACGAAGAAAGTAGCCACTGGGCGGCCCGGCTGCCCGAGAGGCTTCGGGCCCCCCGTCGATGGCACGGTCCACGGGTCTTTGTGTGGAGGCTCCCGCATGCAGCCCGAGGATAGGCGCCGGGGCGGCCGGAGATGTCGATGCTTGCAGTTCCTCGCGTTGCCTCGTGCTAAGGCGTAAGAGGCAGCGGGACAAGGAGGAGCACCAGCGGCGACGTGATCCCTAGCCAGTCCGGTTGAAGTAGAGGCCGACAAGGGACGGCGGCACAGGCTCCCGATGACCAACCGGGGTGTCCGATGACGTCGCCGCGCCTCAAGCACGAGAGTGAAGTCGTCCCCCGTCGACAAAGGGCCTCGAAGCATATATACAATACAAGCAAGCAACTCGAATCTCGTGTTGTATATGTATGATCATGTCACTAGACGTCTTCCAACTCTATAGTGATATCGAGAACGACGTTCATGAGCAATTTCCTTGAAATATGTTTTCATGAAAAAGAGGATGAGAGCTCCCACCCCGGTCCCCGCGCCCCCCGGCGTCTCGCCGCCGTCCCACCCTCCTCCCCGCTCTCCGGCAACCGCGCATCCGCCTCCCTCAACCCCGCCTCCACCAGCCCCCCGGGCGACGCTGCCCGGGCGCCGCTCCGCCACCAAAGCACGGTGCCCCCGTCCCGGACGATTGACATCGCCGGCGAGGAGCTCCACGTCCAAACGGCCTCCGCAGTCCAGGTACGCGTCCCCTACACCTCCTCCAGACCAGGCCCCTCTTCCGGGACTTCCTCCTCGCCTCCTACCACTTTATCACGATCTCGCCGACGTTTCTCGGCATCCGGTGCTGTCGCCCCGACAACCATCCGGATCACTCCGGTGACCCCGAGCCCCTTGAACCATACTCGGGGGTAGCAACACGCTCTCCTACCACCTTGCTTCCCCTCCGATGCTGCGTCGCCGTTAGCGGCGTCGCACGCTTCCTCTTCTCGGCCCCTGTCACCACCTCCCGTCGGTGGCCACCATTGTTACCGTTCGAGGTCCGTGCGGTGCGGGCGATTTCAAACTCGACGTGCATGCCACCCCGAGTCGGCCGGTCAACGCGGCCGCGCGTCTGGTCGGCCTTGCTGACCAGGGCAGTCAACCCGGTCGCCCCTGCCCGTCTGGGTCCTACCCAGGCGCGGATCTTTCCCCGCTCGGGGAGAATCGAGCCGGGAGCCGCCCGGCGCGGATTGCCCTCCGTGGGAAGATCCCCTCGACACCGCCTCTACTCCTTCCCCGGGTCGCGCCACGCACCCCAACCCTCTCCCCCCCTACTCCCTCTCCCCCTCTTCATTGCTCGGATGGGAGTGGCCGGCATCGACATGACCGACGCCGCCGGCCGCCTCTCTCTTCTTAACTCCCACGCCTAACTCCCCACTCTCTCCTACACCTCATGCTTATCCCCTCGTTAAGACCCCCGCCTAGAGCTCTCTGCTGATGAGACGCCTCCCCGACGCCGCTGCGACTGCCATCATCGCACCCGCGTCATCCAGCTCCTCCTCCCCCCTCTCACGCCACGCTAAGTAATGTTACGATGCTGCCGGCCCGTCACCTCACGTCGATCAAGCTCTTAAACTCGGCCTCGCACCGCGACCGATCTGCCGTGCAACGCCACGCAGGTTGCTTGACCGCGCCGGTGACCCTCGATCCTCGCGCCACCTTCACTGCGACATTCAAGGAGGCCCTCTAACTCCACCTCGCCCTCCCCCTTCTTAAGCAACGCCTCCCCCGTCCCCCCTCGTATCCTCCCTCACGCCGCTGCGCCGCTTTGCCTCCGATCACCATATCGTAGAGTGCCGCGATCCTGTTAGGTGTAGGAAGTGTGGTGCCGGGGCACATGGAGCGTGCTTGCCGTTCCACGGCGTGGCGCCCGCGCGCGCTACTCCGTGGCCTCACCGTGCTCGTCTTTGCCCATGCCTCACCGCGCCGACCTTCTCCTTCCCTTCTCCCCAACCGACTCGCCCCACCGCCACGCCCGACTTCACCCCTCCCCACCTCAGCTTTCCGCTCCAGCGCACCCAGCGCCGCCGCCACCCCGCCTCTACCTCCGGTCCCGACCCCGATTTGCTGCCACTCCCCCATCTCGCGTCGTGGCCCCCTCGCGCCGCCGACCGACGTCGGCGCCCAGTTGCCAACTCTAGAGAGGCCTCCTCTCTATGGCTCGGCGGCATCGGGCGAGGGCGTTCAGGCTCGGAGGACTTCTTCGAGTACACGCTCGTCCACTGGCGGGGCGTCGGATGAGGTGGAGGTTGACTCGGACGGCTCCGGATTTCGCCTCGAATCGAGACCCCCACCGGGAATGACGACCTGTTTGGATGCCACCGGTGACATGTCGCACACCGCGGACCGCTGTACGCCTTCATCAACGCCGGCGGGCCGACGGACGAGCCGGGGCCGTTCATCCAGGCTGCCATTTTTCGCGTGGCGCCCGTGGTCCACTTCCGCATGCTCCCCCCTCCATGGGGAACATGCTCTGCGCTCAACTCCAAGGCGGGATCGGACACCGTAGCCTCCTTCAGCCCCATCACCCACGACGGTGCGCGCCTGACTCTGTACAAGTCGGAGGTGCGCCGAACCGCCATCCTTGACCTCCCGTGGCTGGCTGCGGTCTCCGTAGGCGTTCCCGCACGAGCATTGGAACCCGAGGGGGATCGCGTGCGCCGCGCCCCCCGGCGGCGTCGTCGAGATCGACGAGTGCCTCCTCGACAAGAACTACTGGCGGCGGCGCGCCGTCGTGGCCAGGTCCAGCCGACCGGGATCAGGAGGACATCTGGATCGGCAACCCATCCGGCGGCCCCAGGGGGACGTCGCTCGCGCCTCCTTCCGGGTCAAAACCCTCAAGGTTTGGCCCCGCTCCGAAAGCAGCTGGATGAACGCGGAACCCGCGCCGCTTCCCCTCGCCCTCCCTCGCGAGGACGGCCAAGGCGGGAATCACGGCGCGCTGCCGCGGCCGAGGACCGCACCTTCTACGGCCCGTCCTCCACGGCGCCCCGTCGCACATGGGCAGGGCCCTTTGTCTTCTTCCCGCCACGGCTACTACTACGGGTCGGTTCTAAAACCCTTCTCCCCTCTCCCTTCCTTTCCCATCGTCATAGATCTAACCCCGCATGCTCTAGGCTCCAGCGCGGCTCGTGCCCTCCACGTGGTGGCCATGCACCCCTCCCCTCGCCCTGCCTTGGCACGCCGAGCTGGACACCACTCCGCCCGCCCACCGTCCTCCCCCGGGCGGAGATCACCGCCGAGTCGCGGAGACCGAGCCCGCCCCCCACGCGCTAGAACTCGGGGACGCCGCCCACGCGCTCCCGCTCCCAGCGCGCAGCGGCACCCGCCTCGCCGTGATCGAGGCTGATGGCTTCATCCCGGTGGCCAGCAAGGCGCTGCGCCTCAAACTCTCCGTGAGAAACCTCGCCTCCCCGCGGCCCTCGCGAAGAAAGCAGGTGGCGAGCTGCAAGCTGCTCAAGAGGAAGAAGCCCGTCGGCACCCTCGGCGTCGGGCGCTGGCCGGGCGGCTGGGATTGGCTACGCCGACCGGGCGGGCGGTTGTTGACGCTGCCGCTCCGGAGCCCGTCGTCGCCAATGTGTAGGCTCCTCGCGCAGCCTCTCGGCCTCTCGACTCCACCCGGACGCGAGGCCGCCGTGGTGGTCTAGCGCTTAACGCCGCACCCTAGTCACCATCGTTTTCCCTTGCACCCGTTCCGACTGTGTCCGTGATTTGCCCGCTTTGGTGACTCCACCACCATATCTAGGGCTTCTCTCTCTGTTGTTTCCCCCTGCTCCTCTCCCGGTGTAGCTCGTTTGTTGTAATGAATCAAAACCAGCTTAGCTACGTCGTGCTCTCTTGAACGTTCGGGGTCTTGGTCGTTCGGACAAGTGCGATGCCGTGCGCGACGCCATCACCCTCCCCATCCCCACGTGGCTTGCCTTCAAGAATCAAAAAACTCAACGCGATCGATCCTAGGAAAAGCAAATCTTTTCTCCCCTCCCACCTTAGCGAGTTCCTCTTCTCCCCCGCGGTTGGCTCGCGCGGTGGCATCATCACCGCGGAACCCAGCGGTGCTCACCGCCGGCCCTCCTACGGTGCGTCCGTTCACCCTCACCGTCCCTTTCTCCTCCACCACCTCTACGCACACCTTCACGATCCACGAACGTCTGGCGCCCCGCCGATCACCGGCACACGGATGCCTTCTTAGAGGAACTTCGAAGCCATAGCCCCACCGCCCGACGTCGCTGGCTAGTGCTCGGCGACTTCAACCTAACTCGATCCCCTCACAAAAACAACGCCAACTTCAACTGGTCTCTGGCAAACAAATTCAATGACACCCTAGCTCGCCTAGCTGCCATAGAGATCCCCTCCTAGACCGCCTCTACACTTGGTCCAACAAGAGAGCCTCTCCCACTCTCACCCGTCTTGATCGTCGTTCATCAACACCTCCGCTGCGAGAACCTTCCCCAATTCAAACCTCACTTCCCGCCTCGGCTCCCCCTCCGACCATACACCTCTCACTCTCACCGTCCCCACTACCATTCCAAAAGCACACTGTTTCCGATTCGAGAACGCCGGGCTTAAGAATCGCACATACCTTCCCTCCGTCCCCGCCGGCCCTGGTGCAGTTACGTGGTGCCCGAGGATGCGGCTGGTGGCATGGTGGCCAGGATTAAAGCCCTCCGACGGAAATCGAAATCCTGGGCACGACAGACACCGTGCACGCCCTGAACACTTTCACAATGCCTCCTTTATTGTCTTTGTTGCTCGATCTCTATGAGGAGTACAGGGGACCTATCCGCCGGAGAACACCGACTACGCCGACTTTGCCAAGACCTCCTCGCCGCCTGCATTGGCACAACGGGCAGCTTCTTGAAGCGGCGCGGCAAGTGCCCCGCGCGATACGGGGAAGGGGACGCCAACACGGCACTTCCACGCCCAGCGCATCTGCCGAGGCTCGCCGGAACGCCATCCGCGCCTTAGTGGTGGACGGCGTTCAGCTGATCGCCCACGGCGACAAGACGAGTGCTCTCACGTCCTACTACTCCGGCATCCTCGGAGCCCAGGAGGCAACCTCCTGGCGCCGACCTCGACGACCTCTACGGCGGTCCGGGCGCGCGCTGATGCGGCGCCCTGGATCGCCCGTTCCACGGTCGCTGAAGCTTGGGCGGCGGTCCGAGCCATGAAGAACGATAGCGCGCCTGGCCCGATGGAGTCGGGCCTGCCTTCTACAAAGCGGCCTGACGTGTCAAGGACGACATGATGCGCTTCCTCCAAGCGTTCCACGACGCAGGGACGCCGATCCGGCCGCATCAACGGTGCCGATTGTTCTAATCCCCAAGAAAGATGCAGCCACAGCACCTGGCGACTACCGCCCGGCCTCCCTCCAGAACTGCCCGGTGAAGATCCTAACCAAACTCCTCACCTCTCGTTTGCAGCTGCAGATAGCGAGCCTGATCGACCCGGATCGAGACCGGGTTCATCAAAGGCTGCTCCATTTCGAGAACTTCATCCTTGCCACGGAGCTTTCGTCCGGTACGTGCCACCGGCGCCGAGCCCCTACCTTGGTGCTCAAGCTCGACTTCGCCAAGGCTTTCGACTCTGTTGATTGGCCTGGCCTCCTGAAGGTGCTACGAACAAGGGGCTTCCCGGACAAGTGGTGCTGCGCTAGATGCACCACCGCTGCCCACCTCTAAGTCTGCGATCTGGTCAACGGCGTCCCCCCCTGGATCACCTGCCGCCGCGGCCTCCGCCAAGGGGGACGCGCTGTCCCCCTACTTGTTCTGCTCGTGCGGACGTCCTCAATCCCTCATCAAGTCCGTGCCCGGCATCAAGCACCCGCTCACCCCCAGCGGCGGCCCCATCCTCCAATACGCCGGCGACACCATCATCCTTGTCGGGGCCGAGCACAGCAGTGTCCGCCTCCTCAAGCAGTCCTGGGCGACTTCTCCATGGCCACCGGGCTGAAGATCAACCGGCAAGAGCACCGCCACCCCCATGCACGTGCGGTGTCGGCCCTACATGATCTGCGGCCATCCTACGGTGCAGCCGGGGAGTTTCCCCCAGACCTACAGGGCCTTCCCTTGTCCAACGTCAAGCTACAGCTCTCGGCGTTCGCCCGCTGATCGCGCCCGGTGGATCGGTACTGTCGACATGGAAGGCCATGCTCCTAGCCACAGCCGGCCGCGTCGCGCGCTCATCAACGGTCTGCTGGCCGGGCTGCTCACTTACGCCATGGCTGCAATGGACCTCCCCCGGCCTTGTAGCGGAGGTCGACAAAGACGCCGAGCATTCCTCTGACAGGAGCGGGTGATGCCAACGGCGCCCAATGTTTGGTTGCATGGGAGAATGTTTGCCAAGACAAGGAAGACGGTGGCCTCGGGATCAAACGCATCGATACAAGGAACGCATGTCTCCTGCTCAAGTTGATCCACCGGCTGCACTACCCCGAGGGCTCAGCATGGGCGTCGTGGGTGAGGAGCATGGTCGACTTGGCCATCTTGGGCGGGGGGCTGCAAGGCACCCATTGGGCAGCGCCGCGACCTGCTCCCGGCTTACGGGGAAGATCACGGCGGTCGCCACCGGGGGCGGGCGATCAACGTCCTTTTGGCATGACTGCTGGGCAACCGAGGCTCCTCTGGCTGAGATGTTCCCCGCCCTGTTTAGCCACTTCGTGGGCAGGGGGGCATCGGTGCGCGACGTCGTTGGTGCCCCTCTACGCTCCCGCTTCCAACCTCGGCTCACCAGGCGTGCCGAGGAGGAGCTTGATCGCCTCACGCCCATCGTCCAAGGTATTGTCCTCACCACTCTACCTGATGAACGTGCCCGGCTTCTTTGAGGATCAGGCGGCACCGCTGCTGTCCGCGCTTATATACAAGACCTCAACGAAAGGAGATCATCGAGTGCAGCTTACAACTTTGTGTGGGAGAACTTCGCACCCCCCCGAGTCAAATTCTTCGCCTGGCTGCTCACCCAGGAAAGAATCAATTCTCGCGTGATGCCCTTGCCCACAAGAACGTGGTGGATGACTGCCGGTGCGAGATATGTGGAGCAGCAGAGGAGACGGCCGACCACATCATCTCGGAGTGCAGTTTCGTATGCTCCTTCGGAACTCAATTGGATGGAACCCCTCGCAGGGTTGCCAAGGTTAGAGAGCTTTGGTCCTCACAACCCCCTCCATCGGTGCACAAAGACGTCCTTAACACCCTCCTCCTGCTCTTGACTTGGGAAATTTGGAAACATCGAAATGAAGTCGTGTTCAGAGGCGCGGTCCCGGACATTGGGCGCCTCAAAGCGGCTTGTAGAGGAGCCATCCACGACTGGAGTTGCCGCATACCAAGGAGGAAGGAGACACTAGCTAGACATTGGAGACTTTTGAGTTTGATGTAATCTAAGTCCCCTTCCCATGCTTCCCGAACTATTTGTACCAAAGGGCGTTTATTCCCCACCGGCTTGCCGGCATCTGTGGAATACAAAGCAGGTGGGGATGATTTTATCCCTCCCCCTCCCCCGAAGTTCCCTCAAAAAAAAAAAAAAATGTTTTCATAAAAAAAAACTTTGGAAATTTATGTTTTTGGAATCGGAAAACTGAAGCAGAAGTGTTAGGCTCGAAATTGCGCGCAAAGTATATGACAGATCTTGATGTTTGGTTCTATAGCTCTATCGAACTAGTACTCCTATACGTGTGCTACGTTCTTGTAGTGAAAAAAAGGACTGTATTTGTGGAACATGCACGCAAAACACTTCCGATGACAAGTGGTCCCGCGCTCCTACCGCGTCGTTTCTCAGTCACATTGCCTGCTGTACCCCGCCGTGCAGGGGCGACCAGCGCCGTGGCGCCGATCCGGCGGCCGCTTGGCCTTCCAAGTTCTAACGCAAGTTCCAAGGCCAGCAGCTCATTAAGTCCTCGCCCCACTACTGCCCGGCTTCTCCGCTTCCCAACCAAAGCACGCCGCTGGGCGCTGGCTTCTCGCCCACTTCGTCTTCTCCCACCAGTTCGATCGATCGTCACTCATCAACAGCTAGCCGTGATCCTACGTGAACGCTTGCCGGCCATTTGTTCGGCGGCGTGCTCGGCGACCATGTTGTCGTCCTCGGATAAGCCGCCGCCGGTGTCGATGTCGCCACGGGAGCACGTGGAGAGGATCCGGCGGGAGCGCTACTTCATCGGGCGTGAGGAGCGGAACCCGCTGGCGGAGGACATGCACCAGGCGGTGAACTACCTCAGCCAGGAGCTCTACTCCAAGGACGTCCACTTCCTCATGGAGCTCATCCAGGTATAATACTGTTACTGTTACTATTACTACTACCTGCGGTATATATATCCATATATATCCCGGTCCAATTCTATACATATATATCAATACTAGGCAATGTACCATTCTATTTTGTGTACTACGAAGCGCTCAAAGGATAGCTATTTGGGGGATTTTTTTTTTTTCGCTGTAGTAGAATGTAGATAAACGATGTCATTTCATCAGTTTTGCAGCGGGTATATTTGGCCTTAGTGGAACGAACAGTGTGACATCAGTAGTAAGTTTAACCAATATCTTTGGTAGTAAAACACCAGAGAACTTTGCAAATCAAGATTGGTTTGCCATTACCGTCCTCGGCCAGGTAATCTAGTTGACATGGTATCTTGTGGTTTGATGGATTAATCAGTGGTTAAAGATCTGTCCTTTCTTTTATTTTTTTATTTTTCTAAAAATGCCTGCAGTCTGAGGAATTTCATAAAAGAATAGGATACAAACAAAGGATTATATTGAAATGACACTTTGAAATCGTCTGAATTCTCCAACCTTAATTAGACATTTAGAGTTTTAGACCTGATCAAATGAGTGTCTGATTGGGCTCGAGAAGGGGCTTGGGCCAGGAGAAAATGTTGGATCAATTTTTTTGGCCGTGCTGGGTCGGGTCCTTTTCTAATTATGCTAATTTGAATTTGTTCACCATAAGATATACATGGTAGTAAGACTCACCATTGCATTCCAGTGTGGCTCCTGAATTGTCAATATTCTTTTTAACATTCAGGTCAGACAGTTACACCCTCTAATGTGAAAGAAAATATATAGGGAATCCTATGATGATATATTTCTTTACCAATTCCACAAATTAAGGTTTAACAAACATTTCAACAGTGAAATATATTTGTATCATGTGAAGCAATAATATGGGACTGAGCCTTAGAAAAAGATGCCAAATGTTCATCCAATTTTACTTATTTTTGCTTTTGGCGTTTCAGTTTCTAATGTTTTTGTTATGAAGTAAGTATGACATGTGACATTTCATTGTACATTACTAACTACAGACTTATAGTAGTAACTTGAGAAAATCTGTTAACCATTTTTACTCTAATACCTTTTCATATGGTGTGACATCAGAATGCTGAGGACAATGATTATCCTTCTGGAGTATCACCAGCTTTGGAGTTTGTAATCACATCGAAGGACATCACCCACTCTGGAGCAACTGCAACCCTCTTGGTATTCAATAATGAGAATGGCTTTACTCCAGCAAACATTGAATCCATATCTAGAATCGGAAGGTCAACCAAAAAGTCTAACAGAGGTAGTGGTTATATTGGGGAAAAAGGTACATCCTTGTATGACTATCACCTAAAACTCTAAAACTTACAATCTGTATCATTCTATGTATTGGTTGACAATATCCTTTTACAATGCTGATATTATTTTTAGTGATGCTCTTCTCTACTTAATATTATAAAAACATGAGGAAACTTACTTTGTTACTTTACGAATCTTGGTTCTTTTCATGCAGGTATTGGTTTCAAAAGTGTCTTTCTGGTGTCCAAGAATCCCCATATATTTAGCAATGGGTATCAAATTAAATTTAGTGAAGATCCTTCTGCAGACTGTGGTATTGGGTATATTGTTCCTGAATGGGTTGAAGATTATCCAAGTATTGCAGACATAATGAACATATATGGCTGTCAGAAAAGCCTCCCAGCCACAACTGTTATATTACCTCTAAAAAGTGATAAAATAGATGCTGTGAAAAAAGGAGCTCTCTGGCACACACCCTGAAGTACTATTATTCCTTTCCAAGATTAGACAAATTTCTGTGAGGGAGATTAATGATGACCTGAATGCTACTAGTCTTAGTCAAATTTCTATATCAAGTGAAGCTGATGCTTTAACTAGGAAGGACATTGGTGCAGAGTCTTATACTCTTCACTTATCAGCTTTGGAGAACAAGACAGATGAGCGTCAATGCAGCTACTACATCTGGAAGCAACATTTTCCTGTGAAACCAGAATGCCGTGTACAAAAGAGAGCAGGAATAGATCAGTGGGTTGTCATGCTAGCATTCCCGCATGGCCAGAGGTTGAGCCAGGGGATGGGATCACCTGGTGTGTATGCATTCTTGCCAACTGAAATGACAACAAACTTCCCTTTCATTATCCAGGCTGATTTCTTACTGTCATCATCTAGAGAATCAATCCTGCTTGACAGCCAGTGGAACCATGGAATACTAGAATGTGTATCTTACGCTTTTGTAAATGCTTTCACGGTACTAACGAAATCAATAGAAAGTGTTCCAAAGATTCGCTCTTCCACCTATTTTCAAATTTACGCCACTTAATCACTCTTCCATAGTGCTGATGGATTACTCGTCCGGCTATCTATAAGAAATAAGGCGATTGATGTGGATATAGTTCCGTGTGAGACATGTTCTTCACTGAAAGTATTCCGTAAGCCTACAGAGGTTTTCCGGATAGAGTCTGCATTCTGGAGCATCATAAACAGGGCAGTGAAGATGGGAGTTGATATTCCCAACATTTCATCACATGGCACTCATATTCTGAATTCCTACTTTGACAGTGAAGTATATGATGATGAGTTGGGATTTCTTGGTATTGGTTATGTTGATTAAGGTGGTACGTAAAAGTGTATTCGGGGTTCGTATCTTGTGGCACTGCTGCTTTGAAGACAGATTATTTTGATCTTCTCACTTTTGTTGCTCGAAATGGAAGGCTAAGTTTGATAGCACAAAGATGGAGAAAATACCACTTGTGAAGTGTGTCGGCGAGAGGTGGTCTACGAACTTACATGAGTGTGTATGAAGCCACAATGGGTGATGACAGACTATTCATGCTATCGATGAGAAATGTATACCATTGATCATTAATCGGAATAATGAATTTTCAACAAATAAGCGGACACTCTTTATGCCACTTGTCTACTCGAGAAAGCACCGCTCTGTTTCCGAAGAAAACAACTGTAATGGAATGGCTTGAGAATCATGTAGGAGTGAAGAGCCCACCCTACATGAGTATGCTCTTGTTGTTGTGAAAGCTTTGCGTGAGAAAAACATGGTTCTTGCTTTTACTTTCGATTCATATATCACTTGCACTCGAGAGAATTTAATGCCGAGAATGGAATGTAAAGCATATATGCAATTTAATGCCCATAGTTGACAATTGTTGTTGTGTCGTTGCTGCAAGAAGCACGGTTCTTGTTCCATCTAAAGTGAGTAAGTGGGCTGCATTGTTGGGCGAAAATCCATGGAAGGCACAAAACTATGTTGAACTTGGAGATGATTACATCTATCTTTGGAAAGTCCTCTAGGGAGCATAGATTTGATGATCAGTTTTATCATTTATAAGGACATTTATACATGCCACTGATTTGCCTTTTCTCCTTCCTCCTGATGCTGGTTTTCCTGTTGCTTCATCTTCATTGACTACAGAGAAAGCACTTCTCCTTCTAGAATGGATCGAGAATTTAAGGACAAGGGGTATATGCATACCTAAAAACTTCTTAAGTTGCATCAAATATGGCAATTGGCTCAAGACATCTGTTGGCTACCGTTCACCAGCAGATTCATTCTGTTCCAGGGGTTGCTTGTTTCGGGATAGAGTTTCCTTTGTTGATGTGCCAATGATTGATCAAGAATATTACCTGGGCAAAATTAATGATTTCAAGGAAGTACTTACAAACACTAGGTGTGAAGTTTGTGTAAAAATGAATACATCTTAGGGGATCTCTAGTAGTAGATCAGACGGGTACAAATTGTAACAAATTGATGAACAACATGTATACTAGATATTCCTAATAATCATTCTATTACATCTATAAATGAAGAACAAATAATAACAGAGACTAGGAGTATTGGTGTTGCCTGAATTCGCCATGGAGGTTGCCGGGGTTCACCTAGAGCGGATGTCAAGGCGTGGCGGCGGTGGAGGACTTCCGTCGCTGTCGGTCGCCCTCTCGATCGGTTAGGGTTAGGACAGTGGGGTGGCGGCTGCACGAACTCGTCACCCTAGGCCGTGGTCCCCACCTCCTCTTTTATAAGCACCGTGCGGCGACGGGGGCCCTCCAACCACTAATGGGTTGGGCTCCCCGATCGGGGAGCGAGACCAAGTTCCGTTGTGGGCTGTTGGGCCCAACAAATGAGAGGAGATCAATTCTAACATTCTCCCCCTGATCTCTTCTTAACAACTTATTTTAATCTTAACTTAAATACTTATCACTCTGTTCCATTATAGATCAATGCGTAGAGCATGCCTCATCGTCACAGCCAAATTGCCATTGGACTTGACAGCTACATACATCTCTCTAAGTCGGAATAGAGGCTTAACTGGGCCCTAAGTGTCCAGAAATCATAGGCTTTTCCTTAAACCCATGTCGACTGTGTATTCTCTAAATACACTGGGTGGTAAGCCATTGTAAGCGGATCCGCAAGAATTTACTTAATACTTATATATATGCTTAATGCTTTCATAATGATGTGTTTGGCATCACACTTGACTTGTTGTCTTAGGAGTAAATTACTTATATGGTTATTGTTGTTGTCAACCATTATCAATTCGGTACAGGTTACCTTAATCATTTGCCTGTCCCTCGGCCTCATGATATGCTATATCACAACTTAGCATCACTAATGGTACTGAAACTATTTCATTGGAGCTTTTCCACAATAAAACTCCAACTATAAGTGTTGGCAACAATTGTGGAGTTGTTGCACAACTTGTCATAACTTAAGATTATGTACCCACATCTATTTGTGAGTACTTGTTCTTTCTTAACATGAGACCGATACTTATAATCCATTCCAGTGATCTATAGCTGGAGTGGTCTTTGCCAAAACAACCCGGATGAACTGAGTCAGGGCAATCTTATGCATTTATTAAGCTTCCAACAGTAGAAGCATATGGTACCATCTTTATATGATTAGTTTCTTACTGATTCTAATCACACTAAAATCTCTTTCTTACTGATTGTGATCACACTAAAATTCCTAAGATATTGCCCTCGACCATAAAGAACAAAGGCGTAGGTTTTCTCGCATGCATAACTTATTGCTTTGGAATCTTTTCTAAGTATGCATTTGCGATAGTTCTAATACCCCTTCCTTATCTCATTGAGTTCTAATTGCTTAAAAAGTGACATTTCACCAAGATCATTCTAATTTAATTATGGGAAATAAATTTCCAATTCTATAACTCTGTACTAGTGCAACCTGTCATCTTATTCTCCTTAACTCAAACTTTCTTATTATATCTCATTAAACCTTAGATGCCACCGTCACGGTGTCTTACATCAACCCATAAATGCATTTCTTCTTATGTTATCCTATGTGTTATATTCTTATGCAACCATCTCATACTAATCCCCACCGAGAAATATTTTCTATATATCCATCTAATGTAATTCTGAATTGTAATGCGCCACCGATACTTATTGTAGCATACTAATCCTCTTCGCATAAATCCTTTCATTATAAGCCGTACCCTTTACACATTTCCCTTTGGAGTCACTTTTCACCTTGTAGACCCATATGTAGCCTACTGATTTGGCCTCATTAGGAATATCCTCTTCTTATATCTTAACGTATTCCCTTTAGAGTCACATTTTATCTTGTAGACCCATAACGGCCTACTGGTTTGACTCCATTGGGACCTTCATCTTATTCTTACATAACCACTAAACACTTCAAAGAGTGGATATTTTCTCGATGGCCTTTCAAACGAGGTGGAATCACCTTCTATTTAAAATTCTTTTGGTCCGATAAACCTCACAATCATCGATATAACTCGACCTTCATTGTTTGGCGCCTTATGGGGCTATTGCTATTCTTCTTCTTGCTTGACATAAGGCTCTAAGGATCCTGAAGGACAAGTTCCAAATTCTTATTATTTATCGGCAAGGGAGAACTAACAATATTTGTTTGCACTACAGTGTTTGACACTTGTTGGTGCAACAAGGGCAGTAGCCCTGAAGTATGGTTCTTAAAATATCAAAGCGGACACTTTATTTATTGTGCTACCTTGCTCCCTTAATTGCACTATATTGAGGAGTTAGGTTCTTTAAACCATGCTCCCCCAGATTACTGATTCTCTAAAACTTTTGTTTGGATTTAATCTGTTAAACTCATATAGCGCCTTATCTGGTATGAATACCAGTTGAGTACGCTATTCGTAGTCCTCCGATTAGGGGTATCACTATTATGACCATCGATTTAATCTGTTAAACTCATATAGCGCCTTATCTGGTATGAATACCAGTTGAGTACGCTATTCGTAGTCCTCTGATTAGGGGTATCACTATTATGACCATCGTACTCCCTCTCCAATCACATTTATCTTTTATAAATCACTAATCATAGTTGCCTTTAATGCGGTGTATGCATCTCATTATCTAAAATCTCATATTCTTATCTAAATCAAAAAAAACTCATATACTTATCTAAATCAAAATATCATATTATCTAAAGTATAAGGGAGTATCACTCTTAATTGTCTTACTTTTTTCCCCTCGAAGTGTGGCATAAACTTTCCCGCCACAATTCGAAACCATTCTGAATTTTATTTCATAACTCTTATGGGAGTAATATTTTCTTATTTCACTTAAACAACTGAACATAGCCTTTTAGATTGTTATGTAACCTTCTATTATCCTTAAACTCATTGAGTGCTGAATAATAATCGCTACACAATAGAAGTGAAGTACTAGGATAGCATAAGAGCTACTCCAAAACTTCTCTCCCAATGTAGGATATAATGAAAGCACATGAGTTATCTCGCGATGCAAGATAGTATGACTTAAGTAGTATACCAACTTTACCCCACCATGCGGGTTATGCTTTGGTATTGACTAAAACTTTTTTTTTCGCCAAGCGAGATAGTTCCCTTGAAGGGACTTAAATGCCAAGATTGGCTCTTATTGTCATATTCAGAAATAAGTCTGAATATTCTATAATACACATGTTTAATCCGACGTTGGTTAGAATAAGCATGCATATAACTTATTATAACTCTTATCATAATGATTGAACTAAAATAAACTCTGCTGATAGTGAGTACATTACATAGTGCTTAACCTGAACTTTTATTGCTCTATCTTATTGGATTAATATCCATGAAGTCAAAACTTTAAGTTCTAATCTATAACACCGTTGGGCAGAAATAGAACAGAACATTTTTCTTTTTACATCAATTCTACATCACCGTTGGACGTAAATAGAATTAATGCATAAATCTAATGCATGAATTTCATGAATAACAACTATAATATCTTTATACAACTTTGGTCTAAAGAATACTAATATGACTATTACAATATTCTTTTACACTAATTCTATATCACCGTTGGGCGTAAATAGAACTAGTGCCTTGCTAAATTCATAATATTGCTATTACAACATCATAATACGACTTTGGTAACATAAACAACTATTCTTAGATACTCAACATCACTATAGCGAAACTTTATCTTTATCTTAGTCTTCTCTCTGAAAAAAATTGGTCAGATTTGACACAAAAGATTTATCGAGATTCAAACTTAAATCTGAAACTATAAATTACAATATTATTATCATCAATGTTGGTCGAAGATAACAATACCATAATATAACTTAAAGCAAAAAACTTTTCTACTCCTCTATTTAAATTTTCACGTTGGTTCCAATTTAAATAGAGGACGAAGATCTTAATTCACGGTTGAATTTGAATCTTACTTTCCTCACCGCTCTCTCGAAAAATCTTACACATTAGTGCACTTCTGTCGAGATTTGTACTTAACTAAGCTCATCAAATAATATTTCTAAAATTCTTCACAAATGAAACATATACTAAAATCTGAAATTTCTTTGACCGAGAGCGTCTCATAATACTTATTTCTCTCTCTCTAAACAAATTATCCCGTTGGTTCAAATTTGAATAGAGATTGAACTTATACTCAAAACCATCAAAGATAATAGCTTATGGAAAAAGAAAATAAATTCAAATAAACATAATCTTAATCTTCTGAATAAACAAAAATTGCTCTTTAAATTAAATTCTCCCGTTGGTTCGAATTTAATTAAAAAAGACAACTTAAATTAACTTAGCAAATGAAAAATGTGTACTAAAATTAAAATTTCTTTGTCCAAAAACATGCTAAAATACTAAATTTCTCTCTAAAATAAATTATCTCGTTGGTTCAAATTTGAATAGAGAGACAAATATACTCAAAATATAAATTTACAGTTTACGGATAAAGAAAAAAAAAACTTAAACGATGCTTAATTTCTATTCGCCCAATGGCCTTTGCGAGCTGCCCATACAACCCGCGTAGCTAAATGAGTGTACTTATGAAATTCTTAGCGGCGAGAAACTAATGAATAATCTTATAATAATTCTTAGAATCTTAATTACTAATTTCTCTTTAAAATTAAACTCTTCCGTTGGTTCGAATTTAATTAAAAGAGACAACTAAATATTACTTGAAAGCAAATGAAGCTAATAAATGATCTTATAATAATTCTCATAATCTTAATTACTCTCGAAAAATTTAATCCCGTTGGTTCATAAATTTAACAGAGAGTAAAGCTCAAAACTTAACTTAAAAATAAAACTCAAAATATTGCCGAAATTCGTGAAGAAAAAATAGAAAAACTTCACCGTTTCTAATCGGGCCAAAACAAATCATTCAGCCCGAAATCAAACCGCCGGCCGATCGTGTCGCCATCGCGGCGCGAGTAGTGTGGAAACCGGCCCAGCCCGTGCATTTTTTTTTAATTTCTGAAATCAAAATGGAAAATCAATACCTTGACTTACTTGGACCGGGCGAACCAATCGGCCCGAAGCCGCTTTTGGCCCAAAAATCTGCTCGGCGGCGTACTTCATGAACCCGCCTTTGGGCCAAAAGTGCCGCGGTCCCCACGAAAGGCGCCGGTGCGATCTGAGCCGCCCAAACTAATCCGACGATCCAGAGCAGTTTTCGGAGGGATAAAAGACCCGTTCGTCCCAAAAACCCTAACCCTAATTTATTTCTCTCATTTCGATGGTCACTCCCGCGGCCGCCGACGGGATTCATGGCCGCTCGGTCACCAACGCCGGCGGCAATCTCGACCACCGACGCCCGTCGAAACGACGGCCGGCCATGCCAGCCGCCCTTCCCCGGCCTCTTAGCTCCTTATTCCTTCCCTTTCCCCTTCCAATCAGCAGCCAGCGGCCGGGAGCGACCACGACGTCGGCGAGATACTTGACGGAGGGAAAAATCCAGCGCCACCGGGCCCCCCTTGCCGGTGTTCGCGCTCCCTTACGGGTTGAGCGCGATGCCGCCAAGTGGCCCCTGTTGTGGTGCCACTGCCGCACGATGGCGGTCTGAAGGCGCGCGAAAACCGGTCTTCCGCACGAGTCCGAGGTGACGGCGAAGGTAGGAAAGGTAGGGATTCCTTCACCCCCACGCCGAACCGAGATTTCCTTTCTTCCCGATTCGAAATGGAATCGGTCGCATCAAATTCCCCTTCTACTAACGCTGATTTGACCATGAGGGTTACGTGATTTTTCGATGTCTGATCCCGATCTGAAATCGGTGTGTTTTTCTCTGTAAGTTCTTAATCCCGATCTGAATCTACACTCTAGACCAAGCTCGTGATACCATTGTAAAAATGAATACATCTTAGGGGATCTCTAGTAGTAGATCGACGGGTACAAATTGTAACAAATTGATGAACAACATGTATACTAGATATTCCTAATAATCATTCTATTACATCTATAAATGAAGAACAAATAATAACAGAGACTAGGAGTATTGGTGTTGCCTGAATTCGCCATGGAGGTCGCCGGGGTTCACCTAGAGCGGATGTCAAGGCGATGGCGGCGGTGGAGGACTTCCCGTCGCTGCCGCTTGCGCCCTCTCGATCGGTTAGGGTTAGGGCGGTGGGGTGGCGGCATCTTGAACTCGTCACCCTAGGCCGTGGTCCCCACCTCCTCTTTTATAAGCACTGTGCGACAGGGGCCCTCCAACCACTAATGGGTTGGGCTCCCCGATCGTGAGCGCACCAAGTTACATTGTGGGCCGTTGGGCCCAACAGCGAGAGGAGATCAATTCTAACAGTTTGAACTTGCTGAAGTGATGTCATACATAGGCAAGCATTTTTCCACGTCAATGGTGTCCGGTACTTCATTGGGTGAAATGTTGTTATCACTGCTCCGTTTCATCAGATTTCTTGAACAGGAACACATACAGTCCCATCATCTCATTAAGACAATCAGAGGCAGCAATTGGCTGAAGACTTCCTCTGGGTACAGATCCCCAGTCGGATCAGTTCTTTTCGAATGGATAGTACCATCTGAAATAAGCAGTTTACCTTTTGTCGACATCAATTTCTATGGCCCTGAAATCAGTGATTACAAGCCAGAGCTTGAGAAACTAGGTGTTTATGTCACATTAAAAAGAAGTACAATATCATTGTTGATAACTTCAAGGTTCCAACAGTCCAAGCACTTCGATGTTTGCTATGCTATTACTGAAAATGTATCGATATATCGACTTCGGGCAACAACCCGTGAAGGGACTAAAGAATCAACAATGGTTGAAGACTAATGCTGGGTTTAGAGCTCCTCGGGAAACATTTATCCTTGATCCGAGTGGAAATGTCTAGTAAAATTTGCTTGACGCAGTTCCACTACTAGATTTGTCATTCTATTGTAATGAAATCCTGACCTACCGGGACGAACTGATGAAGATAGGTGTCGTTCTTAGTTTGGAGCAGGCAAGCAATTCCATAACCAATTATCTGAAGCAACTCTTGTCAACATCTTCCCTTACAAAGGAAATTAGACTTGCTCTACTCTCCTGCTACAAGGATCGAGGGATGAGCACAAAACATTCCTCTAGCAGATATTCTCAAATTTATGCGAAAAAGAGAAGTGGCTGAATACTACACAAGGTTTCGTGACTCGCACAAATGTGTGCTCTTTGATTCTTCATGGGAACCTTTGATGGCAGTTGCAAGCCTACCGTTCATTGATGACAGTGATTCAAGCAACGACATGGGCAAGGAAATATACAGCTATAAGGAGCTTAAGGCCTTGGGTGTTATTGTAGGGTTTCACCAGGGGGCAGACTTCATCTTATCATGCTTATCTATGGCACAGAAACCTCAAATGCCCATGCCCAATGTTGTTAGCCGCTACACCGGGATGCTTGTCGGTGACTCGGGATCACCGGTGAGAGCCTACCAGAATTTAGTAGCCTTGTCTCATTCTGACAGCCCACCTTTTACTTATGAGCTCAACTCTTGTATCTTTACTGAAATGCATGCGCACAAGCACCGATCCCGAAAACTTTGCGGCGCAAATTAGAAAGATGCAAATGAAGTCAACTCTTGGATACAGGTATGCAAATCAATGTATCCTTTATGACTCAGCATGGTCTTCATATTTCCACGAGGGAAGATGGTCCTTTCATCGACGAAGCATTCTATGATTCTGAAATATTGTCATACAAGACCGAGCTCGGATCGATCGGAGTTGTTGTGGACATTGGCAACGGCCGCACTCTGTTGGAACAGAATTGAAGCACTTTATGAGAGTAGATACCATAACCGGGATCTATAAATACTTTGCAGCTTTTAAATGGGGTCCTAGAAATATAGGTGAAAGCTGGATTTGGATACCCAATGGAAGAAATAGTGGCCACTGGGTGCGTCCTGTAGATTGTGTTCTTCATGACAGAACGGCCTGTTTAGTACACGCTTCTCAGTCTTGGACAAGTACTATGAAAAGGATTTGCTTGGATTCTTCTCTTCCGGTCTTCGTGTCGCGCGAGCCCAAGAGTTTTAGATCACTGCATTCTGTGGCGCTCTTGGGAGTGCACATGTTCTGAGCTGACGCCAGCTAGCTGTTCATTTTTCTGGGAATTCATTGGAAATCGTTGGAATGCGACAACAGAAAAAGCTACTTTCAGGATCTGTCACAAGAGTCCCTGTTCTATCCTGTGGCAAGATCATCCTGCGGGAGGTGGAAGACGTCTTTGTTCCAGATGATCTCCTCCTGAAGCATTTGTTTGATCAGTTTTCGTCAGAGCCACTATTTGTTTGGTATCCAACTGGGCTGTCATTCACTGCTCGAGCTAAGATGGATGCAATCTACCAGAGCCTTGGTGTTCGAGCAATTTCAGGTCTGTTACAAAAAGTTGAATCCTGTGATTTGAACATGCATCGCTACCAGGTAGTTGAGGCAAAGAGATGCCTTTGTATCACCAGGCTTGCTCAGAATAATCCTAGCTTTTCTAGCCAACCCCGTTCTTGAGAACGGTGCTGACAAGAGGCACCTAATGGCTTCTTACCTACTGGACATGAAGATTTTTGAGATGATCGAACCAATTAGTGTCAGCTACAAAGTAAAGACATCATTGGGAAGAACTGTGACAGTGAAAGGACGGAGGATATTTAGGTGGGAGAGGGAGAACCGCAAGTTGTACATGCAGAGGTCTGATGGACCACATGGAAGGATAACTAAGATGGAGATGGCGACATGCTTTGGCGAGGAGATCTCTCAGGGGCTCCTGTATGAGAGAGCAGACCTGATTCCGACTCTCACCGATCTTCTCAAGGTTGGATTCTTAGTTGATTTTGACGAGGATGAGGTTGAGTTCCTGCTCAGGACCAAGAACCTCCAGCTTTTTTCAGAGGATGAAGATTTCATCATGGGTTCATTCTCTTCTTAATGAGTCTGAGGTTCTGATCTCAACTTGACATTAAGAAGTTAGCACTATTTTTTCTACAATGTAGGTCATAGTTCCTTACCTGTGTAAAATAATCTTATTACTTGTAGGACGATGAAGGTTGCTGAATTCAAACATCTTTTAGTGGTATCCTGCATGTGAATGGTCTGATCTAGGTGGGGTCTATGATCTATATACTAAGCACTACAGCTGACAAATAACCTTCATGTAATATTCAGGTATTTTATCATTTTAATCTGGTGTACATTATTCTTGAGGTTTTTTTTCCTATTGAAAACAGGAATCCCAAAATTAGAACTACGAAATACTTATGCTGTGATTATGGCTCTACTAATTTCTTTGCTAGTATCTGCATATTATATATCTTACCTTTCTGTATTTAAACGGTGATTACGGTGCTTAATGGATTCTGACTTATAATCGACGCGGCATATTTGCTCCTATTTGCAGGTTACAGACTTGCAGTTCCAATATTTGGGTTGTTTATCTCAAACACAAGTATCGGCAATCTCTGGCTTCGAAATCTTAGCCTTTTGCATTGCATCTCAAACGCGCTTATTTGCTGGTACATTTGGATATGAATTATGAAATTGCAGGATTGCATCTGTTTTTGGTAGTCTGTCAGCCTTTTGTTGGCACTTTACAAATTGTGATATATGCTTCTTTTCCCATTATAATTAACTAGTCTATGTAACCACATGACGTGTGGTCTTACTTGCCTCTTAGATTATGCCATGTCTTACAGGCTGGTCTAGTTTGCATTGATCGGTGGTTGCTTATGCTTTTCTCTCCTTTTTCTGCCTAGGTATGTAGAACTCGTTATTTCTGTTCTCTGTTAATGGAAATGGGGATCCCTATACCTGAGCATTTTTAGCCCGCCCCGACCTGGCCCACAGGTCTGCCCCATATGGACCTTACGGGCCTAGACACAGATCTTGCAGCCTTAAAAAAAATCTTGGCTCGAGCCTGACCAGCTGAAATGCTGTTTTTAGCTATTTTACACTATAAAATGCACGGGCCTCCCCCTAAAGCCAAGGCTTGGCCCAAAAATTGAGGTCCGACATGTCCAGTGAGACGGTCATGGGCAGGATTTTCTCGGCTCGAAATAATCGGGCTTTTTCCGACCCGGCCAGAACCCGCCCGCCCACAAAAATGATCAGTATAGGGATCCCCCTCGGTTGGAAAAACAAACCCATGTCTTATTTATTTGTTGAGTTCATTTTTTAACAAATTAAAATATGCTTGCCGTAAAAAAACAAATTAAATTATGCATAATAGATACTCTGTAGTTCATATCCAATTACGAAAACTATCTATTAATAAACTTTTTCAACCATATCAATAGTTTTTCCTTCGCATTAATTGGAAACTTAGCTTAAAACGATTGTGGCCCTTGTAGCATATATCTTATGATGTCATCAATCTAAATTTAACGTCTGAATTTCAATACTATTGATTGCTATGGTTTTTAATCCTCATGTTAAAGCTGAAACTTTTGTTCTTGTTATATATTTTATTAACTCTCATTTTGTCCTTTAAAATAGGGTTTAGGGTTGTAGGCTTCTCTCTTTTATTAACACTCATTTCAAGTCTGCACCACGTTGCTAAGTATCAGTAGTAGTTAAACTCATTAGGATATCATTAGGATATGATTGTTAGATGTAAGAGGGTTCGCCAAGGGAGCTCACCGGCAGCGAGGCCACGGGCGGCGGCGCTAGCTCATGGCGGCAGCTAGGGTTTGTGGGAGAAGGGGATGGTGGCCACAAGAGAGAAGGGAAAGGGAAGGCGGCGCGTTGGAGAGAGACTTAGGGTTTAGATTCTTGATTTGCAACGGTTATATGTTGGTAGTATATATAGTTCCAGCGAGACTTGACTCGTAAGCAATTTCAGAGATGATTTAGACTCTCCTTTCCTAACAAACTCAATCAACTTCTCCCAAATCTACTTGGACTCAATAAGGTAACTAAATGATGGCGGCGGCCACAGTGCTACAGTACCACGGTACTATTCACCTTGTCGTGTGGCCCCCGTAGGGGGTTGCAGCCTCCCCCGGCTTGTTTATTCCGCTAGAGATTGCGGCCCACATTGAGCGTGTGACTACACTCCCCATCTTCGATCAGCACGCCTGCCGCTAAAATCTCCGCTAAGCGATGGAGTTGTTCGTTGGTTGGTTGTCCTAGGTGACCTCCATGATTTGGGCAATAATGAGGACATCATTGGCTTGCTTGGAGTCGATGTTGAAGAAGTAAGACCGCGCCTTCTATAAACAAGAGGTCGAGAGGATGATGACCGATCGAGCCAACATTCAATCCCCTTTCTGCCCTACACTTTTCTAATCTCTTGTTGTTCGTTGCATCTCTCAACAAGATCCATTCACATCCTAGGCGTCCTTGCTGACCTAGGGCAAGCTCAAGCTTCCATCTCCCGACAGTGTCTTCACGAGAGGTGTTCCCGAGTTCTTGTGGCAAAGGACCTCTCGACCGACCGACTATCAATTTGCAAAGCTCTAACTCTAATGAGGACAAATGATCTAACCTTGAAGTACTACCCACCGGGGTTCAAATCCTGGTGTTCGCATTTTTTGGGGTTTTCCTGTGATTTCCGGCGTTATGCATTAAGTGGTAGCGGCGTTCCGTCGATGACGAGGCGCCAATGGTGACTTCGAGAATCTCCGTGATCTGCCGGGTGCTCAGTCCTCGGAGGTGCTCATAGGGGTAGGGTTTGCGTGACGTGTGTTCATAGGGGTGAGTGTGCGTGCGTGTTGTGAGCGCCTGCGTTAGGCTTGTATTCTCAAAATTCTCAAAAAAAAAAAAAAAAAAAAAAAAGGCTAAGTTGCTCGGTGATGGGCTTAGATAGGATGTGAATGGAAAGTACTTGTAGTCTTATATTAGGACACAATCGAAAGTACTTTTGATCTATTGTATTATAATATGATGATGTAATGTAATTGTTATGTTATATATCTGAAATCAAATGTATAAAATTGCACATGTTAATTGAGATACCACGAGATTGTCCAAGAAGTCTTGGAATTTCTATTTAAAAATCTCCGATCGATTTTAAGGCAAGTGGATGTCTTTGCAGCGTGGAATTTCTATTTAGATATTGCTCCAAATTTCTTATCTCTAACACTATTTTCTTTTTTGCGAGAGAAATACTGAATTGCTTCCAGACCCAGAGCACAAAAAAATATAAGCACTTAGTTCTGAAACACCATGGTTCGAATGAAGCTGTTATTCTACCGCTCTTTTTGGTAGAAAGTTGAAGACGATAATACAAAGTACTAGGTTGTAGAAATGTATATACCCTAGAAGAACATCATGAACCCCCGGGATGCTTCTTTTTTATTCATTCAAGAGCAGGACCTAATCCTCACACCACCATAATTAAATGTTTGGGGTTAGCCACCAAGTTCCAAGACGATAAAGGATCACAAACTAAAGGTTATCTGTTGTCAGTGGACAGTGAGAAAATAACTTTTAATCCTCCCAACAATGGAAAGAGCAACAAACAAAAATCACAATCTTGGATATATTACATCTATATATGTCAGCATAGATTCTTGCTACCAAGTTCGTTCCGGTTGTTCTTCTTGCCCATCAGATTCCTTTGGTACCCTTTATATAATCAATCAGTACTAATACTAGCACAACTAGAGCAGAAGATAAAGCTCTGAACCTCCTCGCCAATGAAGGACAAAAGTCTATAGTAAACTTTGAACACTAAATCAAAAGTAACACTTAGCGCATCAGTGCTGGAGTTGAATTGATTTCTCCAACAATGGAGCAAAACAGCTCTACCATCCACACACGTACGACTGTAGATATATAATTAAAAGGAATGGATCACGTACATACGGTTTTCTGCCTGGAAACAATATCTCCGTGACCTTTCCTGCACTGGAGATTAGAACATGGGTCCTACTATCCTTGTTTACTGTGAAAAGGTGCAAAAAGTATTGGACAAAAGAAGCAGCAATGCAGCTAAGGTGAATTGGCGTCTAGAAATTTTAGGAGGAAAGTAAACCTAAAATATGCCTAAGGTTCAAAATATGATTATTCCAATGCACAAAAATACTCTTTTAATCTTGAGCATGTCAATGTTTTGGAATGGAATTCCACAAACTAGACAAAAAAAGACAATTTAAAAGGGTGTTATTAAGTCTAATTTCATACAGACATTCACTACTACAATAAATTAAAACTTTATGGAGACGGTCATTTCAGATTTTTGGAGGCGGGCATAGGAAACTCCTCCGACCTAAGGGCACTTACATAAGCAGACTCTATCATAGAGTCTAAGCTTATTTATTACCTTCTTATTTATTGCATTTTGATGATGTGGCGCTGGCAGTGTATTTACGGGAAAAAACCAATACTCCAAGTCTTATTTAGACTCTAAGTCCACAATACCCTAGATAATAAATAGTCTTAGACTCTATGATAGAATCTGACTCGTGAGTGCCCTAAGGGCACAATAAATAAAGGATTAACGGAGGAGGTTGTTTGCCCGCCTTCATTAATTGATGAAAATCTATACCTATTAATAAAAAAGAATTTCTGTTTCTCCTTTTTTTTTTTTTGCCTGCCCAACAATCCAAGCAGGCAACACAAGCAAATCGAGACGAGACCCTCCGGCTATGATTCCCACCCACCAATCTGAGCAGACATCACAAGCAAATCGAGACCACCTAAGACCGGAATAGATGTAAACAAAAATCATGACATCAAAATCAGATCGAGACAAGAATCAAGACACCACCAAATCGAGATAATCATGTGTAAAATCAAGAGCAAACAACATGTTGGGTACCTATCTCAGGGGTACCCACCAAATCGAGATAATCATGTGTAAAATCAAGAGCAAACAACATGTTGGGTACCTATCTCAGGGTACCCACCACAAACGCCAATTCAAAACCAACAAGGCCCGACTCAAATAAAATCAGCCCAGCAGCAATCCTTCCTCCGACCCGGCATTTATCTCCGGAGGCCCTCGACCTTGTCTTGTCTCCGCCTCGCCGCGACCTCCGGGGTCCCACGACCTTTTCTCTGACTTGGCGACCTCTCAGGTCACGCGACCTGCGCGCTACTCACTTTCGACCTCCGGGCCCCGACCTGTTCGCGACCTGTATGCGACCTCTAGGTCTCCCGCGACCTGAGCTCATCTAGTACGGAGTCCTGTAGCTCGTGGGTCCCACTCCACCATTTGCCTGACCTCCCCGACCTCTTCCCGAAGGGAGCACCGAGGACAGTCATCGACGAAGGTGTCGGTCCACGGCACCGAAAGCCCGCAGTGACAGTTTCCAACCCATCAAAGCGCCTCTGCGGTACAACCACTCCCCTCCGGTCAAGTGGGAGTACAGGCGGCGTCATCGGCCGCCCATCCTTGAGAATAATTCGTACAAACACTCCAGCATAAACAAAGGAGTTCGAGGAGTCGGGGATCTCGCTCCGCCACGCACAACCTCTCAACAGCTTCGCCCGGCTTTGCCCAGTCAATGGGATTCGCGCGTCTACCTTGTCGAAAAAGAATCGACTCCCTCGACGCCTCAAGTCAAGCAAGGGCCTTACGACTAACAGTGACAACACATGTAGCTACTTAGATTTGGGCATGGCCCCTCTATAAAAGGAGCACGACCTTGTATTTTTACACTTCTCCCTTCCCAGCAGGGCCCGAACTAGTGTACTCCCTTGATACTATAAAAGGGACCCTAGAGCCACTGGGAAGGCAACGGAGCTCAACACACAAAGCTTCCCGCTATTGGCACTTGCCTCAATCAACATATGGTTGAGTACAGTAAAAACATCTACATAAAATTCTTTGCAACTTTAGTATCTACCACACAATTTGATTCGGTCATTTACTATATCTAATGGAGCCACAAACTGAACTACTATATCGATTTCGAGATTTTTATATGTCCAAACATATATATCCTTGTTCGACTCATATTCAGGCCGTGTTAGAACAGAAAAAAATATATATTAATCTGCCTCTTGTGTTCTGGAGATCCATCTCTAGCAAACCAAAACTCTGAATGGTTCAATTCTAAGCAAAAACCTATGTACAGACTGTTCTTTTCATACTGCTGGAAGCATATTTTCTTGATGTCATGATGTACCATTAAAATTTAAAGAAACAATTAATTCAAAAGTTTAATATGAATCCAATCAAATTCAATTTCATGCACACGAGCTTTGTTGTCTATGCTCTGTAAGCATAGCTAGCCTAAACCGTGTGTGGTTGTCTGGTTTGATCTGAATAGGCAAGGTTACCACTTTGAGGTATTTCATCGAACGCATTCACTTCTCAGCGCATGAATCCTGATTCATAAAAGGGACTTCAGGCTTATAATGTGTACATGTATATATGTATTCGTAAAGTACTTTTGGAAATGTTTTTCTAAAGAAAAACGGCCACAATGTGTGCATGACGTCATCAAGCTATTGAGTCTGAATGCTTAGGAAGAGAGACTAGCAGCTCGTATACTCTGATCATTTCCACAGCAAGAAGCATCCATGGGCGCCGCTCGTATACTCTAATCTTACTACTTACTAGCAGCTGAATACAGATACTACATACTAAGTGTATACCTAAGGTGGGGCCTCATGGGATTGAAGACTCCAAGAACGAGCTGAGGGAGTTGGGAGTGCTGCTGCGGCGTCTAGCTTGCCGACGCGACGACGAGGCTAGAGTCAGTGACAAGAAACTACTAGTTGGGAACTTGGGAGCGCAGACATGCATGCGCTCATGCATGCTCGGGGGCCCTGACTGCTTGGGGGCCGGGGCGGCCGCCCTGCTCGCCCCCCCCCAGGGCCGGGCCTGTGTACAGTTTATCCTCTGCCTCTGGTTTCACTTGATCCTAAATCCAAGAAGCAGATGACCGATAACTAGCAGGGAAACCAAAAGAATGAAATTTGATCTGTTTAATTACCTAAACCTGACCACGTTTCTCCTTGTTGCTCGCCGTGTGCTGCTGTCTCCCGTGCTAGAGCCAACAAGGGCAAGTTGATGATTAGAAGCAACGAGAACCCCCTTCTCTCTTGCGCTGATTCTTAGGGTAAAATCACACGCACCTCCAGGATGGCGTGCCGGCGATGGGGAGGACGAGATGGAGAACGCCGCCTCCAGCCTCTTGTGACCGGGAAAATCGGATCCACTTTCTAACTCCTTAACCCCCCTCCTAACTGGACTCTACTATTTTTAGGTCTTTACTTTTCTCCCTGCCTAAGCCCATTAAACCCAAGAACAATTTATTTATTTATTTTACTAGATGTTACCAAAATGGCCAACATACATATCAGATATTGTATCGCCCATATTTTTTTTTTGACGGAACAGGAGGGCAAAAAGCCCCTACTGGAATTTATTGCTTTAACAGAAAGAAAAAGTCTTTACATCTTAAGATCAAGAAACAAAAAGGAAACAAAAAAAAAATCAAAAAAGATTACACATGGAGCTGTATCCATTGATCAATCATCGGATGATAAGAAGGCTTCGCTCTTAGATTAACTAAGGCAAATTCCTTTTCATTTCAAAAAAAAAAAAAAAAAAAGGCAAATTCCCGATTGAATACTTCCTTGCATCTATGAACTGAATGTGCCAAATTCTTGAAAATAAAATCATTCCTCATCATCCATATTGCCCAAGCCATGGTCACAATGATCTCCATAAAGAAAGGAAAGTTGAGCTGTACTTTAATACCTTCCAGGATTGTTGAAATATCATTTGAATTCGGCACAATTACATTGACAGAATACCAGCAGGCCATTGCAAATGGTCATTGAAAGAGCAGATGTAGAAGGCTTTCCTCAACATGATGAGTGCAGAAGACACAATCATAGCTTTGTAGCTGCATCCCCTTTCATGCATCACGAGACACTAACTAAGAAGATAAGGAAGAGTGTCATCTCAAGATATGAAAGAAAAATTACATCATAAAAAGGTTGTGGATAGATATCCCAAACGTTTGCAAGAAAACAACCTAAAGGTGTACCTTGCCTAACAAGATAATTTTTGCGCGAGAAAAGTTCATAGATCACAAATCTCTACCAGGTAAAATACTAGGACCCCAGTAGTACCTCTCATGTACACTGTTTTGGCAATTTTTTGGCTAATGGAGTGCACTTTCAATGCAGCATTGGGATAATGGATTGGGACAGAATCCAACTTGTTGCTATCTAACTGAATACCATTAATATGATAATTTGCAAAAAATGATTAGAACATAGATATATGTGAGACACCTGTCAACTGGGATCAATTATATCGATCACAGGAAAAATGAAATCTATCTTTTTTATTCATCCTTCAACATCCTGATGCGCAACGCTTAAACAAGGTCGTGTTCAATCAAATTTATATGCAATCTAGAGGTGTATCGGAGAGTGTTGTTAGTTAAGGTTGAAGCATATATACATGTTTTTTCGGGAAAGTATACATTTTATTGAAATATGCATAATAAACAAAATGTGTTGATAGGCAAGTAAAAACAATCCTTAAACTATGGTAATTATGATCAGTAGCATGGCCCAGATGAGGCTGTACATATGGCCTGGCGATTATGATAACACTTATCTCAGATGGGTGAAGGCTGCAAGTGCCAGCGTCTGCATTGCGCGATAAGGGGACAAGAGCGGGCCCTATGTGATTTCAGCATGCTTCTTCCTTTGTCCATCGAGGATATGCATGTTAATTAGCAGTGCTCAATCAGTCATGGGTGATGCAGATAAGTTTAGGCGTCAAGAAGGGAGTGTGTGTGGGAGCATATATGCCTGCTAAAATTCATGAATTTTAAGAACATTCTGAATCTATTGCAGGTTATTAAACACCTGACGGTAATTTGTGAGTGTTGCAACATATATTTGGATGATGACTATAATGGAATTGAGTTTAGGTGGTTCAGGATTCATCAACTGATTATACTTATATCAAATTTAAGATTTTTTGTACGTGCCATCGTATGGACAACTAGCTAGTAAGAATGTAAAGATGTTCTCACCGATACAACTGATTAAGCTACTTGGAGTATCGGTGAGAACATCTTACATTCTTACTAGCTAGTTGTCCATATGATGGCGCTGCACTGTAAATCTTAAATTTGATATAAGTATAATCATATGATGAAGTCATTAGCTGGATCAGAATTGTATTGTTCATAAATTCATAATAGAACGATAGTTGACTATGTGAGAAAAATGATGTCACGTGCCAGATTTGGGCCCGCGAGATCGGGCTAGGGCTGCCCAACCGGCAGCGGCCTGCCCACGAGGGGGGGGCATCGCCGCCACCGCCATGTCATCATCGTTTCCGTCCTCGCCTCGTCATTATGATAGGATTATCTTATAACTTTTGGTGTGCAAAGGGATATTCCAACTCTATAAGGAAAACCCTTATTAGGAAATAAATAGGATTGCTTGTAAAAGGTATTCCAATCATATAAGTAAACCTTTAGAGAGATTGCTTGATTACAAGTCCCGCTTGCCGGGCTATATAAGTAAAGGGGTCTGTAATCTCTTAGGTCAACAAGCAATAAAGAAAAATAATCTTGTGCCTTCTCTCCTCCGCCCCCCGCCCCTTCCCTCCGCCGGCCGGCCCACGCCCCGCCGTCGCCACGCCACCCGCCGCCGCCCGCCGCCGCGACACCCTCCTCCCCCCGCCGCCCCAGGGCGCCGCCGCCCACTACCGCCGGCCTCGCCGTCGCCGCTGCCTCGAGGATTCGTCATCGGCGTGTCACAACCGGCCCAATCTAACCGGTTTGTGACAGCCCCAGTATCCGGAGACGGGGACGATTCCCACCACCGATGGCTTCCGAGATGTGCGATTTCACCAAGGCCCCGAAGAAGCTCCTCGACGACAAAAGCATCAAAGATCGCCGCCCAGGATGATATCGAGACGCCGTCTTCGCCGCATGGAGTACCTCTACATCGCCCCAAAGATTCAACTACTTCCTCTCCGCCGGAGGACAGCTCTAACGATAGCCGCCGCCGCTAGCCGGGCGCCCGGCGCTTACCCCTCGTCGCCCTCCCGCCCCGACGACGCCATCGACGATGACTCGACCACTGCTATCCTCCAAGCGGATGAGGGTAGTGACGTCGCTCAAGGTGACGCCGGGCCATCACCGACATCGTCATCGACAACACTACAAAGACGGCGCTTCTTCCTCTCCACCGACACACGCAACCACGCCAAGACTCTCCGGCGGGCGATGGTGCCACCCGCGGTGCCCCTGCCTCCGGTGCCACCCGCGACACCCCTTCCCCAGTCACCGGACCTACCCCCGCTCTCTACGTCGCCCGTCTTGACGTCCCGGAGTACGACGGCAGCGACAACCCCGACGTCTAGATACATAAGATGGAGGCTGCTGTTTGGCTTAGAAGGATGACATCGATCCCCGAGTTCTACGCCCGGTATGCTGCCTTTCATCGATAGGTCCTGCTGCAGTCTAGTTCCACAGGCTGTCCCGGTGGAGGCCGTTGATCGAGTGGGGTACGTTCACCTACTACTTACGACGTGACTTCGGACCCACCATCATCACCGACACCACTGGGGAGTTAGCGCCTCCTGCTCAGGAGGACATGTTGGACGACTACATCACCGCTTTTGAGGGCTATGCAACTCGCATGGACCTTGAGAGCCAGCTTCACCGCATTAGCCTCTTCATCGGTGGCCTGCGCGACACGCTTCGTACAGTGCTCGAGTGGTTCGAGCCACACTCGATGGAGGAGTCCATCGACCTTGCACGCAGCTATGACGACGAGCTGCCGGCGCCAGCAGCAGAGGACACCGACGTCCACTGCCACGACATCGCCGGCGCCGACGGCGCCGCCGCCGCGGCAATGGAGGCAATCAACGACCAGACGTCGGGTGACCTCCTCACCGAGCCGCACTGGTACCTCGATGAACCAGGAGCTCAACATCATTGCAAGCGCCATTGAGCTTCAGACAACCTGCACCGAGTGGAGCCTCTACAAGCGGTATTGTGAGGTACTTCCACCCTGCTACTACATCCTTGCAGCCGGAGCTCCTCCGAACCTCCTCCTCGAAGGTGGTGTCCCCACGCATGGTGTCGTGTGGGCTTCCACCTCCCGAACCATCCGCCCGCGAAGACCAGCGTTTCGGCAAGTGTCTTTGTTGCTCATGGAGGCGCCCGAGCGTCAAGCTTCGGCGGCGTGGCGGTGCTTCTCTTTTGGCGACAATGGCCGGGGTTTCTCGGCATCGACAATGTCGGCGTCGATGCGAGGCGTCTAAGCGCCCGGAGGTTAGGCCGCCGTCCAGGCGGCCCGCGACCTCCTCTACGGTCGCCTACGCCCGCCTCACCTCGTCCCCAATGCGTCTCTACTCGACCTTACCGTTACGCGGGGCACATCCACGCCCGGTACACGTGTCGTGCACATATTTCTTCCAGCGCCCCGGCTGCCGGACATTGGGCTATGCGGCATTCTCGGCGCCTCGTGGATGGATAAGCCCGCTTTAGTGCGGCCCCGTTGAGCTATAAGTTCAAAGATCTACTTTGGCAGCCTTGAAGGGTCGAGATGGGGACTAGAAGGGGGGTGAATAGTCCCTTTTAAAAACTAATCGCTCCGGCTATCCGAAACAAATGTGAAAATAAACTTATCGGTCTAGCCAAGACTTCACCCCTCTATCTATGACTCTAAAATACCTCACAAAAGATCCTACACAATAAGGGTGAGGTGTCAAGCCTAGCTTTAGCTCCTAATCAATTCTAATGCAAGGTCACACAAACCTAAGCACTAGTACTTCAAGCACGGGTGAGCTCCTACACAATTCTAGTAAGCAAAAGCACAAAGCCCCTAAGCTCACTAGATGCACAATGGACACGGCAACACACGCCTAACCCAAAGGCTTAAATTACCTAGGTACACAAGCTAAGCAAAGTAACTAAACAAGCTACACAAGCTAGATAGTTACACTTTAGTGGTTCCCCCTACTCCTCGTTGTGTCGACCAACACTTTAGTAGTTCCACGGTTTGGCGAATCACCCAGTGATGATTCACAAGCTTAATGGCCAGTGCCAAATCCCACAGCGGGAGCTTGATCGAATCCCTCACACAGTGTGAGTCTTCGAGCCAATCCCTCAAAGGGCACCGTGAGAACCCACACACAAGTGTGGTAGCTCAATGACACACTCCACTAGAGTTGCTCTTCACGATCCCCACGAGGTGAGCACGAACCTATCACAATCTCTTCTTCGGACCACCGCACAATCTTCTTTGCGTGCCTCGACGGAGCCTCTTGCCACCAAGCCGTCTAGGAGGTGGCAACCTCCAAGAGAAACAAGCACACCGGCTTGCAACACGATTATCTAGTGCCACACGATGCAATCTCTCAAAGCAATCACACTAGAATCGCTCACTCACTCAATTGGATGAACACTATCAAGTTAGAGTGAGTGGAAGGGCTCTCCAAGCACCACTATACCAGCCACCAAGGCTCAAGTGTGCTAACCAACCTCCCAAGGCCGGCCAAACAAGTATATATAGGCTCCCCATCGAAATAGAGTCGTTGGGGAAGAATTCCCACCTTTCTGTACAGGCGCCGGACGTGCCAGCGCTACCGCGGACGCCAGCGGCCCATACAAAAAACAGCCCCGAGCAAACTAGCCGTTGGCACGCTTTTGTACAGCGCCGACGCCAGCGCCCGGCGCAGCCTCGAACGCGTCCAGAGAGGGTGCAAACCCACCCGACCCGCCAGGGCGCCAAAACAACAAGCGCCGGACGCCCCGCGCCCCATGGCCGGACGCGTCCTACGCTAGTCTCAGCGTCCGGCGCTGTTGACAGCCCGACCAACGCCCGATCAAACGTCCATAACTCTTTCATCCGAACTCCGTTTTCGATGATCTTGGACTCTATGGAAAGCTAACTCAGAGGGATACACAACCCACATGGTTACTTGATCCAAAGCTTAATGGATAAAAGCAGTATTCCACTCCAAAATCAGTCCTAGTGTCCGAGAAACACCGAAACAACTTCTCCTTTGCAAATGTGCCAACACCACCAAGTGTACATCACCATGTGCATGTGTGTTAGCATTTTCACAATCATTTTCAAAGGAATTTTCTCTTGCTCTCACCATGCCACTCGATCCTAACACATCGCAAAAAGTTAGATCGCACAAGTGGCACTAGATGACCGATATACAAACAAGTTTGCCCCTCTTGATAGTACGGCCATCTATCCTAAATCCGGTCATAAACTTCTCTAAGCTCCTCATGACCGGCGAAAAGAAATACCCTATAGGTTATACCTTTGCCTTGCGCATTTCCGTTCCGCTCCACCTCCAAGTGCTGATGCAACACATGCACCAACACGATCAAGAATGATATGATCCACTTCATATCATCACATGACCTTCTTGGTCCATCAATCTTGACCTCACTTGCTCTTCACCGTTGCGTCGGTCCGTCGGCGCCAAGTCTTGCTCAAGCTTCACCGCCTCGCGGTCCATGACTTCAAAGCCTTGAGTTGCCCTTCACACTTGCAACCGGTCCATCAAGCCAAGCCTTGTCATGATCTTCACCACCTCGGTCACATGACTCCATGTCATGTCTCATATACAATAAGCTCCTTCATTGCATAATCACATGTGAACTAATCTCCTGTGTATTATCTCAATCACACATTATTAGTTCACCTAATGTTGACACTCAATTACCAAAAACCACAAGGGACCTTTCAATCTCCCCTTTTTGGTAATTGATGGCAACACTACAAAGATATGGAATTGAAGATTAATTCACACTTGGTAGTGGTAACTCCCCCTATATGTGATCCCAATTGATTTGAATTCAAGATTTGCACACATACATAAATATAAAAATTTAGGAGGGTTAACACTACAAAGTGATGCTAAGGTATATAGGATAAACCTTTGAAGCGTGATACCAATCGGAGTTGCAAATTGAAGTTCATCCTTAGCATCATCCATGTAACTAGACATACACCAAAACTCAAGATACCATATGAGATCAACATTATATGCTATGGCTCTTCATCCACGTGAAAACTATATATGTCTAGCTACAACCTATGCATGCTAGTTACCATATCATCAATCAAGTTCTATGACTAGCATACACCACACAAGCATTGCATATAAAATTGAAATACTTATGCAATTGCAAGCAAGCACATGAATATGCACATGTCAAATGCAATCAATCAAGTTCATGAGCTTGCTCCCCAACTTGTGTGCTTCTCTTTTGTCCAAGAATGTTGATCCTCCTCTAATCTTCAATCTTGATCCCTCTTGTTCTATGTCCATATTCTCATCCCCCTTTGTCATATATCCAAAGACACTTACATATCTTTGTCCAACTTCTCCCCCTTTGTCATCAATTTCTATAAAAAGGTATGCCTCTATTGATACAAAGGTTGTGACTAGGGATAGATGGTTGATTGTTGAATCTTCATTTTTGATGGACACCACCATATGTTGGAATGACACCACTTGTAACAACCACATGTGGAAGCATGAAGACCACCTAGAGATGCCACATGTAGCTCACTTGTAGGATCCTTGACCTTGATACCTTGAGGTGGGGCACCTCCCCCTATGTCAAAGCATATGTGAATCCATTGCACAACTTTAGCTCTTGTTGGTGAGGGTAGCTTTCTTGAATTGAATTGATCACTTAAAGTTGAGGATCACTTGTGGAACCACCAATTTCATGTACTAGACATTACTTGAGTTGAATACCACGTGAAGGATATCAAGTGAAGGAGATACCACGTGTAAAGATGATGTAATAATCTAGCCATGTCTTGAAACTTACAATGTAGAAACCACTTGAAAGGATTTGTCAATTGTAACCAATTCTTGAACTAGATTATTTCCATGAGCTTCTTTCTCTTTGACTTGATCTAGATCACTTGCACAAATAATCTAACTCGATTTGAACCAATGACAAGCTTCTTCACACCTCATGCTAAGGGTTATCTTGACAATGTTGAGTTGAAGTACTTGAAAGCTCATTCTCTAGATCAAATACTAAGGGTTCACTAGCTCATGAACATGTCATATGCTACCACTAGATCATATAAAGCATAGAAACAATAGTGGTACCATATAAGCATTAAAAACATTTGATTTTCGTGAATGATCACTATGTATGACTATATGCACTAGCAAGTCCTTAGCAAATTATGAATGCATATGTCAAACAATTTCACCTTTGCTATGTTGGAGTAGAGGATAGTCATTAGATTCCAATTTAGCTCATCAACTAGCATTATGAAGTCCAATTTAATTGCTTGGTGAAGACAATAAATACTAATATGAATTCCATGCTTCACCCATATGAATTGAAAACCACTAATGATCAAGTGCACTTTCTTGTTGTGGTTGGCTTGCTTCTATTGATCTTTGCCTGCATGAGAGAATACCACTAGAATCTTGCATAAAACTATCTCTCTATTTGGGTGTTGCTTGCTTCTCATGATCAACCCATTAGATTGCATCAACTAAGCATCTCCAATAATTTCTAGATTCTCACTTCCATGTTAGCCATCCAAGCACGGTGCTCAGGTTTACCTACTGTAAGGCATGCCCTCGGCGGGAGAAGTGACCTCTCCAAGAACCATTCTTGATACTCACTTGGATTTGCTTTGGTTGATTGATTCACATGATGGACTTATCATGATAGGTAACCTTGAATCTCTTTAAGTCCTTTTCTTTATACCAAAGGTATCCAATAATCATTTGAGCTCATTTCTTGCTCTCCATCTTGAGTTTGGTCTTGATCTTCAACTAGAGTACTAGATGTGTACAAAGTACACTCCCCAAAATCAATGGCCTTTTGTACTCATGTTTGTCATGCTTCTAACTCAATTCAAAACCAAACTTAGGTGCCTCAAACACTTATAAACAAGATTCCAACTTGAGGACCTTTCAATCAAAGTGACTCTTGATCAATCCAATAATTATCACTTTTCTGACAGATTTTATACATCTCGAAAAGAATGAACCATATCTCACAATGTACATGTTTAAATTCCATGAAATTTGGTGGAGATGTGTAACAATAAGTCATCTAGCAGCCACAAAAATTTGAGCTCCATATCCCTTATGGATTGCTACCAGATTTCACACCTTTCCACACTACTACATGCTAAAAACTGCTGCAACATAGCTGACAAGCTCTACTCCAAAACCGAAGTATCTCTTGTTCAATCATCATGAAATTTTCACAGAATCTTGTACCATAAGTATAGAGCATGCATACCAAATTTCAAGCCATTCCAATAAGATTTGATCATCCAAACATGGCTAAGATCACAGCTCACTCAGATTTTGCAATAGTGGACAGATTTGAGCAATTGAGCTATCCTTCAACAATTTGAATCAAACTTGATGCTAACTTGTTTGAATACTTTCACAAGACATGTATCAATTGAAATCACATACTAAAGGTCATCTCATGATCATATCCATTCAAACCAACTCAAATTTGACTACTAGGCATTTAATCCATTCAAGCATCTCATAGCAAGAAACATGTGCATATATATCCAATTCAATCAACTCATATGCACCCAAATATGTATGATCAACTAGAAATATACCTTTGTAGATCATGATCATCAAATAGCAAGCTTCAACACAAATATTTGCAAGCCATCAAATAATTCCAAAGAATCACCACAACTAGAATATAAGCACTTTGTATGTTGTAGCACTTGGACTTCACTTGTCATGACTTGGCATTGGGATAAGAATAGCACTAGGCTTCATTACTTGACTCAATAACATGTTGAACAATGTGAACTCAATTGAATCAAGCCTCCAATGCCATGGTACCTACACACATTCATCCACTTTTTGATGGTACGCAAACTAGTTTGGGTCCTCTCAAGTTAGGTGCAACATACTTAGGCAAAGCCTTAGTATGAATAGCGGGATGTTTTGCAATAGCAACCGAAGAGGTACCATTGTCATCCTTTATAAGCACAATATCATCATCAATTGAAATAGGCTTAGAATTGTTACGTATGGGACACGAATGAGCCATGTGTCCCCTTTCCCGGCATAAGTAGCATCTTCTCTTTTGTTGAGCCTTTTCTTTCTTGCTCATGTGATGCTTCTCATTGCCTTGCTTCAACTTGTTTGCTTGAGCCTTCTTCTCAAGCTTGTTTGGACAACCCGAAGCTAGGTGACCCAATTTATCACAACTATGGCACTTGGTGTGAGCATGCATATTCTTCTTTTGTGTCTTGCTCACTATTTTGGCATCTTGGATATGAGTTGGATGCCTTGCATAAGCTCTTCCACCCTTCTTGTTTTCTTCTTCTTCTTCAAGTCATCAACTTTAGGTTGATGGTTGATCTTGACTTGATCTTGGGGCTTAGGTTGAGGCTTTTCTTGTTGCTTCAACTTGAGCTTTTCTTCTTTTGACAAGCCTTTGCAAGATGTCCCTTTTCATGACATTGATAGCACATGAAATGAGATAGCTTCTCTTTTTCTTGCTTCTTGAGCTTCTTTGCTATTTTTCACCCACTTTTTGGTCAACTTCTTCTTGATGAACCCAAGACCACTCTTATCATGTAAGCTTCTTGGATTCTTCACTATGTTCTCGAAGAGGAGCTTGGAGTTGTAGCACCTCTCTAATCGGTTGCTCAAATTCTTCACTTTCTTTTTTGAGCTCATCATTCTTCTTCAAAAGGTTAGTCTCACAAGACATAGAAGAAGAACAAGCATCTAAATATGAAGAACATGGCATAGCAAGTAAATCATCGCAAGAAGTGGATACATGCTTTTTGCCTACATCACAAGGGTTATTAGCACAAATATGTGATTGATCAAATGACCCAAGTGATGAGCTCTCACTAGTTTTAGATTTTTCATTTGAAAACTTCTTAGTGAGAAAAGCATGGTCTTGTACCAAGTTATCATGAGTAACACTAAGTTTCTCATGAGCCAATTTTAGCACATCATGTGAACAAGTAGTGACATAAAGTAGATGCTCTTGTTGTTCACGTGTTTTTCTTTTAGAAATGAGTTTTCTTTCTCCAAATTCAAAGATTTAACTTTCTCATTTTCTAAAGACATAGTCATGCTAGCAAGCCTACTAACAAGCTCATCATAAGAGTCAACATGATCAATCATATTGCTACTTGATACCTTTGTGCCACCTTGTGACATGAAGCAATATGTCGATGTAGTAGATGGGCTTGTAGTTGCATTATCAACTAAGCATGAACCATCATCATTTGCATCAAGTGTGCTTGAGGTAGAATCATCACTTGCAACACTTGAGACATCATCATCATCCTTGTCAAGTGAACTTGTGGTAGAACGATCATCATCTTCACTTGACCATGAGGTGGAGCAATCCTTCACAATCACCGAGTTGTGATCATGCTCAACATCCTCATGTCCCTCCTCCTTGGACTCATCATCATCGGAGGCCGTCCCCATACTTGTCATTGAGATAACTCCAAATCTCATGGGCGGTTTTCATGTTGATGATCTCTCCAAATATGCTATCATCCAAAGATCTATATAAAATGTTAGTAGCTTGGTTCTCGAGATCTAGGCATTTCTCTTGTGCTTGAGTTAGATCATTTTCATCCAACACATGAGAAAAGCCCATATCTACTGATCCACCACATTTGAGGGCAAATAAACTTAAAATTGTATACCATCCAATTTTTCCATCGTGCAAAGTGTGTGCCATCAAAAATGTGTGGACACTCAACATCTAGCCCATAGTCTGCCATCCTCTCGGGCCGGTTAAGACCACTAAATGAGAAACCTAGCTCTGATACCACGTGAAGGGTCGAGATGGGGACTAGAGGGGGGGGTGAATGGTCTCTTTTAAATACTAATCACACCGGCTATCCGAAACAAATGCGGAAATAAACTTATCGGTCTAGCCAAGACTTCACCCCTCTATCTATGACTCTAAAATACCTTACAAAAGATCCTACACAATAAGGGTGAGGTGTCAAGCCTAGCTTGAGCTCCTAATCAATTCTAATGCAAGGTCACACAAACCTAAGCACTAGTACTTCAAGCACGGGTGAGCTCCTACACAATTCTAGTAAGCAAAAGCACAAAGCCCCTAAGCTCACTAGATGCACAATGGACAAGGCAACACACGCCTAACCCAAAGGCTCAAATTACCTAGCTACACAAGCTAAGCAAAGTAACTAAACAAGCTACACAAGCTAGATAGTTACAACTATACTACTCAAGCACAAGCACAATGTATATATGAATGTAAGAACAAAGCTTGTGATGAAGAGAATGCAAACCACCGCGAAGTGTGGACACAAGATGACACCGGTGATTTTTTAGCGAGGTCTCAGGAAGCTTGCCAACTTCTCCCTACTCCTCGTTGTGTCGACCAATACTTTAGTGGTTCCACGGTTTAGCGAATCACCTAGAGATGATTCACAAGCTTAATGGCCAGTGCCAAATCCCACAGTGGGAGCTTGATCGAATCCCTCACACAGTGTGAGTCTTCGAGCCAATCCCTCAGAGGGCACCGTGAGAACCCACACACAAGTGTGGTAGCTCAATGACACGCTCCACTAGAGTTGCTCTTCACGATCCCCGCGAGGTGAGCACGAACTTCTCACAATCTCTTCTCCAAAGCACCGCACAATCTTCTTTGCGTGCCTCGACGGAGCCTCTTGCCACCAAGCCGTCTAGGAGGTGGCAACCTCCAAGAGAAACAAGCACACCGGCTTGCAACACGATCACCTAGTGCCATACGATGCAATCTCTCAAAGCAATCGCACTAGAATCGCTCACTCACTCAATTGGATGAACACTATCAAGTTAGAGTGAGTGAAGAGCTCTCCAAGCACCACTATACCAGCCACCAAGGCTCAAGTGTGCTAACCAACCTCCCAAGGCCGGCCAAACAAGTATATATAGGCTCCCCATCGAAATAGAGCCGTTGGGGATGAATTCCCACCTTTCTGTACAGCGCCGGACGTGCCAGGCGCCATACAAAACAGCCCCGAGCAAACTAGCCGTTGGCACGCTTTTGTACAGCGCCGACGCTGCCAGCGCTTACGCCAGACGCCGCCAGCCAGCCTCGGACGCGGTCCAGAGAGGGTACAAACCCACCGACCCGCTGGACGCAAAAACAACAAAGCCAGACGCGCCCGGGCGCTCCAGCGCCGGGCGCTGCCCTACGCTAGTCTCAGCGTCCGGCGCTGTTGACAGCCCGACCAACGCCCGATCAAACGTCCATAACTCTTTCATCCGAACTCCGTTTTTGATGATCTTGGGCTCTATAGAAAGCTAACTCAGAGGGCTACACAACCCATATGGTTACTTGATCCAAAGCTCAATGGATCAAAGCAGTATTCCACCACAAAATCAGTCCTAGTGTCCGAGAAACACCGAAACAACTTCTCCTTTTGCAAATGTGCCAACACCACCAAGTGTACATCACCATGTGCATGTGTGTTAGCATTTTTACAATCATTTTCAAAGGAATTTTTCTCTTGCTCTCACCACGCCACTTTCGATCCTAACACATCGCAAAGTTAGATCGCACAAGTGGCACTAGATGACCGATATACAAACAAGTTTGCCCCTCTTGATAATACGGCCATCTATCCTAAATCCGGTCATAAACTTATCTAAGCTCCTCATGACCGGCGAAAAGAAATGCCCTATAGGTTATACCTTTGCCTTGCGCATTTCCATTCCGCTCCATCTCCAAGTGCCGATGCAACACATGCACCAACACGATCAAGAATGATATGATCCACTTCATATCATCACATGACCTTCTTGGTCTATCGATCTTGACCTCACTTTGCTCTTCACCGCTATGTTTCGGTCCATCGGCGCCAAGTCTTGCTCAAGCTTCACCTCCTCGCGGTCCATGACTTCAAAGGCTCGACTTGCCCTTCACACTTGCAACCGGTCCATCAAGCCAAGCCTTGTCTTGATCTTCACCACCTCGGTCACATGACTCCATGTCATGTCTCATATGCAATAAGCTCCTTCATTGCATCATCACATGTGAACTAATCTCTTGTGTATTATCTCAATCACACATTATTAGTTCACCTAATGTTGATACTCAATTACTAAAAACCACAAGGGACCTTCCAAGCCTACACTTTGACTTCTCCTTCGACGACAAGGACGCTACGGTCCGCAATGACGCCAACGACAAGTCGGGTTCCCTCTTCCTCGGCTACAGACACGACATGGCGACGTCTCCGATCGGCATCGCATTCGCGCCAACATGGTGGGTTGGGCGGCACGCGGACGCGCCCGCCTCGTTGAACGGTGGGGAGATTTCACGTTCTAGATTTGGGCGGTCCAGATCGGGCTAGGGCAGCCCAACCGGGAACGGTCGCCCACGAAGAGGGGGGCACGCGGGCAGCAGCGCCGCCGCCACCACCGCCACGCCATCATCAAGTTCCCCTCGCCTCGTCATTAGGATAGGATTATCGTAGGACTTTTTGGTGTGCAAAGGGATATTCCAAATCTATAAGGAAAACCCTTTTTAGAAAATAAATAGGATTGCTTGTAAAAGGTATTCCAATCATATAAGGAAACCTTTAGAGAGATTGCTTGGATTACATGTCCCACTAGCCGGGCTATATAAGTAAGGGGTCTATAATAATCTCTTAGGTCAACAAGCAATAAAGAAAATATAATCTCGTGCCTTCTCTCGTCCCGCCGCCGCCACCCCAGCCCCTCCAAGACCGCCATCGCCACGCCGCCCGCCGTTGCCATGCCGCCCGCCGCCGCCGTGCTGCCCTCCTTCCCTACCGCCGCCCCGCCCGCCCTCACCGCCATCGCCGCCTCGAGTTCGTTGTCGACGTGTCACAACCAGTCCAATCTAACCGGTTTGTGACAAATGATGTCCACGTAGGATAGAATTTCCCACCCAAAATATATTTATCTGAAGAGAATAGGGCCACGACATTACTGATGAGTCTATATGCAAGTTTTTACTTAGGCCCCGTTTGGCACGGCTCCTCTTCACTAGTGAATCCCCTTTTTAGGCTTTGGCTTCATGAACAACTCTATAAGTGGAGCTGGAGCCGTTTTGGTAAACCGTTTGGTAAAAAACAGCTTCACCCTTAAAACATGCTCGCAAATTGCCATGTAGGATGAGCTGGAGCTGGATGAAGCTACTATTTTTGCTCCACCATACATCAAACCTCCGTGAGAGCACGATTTAAGGAGCTTCTCGATAGGAGTTGTTTTGTTTTAACTCGTTTGGCACAAAGCGGCTCCAAATGGCTCCCCGCTTATTTGGAGAAGCTGTGCCAAACGGGGCCTTATAAATTTTAACTAAATATAGTAAAACTCTAAACTGAATTGGTTATTTATAAACTCCAAATTGGTGTGAGTGGTGTGATTGTGTTTCGTAGGGGCTCTTCCCCTTTTTCTTGCTTATATAATGATACACTACTATCTTAAAATGCATCTGTTGTCACTACGGATTATGTAGTCATCACTACTGTCAACTGCTGATATGTCAAAATACATCATTAAGAATCATCCGATTCAGGGACGTAAAGTTATGTTGACATAGGTGTATAGGGCAACGTTTCAATCATGAAAATCTTGTCTTGCCTTGCTGTCTCCTCATAAACAAAAAGAAACACATAATATTAGCTCAATTATTTCAGATTACTTCCAAAAAAGATTGCGCAAAGAACATCTTTAGTTAAAGTATCATGAGCATATGCCTCTTTAATAAAACAAAAGGACTTTTTCATCTACTCTCTTTCTTTAGCGAGGGAAAATCTTCTACATCTGCAGTTGGCTATGGCGGCATGCGCCGTATTTCTCAAGGAGCAACTGTATGCAGCCCTGGGAAGCCAAAAAATTGTGCCAAGCATATGTAGTTCATATTGAGTGGTTCATACACAGACAGATCGAAACAAAATTGTCTGAAAATATGAATGCAAGAATACTTATTTTTTGTACTAATTTAGAAGCGTACTGAGTCATATTTATGAATCAGCAGAACAAGTTGAATGTTATTTGTATAAACAATATATAGGAAGAATTTGGTGGGGAGCATGCATCCTTACCATCTTTTGTGCTGAACAGTAATAATAGCTGTTTTTTTTGTCCTTTGTTTTTCTATAAATATCTAAATCAAGTAAGAATTTCACAAGAACTCTGATCCCTTTGTGTCATATATATGAGACTTTGAGGATGTAAACCTGATGAGAGTAAAGCAAAGGATACAGTTCATATTGTCTTTTATATTGTCATATATATGCATGTGTGGTAGTGGCAAATACAAAAGTAGAAGAAAAAGAACATGGAATACATTGACATTGATTCTTGGCCATGGGATTATATTGCAGATGATCCACAGCATTGCTAGCTGTCGTGTTCACACGATCGATCTACACCATCCTTTAATTCCCTCGAATATGCTAGGAAATTAAACTCCGCACTTCCACACATTCCACTCCTTCGTTCTCTGGGACAATGCTGCATCCTACATTTTTTTAAGTAACTAATTGGTCCTCGTCGAGCCTTCTGATGAGGTGATGTGTGGCGAAAGCCGGGAGCCCTTTAACCTTTAAAGCGTCACCACTCATCTTGTGTTGTTTTTTTCGCTCAAAAGCTGAGCATGGAGAGTGACTTGGGAAAGTGCAACGCAGGGGATCAGAAGCCATGAAAGACTATTTATTAGATGACGTCATAGGTGAGAGTAGGCATCACTTTCGTTGAAGTGCCTAGAATCATTTAGAAAGAAAACAACGTTGGATGGAAATATGCGTGCTTGATTTCTTTGATTGGGGCTTATATGATACTAGAAGCTTATGTTAGGGTATGTATTAGGCTACACAAATAAGTAGACACGCGTTGCATTTACTCATGCTATAGTTTCCTCAAAACAATTTACTCATGCTATAATGTGGTACATATACATAATTTCACTGAACATCCACACGAACCTGACATTGCAGGATCAGTTGACTGTCCATGGTTTTGATCAATATACATATACGGAAGCCCTAGAAAAACAAAAGGTAGCTGGGAGCACTAACAAAAAGGAAAAAAAGTACTAGTAGAGATATGCTTCTTTTTATTTGATCTTGACGTCCTTTGATTGTATTGAATTGACGCATGAAAATCTAACGGTTGAGGGATCCGCTCTGCTCCAGTTGCGGCATTGCCAAATTAAAGCCGCAGATCAGAGAGTGATGAAAAGCCCTAGAATTAAAGGGTGAGCTATGTCGCGGTGCAGCAGCTGGCATCAAGAAAGGAACGGCGATCAGGTGATAGAGAAGGGCGAAAAAGGCGTCCCTTTCTTGGCTCCTTCGCACGGCCACGCGAGTGTGCCTCAGTAGTGCATGCGCTTTCTCACTCACCTTTCAGCCGACGGACACGGCTGCTAGCTGCTGGAGAGCCTGCTGCAGCAAATATCTTCAGCTAGCTAGCACACGGATATATATTCGATCAAACGGCGGCCTCTGTACGTACGTATCTTACAGTAACTTCTTCCATCCATTAATTCATGTTGTGTATATAGAAAGACTATAATTTGAACCAGGTACTATTAGGACGGCTAGGTTGGAGACGACTTCAACGAAATTGAAGAAGGAACGGTGCCTTTAGTCTTAACTTCTGTATATGCAGATATATGTATAGCTGAATGTTTGGAATGCATGCATGGAGTGAATCTGGACGCGCTACAAGCCTACAATCAATCATAAAAGTGGCAGACAATAACGCATGTTGTTGACATTCCCGATCAAGATCCTACGTACAATTATTCTCTTCTGGTTTAAAAAAAGTGTGTTTCTTTTTTGACAACTTGCTTACAAGATTTATAGTACTTGTGTAGTAACCCTCCGTTCCAAATTGTAGTTCACTTTGGCTTTTCTAGATCCATTTCTAATATTTTGTATTAGAAAGCCCAGAAATGCTACCAAGTTCCAGCAAATCGCATTCATGGATGCACACATTGTCGTTGCCACGGAGAAACAGCGCGCGTTGATGTAACTGCTATTGTCATTAGGCACTTTCAGTCTCGGAATGAAATAGCAACCATGTATAAAACTCAGAAGCCCAATTCTAACACACATCTTCAATGTCAATTAGTAAATATCTTATACCCCAGTGGTTCTTTCTTACCAGACGATCCAATTGTACTGATGACGTGTCGTTATATCATTTTGCTCACAGTTGCTTCCTGCGCCTTTTAATTTGTGTGCATCTTGGTTCAGACGAATCAATCTACAACTTTGCTTGCAGAAACAGCAGGGAACTTGCTTTGTGATGGACGCTTTTGTCTTTTGAACAACGCACTTTGGAAGCATCAGAACCGTTGAGACTGCGGCCATCTACGAGGGCTCGAGGCGAATTAGCACGACTAATGGTCGAGCGGACAACTGTCCGGCCGCCACCTAGCTAGACAAGAAAAAAAATCAAATTTAAGTAGAGTACGCATTGATATGCTTTGCTTTGTGTGGCCGGTAGACTGTCAATCAAATAAAATAATACAAACTGTCCTTAAAAGTCTTAAAACAAAGGAAACTACACCATGTTAAATCCATTGATACTTTGAGCTGAAGGAAAATTCATTAAATTAACCAACTCGATCATTCATGAATGATTTCATTAAAGTTTATATTTCAAATCCGTAGAAATAAGTTTCTGGTGAAAAATTTGTGTAACCTTTACAATATCCAAAAGATGTAATGCTAGCTAGTTAGCTTGATATTACAAAAAGGGCCTCTAGCCTAGAGGTTATAGCACTTGAATAGCACATACAAGAGGCCTGAGTTTGACTCCTATGGGGGATGAATAAAATAGGTTTGAAATAAAAATAGGTTAGGGTTTCCTGTATTGACTTCGGTCAAAAAAAAAAAAGTTAGCTTCATGTTACAATATTAAGTGGTACTAGCTACTCCAACATTGGGCATGAGGGCGCGCTAGGTAGTAGCGGCGTGAGCACAGCCCGTCTGAGCCCCTCTTATTCTTTTATAGTCGGTGCACCCCCACCCCTCCCCGCCCCCTAGCTAGTTCCTTTCTTCCTCGTGGACTTCATGGTCAAGGGCTGAGGGCCGCCTTGGCGCCCGAGCTAGTCACGACCGGGGCTTCCCAAGATTGTTGAGCTAGCATAGGAAGGGCAGTCTGGAGTTGGAACGAATCAAATTAACTGAGTACAACTAACTATGCAGGGGTTGAGTATGAGAAAACCCTAGCGCTTCTCTTATGCTCTCCAGGAATGAGATGTGGACCAATATTGGGACTTTGCTCATTTTGCTCTCCTAAACTCATTGCTAGATTTATCATGAACTCTGATAACAAATAACATGCATACCTTAATTATCAACCCAACTGTTGCAAAGGTGATTTTGCAATGTGTACACATACTTGGCATGTAGATGTCATGTTCTATTGAGTTTATTGTTTAGCAATGTATTAATATGCTTTGCTTTCTGTGGCCGGTATACTATCAATCAAATAGTAACTAGCCTTAAAAGTCTTTTAAATTAACCAACTCGATCGAACGATTTCATAAAAGTTTATATTTCAAATCCATAGAAATAAGTTTCCAGGGGAAAAATTTGTGTAATCTTTACAAGATCCAAATGATGCAATGCATGCTAGTTAGCTTGATGTTACAAAAGGGCCTCTAGCCTATTATAGCACCTAGGTAGCATCAGACCGACTTTTGTGGAAGCCCGAATAAAATAGTTTTGAAATAAAAATAAAAAAATAGGTTAGGGTTCCCGTATTGACTTTGGTCAAAAAAGTTAGCTTGATGTCACAATATTACATTTGGCACATCTCTTGTGGAGCGCAACTGACCTAATGGGCTTCTAACTCTTCAAGGCTTGTATCCTTGTAATTAATTGGTGCTCTAAACTAGATGTTGAAGGACCGAGTAGCGTGAGGTCACGCTAGACAGTGGCGGCGCGAGCACAACTACACGGAGCCCCTCTTATTCTTCATTCTAGCCAGTGCACCCCCATTCCTTTCCTCCTCTTCGCCCTCATGGTCAAGGGCTCAGGGCCGCCTCGGTGCCCAAGCTAGTCGTAGCAGGGGCTACCCAAGATTGTTGAGCTAGCATCAGGAAGGGCAGGGCTGAGTAGGAGAAAACCCTAGCGCTTCGCTTATATACTCAAGGAATGAGACGCGCTGATAGTGAGACTTCGCTCATTTTGCTGTCCTAAACTCATTGCTGGATTTACAATACTCTCATGAACTCCGATAACAAATAACATGCATACCTTAACTACCAAACCAAAAAGAAATTACCTATTTAGAGTTGTTGCAAAGGTGATCTTGGCATATGTACACATACTTTGCATGTAGATGCCATGTGTTATCGAGTTTAGTGTTTAGCAATGTAATCTTTTTATAGAATAGAGTGTGTCTTGTTCTGATATTTTGGAAAACTCAATAATGAAATTTCAATTTTTGATAATTTAAAATGCTGATTATTGGGGTCTTGAAACAATCTCAAATGAAAATGTTAAAAACTAGAAAGCTATAGATTGCTTTGGAGAGATACAATTTTAGTATACACCACGTCAACATCAAAGGTCGTTTGAAAAGTAAAAAAACGAATTTCTATATCAGATTCATATGGAAGGACTATAAATCTTTAACAGAGACCACCTTACCATGCATCGGGTCCGCACTGCCATGTGAGCAAAACTAAGGAACAACTTTTTTAATATATAATTAACGGCGTGTTTTGTCTGGTTTTGAAAATTGAAGTGTGTATGTTGTCTGATATTGGAGTTAGCTAGGGTTGAAGGTCGTGTTTTAAATTCAGTAACAAAGTTCATGGGATAAAACCTGCTTGACTCACAAGGAGATGTACTGACACAGAAGGCAGGATTCAACACATTCTCGAAGGGTTGATTAAATGGATCCGCACGGTGTACGTGAATATATAAAACCGCTGCAAGCATGCGTGCGGTAGTCTACACGTTAGGCGTGAACGTTGGGACAGCGCTCGCGTGTGAAGCTATCCACAGCAAACGTGCACCGGAATGGAGTAGTGTCACCACCTGCAGATTTATGTGCATCTCATGTGCTTGTTGACACACAGCAAACGCACGCGCCGTTTGAACAGAATCTCAAACAGAGCGCAGGAAAAACGTGACGATGTACACCCCTTGATCCAGCTGCTTGCCTAATAACAACTGTATACGTGCATGCTTGTACCTCAATCTTGACTCATTTTAATCCACCTTATGTTTTATATGCTGCAACTGTACTATGTTGCACGGATACTGAATATGTGTGGACAACGATGGTCATACTGTAGTTTTTCATGACAAGATAATTTCAAATCAAAAAGTCACCGACTACAAAGTTTTATAACTTCTTAAGATCTACAACTTTTATTTGGTCATTTGTCCATCTGACGACGTAATGGTAACAACATTGTTCACAAATCGTTAAATCATATATATCTCTATAGTAGTTTATAAACTATATAAGAGATATGTATATTTTGTGAACAATGTTACTACCACTTTGTTAAATGAACAAAGGAACAAAATAAAAATTATAGATCTTGATGAGTTATACAACTTCTGTATTCATGATTTTTTCAGCTAAAATGATTTAGTATTCCAAAATGATATTTGAAGTTGCCATTTTTTTAAATTTCAAAATACAAATATATAAAACACAGTCACACCTAAACGAGAAATAAAATAATATAGTTGTAATAATACAATAAATTGATTGATCATGATTTTAGAAATTTTTAGAAAAATATCATCAAATTTTAAGTTAGTATGAGGGAGGGGGGACTAATTACAAGTTTTAGCTAGACAATAAGAAGAGAAAAGAGTTCTTCAACAATTTTCAAATTTAATTCAAATAGTATTTTGAAGTAGTAAATAATTTTAAATGGAAAAGTGATCAACTACAAAGTTGCATAACTTTTCAAGATCTCCAACTTTTTGTTGTGGGCATTACTCCTTCTAAGGTTGTTTGAAAATTTTAAAATTTAAATCATAATTATTTGGACATCCAAACAATCTCGCCGAGTGCAACAACTTTGATATAATGTTTGTCTTCATTGGATGTCATATAAGAAACTTATGAATTTTTTGTATCCGACCACAATTCGTGGCTAAAATCGACAAAGGATAGTATCAACGTCGGGTTCACAAATAAAATCCATAGTGATGACCTAATATCACTGTTGTTTCATGGTAAAACTGGTAGTGATATGAACCGACAATGAAGACCCGAATATCAGTGTCGGTTCATCCTATCACCGCTAGTTTTAGCCAAAAAAAAACAGTATTGTGTCAAAAGGCACTATCACCGTCGGTTTTTTTAAGATATGGTAGTAATAATGCCGACAGTGATGACCAAATCTATAGTAGTAGTAGTGAACTGGACAAGGTCAATCTTGCCAACCTACTCCTTATGTCCCACATTGAATGACACTTTAGCTAACTGGTCGGTACATCCATTAGTCTTTGAATACATTGAGTAATTTCCAGGTGCACCAGCCTTTGAGTGAACACGACCGTTTCACTCTAGTGTCAGAACGTCAAGAGTTCTAGGACGGAGGGAGTATGCAATAATGCTTGGCACCAACTGAAACTGAAGCACACGATTGGTATGTTGGATTTCATATTGAGAAGGATGAGTGATTATGGAGATGATCGAACTTTGGTTTAGAGTGATTTAATTCGAATAACCGAGACATGAGTTGGAGTTATGCCATATGAATGTCACTTGGCTTGTGATGTGTAGGTGTTGATCTTGTCATTACTTTTGATGGCCATGAACAAGATCAAATGTGAAGAGTATGTGCATGATGCCTAGAGTGATGAAGGGAGAACGAAAGCTAGAGGAAGACCATGGATAACTTGCACTTACACTACTACAATAACTTAGTCACCACTAGGTTAAAATAACCATCACTGTCAGTTTTGCTCGTTGGCTATGAAAGTTGGTCGGGATAAAGATTTAGGAATCAGAAGTGAAAATAGTGGTTTGACTTATTTAGTAAATGGATCTAGTTATTTTGCCATTAGAGTGGGTGACTTCATATCCAAGATTTGATGGTAAAGCGATTCTACTTAAGGGTGTGAGTCATGAGCCTACAGGGCTAATGATGAATCAGATTTCACTTGGGCAATCTAATTGTATGAGTCATTTCCTAGTGAGATGACCTTGAGAGCCATGTATGGAGGAGAGACTGTCATGGTTGGAGTTTAGGTACAAGCAGAAAGTAACTATTGTAGAAGGTAGAATAGTTTAGGTACATGGAGTTCTTGCATGGATGCCTTCGAGGTGGCATGCATATTCATCAAAGTGGAGTTTATTATATATTTGTCGAATATATGTGTTGGTTGTTGTTGGACTTCATTTGTGTTTGAGGTTTCTAACCCCACATAGTCTATAGTTTAGTTTCATTGGAGGCTATTATATAGAGTTGGAGTCGTTTCGATGATGAAGAAGCTACGGAAGTGCTTAGTTTTCATTATAGCTATCACGGTCATTATATCTATGGTGAGAAGCATCCATAGTCATGCCCTGAGACTGAAACTCATTAATAAGTAAAAAAAACATCATTCTTCATATAATTATCTCTTTCATAAATTTTCTGTAGTGTTTATGCTTCCAAATTTTTTGGTTAGTAGATCCATTTTGGTCTAGATCACACTACTACAGTCATTACATCGCTGCCGAGTCCAAACCCCCGCGACCGCCGTAAAAATGAACCGACGAACCAAAGCGGTAGGAATGTGGGGCTCGAGTCACTACCGGGTCAAAACACCGACGATGATTTGAGGACGCATCGTTGGTTCACTATCCAACCGCGATGCACTATGATCGAACACTTGTCGGGTGCTTCTTCAACCGGCAAGCATTTCCGATCCAAGCAATGCCGGTTTCTAAGTCAAATGACAATGTTGATATTCAGAACAATGCCAGGCTACAAAGAACTGACATAATTGAGGGAAATAACACTATCAGGTTAGATTGTGCCGGTAGTGTCGTGAAGAGACAACAATGTCGGTTTATTGTAGATCCGATAGTGATCATTCTGTTAACAATGTCCGTTGATTTTTAACCCAATAGCGTTATTGCAGTTGACACTTTTGGTTGGCTAATGCAGCCGACAATGTTGTTATGTCATCGATGACGATTTGTAATTCAAACCGATAGTGTTTGTTGTATTAACACTACCGATTTGTTTGTCATTCACCGTCGGGCCCATGCTAACCGGTGTTTTTGTTTTATTTTTTTAATTTTAAATTTATTTGTGGAACTCAGTTCTTTTAAATCCCTAAACGCATACATTGATATCAACAAAACATTACAGGGGGTTACATACAACAAACTCTGTCTGATGTTCTACGAAACTAAGCCTGGGACGTCAACTTCCAAATAAGAAAAACAATGACAATAGCCATAAATGAAAGCATGACATCTTTCATAGGCCAAGGAGCATTTCTCCTAATCATCATATCTATGGGGTGTGACTTTTCATCAATCTCCGGGGCGCTTGATGACCAAAGTTTTTTGAATAGTAGGCCTTGAAAGCTTGAGCTTCCGTGTTGTATTTTTTATAACAATTATCAGGGTAGCCAATGACTTGAGCAGAGCAATCTTCCCAAGTTCGATTGATCCCTGGTGTTGACACATGTTAACGTATACTTTTAATTGTCAACTAAACATGGAAAAGGACTAAGATATAATTAGATAACCTTATTAGGGGTTTATACTAATGATTTCTATGAGTTTTGGTAAAGTTGTGATTTGCGGGGACTTAACAGAAAACGGTAGAATTCGTGAACGCAATCCAACTCCTAAAACAAGTCTAGAAGGCTCCGGATTACACCCGACGTGAACGAAACTTAACACCCAAGAAAACATCATCTAGAAGACTCCGTAAGCCACGACGCATCGCGGGGCCCAGTGGGGACCCACCCCGGGCCGATCGGCCCAATAACCGTGCCGATCGGCCCGGCTTGGCGGCCAAGTCACCCCCTCGCCTCGGGAAGCTTCCTCCACCGCCTCTAAGACGCAATCTAAACCGGTCGTATAATGTCGGTTTGATCCAATGGTCATCGCTCATTGTCAAGGCCCATGAAGATTAGTACCATATTGCTTAATGAAGTCAAGAGACATAAGAAGACCCATATATAAGCAAGCCTCCAGGCCCCCGGCTTCAATCATCTCGGATCATCTCATACATCAATTTCATATCTCATCGATGGAGGCACGACGCTGGAGAATTAGATTAGACAAAAATACAATATAATAGAATAGATCTAGTAGAGAGTTAGGGAGAGCGGAATTGCGCTCCGGTTCGAGAAGTCTTCGCCGTTCGGTATATCTTTGTATCTCAACTCTATTAGACTTTATGCCATAATTAGATCTATCTTTTCTAGTACTTTTATGCCTTTCATGTTATTGATTAGAATATAGTTGTTATATAATTGCATGGGATCTTCGCCGTATTGAGTGCTCGGTTATTCATGATGATTAGAGTAGTAATTAATAGTGTGGACATGGTGTCTAGACTAGAGGTTACCTTAGATTGCACCCAGTCCCCACGGATAGTTGTGGTAGCCCTAGGTGGTGATACGGCCCTAACGACCGGCGTATTCCACCACGTTCGGATTGGTAGTGTAGGACCGTAGTCGGAGCTTCCTAGCCCCCTTCTCATCCCTTTCGCGGCTAGTGTTACGATGTCCCGGTGTTCTTTTATGATCGCTATACCTTTTCATGCCTTAGTTACTCAAGAACCAAAGTACTAGAGAAGTATTCAGGGAACCTAGATCTCTCCCCTGTTGTCCTCTCGACCTAGCTATCTATTCTATATTATAATATTCTCCTCGGTTAAGTGCTATTAATTATCATTTATATCATATACATTATTTACCCCCTCACTTTAGTTTAGTTGGTATATTAAGTTAGTAGATACATGATTTTGATTTATCATAGTCTTTACCCTTGCTTCCCTGTGGAAAATATAAATAACGATACTACGAATACTCCCAGTAAAAGCTACAATGGTATATATATATTACTGTGGCGCTTATGAACCCTTTATATTCTTTTGCACTTAATAAATACCAACAAGCTTTTTGGCGCCGTTGCTTGGGAAGCAATTGGCGTAAAGATTTTGATAATGATCTTGATATCTCGCTAATTTAGTGTATTAACTAGCTTTAGTAGGATTACCCTTGCTCGGTTGAGTGTGGAATAGACAGACATTTGATGCCGTCGCGACCTTTCGGCAAGCTTCCACAAGGAGAAACCAGGGTGTTTGAACATCAAGATCCATCAACACCGGAGCCCCATCCATCTCTTAGGTACATTTATATATATATATATTATTCTAACTAAGTGTAGATTGAAGAAAAGGTCACCGTCACAAGAATTCAAATCACATCTCAAGTGACGAACGTAGAGGTCGCACAACTCATAAACTCCATCTTGTGAGCGAAGGTAAGTATGATCAAAGGTGAGAAAGTCTTGCTCATGAACTTTAATTTATGAGTAGTTATCTTTTCAATTGTTGCATTCCATTGCATGTTTCCCTTAAAGAATTCATGCATTCTACTCCACCTAGTTTATGTTTTCTCATAGTAAATCCATTGCATGTTTAACTCCTTGCAATCACCCAATCATATCGTTGCATATAAAATAAAAAAAAAATAATAAATATTATCCTCACCATGATCATGCTCTTTCATCTCTATTTAAGTAAATCTCTATGATGCTTTCATGCCACCGTTGTCCGCTATAGTATGCTCTAGTTTGAAGTATTTTTTTCATACATCTCTTAAATGAAGCATGGTGCCTAGTTTAGGAGTGTTGATCGTGCTTTCAAAGGCTTTTTAATGCTAGTTAAATTGCTTTCCTAAATCAAATTAGACGTGGTGTCTAGGTTGATTTTTGAACCAAGAGTATGCTCTAGTAGATAGCAGATTATTTTGACTAACCCTTGCGTAAAAACTATCATATTCAATGCGGGTAAGTCAAGAGATGAACTCACAATAGAGGTGAGGCAAGGCGTATGATGAACTCCAACAACTCTGCATGAGAAGGAAGACCCGGATCGTTCCTCATAGAAGAAAGATCCGTAAGTATCACATCATTTATTTTGTCTTTTTGCTAAAAGTTACATTTGCCTTGATCCATGCTAGAGTGCAGCTAAGAACATAGTTTATTAAAAAAACATGATAAACAATATATGTGCTAAAGTAATCAAAGAACCATCTTTTTGTTAGCATAGATGAGTTTATATCAACCTTTGGACAACAACATGTTCTTCAAATAGTTGCAATCCTTTGGGTATACGTCCACTAATATCTCACAGGAAAGAATCATCGGTGTGCACGGTTTAGCATGAACCTACCACACCACCACAGTCTACCTCACGTCTACATCTCTAAAAAAGACTGTCAAGATCCAAATTGGGGAGTGCAACCCCCATTATCCGTAAGTACTCTTATCTTATTTACTACTAGTTTGGTATGTTTGTTTTGTTAAAAAGATATAAAAAGATGCATAACTACGAGAAAACTAAATAAAAAGTTTAAGTTATATATATAGTTTGATCTTTATGTTTGCTATAAATAAATAAATAGATAGTGTTCTTAGGTTTGCTAGAATAAAATTAACGCTGAAGATGATCCCTATATATGGAAATGATGAATAGTTGCTCCGCCATAAATTCCTCTTTTAAAGTACTTACAATTCGGACTTAGATTCTCCTGAAGCTTTAAATGCTTAATTTGCTCTAAAATCCTACACCTGTGGGAAGCACATGCTTAATCCGAGTCTAGGCGTTAAAGGATAATGATTCATGAAAAGTTGAGTCTTTTGTTTATCATCTTCCTAGAGATACCTGATTCCTGGTTTTTATCTTTGAAAATTATAAAACATTACATGATGAGTTCCTTAGCTATGACCCTTAAGAGTTTATCATTCGCATCAAGATCATCCCACTCCACTAAATACGCCGCTTCTAACCCTAAGTACGCATCCCCATACTCCATCAAGCCGCTAGCCATAATTATAAAAAATAAACTCTTGCAATCTTTGGATATGTCTCTCTCGGTGTTTTTATGCCAAATAGAGGCTGGGCTACATTCAAAAAAAAAAAAAGAGAAAGAGAGAGGAAAGAAAAATAAATATTTAGAGAAAAAAGTGAGACGAGAGAGGGAGAGTAACGGACAAAAGTCATACTAGGCGAGAAGGGCCTACCTCCTAATAAAAAAATATATTTAGAGATGAATAATGGACACGTGTCCGAGGGTGAGTAGGGCCCACATCTCTAGGGAGAGAGAAAAATGGACAAAAGTCCTGGCAAAGCCCACCTCTCCAAGAATGGACAGCCCTGGTCCTAGCAATTTCTAGAAAGAGAGATATAGTCCAAGGTGCTTGAGAAGAAAAATGCTAGAAAAAGGCTAAGGGCTATTTACTACCTTTCATCCTCATCCACTTCACCACTATCATCCCACTATGTATGTCCTACCACATGTGTAACTCCACTACCACCATCTACTTAAGAGGGTCATACATAGGATCTCTCGAGTTTCTTTTAAAAAAAAAAAAATATTGAAAAACCCCGGGATGATAGTTGATCGAAGAACTTGAGACATGGTACTTAACTTGATTGTTTATCTTGCTTATGATTCATGAAAAGGCTACACCCCATGGTAAAAATTGTATGAGCAATCCGGGTTAAGAGGAGAATTTATTTCCGATAAACACGGTTCCGAGGTATGAAAGCGTAGTAGCAACTCCTGATCCTAATATAGCATATAGCTTTGCTAGGGACTAGCAAAGGGTAAGCTTGGGGAGTTTGTTGACACATGTTAACGTATACTTTTAATTGTCAACTAAACATGGAAAATGACTAAGATATAATTAGATAACCTTATTAGGGGTTTATACTAATGATTTCTATGAGTTTTGGTAAAGTTGTGATTTGCGGGACTTAACAGGAAAACGGTAGAATTCGTGAACGCAATCCAACTCGAAACAAGTCTAGAAGGCTCCGGATTACACCCGGCGTGAACGAAACTTAACACCCAAGAAAACATCATCTAGAAGACTCCGTAAGCCACGACGCATCGCGGGGCCCGGGTGGGACCCACCACGGGCGATCGACAATAACCGGCCGATCGGCCCCGGCTTGGCGGCCAAGTCACCCCCGTCTCGGAAGCTTCCTCCACCGCCTCTAAGACGCAATCTAAACCGGTCGTATAATGTCGGTTTGATCCAATGGTCATCGTTCATTGTCAAGGCCCATGAAGATTAGTACCATATTGCTTGCCGCCGAAGAGACATAAGAAGACCCATATATAAGCAAGCCCCCCCGTGCCCCCCGGCTTCAATCATCTCGATCATCTCATACATCAATTTCATATCTCATCGGATGGAGGCACGGCGCCTGAGAATTAGATTAGACAGCTACAATGTAATAGAATAGATCTAGTAGAGAGTTAGGGAGAGCGGAATTGCGCTCCTGTTCGGAGAAGTCTTCGGCGTTTCGGTATATCTTTGTATCTCAACTCTATTAGACTTTATGCCATAATTAGATCTATCTTTTCTAGTACTTTTTATGCCTTTCATGTTATTGATTAGAATATAGTTGTTATATAATTGCATGGGATCTTCGCTCGTATTGAGTGCTCTGGTTATTCATGATGATTAGAGTAGTAATTAATAGTGTGGACATGGTGTCTAGACTAGAGGTTACCTTAGATTGCACCCAGTCCCCACGGATAGTTGTGGTAACCCTAGGTGGTGACAGCCCTAACGGCCGGCGTATTCCACCACGTTCGGATTGGTAGTGTAGGACCGTAGTCGGAGCTTCCTAGCCCCCTTCTCATCTCTTTCCGCGCTAGTGTTCCGATGTCCCGAAGTGTTCTTTTATGATCGCTATACCTTTTCATGCCTTAGTTACTCAAGAACCAAAGTACTAGAGAAGTATTCAGGAACCTAGATCTCTCCCCGTTGTCCTCTCGACCTAGCTATCTATTCTATATTATAATATTCTCCTGGTTAAGTGCTATTAATTATCATTTATATCATATACATTATTTACCCCCTCACTTTAGTTTAGTTGGTATATTAAGTTAGTAGATACATGATTTTGATTTATCATAGTCTTTACCCTTGCTTCCCTGTGGAAAATATAAATAACGATACTGAATACTCCCGGGTAAAAGCTACAATGGTATATATATTATCGTATAAACTTGCGAACCCTTTATATTCTTTTGCACTTAATAAATACCAACACCGCACGTGACCAACACGCACTACATACCATGCCATGGTTTCTATACATGTAACCAAATTAGGATGCTAATGCTATGTCATTCAAAATATTGTGCAAGAAGAAAATTTCAAGACTTATATATTTAAATATCCAAGCTAGACTTTGAACACCACAAAATCATTAATTTCAACATCTATCTCATTTCAATCACACTTCGAAGCGCTAGTATTTTTCTCAATCATGTTGTAAATGACCATAATGTTATAATCTAATTTATTCACCATAGACCAAAAAAAAAACATTTGCTACTATATAGGATCTTAAACTGTTTTAAAGCAAAATCTAAATAGAAAAGGGAAATAACATGTTGGAGTTATCAACATGGGCATTTCAACAAACACCTCAAAGGCGCTGACCGACGCACTCACCGAAGCTTCCGTACGTGTTCCGCTAGCGCTCTTGTCTTGTCTCGGCGGTGCGAGATGCGGGCATCGAAGAAGGAAGTAGAGGTCCCGGGGCCAGTCGTTTGCTCCAGGCGGAATCGACGGGGCGAGGTCAAGTAGGTATGGTGTCGCTTTGAAGAGGAGAACAACGTGAGGCAATGGGCGGCGCTGCAAGCGGTGTGGCGGCGGTCTTCCGTCGACATGGAGGAAGACCAAGCGGGTGAGGCGAGGTGAGGACAACGATGAATTAGTTCTCATTCTCATAGGCAAAATCTCGAACAACTAAAGGGCTAATTAGTTCTCATAGTGTAGGGGTCGCGGGGCGCTAAAAGCGCACTATTGGGGACGTCAGAGAAGAAGAAGAGAATGGCGGGGGCGGCAAACGGTGGTGCTGCTCCGTCGGCGATGTTGGTGGGGAACGAATGGCGAGGGGTTGAAATGACTTGGAAAAATTTCACCCCGCACCAGCCAATATATATCGTCGACGCTAGAATGAATGGCACGGGGTTCAAATGACCTAGGAAAATTTCACCCTACGCGTCCATATCTATAGTTAATCATGGCCGGTTGCGTAGTAGCACCAACAGTGTTATAGTATGGTTCACTATCGGGTCGAAACATCGGCTGAGCCGGCAGTGATAAAAAATTGTTGCCACCTGCCACCGCTCACGGTTATAGGACACTATTTCCACCTACCACCACTCACAGTGGCCAGTCAGATCCACCTACCACCGCTTATAAAAATAGCCCCACACCGTGAGCAATTGATGGAGTTGCATGTATGGCTAATCATGCGCCGACTGATCTCTTCTGTTATTTGCCCATTTTCCTATACACATATATGGCCTCTATTTGGGAGAAAGCCCTCCATATACACATTTTATTATGGGTAGACAATGTATACAAGAAGTACTATATTTCTCTGCTTAATGAAACAACCTCCTAGTTCCTCCTAAGGTTGGTTCTAATTTTCTTTTTTTTATACAGCAGGTACTAGAAGGGAGTTTTTGAAGATGAAGCTACAACGTTGCTTACAGAAGGTGTGTGTGATGCTCGTGCAATGTCATTATTGCATGGACTTATGGAAGACCGAAAGCAGGAGCCAAGTAGCATGCATTCTTGTGCTTCCTCACTAGGAGAAGAGCCTATCGTCTCATATCCGGGGCCTCTACCAACACGGAGAGACATTGGTTCTTCACAGAGGTCTCTCATCCGCCCTACTTCGAGAAAGCATAACAGGTAGCACTAAAAAAACCTTATGCATAGGTGCTAGAAGGGTGTTTTGTACACTTTGATTATTGTGACTTTGAACTAGCATGTGTACTCCCATAATGTGGAAATGGCTTGGAACTTTTTCTACATCCATGTACACCCAAATAATGTCCCCACACAAGATCTTAGGTTTTTCTGATCAATATTTTTATTATTATATTTTTCTAGGTGCTAAGCGGTGTAAAAGAAGCTTAGTTACATCATGAAAACAAAAGAAGTATGCACCAACCTACATAGTGACTTGCCTCCAAGGGCACATGAGACCATGTGGAAAATTTTGGCACCACTCCGGCTCTGTTCATGGGTAACCCAGTTCAACCGATATTTACTCGGTGGCGCCACAAAGAAATTCAATTTAACTGAAAAATTACCAAACCTAATCCAAAAAATCTAAAACTTCATGGTTCCTTCACATATGGCATGTGCATGGCTCCGAAAAAGTTTAGACCGATACGACACCGGATGAAAGATGACCCAACAAAGCTTATGAATCTAGGTGTGTAGTCATAGTTCGATAGAAGGGGTCATGTACCTTTGTGAAGCATGTGTAATCCCACAATCTCGAAATAGCTTGAAACTTTTTCTACGGCCACGTACACCCAAATGATGCCCCCACACAAGTTCTTAGGTTTTTCTGTTCAATATTTTTATTATTATATTTTCCTAGGTGCTAAGCGATGTAAAGGAAGCTTAGTTACATCATGAAAACAAAAGAATTTTGCACCAACTACACAGTGATTTGACTCCTAGGGCACATGAGACCATGTGAAAAATTTTGGCACCGTTCCGGCTCTATTCGTGGGTAACCCCAGTTCAACCTATAATTACTTGGTGGAGTTGCGTAGAAATTCAATTTAATTAGAAAAATTACCAAACCTAATTTGAAAAATCTCAAACTTCATGGTTCCTTAACACATGGCATGTGCATGCCTTAGAAAAAGTTTGAGGCCGATATGACACTGAAAGGAAGATGACCCAACAATGCTTATATTCTATGTGTGTAGTCATGGTTCGATGGAAGGTGTCATGCACCTTTGTGAAGCATGTGTAATCCCACGATGTCAAAATGGGTTGAATCTTTTTCTACAGCCATGTACACCCAAATGATGCCCTCACACAAGATCTTAGGTTTTTCCTCGATCAATATTTTTTATTATTATATTTTTTTGGTGCTATGCAAAGGTAAAAGAATCTTAGTTACAACATGAAAACAAAAGAAATTTTGCACCAACCTACACGAGATTTGCCTCCTAGGGCACACACACACACACACACACACGATAACAGTTCACCCGTTAACAATCTAAAATCACTACCGGGTCTTAGTTTTAACCCGGTAGTTATATTTCATACCACCATCGCATAGTTACCACCAGCAATATCGATGCATCAACGCTGGGTGTTAAAATCCTCCCGGCAAAGTTAATCCTAACATTGATATAACTCGTCGATGCTATAGCAGGTGCACAACCGTTTCTCATCGGAAGCAGAGACACTGTCGGTTGATTTAAGTGGAACCGGCAGTGAATACTATAGAGCAACACGATTCTCCATGAGCATTGAAGTTGTGATCTATCACATGCCATGACATATCGCCGAAAAACACAAAAGCAAAGACCTACGTTGTATCCATTGTGCGGTGCATTTTATACGCTAAAAATGAAAATTGATATTGTATTGAAGTTCAAATTTATCAAAAAAAAGTCTAAAAATACATGGTATCAAACGGGGTTGATTGAACTCTAGTGCCTTAACACTTGAGATAAAATTAGTAATTGTTGATATTTCTTACATGATCCCAATTAGGAAGGCGAAAGAAATATATATGGGATATCTATCTAATCATGTTAGCTTGGATATGGGATTAACCTCATGATCCAACAAAGCGGAGTTAGGCGGTGTTAGTAGCGGGATGTAAACTTAGCATCATTATCCATAGTGGAGTTAATCTCACCAGATATGTACTCAAGGTATACCACTCATTTTTAGACATTACCTATACACTAGTCTCTCACCCTAGCAATAACGCTCAAAGAAATGCGGGGGCATGGTACTCTTGATTGGCCTTGATAAAAGAATGAACATGATATCTCGCAAAGCGCCCACGAGATAGAAATACCAATTGTAGCACTTCACCGAGTAATCCGTATCGTATTTATATTTTACCACAGGGAAGGGAGTCTATGGAAAGGTAGAGAGAAAAGGATGTCTAATGATTTAGATTGTGATTTAGTTATGAGATCCACCTTACAGTATTGTAATGCAGAGTAGCCATATATATCTAACATTACTCAACAGGATAAGTCACAGGATAAAGATAAATATATAAATGATAAATACCCAAGTCTATGATCATCATAAGCCACTAGTATCATACGAGCTATTAACATGTTATAGAAAGAATAGAATGAATATTCCTAAGATACTCCTAATCATATATGTCAAATGAATACTACAATTAGTGCAATACATCTAGCTATCATGGCAAGGTTGGATTACTTCTACACATGGCAAGCATTACCAATAACAACCAAGGATGAAACTTGATTATTACCGTAATAATAAGCTCGACTAGTCCTACATTCGGAGGGTGGATTCCAAAGGACTCAACAGGTCTGTCACTCCCGCGATCTACCACACGGCCCGGAATGTAGGGTGCAATTGCAGATAAACGTTGTATAAACACCACGTTTACACATTGCTTATCACCCACATAGTGATCATCTATATGGATGCTATACAATTCCATGCATAAAATATAAAGCAATCTTACTAAACTAAACATATAATCATAGCAAACATAAACACATATCAATAAGAATATAATAATTATATAGATCAAAGCCATAACAATTGTATTCTGAATATAAGAGTACTTACAGAGTGAATACAAGAGAGAAGTCTCAAGAACAATGATCCTTGCTACTTCTTGACTATCAGGAACTCAAGATGAACTTGATCTTCAACTAGAACTAGCTATGTAGCTAATTACTTCCAGTATGAACTAGGGCTTAGGTCTAGACTCGGCTAGACTAGATGGGTATAAGTTGATGAATGAGTATGATAATGGAATTGTTATCACCACGGGGTCACCGGTCTTCTTATATAGTACTTGGCGATGAACGTCAACCCTTGGATCAAACCGACCTTCAGCAATGGTGTAGAAACAACCTCAATGTCGGTAGTAAACCGACCTAGAAAGGAGAGACCGACATTGGTGGCCCACCCGGGCGGCCCTAGTTGGCACCGGCGGCCGCCAGGTGGCATGCCACCCTCGGCGTCCCGTCTTTTCTCGTGTCCTCCGGTATCTTCTAGAATATTTTAGTTCACTTTTCGGGTTGAGTTGCTTCACGGTTAAGTCTTGTCTTTATATGCCTTGTATATTTCGGAACTTTCTCCATCTTTCTCTGCAATTATCTATCAAGTCCCTGGAAAGTCAAAGAATACCAAAACTCGTGGAATTATATTAGTTAGACCCCTAGACTTATGTTTGGTCTTTAACTTGAGCCCTTATTTCATGTTATTTGTCTTATAATATTATGCTATAACAGGTGTCAACAAGCTCCCCCAAGCTTACCTCTTGCTAGTCTCTTAGCAAGACACAAAATATTATATTAACTACTTACTTGGATCAGGAGTTGCTGCAACGCTATCACACCTTTAAAGCTTTCAAACAAAATTTCTCTCCAGAATAAGATAAACTTTTTAAACTTCAACTTACCCTCATTACCTTTTTACCTTTTGGGGCTTATATATTTTTTTCTTCAATCTTGGGTAATTGAAAGATAGAACAGTCAAGTCGAGCACTACATCTCAAACTCTTTTGATCAACTGTCCTTCTAGAGTTTTTGCTGGTTTTCAAAATAAAACTCAAAGTTCCTCAGTATGACTTTCTCTCTAATCTCTCATTTGTGGTATTTGTGGATCCTTTCTAAGGCAATAAGGTAGTGTTGCCTTTCTCTCATAGTATGTAGTATTTTTGGCTAAGGCAAGAGCACATTATGCCTTCTTCTTTCTCACCCTATATCTAAGGCTTATATCCGAGCTCATAGGTAGGAGAAAATAATTTATTTACTTACTAAGCATATATTGTAAATTCAAGCAATGGATCCAAAGTTACAAGTCACATTGATCAAGTGGTGCATGTGTATGGCGGATAGGATATAAATGGTATGGGATGTAGTAAAATATGTAATGAATAGAATAGATGAGGGAAATCTAACTTTTGCTCCTTGAGAAATCTTCTCTTGGAAACTTTGTAGAGAACCTGGGTTGTATTTTTTTTTTCTTTATTTATTTTCTTTTATTTAGAGAGGTGGGTTCTACTCACCCTCGGACTTGTGTCCATTATTTCCTCTCTTTAAAGATGTGGGTTCTACTCACCCTCGGACACTTGTCCATTTTTCATCTTTATTATTTTTTTTAGAGATGTGGGCTCTACTCGCCCTCGAACACTTGTTCATTTTTCATCTCTTTTGTTTAGGGAGGTAGGCTCTACTGCCCGTAGGACTTTTGTCCATTTTTCATCTCCCTTTCTCTTTTTCTCTTTTTTTTTTAATCTACAACCCAGATCTCTTTTTCAATAACTTTTTGAGAGGTATAAATGTAATGGAGCTTTTATAAGATATTGGCTAGCAATGAATGAGTGGATGGGTATAGTGAATATATATATGGTGGATGCGTACTTCCGGGATAGAAATAGCATGTATAGAGTCGAATAGAGTGGAATGTAGTGGAGTGGAATGAGTGGAGTATACATGATAAGCATGACAAGTTTCTAAGGGTCGATAAAGATTGAACAAACTCAATGCAAAAGCAAGCAGCCTATATATATATTTTTATCAAAAAGGTTTTCCTAATCTAAAGAGCATGTATATATGGTCGTGGTAGGAGGTTCACACTCTTGCCACACAGGAACTTATCATGTGCATTTTCAATTTTTGAAATATAAATCTCCGTAAATCTAGTGTCACTAGGAGTAAGATCAAATAGCAAAATCGGACTATCATATATCGTATCCGTCAATTACCTAGACTTTAGAGCAAGCATTTGCAACCCATAGGTTTCGTGTTTTTGAGTAAACATCAAAATAATTTTTTTACAAATGGAGCTCAAGAGAAATTATGCTTGAAAGCTAGGTACTAGAAAAGTATAACAACGGAGCAACTATTCATCATTTCCATGTTGGCAGATTTTAAGGTTCCTTTTAGTTGAGCAAAGTAAACTTTAGTGTGCACTCTCTCTTGATTCTTTTATTCACACTCTAACAAAAGACTATTAAACTCTATAAAAACTAAACTCTTAACAAACCTTTCTAGCAAAACAAAATATTTAACTATAATATATAAAATAGATAGATAGTAAGATACTTATCTCGATAATCGGGGTTGCACTCCCCAAGCTAGATTGGAGTGTAATCTTCAATGATGTAGAAGTTGAGGTAGTTGGCAACAAAGGATGGCGCCTAACATATCTCTTCTCCTCTTGAAATCAAGTTGATCTCAAATAGACAACAAAGCTAGTGGAAATTGATTAAACATTAGGGGTTAGTCATATTGCTTTAGTTTGCCTGGGAAATATTTTTTTTTTTTTTTTTTTTTTTCAAATTTTTATTTATTTTTATACGTAAGAAAAAATAAAGGATAACTTGTGCATAAGTACTTTATTTTTATTTTATTTATTTATTTATTTATTTATTTATTTATTTATTTATTTATTTATGCCACCACAAAGAAATAGCCTAGAGGTGTTAAGCCTCAAAATATTAACGTGGGGCTTAAAGGTTTTCTCAAAACAAAGCTCAAAATATTTTTGTTATTTTTAAAATGCGATATGGATTTTATTGATAACTTACCGACTTACCTTTCGGCGAGGATTCGGTGTTTTGAGTCCTCCGAACAGACTTCAAGTTCTCGCTCTTCACTCCCATGGTATATCGGTTGTCACAATCGGTGGTAATCGATGATTCTATTGTCTCTTCCGATGATGTTCGGGAGATGTTTTCTTCTTCCTCCATCTTTTGGATGATGAACTCTTCTCCGAGTAGTTGATTCTTCTTTCTCCATAGATGTATTAGGTGTAATAGTATTGATTTCTGATATATACCTTTTCATCTTCTAGATTCTTGATCCATCTTCTATTATGGCGGCGACGAGCTGCCCTGCTTTTCCCCCTGGAATTTGTATATTCATTATAACTATTAAAGTAAACACGTACCTTCTCTTTAGGAAATTGGAAATGAATTTCTCCTGTATGGATGTAAATGATTGCGCGAGTAGTGTTGAGGAATGGTCTCCCAAGCACTAGTGGAGGATCTTCTTCCTTTCCCATGTCCATGACTACAAAGTCAGTGAGAACATAGTGGTCCATAATCTTGACTGGTACGTTTTTGGCAATTCCTTTAGGAACTCTATAGGATTGGTCTGCCATCTGCAGCTGCACATATGTTGGTTGCAACGGCAATTTTCCAAATAATAATTCATATGTAACCTTTGCCATTAGATTAATACCAGATCCAGTATCGCTATATGTATTGTAGAAATTCCACTGATTAATAGAGCAATGAATAGTAGGGGTACCTGGATCATCTTGCTGACGAAGCATTGGAGATTGAAGTAAATGGTCATTATAAGATGTTGTTTTATTTACTACCATTACCTTTGTAGGTCGTGCCGCCTTGTTCTTATTCTCGATTCTCGATTCCTCCTTCTGTTCTGATTGTAATTTTCTATCTTCGGTTCTAGAACATAATGATTGGAATTTTGGGAATAAGTAAGAGAGTTGTGTACCTTATTTTTGAAAGTGAATTTCTCCTTTTTCCCTTTGATATTGAAAACAATCTTCACACTGTCTCACGTAGATGACAACTTTGGCCGAGCATAAGAATGGTCTACCAAGTATGATTGTTGCTCTTTTATTTCTTCCAAAGTGTCTACAAGCTCGAAAGTCTGGCCGGGCACGTAAGAGCCTCGATTCCCACACACACGTCTTCAAGGATCCCCTGGGATAATAGAATGATTGATCTCGCAAGCTGCAAGCACATATTCGCTTTCCAAAGTGGTTCACTATAAATCTTTTCATAAATTACCTTGGGTAGTATGTTGACGCTTGAGCCAAAATCACAGAGAGCATTGTCGAATGTGTGTTCTCCAATCTTGATTGTAATGACCGCCTCCCCGGGATCTTCCTTCTTAGGTGGCATTGAGTCATCCAACCAACAGCTTCCCCGAGGTCTCTCTATAGTAACGACCGCATTATAAATATCGACAAGGTTTGCGGTTTCTAATTCTTCCTACTGCCCCGGAATCTTACCCTCGGTGTGGTTAGTGGAACAGATAACTGAGAAATCTGAGATTCTATCATCTTATTAAAACTGTGCTGATTCTTTATAGCTGAAGAAAAGCTTTCTAAACGAGTATTGATAAGTTCTAAAGCTTTATCATTAGTTGCTATCTTTCTAGACAGATTCTCCATGGTTTTACCTTGGTTAACAACAAGATCTCTTAAAGAAGGTTGATAAGTATTAAAATTGTTACCTGGATTGTTACCTTGATAATTACCTTGATAGTTGGGCCTCTGTTGGTTCCAACCTTGATTCTGTTGAGGACGGAAATTATTATTGTTATTGATGAAGTTGATGTCCTCCAAGATCTCTGGACAATTCCTGCCAGTGTGGCCTAAGTTTCCACATTCTTCACATGTCATGCAGGAGTCTTGAATTTGCATAACTGCCTTGGGTTGAGGATCTCTATCCTCTAGCTTCTTCATGATAAGGTCCATTTTAGCAGATAGCATATCTACTTCTTTCAGCTGGTGCATTCCTCTCTTGCGAGATTGACGCTCTTCACTCCAACCTTGGTTGGAAGCCATCTTCTCCACAAGTTCTGTGGCACGAGTTAATGTAAGTGATAAGAAAGCACCACCAGCTGCAAAGATCCATAGTTTCACGAGCACCGAACAAGCCCATGATAGAAAGTCTCGCATCAACAACCACTTCTCCATCCCATGGTGTGGACATTCTCAAATATAATCTTGAAAGCGCTCCCATGCTTCAGGGACTGATTCATCATGCTGTTGTTGAAAATTTGATATCTTCCCTCTTAAGGCATTTGTCTTGCCTACAGAAAGAACTTTGCAAGAAAGGCTGTGGAACAAATATCTCATGTTGTATTCTTATCTTTCGTAGCATAAAACCATTGCTTAGCCCTTCCCAAAAGTGAGAATGGAAAGAGACGGAGCAAGATTGCATCTTCGGATACGTCCTTCATAGTAAATGTGCTGCAAATCTCCGGAAATGTTGGAGATAAGCACTAGCATCTTCATGTGCCTTTTCACAAAATTGACTAGCTTGCACCATATTAATGAGCTCCGGCTTAAGCTCAAAGCCTTTGTCTCCAACCTCTACCTTTGGCCCAACAAGAATGTTGTCCGTGGTAGGAGCTGAAAATTCACGAAGTGTCTTAATTGCCATAGCTTCAAATTGAGATGTCAAGTCTCTAGTAACTTGATTAACTTCCGATTCAAGTAGGTCTTGGATTCTCGATGATGATGATGATGATGATGATGTAGGTACTGGAGTTTGTCCGAGTTTTGCTCGGCGCCCGCCTTGATTAATTTTTCGTGGATCTTCAACAAAATTCTCTCGAAGGTTCTTATTCATACATATATTTTTCCCCGCATAAGATCAAAACAAAATAGAAAAAAAAGGATTGAACCTGTTTGAGTATGTGATAATGGGTTCTCAATGCATTAGGTGATGTAAAGGATCTCTCTTGATTTCCTTATATGATGTGTTTAAAAGATTTTTGGCCAGCACCCTTTCTAACTAGTAAAGTCAGAAACAATACTAACTTAATAGGAATAACACTGTCTAAGTTTTAGCTAATACCCCTCCAAACTTAGAGAAAGCTAGAAAGAAACACTAGAAAAACTTTTGAAGTTTTGAAAACACATTTTAAAATTAAGATATTGACTATGCTCTCCTAAACTAGGAAAGTTTTGAAAAACAAAGTCAAGAAAAATTATTTCTCTGGATAGACTACGCCTTCCCGAACAACGGCCTTGAAATGCTTGTTGATATTTCTTACACGATCCCAATTAAGAAGGCGAAAGAAATATATATGGGATATCTATCTAATCATGTTAGCTTGGATATGGGATTAACCTCATGATCCAACAAAGTGGAGTTAGGCGGTGTTAGTAGCGGGATGTAAACTTAGCATCATTATCCATAGTGGAGTTAATCTCACCAGGATATGTACTCAAGGTATACCACTCATTTCTAGACATTACCTATACACTAGTCTCACACCCTAGCAATAACGCTCAAAGAAATGCGGGGCATGGTACTCTTGATTGGCCTTGATAAAAGAATGAACATGATATCCGCAAGCGCCACGATAGAAATACCAATTGTAGCACTTCACCGGGAGTAATCCGGTATCGTATTTATATTTTACCACAGGGAAGGGAGTCTATGGAAAGGTAGAGAGAAAAGGATGTCTAATGATTTAGATTGTGATTTAGTTATGAGATCCACCTTACAAAGATTGTAATGCAGAGTAGCCATATATATCTAACATTACTCAACAGGATAAGTCACGCAGGATAAAGATAAATATATAAATGATAAATACCCAAGTCTAAGATCATCATAAGCCACTAGTATCATATGAGCTATTAACATGTTATAGAAAGAATAGAATGAATATTCCTAAGATACTCCTAATCATATATGTCAAATGAATACTACAATTAGTGCAATACATCTAGCTATCATGGCAAGGTTGGATTACTTCTACACATGGCAAGCATTACCAATAACAACCAAGGACAACACTTGATTATTACCGTAATAATAAGCTCGACTAGTCCTACATTCTGAGGGTGGATTCCAAAGGACTCAACAGGTCTGTCACTCCCGCGATCTACCACACGGCCCGGAATGTAGGGTGCAATTGCAGATAAACGTTGTATAAACACCACGTTTACACATTGCTTATCACCCACATAGTGATCATCTATATGGATGCTATACAATTCCATGCATAAAATATAAAGCAATCTTACTAAACTAAACATATAATCATAGCAAGCATAAACACATATCAATAAGAATATAATAATTATATAGATCAAAGCCATAACAATTGTATTCTCAATATAAGAGTACTTACAGATTGAATACAAGAGAGAAGTCTCAAGAACAATGATCCTTGCTACTTCTTGACTATTAGGAACTCAAGATGAACTTGATCTTCAACTAGAACTAGCTATGTAGCTAATTACTTCTAGTATGAACTAGGGCTTAGGTCTAGACTTCGGTGGACTAGATGGGTATAAGTTGATGAATGAGTATGATAATGGAATTGTTATCACCACGGGTCACCGGGTCTTCTTATATAGTACTTGGCGATGAACGTCAACCCTTGGATCAAACCGACCTTCAGCAACGGTGTAGAAACAACCTCAATGTCGGTAGTAAACCGACCTAGAAAGGAGAGACCGACAGGGGTGGCCCACCTAGCGGCCGGCCTAGTTGGCACTGGCGACCGCTAGGGTGGCATGCCACCTCGGCGTCCCGTCTTTTCTGGTGTCCTCTCGGTATCTTCTAGAATGTTTTAGTTCACTTTTCGGGTTGAGTTGCTTCACGGTTAAGTCTTGTCTTTATATGCCTTGTATATTCCTAACTTTCTTCATCTTTCTCTCGCAATTATCTATCAAGTCCCCGGAAAGTCACGTAATACCAAAACTCATGGAATTATATTAGTTAGACCCCTAGACTTATGTTTGGTCTTTAACTTGAGCCCTTATTTCATGTTATTTGTCTTATAATATTATGCTATAACAGGTGTCAACAGTAATATCAATAAATCGATTTTTACCAATATAACTATTTGTTGCGCGGTATTGTTAATCACTATTGGCTCATGTGTGGGCCCAACAATGATCAATGAAGGTGGAGACTAGTTGTTGTCCGCCATGGAAACACGTGCCTAGGAATTCGATCGCGCAACCATCATGAGAAACGTAGTGCTAGTAGAGTGATCGTGCGAATTCTAACCGGTGATCGTGCAAATTCCAAATAATTGCGTTGACGGCGCGTTCGTGAGGAAGTGAACAATCAGCTAACTCACTATTTAAGCACGCCCTCGATCATGACGTTCATCCTTTCCAAGACTCTAATCTAGGCACATTCTCTTTGCAATCAACAAAGCACCATCGCTGCCTCATGCTTAGGATCCAACAAGCGTGCCGGGGGAGTAGCTAGAGGGTGCGGAGGGCTCGAGATCGAACAAGCGCACAAGGGAGGAGGTGGAGGCGCCGGTGGCCGACCACGAGGTTCAAGCGGCGGTCGACCTCGAGGCATCGTCGACGATGACTTCGACTCCTATGTCCCCCTTAGCCGGACCCCATGGTGGTTCCGTGGAAGGGCTGGAGGAGGAGGCGGCCAACTCTAATGACCTTCGCATGCAAGAGATGATCGAGAGAGATTTCACCCTCGATTGTCTCAAGCTCGCCTTCGAGCAGCCCAAGGAGCCGGCGGATGGCCATGACCATCTTCCAAAGGTGGATACACCTCTAGATAAAAAGATCAATCACTACGCCCTGAAAGTGGCACGGTTGGCCGATATCCTCCTCAAGGCCTTATCCAAGAAGGCCAAGAAGGACGGCTTGGCGGGGGGAGGAGGAGGACGAGGACTAGGCCGACCACCGCCTTTCTCTCTTTTTTTTATCAATTATAAATTTATTCTGTATTTTCTTTTTATGTTTTTATATATATTATATCCATATATGAAATATTATATTACATATATCAATGTTGTGTGTTGCTCCCTCTATCCCAGATTCTGTTTTGTTTCTACTTCAAGAGCAATTAAAATTAAATATGTGCAAAACAGTTAGTATTTTAATATCTATATGATGGTTAAAATAAATATCATTTAAATTTGATTCGATTCTAAACTTAAGCGTCGTTCAATGTAAAATTTGTCAAAAACAAATCATTAACTGTCGGTTGTGGGGCGTCGAACCTAGGGCTCGGTATTGGGTGCCTTGGAAAACACAAATCGTCGTTGAGTGCGAGAGAAGATGGCCATTGGTCACAATCGGTTGCCATTTTTCCGAGGAGCTTTCTTTTTTTGGGAACTACCAAGGCTCCCCCCCCCCTCATTCCATTGTCGAACACTAACCTCTCTTTCATACCCTTTCATAGGAAGTTGGGTCATAGACACGCCACCGACGACGATCGACATGGCCGCCAACCGGGAGGAGATGAAGTTCGTTGTGGAGCGCCTCAACACTGCCCTAAACAAGCTTAATAGCCTTGGCGGGGCGAAGTTGGCCTACTAAGGGTGAATCGCCCTTAGAGGAGAAGGCAAACTTCTATGCCATCCATCGACTCTCTAGCTGATATCCTCGCCGAGGTGATACCGGCCAAACTGGAGGAGATGGAGGGAGGAGGCTAGGAATTCGGCCGCCAGAAAGCTGGCGGCGAGTGGCCAAGAAGGCGGCTTAGGTTCTTTTTATGTTAATTTATCAATTGTCTTATTTATGTGGATTTGTAAGATACAATATATTTGGTTTGTGTGGTTTGTTAATGAATCAATTATTGTTAATCGATGCATGTCAATCTTCTTTTTCTATCATTTGCTCTACTCTTTCCTTGTCTATCGGTTTAATATGATGTGTGTCAATCTTGAAATCGCTACCAATTCGGTCGTTTCTTAATCTGATGTGTGTCAGTCTTCTTTTTCTATCATTTGTTTTACTATTCCTTCGTCTTGAAATCGCTATCGGCCGGGGAGAAGGCGGCGGCGGCCCAGGCCACTTTCTTTTTATTTTTATCAGTTATCTAGTATTTTTATTTGTTTGTAAGATACTATATATTATCGTCCAATGAATGAATCATTTGTTATTCTGATGTGCGTCAATCTTCTTTTTCTATCATTTGTTTTACTGTTACTTCATCTTGAAATTGCTATCGGTTCTCTTATTCAAACCCGGCAATGATCTCACGTCCCATCGAGATAATCGTCAAGGGAACGATTCAGCTTCGGTAGTGATCTAAATCTTCACCGCCGATTATGGTCGGGTCCATGGATTTTCTGATTTTCCCGCTCCTGAACTGATCATCACTGCCGGTGGACTGGATTCCGATAGCGATGCCAATGACAGTGATGAACGAATCTATAGTAGTGTCAAACATGCACTATAGATGTGATCTAAAGCACCTGAGGTCTTTCTGACCTTCTAGTGAAGGTGTGGTTAGCCTTCAAGGCATTAACCGTTCATTCTTGGTGTCAAACAGCATCATATTGATGTGCAGGACAAGAAGATGCCCTCCTTCATGTGGAGAAGCTCCATAGTGGACACACAACTTCAAGGTCACCAAGATCTGGGTCATAGTATAGTACTAAGAGTCCATGTAATTCACATGCTAGCCATTGGTTGGTAGAGGCCTTGCATTTCTTGGTGTAGCTCTACAATGTGGACTAAGGGTAACATTTTGGCATTGCTACCACGAGATACATCGTCGTGTCTTTAAAAAGTTTACCCTCTCTTATTGAAGCTTGTTTCTTTACCTTTTTGTTGCTTCTGCTTATACTTTAATTTTGTGTCCCTTGCCTTCCTAGATTAGTTGATAGGATTGGTTCTTGATTGCAGAAACTATTTTTTTAGGTTATGGGTAAAATAGGGTATACTAGAAAAAAAAAACATTATGTATGGATCTTGCTAGAATAGCTTATGGTTTCTAGTGGTAGTGTAAGTTATATGTGTACCAGCTTTTTAAGTGAACATTAAACACCCAATTCAGCCCTTTTATTTTATATGCACATGGTACCTTACAATTACACAGCCAGCGGCATTCTCCTTTGTCCATTGTCCTTGAGATGAAATGTTGGTATTTGCATCCCTTTCATCTTGGTCATCTGTGAAGCTTGCTTTTTCCTTGTCCTTTCAATCATCGCGTATCCTAGAGAACTACTGCATTAAAAATTTTTCGTGACGGTTTTTGAAACCGCCACGGAGTAAGGGTCGCTGTAAATCAGCGATTAACCATGGCGCTTAATCCAAAAAAAAAAAGAGAAAAAAACCTAGATCCCAAACCCTAACGAGCGGGGATCCGGGCTCGCACCACCGCCGCCGTTGCATGCCACCGAGGCGGTGCATCCGCCGCCCGGATCCGCCAACCAATGCCCCCATCTAGGAGCGGATCCTGCCGCGCGCCAGAGGAACGGGAGCCGAAGGGGAGGTCGCCACGCTGTGCCGATGCACTGCTCGCCGCCGCCCGACACAACCGGGCCAGATCCTGGCCTCCTGCCCACGGATTTGCACGGCGATTGGGGTGGGGAGGGGTGCCGCCGGTTGGGGTGGGGAGGGCGCCCGCCGCAGCACGAGAAGTGGAGGGACGGGGCACCATCGAGCCGTGGAGGGGGCGGGGTGCCGGGCCGCCCGGCCGGTGCCGCCGGGAGCTGGGGAGGGAGAGGGGCGCACACAGGGGGAGGGAGAAGAGTGAGATGCAGCTGAGGGAAGGAGTAGATGTGAGAGAGTGAAACCCTAAGACATGTATATCTATAAACCGAAATGAGTTGGATATGGGCTTTTGGGCTTGACCGCTCTGGGGTCTCATTAAAACCGTCACGGTTAATAGATTAGTGTTTTTATAACCGTCATGGTAAATAAAATGGAAACGTCTTGTGAAAGATTTTATGTAGTATGTATACGCTAATATTTCAGCCTCTATATCAATCAATGCATATAGCGCTGTTCTTGCATGACGACAGATCACTGACGATATTCCTGTTGCGTGAGCCTCTCCTGTTCTTGTACCGCATTCGCTACAAAGTACTCTAGTTTGACTTTGATCGCTAGTGTCCTGCTCCATTGTTTTAATTGTTTTTGCCGTGTACCTCAACTTCGAATGGTTCTCTGGTGTGGTCCGCTGCTTTCACACTGCGCAACGTCAAAGAAACGGGGTACCTTGTCAAAAAAAAAAGGGCTATTATTGAGCACCTGTACGTGCTTGTATATCGAAGGTCAGATTGATCGCATCACAGCCCGTACGTGTAGCAAGGAAAAAAAAAAAGTCTGTTATAGGTCAGTACAAACCGGCCCTCAATTGTGCTCATGACAAAGACTTTTATGGATCCATAGTAATCATATCGTTGATAACTGTAAGAGGGTTCTAAGATGTCTTGTTCTGTTAGATATATTATTTTTGTTATTATGTATCTTGATGTAGTATATATTTAAATACATATATAGCAAAAAACATTGAGTCTAATAAAAAGCAAAAATTAATTTAGGAAGGATGGTGTTTTTTTTCATAAAATATGCCACGTCAGTTACCGGCTTGGGTAAACACCTATTTGGACCTGGATAAAACCTGAACTAACTTTAGGGACTCAAAAATGTATTTTTGTGACTTTTGGGACCTACATGACACCTACACAAAACTTCAGAGACCTAGGGTGAATTTCATTAATAATATGCACATGATTTTAACTCAATTCACTACTACAACTTTTTTTTATCGATGGCGTTTTTTTTCGGTGGCGGTTTATTAAAACCGCCACCAAGCAAGGGTCACCATTAATCGGTATGTTGACGGTGGCGGTTTTTCTACACCGCTATTAACCGCCACGGTAAATCCAAAAAAAGAAAAAAAAAAAACCCTAACCCTAATGGGCCTAGATCCGCGGCGGTCCGGATCCGCCCATTAGGGTTAGGGTTTCGAGTTTCGCCTCCAGCAGGTCCTCGAGGTGCCAAGTGCCGCCGCCGCTAGATCCACCGCCGGCACCGAAACCACACGGCGCCGCCAGAACCCCGCGCCGCCGCCGAAGTCGTCGAGGTGCCGGTACCTCCCCGAGATCCGCCACCGCTTACTCCGAGGAAGCCGGATTCGAGCCGCCGCTGATCCTCCATCGCCGGCGCCCGGTCCGCCCGCCGCCCCCGTCATCGGATCTGAGGAGCCGCGCCGGGATCCACGAGGAAGAAGACGGGAGGAGCCCTCGTCCTCCCGCCGCAGGAACCACCCGGGCGCCGCTTGATCCGGCCTCGATCCGGCCGCCGCCATCTCCGCGGGCGAGCACCTCCCCGCCATCTCCGTGGGGACGCCACCCGCCGCCGGGCGCGCCTCCTCCGCAAGCGTCCGGAGAGGGAAGGAGAGGGTAGAGGAGTCGGCGCGCCCCCCTCCGCCAAATCCGGGACCGGGAGGGAGGGTGGCGCTGCTGCCGTAGAGAGTCGGGTGGAGAGAGGGTCGGGTGGAGAGGAGAGAAAGTGGGAGGGAGAGGAGTGCGACCGAGTGGTGTGGGGTGAGGGTTGAGTGGGGTTAGGTTTCGGCTTGTTTTATATGCTTAAGGTGCTAGTGGGCTGGTTTAGGCCTATACAAATGGGTCATTCGGGCCTCATTTACCGTGGCGGGCTTCTTATAAAAACCGCTACGGTTAATTGATTTACCATGACGGTTATTAAAACCGCCCACAGTTAATAAAAAATAAGCGCTACGGTTAATACCCCTATTAACCGTGGCAGTTTTCAAAATTACCGTCACGGAAAATAATTTCAAACACTGTGCAAAATCAGTTATGTAGTAGTGATTCGAGGATAAAAAATTGTAGTGATCAATAAAGATAAATTGTAGTTAATGGTGTGGTTTTAAACTAATTGTATTTAAAATATAGGTCAATCCCTTGCAAAAAAAAAATAACTAATTTTTATGTTAGAAAATAAAGAAAGAGAAACATAAAATTTAATATAGAACTAATTTTTATTAGTGAGATGTAACTAATACTTATTATATCTCCTAAAATTCTAATCCGTCCTGGGTGATTTTTATCTTGTCCCCGAACAACATAAATCTTTATTTCCGTTGACATCAGTCAATCATCCAAGCTGTGATTATTTAGTGCTACATGTGGACAATCTGTGTCACTGTACGTGTGGACTATAGTATTTTACAAAGGTAGAATAGTATTTTTTTTTTTTTTTTTGACATGGTGGTAGAATAGTATTAGACAAAGTACTAAACTTCCAAACATGCCCTAATAAATGCTGTTCAAATTCGTGGGGCAAGCTAAGCCCTTGTTTATTTCCTGCCTAAATCTGTGCTTTTTTTTTTTCCCGTACTTTTTTCTTTAATTTGTCCCGTGCACGACGACGCCCATTCGATCAGGTGCTTTGAGGATCGTAGCCGGAGGACCGGACCCCTACAAACAAAAGAGAGGTCAAGTCGGCGTTGAGTACAGCAGGTGCAAATACAACAGAGCGAAGTCTCGCGCTTTCCAAAAAGCAAAGCAACTAAGCAACACAGCAGCCGTTCTTTGGCGGCTCCCCCGGCCTCCTAATGCTTTCTTACACTAGCAGCAAATTCTAATCAGGCCACTGCACCACCACCAACAGGTCCTTATAGCTCTTTATTAAACGCCGCGTCTAGAACCACGGTCAAAACAAGTCTAACAAAGCTAGCTTGCCTCACGCAATATGCGTCTCCATTTGTTACAATGGCTTTATTGCTGGATATTTTATATACATATACCGATATTTTTGTTGGAGCATAGTATGTAAACCCGGCCGGGAAAAAGTGCACGATATTTTGTGCTTATTATAAGCTTCATCCCTAAATGCTGGAGGAGAGAGCATGAACAAATATCTGAGTTTCGAGTGTTCATGAAGACACTGAAAATCTTGGAAACAAGCAACAAGGCCAATGACGTGTGTCGGCCAGTAACGGATACAGCCGGTGCTAGTTGCAGCTAGCCCGTGCCTGGCACACGTCGTTCAGGCCATGCAAGTAACCGCGTCGGTCCCTGACTAGATCCCTGGGCCTTGATAACTTTTCCTATCTACTTAATACGTGTTTACACATTTTACATGTATATACGTACTACAGAGATAACCTCTAATCGATGAACTTATCTCTTATCATGCCGTGTTAGAAGCCAAGCAGTTACAAGAAGCTGCGTTGGTGTCATCTGGTCTAGCTGTCGTGACGCATAGAAAATGTGGGGAAAAAGCAAGAAACTGAAACCCACCATGTATGTATATCTCTCATAAATCTTGAGATGAATTTGCCACAGCATTTAAATTGTGAGTTAGGGACTGGTCACATATGGCCTTTCATTACTGTAGAGCTAAGGCTCCTATCTATCTATCTTATTACATGATATGTCTGCTAGATCCTACCCTAGGACAGCATCAACTTTCTGTTCTGTGGTGTGCAGTGAACAACAAATATTTTTTCAAATTAAAACAGTACTGCAATGAGAGGAAAAGAATTGTGAAAACAAAAGGAAAGTGCATGTTGCATGCCACCTTTATGTCATTCTTATGGTTATCTTGTTTCCTAGCTGGCTTAGAAAATCTCCTCTGGCCTAGCTGTTGTTGATGAGCACCAATACGTACGGTTGAGTGTGCTATTGGTGTCGTCCAGGGGTCACACACCATACTGCATCCATGCCTTTTCGGCTGGACCTTCCTTCCTCGCTGCTACCACTATATAAACCCCTCCAAGGTCCCTGCTACCATCAAGCTTTCAGGCAGGCAAGCAACTCAAGAGCAATAGTTGCCACCTAGCTAGCTCCTCTCTCTTCGCTCTCATTAGATTGAGAAGAAGGATCAAGTGCTCATAAGCAGAGCTTGACGACATAGAAATCCTTGGTGAAGCTGTAGCCTACTGATCGATCTATACAAACTCCTCATCCTCCTCATAAACGCAAAGATCTTCAAATGGCTGGCCTGTCTATGCAGCATCCCATGGCCTTCGCCTTCGGCCTCCTCGGTATATTGTCTCACCAGACCCGACTTCATTTTGTTGATTTATTTACTGTGTTGTTCCTCTTTTTCTTTTTTTCTTTTTTTGAAACTTTGTTCCTCTTTTTCTTCTTTCATTCTAAGTGAGCTTCTCATGAAAATGAACCCCCCTACTAGATAGCTAGCTAGGAACATGCATTTGTGTGCCAAAACATGTTCCTAGAACAAGGTGTTCCCTTTGCTTGTAGTTGTCGACGTACCATAAACAAGAATTTCATTAAACTCGTGATTGGGTTGGAAGGAGATCGATATAGATATTTTGATGAGAGAATGGGAAGGAGATATAGCTAGAATGACATATGCATGCTATGGTGCCTGTCCATTTAGGGCAGAAAGAGAGAAAGAGAAAATATAATTATAAACAAATTTATGCTGGGGCTCCATCCAATGTCTTTGCTGCCTTCACGATTTGCCTCTCTGGTGCCTCTGGTGTGGTGTGACATCACAAAGAGCGCATAAAGGGTCCAATTGCTACTGAAACTTAAAGGATAGTATAGCAACGTACGTACTTGCATCTGTCACGTACGCTCAATCATGCAAAAGAGCTCGATCACGAGCTGATCCCCAGATCGAATTCTTTCTCATCCATGCCTCGCTCCTTTTTTATTTGTTGATCGATTTTTCTTAATTTGTTTGGCGGTGCTCTGTTTGTGTTTGCAGGCAACATCATCTCCTTCATGACCTACCTGGCACCACTGTAAGCATCTCTCTTGCCAACTCAGCTAAGTAGCTGCGTAAGCGTGCTGATCTGACCGTGTGTGTGGTTGATGCATGGGACCGACGACAGGCCGACTTTCTACCGGATCTACAAGAGCAAGTCGACGCAGGGTTTCCAGTCGGTGCCGTACGTGGTGGCTCTCTTCAGCGCCATGCTGTGGATCTACTACGCGCTGCTCCAGTCCAACGAGTTCCTGCTCATCACCATCAACTCCGCCGGCTGCGTCATCGAGACCCTCTACATCGTCATGTACCTCGTCTACGCGCCCAAGAAGGCAAAGGTTCGTCGTCGTCGTTTCCTCCATTATTTGGGGCTGGTTCGTGGTGTTCATATCCTAGCTCACCACCTATGGATGCATATATTTCACAGCTGTTCACGGTGAAGATCCTGCTCCTCCTGAACGTGGGCGTGTTCGGGCTCATCCTCCTGCTCACGCTGCTGCTCTCCGCCGGACAGCACCGGGTCGTCGTCCTCGGCTGGGTCTGCGTCGCCTTCTCCGTCAGCGTCTTCGTCGCGCCACTCAGCATCATCGTGCGTACCCCTACCAACAACCAATAACCATATATATCTAGCAGCTTTATTTCGTGTGTGTACTGTACCAACGTACGCAACATCTGGCCATCATCAGTCCACTTACGTACAACTCTTTGGTGGCTTTGACGATCTGCAGCGTCAGGTGGTGCGTACAAGGAGCGTCGAGTTCATGCCCTTCTCGCTCTCCCTCTCGCTCACCGTCAGCGCCGTCGTCTGGTTCCTCTACGGCCTGCTCATCAAGGACAAATACGTTGCCGTAAGTAAACGTGTACATACTAAATCCAGCTTCATTATTTCTGCAAGCAAACCGGCCGCTGGATAAGTGGACTGTTCTTGTCCTTTTTCCAAGGAAACTGATTGGATCACCACTAACACACCAACTTTGTTTGTTGCATGTATGTATCAGCTGCCAAACGTGATCGGCTTTACCTTCGGTGTCGTCCAGATGGGCCTGTACGCGATCTACCGCAACGCGAAGCCCAGGATGCCGGCCAAGGAGGTGGCCGACGACGCCAAGGAGGGAGGCGGCCAAGGTGCCCGCCGGCGAGCATGTGGTCACCATTGCCACGCTGACCGCGACACCACCTGCCGTGGTAGAGCTTATCAAGGCGGATGCGGCCGTGGCCCCGCAGCCACCGGAGGAGGCCAAGCTGGCGGCGGCGAGCGCCGACCAAGTCTAGCTAGATTCCTCGCTCAGGACAAGCGTATGATGTGTATCCGGGTAGGTCATAAATTAAAGCTGCACGCCAGGCATGCCGTGTGCGTCGTGCAGTGGCACTACACGCACGCACCCGCACATGATGGAGCGTAAAAGGTCCGATGAAGACGAGACTGAGAGAACCAGAGAAGGGGCTAGGTCTCGCCCGGCCGGGTCGTAGTTTGCGTCTGTTGCTCTTGTTAATTTCATTTCGTTCTCGCCCATTGCATGTATTGATTTTATTAGCTTGTTAGTATTTCTTGGATATTAGTGATGTGTCCGTCACCTTCCATGTAATAACAACAATATATATATATAAATGGTCCTATTAGAAAACAACCTTAGATTCCTATTTTTTATCAAATATATCAAGGTGCTTTTGTCTGTTATTTGGAGTTTCATTACGTTGTATATGTTTTGCATGCGTATGTTTCATCTTCTTTAATTTATCGTGTGCCGGATCGGAGCATAAATAAAAGATCTAGGATTTTTATTGAATTCTAAAACATATTGGATTTGATAGCGTGTGTGTGTGGCCCTCCACTTCGGCAACGAGGACAATTATTAGGAGCAACGTCCATCCGTCCCTCTTCCGCGTTTTGTGCATTTCTTCCGGGCCAAAACTCCAAACTAGCGTGGGCTTGTTTCAGCAGTAGTACCTTTATTTAGCAACCCAGTTTGTTTAGACAGTACTACTGTTTATAGCATTGCCGTTAGAGCTGGTGCCTTTTGTTAAGTGTGGCCTCTAGTGGACCTCAACACCTTGCCAACGTCTACTAGAGAATGTATTTGTGACTTTCTCACTTCCTTTAATGTAGAACGAGCAAATGCACACTTTCAATTTTTTAAAAAAAAAAAAACTAGTGTGGGCATTTGATTTGCCAGGTTTCCTTCATTCCTTGTCTACTAGTACCTACTATGTTGGTCCCCTTTTCTAACGGAACACGGCTTTAATTTCATAGAACGCATCGTGACATGAGTTCACAAGAGATCCTTTTTGTTGCCACCAAAAACAGTATACATGCACGCGGGTGCTTCTCTGTGTCACTGTTACACCAGTCTCAATAAAGATTTCTTTTTGTTGCCACCAAAAACCAATGGCGGTTAGGACAACGTCATAGGAATTAATAAAGAACTAAACATGAGAGATGGTAAAAGTTTCGAGGATTGAAATGAGTTTCATGTCAATAAAACTTGTTTCCACTATTTCCAACACCTTAGTCTTGAAAACATGGACATGAAATCCCTATTGAGACTGACGTTACCTAACCAGTTGCTCTCGATGCTAGCCCCGAGCCCAAAGGTGGGTATGGAAGTCACCAAGACCAAGTTAGAAAATCATATAACTTAGGCCAAATTTATATTGGTCCCATATGATCCCAATAGCTAGCTACCAATGGGTTAATGGCCTGATCGAAAAGACTAAACATATATTCATCTAGCAAATAGTCCTAACCACCACTGCCACCACCCTCTACCAGCACATTCGCCTTCTCTCTCCTAACCATCGATCTCGTGAGTGGCCAAAGGAGTAGAGACCCAATCTCTTTTTCTTCGTTGTTTTAGATTAGCTTTGTGGATCCTTTCTTGATCTTGGATTTCGTTCTCTTGACATTGACTACATGTTGGCGGCGATGATACTTTGGATTAATTAAGGTCCCTCCCTCCCCTCGCTACTTCGGCGACATTACACCTGGCATTGGCGAAGGGCTAGCTAAGCGGGGAGTTTGTCCTGTCAAATCTTTGGATCTTCTTTAGATCTTGGTATTTGGTATGTTTATCTAATGTAGCATTTCCCAGATTTCAATGCGACGAACTCAAACTTTTCTTTTGTTATGTTCTACAACAAGATTTGAAATATTCAACACTTTATTTTGATCGATGGTGAAGAATTGTAAACCTATGTTCCTTAGGGGATTCCTCTAGTCGATATTCATTCATTGCATACTAGATTTTGTGGTCTTCAAAGCCACGTTTGGCGAGGGTATTTTCAGGTGTCTCTTTCGTTTGTCATCTTTACAATGTGACCTTCAAACTTTGGTAAAGCGGTGGATGTTTGAAGGAAGAAGACGACAAAGTTAGTCTTTTTCCATTGTTTAGAGGTTGCTTGTGTCTTTTTCCATTGTTTGTACTAGGCTTTGTTCTCTTTGAGATATGTCAATTGTGAAGTTCCCTTCTTAGCGTCTTTAATAAGAAGTGCTTGGAAAAGGCAACTTGCTCTAGTGTGAACTTGGTATGAGACTTGAGAGAGGGGACTTGGGATGCGCACTTGCGCTCTAGTCTTCGTACAAGTAAAGATGGATCAACGCAACTCATGGAAAAGAGGAAGGGCTAGCATGGACTCCATTTTCAGCAAGTTCTTTGTTTTAGGTTTACGCTTTGGTAGCGTTCTAAAATTGGCTCTTTGGAAAGTATGTAGTTTGGTAGCCCAACTTCCTCCATATCTAGCTTCCACATGTTCCCGAAAGGCGGGGCTATGGTGGGAAGGGAGAGTGTGGTAGCACCGGCCGGCATGATGGGAGGCTACGTGATGCCATGATAGGCTATGGCATCGAGCTCCTCGATTGCTTAAGACTTGAGAGGTTGGATCTCCGAGCAAAAGGGTGGTACGGGCCATGATAGTGTTAGGCCAATCTACCACCCGAGGCGGGGAGGTAGAGGAAAAGCTCCAAATAGGAGAGGCGATTCCAAGCATGATGGTGATAACAAACCTCTAAGCATTGGACGGACATGGAACTCCAAGCATTACGACATAAAGGATGGCGAACCTTTTAGCATGTGACACTTTCGAGTTGTGTCACAAACATGAAAATAACGCGTTTATGAACTTAGCAAAGGGCGCACATGTAATTATGGACCGAAAAACCAATGGAAGGCTTCCCAACTGAGATTTGAAGCTTTCTATGTAAAGTTTGCTTTTGTAGGCTTCTATCTTTGGAAACCTTGCCCTAGAAATTGCTTGCCTACATGTTTCTTTTGGCTTTGAGCTTTTCACGATGCTAAAACTCATATGGAGCCTCCATTAACAAATAGGCCCCAATGCTTGCTACTTAGATTAGGTCCACATGTGAGGTTTTAGATGGTACCTCAAGCAAAATATGACAATCGATAGTGCATTTTACTCCTGAATATATATTTAGGGTCCTAAAAAAATCATAAAGCTTACATACTTTGGCTACTTGCCTTCAAATTTTAGATCTCTTAAAATGTAAAATTAGTCCTAATATTGAAAGGTGATAATAAAAAATGGAACAAATGTCATGAGGCACTTCTATTTGAAATATGGGCCAAAAATAAATAAAATTGGTACTATGTAAGATGTCTTTATGATGAGAGGCAAAATAGTTATTTTACCCCACATTTAACACCATTAGTGTTAAAAATGAAAACATGTTGATTATAGAATAAAAGATAAGGATAGTGCGAGAAATAAGGCAGTGGTGTAGATCTAGTGAGCGGAGTGGTGACACGTGGTTGGGATCGTTAGGCTTGTCCATGGTTTTTTTTTTGTTTTATTATTTGATTCACGCGAGGAGGATAACATGTTTCACCCACCTCCAAAAAAGTTTCTATAGTAGTGTTGGGCACATAGGGACATGGGTGAGTCCCTCCTCATGAGGTGTACATAAGGGTTAGTCAAATTAGTTCTCAAACTCGAGAATCGATGGGTTTGTGGTTTGGGCCACAAACCATCGGCGATACATGTTTGACCAATTTGGGCCTCAAAAGCTAGAGGTAAATGATCAACGGACACCTGATGGTATCTCAAATCTTGCATTGAGGGGAAGCAATGGATCAACGATGAAACACAAACAATTTTAACCCCTAGTGAATTTAGAGTAACTAAATGCCTATATATATGGAAGATTGTTGATTTGGAAGTTTTGAGGGTTAGGCTCTCATTTGTTAGGTTGACCGTTTTTGTTTAGTGTTAGAGGAGGGGGTGGAGAGGATCTTTAATTGAGCTTTTGCCTTAAGTATAATTGATCCGCTAAGTTATGGTTTGTAATCACACATCATCAAGTAATCAAATATTCAAACTCTTGCAAGATTTGTTCTTCTCCCCAAAATATGAGATCCTCCTTATGTGTTTTCAAAGAAAATTTTCAGGTTTTATTCTTCTTTTTTTTGGCTATGATTTTGGTTAGGAAATTATTTTGTCTTTACATATGTAGTTAGTATTCATAACTAAAAAATCACAATATTATGATAAATAGTGGGTAAATCGATATGTGTTTGTGGTATAAATTAGAATATAGAGGAATTAAAAATAATTTGCACTGAATTGGGGCCGCGGTCGATGCTTCCCCCTTTTTCCACCACTAATTGTTAAGATTCAACGAACTCCAGGTACTTCTATTCACAGTAGCAAAGAACTATTTTTATTAAGTACATAATATCTTTCGATATCACAATTAGAAAACTTTTTAGGATAGAGACACACGGTCTCCAAAACACAACATTGACTTCTTATTTGTATAAAAATATTTATCATAAATTATATATTTATATTTCTATGAAAGTAATTTTCAAGACAATCTATTGACATAATTTTCACGTTTCCAAACTCTACGGCTTCAAAATTATTCATGATTTATATTCTCAATGTTTAACCAACAACTCTTGGCAAATCATCTTTTTAAATGTGATATGGAGGTGAACTCCAGCTACTTTGTTCATTGTAGCAAAAGACTGTTTTTTAAAATGAATTCGAACACTATTTCTAAGTTCACCACGCAATTAGCCATTTAGACTTTCGTTAATTCTGTCCCATGTGTGTGCTCGCTACAGTGGCCGGGAACGAGACTGGCGGCCTGGTGGGCTAGGCCCAGCCCCCGGTGCCATCAGCTGTATCGCGGCCGCGCAGTGCTGGCGTGCTGCTGCGCTGTCGACCTTCCCACACAAGCCAAGCACGCGCATGAACGCCGAAGTTCGCAACCCGCTGCAGCCGCCCATGGCGACGTGAATTCGGGAAAGTAGTCCATACAGCCGATTCATGCGCACCCGGCCGGCACCCCATTTTCCGTCCAACTTCGTGAATCATGACCATGTGATCCCTATTCTACTCCGCGAGATCGATCTGGTTTGCATGGACACATCCAGACCGTAGCACCCTCCGTCCTCGGCGTCGTTGCTCCGGCCACCAGTGAAACCGCCGCCGGCCAGGGAGGGTGAGATGGGCACCCATCGCAGGCTCTATTCTCTTCTCCTTTTCCGGTTTGGCTTCGATGCCTCGCTCCATCTCATCGTTTCTTTCCGCTGTAGAACCGACGCCCGCCACTTGTTCGACGTAATGCCTCCGAGTCCGAGAACCAGGTACGTTAAGGTCAAGAGGGCGGCGCCTCCCAGACCCAGCTTCGATGCCCTCCCGGACGAGGTCCTTCACCACGTGCTGTCATTCCTGCCAGCACAGGAGGCCGTGAGGACATGTGTGCTGGCCCGGCGCTGGCCCTATCTCTGGAAGTCTGCCACGGGCCTGCGCATTTTGTGCGGCAATAGACATGTAGCGGTGTCAGTATCGGACCTGAGGGGGTTTGTGGACCATCTGCTGCTCCATCGTGGACACGCACCTCTTGTGTGCTCAACTTGTGTGGATATGAATGCACAGACATTTCCCATATGAAACTATGGATCCAGCATGTTCTGATGTGCAAAGTCCAAGTGCTAAGCCTTGATATTAAGCGCATTGAGGGTCCCTGGTTCCCCTTCTTTGATTTGGGCAATCTGCCACTCATCTCGCAGAATCTGAAGAGGCTAAAGCTCGGATGTATACAATTCAGTGATAGTTTCCTTGACTTCTCCAGCTGCCCGGCATTGGAAGTACTTGAGTTCGACGATTGTCGATTCCATGACTGCCATAGGATTTCTTCACAATCTGTAAAGTTTCTAAGCTTCAGGGATCAATTCGATTATCGAAGGATTTCTCGCACTCATATTTATGCCCCGAATCTCATTTCACTGTGGCTTGAAGCCAGTAATGGCTGGATTCCTTTGCTTGAGAGAATGCCCTCCTTGGTGGAGGCAACTGTTACAATCAAATCTTCCGATCGCTCTTATTGTTTGAATCGCGATTGTGGGAAAACGTGCTGCTCTTGCTATCCACAACATGGTGATACCGTTGACACTTTGGTTGTCCAAGGTATATCAGAAGCACAGAGTTTGGTGTTATGGTCTGATACTAGAGAGGTATGCTTACAGTTTAGATTAATAAGTTGATATTCACTTTGACTTCTATCACTTTCAAATTAGTCATGTCTAATGTTAAGGTTTATTCATCTTTGCAGTCTATATTCAGAAGGGAATTGAAATATTGCCCCATATTTAGTAACTTGAAGACTTTGTCACTCAATGAATATTGGTGTATGCCTGGGGAGTTCAGTTCGCTTACATGTATTCTGGAGCATTCACCTGTTTTAGAGAAGCTTACACTTCAACTATTTTGCAAGGTATACATTTTCTAGATATACAACTGCTGCATTTCAAATTGATTTTAGATTGATTCCGGAAATGTCTTTATATATTTTGTAGGAACCCGAAAGTAAAGTGCAAATGACAGGAAGCCCTGATACAATAGAGAGATCAAATGCAATATCAGAACATCTTAAAATAGTGGAAGTTAAATGCAAAGTGGTTGATGAAAAAGTGTTGAGAGTTTTGGAGTTCCTCAGTAAACTTGGCATATGTAAGCTCTAGCACTTACTATATTTTTGAATTTTACTTTGGCATGTCGTTGAGAGAGCAAGTAATGAAAGAAAAAATTCCTAAGATCATTAGGAATTAGTTAATACAATGGAAGATGGTGTAAAGATTAGTGGAAAAAATTATTTTGGGGGTCTAAAATAAATCCTTTGCCATAATGTGTACTGTATAAGGCTGCTTAAGCAGTGATGCAATATGTTGGTTTTCTTGAACAACTGGTTGGTCTCAAGACATTAATTTGATTATTACATGGTTTGAATGAATGCTAATAAAGTATGACAGTTTGAAAAATATTATCCAATACAAATCTAAAGTTTATTTGGTAAATCTCAATATGTTTTTCCCGAACAACGCAGGAGAGCTGCCTGTTATTTCAATATTTTTGTACAAATTGGTGGTAAAGGTTTGGAATTCTGTTGCAGTCTGATAAATCTGTTTACTTGTGTTCAATATATATTTGATGTATCTTGTATTCTTGTTTCCTCTGGTTCAACCTTTACAAAAATAACCTCTGAACATGCAAATACACAACCAATGCTGATTATCCTATAACAATTTTATTTAGTTTACTTTCTTTACTTGTGGCTTCCAAAACCCATATCATTTGCTAAAATTAATAAATAATACCAACCATAGTGTGGATAGCAGTCTGTCATGAACCTTAGTTCATTTGGGGGATTGGAGGATAACCATTGCCAGGAGGAAGGTTGGGCAAAGTAGGCGGTGGGGGGGAGAGAGAGAGAGACTAGAGCATTTGGGGAATTGGATTCAGGGCGATGTTTTACCCCTCAGCGCCCTGTTGTTGCAGAAGGGGAATTGGGAGATAGAATTGTCTTTTTATTGCCCTTGTATGGCTGATTGTAGAGTATAGATAGGCTACCGGGAGGTAATGAGTCTCCTAATTTCTAGCTCCCTGAATTCCAGCCTGCCATTAATCTCCTTAGTCACGCAAATCCCAGCCTAGCCACTAATCACTGCAGTATCAGTGCTGACAGTCCCTGGCTGCTGTGAGTGCGCCCCTCTGCAGTGTTCCTTGTGGCGTTTCATGTGTGGGACCGGTGCTGCTACTGCCATCTGCACATGACATTACCAGTCAAAGAGATACATTACCTAATGCTAATACTGTTGTAGGAAGTATGCAACTATGCAATAAAATTTAGCTTCCACCATCAATGTATAAACCAACATATAGATTACATAGTACTATTGTAGGAAGTATGCAGGAAAACTTGCATTCACCCATGGTGGTGGCCAAAGGTATTGTCAAAGATACCCATGGTGTTCATCATGGCCTATGCTCTTGATTTGAGTAATTAGTAAGTTATCTTTAGAGTAATAGGATATTCTACAATTTATGCATTTTTTGTAATAAAGTATATACTGTGTCTCAGGTTTGTTTGCCATCTTTTCTCATTTCTAATACAATCGGCATTTTTCAAACTATTATATTCTCAGGTTTGTTCAGTTTTCAATTTTGAGGAATAGAAAGTGAGACGTGCAGGTTGCAGTCTGTAGGGATTGTGTCCGCATGGCTTCTTGAACACCCTCAGCCCCTCACGGCTAGCCACCCAAGCCAAGCCTCAGTTCTCAGGGTTACAAAGTTTGTGCTGAGCTGCATCAGGAAAAGCACAAAGCTAGCAAGGATGAATTATTTTGTACCCAAGCCAAGCCTCAGTTCTCAGGGCTAGAGAGTTTGTACTGAGATGTATTAGGGAAAGCATATGGCTAGCAAGGATGATGTATTTTGTGTATGTAATTCCTTTTAGCTTTACTCGTAGAATAACTTGCGATCTAGTAGATGGTGGTTTTCCTTAACAAGCTAGGCCTGGGTTAACATGCTATGTTGTATTTTGCAGACATCTCGTAACATAGGGCTTATTTATCAAATATTCTTGAGCCATTTCCTGGTTTAGGGTCACTAATATCATAGCACTCTTTGTTCTTTTGCCATCAGATTGTTTTAACTCTGTGCATAATGCATTGTTTCAATGCAATAGCAACTCCCCTGCTTGCCTTTCTGACTTTTTCTAGGGAAAAAAACAAAGAGATAACTTGGACTCTTATTTCCATGCCAACAGGTTACAATTCTACGAGACCATGTTATTCAAATGTATCAGCCTATTTGGTTTCAAGTATTCAACCACCACAGGCAGCTCCTGGCCAGACGGACGATCTCTGCCCCAGCCCTGGCTCAGCTGGCCTCCATGGTGCAACATCATGTGTTTGGTAGTGTTGTGTTCTAGACTTCTAGTAGAGCCGAGCCCACTTTAGATTGTGCTTGGTTTTACAACGACCTTGCACTTAGAACTTCGTAACCTTACCCCAAAAGCTAGTTTCCAACTAGGTGCCATTACTATTTGCTTGAAACTTCAGTGTAAACTCTTGTGTCTTCATTGGAGGGCTCCGGTGAGCCTAAGAACCTTCTACAAAGGGTTTTACTACTATTCAAACATTTCACGGAAGCTCTTTAGTGAGCCACCACACAATTCCCATGAGTCTTGGAGTCTCTACGGGCTGTGCATTCGTACTGTTTGGAAACTTTGGTAGTGTCACTCTAGTGACCACCATAAGTCAATCACTACTACTGATTCGATTTTTACGTGGCGGTTTTTAAAACCGCCACGCAGCCTAGGGTCACGTTAATCGAAGCATTTTACGTGGCGGGCCATTTTGATGGCCAATAACCGCCATGGTAAATATTAACCGTGGCGGTTTTTAACCGTGACCCTAAACCCTAAACCCTAAAACCACCACGGTTAATCTAAAAAAAATAAAAAAAAAAAAAAAAAAAAATAAAAAATAAATAAAAAAATCCAGATCAGGCCCAAACGGGCCTGGATCCACTACCCCCCGCCGCCGCCCCTGGATCCAGCCGGGTCCGGTCCGCCAACACCTCGCGGCCCCAGCCGCCCTCCCCGAGCCGCCCGCCTGCCCGGGAGGAGCCGCCGCCGCCGGTGGAGGAACCGCCGGGAGGAGCCGCCGCAGGGAGGAGCAAAAGGACGAAAGCAACCGGGAGGGTCCGCCCCGGGAGGAGCAGCGTCGGGAGGGTCCGCCCGCCGCCGGATTGCCAACACCTTGCGGCCCCTAGCGCCCTCCCCGAGCGCCGCCCAGCGGGCGGGGAGGAGCCGCGTCACCGGTGGAGGAACCGCCGGGAGGAGCGCCGGGAGGAGCCGCAGGGAGGAGCGCCGGAGGAGCCGCAGTGGAGGAGCGTCCGGAGGAGGCGCCGCCGGAGGAGTCGCCGGGAGGAGCCGCCGGTGGAGGAACCGCCCGAGCGCTGCCATCGTGGTGTTGTGGTGGTTTCGATCTCGAATCCGGTGAGAGAGTCCGGTGGTGAGTGGTGGTGAGAGAGGAAGGAGTGATTGACTCGCCGAGGCCGGAAACCCTAACACTCTATATATATATACGAGCCCGATCTCGTAATGGTATTGGGCTTTTTTTCGATTGTTTGGGCTGGCAAATTGGGCACCATTAACCGTGACGGTTTTATAAAAACCGCCCGCGGTTAATCGATTTTGCATGGCGGTTATTAAAACCGCCACGGTAAATTATAACAAAGCGCCATGGTTAATTGAGGTATTTTCCGTGGCGGTTTCTCAAATGCCCGCCACGGAAAATAAAATTCAAACACCACGCAAAATCAATCCTCGTAGTAGTGAATGTGCTCTTGAAAAGTAACTAGTCTATCTCTCAACATATGGCCTTGGTGACCCACCGTAGAGTTCAAGTGGCCATATACACAACATTTTTTTCGACCAGTTCGAACATCGTTGCAAACAACTTGGCACATCCAATTGATCTTTGGGCTTCCATTGAGCTACCTAAAAGTAGGTTTGACAAGTTTGCACCACATCCACTCACTAGACATAGCCTAGGTCAAGATACCCATTCATACTCCTCCAATAGTATGATCAAAAGATAAAATAAAGACATATAATTGCTCTAAGTGACTCCCAACTCTAAACAACACTTAGAACTCATCAGCCATTAATCTTCACATGCATCCTTTGAAACCGAAATGATATACATCAATAGGTGCATGAAAACCATTATTGCTCAATGAATCAACATCATTGTTACCTCACTAAGTAATACTGCTAGAAAACGCAAGTTAGTCACAATGATTGTGTCATCGATAATCACTAGAACAAAATTAGGGGTTTAGATGCTTTCATATTTTATCTTGTACTTGTATGGTTGCTTAGTAGGTTGATGTCATTAGACACATGTTACATCGGTCAATCCTTAGGGTAAGGATTATCAAATGGGAATACACACTAATTGAAAATATTTTGGCTTTTGAAACTTCAAAACATTAAAAGATCAAATCCTTGTTGATTTCACCACTCAACATATAATAGATATTGAAGATGAAATTAGTTATGTTAGTTTTCCTCCATGTAAGCTTCATTTCAGTGGATCGGCTTACAAAGAAGGTTAAGTCATTGTTGTAGTGTTTATCTCACCTAATGGTGCTAATTTGGAGACCTCAAACTTATTGAATTATTTGCACTACTAATCTAGTTGAATATGAAGCTCTATTATTTGGCTTGCAAATTTGTGAAACCAACATGTTGAAGCCTTAGGCGATTGTCTTTTGAACCAAAACCGTGGGGCAGAGAGCCCCCGGCGGCATTTAAATTATACTAGCCATTGCTGCCCACGCTTCGCTTGCGGGTGATGTGTTTGGTATAGAAATATTTAGAAATATGCAATAACAAAGTGTCCGATAGATTTGAGTTTAAACAACTGGCACATTTAGATTAAGGCGCAACATTGGGTGTAAAAGCCTATCACTAAATCCATCATGAATTATACTTTCATAGTATTTTTTTAAAAATCACTTTTATAGTATCTTATATCCATTAATTCTAATATTTTAGTATGGTGACGATGTGAAAGTAGTAGGTGACAATGGCAAGTTAGATGCAAACTAATCGCCTCAAACGCGTATGGGGATCGGAGGATACGGTACGCGGATACGGCAATTCCCTACAAAACCGCGGATATGTTTTACTATTTTTTAAAATAAATAAATAATGGCATATATTAGGATTGTGCAAATAACAAATTACCTTGCAAATAGCAAATCACCAGCCAAATCTCATTATTATGATTAAAGGGCCCAACAGGTAACAGGACTCAAGGCCCATTAGTCTCAATGTCAAGTCATCGCCTCTCGGCACAGCCTTATCCATCCATCAACACAGGAAGCACACAGGATCCATCCATCCGTCCCCTGCTCCCAGCCATCTCCGCGCCAGCGACACCGCGGTCACGCCGGCGCCCCTCCGTCCCCTCGCTTCCTCGCCGCCAAGGCTCGCCCTAAGGCGGCGCGCTGCCTAGCTTGCGGTGGACTTGCCTCTCGGTGACACACGCTGGCATCGCCGTGGATTCTTTTACCCATCCCTCTATCGATTCACCGAGTCACCGGGCAGGAATCCCGTCGTTCTTCATTCTCTCCCCACTTCGTTCTTCTCAAACCCTAGGGTTGGAGGTGGGTCGCAGGGCGGAGGTGGCAGCTATCTCGCGGGCGCTGGGAGGGAGGCCGAGGCGGGCAGCATCGCGGGCGGCAGCGCCATACGGGAGCCGGTGGCGGGCGGCATCTGTGGACGGTCGCGGGCGGAGGGCGGCGCATCCACGCGTCTGCCGGCCCCCGCGCGGTATGCGCCGGCCGCCGCAGGGGTCGCGCCCATGCGCGTGGGGGGGAAGCCGCTGGTCCTCGCGTGGGGGGGCCGCAGGAGCCACGACACGAGCCGGAGATGGCGGATGGGAGACATGCAGATGGGTGCGTTCATATTCTTGCCTCAATTGCATTGCTATGTTTAGAATTTGATTTGCCTCGTTGCATTACTTGCTATATTTAGAATTTGATTAAACTCTGCTTGCATTACTTGTGTTTCTTATCATTTTTTGAATCATTGCAAATTTATTATGAATATATGAGTGTACTGCTATCACATTGATACATGGTGGTATAGAGAGAATTAAACTTTTGTGTTGTTGCCATAGTGGCATATAAGTAAAAGTCAACTTTTGTTGTATTTTAGAACTAAGGGCAATATAGTATTTTCCCCATCCTCTTAGGGGTTGTTAGGCCCATATTTGACAGAAGTGGTGGGTAGGGAAAGAAAATTTCGTCCCAATGGTACTGAGGAATTTTTTTGTTTCAATGGCATACAATATAATGGCACACAAGTAAAAACCTCTTCAGCCACCCCCCCCCCGCGCTGGCCCCATGCACGCCGAGACCTCTGCTCCTCAGCTGCCGCCTAGCTTCCCCACGGCCCCAACTTTAGGTATAGCGCCTGGCCGCCCTAGTGGCCCTAACCCTAGCCCGCCGCTGCTCGGGGAAGGTCGCGACGGCGCGGAGGGTGGAGCCGAGAACCGGCGGCGCGGCCGCAGTGGCCACCCGGAGCGACAACTCCCCACAAGGCCACAAGCAATTTGACCTCCACCTCCTTCCCCAGCCATCGAAGAGGCACAGATGAGTTTCTTTCTTCCTTCCTTTTTTTTTATTTTACTTGTTTTATTTTGTGAACGTGTGTTTAGTTAGATAGACTCACCTAATTTGGTTATAACCGGAAGAAGCAACTAGATGGATTGGACCTGGCACCCTCACGCCACTGAAGAGTGGACACTGGCTGTGAACATCTATTTATTATTATCAATAAGGAAATTACGAATCCAAGGGATGCTCCCTCTCAAAATAATCATTCATGGCCTATAGGCAGCTAAAACAAACATTTTTAGTTGTTCCCATGGTGGTCATCAGCTAGAGCCGCTTCCTCAACACTGTTGGCAGTACCAGCACCATCTGTACCTAGCACGGCTGCCATGGAAGGTGGTGCTGACAGCGGCGTCGTTACTGCACGACACATGAGCGGTGCAAGGAGGGCAACACACCATCGACAGTCTGCAGCGATCGCCTTTATGGTGCCTACAATGAGGTGGATGCGGAGGTGCTCAGGGATGGCTGGACGTTGTTTGAAGCTAGGAGGCTTTGAGTAAGCTTCCGTCTCAGGGTAAAGGATGAGAAACATAATCTGTTTCTTTTCTGTGGGGAGAATGTGGGGAGAAAGCCCAGTCTCAGAAAACTATGAAGCCAAATGGCACTCCATTAGACTTCTTCTTTTAAGCGAGGGATTAATGATTTGCATCAATTAAAGTACTATCCTTTGTGTACAATCTCGGCCAAGCCTAGCTTGCCCTATGGGAATAAGAAAAACCTTGCCTTATCGGTCTCTCGTGACAAAAGAGAAAGGTGCCCTTCCCTGGAAAATGGAGCTCTTCTTCGTCGTCTCTATGAAATAGAAAAAGTAGTCCAAAGACAATGGTCGAGGGACAGAAAACACTCCTCTAGGGAGCTCACCAATTGATTTTTGGAATAAGTCTTGGTTCATAGTCATAGAAAGGATAAGCCTGAATTTCATGCTTTTGCTCACTCTTTCAATGCTATGCATTTTTAAGAGATTAAGCTTTCCTATGTCTGAGAAGGGTGCACTCTCATCTCCTGGCTGGTAGTTCTTTCTACGGAGATGAGAAACATACACTCACTGTGTTAGAACCAAGACTGATGGAACAAAAGACAACACCTCAATTGTCCATGTACACGTAGAGAAGACCAAGAGCATACACTACAACATCTGGTTGTCTTACTGACACCCTCACACCTAATTTTGATTGGACCTAACTCAAGAGCGGACAGTGGCTGTAACATAGGAAGTTATGAGCTGCTATTTATTTCCAATAAAAAAACTACAAAGCCAAGGGATGGTCCCTCTCAAAACAATTGTTCATTGCCTAGGCAGCTAAAACAACCATACTTTTCGTTGTTCCCATGATGGCCATCAGTTAGGGCAGCTGCCTCGGACCGTCGGTGGTACCAACACCATCTGTACCCGGCGTGGCCACCATCGGGGGTGGTTCTAATAGCAGTGTCACATGACACAAGAGCGGCACGAGGAAGGCAGCACACCATCGGCTGTAGTCTGCTGCGATTGCTTTGATAGTGCGTACGGTGAGGTGGATGCGGAGATGCTCAGCGATGGCAGGAGGCTTGACGTCCGGGAAGTTCCACTTGCATTGTCCCGGGAGGCGCACACCATACAAACAGAACATGGCGGCATCATAGGCCGGCGCCGCCTCAAGAGCATGGTGAAACCTACCAATCCACAGCCTTAACCAGGTGCGTGGGATGCGGATCTCCGTAGCCCACCCACCCCAACTTCGCTCTCGCACGCCCGTCCAGCTGAGGGCCTTGTGTGGGCGACGGCGACTGGCCATTATAGGCAACGTAGCTAGACGCCCGCCGCAGCACGACTGGAAACGTCTCCTCCCTGCTGATGGCACGGTGCTGGTTGACGTGCTTGCGGGGGGCATAGCACGGCTGTACGTCATACCTACACGCCAACCAAGTGAGGTTAAATATAAATAAACCTTTCTCTAGCCACATTGGTACACGCATAGTTAGTTGTTCTCGATCACGGGCATAGTTAGTCACCGCTATTACGTTCATACATAGTTAGTCATTGTAAGGGTCATACGCACTCGCTAACCAAGTGAGGTCAAATATTTAAGTAGCCACTCGATACACGCATAGTTAGTTGCATGCTAGCCAAGTGAGGTCAAATATAAATAAACCATTATGTAGATAGGTTGAGAGCACAGACCTACGTCGCCGTGTTCCCTAGGTAAGATGTTCTTGGCCATTAGCCACGCCTAGGAAAACACAGAAAACTTGTGGTGGTGGTGGTGGCCTAAGCGTAACAAATGGGAGGACCAACAAGGCAAACAACAGGCTACCTGGAAGCAATGGGAGGAGGGCAAGCAATGGGAGGAGAGCGATGAAGAAATGAATGGCACACCACATGCTTATATAGGCAAGAATGAGAAACTTGGATGAGACATGGGTGCATGTGAAATGTAAATCCCCTCGTGGTAACTTTCTACCAAAAAGGACATCTGCAGTCCTATTTTTGCTTGGATGCATGCAAGGTGCAAGGATGCTGAGTCAGTACCTCATCCACGGTGAATATGGCCCGAGGACATTAAAAATTATAGCGTAGGAAACTCCCGTGCATGCAAGAAAATTTACCACTACAAATGAGTGCTTGTTTCAAGTGCTTGGTATACAAATACCCACCGCTCATGCATGGGCATGCAAGTCCAGGGGTCCCACCCGCTTTTGAGCCTCCCTGCAGGTTCTAAATTTACTAACTGAATTTTTGTATGTAAATACTCTTTCCACGCTTCACGGGTAGTGGCGTGGTAAATTTAGTGAGTGAATTTCTATATGTCAATACCATCTGTACATTTATCTATGCACTTGCTTATTGATAGTAAATTCTTTTTAGTTTGTATAGGAAGGACATCTCCAATTTACTTTTCTCGCATGCGGAGGATTACGTTTGTCGTTGCATTAATGTATGGTCATTCAATGTACTTTTTTGCATGCATAGAATCTATTTTTTTTGCATGCATAGAATCTACTTTTGTGCATGAGAAGGACAACGCAATCTATTTTTGTGCATGTGGAGGATAACCATGATTTTTACATTGTCGCTTACGCATACATGGGAAGGACAACCACAATTTACTTTTGTGCATGTGAATGCATGCATGCATGTTAGGACAACCACAATTTACTTTTTGTGCATGTGAATGCATGCATGCATGTTAGGACAACCACAATTTACTTTTGTGCATGTGAATGCATGCATGCATGTTTACTCACTTCATGGCATGCGCCCTTTGCATGTTTGGCTTTGCATGCATGGAATCTACCTTGTTGCATTGCATTGCATAGGAAGGACCACCGTAATTTTGTAGTTTGTCCTTTGCATGTTTGGCTTTTGCATGCATGGAATCTACCGCAGTTGCATTGCATTGCATAGGAAGGACCACCGTAATTTTGTAGTTTGCTTTGCATGCATGCACGCATGCCTACTCTTTGTCCTTTGCATGCATGCATGTTTACTTTTTCTCTTTTTGCATGCATGTTTACTCTTTGTCGCGTCCTTTGCATGTTTTGTTGTGCATTATTGAACCTGTCCTTTGCATGTATGCGCAGGGAAGGGAGCAACCTCATCCGAATCGTGGAATTTCTATCTAACGGACGAAAAATGATGAAGCATACGTGGACACCTTCGAGGCGGCCTAGACGGGCGCGCCTTCATACTTCTAATTAAATTAAAAGGAAAGAAAACAAAGTTTAGGACTTATAGAAGAAAAAAAACCAGACTAACCAGTAGTTAGAAGGTAGAGAAGCAAACCAAGCTAAAACTAAGCCAACTAGAAAAAAGGTTGACAAATTAGAAGGCATTTAGCCACGAGGTGATGGATTGATGTAAGGAGGGCTTAATTCTGCAGAAGTCATCCATGACTTCTTTTGTCTTTGCATACTCTCTTCGCCTCTAAATAAGTGTCACTTGCGCTTCCCCGAAAAAAAACTGCCGGTAATTATATATTAAAAAATATTAATAATTATTGTATATAATTAGTATTATTGGAATGATCTTTTCATCTAGTTTTTTATCAAAATTATTTAAAAACAAAAAATGTTGCACATATTTTTATATAAATCGACTCAAAAGCTGTGGCACGCATACCAAAAACGTCACTTAAAAAGGGATATGTAGTTAGTATTCACAACTAAAAATCACAATATTATGATAAAAGAATGAGTAAATTGATATATTGTTGTGCTATAAATTAGAATATTTATTATATAGAGCATTTAAAAAAGAATTTGCACTGAATTGGGGGGCCACGGCCAAATTGTTCCGCCACTAATTGTCCGAGATTCAACGGACTTCACATTCACCGTAGCAAAAACCATTTTTATATGGAAAAAGTTTGAATACCTCTTGAACTATAGGCGCTAGAACACATCATGCCCCAACCTACAAAACCGGTTATTTCACACTCTAAAGTATGCAAAACGGTCTAATTAATCCCCTAGCTGGTTTTGGAGGCCGGTTTTTCCTATGTGGACTCCCAACGTGGCAAGCAACGGCCATGGTGGCCTTCCTGTGCGGCAAGCCCGCTTGTCAGATGGCCCTTGGGTTGTCTACGATTCGATCTGCACCTCCTGCACCAAGGCCGGACGCCCTGGTCTACGGCGGCAGCACCGGTTCTTGCCGGTCACCGTGGCCACGACCCTGTTGCCATGCTGCGCGCAGCTCTGCTCAACCCCCATGGCAGCACCGTGTAGGCTCCGCTCCACCATGCTGCACGGTCGGGCATGATCGCGTCAGGGGTGGAGGCCGGAGGCAGAGAGGCGTTTCGACGAGCACGCCAAGGGCGAGCAAGGAGTAAAGAGAATGAGAAAAAACCGGCAAACAGAGAGAGTTAAGATAAGCGTCGAGATCTTCCGACGTCAGCGCCGCGACGCGCCCTGCCGCCGCCGAGGCCGACACCGAGCTCGAGCACATCCCGCGACACCGCGCCAGGGCTGTGGCGCCCCGCCACGCTAGTGTCGTCGCATGCCCGACCGCACGAAATTCAGCGCTTGCCGGCGGTCCATGACGAGCGCGAGGACCGGGAGGAAAAGGAGGGCGGGCAGGTGCCGCGGGTCCACCACACGACGGCGGATGTGGTAGAGAGCGCGAGCACTCATTCCCTTCGACTTCTGGAGCATAGCTGCCAGTCGTCTTCCTGTTTTCCTCTCTCAGCGCCGCCACTGGCAGAGTTTCCTTCGCCGGTGAAATTCATCTCTGCCGCTCACTTGTAGTCCAATTATTCACGCTCGGAACTCTGCCTCGTTCTTGAGCATCTCCTGATCCTGCTCTTGCTCGCCCGTGCTGCCAGAATTGGGGGCGCTAGCGATTCTCTCTGTGGCCGCCACCATGGCCGCTATGCTCCACCACATCGTGGCCTGCTCGTTGGCGTTGATGTGCACCGCAACAGGCACAAGCCTAGTCTCCTCGGCGGACATGGCTGCAGCAGCACGGCGCGCGAGCTCCGTCGTCGTGGCCATAGGCGGTCATTCGCGAGCTCCCTCGAGGCGCTCTTCTCCGCGGTCAACGCGGCGGAGTCCGCTGCCCCGGCGGTGGCGCTCTCGCGAGCGCGATGCTCCGCTTGCTCGCTCTCCTCCTCCTCGGTACTCACGCTCGTCGTGGCTGGGTCATGCTCGCTGCCGCGAGCACCGTCGCGCGGTGGAACCACGGCGCCCGCTCGCGTCTTCCTTGCAGCCAAAGGGGAGAGGGTCCATAGGACACCGTGGCCACGCTGGACGCCACGTGAGCCTAAACCGCCTAGGGGCTAAATTAGACGATCCCCAAAGTTTAAAGTGTCAACGGTCTTGTAGTTGGTGGCCTAAACTATTCTAGCTCCTATAGTTCATGGGGTATTTAGACTTTTTCCATTTTTATATTGACTTAGGTCACGTTGTTAGAACTCCAGCTACTCTGTTCATTGCAAGTAGTAAAAAAACTGTTTTTAAAATGAATTCGAACACTATTTGTAAGTTCACCACGCAATTAGCCATTTAGACCTGTCACGTTCCATCTCATGTGTGTGCTTGCTAGTTGCTACGGCGGCCTGCGGGGAACGATACTAGAAAATTCTGGCTCTCCGATGTCCAACTTGGCGGCCCAATGGGCTAGGCCCAGCCCCCAGTGCCATCAGCTTGGAGTACTCATCATCTTGTGCGTGCCCCCAGTGCTGTGCCGGCCGTTCGGTTCACCTCCCTCCTCCGTTCGACCTTCCCCCAGAAGCTTCGACCTCCTCCTTTCAAGCACGCAAATGAATGCCGGATATCGCAACCCGATGCAGCCGCCGCCCATGGCGACGTACTAGTCCACACACAGCCGAGGTTTGCACGGTCACATCCGAACCCTGGCACCCTCCGTCCTCGGCGTCATTGCTCCGGCCGCCAGTGAAGCCGCCGCCGGCCAGTGAAGGTGAGGTGGGCACCCAACGCAGACTCTATTTCTCTTCTCTTTTTCCAGTTCGGCTTCGTTCGCCTCGCTCCATCTTAGCGTTTCTTTCCGCTGCAGAACCGACGCCCGCCACTTGCTCGACGTAATGTCTTGGAGTCCGAGAACAAGGGCCGTTAAGGTCAGGAGGGCGGAGCCTCCCAGCCTCGATGCCCTCCCGGACAAGGTCCTTCGCCACGTGCTGTCGTTCCTGCTAGCACAGGAGGCCGTGAGGACATGCGTGCTGGCCCGGCGCTGGCGCCACCTCTGGAAGTATGCCACGGGCCTGCGCATTTTGTGTGGCAATGGCCATGAAGCAGCATCAGTATCGGAGCTCAGGGAGTTTGTCTACCATCTGCTGCTCCTTCGTGGACACGCACCTCTTGAGACTTGTGTGATTAAATTGTCTCGATATGAAAATGAAGACATTCCCTGTATCAAACTCTGGATCCGGCATGTTCTGATGTGCGATGTCCAGGTGCTAAACCTTGATATTCGTTCATTTGGATGGGACCCCTGGCTTGATCTGGGCATGCTGCCTCTTGCCTCGCAGAATCTGAAGAGGCTAACGCTCAAAAGTCGACAATTCAATGATTGGTTCCTTGACTTCTCCAGTTGCCCAGCATTGGAAGCTCTAGAGTTCGATGGTTGTGGATTTGATTGTGAAAGGATATCGTCAAAATCCCTAAAGTTTCTAAGCTTCAATAATTACTGTGATTTTTGTCCGACTTCTCACACTCATATTTATGCACCGAATCTCATTTCACTGTGGCTTGAAGTTGGTGATGGCCGGACTCCTTCGCCCGAATATGCCCTCCTTGGTGGAGGCAGTTGTTAAAATCAAATTTTCCGATGACTCTAAATGTGGGGATGAGGGCTGCCCTTCTTGTCACCCAGTACACAATTATTATGATGATATTGATAAGGGAGATTATTATTATGATCCTATTGATAATGATTATGATCCTGTTAATGTTTCCTTGCCATCAAAGGAAGACACTGTGCTTTTCTGTGGTTTATCAGAAGCTCGGAGTTTGGTGCTGATGTCTGATGTTAGTGAGGTATGCTTACACTTCAGATTAATAAGTTAATGTTTTTACTTTCAAATTAATTATGTATAACGTGAAGGTTTATTCATTTTTTGCAGTGTATATTCAGAAGGGACTTGTTAACATTTCGCCACATGTTTAGTAACTTGAAGACACTCACACTAAATGAATACTGGTGTATGCCAGGGGACTTCTTTCCGCTAACATGTATTCTAGAATATTCACCTATTTTAGAGAAGCTTACTCTTGAACTATTTTGCAAGGTATGCGTTTTTAAGATATACAACTGCTGTATTTTCAAATTGTTATAGATTATCAATTGATGCTGGAAATATCTTTATGCATCTTGTAGGAATCCAAAAGTAAGGTCGAAATGATAGGAAGCCCTAATGCAATGGAGAGCTCAATTGTAATATCAAAGCATCTTAAAATTGTGGAAGTTAAATGTGAAATGGTCGATGAAAAAGTGTTGAATGTTTTTAAGTTTCTCAGGAAACTTAGCCTATGTAAGTTGTAGCACTTTCTATATTTTTTAATTTTGTTTTCTCATGTTGATGAGAAAGCAAGAAATGAAGAAATTCCTACGATCATTAGAAATTAGTTAATACCGTTGAAGAGAAATAGGATCCTTCTACATTTAAGATCATTAGGAATTAGTTAATACCGTTGAAGAGAAATAGGATCCTTCTACATTTAATTGGTGGAAGAGAAAAGTAGGAAAAATTGACTGGGGGTCTAGAATGAATCCTTACCCATAATGTGTTAACCTGCTTCTTCGAATAGTGATACAAAGTTTCTGAATTAAGTAAGTGATTTTGTCAACTTACTGATTTGTTAGTCATAACAGAAATCTAGGTTTACTGCTTAAGCCTACTTAAGAGGTGATACAATATGTTTGTTTCTTGAATGCTTCTCTTTCTTGAAATCTTGAATGCTTAAGCCTAGTTGGTCTCCAAGACATTAATTTGATCATTATGTTGTTTCAATGCTGTTGTTATAAAAAAATTCTACAAGTATGACAATATGAAAAGTATTATTGAATACAAATCTACTAATAAATTTATGCGGTAAATCGCGATATTATTCTGCAAATTAGTGGTAAAGGTTTGGAGTCTTTTTGCATTTAATAAATCTGCTCATTATGTGCAATACTTAGTTGATGTATCTTGTTTTCACTGGTTGAACGCTTCCAAAAATAGTTTCTCAACAAACAAATATAAATCGCGATATTATTCTGCAAATTAGTGGTAAAGGTTTGGAGTCTTTTTGCATTTAATAAACTTGCTCATTGTGTGCAATACTTAGTTGATGTATCTTGTTTTCACTGGTTGAACGCTTCCAAAAATAGTTTATCAACAAACAAATATGCGAACAATGCTGATTATCCTATGTTTATTTCTTCCTTTCTTTACTTGGCTTCCAAACCCATATCATTTGCTAAAATTAATAATACCAGCCATCTGATTATTTATTGTTAGTGTGGAAATACTGGATGTCATTGCTGGGGACTAATTTAATACTACTATTATCAAAGAGATAGATTACCTAGACGCTATAGGCTAATACTAACGTAGGAAGTTTGCAATAACACTTAGCTTCCACCATCACTGTACAAACCATACATTATCTAGTACTATTGTAGGAAGTATACAGTAGAACTGATTTCACCATCAGTGTATAAAGTAATATATATAGGGTGGCTATGTAGAAATTCTGCGCTGAAATATTCATTAGTGGTGGTCAAATGTATTTGTTGAAGAGATGAAGACACCCTTGATTTCCAGCATGTTATATGCTCTTGATTGGAGTAATTAATAAGTCTTCATTTCTTAGTATATTATGTGGCCATTTTTAGAATAATTCGATATTCTATAATTTGGGCAATAATTCTTTTGTAATGAAGCCTATACTGCATGTCAGGTTTTCTTTGCCATTTTTCTCATTGCTCACACTCCGCAAACTATTCTACTTTCAGGTTCAAGTTCACTTGAGATTCCTGCGATTTGTAGGGATTGAACCAACATGGCTGCATGGAAATAACATGGCCTAGTTCTCACTGCTAGGCACAACCCAATCCAAACCTCGGTCCTCAGAATTAGAAAGCTTGTACTGAGCTGTATCAGGGAAAGCACATGGCTAAGCAAGGATTATGTCTTCTTGTATATGTGATTCCTTTGAACTTTACCAGTAGAACAATTAGAGATGTAGTAGACGGTTGTTTTCCTTATCTAGCTAGGCATGGTTTAACATGCTATATATGTTGTATTTTGTACCCATCGTGTAACATATGGCTTGTTTACCATCTATTTGTCAATGTTTGCCAGTTTTAGAGTCAGCTAATATCATAACACTTGTTCCTTTTGACGTATATTGTTTCAGATTGTTTTTCTTTATGCACAATGCCATGCTTCAATGCAATGGCAATTCTCCTGCCTGGCTTTCCGCCAAAAACAGGAAAAAAGAAAGCAAAGAGAAAGGACCCTTATTTCCATGCCTGTAGATTACAATTCGAACTAGGCCATGTTATTTAGATGTATGCAACTGATGTTTTTGTATTTCCTGTTCATTACTTCACCGATTCAGAACCTTTTGGTGACTAGGAGATTGTAATTTCCTAGCCTAAAGAAGAGATGACATTATTTTACCGCCATGAAAGAACGGCAATGTTTCCAAAGTAAAAGGCATTAAAAGAATGAAGTGTTTTTAGTTGACATGAACAAAAAAAAAAAAGAACAATCTAGTGTTCTACTTCAGAGATATGGGATCCAGAATCAAACAATAATGAATTAGAGCATCTCCAACAGTTTTGGTATTTTTAATTTGGTATTTGACTTGTTTGCCAACTCCCATTCCAAATGCCAAGCCAAAAAAAAGGCTTCCTTCAACCGGTTCTTTTTTTGGTTTGGTATATGGGAAAAAGTGGGGCCGGGGAGGGAGCGGTTGTTGGTTCCTCGTCGGATTGCAAGTCGCTATCGTCGGGGCATGCAAGAGACGAGACGCAAGAAATGCTTAAAAGCTCCCCCAGTTTGGCAAAAAACGCCAAAGGAGGACCGATTTTGCCGGACTCACTAAAAATGCAAAAGGGATTTCAAAAACTGTTGGGCATTGTTTTCTAGACTTTTGGTAAAAAATAAAAATCTTAAACCCATACGCAACACTCGCTGGAGATGCTCAAAAGGGAAATGCTAGTGGTCCCATCCGGGCGCTCCTTCCCCGTTCGGATTCAGAGGCTTCCACCGAGCTCCTTCCTTTGGATCCAAAGGCTCTCGTCTACGGTCCCACCCAACGCTCATCGCCTTCTCTCATTAATAGCGACAAAACTCTTGTCTTTTTTTTTTTAGAAAAGAAGAATACATAGAAAAAGAAACAAAAACAGAAATATAAATCCTAGTATTAAAGAAAGAAATATCTTTTGCCATTCATCGCCCACAACCATCCATATATTCCTATAAGATAGGGTGGCTCTGGTTCCAAAACCCGAACGTCCGGCCCAGTGGCTCGTCTGGACGCAGCTCCTATCCAGCGCAGAAAACAGGAAAACGATTCGAGCGTCCGCTCAGCCCAAGCCGCGTCAGCCTTCGGCCCTGCCCCACCCACGCGTGGACAAACACGGCCCAGCGTGCCCCCTCGCCGCATCCCCGTCTGCTCGGCCCTAGCGACTCCGCTAGCCTTTTCAGCATGCCATGCGCCCATAGCTCATCACTTTGCAGCCCGGCACATCCGCCTTCACATCGCACCACACATGCGACCAACACACCCCAACAGCACCCGTATGTCGACACCCATGACCTCATGAGCCGTGCACCCCCGTCTGCCAGCCCTCGGGCTCATCCCGACCAAACAACATAAAACATGAATGACTCAAACAACTGAAATAAACATTTTATTGCAACATTTGTGTGGAGCATATAAAACATCTAGATTAGAATGATTGCAACACATGGTTAGAAACGGGGACAATTTGAACAAATTCTTGCAACATATACAGCATGTGCAATAAAACGGTCAAATAAAATCCAGATAAGAATGATTGTAACATAAGTCCGTAAACAGGTAAAACATTTTGAACCAATAATTGCAACATTCCTTTGAAACAGTTGTAACATATGCAACAACTTCCGGTCTACTTTTGTAATATCCATATAATTCAACTACAACGCACCTCTAAATGTGTCTCAAACAAATAAAATATGCACTTGCAAAATAGAGGGAGCAAGCTTGGCACGGAAGCGCCATGGCCACTAGATCTGATGGGAGCTCATATTATGGGAGGACGCCAGTTTGAGGAGGAGGGGCGCTATCGGGGTAGGAGAAGAAGCCTCCAGGGTGGGGGAAGGAGGATGTTGGATTTGCGAAGGAACTGCTAGGGTGGGGAGGAGGAAGTTGGTGTGGTTGAGGACGCCACCGCCACACGCGACAAGAGGGGCCAGAGTCACGAGCCAGAGTCGCATAAGACACAGGCGCGTGAGGAACGACGTGGGATGGTGGGTGAGTGGCCAGGGGCACGCGGTGCCTCCGTGAGGCGGCCGGGCTGGGCTGACCACGACAGCCAACAGAGTATAGACCCAAGAGTTTAACCCGGTCCTGATGTAGGTGCATGAGGGACGGTCCCGATGCTTGAGATCGAGGCCCAGTTCATACTGGTGTTCTATGGGGACATGTCCTTTAGAAAACAAAATGTTCTCAATGTCCTGCTTTAATGGAGTGTTTAACCCGGCGGCCGTAAACTTGAACATGGCCGAGTTGGGCGATGAGATGGCTTGAGCACGACTGCATGCTACCCTCTTGTCGCCAGTTGTCTTTCTTAATCACAACCTCTTGTATTCTTTGGTTCGAGAGGTTCGGTAATCTTGCGACCGTCCCTTGATCGCCTATTTATACCAAAACTCAATTCTGCTTTATGAAATATGCGCCTAGGCTTTATCGCAAAAAACAAAAAAAAAAAAAAAAAAAGTTTTCTTTAGTCGCACGGGTGGGGGGGGGAAGTGGTTATAAGCGGTTGAGTCACAGTGGTCAGCGGATCAAGTCGCGGCTTGTCGGTCCGCATCCGATCCTTCGGGATCAGCCCGTCATATATCATGACTTGCATTGTGTAAAATACTTAGAGTAATATAGGGTTGATCGCTAAGACATTTTTAATATGTGTTCATGCCCCATGATGAATAGAACTGTATTATTTTGACTTTGGAGTTGTACTTTGACAATAGGTGCAAATTCAAAGCTTGTTTGATAACTATCTTGCTTTGTGCTAAATTACCTATGCAATTATGCTATTGTGTAATATATACTGGAGCTGTAATTTTGGAGCCGTAATTTCTATTGGAACTTTATTCCTGATACTTATTGGATATTACTCTATGTATCTCATATGTAACATAAACTCATGATTCACACTCATACAAGTTAGAACATCTCGAAGTTTAATTTCAATACATGTTTCCGTGGCAACGCACGGGCATATTTGCTAGTCATGTCTGAATTGAAATACGAAGTGTTTTCATGCTCCACCGCTCTCTCCTGTTAGATTAATTGGGCTTAGCCCATTAGTTAACTAGCAATTAATCAAGGAAACTCCAAAGGTCCACACATTTATGGTAAGTGGAGTGGGATTAGTACCACATGGTACACTCACTGAGAGAGTGCTTAACTTAAATAGTGGATTAGTTGGTGCTCTCTGTGAGGAGTGAGAGGGAACATGGGGAAGCCACGCACGCCCGCCGCCACCACCATGCCGCGTCGCGTGCCGAGCCGTGTCGCGCGCGCCGTGGCCTTGGCCGGGCGCGTGATGTGATTGTGCCTTTTGTGGCACACCGAAACGCCCCAACGGCTACATGGCCTGAACAACGGTCGCAAAGGGCGTAAGGGTAAACATACCTGCGTGGTGTGCGCCCTAGCCGAGGGCTAAAGGGTAATCGCACATGTGCAGCGTGCGCGCGCTAGCCGAGGGCAAGAGGGTAAATGCACTACAGGCGGTGTTTGCCATAGCCGGCACTATAAATAAGACAGCCACACATCATCCCTATCCAGCAGAGCCGCCACCCTCTCTCTCTCTCTGTCCACTTGTTCTTGAGCTTGAGCTGAAGTCTCGCATCTCCGCCTCGAGCTCCTCGCGCGCCGAGGGGACTCCGGCGAGCAGGCCTCCGGAACTCCGTCCGTCAAAGCCGCACACTGCACGGTAGGGCGGGCGATCAAGTTTTTGGGGAGCGCTCTCAAAGCGACCGCTCCTTCCCGCGGACCGATGGCTCCTACGACGAAAGCGCCACCGACGCCAACGCCGCTGCAAACGGATCCGGTGATGTGCAAGCCGCGGGTACCGGCAGCCTCACACATGGGTATAATCCGATCACTTTGATTATGCTTTTGCTTACTGTTGGAGTACTAGGCTTAGCATATGATGCTAGTTGCAGTAGCATGTTGAGTTTCTCGATGCCTATGATATTCCTGTTAGCATACATGATGTCGTTTTTATGGGTTAATATATCTCGTAATATGCCTAAATGTTCAACATCTCCTATGTCCATTGGAGTTAATTGTACAATCATGGTGCATAGTCCAATTCGAAACCAAATTGGCGATACGCATGACACAGTCATTAATAAATCCCTAAATCTCCCATATCCATACGAGTTAGAGCAGAGTTCGATTCAAAGACGAATCGAAAGCATGACATGATTGCTAAATAAATCAAGCCATTGGCTGTTTACGTATATAGATATATGTTTGCTATAGTATATATATACAAAAACAGATGATCCAACGTGCTTTTGCCGGTATTTATATAACACAAACCCCCGTGGCCCAGTCCTCCTCCCCCCATATCCAGCCCACAATGGCCTCGACGACGAAGGGCACCGACGTCCCAGCCGCCACCGCGCCGATCCCAGCACACGTGGTAAGAAGGCTTCGTATTCTCTTCGATCAGGCCGGCCGAGATAGCTAGGGTTCTCGCTTGTGTTAATTTTGTGCGGGCAGGTTGGCAACGCGTTCGTCCAGCAATACTACCTCCTCCAACACGAGTCGCCGAACGAAGTCTACAAGTTCTACCAGGAGAACAGCCGCCTTGCCCGCCCTTCCGCCGGCGGCGGCGTCGGCATGGACTCCGTCACCACAATTGAGGTGCGTTCTTGTTGTCTTCGCTACCAGTACCAGATTCGATCTGTGATGCGCGAGGAGAGTTAGCCCATGCGAGTGCTCACCGCTGCTCCTCAGATTCATCAGCTAATATTGTTTGGTGTGGTTCTGCAGGCGATCAAGAAGAAGATCATGGAGATGGACGCGGCCGTGAAGACGACGGAGATCAACATCGACACGGTGGACTCTCACTCGACGCCCGGCGGCGGCGTCATCGTCCTCGTTAAGGGCCGTGCCACCACCGTCACCTCCGGTGACGGCCAGTCCCGCGGCTTCTCCCAGTCGTTCCTCCTCGTTCCACAGGAGCCTGGTGGCTACTACGTGCACGAGGACACGCTCCACTACGTCGGGTAGAGTTGTGCTGCCGCGGCCCGCCCCAGTGTCGTGGCTGTGTGAAGGCGACAATGGCGTCGCTCTGATGTCAAATTACAGTTGCAGATACCAAACGTGTTTCAGAAATTCAGAACCCTAATTGCTTTTTAGTGTAACTACATTCTTGTTTGTTGATGATGATCCTTACAAAGTAGCATTGAAAACAACTTTACGACAAGAATACAAGGATTGCAGAACACATAATTTGAAGCAATGCGCTCCTATATACATTGCTCATGCTCAGACTTGGATGCTTATTTGCTAGGCAGTTCGCCATAATTAGAGGGCAGCCGATATACAGTGGATCTTGATTTGGTTAGAAAACAAAGATGCAAGAAGGGACGGACGATTGGGGCTACCGAGTTCACTAGATTGGATTTAGAAAGCACCAAGCAATGGTAAGGGATTTGTTGCAATGGCGGAGTTTGACCCTTAGAGGGGCCAATTTACATCATTGAAAACTATTTGGAAATACCATTTTTCTCACAAAATCCATACAGGTCATCCAATAGTTTCCCCCATTTTTCTCTTCTATAAGCTCATCTAATTGGCATCTAGTGGTCTCACACATTCAATAGGATTCACTGTGTCCTCATCCTTCTATTGCAGTGCTAATGACAAGATATTTGTGATTCCTAGACTCCATAGTACAGTCAACATGAGATGCAAAGAAGGCGGAGTCAAAAGACTAGAAATACTCTAGAATATTTTTTTATTAGATAATGGATATAATTCATACCCGGCTTCATCTACCAATAGGTAGAATCAGGCCAATTATTAAAAACAGGTAGCCAGTGTTTCAGGTAAGACAAAAGTCACCGGACAACACTGGCACAACTAAGAAAAATAAATAAACTGACGGAAAAATACATCTCCAACATGGAGCTCGAGATCCCGGCAACGACACGAATCACCTGGTATATGCGCAAAGGAATCACCATGACGCCGGCACCTAAGCCCACAAACGAAGGGATCTTCCAAAAGCGACGTCTCCAACGAGAAAATGACATCCAGAGACGCCATCAACGCCCGCCAAAGCTGGTGTATGGGTGGTGTATGGTTTTCACCCGAGAGATCATAAGAACGACACCTCCAACGAGGAATGTGGCACCCGTAGGCGTCACTGTCGTCGAAACATGGTAGGATTGTCAGCGCCCACCAATAGTCGTACCATTACACCATTGATCCGGAAGAATTGGTCGTCTGAAATCTCATGTTTGGTTTTGGAAATTGATGACACACTAAAAGGTCCTAAATAGCTAGAGGGGGGTGAATAGCCTATATAAAATTTCTACAAAATCACTAGAGCAACTTGTTAGTAAGTAACAAAGCGTAAATGCATTTGCTCTAACTCTACTTGTCGTCAAGCCTCCTATTGACAATTCTAGTAGCTATAGTCTCTAATTCACACACAAGGGCTATGTCTCTACTTTACCACTAGGTGAACAAGCTAATTACTCTAGCAACTAAGCAAGACTACTCAAAACTACACTAGCACAATATATATGAAAGTAATGCAAGAGTGTAGAGGTGATATACCATAATGTCGAGGCTAGTCAATCCAATCACCAAGGATGAAACAATGAGATAACCAAATTGAAGCCAATCACCGAGAGACAAATGGAGACACGAGATTTAACCCGAAGTTCACTTGAGCACCCTCAAGCTAATCTCTGTTGTGCCGACCTTCTCACGTGTGGATCAAGGTGGAGCTCACTCCAAGCCAATTGCCTTTAGGCTTCTTGCACCCAATGCAAATGAGAGGTACCCAAGACACGAGCAATGTATTACTTGCACTTTGTCTTCCCGACGAGGAGTGCGTGATCCTCTCACAAATCACCGGAGGTGGCCAAGAACATTCACCTTCTCTTGCCAACGCCTCCACCAATCACCAAGCCGGCTAGGAGTGGTGCTCTCCAAGAGCAACAAGAAAACCACCGGCTCACAACGATCCTCAAAAGCGCCACTAGATGCAAAGATCAAAGCAAAGTGCACTTGAATCACCTCAACTCACTAGAATGATGCTCTCAAGCAAAGGGAGTGAGGAGGAGGACGAGTGCTCAGCTCTAGAGGTGTTAGGATTGATTTCAAATGACCAAGAGACCTCCCAAAGCCGGCCAAAGGGGTATAAATACCCCCCACCACGAAATGTGGTCGTTGGGGTGCAAAACACGCACAAATCAGCCTGACCGGGACGCGCACCGACCGGACTCACGGTGAGTCCGGTCGGTGGGTTCGGCCACAACCGGCCGCACCCCAATAGGACCGCTCAACCCCCGCTGGCGCGTCCCGGCCGCGCGTCCGTCGGTCGCGTCCGGCCAAGACCGGATGCATCCGGTCGGTGCGTCCGGTCGCTTCTCGGCCGAAGCCACGAAAACATGCTCTCTCGGACTCACACACCGATGCGTCCGGTTGAAAACTCGTGCTTCCGGCCGCTGAGTCCGGTCGCCATCCGAGCCGCGAAAAATCCATCGTTTTGTTGTCGTTCCTTCGCCTTTGCTCCAAACCGACTTCCGTCACTTGATTCTTGTTGCCAACATGTCGAAGAACACCCCGACACCATGTGTTAGCATTTTGAAAACATTTTCCATCAAGTACGGAGTTAGCTCTCTAGGTTAGAATGCATGCAAATGATTTTGAACCTAGAGGCACATGAGGATCGATATGTACGATAGTTTTCCCCTCTTTATAGTACGGCTTATCGATCCTATAATCACTCGCACCCACTATGGTATCTTGAGTGTGAAAACAAAATGGCCCTATGGATGTACCTTTGCCTTGAGCCCATTTTGATCCACGATCCACTCCAAGTCATGCACTTGATCATCAATTGAACCATCTCGATCCATCCACCACTACCATCATGCACAACCTTAGCTTGACCAATCTCCAACTAATACAAACACTTAGCATAGAGAGATTAGTCCTAGGATGTCACTAATTATCTAAAACCAATCTAGAGATCTTTAATCTCCCCTTTTTTGGTAATTGGTGACAACCCGCATAAAGATTTTATGATTAAGGGTTTTTGAACCTATCATGGTTGTCCAAGCATTTTGCTTACAATCATAGGATTGGACAAACATAATAAATTCTGTTTTTGGTAGCATGAGCTCCCCTACATGTATGCCTAGAGTTTGGTATAGGCTTTGCATACATGTATGAATATTAAAATTAGGGAGTGAGCCATGTTACCAAAATGATGCTTAAGGTGAAAGAATGGACCTTTGAAGCGTGATACCAATCGAGTTGCGCCTTTCTCACCATACAAGCATCATGGATAACTAGATATTTCATCAAAAACTCAAAGTACCTCGTGAGATCATATTATAAGCATAGGTACTTGAATTTAGAGCGAAATCAAAACATCTAGTTACCACTTAAGCATGCTAGTTGATCAATCATCAATTAAAGTACCACTAGCATACACCACACAAGCATGTATATATGGAATTTAAATACATGTGCAAGAGCAAGTCATATGTTAGTGCACAAACAAATGCAACAAATGGCTTATGAGCTTGCTCCCCCCTACTTGTGTGCTTTCAAAAAAATTTGATCCCCTTCTAATCTTTATGCACTAATCTCTCCCCCTTTGTCAACAATTGACATAAAAAGGATTGATCGGGTTCTTTTGATATTGGAAAGATTAGTTTTCAAATTTTGCCAAATTTGGATAGCTTGCCATACATGTAATTCAGTTTCAACCAAAGACAAGCTTCTTCACACCTCAAGTGAGGGTTATCATGTCTATGTTGAACCACATATTTGACAATATATCCAAATTTAACACTTGAGATTGCAAGCCCACAAGCATGTCATATGTCATCACTAGATCAATCAAGCATATAGAACAATAGTGATGGCATACATACATTGAAATTCATTGCTTTTCTATGAATGCAATCTAAGGAACCAAGTTGTATGTCTATATGATCTAACAAGTCCTTAGATATTATGATGACATGTCAAACAATTTCACCTTTGCTTTGGCTCGGTGGAGAGGCATGTCACATATGTGAGGTGCATTCAACTCATATTGGAGAAGTCAAGAATGTTCAATTCATTTCTAAGTGGGCAAAATCTCTTCTCATCAAGTGGCTTGGTAAATATATCGGCAAGTTGATCTTTGGTACTAATTGGATGGATTGCAATATCACCTTGTTGTTGATGCTCTCTAATGAAATGGTGCCTTATATCAATGTGCTTGGTTCTTGTATGTTGCACCGGATTTTGAGTCATCTTGCAAGCACTCTCATTGTCACAATACAAGGGTACTTTGTTGAAGTCAAAACCATAATCCTTCAATGTGGACCTCATCCAAAGTAGTTGGCAACAACAAGTCCCCTTTAACATATTCGGCTTCTTCGGCGGTAGAGAGTGTCACACTTGTTTGCTTCTTTGAGGACCATGACACATGAGATCTTCCAAGGAATTGACATGTCCCACTAGTGCTTCTTCTATTGATCTTGCAACCACCATAGTCGGAGTTCGAATATCCAACAAGCTCAAAGCTAGACCCCTTAGGATACCATAAGCCAACATCTTGTGTATGCTTCAAATACCTCAATATTCTCTTTGCGGCCTTGTAATGACTCTCTCTTGGTGAGGATTGAAATCTTGCACATAAACATACACTAAACATGACATCCGGTCTTGATGCGGTCACATAGAGTAGACTTCCAATCAATGACCAAAAGAGCTTTTGATCAACCATGTTGCCTTTGAGATCTCGATCTAGTGTGCCACTTGTTCCCATTGGTGTGGTTATGCCCTTTGCATCTTGCATGTCAAACTTCTTGATCATGTCGCTTATGTATTTGCCTTGGCTAATGAATGTACCATTCTTGAGTTGCTTGATTTGAAGTCCAAGGAAATAAGTGAGCTCTCCAAGCATATATATTTCAAACTCTTTGGCCATCATTTTAGCAAACTCTTCACAATATGCTTGATTTGTTAATCCAAATATGATATCATCCACATATATTTGCAAGATGAACAAATCCATGCCAATCTTCTTGGTGAAGAGAGTAGTGTCGGCCTTCCCCATCTTGAAGCCTTTCTTGAGTAAGAAATCTCTCAACCTCTCATACCATGCTCTAGGTGCTTGCTTCAAGCCATACAATGCCTTCTTCAACTTATACACATGATTAGGCTTGTGATAATCTTCAAATCTAGGAGGTTTCTCAACATATACAAGCTCATTAATGAAGCCATTGAGAAATGCACTTTTCACATCGATTTGGTATAGCTTGATGTCATGGGCACATGCATAGGCTAATAGAATTCTTATTGCCTCTAATCTTGCCACCGGAGCATATGTTTCACCAAAGTCAAGACCCTCAACTTGAGTGTACCCTTGTGCAACTAGTCTTGCTTTGTTTCTTACCACAATGCCATCTTGATCTTGCTTATTCTTCAACACCCACTTGGTTCCAATGACATTGTAGTTGGTTGGCCTTTCCACACCAACTCCCATACTTCATTTCTTTCAAAGTTATTGAGCTCCTCTTGCATTGCCAATACCCATTCTTCATCTTTTTATGGCATCATCAATCTTCTCCGTCTCTTTTTGTGACACAAATGCAAAGTGCTCACAATATGCCGCAAGTCTTCCTCTTGTTTGTACTCCACTTGTAATGTCACCAACAATTTGATCAATTGGGTGATCTCTAGCAACACTTGTATTTTGGAGTATTGGTAGTTGATTGCTTGAACTTGGTTGATCACTTGATGTGCCTTGCACGAACTTGGTTGATCACTTGATGTGCCTTGCACTTGAGATGATGTGCTAGCTTGTTGATCTTGCACTTGAGAACCACTAGCTTGACCCATTGGAGATGAGAGCACTTGATCTTTGTCATCATCAACATCAATCACTTGAGTTGGCTTGATGTGCCGAATGTCCATGTTCTTCATTGCATCTACCAATTGAGTTCCACCAACATCATTGTGATTTTCTTCTTCATCTTGAGACCCATTGGTTTCATCAAACTCAACATCATGCACTTCTTTAAGTTGACCACTAGTGCTATTCCACACTCTATATGCTTTGCTTGTAGTGGAATAACCAAGTAAGAATCCCTCATCACATTTCTTGTCAAACTTGCCCAATCTAGTGCCTTTCTTAAATATGTAGCATTTGCAACCAAAGACTCTAAAGTAAGCAATGCTTGGCTTTCTTCCATTCAAGAGCTCATAGGGTGTCATGCCCATCATTGGATGACAATACAATCGGTTGATGTAGTAGCATGCGGTGTTGATTGCATCGGCCCAAAATGATTGACTCATATCATATTCACTAAGCATTGACCTTGCCATATCTATGAGAGTCCTATTCTTCCTCTCAACTAGGCCATTGGATTGTGGTGTATATGTAGGTGAGAATTCATGCTTAATGCCATAGTCATTGCATAGCTTTTTAACTCTTGTATTCTTGAATTCACTCCCATTGTCACTTCTCACTTTCTTGATGGTAACATCATATTCATTGCACACTTGCTTGAGAAATGTCTTGAATATGGAATATGTGTCACTCTTGTCATTGAGAAAGAATACCCAAGTATATCTAGTGAAATCATCCACAATCACAAATCCATACTTATTGCCTCCAATGCTAGTGTATGTTGTTGGACCAAATAAATTCATGTGCATCAACTCAAATGGCTTGCAAGTGCTCATGAAATTCTTCTTAGGATGAGTGTTGCCCACTTGCTTGCCGGGCTTGACATGCACCACATAGCTTGTCCTTCTCAAACTCAACTCCATCCAAGCCTCTCACCAAGTTGTGCTTCACAAGCTTGTTCAATTGCTTCATGCCAACATGATCAAGTCTCCTATGCCATAGCCAACCCATGCTTGATTTTGAGAGCAAGCATGTACTCAATTTTGCTTCCCTAGTGCCAAAATCCACTAGATAAAGATTATCATGCCGAAAACCTTTGAATATCAACTTTGAATCTTTCATACTAACAACCTCAATATCATCAACCCCAAATATGCATTTGAAACCAAGGTCACATAGTTGTGCTACCGAGAGCAAGTTGAAGTTCACCTTGTCAACATGTGCCACATTGGATATGCTCAAGTCACTTGTAATTTCAATCTTGCCATGTCCTTTGATCTTGCCTCTAGCATTATCACCAAAAGTAATACTACCACCAATTGACCTTGTATCAAAAGAGTTGAACATTCTAGCATCACCGGTCATGTGTTGAGTGCACCCACTATCAAGAATCCAATGCCTCCCTCCGGACTTGTAATCCACCTACAAATCAAATCAATGAGATTTAGGTACCCATCCTTGCTTGGGTCCTTGGAGGTTAGTCACCAAAGCCTTTGGCACCCAAATGGACTTCTTCTTTGGTCCCACAATTGGTGTACCAATGAACTTTGCCTTAATACCATTCTCCCTCTTGGTAAGCAAATAGCATGAATCAAAACAAATTGAATGCACTTTGTTTGCTTTCTTGTAGGTGTTCATTTTAGTGCATTTTTGCTCTTGATGCCCAACTTGCTTGCATCTATGGCAATAAGAACCATTGCTCTTCACAAAGCTAGGCTTTGGATTCACAAAATTCTTCTTGCCCTTCTTGGGGATATACCCTAGACCTTCCTTGTTAAGGGAAAATCTTTGGCTACCCAAGCACTTAAGCAACTTGGCATCCCCACCATATGCCTTACCCAAGGCGTGGGTGAGCTCATCCACCTCTCTCTTGAGAGTCTCATTCTCAACTAATAATGATGAATCTAAAATCTTTTCATCACTACTAGTGGAGGTAGAGTGGGTTGGTGTGGATGTGGATGGTATGTTGGGTTCTTCAACATCAACCACAAATGGCTCATCTATAATGTCACATGTTGAACCAACATCCATCTTGGATACCAAGACAACCTTGTTACTCTTAGCTACTAGCAAGGAATGAGCTTTTTCAAGCTTTGTATGAGCAAGTTGAAGCCCCTCATGGTCTTTCTTTAGACACTCATAGGATGCTTCTTGCTCCCTAAGGCTCTTTTCAAGAGAGGCAACTCTCTTTTCCAAGGCCATGCATTCCTTTGCCTTAGCTATGAGAACAATGTTAGCTTGCTCTATTGCCTCAAACATCTCATCTTTAGTGGGTTCATTTTATTCATCATATTCAACCTCACTATCATATTTTACTTCATTAGCATATGGTTCATCATCATCATATACCTTAGTGGCCTTAGCCATGAAGCATGAACCGGAGGATGAGTCAAATAGAGAAGACTTGTCTTGATCAACTAGAGCCATCATAGCCTTGCCCTCTTCTTCTCCTTCGGACTCATCACTATCCCAAGTCACAACAAATGCACCATCTTTGCCCTTCTTGAAGGTAGCCTTGTTCTTGCCCCTTCTATAGTCCTTATTGTTCTTCTTGTCCTTCCTATGAGGACATTCCTCAAAGAGATGATCGGGACTATCACACTTCCAACATAGCCTATTATCTTCATTGCCCTTGGGAGTGTCCTTCTTCTTGTAGTTCCCAAATCTTCTATTGTACTTGAGCATGGTGCCAAATTTCCTCACAACCAAGGCAAGAGCTTCATCAACCTCTTCTAGGCCGGATACATCACATTCTTCTTCTTGTGCTTTTTCCTTGCCCTTGCATGAGGTAGAGGATGCCTTGAATGCAACGGCCTTCTTTTCCTCAACCTTCTTGTCCTCCTTCTTCTCCTTGGCATCAACATCATGATCATACTTGTCAAATGTCAACACCTCTCTAAGTAGATCATTTGGCTTCTTTGAATCAAGCCCATCTCTTTGTAGCATGAGAATCAACATCTTGAATCTCGAAGGTAGGCTAAATTTGTGGCAAAAGTCTTGATCTTGTGTCTTGTAGCCCAAGGTCTTGAGATCATTCACAATGACTTGAAGATGATGAAACATGTCAAGAATTGTTTCACCATCCTTCATCTTGAAGGTCTCGAACTCACTCCTGAGCCCATATAGCTTGGCACTCTTGACAACCTTTGTGCCCTCATATGTTTCACTCAACCTTGTCCACACTTCACTAGCACGATCCAAATCTTTGATGCCCTCAAATATCTTTACATCGATGGCATTGTATATTGTATTGAGTGCCATTCGATTGCAAGTGCGGTTTGCTCTATCCTCATCGGTGAGCTTGGTAGGATCAAGAATGACATAATCATTCTCCGTCACCTCCAATACTCTCTCATGTATCGATCCAAGGTACATAGTCATCTTTCTCTTCCAATGATCAAAAGAACTCTCACCATCAAAGTGAGGCGGCTTTCCCCCAACATGGTTGAACACTATAATAGCCATATCTTGCACCGAAGGGTGTTACTCCTTGCTAAAATGGTGACCACGGCTTTGATACCACTTGAAAGGTCCTAAATGGCTAGAGGGGGGGTGAATAGCCTAATAAAATTTCTACAAAATCACTAGAGCAACTTGTTAGTAAGTAACAAAGCGTAAATGTGTTTGCTCTAGCTCTACTTGTCGGCAAGTCTCCTATTGACAATTCTAGTAGCTATAGTCTCTAATTCACACACAAGGGCTATGTCTCTACTTTACCACTAGGTGAACAAGCTAATTACTCTAGCAACTAAGCAAGTCTACTCAAAAGTACACTAGCACAATATATATGAAAGTAATGCAAGAGTGTAGAGGTGATATACCACAATGTCGAGGCTAGTCAATCCAATCACTAAGGATGAAACAATGAGATAACCAAATTGAAGCCAATCACCGAGAGACAAATGGAGAAACGAGACTTAACCCAAAGTTCACTTGAGCACCCTCAAGCTAATCTCCGTTGTGCCGACCTTCTCACGTGTGGGTCAAGGTGGAGCTCACTCCAAGCCAATTGCCTTTAGGCTTCTTGTACCCAATGCAAATGAGAGGTACCCAAGACACGAGCAATGTATTACTTGCACTTTGTCTTCCCGACGAGGAGTGTGTGATCCTCTCACAAATCACCTGAGGTGGCCAAGAACATTCACCTTCTCTTGCCAATGCCTCCACCAATCACCAAGCCGGCTAGGAGTGGTGCTCTCCAAGAGCAACAAAAAAACCACCGGCTCACAACGATCCTCAAGCTCCACTAGATGCAAAGATCAAAGCAAAGTGCACTTGAATCACCTCAACTCACTAGAATGATGCTCTCAAGCAAAGGGAGTGAGGAGGAGGATGAGTGCTCAGCTCTAGAGGTGTTAGGATTGATTTCAAATGACCAAGAGACCTCCCAAAGCCGGCCAAAGGGGTATAAATACCCCCACCACGAAATGGGCCGTTGGGGTGCAAAACACGCACAAATCATCCCGACCGGACGCCTTTGGTGAGTCCGGCGGTGGGTCCTCCGGCCACAACCGACGCACCCCAACAGGACCGCCAACCCCCGCTAGACGATCCGTCGCGTGTCCGACGGTGGCGTCCGGTGAGCACCGGCCGCATCCGTCGGTGGCGTCCGTCGGCTTCTCGGCCGAAGCCACAAAAACATGCTCTCTACCGGACTCACACACACCGATCGTCCCTGGTCAAAAACTCGTGCTTCCGGCCGCTGAGTCCGGCCGCCATCCGAGCTGCGAAAAATCCGTCATTTTGTTGTCGCTCCTTCGCCTTTGCTCCAAACCGACTTCCGCCACTTGATTCTTGTTGCCGACACGTCGAAGAACACCCCGACACCATGTGTTAGCATTTTGAAAACATTTTCCATCAAGTACGGAGTTAGCTCTCTAGGTTAGAATGCATGCAAATGATTTTGAACCTAGAGGCACATGAGGATCGATATGTACTATAGTTTTTCCCTCTTTATAGTACGGCTTATCGATCCTATAATCACTCACACCCTCTATGGTGTCTTGAGTGTGAAAATAAAATGACCCTATGGATATACCTTTGCCTTGAGCCCATTTTGATCCACGATCCACTCCAAGTCATGCACTTGATCATCAATTGAACCATCTCGATCCATCCACCATGACCATCATGCACAACCTTAGCTTGACCAATCTCCAACTAATATAAACACTTAGCATAGAGAGATTAGTCCTAGGATGTCACTAATTAGCCAAAACCAATCTAGAGATCTTCACACACTTGTGATGCTAATCCTTGCTCTAAGTGTGACTTAAGAGATAGGATTGCATGGATGACGTGGAGCATGATGATCATGAACATGGACGATGATGATGGACATGATGGATCGTCAAGCTCGGATTGTTGGTTTGAGAGGAACCCGGGAGATCAAGGTAAAGGTATACTTAATAGGGTTTTCTTTCGGTGATCAAGACACTATAGAGAGTGTGATCACATTATAGGATAGATAGCCGGCTATTAAGAGGGGATGCCGCGACTAATCCTTTGGTGAAGTGCTTCTAGGTCCAATTGACTTGCATATTGCATTTAGGATTGAGAGCACTAGCTTTGTTCTTGCCTAATCGTTCATGACATGCTAACATACTTGATATTGAGATCATCATCGACGTGTTGGCAACTTGTGGCAAGAGGCGAAGCAAGGTTGAAGCAAAGGCGACAACAAGAGGCTGAATTTCGTTGGAAAAGGTGACCGGACTCACCGACCGGAAGCTGGACCGGACGCTCACTTTTGATCGGGGCGGTCCGGTCGACGAGTCCTGGCCGGGATTCCATAAAGCATATTTTTCGGGCTCAACTCGAGATCGACCGGACGCTTCGACCGGAAGCATCGGCCGGAACTTGATGGAGCCGCTACCGGTGGGGGCTGAGGGCGCTTGTCCCGGTCTCGACCGGACGCTTGATTTGGTGCGACCGGACGCTTGACCGGACTCGCTGGTGAGTCCGGTCGGTGCGCGAGTCCGGTCGGTCGCGTCCGTTAGTCTTGAAAAGCCCATTTCAAAGCACAATGGCTCTATTTCGTGGGAGGCTCTATATATACTTGGTTGGTGGTTACTAGAGTCCCCTCTTGCACATTTGAACACTAACTCTATTGTGAGCTTGTGGTACTCCACTCCACTCATCTCTTCATCCAAACTTCGAATCTTTGGTGAGATTGAGAGTGATAGAAGTGCATTTGCATTGTTGATTGCATTTAGAGGCACTTCATCCTTGGAGGAGCTGCGGGATTTCGTTTCTCTTGTGAATTTGCTTGGTTCCCTAGCGGCTTGGAGCAAGAGGCGGTGTTGAGCTCGATTGGAGCTTGTTCGAGGCCACACCGGTGGACTTGTGAGGGGTCGTTCCTTACCCCGCGGGAGATTCACGAAAGGAGCACTAGTGGATTGCTCGTGGCTTATGGATCTTCTCTTGTGATCGGTGTGCTTGAGCTCCCACCGGGGATTTGGCACCATGCCATTAAGCTTAGCAACCGTCAAGTGAGTGTATCGCCACAACGGGGACTAGCGTGCCGACAAGCACGTGAACCTCGGTGAAAAATCATCGTGTCACTTGTTCTAGCTCGTTGGAGATTTCTTGTACACGGTGATTGGCAACAACCTCTACTCGACAACGGTGGTATTGTATTCTAGCTCACCTGTCTTACTTCACTAGTTAGCTTGTGTAGTTTGATTAGTTTGCTTAGCCTTGTTAGCTCCTAGAAATAGAATTGGCTAGAATATCTTGATCACCTATGAGTAACCTTGCAACCTAGCCTTTGTGTGTATCTAGAGATTATAGAATTGCTAGAATTACTAGGAGGCTTGCATAGTTAGTTTGAAGCTTTGCTTATTTGCTACGCCGTCTTATTTTCTAACCGCCTTGCTTAGTGTTGTTTGTAGAATTTTTAATAGGCTATTCACCCCCTAGCCATTAGGACCTTTCACCGTCGACATAGCCGGCTAGGTCGGCCGCCACTATCGCAATTAAAGCGAAGAAGCCAGCTGGGCAAGCCGGATCCGCACGGGTCCCCGCTCAAGGAACAGATCAACGCCGGCGCCGCCACTCCACCAAGGCCGAGGTTGGACCTCGCTGAAGCCACCGCTAAGCGCCATGGAACAGAAACCGACCGACAAAGCATGCCGCCAGCCACCGTCGCTGCACCACCCCCTTGACGTCACCAACCGCCGGTCGCGGCCTCCAAAGAAGGGGACCTTGCCGAACCGGGCGTCGGGCGCCACTCCCCGCCCACAGGTCCCCGGATCCGGCCATGAGACGCGAACGGCGGGTACCCTTGGACCGCAAAAATCGCCTCCCACCATGGCCGGCGTCGCTCGCGACGCCCTTCGTCCCCGGGACCGCCGGATTTGCCCGCTTGGTTCTCCCAACGCCCGGGCCGTGGATGGTTGGCATTGCGCCACCATGAGAGGATGAAGACCCGACGGAGGAGACGGAAGTCCGCCACCATCGAACCACCCCTTCGCCGCCCGAGCTCCGGCGGGCGCGCGCGCGGTCATGGGGCGGCGACCTTGCCGAACTCCCACACGACTCGGTCGAATCGCCGCACCCGCCCGCGATGACCAACGCCGCCACGCCCACCGAAACTTGAGAAGGGGCCCCGCCGCCATCCCGGGCGGCCGCACCGGGCCTTGCCGGGCTGCCCGCTCCCGGCGGCGGCGCGACGGAAGGGATGGGAGGAGGGAAGACGGCGGCGGCGCAGACTAGGATTAAAACATGTCAACTAACCTCTTGAGACATTTGTAATCTGGACTCGAACAAGTATTTTCCGTGTCTTTGAATACTATGCTATTGATTTTGTTTATTGACCACACCAGTGTTGTGAAAGACATTCGTATACAGGCTTGGGGCATATAAGTCCATAACAGTTCTAAACTTCTGGTCACATATTATTTTTGGTGTAATTAACAAGCCCAAGCTGATATTGCCCTTGTACACACAGACATCTCATACTGAGTAAGCCCAAGCTGATATTGCCCTTCTACACAACACACACAGACATCTCATAGTGAGTACTGAAAGCCTTTAACCTTCCACTTATTCTGTGTTTCATGTCTCCTATATATATCTACTCATGTAGAGTTCAACAAAATTTAGTTTTCTATTTTATGATTTTTCTGTAATTTATTATGACTTTTTTAAAATATTTAACCCAACTAAATTTAAAAATAAAAAGACAAAACCTTCATAGTAAAATATTTGTACTAGTACATATCATATTATATGTTTACTATGTCTATCTATTTATCTATTCATGTAGAATCCAACAAAATTGAATATTGTTTTGTAATTTCTCTATAATTTACTATAGTTTTTAAAGATTCACCAAAAAAAGACAAATAAAAAGCAAAAGATAAAATCACCGTCATTGTAGCAAAACCTTCCAAACCACTCAGAAGGTAAAATGCAGTTTGAAAACTTTTTTTTGCGACTCAATGCAGTTTGAAAACTTGAGTGAGGTTGTTTGCTTGGACTTAGAGTTAATAAAAAGAAAAAAAAGCGTGAAAATTGTGGGGTAACAAAGTGGATTTTTTCTCCAAAAGAAAAATGGAAATAAACACTGGCTCAGCGGCCCAAAACGTCATCGGACCGGGCCTCGTGCTGTGTGAAATCCGCGCAACAGGGTCTCTACCGCTCGTTGAGTCCGCGCAGCCTAGTAGGCCCAATGTAGTAGAACAAGGCCAAAACCACATCGACACACAGGACGATGGTGGGGCCAGACTAGACATTGTATTGACGTGGTACAGTGATAGGAATGTCACACCTCCCTCAGTCCCTTTTTAGAAGTCACTATAGGATGCGTCTTGGGTCAAAACTTTTCAACTTTGACTAGGTTTGTAGAAAATACGTGCAACATTTATATCTTCGATAAATTTCTTAAAAACTAGACTTAAAGATCTTTTCAATGATACTAATTACTTAGCATAAATATTTATATATTTTAATATATAATTACCGGTAGTTTGAAAACGTTGACTTCTCGGGGAAGCGAGAATGACATCTATTTAGGGACGGAGGGAGTAATTGATTACATACGGGGACCGGGACAATGACGTACACTCCATCCCAAAATAGATGACGTTGTAGGATGTGTATAGATCAAATTTTCTCAACTTAAATGCGTGTAACATTTATATCTCCGCACAAGTTTATTACGAAAGTATATTCAACGATTTATCTAATAATACTAATAATGTATTATAAATATTAACATTCTTTAATATATAATTGGTCAAAGTTAAAAAATATTGACTTCTAAAAGTGAAAATGACATCTATTTTAGGATGGAGAGAGTATACTGCCGCTTGTTTGAATATACTAGTTAAATGCCCGTGCGTTGCTACGGGATAACAAAATTTTATATAAAAAACAAGGATCGCATGATAAGGTAACAATACTATGAAATTAAACAATAATATTAAAGTGACATTTAATCCAAACAAGTTTTGTGAAAGTAACTCAATCAATCATGGATATCGCGGGTTTGTAAGCTCTATTTTATGGGTTTTTTTGTAATTCACCTAAGATAATATTTTATATCAGTAAGAAGAAATCTTCGATATCTATTTATTTCGTGCACCAATAAAATCACAAGTAAGTTCCGACACATTTTCATAACATCCTGTACACATGAGATATAACACCTCCATGTAGAGTCCGATAAACCATTTAGAAGTACCTAAGAATATCAATAAATATGGTGTTAGTTAAATAAACTTCATAAATATAAATTGAATTAAAAATACATTGTATGTGTTACTAATCTTCTATTACCTCGCCTATTGCGTTAGAACCTCCTTCCATACAATATTCTTCATGAAAATTCCTTCAACTAGCCGGGCGTCTTCTTATCCTTACCTTTTTTACTTGGTGCATCCTTTCCTTTTTTATTTTTCCGACGCCAATCTTTCTATTATTTTTCTTCTCCATCTTTTTGGCCTCCTCCTCCCATGCGTCCCGCATCAGGCGGAGAGCGCGAGATCTTAATATTCGCTCTTGACGTGGCTCTAGACATCACAACATACAACCGGCCGTGAGAGAGAACACCGGTGTGGGTAGATACACACCCACGTTCGAGATAGTTTGGCCCTCGTGACTTGTTGGCAGTCATGGCGAAGCTTCACCGATAGGAAACTGCTTCCTCTTAAACTCAAACGGAACATCTCATCGATGGGCATAGGGGTATTCGAGGAAGGAATACCCGCTTTCCAGATGCTTTGCCCTCCACGATTTCAGCGTCGATTGTATTTCTTGAGAACCCCGCGACCAAGAGCCTTGTACCGATTTACGCGCCCCATTGGCGGGGATCAATATTTCGAAGCAAGATCACAGGACACCCAAGCTTGAGCTTCAAGACGTGTGGAGGCAAGCCGTTCGCTTTTAGATCATTAAGGAACTCTACTAGATAGTAGTTATGTGGATCATCTACAGTAGAGTCAAAACTATGATACATCATCTCACCACTGTTGATATTTCTTACACGATCCAAATTAGGAAGATGAAAGAAATATATAAGGTATCTATCTAATCATGTTAGCTTGGATGTGGAATTAATCTCATGATCCAATAAAGGCGGAGTTAGGCGGTGTTAGTTGTGGGGTGTAATCTTAGCATCATTATCTATAGTGGAGTTAATCTCACCAGGATATGTACTCAAGGTATACTACTCATTTCTTGGCATTACCTACACACTAGTCTGTCACCCTAGCAATAGCGCTCTAAGAAATGTAGGTATGGTATTCTTGATAGGCCTTGATAAAGAATGAACATGATATCTGCGCAAAAGCGCCTTAGATAGAAATACCATCATAGCACTTCACCGGGAGTAATCCGGTATCGTATTTATATTTTACCACAGGGGAAGGGGAGTCTATGGAAAGTAGAGAGAGGGGTAATGATTTAGATTGTGATTTACTTATGAGATCCACTTGCGGTTGTATAATGCAGAGTAGCCATATGCATCTAACAATACTCTTTAACAGGATAAGTCACAAGATAAAGATAATTAAATAAATGATAACTATCCAAGTCTAAGATCATCATATGCCACTAGTATCATATGAGCTATTAACATATTATAGAAAGAATAGAAAGAATATTCCTAAGATACTCCTAATCATATGTCAATGAATACTATAATTAGTGCAATACATCTAGCTATCATGGTAAGGTTGCAATACATCTACACATGGTAAGCATTACCAATGACAATCAAGGACGAAACTTGATCATCACCGTAATTATGGCTCAACTTGGCCTATCATTCGGAGGGTGGACTTCAAAGGACTCAACAGGACTATCACTCCTGCGATCTACCACACGTCCCGGAATGTAGGGTGCAATTGCAGATAAACGTTGTATAAACACAACGTTTACACATTGCTTATCACCCACATAGTGATCATCTACGTGGATGCTATACAATTCCATGCATAAGATATAAGACAAACTTACTAAACTAAATATATAACTATAGCATGCATGGATACATATCAATAAGAATATAATCATGATATAGATCAAAGTCATAATAATTGTATTTCGATAATAATACTTACAGATCGAATACAAGAGAGAAACCACGAGAACACTGCTCCTGCTACTTCTTGACTATCTGGAATCCAAGATGAACTTGACTTCCTCTAGAACTAGCTAGGTAGCTAACTACTTCTAATATGATGAACTAGGGCTTAGGTCTAGACTTGGTTGGACTTGAGTAGAACTGAATTGGTCTTGATATGAATTGATAATGACTTCGGGATTCACCCTGGGGTCAGGTGGTCTTCTTATATAGTACTTGGCGATGAACAGGGACCCTTGGATCAAACCGACCTCCAGCAACGGTGTAGATACAACCTCAAGGTCGGTGGTAAACCGACATAAAAAGATGAGGCTGACAGGGCGACCCCACCTGGTGGTCGGCCTAAATGGCTCTGGCGGCCGCCAGGGGGTTGAGTTCCCTCGATCTCTTGTTTCTTCTGGTGTCTTCTGGTATCTTCTAGAGTGTTTTAGTCCACATTTTGGGTTGAGTTACTTCACGGTTAAGTCTTGTCATCGTACGGGATGTAAACTCTTCCGATTCTCATCGATCTTCTCTATTTTTATCTGTTAGTCCCTGCAAAGTCATAGAATACCAAAACTCGTGGAATTACATTAGTTAGACCCCTAGACTTATGTTGATATCCAACTTAAGCCCTTATTTCATGTTAATTGACTAATAATATTATGCTATAACAGGTGTCAACAAGCTCCCCCAAGCTTACCTCTTACTAGTCCCTAGCAAGACACATGATATTATATTAAACTACTTACTTGGATCAGGAGTTGCTACAACGCTATCACACCTTAAGAGTACACATGCTTTCAAACAAAATTTCTCTCCAGATAAGAATAAATTTTAGCAACTTTCAACTTACCCATATTATCTTTTACCTTTTGGGGCTTATAACTTTTTCTTCAATCTTGGGTAATTGAAAGATAGAACAGTCAAGTCGAGCACTGTATCTCAAACTCTTTTGTTCAACTGTCCTTCTGGAGTTTTGCTGATTTTAAAATAAAACTCAAAGTTCCCGGTATGACTCTCTCTAGTCTCTCATTTGTGGTATTTGTGGATCCTCTCTAAGGCAATAAGGTAGTGTTTTGCCTTTCTCTCATAATATGTAGTATTTTTGGCTAAGGCAGTAGCACACTATGCCTTCTCTCTCTCACCCTATATCTAAGGTTTATATCTGGAGCTCATAGGTAGGAGAAATTATATTTACTTACTAAGCATATATTATAAATTCAAGCAATGGATCCAAAGTCACAAGTCACACTGATCAAGTGGTGCATGTGTATGGTGAATAGAATATGAATAGTAAGGTGTATAGAATGAATGAGGGGAAAGCTTACTTTTTCTCCTTGAGGAATCTTCTCTCTTTTGGAATTTGGAAACTTTATAAGAGAACCTGGGTTGTATCTTTTTCTTTCTTTGTTTTTCTTTTATGGAGAGGCGAGCATCTAAGCACCCATTGTTTTCAAATGGACACTTGTCCATTTTGTAACTCTCCTTTATTTATTCTTTTTTTTTTCTTAGGGAGGTAGGCTCTACTCACCAGTAGGACACTTGTCCATTTTTCATCTCTCTTTTTTTTCCCTTTTTTTTTTAATCTACAACCCAAATCTCTTTTGCAATAACTTTTGAGAGATAGACAGAAGTAATGGAGCTTCTATAAGACATTGGCTAGAAATGAATGAGTGGATGGGTATAAGGAATATTTTTAGTTGCTCTCTCCTAGGATAGGAGTAGAACATTTTTGGTGGCTAGAGTGAAATGGATAGTGGTATATATAATGGGTGTATATATGGTGGATGCGTACTTCTAGGGTCGACAAAGATTGAATAAACTTAATGCAAAGCAAGCATCCTATATATATCTTAAAGGGTTTTCCTAATCTAGGGAGCATGTATATATGGCTGTGGTAGGAGGTTCAAACACTCTGTCACACAAGAACTTATCATGTGCATTTTAAATTTTTAAAAGATAAATCTTCAGAAATCTAGTGTCACTAGGAGTAAGATCAAATAGCAGCTCAGACTATCATATATCATATCCGTCAATTACCTAGATTTTAGAGCAAGCATTTGCAACCGATAGGTTTCAGGTTGCAACCCATAGGTTTCAGGTTTAGAGTAAATATCAAATCAAAGTAATTTTGCAAATGGAGCTCGTGAGAAATTAAGCTTGAAAGCTAGGTACTAGAAAAGTATTACAAAGGAGCAACTATTCATCATCTCCATGTTAGCAGATTTTGGGGTTTATTTTAGTTGAGCAAAGCAAACTAGTGTACACTCTCTCTTGATCCTTTTATTCACACTCTAACAAAAGACTCTTTAAACAACTAGACTTTATAAAACTAGACTCTTGACAAACTCTATAGTAAACAAATTATTTAACTAATATTATTAATACTATAATATAGATAAAGATACTTATCGGGATAATCGGGGGTGCATTGCCCCAAGCTAGATTGAAGTGTGGTCTTGGATGTAGAAGTTGAGGTAGTTGGCAACAAAGGTGGTGCCTAGCATTTCTCTTCTCCTACTGAATTCAAATAGACAACAAAGCTAGTGGAACTTGATTAAGCATTAGAGGTTAGCCACTTTGCTTTAGTTTGCCTGGGATAAATATTTTTGGATTTTTATTTTTATATGCAAGAAAAGATAAAGTACTTATGCATCTTTATTTTATTTTTTTTATGCCACCACAAATAATAGCCTAGCGGTGTTTAAGCCTCGGGGATATTAGCATGGGGCTTTAAGGTTTTCACAAAATAAAGCACAAAATATTTTTGTTGTTTTCAAATGCAGATATAAGATACTAAAAGTAAGCATGATATGGAAAAATAAATATGTAATGCGGGGATTTTTTTATGGATAACTACCGAAGTTACATTTCGGTGAGGATTCGGGGTTTTAGAGTCCTCTCGAACAGACTTCTAGTTCTCGCTCTTTACTCCCATGGTATATCGGTTGTCACAATTGGTGGTACTGATGATTCTATAATCTCTTTTGATGATGTTCTCGGGAGATGTCTTCTTCTTCCTCCATTTTAGCTTAGTTGGTGGACTTTTCTCTGGAGTGGTCGATTCTTCTTTCTCCATAGATGGTTCAGGTGTAAGGGATTTAACTTCTTTACTTACCTTATCTTCTTCTAAATCTTTAATCCACTGCCTCCTTTGGCGGCGACGAGCTGACCTGCTCTTTTTGGGTCTCATATAATCATTATAACTATTAAAGAACACACGTACCTTTTCTGTAGGGAACTGGAAATATATCTCTCCTGTATGGATGTAAATGATTGCGTGTGTAGTGTTGAGGAATGGTCTCCCAAGCACTAATGGAGGATCTTCTTCCTTCCCCATGTCCATGACTACAAAGTCAGTGAGAACATAATGGTCCATGATCTTGACTGGTACGTCTTTAGCAATTCCTGCTGGAATCCTGTATGATTGGTCTACCATCTGTAGCTGCACAAATGTTGGTTGCAATGGCAATTTTCCAAATAGTAATTCATATGTTACTTTTGCCATTAAGTTGATGCCGGACCCTGTATCGCAAAATGTATTATAGAAAGTTAAACACTGAATAGAGCACGCGATGGTAGGAGTACCTGGATCATCTTGTTTACGAAGCATAGGAGATGGAAGTAGATGGTCATTATCAGAACTTACCTTGTTAACCACCATTACCTTTGTAGGTTGTGCCTTCTTGTACTTGTTCTGATTTCTCCTTCTATTCTTGTTGTAGGTTTCTATCTTTGGTTCTGGTGAATATGAGTAAGAATGTTGTGGGTGAGTAGGAGAGGTATGTACCTTGTTCTTGAAGTTGAACTTCTCCTTTTTCCCTTTAATATTGAAATAAATCTTTGCACTGTCTGCGTAGATGATAGCTTTAGCTGAGCATAGGAATGGTCGACCGAGTATGATTGTTGATCTTTCGTTTCCTCCGGTTTCAACGACTGCGAAGTCTGCTGGTACGTAAGAGCCTCTGATTCCCACACACACGTCTTCAAGTATCCCCTCGGGGTAATAGAATGACTGATCTGCTAGCTGCAAGCACATGTTTGTATACCAAAGTGGTTCATTATTAATCTTTTCATAAATTACCTTAGGCATTATGTTCACGCTTGAGCCGAAGTCACATAGAGCATTATCGAAGGTGTGCGGTCCTATCTGGATGGTAATGACTGGCCTTCCTAGATCTTCCTTTTTGGGTGGCATCGAGTCATCCAACCAGCAGCTCCCTCGAGGTTTCTCTATAGTAATGACCTGCATTAAATATGTCGACAAGATTTACAAATTCTAATTCTTTCGGTTGCCCTGCATCTTTCTTGGTGTGTGTTGACACATGTTAACGTATACTTTTAATTGTCAACTAAACATGGAAAAGGACTAAAATATAATTAGATAACCTTATTAGGGGTTTATACTAATGATTTCCATGAGTTTTGGTAAAGTTGTGATTTGCGGGGACTTAACAGAAAACGGTAGAATTCGTAACGCAATCCAACTCCGAAACAAGTCTAGAAGGCTCCGGATTACACCCGACGTGAACGAAACTTAACCCCGAAGAAAACATCATCTAGAAGACTCCAGAAGCCACGACGCACCGCGGGGCCCAGGGTGGGACCCACCACCCGGCGGTCGGCCCAATAATCGGCCGAGCGGCCTGGCTTGGCGCCACGACAGCCCTCGCTTCTGAATGTTCCTCCACCGCCTCTAAGACGCAATCTAATCCGGTCGTTTAATGTCGGTTTGATCCGAGGGCGTCGGTAGATGCACGAGATGGATCTAAATCCAACACCGGCACCTCCTCCGGACTATATAAGCAAGCCCCCGGCCCCTAGCTTCAATCATCTCGGATCAACTCATCATCATATCGGATCGGATCCGGCTCTAGTCGACGGGCTTAGCTCTAGTTCAAGAACTAGAAGTAGAAGATTATACAAGATGTAGAACTAGAAGCCTTAGATTAGAGTTGAGAGTAGAGCTTCAAGTTGAGAGAATTAGAGCGCGGTTGAGGCGGAGTTGAAGGAAGGCCCTGAGCTGCCGGGCGCCTCCATCTTCTTCTTTCCTCCGAGTTGGTGCCATTGGAGCGCAACTCGAGATCTTGTGGATTGTTCGACTTCCATTCGAGTAAGTGGTATTGTCTCTATTGTTCTTAAGGTTCGTATTTCTTTGATAAGATTACTTTGATCCTGTAGCTCTTGAATTGAAGTTGTTAGATTAATGTAAGCGTGGTGCTTAGATTGACTAGCTTATTATGAATACCTTCTATAGGCCGGGGTCAAGACAATGGTCAAGGCTGATCGTGGTGGTGACAAAGCACCATTGAGTCCTTTGTCACGCCGCCCCCTTATAGAAATCGTAGGAGCCCCTCAAGTTGTTAGCGTAGATTCCCTTTATTAAGAGTTTCTTCATGACAACCCCTCTTAAGAACAATGTGCAAATGATTTATTTGAAGTGAGAACAAGACCTTCCTAATGGAACTCCTTACCTCTCTTTTAATCTAGTTTTATAGCCACTCTGATTTAGCTATACACCTCAACCAACTCTCTCACCTTCTCCCTGTGGATTCGATATTTAAAGCCCTATTCCCGGGTGAAGTGCTCACCGATATCCGTTAAACTTATGGATTATCCATCATAATATTCCCAGTAGGTTAACAAATACCAACAAGCATTTCTCGGCGCCGTTGCTCGGGAGAACGGTTTGAGACCACGTTGAAAAACTATAGCTAAATCTTGTACCATACTTTTATCTTTTTTCTTTTATTCTATCTTCTCATCTTTTTCTATCTTCGTGGGATCAATTGATTCCATATTTACCTATCTTATACTGCACCCTTAAGCGAAAAGCTCGCCACTAGAATCCTTAGATCTCATCCTTACATCTCGGCCATTAGCTACGCCTACGGTTGATCAAAATGATCATGAAGCAATACTTCTCGAGAGTGAGAAGCGAGGATCATATCTTCTATGGTAGGAGTCTTTGCCGACATCATGAAAGTGTTGTGCGCATGATCATCATGCAGTTTTTGGAGGAACCTTTTCTTTCCCTTTTTAAGCAAGGTTTGCTTTGACGAACTCAGCGGGTGAAACCCATATACTAGCATTCTTTATGACCACCCAAAGGAAGAAGAATCATCCTCCAAAAAAAAAAATATAGAAGTTCTGATAGCTATATCACCATCACTCCAATCCCAAGACTTAGCTATCAACCCCAAACCATCAATGCGCTAAAAACCTTTAAGGGGAGAAGAAATTCAACCCTTGGATATTTCTTTAGATGATGAGTTTCACGAACTTCCAGCTTCACAAGAGACCATATACAATCCAAACCTCTTTTAAGATAATCTCTTAGAAAGCACCTTTATTGCTACGCAAGGACATTGAGGGAACCTCAAGGATGGCATATCTAATCATGCCATAGGAAGAGAGCAAAGCCATCACGAAGCCACTCTTGTCTCTCTCTTTATGTTCAAATTAGATAATTCTTTTCAAACCCATCTTTAACCACATCCTTGAGCCCAATGAACCCTCTTGTGCCCTTTTCCTGCGTCTCCTCACGATCCTAAAATATTATGAACGATCTAAGGAAGACCAAAAGGAGCGCATTTTCTGAGAGAACATCAATGAGCATAAAGACTACTTCATAAATGGAACTTTTTCCACCTAGTCCATGCTCATTTGAAAACTCCTAAATTGATTGCCATCTCAATTCTTGCCGCACATGAGATCTCCATCCCCCTCATACTCTCTTTCTTAAAAAATTTAGAAAGGGTGGTTGTCCATGAATATTCCAACGGCTTGAAATTTTGAGATCGGCAATATAAGGGAAACCATTTCATCATCTTGATTCATAATTTGAAAGTTTCCCAAGGACGAGCTTTTTGTCCTAAAAACAAGCACTCTAGGGGAAATACTATAAGACTTATATATTACTATATACCCCTATGTTATGAGCATATGATTATAAAAATATTCCTTCTGGTATTCTTGTCACTAACCATTCCAGGTTTGGAGCAAAGAAAACGAAGGATGACAATACAAGGTATGTCCAACCCGCCATTACGCAAACATTAAATTACATGAATAGAAACATTTATTATTATGTTGCTATACTAGCTTGGTTGTCTTTTACCTTCATGCCATGCTCGACTGTTAAAACACTCATCATGCTCTATCATATATGTTTGAGTAAATCTCTATAATGCTTTCATGTCATCTTTTGTCTCCGCTTAGTATGCTAAGGTTTAGAATGAGTTCATATATCTCTTAAATGAAGCATGGTGCCTTGTTTAGGAGTAGATGATCTTTCTTCTAAAGGCTTTTAAATTAAGCGTGGTGCTTAGGTTAGAACGCCTTCCTAAATCAAATTAGACGTGGTGTCTAGGTTGACTTTTGAACCATAGTAAACTATAATAGATGTTGGTATATCTTTGTTGGACTAACCCCTGCAGAAAATAATAAACTCAAACAAGTTTGGGGGAGGTCGAGATGAACTCACTAGAGATGGAGCAAGACATGTGAGACATGACTTATGGATAAAAGAATTCCCGATGAGCCAAGAAGAAGAAGAGTGACACAAGACAAGATCCACAATCGAAGCGCTCACTTTCGAAGAAGGAATTCATGGGTGATGGAAGCATCAAGGAGGGAGGCCAATTCCATTGAAGATAATTAAGCCATCCTCTTCCTCCCGACATGCACCCGTCACTCCACATGCCACTCAAGAAGAAGAAAAGGACCACCACAAGGTGTAATAGCGCCATCATACTCCAATAAAAAAAGGTAACACCTTGAGGTAAGTAGTCATTAAGATTTCCCTTTTACTATGGCATCCTCATAAATGAAAAGTCAAACATGCTAGAGCTATAGTTTCACATGATCCAATTTTGTTAACTCAAAGATGTTAGCTTTTTAATTTCTAGCATCACTTTCTTGTTCGCTCATTATTTTGCTAAAAAAGATTTACATGCTAGATTCATCTTCTGATCTTACCACCCTTGTCATAAAAAAGAACTTTTACATTATCTTTATCTTGTTCAATGTGCCCACAAGGTTAGAGTAGAAGTAAATAAAATTTTGGTTCCATTGGTGTTTTCCCACCGACGAGCCCGTGCACTTGATCTCTACCTTGTCTTTTTGCAAGGTGACTCACTTTGCGCAATAAGAGGGAGAAGTCTTACTTCCCCAATTCCTACAAGTGGAAGTCCCCCACCTACAAATATGCACACTAAACAAGACGCCGCCACCGCCACCATCCAATCTTCCTTCAAGCAAATGAATCAGCGAAGAACATGGGCAACGCCATCACCAAGTGGCTATTAAGATCGATGATGCACTTGAGGAGTGACCAAGGAAGATCAAAGTGAGCACGACATGATCGGAGGTGTAGACCACTTGACAAGAGTAATAGGTCATTCATCCCCATACTCCATCAAGAGGGCCTTACACCACCACTATTGCCTACCTCACCACAAGACCCAAGAAAAAAAGAGACGCGGAGACGCCGCTAAAAATCATAAGACCGGTTGGAACGGAGTTGACGAACAAGGAAGACATTAAGAAAGATTAAAGAAGTTCGCCGCCCCCCCTACCAATCAACACTCAAGACCTGCCACTCCAAGAAAGGTCTCCTCCGAGGAAGCGACATGAAAAAGAAAGAAGCATCACCTAATCAAGAGGACGCCAAGAGTACACCTTCGAAAACCTACCACTACCCGCGTCATCAACTCGAACAAACACCATCTCCATAGGCCACCTCAGCTACGCCACTCGTCGAGATAATGAAGGCACTATTTCGCATTACACGACATTCGACGAGGTGCCATCGATGACGCACGCCATGGGAGTAAGTACTCAAAACTCTCGCCGAGAGGTAACTCGGTATTTATCTCGCATATTTATTTTTCTCGCACGGCATATTTAAATTAACATATTTCCTTTAGCATATTTACTTTCCTACACCTGCATAAAAAAATCATAAAAATATGTTTACTGCATTTACATCAGTTTCTTAAAGTCTCATGTAAGCACTTCTTACTTTGTGGTGGCATAAAAATAAAAATACAAAAAATTTTCCATATGTTTTTGCATCATCATCCTTTTTGCATAGAAAAAATTATCAAAAATATGTGGGCACATGAAGGTCCACGCTTTTACGTAAAAAAATCCAAAAATACGTGAGCACATGAAGGCTCACAATATGTTCCTAGAATTTGTTTCTTCGGTATATGCGGAATTAATGTTTGCGGGAGAAACATTTAAGGAGAACCCGCAGCGAACAAGTTCCAAGGACGAACGAAAGGACTACTTCAAGATCCAGTTTGGGGAGAGCACCCCAGCTTATCACGATAGGTATCACTATCTTTTAAATTATTAGCTAGTTATTATATATGTTTGCATTGATTAGAGTTAATAAGTCTTAGCGTTTAAGTCTTAAAGTTAGTTCGATTAATTTGTTTAGTTCGGTTTAGTCAAAATTAGTTTACTATTAAATATTAGGTGCTCTTATGGAAGTCATCCACAAGTTGAGTCAATTATTCTCCATATATTTCGGATATGTTTTTGTCTCCACCATGCTTTGTATGCAAGATAACAGAAAATAAGTGTGGGGAGATCCTCGACGACCAAAACAGAATTTTTCGCGACAAAAATCAAGAAATTCGAACCAAGACGGAACCATCGACTCAAAAGACGACGAACCATGACCCGACACGACGCCCGGGCAGGCCGACCGCCCAATTATTAGGCCGACCGCGCCCTTGCCCCGCCCCACTCGAGCCCAGCTTCGTCCACCGCCGGTTTGCTTCCTAAAACCTTTTAATTTTCACAAATTACTTTCCGTTCCGAATTAAAAATAAGTCTTTTCTCATATGGTATGTTTTCCCCATATGAAAAAGATGTCTTGTTAACCCATGAACAAAGTTTTGCATCATTAAATTCCTACATATACCTGTCACTTATTGGGATGCTTTAATTGCTTAAAACATGAGAAATAATAAAGTTAGAATAATGAGATCCTCTTTCTTTTATCTTGTCTTTGGAGAGTTATTTATTTCAAAATATTAAAATCATTAGTTATGCTTCTCCTTTGTGATCAATGATACATCCTAATAGAGCCGTAGAGTAATCATTAAAGATATATCTAATTAATTGTTGCTTTCTTGTATTGAGCTTTGTCAAAACCACGACCCATGTTGAAATTTGTCTAAAGTCTAAGATCAAGATCACATACACCGCTTTCACTAAAGTATCCATGCTCTAAAAAGTTTTAATCTCTATCTCCCATAATTTTAATTGTTGAAAAGGTACAGCTATGAAAAAAAGCCAAATGTTCAAAAATTCTAAGAGTGGAGAGAAAAGTGAGAGAGAGGAGAAAATGAGCAAGTGTTCTACGGGTCAAAGAACCCCCTCTCTAAGAAAAGAAAAAGGCAAAAATGAAGAGAAGAATAATGGACAAGTGTCCGAGGGTGAGTAGGGCCCACTTCTCTAATAATTGAGAGAGTAAAAATGGACAAGTGTCCGAGGGTGAGTAGAACCCACCTCTCCACTAAATAGCTGGTTACCTCGCTTGGAAAATAAATAAATAAATAAATATAAATGTTCCAAAAAGGGAGATAGACGATTTTCAACTAGAGAGAGCAAAGTGATAATAATAATCTTGACTCACATGCACATCTTGATCTATGACTTATGACATCTATCTCCATGGATCCACAGTTGACTCAAAGAATAAATACAAGGTAAGTGTGCTACATGTTCTTGAGCTCCACATATGATATAATAAATGAACTGTGAGGATATAATATATTTTGAGAGACTTGAGAGTATCACAAAGGAGTAAGTAGAGCTATGTTTTCTTTTCAAAACTTATGCAAAATCTCTCCAAGTGACTTGGTTTAAGAATTTAAGGTGATCTGTTTCTAACCATTTCATGCTAAGATATCCCAAAGTGTGTATGACCATAGAGTATAATTATGATCCATTCTTTGTCTCTACTAACATTAAAAGTTAGACCATCCTTTTATCGAGGACGAGTAAAAGCCTAAGTGTGGGGGAGTTTGTTGACACATGTTAACGTATACTTTTAATTGTCAACTAAACATGGAAAAGGACTAAAATATAATTAGATAACCTTATTAGGGGTTTATACTAATGATTTCCATGAGTTTTGGTAAAGTTGTGATTTGCAGGGACTTAACAGGAAAACGGTAGAATTCGTAACGCAATCCAACTCCGAAACAAGTCTAGAAGGCTCCGGATTACACCCGACGTGAACGAAACTTAACCCCTCAAGAAAACATCATCTAGAAGACTCCGTAAGCCACGACGCACCGGGGCCCAGTGGGACCCACCCTGGGCCGGTCGGCCCAATAATCAGGCCGAGCGGCCTGGCTTGGCGGCCACGACAGCCCTGCTTCCAGAATGTTCCTCCACCGCCTCTAAGACGCAATCTAATCCGGTCGTTTAATGTCGGTTTGATCCGAGGGCGTCGGTAGATGCACGAGATGGATCTAAATCCAACACCTGGCACCTCCTCCGGACTATATAAGCAAGCCCCGGGCCCCTGGCTTCATGTTGGTATAAATTAACGCGAACAGAGAAATCCGCAAGCGCACGGATACCGATGTAGCTTTCACCCGGGAGTATTCCGTATCGATTTCCACGGGAACGTGAAGTGTACTAGAAAGAGTAGGAACGTCCAAAGAAAAAAATAATTATGTGGGGAGAGAGTTTAGAATTTTCTAAGTATTCTAAGTTGATCTAAATAATTAAAGGCTTACTTTACTTTACTTACGCCGAGCAACGGTACCGTCCCGATCCTCGAAAAAGACGGGAAGGGGTGATCGGGAGAAAGGCCGCCAAAAAAGCTCTACGAATCACCAACCCAAACGTGGTGGAATACAAAGACCCGACAGTATCGTCACCCCCTCGCTACCACAACTAACCGTGGATTGGGCGAAACTCGTAATCTCTAGTCTAGACACCACGCCTACACTATTAATTACTACTCTAATTTCACGTTAAAACTAGAGCACTCAATACGAGCAAAGATCCAGTAAATATTGTAAAGTAAGAACTGAAATTAATAGAATAAATAGAAATAATAAATGAAGAACCTGGAGATTGCTGAAGATGAACTAGTTGCTGTAGATGTACAATGTTGATGAAGATCCGACAGGTCCGGATCTCCAGCTTTCTCCGCTCCTCTCTCCTTGATCTTACAACTAGATGAACTAGAAGAACTAGATCTAGAACTAGAACTAGACGAACTAGACAACTAGAGGGACCTCTCTCTCTTCTAATATGAAACCCTAGATTTTGCTCTGATAGCTAATGAAAAGATGATCCGAGATGATCCGAAAGGGGGTCTAGGGTCTTGCTTATATAGTCCTGAGGAGGTGCCGAGTTTGACCTAGATACATCTCGTGATCCCACCGACGCCCTCGGATCAAACCGACATTAAACGGGTGGATTAGATTGCGTCTTAGAGTCGGTTGAGGAAGCTTCGGAGGCCGGGCCGACGTGGCGGGAGCCGCCGTGCCGCTCGGCCCGGATATTGGGCCGCCGGCCCGGGTGGGGGCCCACCCCGGGTCCCGTGGTGCGTCGTGTCTTCCTCGAGTCTTCTAGATGATGGTTTCTTCGGTGCCAAGTTTCGATCACGCCGGATTTGTCCGGAGCCTTCTAGGGTCTTTCTCGAGTTGGATTGCGTTACGTCGCTGTGAGTCGTGCGGCTCGCGAACTCGGTGTTTTTTCTCGTTTAGTCCCCGCAATTCACAACTTTACCAAAACTGGTGGAAATATGTTAGTGACACCCTATTCTAGGTTGTTATTATGATTTATACCCCTTTCTTATGTTTATTTAATTAATAAATTTATATGATAACAAGTGTCAACAAACTCCCCAAAGCTTACCCTTTGCTAGTCCCTAGCAAAGCTATATGCTATAATAGGATCGAGTTGCTACTACGCTTTCATACCTCGTAAATACTGTGTTTATCGAAATAAATTCTCCTCTTAACCAGTTGCTCTCTCATACACTGCTTACCATGGGGCGTAGCCTTTTCACGAATCATAAGCAAGATAAAACAATCAAGTTAAGTACCATGTCTCAAGTTCTTTGATCAACTATCATCCCGGGGTTTTGCAATATTTTTCAAAAGAAACTCGAGATCCTATGTATGACCCTCTTAAGTAGATGGTATGTAGTGGTGTCACACATGTGGTAGGACATACATAGTGGGATGATAGTGGTGAAGTGGATGAGGATGAAAGGTAGTAAATAGCCTTTAGCCTTTTCTAGTATTATTTTTTTTTTTTAAGCATCTTGGACTATATCTCTCTTTCTAAAATTGCTAAGACCTGGGCTATTCATTCTTGGAGAGGTGGGCTTTGCCCCGGACTTGTGTCCATTTTTCTCTCTCCTTAGAGATGTGGGCCCTACTCACCCTCGGACACGTGTCCATTATTCATCTCTAAATATATTTAGGGAGGTAGGCCCTTCTCGCCTAGTATGACTTTTGTCCGTTACTCTCCCTCTCTCGTCTCACTTTTCTCTCTAAATATTTATTTTTCTTTTTCTTTCTTTCTTTCTTCTTTTTTTTTTTTTCGAATATAGCCCAGCCTCTATTTAGCATAAACACTGAGAGAGACATATCCAAAAATTGCAAGAGTTTATTTTTATAATTATGGCTATCGGCTTGATGGAATATGGGGAGGCGTACTTCCGGGTTAGAAGCAGCGTATTTAGTGGAGTAGAATGATCTTGATGCGAATGATAAACTCTTAAGGGTCATAGCTAAGGAACTCATCATGTAATGTTTTATAATTTTCAAAGATAAAAACCGGGGAATCAAGTATCTCTAGGAATATGATAAACAAAAGCTCAACTCTTCATGTATCTTTATCTTTAATGCTAAGACTCGATTAAGCATGTGCTTCCCACAGTGTTGGGTTTAGAGCAAATTAAGCATTTAAAGCTTTGAGAGAATCTAAGTCTGAAGTGTAAGTACTTTTAAGAGGAACTATGGCGGAGCAACTATTCATCATTTCCTTAGCATATATCATCAAGATCAATATTTAAAGAGAAAAGCCAACTAGCGTACTCTAGCATTTATTTAGACTCTCACAAACTAAGACTCTAATTAAGACTCATTATATCTAGCAAAGCAAATATATATAAAACTAGCTAATAAGACAAAAAGGGAAAGAATACTTACCGGATAGATGGGGATGCCCTCCCCAAGCCGGACATTGACATAGTTGCTTGGTGATGGTAAAGTGAGGTAGACAAAGTAGTAGTGATGTTGCCTTACTTGATGGCGCACCGATGAAGATAGTTCTTTTGTCAAGTACTAACACGTCTTTACTCCGTCGTATCTTACTCCCGGCTGGTCCTTCAAATCCTGCTCAACTCAAATAGACAACAAAACTTGTGGAACTGGTTAAGCGTTAGCGGTTGGCCATAAGCCTTTGTTGCCTAGTTTTTTTTTTGATTGATTCTATTAGAGTGAATCATTGAATTGCAAGAATTCAATCAAATCAATTTCTTCTAAGTTCTCGTGTTCTAGAAAAACTTTCAAACGATGGCCATTTACCTTAAATGTGTTACTTGTATCATCTTGAAGTGTAACGGCGCCATGTGGTGCGACCTCAATTACTTTGAATGGCCCTTCCCACTTGCTTCTCGAAGTTTTCCATGACCGAAGAGCTTCACTCTTGAGTTGAACAAGAGGGACTTTATCTCCGGCTTGAACTCCTTATGCTTGATCCTCTTGTCATGCCACCTTTTTGTTCTCTCTTTGTAGATCTTGGAATTGTGATAAGCTTTTTTCTCTCCATTCCTCTAGCTCGATAGTTGCATCCGTCGGTTCTTGCCCGGCTAGATGGAGATCCATATTCCATTTCTTGATTGCCCAAAGGAGCTCTAAATTCCAATTCCACGAGGCAAGTGGCATGTTTTTCCATATACGAGCTGATAAGGTGACATGCCTATGGGTGTCTTGTAAGCGGTTCGATATGCCCATAGTGCATCATGGAGCTTGTGTTTCCATTTCTTTCCCATCTCATCCACGGTCTTCTCGTAGAATGTTCTTGATCCGCTTATTTGATGTCTCGGCCTTGACCGCTTGTTTGAGGATGGTAGGGAGTTGCTATGTTGTGTTTGACTCCATGTGCTTTGCTAGAAACTGCCTCAAAGGATTTGTCAATGAAGTGTGATCCTCCATCACTTATGACCATCCGAGGTGTGCCAAATCTTGGGAATATCACTTCTTGGAACATCTTCTTGGCATGCTTTGAATCATTGGCACGGCATGGTAGTGCTTCTACCCACTTGGACACATAGTCGACAGACCACCGGGATGTATTCAAAGATCACCGATCTTGGGAATGGTCCCATGTAATCAATCCCCGGACATCAAACAACTCCACTTGAAGGTTGTTCTGAAGGGGCATTGCATCTCGAGTATTAATGTTCCCATGCCTCCGGCATCTAGCGCATCTTCTCACATAGTCTTTTTTGTATCTTGATACATTGTTGGCCAATAGAATCCGCTTTGCGGATCTTAGCATGTGTAATGAATGCCCGTAGTGTCCTCCATAAGGTGATGCATGACATCTGTCTATTATCTTCAAGCCTTCTTCTATTGGGACACATCTTCGTAGCAATCCATCAGAACATACTCGATAGAGATATGGATCATCCCATAAGTGATAGCGAGCATCATATTTGAGCTTCCTCTTGTCCGCCCACGGTGCTACATAACCCGCAACCATGTAATTCACAATATCCGCATTACTAAGGGTCGGAGTGTGTGACCTTGAGGAGCGTGTCATCCCTCAAATAGTCATTTATAGGTAACTCGTGTGGTTCCTTATAATCAAGCCTAGACAAGTGGTCGGCTACCGAAGTTCTCTACTCCTTTCTTATCTCTTATTTCTATGTCAAATTCTTGGAGTAAAAGAATCCATCTGATTAACCGTGGCTTAGCATCTTTCTTAGTGAGGAGGTATTTAAGGGCAGCATGGTCTCAGTATAAATAATAACCTTTGCCCCCACTAAGTAAGATCTAAACTTGTCTATAGCAAAGACGACGACCAACATTTCTTTTTTTCTCGTGGTAGCATAGTTGAGCTGTGGTCCGCATAAAGGTTTTGCTAGCATAGGATATAGCATAATGCTTTTTATCCTTTGTTCTGCGCCCAAGAACTGCTCCAACAAAGAAAGTCGCTAGCATCACACATGATTTCAAAAGGTAGCGTCCCAATCGGGTGGTTGAATGATTGAGCCGAGATGAGTGCATTCTTGAGGATTTGGAAGGATTCATAGCACTCATTGTCGAAGACGAAAGGTGCATCTTTAGCTAAGAGGCTAGTCGGGGGCCTAGCGATCCGGGAAAAGTTTTTAATGAAGCGCCTATAGAACCTGGCGTGGCCTAGAAAGCTTCGGATTTCTTTCACATTTGTGGGAGGTGGAAGTTGTTCAATGACTTCTATTTTCGCTTTATCCACTTCTATCCCACGTTAGGACACCTTGTGTCCTAGCACTATTCCTTCCCGAACCATAAAGTGGCATTTTTCCCATTCAGGACTAAGTGCTTTTCTTCACATCTTTGTAAGACTTTGTCCAAATTCTCCAAGCAATCGTCGAAGGTTTTGCCATAGACAAGTAAAATCGCTCCATGAACACCTCCATGATCTTTTCAATCATTTCGAGAAGATAGACATCATGCACCGCTGAAAAGAAGTCGAGCGTTGCACAACCCGAACGCGACATTCGCCGGTATGCATAAGTTCCATACGGGCATGTGAAAGTTGTCTTATTTTGGTCATCGTGGTGGATCGGGATTTGATGATATCCAGAGTACCCATCAAGGAAACAATAGAAAGAGTGATTTGCAAGCCGTTCCAAAGATCTCATCGATGAAGGGTAACGGAAAGTGATCTTTCTTTGTGGCCTTGTTAAGTTTCCGTAGTCAATGCACATACGCCACCCAAAGGATGGTCTTGTTGAGGAATGAGTTCATTTTTCTCATTTCTAACAACCGTCATTCCTCCTTTCTTTGGCACTACTTGGACAGGACTAACCCACTCGCTATGTGGCACAGGATAGATAATCCCGGCGTGTAAAAGCTTGAGGACCTCTTTCTTAACAACCTCTCGCATAGCGTTGTTAAGCCTCCGCTGTGATTCCCTCGATGGTGATGCATCGGGATCGATAGGAATACGATGAGTGCGAGAGAGCGGGACTAATCCCAATGAGGTCTTCGAAAGTGAGTAGCCTATGGCTGGTCTATGTCTTTCTAGGACAAAGACAAGCTTATGAATTTCTTCTTGGGTAAGTTTATCACGATAATGGCTGGAGTTTCTCGATTATTATTGAGAAAGACATATTTCAGGCCAGCAGGAAGTGGTTTCAACTCAATTGAGGGTCGTGGTGGCACCTCCGTTGTATCTAGTTCGATAGGCTCTGCCAGTTCTTCCTCTTCTTCTATGAAGTGTTCAACATCAAAGACTGGTTTGGCCATTTCTTCTAGGGACGCCATTAAGACTTCCTCAAGAGGATCTTGTTTGGGCTTGGGTTCTACTATCGCATTATGTGAGCGAGCAAGAGAAACATTGATAGGAGAATTTCCCAGCTTTAAATTCAAGAGACTTTTGTTTGGTCGCTCTTGAAAGAGTGTTCCGAAAGGTACACCAATCAAGAGGAACGTGTCTGAAATGTCATAGACGTGAAAATCTAGACGATAATCAGAGCCTCTTATGCGCAAAGGAATTGACCTTATGACCCCATAACTCTCAAGAGTGACTCCAGAAGGAAGTCTTAAGAGTTTATGAGATGGGTTTATGGACTCGTCGGGACAAAGTTCTTTAGCTAGAGATTTTGAAATAAGATTCATCCCAACGGTAGGGCTATAACGAGGTTTTATGGTCTTTCCTTTAATCTTGCTGAATAGAGCTTTTGAGGGAGCAGTGATTCGGGTTACCTCAGTGGATAGCTCCGCTTCTGCCAACCACTCATGGCTCATAATGGCTGAGAGTCCTTTAATGTACTCCATTAAGAATGGATCATCGTGTGGACCATCCTCAAATGGTGCTGAGTGCACCAGAGGCTTTGCTTGAATAGGAAAATTCGAGGCATTCCCAAAATCTTCAAAAAGATCTACCTCGATTTCCGAGAGGAATGTGCTAGGATGGGGTTTGTCACTCTCTAGAGTGGTGTCTAGAGTGTGATGTGTTCCCAAAGTAGGAGGTTCTATGGCAAACTTATCATTAGAAGGGTTTATAGGAATTTCGATTCGGTTGCGTGTGTCTCCTCTTGTTGTTCGGGGCTCGGCTCTACTTCCTCTTCTTCAGAAAACTCATCATAAACGCCCGGTGTAGGGGTGTTTTCAAGGATTTTCTCAAGGATAGCTTTTCCCTCAAGAATGGTCATGTGTGTGAATGAGCCGCCGGAAGAAAGGTCAAGGTGGAGAGCATCTTCTTTGGTAAGACCATAATGAAAATGATATAAAAGAACTTGGTCGGGCAAAGAAAGATTTGGGCCAGTATTTATGAGGTTTGTGAATCTGGCCCATGCTGCACCTAGAGTTTCCTTCTCTTTTTGTTTGAATGTTAAAACTTCTATACGAAGGGCATAAACTTTGGAAAGAGGGAAGAAGGCTAGACAAAATTTGTCCCGGTTCATCCCAATTCCCATTAACTCCGCCAATGGAATGAGCATACCATTGTTTCGCTCTACCTAAAAGGGAAAACGGAAATAAAATCCATTTGGTGGTCTCATGTGTCATGCCATCTAAGTGAAGGCATGAACATAGTTGCTCAAATTCCCGAAGGTGAGTATAGGGTTTTCGCCTCTTCATGCCCGAGAAGGGTTGGTCCCGAACCATGGCTATAAAGCGGGGACGAATTTCATAGCCGTAAGCCGTGATTGGCTTTGATGATTTTGGTGGCTCTAACAATTAAGCCGCTTTTGGTGCGAATATTTGTAGATAGGAGTGGAATCCATATTTTAAAGGTAGGGGTAAAAGGGTAGAAAGATAAAAGGTAAACGGACGAACGTGGTTCTAACTAGGGCAGCTACCGTTTTCGCAAGAATCGCCAGAAAGCTTGTTGGTATAAATTAACGCTAACAGAGAAATCCGCAAGCGCACGGATACCGGATGTAGCTTTCACCCGGAGTATTCCGTAGTATCGATTTCCACGGGGAACGTGAAGTGTACTAGAAAGAGTAGGAACGTCCAAAGAAAAAAATAATAATTATGTGGGGAGAGAGTTTAGAATTTTCTAAGTATTCTAAGTTGATCTAAATAATTAAAGGCTTACTTTACTTTACTTACGTCGGAACAACGGTACCGTCCCGATCCTCGAAAAAAGACCGGGAAGGGGTGATCGGGAGAAAGGCCGCCAAAAAGCTCTACTGAATCACCAACCCGAACGTGGTGGAATACAAAAGACCTCGGCAGGTCATGTCACCCCGCTACTACCACAACTAACCGTGGGATTGGGCGCAAACTCGTAATCTCTAGTCTAGACACCACGCCTACACTATTAATTACTACTCTAATTTCACGTTAAAACTAGATCACTCAATACGAGCAAAGATCCAAAGAAATATTGTAAAGTAAGAACTGAAATTAATAGAATAAATAGAAATAATAAATGAAGAACCTGGAGATTGCTGAAGATGAACTAGTTGCTGTAGATGTACAATGTTGATGAAGATCCGACAGGTCCGGATCTCCAGCTTTCTCCGCTCCTCTCTCCTTGATCTTACAACTAGATGAACTAGAAGAACTAGATCTAGAACTAGAACTAGACGAACTAGACAACTAGAGGGACCTCTCTCTCTTCTAATATGAAACCCTAGATTTTGCTCTGTCGATAGCTAATGAAAAGATGATCTGAGATGATCTGAAAGGGGGGTCTAGGGGTCTGCTTATATAGTCCGGAGGAGGTGCCAGAGTTTGACCTAGATACATCTCGTGATCCCACCGACGCCCTCGGATCAAACCGACATTAAACGGGTGGATTAGATTGCGTCTTAGAGTCGGTTGAGGAAGCTTCTGGAGGCAGGGCTGACGTGGCGGAGCTGCCAGGCCGCTCGGCCTGGATATTGGGCCGCTCGGCCCAGGGTGGGGCCCACCCTGGGTCCCGTGGTGCGTCGTGTCTTCTGGAGTCTTCTAGATGATGGTTTCTTCGGTGCCAAGTTTCGATCACGTCGGGATTTGTCCGGAGCCTTCTAGGGTCTTTCTCGGAGTTGGATTGCGTTACGTCGCGTAGTCGTACGGCTCGCGAACTCTGGTGTTTTTCTGTTTAGTCCCTGCAATTCACAACTTTACCAAAACTGGTGGAAATATGTTAGTGACACCCTATTCTAGGTTGTTATTATGATTTATACCCCTTTCTTATGTTTATTTAATTAATAAATTTATATGATAACAAGTGTCAACACTTCAATCATCTCAGATCAACTCATCATCATATCAGATCAGATCCAGCTCTAGTCGACGGCCTTAGCTCTAGTTCAAGAACTAGAAGTAGAAGATTAGACAAGATGTAGAACTAGAAGCCTTAGATTAGAGTTGAGAGTAGAGCTTCAAGTTGAGAGAATTAGAGCGCGGTTGAGGCGGAGTTGAAGGAAGGCCCTTTGTCGGGCGCCTCCATCTTCTTCTTCTTCTTCCTCTGAGTTGGTGCCATTGGAGCGCAACTCGAGATCTTGTGGATTGTTCGACTTCCATTCGAGTAAGTGGTATTGTCTCTATTGTTCTTAAGGTTCGTATTTCTTTGATAAGATTACTTTGATTCCTGTAGCTCTTGAATTGAAGTTGTTAGATTAATGTAAGCGTGGTGCTTAGATTGACTAGCTTATTACGAATACCTTCTATAGGCCGGGGTCAAGACAATGGTCAAGGCGATCGTGGTGGTGACAGCACCATTGAGTCCTTTGTCACGCCGCCCCGTTTATAGAAATCGTAGGAGCCCTTGCGTTGTTAGCGTAGATTCCCTTTATATTAAGAGTTTCTTCATGACAACCCCTCTTAAGAACAATGTGCAAATGATTTACTTGAAGTGAGAACAAGACCTTCCTAATGGAACTCCTTACCTCTCTTTTTAATCTAGTTTTATAGCCACTCTGGATTTAGCTATACACCTCAACCTACTCTCTCACCTTCTCCCTGTGGATTCGATATTTAAAGCCCTATTCCCAGGTGAAGTGCTCACCGGTATCCGTTCGCTTGCGGATTATCCATCATAATATTCCCCGTAGGTTAACAAATACCAACAAAGGTGGTTAGTGGAAATGTATGTTGCAAGCTGAGAAATCTGAGATTCTATCATTTTATTAAAGTTGTACTGATTTTTAATGGCGTAAGAAAAACTTTTCATTCTTGTATTAATAAGTTCAAGAGCTTTATCATTGGAAACTATCTTCCTAGACAGATTCTCCATAGTTTTACCTTGATTAAGAACAAGGTCTCTCAAGGAAGGTTGATAAGTATTAAAATTGTTACCTTGATTGTTACCTTGGTAGTTTCCTTGGTAGTTGGGCCTCCTGCTGGTTCCAACCTTGATTCTCGCTTGAGCACGGAAATTATTGTTGTTGTGATGAAATTGATGTCCTCCACAATCTACGGACAATTGCTTTTGCCCGGTGTCCTCACGTGTTTCCACATTCTTCACACGCCATGCGGAATCTTGGATTTGCATGACCGCCTTGGGTTGAGGATCTCTATCCTTGAGCTTCTTCATTATAAGGTCCATTTTAGCGCATAAACATATCTACCTCTTTCAAATTTGGTGCATTCCTCTCTTGCCGGGGTTGACGCTCTTCACTCCAACCTTGGTTGGAAGCCATCTTCTCCACAAGCTCAGTAGCATTGGTTAGTGTAAGTGATAAGAAAGCATCTCCCCGCAAAGATCCATTGTCTCCACGAGCACTAGGAACAAGCCCGTGATAGAAAGTTTGCATCAACAACCACTTCTCCATCCCATGATGTGGACATTCTCAAATATATTCTTGGAAACGTTCCCACGCTTTCTCGGGACGTATTCATCGTGTTGTTGTTGGAAGTTCGATATCTTCCCTCTTAAGGCATTCATCTTGCCTACAGGGAAGAACTTGGTAAGAAAGGTTGTGGAACATAAATCCCATGTTGTATTCTTCTCTTTAGTAGCGTAGAACCATTGCTTCGCCTTCCCCAATAGTGAGAATGGGAAGAGGCGCAACAATATGGCGTCTCGATACGCCCTTCATTGTAAAAGTACTACAAATCTCCAAAAGGTGTTGGAGATGAGCACTCACGCCTTCATGTGCCTTTCCTAAAAATTGGTCGGCTTGCACCATGTTTATGAGCCCCGGCTTAAGCTCAAAGCCATTGTCTCCAACCTCTACCTTCGGACCCGGGAGAATGTTGTCCGTGGTAGGAGCTGAAAACTCACGAAGTGTCTTGGTTGCCATAGCTTCAAATTCAGGTGATAAGCTTCGCTTTACTTGATCAACGTCCAAATCATAAGGTCTTGGTGTCTCTCGAGATGATGATGATGATGATGATGATGTAAGTGCCGGTGTTTGTCTGAAGTTTTGCTCTGGCCCGTCTCGATTAACTTTTCGTGATCTTCAACAAAATTATCCGGACGGTTCCAATTCATACAATTCCCCTCGCATAAAATCAAAAAACAAATAGAAAATAGGGTTGAACCTCGTTTGAGTATGTGATAATGGGTTCTCAATGCATTATGTGATGCTAGTGATCTCTCTTATTTCCATGTATGTTGTGTTTAAGTTTTGGATAGCACCCTTTCTAAACTAGGAAAGTTAGAAACAACACTATGAAAAACTAAACTAGCGGTTAAAGTTTGACTAGCACCTTTCCAAACTTATAGGAAAGTTGGGAACGAAACTAGGATAACTTATGTAACTAGGAAATACACTTTTTAAAGTTTTGACTACTCTCCCAAACTAGGAAAGTTGGAAGTGAAGCCATGAAAAACTACATTTTGGATTAGACTAACGCCCTTCCCTGAATCGGCGCTTAGAAATGCTTGTTGATATTTCTTACACGATCCAAATTAGGAAGGCGAAAGAAATATATATAATGCTCCATGATTTTCTAACACAAGGAAACTATTTATCTAAGTCTCCGTCAAGGAAATTTGTTTTCATTATCTAAAAAAGTCTCCGTCAAGGAAATTGCTCTCATGCTCGATGGAAGAACAAAATGGTATGTCAACTCTCTAGTGTGTTGGCTGCTATCAACCCATCCTTAGTGTTTAGCTGCAAACTGAAGTTACATTTATATTATTTTCCTTGGAATAGAATGGGTGATTCCTTGGAATAGAATGGGTGATGAAGAGGGAACCTTCTCGCAAACCAAAAGCTGCAAAGAAATATTGGAAGATTTTAGACATTATTAGGTCATGTTGTATATTTTGGTCCATTTGCAAAGGGCGCTCATCATGTTCTCTGTCATTCCAAATAGGAAGCATATGCTCAGGATGTTATGGAGCTGCATGGTCCATAATTTGATGTGATCTGCCCCCCTCGACAAAGTTGGTGTGTATAGGGCTAGGCATGCCCAACAAATGTCTCCTGTTTCTACCATTCAAAATCTTTTGTCCACGTGCTACCTTATGAAGTGAAGAACTATAGTCTGTCTATGTTGGCTTATTGATACCAATTGTCTCGTGTAACATGTCTTTATGTCAACCTATTATATATCAGTGTAATGTGTTGTCTTCATAATATTATGTCTTTATCTATCCTTTGTCATAAGTATATCAATTATTCCATTTATCAAATAGTCATAAAACTATCATGTAAAATTATCACGCGCGCGCAAAATTACTAGTGTGGCGTCGGCACTACTGCATACAAGTGCTGAGCCACCCCTACCTAGTTCCTATGTTACACGAGTATAGGTATAGGTATCCGATACAATACGTGATCGGATAATGAGATAGGCACTTTCTCAAAAAGAAAATCCACTAAAATGGTGTATCCAAGTATCCAGTATCCGCATATCCGACAAGTATCGGATATGGATACGCCACCCTCCTTGGAGTATCCGTGTAACATAGCCTAGTTCTACTAATGCAGCAATAAAATAATGCTAGCACGTCATAAGCCAAGAGTTGAGAAAAGCGGGAGCTGATTAGGCCGGATAAGATGGCAACGTATGCTTAAACTAGGTTTCTGTGAAAACTGCATAAACCACGACAAAAGTCATCTAAATTTATTTAAAAATCATACATGTGGATGATATGATTATGCACAATCCTGTAAAATATCTTATCCAACTCGACTCCGTTTGTGAGATATAAAAATAATAAATTTCTAGCAAATCATTGGGTAACTTTTCGCCTTGAATTTGTTATTTTTATATCTCGCAAAACGAAGTCGTGTTTGACATGATATTTTACAGGATTGCAACATCATATCATCTACATGTGATTTTTTTTCATAAATTTAGATGACTTTTTTATCATGGTTTGTACAGGCTTTCACAAGAAGTTTCTGCTTTCATAGGATACGTTCCCGTACAAGATAAGGCACGCATGCTGCCGCGCGCGCGATAGGCGCATTTACGGCGACCGGGGCCGAGCAGGTCAAATCTTGCATGACAAAAACGTGGTGCCTGAGATATTTGCATAATCATGCCAAGCATATGGATCTTTATGCCCAGCCAGTGGTCATGCAAATTCACGGACACGGTCGGTCCAATTAAAGGAGAGGAAGAAAAAGGACGACGCCTTGATGGAGGACCTATAGGTAGGCAGCCCTTCGACATCAGCTCACTGTTGCCGGATTCCGTCTGGATGCAGCGGTCCAACGGAATGACGACATTCAATCCGCCATCTCATGATGTGATCCTTGCAAGCTTTATATACTATAAATAAATGGGAATGGGGGACTCGCTCTACTTGCACAGCGCCACATCTGCACGCAACACACAATATATAGACCAAATCACGCATGGCAGCCTCCTCGAGCCCAGAGCTTGTGCAGGCGCACGTCGAGCTCTGGAACCTCACCTACAGCTACCACAAGTCCATGGCCCTGCAGTGCGCCGTCGAGCTCGGGATCCCCAACGCCATCCACCGTAGCGGCGGCGCCGCCTCTCTCCCCGACCTTGTCGCGAACCTTCCGGTGCCCCAAGCCAGGAAGCCCTACCTGCCTCGCCTCATGAGGTTCCTCGTCGTGACAGGCGTCCTCGCTCTTGACGCCCCCGTCGCCACAGGGGACAGCGGCGTGTATCGCCTCACGCCGCTGTCTCGCCTCCTTGTGGACGACAACGGGTGCCCCAGCCTCGCGCCATTCGTGCTCGCCCAGACCAACAGGTACCACGTCGGGGCGGCCATGCACCTGTCAGAGTGGTTCAAGGGCGGCCGGGACGACGACGAAACGCCCTTTAGGATGGCGCACGGCACGGACCAGTGGGACGCGTGGCGCCGCGACCCGCAGGTTAACAAGGTGTTCATGGACGGGCTGGGATCCGACAGCCAACTCACCATGGACTTCGTGGTGACTCGGTGTGGCGAGGTGTTCGACGGCGTAGGCATGCTGGTCGACGTCGGCGGCGGGAACGGCAGCACGGCGAGGGCTATTGCAAAGGCGTTCCCTCATGTCAGGTGCTCGGTGTTGGACCTCCCCCACGTGATCGGTGACATCCAGCCTTCTGATGACGTTCAATACATAGTAGGTGATATGATGAGTTGGATCCCTCCTGCTGACGCCGTGCTGCTCAAGGTCGTATATATATATATATGTATATATATGCATTAAAACGTGATCGATCTTGCTGAGTTAATTTTTTCGTCTCAAAATCGCAGCATGTCTTGCATGACTGGAACGACGAGGACTGCGTCAAGATCCTAACTCAATGCAAGAAGGCTATTCTTCCATCAGGAGGGAAAGTGATCATCATAGACACAGTCGTCGGGTTTCCTGCCGATGACATAATGTTCCAAGCCCAGGTCACGTTCGATCTGAACATGATGGTGACGACACCGGGCAAGGAGCGCGACGAGCACGAGTGGCGCAATATATTCATGGCCGCGGGGTTCAGGCACCACAAGAAGAGGCCAGTCCTGGGGTTTCTGTCAATCATCGAGCTGTATCCATAGCTACGGAATGAAACAACAGCACGTACATACTAGCCACGAAATATGTGTTGTGGATTCTATGATTTATCTATCATTTGCTGTGTGAGTCAGTTTCGCAAAATAATTAAGTAGTAAACTTTACGCCTTCAGTGGCTTAGTGCCAGATGATCATGGCCTGGCCGGTTGCATGTTCCTTTAATGGCAAAGAACGAATAAGAGTGGCTCACTTGAGTTACTAGTTGCCTTCTTTTTTTTTTTAATTTTAATTTTACCTGTACTTGAGAATGAGCTCTCTATGAAACCTCTTGTGAGCAAGCCAACCACTGGATCCTGCAACAGAGGCGGAGCTGTTGTTCCAAAGATTTTCCTAGTGTGTATAACGCGTAAGACCCACTTATACTTGGCCTTTGGCGGTTGGGCCTCAAAACTCATGGATCCAAATGATAAGAGAGGGAAAACAACAAAAACAAGCAACAAGCACGCACATCTCCAATGGTAGCCCCTAAAACAAGGGTCCTTACTTGTCGAATAGGGGCCACCCCCTACTCTTGGCGCTCAAATCATGCCCGTGTTTTTGCATCATTTTAAAAAATCACTAAAAATTTAAACTTTTTGGGACAAACTAAAAATTTGATTTATTTTCCGCACAACCAAACCCCCTTTTTTCAAAACCCTCGCATCAAAATTCACCATATAGAAGTTAGGCCTTGTTTGAATGCAATGATTTGTTTGCATGCATGTTTGCTTGCTCTAGAATTTATTCTAGGCATTAAAAAAATAAATCCTTGACCATCTCCACCAAATAATTCCCTTGATCTCTTCCTTGATTTTACCAACCACTAAATATCCAACCAACCTCAATCTCTAATGACATTTCAAGTATACCTAGTTTAATTTATTTTCTGGGAATATATATACGTGTGTGGGCATATATATAACAATGTATACATATACACATATATCTATCAACTAAGGAACATATTTACATGAATAAACACATACACAATACATGGGTATATATGTGTAAATATGTATGCGTATACATGGGCTATGGAAAAAGAAAAAGGAAATAAAAATGGAGAAAGCAACCGCTGGTTCTCCTCCCTCCCCTTTCTTGGCCCAGCCGCCCCTCTCTCCTGGCCCAGCAGTGCAGCTCGCCACCTCTTCCTCCGCGTGGGCCGACTCGGCCATTTGGCCCAGATCGGGGCAGCCCAAGCGTAGCCCCCCAGCAGCCCGCCTTCCTTATGCTCAAAAAAAAAAAAAAAAAAAAAAAAAAAAGCAGCCCGCCTTCCTACTTCCCTTCTCTCAGTGACGAGGCGGCCCCACCTGTCATAGGGTTCTTCCACCATCCCTTCCTCTTCGCACGGGAAGACGAGATATTTTTCCCCGCCGCCGGGACTGTAGAGGGCGACCATGGCACAGCGGCGCGGGGGGCGCTCGCCCGCGCGTCTCCTCCAGCGAGCCCTGCTCGTGGCAGCCTTCTCCGCTGCGGCCCTCGCCGTCCTCATACTACTCCAGCACCGCCACGGCCCTAAACCCCCAAACCCCTCCGCCGCGTCCCGCTCCTCGGACGAGCTCCTAGACGACGACTCGCCTCCCGCGGAGCGGGTGGATCCGGAGCCTGGCGACTCGGCGGTCGCCGGCGACGGTTCCGCGTGCGCGACGGTGGAGAGGATGGGGCAGGAGGCCACGGGCGCTGGGCGGGCTCTCCGGAGCAGGCCAGCCTGCGGGTCCGCGATATGATCCGGCGCCACTTCGAGCTCCACGGTGCGTTTCGGATCACCAAGAGGACGCCACCTCGAGTTTGATCTCTCTCTCTCTATTCCCCTGGAAATGCTGCGTGTTGGACCCATTGAGTTCTGACTTCTGAGAGATGGTTTGTTTGTCATGTCTCGTGTATGTGAATTAGAATATGATGCCTAAATCGATTGATTGACGCCATACGCTGTCAGTGCTGTAGTTCTGTGATTAATTCAGGAATTGAATTGGGGACTAGCCTGAAAAGTGAGGAAGCTGTCGACAGGTTGGCAATGTCATGTCCGAACATTAGTAGATTGCCCCTTCTATGAACTTTGCAACAACTAATGTATCATCAATTAGTAGATTGCCCCTTCTATGAACTTTGCAACAACTAATGTATCGTCAAGTCTGCTATTATTTTTACTTTGGTGTCTAGGATGCATTTCTCAAGTGTTTATGTTGCTGTAGCTGGCAGAAATCGACAATGCTCAAAGTAATATTCTCATAACCACTAGCTGCCACCACTTGCCCCGTTACATGTGGTGTTTTCTAGCAATTCGCATTAGGATTGTGTGTACAGAACCTTGAACCAAACTAAATTTTATTACATAACCACTACATTCTTCTACTTTATGCACAAGTATATTAATTTGTAACTGCAGTGTCTAGATAGGTTGTTTATTACTCCATGGGCTTACTGTCACAATATAATGTCCTTGTGAACATCTACTAATAATAAACAGAACAATCTGTGTATGATCATTTATACAAAATTGAAGATGGTCGCCTATCTTCTACTACTGTTTATTGAAGTCATGAAGTGTTTGAGGCATTGGTTTACTTGATTCAACAAAATTTCCGCTTCACGTGATACAAACTTGCTCAGGAGAGAGACACATAAATTAAAAATCTATCAAGTTTGTGAGCCATCACATGCATACTGAAATGTAAGTTAACATGTGCATCATATAGTTCAGTCATAAGTGAACTGTGATGTACCCAATAGCTTTGCATGGAAAATTGCACTTTGTAGTTATGCACAGAAGTCCAACGTTTACATCTTCAATTAACTTGCCAGGAGCAGAGAGAGTGAGAATGCTTCCCGCCCATGAATTCTGCAAACAAGGCTTTGTGTTGGGGAAAGCGCCTGAAGCTGGATTTGGCAATGAAATGTACAAGATATTAACAGCGGGAGCCTTGAGTGTCATGTTAAACCGATCTTTGATCATCGGGCAAACAAGGCATATGCATTTACACTCAGCTACTTTTCTCTATGCGATTGGTTGGAAGCACCTGAGTTTTATGGAATTGCTTCTTTTGCTGTTGTTGTGTTGTTGTTGCTAAACGTTCTTCAAATGTTGTCTTGCATATGTAGTGTTAACTTTTACAGGATGTTTAATTGTGAATTGTTATGCATTATTATCATGGTTGTGAACCCATGATGAATTAATTCTGTAGTTTAATAGCTGTGGTGACAATATTCATTATCCACTTACAATTTTTGTTCCTCTCTGTCAAACAGGGGATTGTATCCTTTTGGGGGAGTACATTTCTTATACCAACCAGTCATTCACTATTCATGAAATCAAACATTTGTGGAGGAAACATCGCTGTGCTAGGACATATGGTAGAGATCTGAATATTAGAGTGGACATTTTTGACAATCCAGCTGAGACAAATGTTCTGTGTAGTGACTGGAATAGCTGGAAAGATCCAATTATCTGGTTAGTACTACAGTTACAGCCTAGAATAAGTTTTATGTTTTACAATATTTCTCTTGGCATGACCTGCATATGTTATTGATAGGAAGAAGTGCAGAAAATAGTAACGGTGATAAGTTTCCTAATTTACTCTAGAGGCGCACTAGATCATAATGATATCTGTCTCATCTTGCAATTACACAAGGCTTAGGGTTTACAGAACAAGTTCTGTAATGTTAAGTTTTTTATTTCTTAAGCCTTAGGTGACCGCTAACGGACTAACCAGTTATTTCCTTTAGTGTGCATTTCTTATGTAACTAATCATTTGCCATATTGCATTTATTCTTTCTTGTTTGTTCAGTTTTTTTTTTTTTACACACTAAGTGCAGTTCATTTGCTTTCTTTCCTTGAGCCATTAGTTTTGCATACAATAGCTATGTGTAAAAAAGCATGCTGAATGGTGCTAGTTATTTACAATTCTAGGTTCGATGGTGCAACAGATGCAGTTGGGATTCAGTTTTTTCTGAAGAATGTTCATCCTAAAATGAAGCTTGCTGCGTTGGCTCTTTTGGATCGCCAGACTCATTGTATGCCAGGCCTAATACATTTGGTGAACTTATGCGAGCTATCATATCTCCATCCAGCAAAATCCAAGAAGCAGTTGACTGGGCTTTGAAGGGTTCGAATCCAGATATTGTTTTGCACACGCCAAGATGATGGCGAATAGGTATGGCACACTATTTGTGATTGCTTGTGTAAACTAAAGTAACTATATAGATTGCCCCATCAGTTCAAAAAGGAAAAGTGCAGTATAGTAGAATATTGGCATCATGCAACCTATTAGTATGGCACACTATTTGAAAATGCTGCTTTGTAGCTGAAATCGTTAATGTAACCTAAGTTAGCTTCACACATTTCTTTTATTTCTGTAATATAATCTTCAAAGTTAAGTTTGAATCGATAATAGTCCATTTCAATATTTACTTAATATCTTTCAGTTGGAGAATGTCCACCACCTGCATCATGCAGATAATCTGTTAGCAGCACTTGCTAGTGTTGTACAACATATCAGGCGAGCTAAAGAGCATCAGTAATGAGGCGATAGTTGGCTATGCGCCTATGTTTTAGAACACTGTCTCTTCTACACCATATGTTTTGAACAGTTGAGATTAACTCCTATTATTACTATAGGCCAATCCGAGCAAGAAAAAGCTGCAGTTCTTTGTATTAAGAGAGCTCTAAATATTAGCCATATCAAGGGTACACCTCTGGTGGCATTGGTCTCTGACACACCAGCATTTGTGAAGGAGATAAAGTCAGACATCAGTGAGTTTGCAGAGGTTAGCTGCTAGATTAAATTTAATACTACAGGGTGAACTTAGCACCATGGAGATTGATTATCTATTTCTTGAAATATTAGAAAGTTGGATGTTCATTCTGCAATTGTTTTCAGGTACTATATTTTGATTATAAGTTGTTTGCCAAGACTTCTGGTATGGAGATTGTTGGAAATGATAAGGTATTATTCACTCTCATGCCCCCATAACTGTTGCCGTTTCCTCTATTGATTTTTGAGTTCTGAACCTTATTGGACTCTTCAGGAGTAATTTTTAATTCTAGATTTCTGTCAAGGACGTTACAGTTTATATCAGGAAATGAAAAAAATATACATATTTCCTAAAGTTGCTATGTTAGTAATGCGCAACTCTATTTTGCTATTGTGGAACTGTCTCCATATTTGGCAGGATCTTTTTCTTTGTTTTGTTCTCGTGTCTATATGTTGTGTTTTTCTATTTTGAAGCATTCTACCATATTTTTGGGTTTGTTGGTAGCCATATGGAAGGTATGTATATGATGCTTGGGGGAGCTAATTCACCTAGAATACGTTATAATTTGGGACAAATTTTGAATGTTTCTGTTATGACCGGCAACACCTATGCACGGGCGTGGTGCTGCCCGTGGCTGAGGGTTGGCTGGCCAGCTCATGAGCTTTAGGCCCAAGTCTATCTTAGATGCATATAGATGCATAATTATTATTATTAGAATGGTCTTTCTATTATTTGCAAGAGTCATATATTGTAACCGTATCTTTTGGAATTAATCAAGCAAAAACAGTCTATTGTTTCTGGCTTCCCAGAGGGAGCCGGGATTTACCCTAGCCGCCCCTCTCTCCTTCCTGTTCACGAACAGCAGCAGCAGCAGCCACGACGGCGCCCCCGAGCCGTCTTCCCCTACGCCTCTCAGACCTCGCCCTCAACCCAGCCACTCATACAACCTACGCACCATCAAGGGAAGGGTGAGAAGGAACCCTAACAGTTTCAGTTCCTTATATTTTAGGAAGGAGGGAGTAGCAGTAGCTCATGTAGTGCACACCATAATATTTGTAATCTTTTTAAGAGATTTATCTGCTTTAGAAAACAAATAATGCAGTATTCCTTTTCTGATGATAGGATTTGCATATTTGCATTACCTGCAAGAGGTGCCTGAGGCAACCTTAAACTGTGTATGTCTTGTTGAAGTGTTTCCCTTACAGTTCAAAACTATGGTGATCATAAAGATAACAGTAGGGCGCCACCCAAAAAAAAAAAAAAAAAAAAAGATAACAGTAGGGCACTATCCATTAATGCGAGATTTTGTTTTAGTCTAAGAACAAAAAGTTGTCACTACGTTTGTTTTTATCAACAATAAGCAGCTTATGGCATTTGTGGTATTTCTGTAGATATTTTTGCATTTATCTGGTTTCATATCTTGTTCCCTGAACTCGAGACTTTTTTTTTTTTTTTTTTTTTTGTGCAAGCCTTTGGATTTTCGTTCAAGAGACTGGGGATCAGCTCCAAGGTGGGTAGCATTTGTTGATTTCTTTGTAGCTGCACAGGCCAGATACGCAGTTGTCACTGGAGCACATCGTCGTGTTGGTACCACCTACGCACAACTCATTGCAGCATTCGCTGCGGCAAACAGACATGGTAATATAGGTTGTCTTTAAACATGTCGCTTGTTGCATTTAGTCCAGTACGTCATGAGTCCCCAACCTAATTCAGCCTACCCTTGTCTTGTATAATTAGGTCGAGAGCCTTCAGGTGCCAACTTCACGTTCCTAAGCAGCATCCACAGTAATTTGCTGGTCGAGGGGCTCTCGACGCAGGTTGGTTGGGGCCATATCTGGAACAGATACGCTGGCCCTCTAAGCTGTCGGCACCAGCCACACCAATGCCCCTTGACCCCTCTCCTCCCTCCTGCTTGGTGGGACAGTCAGTGGCAAAGCCCCATTCCCAGGGATGTCAGGAGGCTACTGGAGTACGGCATCCGGTTATCAAACACTGGGGAGGTGGACGAGAGGCGCCTCGTGTCGTACTGCATGTCAAGGAAAGATCATGTGAAGAGGTACCATGTCCTTCCACCATACAAGAACCCGGCACGATCATAGGCTGAGGAGGTGTGCGAGGTGCGCTTAACGTCATGCTATTGGAGAGCTCAATTTTGCATTAACCACTTACAAGGGGGTGTAAGCTTTGAGTGGCCAGGCTTTTAAATTGGCCATGCTGGTAATTTTTGTCTGCCCCAGATGGGTGCCAGTTTCGGTATTCTGCTGGACAGGTGTTCTGGTGGTTTAGATATACTGTAGCAAGCATGCATCGTACATCACTGTTGTTGATCCGTGATATGATCGTGAAGCAGACATCAAATCTAGAGATGGGGTGATGTATAAAGGCATAGGCGCATGCATTGCATTGTCCAATGAGTCATGAGCTGGTGGTTGAATCTAAACTGGATAGCAGAGAAACCCACCCAGAATGTAGAGTGATGGTCGATCCGTCTACTGATGCGATTTTGATATTTTTCCCTAATCCTGTCACTATTGGATACAAATGAACACACAACGTCCCATTTCGGTCTTGTTCGTTTCAGCTTAGGATTGTGTTCAGCTGTCTTTTACTACTAGCTTGGGACTGTTTTCCAAGCTGAAACAAAAAGGTTCTTGAAAGCTGTTGTACAAGGAGGGTATGCAAATCTGTTGTAGCGGTGCGGCGGTGCCTTGTTCGTTTCAAACTGGAATCAAAATTTACGCGAGGTGAGGTGACTCTCCAATCCAAGTAACTGAAAGAAAATCCGATGAACCCTCATTCTTCCTCAGGGGCAGGGCGGCACATCTTGATGCGTTTCCTCGGCTTCCCGCCAGAGAGATTCCTTGGCAGCAGACCACCGCAACCCGGCCTGCTGCGGGCTCTTCTTCTTCCTTGTCGTCGCCGAAGGGCAAGAGTACGTCACTCACTCCACTACTACCTCCTGCTGTGACGTATTTAACTCTCAGCAGCGATCGGTGAGCGATGCACACATGGACGGCGACGGCGAGGCTCATCGTTGTTCTGCCCCGGCCGCCGCGCGCCGCCTAGACACGTTTCACCACGGTGTACTCCAGCAGCATCGCGCATGGCGGCCACAGCTGCAGCTCAAGCTGCTAGGCCCTTCTTCTTCTTCCTCGTCGTGCTCGTCGCCGCGGCGGCGTCCTTCCTGCCGCGGCTCGCCGGGGCTGCCGCCGGCAGTGGTGGTGTTACCGTACGCGTCGACCCGCGCCAGGTATGGCCGTGCCCGTACGTACGAGCTTGCCGCTGGCGTGGAGTGGTATGATCGATCGATCGGTTGGTTTGGTTGCCTGTTGATTCGTTCTCTGTTCGTCCCAGCAGGTGGTCGTGGACAATGGCGCGGTGCAGGTGGCGCTGTCGGCGCCGGAGGGCCGGATCACCGGCGTCAGCTACATCGGCGAACCCAACCTGCTGCTGGAGTACGACGACGCCGGCGAGGGAGACTCCGGAGGGTAACTCAGGAGTGCATGCATGCACCTTATTACAGTTGTCTTCTCGCTCTTATGTTTTTCTGCCTGGGCTCTCCGATCTCTGGCATTCAGAATTTGTGCCTTCTCTTGCAGGTATTGGGATTCCGTATGGAACTATCCCGGCTCTGGTCTCCGAGAACTGTACAATACGTGAGTGATGATAATATATTGCTAGATTCTGTATTCTTGCCAACCTCATCGATCATAAGCATTACTCACAACTTGATTCTGAAATTAATAGAAATTGTCATTATCATCAAACAGGAGACTGCACTTACTGCTGATCAGTAGTAGAGATAATTTAGAAGCTTTTAACACTTACAGAACCGAGGGTGTGCCTGCATTCTATGCTACTACACCCTCATAACCTTACAGGTTACGCAAACAATAATCTGTATTGAAATGGAATGGTATTTGTGAAATAAATGTTTAAATGCTCATGAATTAACAATTCAATCTTTTTTAATGGTAATGTTGACAGTCAAAACTGACTGAAGGAGAACTAAAGTAAATGAGAGAGAGCTTAGCTTGAATACTAATTGTCAGGCTTTCAGCTATGCTTTTTTTTGAATTTTCACCGGGGGAGGCGTTCCCCACCTGAATATATTCAAGTGCCCAAAATGGCCGATAACCTCGTTTTTGGGGAAAACGAGGTAAAAACCCTGTCGCCCAGGTTAATTATGGAAAACCGGGACTAAAACCGTACAAATGTTGACCTCCTCGAGGCTAGGGGTGTGGCAGTCCACAAATGAAACAACAACAACAACAACAAACTCTCTAGCATTGGAGAGGGGGTGGCTATCCACGATACACAAAAGAAAGAGAAAAACTAAGCCCAAACGAGAGAACTCTAGACAAGGCCGCAAGACGCCCACCGAGCGCCAATCTGCGCCCCCCGAAAGCGAAAAGATACTCGCCGCTTTCACCAAGGCGAGTACCCTCCACCACCACTCGTAGCTACGCCGCTTCACGGGGGTGGAAAGGGGACTAAGAGTGACGGCCGGGCACGCCCGGCGTAGGATCGGCGGACCGCGACGACCTCCCTTCGAACTGGTGGTGACATCCTCCAAAGACATCCGGGCCCACGTACAACCATCCAACGCCGCCCACGAGGGGAGGAATCCGTGGAGGGAATGGCGGCAGCGGTGGAAACACCACCCGGCATTTGATATTCGGCACCACCGGGGGAGACCGCCGGCGGGCGGGGCGCCAACGGAGGACACTCGTCGACGGCGGCGGCGCCCAACAACCAAGCCCGGACCTACTCAAGAGAGGCCACAACAATACGGGGGAGAGGCACACGGAAGAACACAAGGCCACGGCACGAGCTGGACTCTACTCTTCCACGGTGGCGCCCTCAAGAGGGTCACGGCGTCAAAGACGTCGCCGCCACCGGCTCTAGAAACTAGAGCTAGGCTTTACGCCGAGGCCGGAGGTCCAGAACCCCAAAAGAGTTGGGAAGAAAACGCGCCCCCAAGGAGGTGAACGGCGCCAAAGGCGTCGTCGTTGATCGCAAAGACGGGGTCTTGCACGGCTTTCGCCTGGGCTCCCAAACTCGAGGACCAAAGCTCGTCGAAACAGAGACCACGGGACCAAACCTCCTCAAGAAGCCGGGGCGAGAGGGTAGTAGAGACGCGCCGCCCACCGCCCAAGCCCTTGGCTAAAAACCGCACGCGCCGCAGCCCTCGCGGAAGAAGAAGACCGGGCACGCTGCCCCGCCGCCCGGCTTGCCGCGGCGGCGAAAGACGGCCCGACCCCTTCACCGTTGCCACCGTCCGGCGCAACCGCGCCGCGCCGCGGTGGGCGGCTCCGCCCATGCGATGTCGATGGCGACCAGGCGAGGTCACGAAGACCGGAGCCGCACCACGCAGCAGCCCCACGCCTTGGGGGTTGGGCGCGAAGCGGATCCCGGGGCCCGAGGCCGGACCTGCACCCCGGCCCGCCTCGCCGCCGGAGAGCCACCGCGGCGCCAGCCCGGCCGCGAGCCAGGGTGGAGGTGGGGGGATGGGGATGGCCAGTTCGGGGCCCGAGAGCCCGCATCCAGCCGCCCCATCTCCCCAGTCGCCGCCGTCGCCGTTGAGAGGAGGGAGGGACGCCGGGCCGAGGTCGCCGCCACCACCGGCGCCCGAGGAGGAGGCAGATCCGGGACGGGGGCAATGGATCAGACCCGACGGGCACGGATCCGGCCCAAACGCCGCCGCGGGAGACTTGGAGGCAGGGAAGAGGAGGTTAGGTGACGAGCAGCTCCCGCACGAACGAGCTCGCGACCTGCTCCTAGGCAAAGAGAGCCTCGCCGCCGCCGCCCTAGGGAGCCGCACGGGCTTCCGGCAGGTCCCTCTAGCGGCGGCGAGGGAGGAGGTGGGAGCGGGCGGCGGCGGCGGCGGTCTTCCGCCCGAAGTCGCCCGAAGCGGGACGGGCGACGCGAGCACGCCCTTTTCCACCAATCCAGAAGAGCAGGATGTTGGAAAATATTTTTGGCTTCTCTGAATCTTGGTATATCTTTCAGCTATGCTTTGAGTCAACAAGAAGCCACTCCACATGTATCTTGTGATTTGCAGCAACGAAATTGGATTTACTGATACACACACTCATACAGGTTGGATAGTGCAGAGTTCAACGTAGTGTCCTCAAGTGAAGATCAAGTGGAGCTTTCTTTCAGGAGTACGTATAACCCATCACATCTAAATGGCATTCGGCTAAATATCGACAAGAGGTGCCAAATTCTACATGCAGTTCTGTTTGTGTAATTGCTTTCTTTAGTTATTGTTTCTTCATCTGAAATAGTACCGAACTATCAACCAAGTTTGCTAAAACCACTGGCAGTTCAGGCTTGTGATGCTCAGAGGTAGGTCTGGATTCTACTGCTATGCCATCTTTGAGCATGACAGGGCCTACCCTGCTCTCAACATCACCGAGGCTCGGCTCGTCTTCAAGCTTAACACGGCAAAGTGAGTATGATCACTCTTTTAATAAGGTTTTGAACACAATTAATAATCTCTCTCGCTGCTGCTTTGTATTGTCTGAAAGCTTACCGCGAGCTGTTGATGCCTTCGTGAAATCTGTGCTGCTAGGTTCAATTACATGGCTATTACAGACGACATACAGAGGTACATGCCCAGTGCGGTGGACAGAGAAGAACCTCGTGCTGTCCCGCTGGCTTACAAGGAGGCTGTTCTGATGGTTGACCCCAAAGAACCCCAGTTCCGAGGAGAGGTAATATACACTAGTAATTTAGCTAATGATAGCATACTTGAAAACCAAAATTACCTCCAAGTTTTGGGAAGTGTGACAAGCATGAACATTCTTTTCTTTTTTGTTTTTTTTGAGACAAAGCATGAACATTCATATGCAGGTGGATGACAAGTACCAATACTCGCTGGATAACAAGGACAACGTTGTTCACGGCTGGATCAGCGGCAGCGATCCAAACCCAATTGGTTTTTGGGTCATCACGCCCAGCAACGAGTTCAAGAGCGGTGGCCCGCTCAAGCGAGAGCTCACCTCCCACGTCGGCCCCACATCCCTCACCGTAAGCCCCCTCCAAATCAAAGGATTACATATGAATTATGATCTGTCTCCGGTAGTGACTAAACTGAAAAGTTTGTATGATCTTCCTGTACATCTTTGTTTCCACGCACGCATCAGATGTTTATGGGGACGCATTACGTCGGCAAGTCAATGGTGGCCAACATCGACGACGGCGAGGAGTGGAAGAAGGTCCTCGGTCCGGTGTTCATCTACCTCAACTCTGGCCCCAGCAGAGGAGACCTCTGGGAGGACGCCAAGGCGCAGGCGGCGGCGGAGGCTAGGAGCTGGCCCTACGGCTTCCTGGCGTCACCAGACTTCCCGAAGTCAGTCGACAGAGGGTCCGTTACCGGGAGGCTGTTGGTCAGGGACAGGTACCTGAGCAAGAAGCACGACATCCCTGCCGGAGCGGCCTACGTCGGCCTGGCCTCGCCGGGGCAGCCGGGCTCCTGGGCGACGGAGAGCAAGGGCTACCAGTTCTGGACGACGGCCGCGTCCGACGGCACCTTCACCATCACCAACGTCAGGGAAGGCGTGTACGATCTCTACGCGTTCGTTCCGGGCGTTCTTGGTGACTACCGCCGCAACGACGGCGGCTCGCCGCTGACCGTAGCGCCTGGTCGTCGTGCCGTCGACGTCGGTGACCTTGTGTTCGAGCCCCCGAGGTCCGGCCCGACGGTGTGGGAGATCGGCGTCCCGGACCGGACGGCCGCCGAGTTCTACGTCCCGGACCCGGACCCCAGGTACATCAACAGGCTCTTCGTCGACGGCCCAGACAGGTACCGGCAGTATGGTCTCTGGGAGAGGTACGCCGAGCTGTACCCGGACGACGATCTCGTCTTCACCGTCGGCGAAAGCAACGAGTCCAAAGACTGGTTCTTTGCACACGTCACAAGGTAACAATGCTGCATACTGTAAAACAAACACACGCTGACACGCACACACACCAACTTCATCAGTGCTAACTATGTTGATCTGCAGAAAGGTTGGCCAGGTTGCCGTGCCAACAACATGGCAGATACGGTTCAGTCTGGACGGCGTCGTGGCAGACGGCGACTACACGCTGCGGATCGCCCTTGCAGCTTCTGAAATGTGCAGACTGCAGGTGCAAGTGAATGGGGATGCGAGGAATAGAGGCGGGGTGTTTACGACGCCCGACATGGGGACGACAACGCGATCACGCGCCACGGGATACACGGCTTCCAGCAGAGCCTTGAGTTCACGGTCGGTGGCCACCTGCTGCGCCAAGGCGACAACACCATTGGCATAAAGCTCATCGCACAGCAAGGACCGGAAGGTCCGGCCATGGTCGCCGGGGTCATGTATGACTACATCCGTCTAGAAGGGCAGCCGTCCAGCGGCGCTGCCGCCTCACGCCGCGTTCTAACGTTACGGCGGACCATTGAGCTGATTTTGGTGGAGATTTTGTTTCTGTTGGCATTCCTAGTCATGTCCTAGTCTGGTTATGTGGCGATATGGCATGTAGAGGAAGGAAGCGCAGGATCGATGATAGGCTACTATACTAGCTAATATCAAGGTCTTATTATGATCTCTTATTTATTGGTAGAAGTAGTGTACAATAAATCTATTGATTGATATACGGTGGGCGGCCAGAGCTTTCAGATACATGGGACCATACAACTCCAAGAGAACGGATTAGAACATCACTAGCAGTACTATCTAAAACATACTGCCTATTTCTCAATTTGGGTAGCCACCTATTTTACTGTTACCTAATTTTTTTTTAATCTTCAACTCTAGCAACACTACCTAATAGAGACTATCCAAATGCAATCTAGCAGTGAATTGACATGTGGGGCCGTGATGTCATCCTCTCACATGTTGTTCTTGTCAGGATGGGGCAGAGATGGAGGCACTACTACCATGCAGAGAAGAAACACACGCGAGGAAAAAATAGGTAGCCATCGCTTGGAGCAACAGAAACAGGTAGTGCGATCTGAAATTTCAGTAAGCAACAAATCAGTTGCGTCAAGTAGGTAGCCCCCACTGTCTAAATTGAGTATAGGTAGTCGATTAGGTAACCTACAGAAGATGCTCTTAGTAGATGTGAATTGTTTAGGGTCCTCATTATTTTTTTTCATTTCTTTGTGTGCCAAGGAAAAAAAATTTGGTTACGGTGCTTCATCGCTAAAATGATTATTTGTTGGATAGATGCTCTATTCTAATCTATGGATCCCATACTTGGCCTTCTCAAGGCCCGAGACACTTTAAAGGGAGTGTATGTCCTTTTTCTTAAAGTATATATTATAACCCTCAATGCACATTTTTGTTAGGTATTGCCACTATTCATATTGTTGTACTGACACTTGCATAAATATGCAACATCTAGATCTACTTTTGTAACATCAAGTTGAAACACTTGCAACCTACATCTAAAACAAATGAAACATTTGGAATCTTCACTTGAAACATGTGTGTATAGCCATTACAACATGTCGATCTACTTTTTTGCAACATCGATGTGAAACACTTGCAACAAAACTCTGAAACACTTGAAAGATACGCTAGCAACATGCCCTTTGCAGCAAAACATCATCTGCTTATGGAGGCTATGTGAGAAGGCCAGCGACGCCGCATTGAGGTCGTCATTGCCACAACGGAGCCACAGCGTTGGGCAAGCACAAGCGTGAGGCTATGAGAGCAGCGCGCTAGGTGAGCACACATGCGACGACGAGCAACCGGCGAAGCACGGCAGCCTGCTTTCGGTGAGCCCCATTGGCGCCACTACCTTGGCCCGCAGCAGTCGGTATACTGGGGTGGAGGCGCCCCATTAGCCACACACAGGGCGTGCCCACGCGTACACCTGCTACATGGTTGGGAACACCGCCTTCATCTCCGGTACGAATGTGCCCATCCCACCCACTTGTACCCCCCGAACTTGCAGCACCCTTGCAAGCAGCCAATAGCCGATGAGGACCCCCGTCTGGTGAGCACGAGCACCACTTTCTAACACTAGTAGCTAGTGAGCACCCTTTAAGCCAGCAAGCACGTGAGTTTGAGATAGGGAGGAGATTCACATAGTCTATGAGTATGAGAGCAAGTACAATAATGGGCTTATAGTGAAGCTAGTCAGCATTTTTTTTCCTGACGTGGAGAGAAGAGAGGAAAGTGAGGAGAGCTTGGCTCCTATGCAAGCATCAAGCTGGATGCAGATGCATAAGTAGTAGTGGGTCCCAACAGAGATGCATGTGAGGAGGAATAAAAAAGAGAATGCAAATATATTATAATAAAAGAAAATGTTTGAAGACACATAGAAGAATATAGCTTGGCTCTTAAAACTTGACTTATGTTATCGATCTTTCTCTCTTATGGAGAGACAGGAGAGAAAGAGAGGAGGCCATGTGATCGAAGTAGATATTTGTGTGGTAGGTAAATATGTGGATCACGTGAGGGCACTTACCATGCGTGTGCCCAAGCACGGGACGGACGCCCGCGATGAATCATTTTCATACTTTTTAAGTTCTCTTTTGTTTACATATTAAAATTCATGTTTATACAACATGTGTGACGAGTTATCACATCTCTCTAAACGATTTGTGCACCAAAAGAAGGACAACCAGCGGGCCACGTCGCTGGATGGCTGGCCGATCGGCGGACGGACGGCCCAAATCGTGCAAGTCCCGGCCATTTTGCAAAAAAAAAAAAAAAACTCTGGCACAATATAACCTGCAGTCCATCTTCCTCTCCCAGTTTTTATTTGTAAAAAGCCCTCTACCATTTTCTGAAATCAGCCCTCGCAGTCCAGGCGGCCTGCCTTCTCACTTGGGCCGACTTTCCCGCTACATGGGCCTTAATGGGCGAAATACGGCCCGAACCTGGTTTCCTTTTTACAAATCTTTTTCTTTTACAAACAAATTTTGTGAAACTTTGAAATTGCATAGTAAATCATAGGAAAATTATAAAATAAAAAATCAAATCATTTCGAATCCTCATAAATAAATCTATAATAGAACATGTTTAAGTACAATGTTTTAACTGAACATTTTTAAGCCTATGTTTCTTAGCGGTAAATATAAAAAATCAAATAACAAACACAAAAATAAAAAGAATGTTAAGCACTCCTCATGAGAAAATAGCATCATGTTAAGCTTCCTTACTTCTGCTTCTCGCTCCTTAATAAATACTTTTAACCCTTTTTTTTTGCTCCCCCCCCCCCATTTCAACAGCAGCAGAAGCAAAATGTTACTTACTACATTCAGATAGTTACACCGACACATAGCTAATCTTAATACTTATCCAATCACCCAAACCCTAACCCAAACGCAACACACTGCCCATTACTCATCATATAATAAAAACGATATGATAGTTCTATTTAAAAACCAAAAAACATATGAAAAAAATAATACCATCATCATGATGAACCCTCCAAAATATATAACAACTACAACAACATGCTACAAACCATGACAATAAAAAAAAAACCTTATCTAAGTAGATTATAAACATTTTAGTGTAAAAAATAAAACAAAGCCTATGTTGAATACGCACCAAAAAGAAGGCCAACCAGCGTGGCCCGTCGCCACCGGTGGCCTCGGCCATCCGATCGGCCGGCCAGACGACCCGGATCGGGCAAGTCCCGACCATTTTGCAAAAAGACCCTTGAAATCCGGCAAAATATAACCCGCAATAAATCTTCCTCTCCCAGTTTTGTTTTGTAAAAAGCCCTCTACTTTTTCTAAAATCAGCCCTTGATCTAGGCCGGCTGCCTTCTCACTTGGGCCGACTTTTCCCACTACATGGGCCTTAATGGGCCAAATACGCCCAAACCTGGTTTCCTTTTTATAAATCTTTTTCTTTTTACGAACAAATTTTGTGAAAACTTTGAAATTACATAGTAAATCATAGGAAAATTATAAAATAAAAAAAAATCAAATCATTTTGGAATCCTCATAAATAAATCTATACAAAGTGGATCCATAATAGAACATGGATAAGTACAATGTTTTAACTGAACATTTTTCGCCTATGTTTCTTAGCGGTAAATATAAAAATCAAATAACAAACACAAAATAAAAAAGAATGTTAAGCACTCCCCCAAAAAAAAAGTGATAGTTCCATTTCAACAAATGAAGCAAAATGTTACTTACTACATTCGGATAGTTACACCCGACACATAGCTAACCTTAATACTTATCCAATCACCCTAACCCTAACCCAAACCCAACACACTGCCCATTACTCATCATATAATAAAAAAACGATATGATAGTTCTTTTTAAAAAACCAAAAAACATATAAATAAAATAATACCATCATCATGATGAACCCTCCAAAATATATAACAACTACAACAACATGCTACAAACCATGACACTAAAAAAAAAACCTTATCTAAGTAGATTATAAACATTTTAGTTGTAAAAATAAAACAAAGCCTATGTTGAATACAATATTAATAGTTCTTGAATTCAATTCACAGCAAATAATTATTAGCGATTGTAAAAATATCATGGGTCCTAATGGCCTGGCGCGGCAACGCCAAGCAACCATTTCTAGTTTTCATCTAAAGACACACAACACGCAGACGCTGTAGGTATTGCAGAGTTGCTTTTTTTTTTTCAGGGAAAAAAGTCTTACAGAGTAGCAATTTTTTTTTTCCCGAAAGGAGGGATCGATAAAAGCTTTACTTCCATTTTTTTATTGAAATAAGAAAATACAAAGACAGGTACCCAGCAATAGACAACAGTGCAGATAGTGCTAGTCTTATAGAGTTGCAGTAACAATAGTACAGATACTCTCTGGCCAGTATTTTGTTTCCTTATATAATGTTTGATCCATCAAATCCTTCTTTCTCACAAAAAAATTATATCCCATATGTTTCTTCCGTTATCTGGAAAAGAATTAATTAAGATCAGTATTGGTTATTATTTACTTATTTTTCTTGAATTTCATAGTACTTTTAAAAAAACCAATGAATCAAAAAAGTCAATACGACTTATATAAATGAGTGAGAAGTATAAAATACCAATACAACTTCTGTAGGCTTGTCTTATGGTGTCTGTAACCCTGAAAAGAAGTTGAAAAAAAAAAAAAAACAATGGTGTTACATATGTAAAGATATATGTATATTATACCCCCACCAGTTCTTGCTGCAAAGTTTGATGCATAACCCATATGGTGGAAATTGCTGATAAGTAGTAATTAACATACTTTATCTGTCCCATATATGTGGTCACAAAACGTAAAAAACGGAGCGAAGTTGCTCTGGCTCCATCGTCCGCCGGAGTGGTGGTAGTCGTGGCATTCTGCACCTCCGTAGAACGGGATAAGCTTGGTTGGGCTGAATGGGAAATCGAACCTGCAATCCAAACAATAGGCAACAATGGCCAGGTGAGGGTAGAAGATTTGTTAGCGTGTGACGATACGGTGACGTACTAGATCGAAGCTACGACAACATATAAAAAAAGAAAATCAAGGGAGAATCTTTTTTTGTGTACCTAATAGTATTTACATATGGTTTCATGCATAATCTTAGCGCGCTTCTCTATAGATTATTCAGTCAAACTGACTTAAACAAGTCTAACGTACAATTGATTCACTCAAGAACAGATCAAGGGACTAATTAAAATGTAGGAGGAACACATGACCGAGCCTGGTTGGCGAGAGGCCGGGGAGATCGAAATTATGGGATCGATGACCGGGCGATCTGATGGCGACGCCCGCCCACCCAGCTCGCCGGCAGCCAATACGGCGCCGCCGCCACCCACTCAACCTCCCGCCCCTCTCCAGATGCAAGGAGCCGGCCCTCAATGGCGTCTCGGTCCTCACGCCACTCGCTACAGGTGGTCGAAGAGGAGAGGATGGGGTCGCTGATCTAGTGGCGACTTCCGTCTTCGTCGACACGACGACGGGCGCCTTTGCTCACACATTCTAACAGAGCAACGACCTCTCTTTAAAGCCGGGGACATGTGCTTCTCCAATGGCAACCATCCGCGCCGCAATGCACCGGACGACCGGTATCACCACAGAATTCGGCAGCATATCGATTACCCATTTGTAGTGAGGATGTTTGGAAGGCGACATCACTTTGTCTTCGTCGGGGCGCTGAGGTGGGGTGTCCATGGATCTCAATTCTTCGACGCTATGGATGCCCCGTTGATCTTTAGTACACATATCTACATGTACTAAAGTTTATTTTTGTTCTTAGATTCTGTAATAAGTTTGGCTGTGTGTGGTCGCAAGAGAGGCTTTGGCTGTGTGCGTTATCGCGAGCGGAATGTAATTCGGTTATTAAAAAAATTAAAATGTAGGAGGGTACGTACCCGCTGTGCGTGTCGATGGCCACAGCGCCCCGGATGGCGAACCAGAGCCAGAAGGTGGTCATGTGGCAGGGCACGATGACGGTGCCGACGAAGGCCGGGAAGCCGAGGATGAGCAACTCGACCCAGTGCGAGTGTGCCGCGGCAAATCCCATGGGTGCTGGGTACTCGTGGTGGACGTAGTGGATCTTGTCGTACGCCCACCCCCCCGTGCAGAAGCCGATGCAGCCAGTAGCCGAGGTAGTCCTCCACGAGCATGTACACCAGGAGCTGCGCAGCTACCTCCCCGCCAACGGAAGGGGGTAGCCCCGCCGGATCCCAGCGATCTGATCGAACGTCAAAACTGTTAGCAATGTTGGCGATCGAGAAAGATTTGCATTCGTCGGATCATCGGACCTTAACGATCGGGTAGGGGAGGTACAAGAGGGGCCCAATGGTGAGGAGCACCAAGACGCGAGCTGTGTCCTTGTAGCAGCGGAGGAAGGCAGCCGGCGACAGCCGCACCTGGGGCTGCAGCTTGTACGGCGCGGTGAGCTTTGCCGGCGCACAGAGCTCGAGCAGGGCCAGGGGCAGCGGCGTGAGCGAGTAGGCAGCCAGGAGGATGACGAGGCTCTCGAAGTAGAGGCAGTAGTCAGGCGTGGTGCCCGAATGCCGGAACCATGCAGCCTCCGCCGCCGTCATGGCTCGCCCGAGCGCCGCCTCCGCCGCCTCAACCGTCGCGTACGGGATCATCCCTCCCGATCTCCGGCGAACGCGAATACTAGCTAGACGAGCCTGGGTACTACACTTTGTCTGTAACGCAAATGTGAAAGGTGGATTGGGCGTGGTTGGGCCTCCTCTTTCAGCTCTTTTTATACTCGATGTTTGTGTCTCTGATTTGTGGGCCAAATAGAGATGCAGGGCACGTTTTGTTGGCCTCGCCTCACTTGGCTGACACGGAAAATGAGGAGATGCTCTGAAACTTATAAGCCTTGGCAAGTGTGGTGTTGTTTAATGGGCAATCCTGCTTGTTCTGGAATGGTCTCTGGAATGGTCAAGTGAGGAAATTACTCTTTCCTGAACTGCACTCGTTTGCAAAGAATAACCTGATAAGCATACACAAATGCTAAGTGTAGGAGTCAGTAAAGTATCAATTTAATTATTTATTAGCAGTCTAGCACAGAGCACAAGCAGAGCTTCCCTTAAAAAAAAAAAAAAAAAACACACACACACACACACACACACAAGCAGACATTTTTTTTCTTTCGAATAACTAAGCATGTTTTAGAATCCATTCCCCGCTCAGCCCTCCACTGACCAGGTATCCTCACCTCCTCTCTTTGTTTCTCTTTAAAATGGCCAAAGCTGCATGTGGCATGTGTGGCTGCCCGCTACTTTGTTTGTTTGCATATAAAACGTATTAAAGTAGGGGCAGCACACATGCCACATGCAGCTTTGGCCATTTTAAGAGAGAAACAAAGAGAGGAGGTGAGGATACCCCGCCGTCTGAAAGGGAATGGATTCTAAACATGCTTAGTTATTCAAAAAAAAATGTCTGGGCAGCCATCGACAACGGCAAGGCAAGGCCAATCAACAAATGACTCTTTAGGTTACTAAATGAAGACGGGTCTGGCAACAATTGCTTAGGAATAAATATTTGAGGGATAAGACTTTGACTCAGGTTCAATATTTGCCTGGGGACTCAGTTTTGGGCTGGCCTTATGAAGATCAAGGAGGAAATTCTGTCGTTGGGCAGGTTTAATCTAGGTGATGGGTCTCAAGTGCGATTTTAGGAAGACGTGTGGATACTGCGTCCTTTAAAATCTCTCTCCCTCACGCTATATAACATTGTTAGGAAGAAAAGCGCCTACGACACTGTTAAATGTGGCTTTCACGAGGTCCTTGGTGGGTGGTAATTTGCAAGCATGGCATGAGGTGGTTGCTATGGTTGCAGATGCACAGTTAATAAATCACAGGGATTGTTTTGTGTAGGGGCTAAATCAGAATGATTTGTTCTCAGTCAAAGCCATGTACAGAGCGTCTTAGGAGTTGAAGCAATACATTATAACACATTAATTTGGAAACTGAAATTGCCCCTCAAATTTAAAGTGTTTTTGTGGTACTTATATAAGGGAGTAGTATTGAAAAAAGGATAATTTAGCAAGGCGGCAGTAGCAAGGAGATAGAAGTGTTGGTTTTGTTCTCTCAAGAGTCCATACAACATCTATACTTTGATTATTATTTTGCTAAATTTGTATGGTGAGCTATTCATGTTTCCTTTAATTCATTACCTCCAACGAGCGTTCACAACATGTTTACAGGTTGCAAGTGCAATTCTTGGGCAATTTGGCTAGCCCGGAACAAAAAAAAAAGTTTTGACAAGACTGCGGTACCATCTTATTTGTAGTTTATCTTTAGGGGGACATATTGGACTCGGTATTGGTCTCTATTGCAAAAGGAGGAGGATCGCCCGGATGATAATGATGGGCTGCATGAAGATTGAGATAACCACGATGGAAGTGTTTGCAAGCATGGTTGGAATTTTAGAAATAGAATTTTGCTTTCTAGATGTCAAGCTTGAAAGTTTCTCTCTTTCCTTTAGATCAAAACTTTGTGTTTGAGATTGTGTGGTTGTGACTCACTTGTGGTGTAATAATGAATAACCATATGCATTGGTCGATGCGAAGCCGAGATATTAAAATATATTCCCCTTTTTTAAAAAAAGGCCAATAAAAAACATGCTTAGTTATTCTAAAAAAAAAAAAACCTTAGTTGCTTCTCCATTTATCCAAACACTAGCGGCGACGAATGGATTCACTATGCACTGCAGGTGCAACTTTTTTTTCTCAAATACACAAAAGTTTGCACATATTTGTATTAAGAAGTGAAATTTGTTATAGCACGCCCAAGCGCGATTTTTATGAAATTTAACCTTTTTAAAAAAAATTCAAATCCGTCCCCTGGTTTGAAATTATTTGTACCCCGTATCCCTTTTGGTCGCGCCCGGTTCGGTGGCGCAACACTTTACACCGTGTCGGCGCCACGCATGTGGCGCGACGTCCCCCGCCACGCCGCTCTCCGGGGTTGACCGGTCTTCTGGTGGCTCAGCGTGGGAAGCCCTCCACGTCCGCCAACGCATGCGGCGCCGAGAGGCCCGCCGCGCCGGCGCGGCGACACGACGGGCCCGTTAGGGTTTAGGTTTGGGGCCACCGCTTGCAGCGCGTGGGGCCCACCACGCCGCCAGCGCCGCCGCGATGGCGCGGCGAGGTGGTATAAATGCTTCCACCGGTTTACTTTTTGTCCCTCCCGCTCTCACACACTCACTTTACCGAGGACCATTGAAGAGGACGCTGCGGTGCGATTTTTGGAAGCTTCTTGCCTCTTTTTTCCTCCTCCAAATGCTTCCAATTGCCTAGTTTGTTTGCTATTTCACTTTGCTTGTGTTGCTACTCATCTTATTGTGTCATCTTGCTTGCTAATTTTCTCTTTATTTTGTGGAATTGTGTACTTAAAACCTAACCCTAACTCACTTCATTTTAATGACATTTTACTAAATGTTTGTTAGTATGTTGGATGGATTCAATGTGCAATGAATATTTGTTCATGTATTAGGGGTTGGTTAGGGTTTATGAAGATTTGCTTATTGTTTTAATATTTGTTCATGTTTTAGTGTTTCTTAGGATGTATGCTTAGAATGTTTATGGGATGTTTAACCACACTACACCTACGGTTTGCTTAGGATGTTTAACCATGTATGGAGATGATTTTGTAGGATTGGATATGTAAATTTTTTGTTCTTGTTTTAGTGTTTCTTTTTTTGCTTCGTTAAAAATAGGTAGTTTTGTCAATGTATGGAGATAGAAGCTATGTAACAAATAGATGGTTTTAATTCTTAATAATATTCCTTAGATGCTTCTCATCCATGGTGTGTTATATGTTTTGCACTTTTGTTTTGCACACACATCCAACTTATGTGTAATACTTGTCATTTTGTTGCTTTTGCTAGCTTTCATGGACTCGTCCTGTTAGGTGCACCATCCGGAGGACCATCATGGGGAAGGTCCATTCCCACCACCTATCCCGAGTCTGTCTTGTCACCGTGGGTTGCCGGCCTTTGTGAAGCGATCAAGGCATCCCCGTCTCCGCTTGAGGCGTGCGTTTTTCTGTTGTCAACTATGGCGTCATCCCCGAGAGAGTCGATTGTTGTTTTGACGGTTGCATGTTCTATCGATGGATTGATGATGCAACAAAGGTTAATGTTGACATTATGTTGTTTCCTTATGACCCTTGGAAGACCGTTCCATATTCTTAGTTTGTTCGGTGGGTGCCTCATGCCAAATCAACCCACCCGACATGATCGAAGTGGAGAAGATTGCCGCCGCTTTGCACCGCCTAGACAATCCTCCCCGCATGCCACCGTGGGCAAAACGGCGTTCCTCCAAGTTCCAAGCAAGCCGGATATGTTCACTCCATTCTACCGGTGTGGTCAATGTGTTATGTAAGTGGTCTTGGTAGTCATGTTATTTGTGATCTTTCTTTATCTGTACATACTTTAACATTGCAACTATGACAATTCAGAGTGGTTTTCCGGCTTGTGACTTCGAGGAGTACAACTATGGACCCAAAGCTCCATGGCCTAGCAAGCGGTTTGTACAAGAGTGTTGGAGTGGCAACATTCCATGGCCATGCCTAAGTCTTCCGGACAAGAAGTGCAAGTGTGGCATCAAGGCCCACGAAGGAGTTGTTCCATCTGAGTTTGGGATTGGTTACTACTTTGTGGCAATGCTTACGGAGGCCCAAATGAGTTTTTGTGAGTTTACTTGAAATTGTTGTTTACATGTTTTTGTTTTTTATGCTAATGTTTGTTTTTGTTTCCCTTTAGGTTGGAAAGACTTGCGATTGGGAGGATTTCCCTGGTTGTGGTGAGGTGATCGCGAATGCTTTTAGCCCCCAATTCAAGTCCCCTTTAGAGAAGAAAAAGGATGATTTTGAGAAGACAAAAGTTGAAGAAAGAAGTGAGGAGGAAGGGTGGTGTCGCTTTTAGCCGGTTATGACACATGGAACAGGCTCCCCGATGACTTTTGTAAAGCTAAAGGAAGGAAAAATCCTGGTTTCTATACCCCGTTTATAGGCGGCGAGCTCATTCAATATTGGCGGGAAAACAAGGAACACTACGACCGCTGGAAGAGGAGGAAAGGAGTGAGATTCGTAGGGAACAGGGGAGTTTATTAGGGAACGAGAACATGCCCGTAATCCGTGGAAACGCGAGCTTTGTGAGTATTCCACGTAAAAAACTTATTTCGACCATTTCATAGTGTTGTAAGATGTTGATATTTTGACATGTTTGTTTTTCATAGTTCCTTCGCCACCACATGAGGATGAGGACAAGGCTAGCGAGGGCGAGGGCGAGGCCGCCGACGGCGGGGGACGAGGGCGAGGCCGCTGACAGCCCGTGGTCTCCATGGCCACTAGACGACAATGACCGGGTGTACGATGATGATTGGAATGATCATTCTTTGGGACCCGGCGTATTCGGGTGGCCATGACTTAGCTATGCATCTTTTGTGCAACGATCCATGGGTAACTTTTGTTGGAACCATGAAGTGGATGATGCATGGACCCTTTAATTGTGCTTGAACCATTTGTGTAACATATTGTAGTGACGCATGCGAACTTATGACTATGTGATGCATGCGAAGTTATGGCTATGTGTTGCCATTTGAGACCTTTTTATGTTCTTCAATACTTAGCCATTTTAGACCTTCATGTATGTTTGCAAAATATTTTAAGTAATGGCAATGACTCTATTTTCTTATTGACCACTTATGTTCTTCAATACTTAAGCATACAAATGTCGACAACATTGTTCGAAACATGTTTCAATACAACTAGAAAACAACATAGTTCGCTACATGGTTGATTACAAATACAAAACAACATCGAATCGAAAACATAGCCGGAAGCAAATCATCGTCCCGAGTCCGAATCCTCCCTAGAACTTCATTGGTTTGACTATTTGTAATTGGTTCAACCTCGGCTCCATTTTCCTTCATGTGCGATGCCTCAATCTGTAGCTGCTACCTGTGTAGCCTCGGCCCAGAACTCGTCATCGGCCTTTTGTGACTTCATCTCCTCGTCAACAGCATCTGCAACTCATGTAGCCTCGGACCAAAACTCTTCCTCACTGTTCTCCTGCACCAGAGGCACAATGGGGATAGTGTCGATGGCATGTAATATCCGAGTTGTTACACTTCTCACTGTAGGGCATGCCGGTGACGACACGACGGGGACTGTGTCCTCCAAAATGCTTGAGGCACCATGGGGACAGCGCTTGCTCGAGGACTTGCAAGCCAAAGCATCGGCCGAGGGCTATTAGCTCGTCCAATCTTGAAAAGTCCTCCCCGCACTTGAGGCACCACGGGGACAACGCCCTCCCCGCACATTCCTCATTCGCTCTCTATGTCGCTCTTCTAGCTTTTTCTTGAAAAGTTCAATCCCTTTGTCGCATCTTGTTTAGAGGTTGGGCGCGTCACACCAAGCTCGGTGGCGCGCTGACGCTGCTCCTGCCTATGGATGTCTATGTACTCGTTGTACAGACGATTCCCAACTCCCATCTCCCGCCCAATCTGGCGTTTCGCCTTCATAGTGTCCATGAACTCCCGCTTGCCTTCATAACACTCCCATAAACATTTCCTAGTGCTCTGTAAAATGAAAGAAAAGGTTGTGAACATAAAGTAAGATATTGCCTAGAATGTGGTATGCAAGCAACCTCATCGTAATCCACCATCTATCCACACCAATAACCTATTCCAAACTCACGAAAGGACCAGTCCATAGTTCGCCTCGAACACCGCATTTGCAAAGGACACGGTCTTTCTCAGGGGCTTGCAACCCAGCCTCAGCTAGGGCTATTAGACCGTCCAATCTTGAAAAGTCGCCGTCATCATCCTTGTTCTGGGCCTCCTTGTTATTCAACTCAGCCACTGCTTCGGCGATGCGCTTGTCTATATCTTCAAGAGCCTTCTTTTGCGCTTGCTCGACCACAATTTGAACATGCCGTGCTCTGTACTCGTCGACAATCGAAACCACCCGGTCCCCTAATCTCTCGTGAGCAAAAACATTCAAATATGAATCCATAGAATTTGAAAATGAAATAACATATCATTGGTAATGTGCTATTTGAACACTTACCCAAACGTAGACCATCCTCAAGATCTTTGATGGCCTTGTACTCTTGTTCCTCCTCCCTCCTTTTCCACCACAATGCGTCTTCCTCTTCCCTCCTTTTCTTCCATCTTTCATGCTCTAATTTCTCTCGGCTTTTAACACCTCGCATGCTCCAAGCAAGCGCGTTGCTCACTTCTACGCTTCTCTAGGTACAAAGTCAACAAGTCGACTCCCCCAATTCATCTTCCGATCCATGGTTCTCTTCGACAAGATTGTCTCCTTCACCTCATCCTCGGATTCATAACTAACCCACTTGCATTTCCCGGTGCTCATTAAAGGTAAGAAACCCACAATAGTTAGCTTAAATAGCCTATTCCAAACTATGTCTAATTGCCGTTACATGCAAGGGTTACCAACATACCTCCACATAGTCGCCCATATGACCGCACTGCAGCCTATGCCCAGCTCAAGGAATAAGGCCGTAGTTAAACTTTAACACCACATTTGCATAACACAGGTTTCAGACTCCACATATTTTACCATCCCTTCTTCTTCTCCTCTTTTGTCTCCGGCCAAAGAGACTTGGGACCCCATAGGTGCTCTCTCGAAAAAAGCACCACGAATATTGGAATTTTAGTGCTCTTGTTCCCACACGAAAACTCATGCCATTTATCTACCACGCCCGGTCTCCATAAAAGGCACCGTGGCGGGGAATCCAATCTCCAATATTTTTCGATCTCCTTCTCTCCGTCGGTCATCGGTGGAGGGTTTGGGGGAGGTGGAACCCATCTCTTGAAGTCGTGCCGTGCATGTCGGTTTAAGCCAAAGGTCCTCGAACAAGAGGTACCTTGGGTCGAATTTATCATGACCGTCAATCCACTTTGAAGAAGAAGCACCTCTCATGAGCCTACAAAACATAATTACATATAGCCGTTAGCTTACGCGAAAACATAAAAAGAACCTACAACATCCAAACAGCTTACGCATTGAATGAGCCACATTCGTAGAAGCAACGTCGCACCGTCTCCGGATGCCTAGATCGGGAAACAACGGCCCGCCTTTCACAATCCAGCTAGGGATAGGTAGGTCGGGAGGAACGTCGGCATCCTTGCTAGAAACATCGTGGTAAAAATTCGGTGGTCGACCCTTTTCTTCCCACTTGAGTTTGCGATACATATACATAGACATCGGGCTAACAAGAAAAAAGAGACTAAATTGTGAATTGAGCGAACCAAACAAGCATGTTGACATCATATTGCAAGAGGATGAGTAATTGATCCAACGAAAGTAGCATGTTGAGCAAATCAAACCACGTGACTTTGTATAATATAACCACGTGACATGCTAATTCACAATATACTAGTTAACAATATAACCACATGACATGCTAATTCACAATATACTAATTAACAATATAACCACATGACATTCTAATTCACAATATACTAATTAACAATATAAACACGTGACATGCTAATTCACAATAAATCATTCCTAGGAATTGAAAGAAGAAAAATAAATTGAAATCACTCACATAATTCACAAGATAATGAGGAAGGAGAGGCCGGCACCACCGTGGTGGCAAATGAGGGCGATTGGGGAGGTGCTTTCGCGCCGGGGCGGTGTAGGCCGGTCGGAGGCGGTGGAGGGCGTTGTCCCGCACTTGGGGCATGGAGCCCGGTTGGGGGCGGGTGGGGGCGGGGGGACGGGGGGGCGGAGGGAGGAGGGGCCGGGGGCGGAGGGGGGCGGAGGGGGGGCATGGAGAAGGTTTGGGGCTGTGGAGGGCGGGTGGGGCGGCCGGGTCGTCCGCCCCGGGTGGCGGCGGGACCGGGCGGGACGGGTCGGAGGGAGGAAGAAGTAGAATGAGCGCGAGGAAGAAGAAGGGGCCGGATATTTACACGACGTCGTGCCTGATCTCTTGGCGTGGCGGTCGGTCGCGCCGCCACATCGCGCGACGCCCGCGTGTCGGCATGCTATTCGCTGGGGACCGATGGAACCGTCGCGCCAAGGGCTCGCGCGCGACTTCGTCACGCCCACAAAACCAAAACACCCGTTTGTACCAGGACTGTAGCTGTTTTGGCCGTCAGCCGACAACTATGGCGCGACTTGTCGCGCCCCACCGTAATCGCGGGACACGATGGGACACGTAGCGTAATCAGCATCTTGTACAAATGGCTGTCGCGCGCCGCGTGGTTGGCACGACGCACTGTATAAAATGGCTGCCGGCGCTGGGTAGGTGGGCGGCGACAGGACTATTTTTTTGCTATGTAAACTTAGCCTCCTTTCTTTGCCAACAATTCACAAATATATAGGGTTCTTGTTTGGGGTAGAATGTTATTAGGGGATGCACTGATATTAGAACATTCAGTAAGTTAGGTGCTTTATTTGGAGCCTGTACGTGATGCTTGTGTATACTGTTTTAATTGGACAGTGGTAAATAATGATTGTGAGAGAATATTTCTTGAGCCAATACAGATGCGTACTGGGGTTGTTTCTATGACCACTTAATTTTTTATAGCAACTTTGTGAGTAAAATACAGGTCCTTTGTTCTTGGTGATGCTCTATTATTTAGATTTCAGAGACAGTTCAATGCGATTATACGAGTGAAACACCTGCCCCACAAATACCTATGTCGTATAGTCAGATGTATTCTAGACTTGATGGATGATTAATGATTAGTGATAGCCTTTTTGTGATTCTTCATCTTCTATTTTTTTTTTCATAATTGTTTTCTTTTGCACAGACTTTTGAGAGATTTTCCTTTGCTCATTTCCTTCATTGCACGTGTACAGCTCACTGTGCTCTACATAATGGAGAAGATTTTCAGGTAAGCAAGGCATAATACCACAATTCACACATAGTTTCCACGAGTCACACATAGTTCACACACATAGCATATAGTTCATTGTGTCAAGACACATAGTTCACACACAAAGTGGATACATAGTTTCCACAAGTCCAACCCTTACACAAAGGTAGTCCATAAATTCATACACACAGTGCTTGCACAAACATAGATGTTCCACACATACTTGCCACATGCATAGATGTTCCACAAATCCGTACTCAAAAGAGGAAAGCACAGAGTCCACACAAAGCTTGTGGCGATTCCTACACACAAGGTGATTGTAAGTTCATGAGATATGTCCTCTAATTTCTCAATGCACCATGGCGCTTCATATTTCGCAAAATACGCACCTTCTCACGGGTGTGGGGTGTATGGTTCTTTACGACGACGGGACGCCGTGATTCGTTGGTAGGAGATTTGGCGTGCCGACGCCGGGCGGTCTTTAGCTTTGCGTTTTGGCTCTTTGTCGGCGCCCCCCCTGGTGAGCTTTATGCGATCCCCTACAAAACAAGGTTGCCAAAAAGTTCATATATGGTGCAAATGTACTATTGTGTTGTAATTGTCAACAAGAGCTAAGGAAAACCTGAGTTTGGGTCAAGTCGGGGAGCATCAAACATTTCGAAGAACCAAGGACGCCCCGGCCATAGGGTGGATCACCGCGTCTTCATGGCTTGTTTCCTCGGAGGTTTTTCAACATATGTTGATTTTCCCCTAGAACTATGTCTTGAACAGAGCCCTCTGTTCTCTCATGCCCCGACACTGACATCTTCGGCTCTAAAGTAGCTCAACTTATGAGCCATGCGACGTGCAAATGTCTTCACTTTCTCGCAAATGATTTTTCAAAGATAGTATTATCCATAGAAACAAATGGAAGTAGCCGGAATCATATTAAGTTAGATGTAATACCTCTTGCAAATTCTACAAGCTCACTACCTTCTTGGCCCCCCGCACGTCCAATGTATGCTCCGCTTCGTTTGAAAGGTGGGCTAGCTATGTGCTCTATGTGTAGAGGAGAAAGGTTAAAACTTGAATGCCACTAGATTGCTTAAATCAATGTGTAAAGGAAATGGAGTGCTTACCACGTAGTTATCAAGAGGAGCTCTCTCTAGTCTTTCGCCTACCCTTGTTACCTTATCATAGAGGTTTTCTTGGTCGCTCTCTCCATAGAATATTGGAGTCACCGACGTCCGAGGGGGGGAGACGCACTCTCTTGACTGGTGTAGGTACCTCGGGTAGTCCTCGGTACTCTCTCGCCACCGAATCGAGGCCCACTTTCATGGTACACCCTCGCCGGGCGTTCATCCACTCGGCACATGTGACTGATGGATGGTGAGCCGCCGTTGCCGCCACCAAACCTTTTCTTCCTTGATATACTAAAACATTCATTGTTAGTTTTGACAACAAAAGCACAAATAAGGCAATCAGGAAGTTAAATGTGAAGTTACTTACTGCGGCAACGCTTCGGACGTCCCCACCTTCCTCTATAGGGGAATTCCTTCTTCTACCAAACCGCTTCATGACTCTTATTGGAATATGGTGCTCCACAACGTAGTACAAGATCATTGGGGCATTGCATCACCAACACAGCTTATCATCTTCACTTCTGGGGGGAACATTCAAGGCCTGTACTTCATTACGTTCATATGGAGTCCATTCAACCTGAAAATTGCGACATTTAGACAAGTAACCGCTATTTGAATCTAGAATACAATATGTATAACACCATGACTTACCTGACCCCAGAGTCAACAAGTCCAAATTGTTAGAATATCTACTATACCGCAACTCAGAGTCACCCTTAAGCATCTTATTTTTGTGCCACGAGATACATCAAGGGGGCCCGATAGTTAACATGTGGCCAGGGCTGCAAAACATAAAGAGAGACAAGTTATGTCAAATATTAGATAGTGCAACAAAGATGAGAACTTGAATATTAAAACATGTATGGGTAACTTACATCAACCGCCTTTCTGTGATTCCTACCAGTGGGTATGCGCTCCCAAATCCAGATTTGAAGGAGGTAGACGCGAGCCACCTAAGTTGGAAGAATCTTTCATCCTCCTACAGGGACTCACCACAGCTGCCGATACAACCATACGGCGTAGCGGCCCCCCAAGCGTAAAGGGCGTGTTCTCCCAAGTCTCCATGTTCTCCCAAGTCTCCATTAACTTTGGGAGCACCATCCGGAACACGGTGTTCCCGAAGCGTCGGGTAGAAGAAAGCAACCGATCAAGTGCCACAACCACACCTTAGCATGCCTCTCCACCACTTCCTCAGCGGCGTTGTCAGGGCATAAATTGAAATGTTCCTTCACCCAACTAGAATTCACACCCGAAGTCTTGTTCTCCCTCTTTCCTTCTGCAGGTGGAGGTGGGTGCAGGCCGGTGAACTGGAACACCAAATCCTTCCCCAGTTCTCAGGTGTTGATGGTGCCCGCCACCCGATTGGGACCGGCACTTTCGTAGGTCCAAGATGTAGCTCACATCTTGTAGCGCCACGGTCATCTCTCCACATGGCGGTGGAAGGAATGCGTCTCCGGACGCCATCCGTCCCACGAAGGCGGTGACTGCCCCCGTCCATCTCTCGGAGGCCCGCCACAATGGCTCAAGCAAGACTCAAGAAGCCCGCTCTAGCTAGGTACGGGGCATAGCGCTCGTCCCAACGAAGTGGCTTGTGAGCTCGGGGATGCAACGATTTTAGATCCTGAAATAATTGAAGGAATGTCAGCTTTAGAGATGATAAACGATGAACAAAGCAATTATTTAAAAATTAAACATGGGAATCACTTGCCTTGCCCAAGTCAACCGCCATGTGCGCTCGGTGGTCCTTGTCATAGCAGTTCTTAAGAAGGGGGGGTGTGCTAGCGGTTTTTATATCCTAGAAAAGGCCAAAAAAAACAAGATTAGAAATAAGACATGAATTATTAAAAATGTGAATTAGAACAACACAACATTAAGAAATTAAGACAACACAACATGAAGAAATTAAGACAACACAACAACTAACAACACCTATGTACCCAACACTATCATGAGTGGCGGATGTGTGACCGGTTACGTGGCATTTAGAGCACCTAGGACTTAGCGGGGCCTCATCAAAGTCTCCATAACCATACATATCGAGACCATAGCCATTGGAATCATACACATCGGGGTCATTGCCATTGGAATCATCCATAACTCCTCTAAGGCGTTTTTCTTCCTTCTACCAACCTTTTTTCTTTTCTAGCTCCTGGTCGGGGACATAATCCAATCCATAGTATGCGTGCCATTGTGATGGATCTAGGTATGGCCGAAGCCGGATTTCCACACTTTTAGGGTGTTTGATGTGAGATAAAATGAAGACATGAAAAGCCCGATCTTCATGGTCTAAACCCCTATATTTACAAGTTTGTGATGATGTGTGAGCAAGGCACATGAAAGAGCTACGGAATGTAACAAGAACATTCCTCTTTACGTTGTCGACCCTATAATTTTTGCCACCGTACTTCTCACCACCCGGATTGGTTCCTCCCGTAGACCTTATGTTGTACACTAGCCTCGATGGTCTCAGTAGGCATCCCCCACACCTGGTTTGAACCTATGGCCTCCGCCAAGGTGTCTCCTACCGCTCGCCCCATTTTTCTTTTTGACGCCTTGGCAATGTTCCAACGATTAACAAAATATTCGTTGCACTTCTTGAACTAGTACTCCACAATACCGGGACAGTCTTGCCGCGGATACCCTTGAACACTTTGTTAAAAGATTCCGATGAATTGGTGGTCATCACGCCATACCTAAGACCACCATCATCGAATCTTGAGAGCCCACTTGTCCTTATTACTCATCCGCCCCTCAAGCCAAGTCCTCACACGCAGTATTTAGGACCTTGTTCAACTCTCTGCAAGCTTCTCCTCAAACTTCTCCTTCGTCGCGACAAGCACACACTATCTTCAACTTCTCGCACGACCTCCTTCTTCCTTTGTCAATGCCAAATGTTGGCGGCAAAGTGCCTCATGCACCATCGATGCTCAAGAGGGGAAGCCCATCTATCTGCTCTCTTGCGCCCATGAGCAATCCATTATGTCGATCGATATCATGCAAATCCTACGGACGCGTCTGACGGATGACATGCAATCTAACCCGGCTTCATGAACCAAGACCAGCTCAAAGTGTTCTCGCTCTCGGCCAAAGCAAATGCTAAAGGGACAAGCTGGTTTTCCTGATCCACACCAACTGCAATCATCAAAACACCTTTGTACTTCCCTCGTAAGAAATGTTGCATCAACAAGCACTAAAGGGCTTACAATGCTTGAACGCCTCGGTGATTGCGCTGAAAACACCAAAACAATCTCTGCCGGAACATGTTTAGGCACGCGTCCGTGTCATCCACTATGGGGCCAGCAACGGGGATACCACCTAAGCCCCTCGGATTGTAGTGTGTCATGGCGGTAAGGATCCTAGGAGCTTGGTTGTATGCCTCCTTCCAATCACGCCCACAACAGCTCTATAGCATGTTGCTTTTATGCTCGCCATGCCTTGAAAGTAGCTCACTCGATATCCGTCCACCCAAATATGCTCTCATCGGGGAGGAAACAGATACATTGCTATCGGCCCTAACAAGGCCGGCGACTAAGGTAACGGGTCGTGTTTTGTGCGTGCACACCCTTAGGCTTAGAAGACCGACACGTGTGAGGTTGCTTCACATTTTGAATCCTCCGGTCTTGTTTGTCGGCTTCCTCAAAAACTCCCCAACCCACGGGACTTCTTGCAAAGCACCGTGTACCTCTTGTTCGAATCGCAGTGGTCAACATAATAGGGCCTATGATACCCTAACGATTGTAGTCCGCGAAGAAAGAACTTGAGATGCTCCAATGTGTCGAAGACCATCCCCTTCTTAATCTCCATCTCCTCGCCTCTGTCCCCTCATCGCCCAACAACGACAAAACCGTTGTCACACAATCGCTTCATCAACCATACTAATGTCCAAAAGTTGGGTACGGATGGTACCTCCACATGGACCTCCTTCAACCGACTTAGCTCCACGCCATTGTACTCCATTCTAAATGACCCGTCGGTGGATGCAATATCCCACACAAATCGTTGTCATCCTCCTACTAGCCTCCCACCTATACTCATCCTCTAAAATCTCATCGAACTTCGTTTCACTAAAAGTGAGCTCATCTTCATCCTCTCGATCATCCTCGATCCTATGAACATGTCGCCCATAGCACCAAACTCCTCCTCATCGCACTCTTCCATACCTACCATCACCGCCTCTATCATTTTCTCTAACAACACCCTTTCCAACTCTTCCTCTTGAGTAAGATGCTCTACGGGCTCCTCATCCACATTGTCATCCCCGCGGCCACAACAAGAGGGATAGACACCTTCTCCCACAACAACTTCCAAGCAAATCTAACGCTACTACCCTTCACAACCTCTACAAAGTTCTTCCATTCATCGTCACATGACAAAGACATCAATGCATAGTGTGCTCGTTCCTTCCCATTATCAAATCGACCTCTCTAGCTAAGCGGCCATCCATACTTGTCACGACAATGCGGACCAAATCATCAAAGCTAGGAGGTCTACCAAAAAAAATGAACTTGTTCATGCATGTTCTCAAACTTGCCATCCCTCTAACTTTGCCACCATTATAAAATCGCACTAAACGGTCCATCTACAAAACGTTTAGCAAAAAATAGGCTATAAGTACAATAACCATCTTGCAAAATAAAAATTATGACCAAACTCAACACCTCCATGCATCAATGAACTACATTCATGTAGCTTCTAATCTAGGTCAAATCCATAGCCAAAACATATCCTAAAACGCTTTCCACGAACCACATTGCATCATTAAACGCTCAATCACTCATAATTTTACAACTATCTAAAACCTACCATGAACAAATCACAAAACATGGAATGGAGGGAGAGAGGAGAGGGCGGATTAGTACCTAATGAGTTCTCGGCCGGCGGCGTGCTTTCGGGCGGTGGGCCGGCCCGGCGGCGGCAGAGGCGGCGGTTCGAGCGGATGCGGGAGAGAGAAGAGAAGAGAGAGAGAGAGAGAGAGAGAGAGAGGGAAGAAAGAAAAAGTGGGCCGCTGCCGACCTAATGCGCCCGCCACGCGGATGCGTTGGCGCGACGGGCGGGCCTACGCGCTCACCCAGGCCCAAACCGAACCCTAACGGGCTCGGCGCCATCGCAGATCGCGCGACGGGTCCCGTCAGGCCGCATATGCGTTGGCGCGACGTGGAGGCTGCTCACTGAGCAGCACGGCAGGCAACACCGGCAGCCGGCGAGCGCACGCGCCCACATGCGGTGGCGCGATGCTAGCAGTAAATGTCGACGCAGGGATACGGTGCAAAATATTTTCAAACCCACGACGGATTTGAATAGGTTAAATTTCATAAAATCGCCCAAGCGTGAGTCCGTGAGGTTTTGATTGTTACATTGAAGCTTTGCCTCATAAACTCCTCTATTTCTAGGCTGATTACTCATGCACCGACAACCAAGCTTTCAAGCACCAACCTCAAGCCATTGGTTGGCAGCTTGCTTGATGAGCGGAGAGCACTTGAGCGATAGTTGACCAGTGTTTTACGCAAGCACCTCGCATTCCGCTTCCTTCTAAAGTCCCTATGTTGTCAAAGGCGAAGAGAGTGTCGGCCCCTTTTATCACTCTGCCATCGCCGCTCTCTACCTTCCCCTACCGTGGAGTAGCGAGTGTCCTCCGACGAGTGCCACGTCCACCCCGAGCACGCGAGGATGGACCACCATACTTGGCAGGAGAATGGACAGGATGCCATGATGTTGTTCCAGCTTTCTTAGTTACAAAGATAGCGAGTGGTACGCAACATCCGGTCATGGTCGGCGCATCCCCGTGGCGCCATCTAATGACGTCTCCAAATCGCTAGCAGCTGAAGATCTTTGACGCATAACGGCAGTCTTCAAGATCCTCGCACAACCT